>CM022303.1:463296096-464540268 GCA_011799875.1 Thinopyrum elongatum
ATTCGTTTCTTTTGTGTGTTTAAAAAATTCAAAAAACCCAAAAAGATTTCTCGTTTCTTCTTTATTTCTCTTCTTTTGTTCGCTTTCTTCAGAAAAACTAAAAACTCCAAAAATATTTCAGTGTGTATCTCTGAATTTCTTTTCTTTTCTTTGAGTCGTCGTAAGGAGAAGACTTCGTAAGAATTGTCTAGTGACTCTTATTCTTGTTGATCTCTAATGAAGGGCCAATTATTCCTTTTCTTCTCCTTTGTAAAAAGTGTTTGCAGATTTCAGTTTAGTCCATGGCACACTTGCATTTGGTTGTCTTGAATTTAAATATGGTATTGTAGATTAAAAATACATATGACTTGTTGCATTTGGTTACTATATAGTTATAAAATATTGATTAAGTAGTATTTCACATGCATGTTGAGAGAACCAAAATAGTGGAATTGATAGTGGGATGTGTGCATGTTTTGAGGAATTAGTATAGGTAGCATTTTCATGCATGCAAGTTAAGAGATATAAATGTAGTTGATGAGGTGGCATGTATGATGACGTGGAATATGTGTATGTTAAGATAATAGAAGTAGCGGGGATCAGCTATTTAAGTATATCGCATCATTCGGTTGTGCAAGTGAAAGGCAATAATGACGATATTTGAAGAAGTGACTGTGGTGAAGGAAAGCTAGTATGAACTCTTTTTGTTTTTGTTTTTGTAAATATGTTTAACTCAGTAGTCCTGATTCAGCATATTATGAGTAAACATGTTTGTGATGAAAAATAGAGATTATAGTTGCTTATGCCATGATTAAGTAGCTAGGAGTGAATAATATGTTACCTTGTGTGTCAATATGCATTAAAATGGTTGTGATGTAGTATGTTAGGATGGTATCTTCCTTTGAAGAATTCAAGTGACTTAACTTGGCACATGTTCACGCATGTAGTTGAATCAAAACCAATGCATCATTTATGATATTTATGTTCAGAGTGTTTATATCCTACTCATGCTCATGTTTAACGTTAATTATTCTCAATGCATGATTATGACCGTTGTCGCTCTCTAGTTGGTCGCTTCTCGATCTATTTGCTATCATTCGCCTGTACTAAGCGGGATTACTACTTGTGCATCCAAATCCCTAAAACAGAAATTGTGCCAAAAAGTCCACCATATCTACCTATATATGGTATTACCATGCGTTCCAAGTAAATTTACATGTGTCAACTCTAATCCTTCAAATAAACATCTACTTTGTGTGCCTGTACCTCTCATGGAGCGACGGGGCGGTCAGTATCTTCCATGTTAAGTGTGTTTAATTCGCGATGAGAGTTTATTCGCTCGTCAACTTTGAGGGAGGCTGGTAACAAGGATGCCCAGTCATGCTTTACAAAAAAAACCATTTTATTTTGGGAACCATCATTAACGTGCTTAGCATGGAAGATACTAAAAACCTTTGTCATGACAATGATAGGAAAAGCACACCACTTAAATGTATTCATCTCTGTTTTAGCTTCGAGCTCTATCACCGTTGCAAATCCCTGCTTCACTCTGTGAAGGGTCTTTCTTTTACTTTCATGTTATTTACTTTTATTGTTGAGTCATCACCTTCTCATTCAAGCACCAATCCTGAGAGCGTATTTGTCATTCTTAGTTTAACGGGCAATGGGTCTATTTATTGTTGGATGTGAGCATGACTAGATCTCTTCTACCCTAAATTATAATGTTTAGTCACTGCTTGAACTTTGGAGGTGCTCTGCATTTATGTTTTGCGGTCTCACAAAGGGCTAGTGAGATACCATTCTATCATATTGTATCATGATTGTTTTGACAAAAGTGTTGGCATTTAAGATATATTATTATTGCTCGCTAGTTGATTAAGCCATTCATGAGTAAATGTGAGTTCTAAGTGTTATCATCTGTGTGGTTAGTTCATGATCTTTGCTGAAAACTTGGTTGCTAGTTAAGCTTATATACAACAACAGAAATAAAAGAGTTTGTAAATGTTTTTCTTTGTCACTTTCAGTTTATCAACTGTATTGCTTGAGGACAAGCAATAAGTTAAGCTTGGGGGAGTTGATATGCCTCCAACGTATCTACTTTTCCAAACACTTTTGATCTTGTTTTGAACTCTAATTTGCATAATTTGAATGAAACTAACCCTGACTGACGCTGTTTTCAGTAGAACTACCTTGTTGTCGTTTTTGTGCGGAAATAAAAGTCCTTGGAATTGGACATAACTTGGCGGAGATTTTTTTATTGAATATCTAAAAACTACTGGAGCAAACACCTGCTAGAGGGGGGCACCAGTTGCCCACAAGGCAGGCGCACATCAAGATGGCAATGGGGCCCCGATGTGACGCCCCCGGCTCAATCGTGCACTAATCATACACGCAAATGCACACGATCAAGCCTAAGGACTCACGGGAATATATCACAACACAACCCTAAAACATAAATAAAGTCATACAAGCTTTATATTACAAGCCAGGGGCCTCGAGGGCTCGAATACATAAGCTCGCATACAAACGTCAGCGGAAGCATCAGATATCTGAGTACAGATATAAAAGAAAACAAAGAAAGGCCTTTAGAAAGGCGGGGCAAAGTAAAACACTACGATCGAAAGGCGCAGGCCTCCTGCCTGGGACCCTCCTAACCTACTCCTGGTCGACGGCAAGCTCGTAGTAATATCCACCCTCGGGGTAGTGGTAGCGATCGTCGGCATGGGCAGCTGTATCCGGGGCTCCGTCATCAGATTGCATCAAAAGGGGTATATGGGGAAAAAGAAAGCAAAGCAACCGTGAGTACTCATCCGAAGTACTCAGCAAGCAAGGATCTACACTACATATGCAACATTATCAAAGAGTGGCTGTATATGTGGACTGGGCTGCAGAAATGCCAGAATAGAGAGGAAAAGCTAGTCCTATCGAAGACTAGCATCTTCAGCGGTCTTGCAGCAATAGAAGAGAGTAGATCAGCAAAGTATAATGTAGTAGTATTATTAAGTCTCAACCTCACCCAGAGATCCTTTCTCGACTCCCTGCGAGAAAGCAATCCCAGAGCCATACAGTCATAAACCTCGTCCTGAGATCCCTTCTCGACTCCCTGCGAGAAGCAATCCCAGAGCCATACAGTCATCAACCTCGTCCTGAGATCCCTTCTCGACTCCCTGCGAGAAGCAATCCCAGAGCCATAGTATCCAATTCTAATTGTATCGATCGGGATACAACTCCGAGTGTCCGTTACCGAGGATCCGGCTATGCATAGATTAGTTCTTCCCTGTAGGGGTGCACCAACTTACCCACCATGCTCGATTAACTCCGGCCGGACACACTTTTCCTGGGTCATGCCCAGCCTCGGCCAAACGACACACCGCAACCCTACCTAGAGCTCAGCAGAGAGGTCCCCGTCGGTCTACTTCCTAAGCGCAAGGGGGTCTTGGCCATCGCCCCTCGCCCTCCGGGTCGTTGCACACACGGTGAAGCCAGGCACCAACACTACAGGATGGCACCGGTCCGTCCATGCCGCCATGCTGAACTAGATGTCTGACAAAACTTTCGGCTGATGCATACGATGCAGAGTACCCATATTTATTCCCGCGTGATGGTTAGTGCTATCGGGCCAGAGGCCCACTCAGATCACATATCCAAACCGTTAGTACCTTTGGGTTGCGGTAACGAGCAGAGACTCACGATCGATGTGACCCCGTCGCCCCGTCTCGAGGACTTGCGGCAAGGGCTAAGAATGCCCGGCCACGCCTCGTATTCTCACTCGGGCACCATCCAGGTCAACCCGTCTTCACATCACATGCGGGTACCCCTCAGGGTCGACCCGCCTTTCCAAGTAACAATAGTACAGTCCAAGTATCCGTGTGTCCATAACATCAAGGGAATCCGAGGTATCACCCTCGTTGGATTCCTACTCGATGTATCTGTCAAGGTGAACTCGGAGGAATCACCCTCGATGGGTTCACACTTGAAGTGTTGCACGACAGCGTCGTTATCGGAAATGGTGAAGGAGGAATCACCCTCGATGACCACGACCAAATAGCTACTCTACAGAGTTAACATCTGAAGTGCTACACGAGGTATCACCCTCGGCACTTGAGAGTAACGCTGCAGTGTCGTTACAACTAAGGGGGTGATGTGCGGTGCCGGGGTCTGGTCTTC
Source organism: Thinopyrum elongatum (assembly GCA_011799875.1). Taxonomy (NCBI): domain Eukaryota; kingdom Viridiplantae; phylum Streptophyta; class Magnoliopsida; order Poales; family Poaceae; genus Thinopyrum; species Thinopyrum elongatum. Next base: position 463,300,243 of record CM022303.1, read on the forward strand.
AATCCCGTTGATCGGGTCTTCGGATAATCCAGCGGGGCAGTCGGGATAAGTGGGGTCACTGATAGGTCTCTACCCAGCCTATACTAGACAGTTTAGGATAAGCAGGTAATGTTTCAATAGCAGGTTACAATAAACAGGCTATGCATCAGAATAGGTAAAGCAGTAGCAGCAGCAATTCTAATGCAAGCATGAGAGAGAAAGAATAGGCGATATCGGTATGCTCAAAGGGGGGTGCTTGCCTGGTTGCTCGGCGGCAAGGTCAAGGTCGTCAACGGTGGCGTCGGGCTCCGGAGCTGCGTCGGTACCGGGAACTGCGTCGGGGTCTAACGAGAGAGAAGAGGGGAAGGAAACAGTATAAATACACAGCAAACGTGAGCAACACAAAGCAGGCTATGCTAACGTGCAGTGCAGGGTTGCCTAAAGACATGTCCAAGTCATTTAGTTATTTTTGGAATTTGTTTGGATTTATTTTATAAAAGCCAGGCACTATTCATTTATCGAAAACAGGCAAAGAGTTGCATGTTCAGATAGTTAGGGGCATCTGACAGGAATACGGAGGGCGTATTCAGCTTCGTATCGAAATTCTGAGCAACTTTCATATATAAATTATTTTCATCTGAGCTACGGATTATTTTATATGATTTTTCAAAGTTTTATTGATTTTTTGGAATTTATTTAATTATTTAAATTCGAATTATCCAGAATAGTGAATGATGACGTCAGCATGACCTAGGTGTGACGTCAGCAGGTCAACAGGGGCTGACCAGGGTCAAACCTGACATGTGGGGCCCACGTGTCATACATAGTGGCCTTAACACAGGGGTTAAAATTAACTAATTGGGTTAATTAGTGGGTGGGCCCCAGTAGTCAGCATCTGTTAGTTTTAACTAATTAACTTAATTAACTAATTAGCAATTTATTTATTTATTTAAATTCGTTTATTAGGTGGGGCCCGCATGTCAGTGAGACAGGGGCGGCCACGTCAGCAGTTGACCTGGTCAACAGGTCAACTGGGGCCCAGGGGTCAGTGGCACTGGGTGGGGCCCACCCAGGCCAGGTCAGCGCTGGCCGGCGACGCGCCGGAGTTAGCTCCGGCGAGCCAAACGCGGCGGCGCGCGTCAGGCGCGGCTCGGGTTTTGCACACAAGGGGCTATTCACGGCGCGGTTGCTTGCGTTCGACGCGGCTCGGCGTCGCGCGTCGAACGGTGGCGGTGCGGGGGGCTGGGGAGGCCGGAGTCGAGCGGCACGAGCTCGCCGGCGGCGGGGTGGTTCGGGCGTGCGACGGAGACGGGGCTACGGTGCGAGTTCGGGCAATCCAGAGAGCGGGGCGAGGCCTACGTGCACGCGCGAGCAAGACGGGTGCGAGCAAATGACCAAAAGGTCGCCAGAACGACGCCGACGATGAGGTCCACGGCGGTGGGCTTGGGCTACGGTGGAGCGAGCGCTATGGGCGGCTAGAGGGGGCAGGGGAGGGCGCGTTCGGCGCAGGGGCTCACCGGCGTTGCAGAGAAGGCCCGGGGAAGAACGGAGGAGCTCGGGGCGGCGCGAATCGAAGCGGCGATCGTCGGCGGCCGTAGGGGAAGAAGGCGAAGCAGGCCGGCGATGCAGAGCTCCCGGGGCTCGGGCTTGTGGTCGAGGAGGACGGGCTCGTCGTGGCGGAGCTTCTGGACAGGCTACGGAGGCGAGAGGTGGGTTGTGGCCGCGGCTAGTCGGCGTCCATGGCGGCGGCGGCGTTCGGCTGCGACGGGGGAGCGAGGGAGAGGGCGAGTGGAGTAGCTAGGGTTCGTCTACGGGGTTGGGGACGGGCGCTTATAGGCTTCCGCGGCGCGCGGGTGGCCGCTGTCGATCGGGGACGAGGGGGGGAGGGCGGTGCGCGCGCGCGTGCGCGTTCGACAACGAGGGCGAGGAGCAGTGCGGGAGGTGGGGAACGGCGCCAGGTGGGCTGGGCCGGCACTGTAGCAGTAGGCTCGAGTGCACAGTAGAGCTTTAGGCCTTTTTCTAATTTTCTCTTTTTCTGTTTTCTTTACTTTTCTGTTTTGCAAAATTGTGTGGCCTCAAATGAATTTTGTAAAAAGTGTGACCTAGTCCATAAATCACAGTGCATTATATCCTAACACCAAAAACTAGTTTGGGCAAAACATAACTTCATATTTAATTTAGATTAAATAAAAGGCTATTTAATATTGTTTTCAGCCACTGTTAGAGGATGTTTGAGTTACTTAATTAATTTATTCAATGTTCGTTACAATTTTAGAATAGTCTCTGGAATATTTACAGTATTACAAACATTTTAGTTCCTGGATTTGTACAACTTTTATTTTCACTTTTAGTTTGAATTTGAATTTGAAAAGGGGTTTATTACTAATGATGATTAAGCACTGTTGATCATGATGACATGACATAATCAAGAAGGGTGATTACTGTGGCAAATCACTGGGGGTGTTACACCCGAAACCCGCGTGCCCGCGGGTTTTTACCCTATTAGGGGACGTAGATGGGTGTCTTTTCATCCCCGCGGTGCTATTGCTGGGCACGTTATACAACCCGACATGTTTCGCGGGTTTACACCCATTTCGGTAGCCCTTGAACCCAAAATCCGACAATAAACGACAGAATAAGTTTTTTTTGGCGTGTGAACCATGAATTCTATTTCAAAACTTGTGTAATTGGACATCTTGTTGAGCCATGTATGGCTGAAATACGGTCATGTTTGTTGCGGAAATGAGGTATTGTATTGGGCTGAAAACTGCTCCTCGTAGTTGCTGTTATTGCTCTTTTTGCTCAAGTTATGCTGCTGAAATATGCTCTTTTTGCAGCTGAAATGTTATTCTTTGTTGCTACAATGTTTACTTAAATATGCCGATTTCCCGTGGATTTAGAAAACTTGACGGGTTTAGGGGACGGGCAAAAAACTAGCCCGGCGCACGGTGACGGGGACGTGTTTACGATTTTCTCGTGGGGATGGGTTGGACAGGCAAAACCCGATGGGTTTGGTCCTCGTTGCCATCTTGAGGCGCACACCTACCCCTCCTCGCCCAAGGCACGCCCTGCTGCCTTGTGGGGCTCATGTGCGGCCGTATGACCTAATTCCAGTCCTATAAGTTCTGTCTTCCCAAGAGAAAAAATAAGAGAAGAAGTTTTATCATGTTTTATGATACACAGCCGCCGTCACGTCCCGTTCTCCATCGTGAGGCCTAATCTGTAGTTCGTTCGGGGCTCCAGAGGGGCAATTCGTCGCCTCGTCATCAACACCTCTTCATCGACAACTGTTGGAAATATGCTCCAGAGACAATAATATATGTATTATTATATTTTTCATATTCATAATTATAGAGTTTATATTCTATGCTATAACTGCTATGATCCTGAAATATGCGATTCAGTGGAAAATTCATATGCACGTGTTGAATGATAAATGGTTAAATAAAAGGTTCCTAACTAGTCTTGTCTTAGGACTAGCTCAAGTGTTGTTGGTGATCATGTTTTCTGGATGTTAGGATATCGCTAAGTGTAACGATAACCCTAAACCAACATTGAGATTATGATGTTGGAAGAACGATCATATTGAACTGACTCAAACTTGTTTGTCTCCTTAGACCATGAGAGAGTCACGGTTACTTCTTACCGCACGATGGGCTTTGAGGTTGCTCAAACGTCACCTGTAACACGGTGATCATAACGATAACTTACAGGTTCATCAGAAAGTTTGACAAGGGACCAGATAGCTCGAGAGTGGGATTTGCTCCTCCGACGATGGAGAGATATTCTTAAGACCCTCTCGGTGTGATGACACCGATCATCGTCTGACCAGTCACGGGGATGCCGGAACACAATGACGAGGACGAAGAACAAAATCGGTAACGAGGATTTCGGTATAATGAACATGATGATGATGTAGAAGGATACCGATGCATTTTAGGTTTTTTTGAAGTATCGTTGAGCAAAGTAAACATCATATGATATGATAGCCAAAGGTTTAGCTGCACCGACGGCAACACGAGTACCTCCCTCTCATGGGTATCTCTTCCCGCGCCGACGACATGGGTAGGCGAAGCGGGCGTTCTCTCTATGCGCATCAGTAGCTTGGCGAAAGCGAAGCTGCCGTGGGCGTCTCCGGCGGCCGCGACACGAGAGCTTGATGCTGCCGCTGTGGGTACATCTATTACTCGTGCCTCATATACATTCTCTGAATGTACGTAGTACAACGGCTTGATCCTATGAGAGACCTAACAGTCTTGATTATTCAATTACTAATCTGGTGCATAAGCATGCAATTCCGCCGATCTACGAGACCACAACAACTACATCAGTGAATGGAGAGCTTGAAGCGTTCTCTAGCTTGGGAGAAGGACGCGAGGGCGAGGTCGTAGAAGAGATCGATGGACCGAGATGAACAAAGACAACTTCAGGAAAACATGATTTCCAATGCGACTGCCCCAAAGATGTACTGTATTACTTACTTTCCCATCCGAACAAAGAATTGTGTATACTGTTTTAACAGAAAAAAAGAACTAACAAAAACTAAGTTTCCTAAAAATTCTCTAAAACCTCGTTTTTTATAAGCTCTCATCTAATGATTGGTGTCAAACAACCACTAAACTTTCTTGTAATACCTTTCTCTAATCGATGGATTTGGCGGCTCTCTTGACAAGAGACGAGCGGAGCTGAGAGCATCTATGACCAGGCCTCTCATACCCGTATCAGATGCCCGGACAGCATGCCGGTCATTGACCGGTTAAAAAAAATCGACCCAAACGAATCTCTTAAACCATGGTCAAGCGTCCTGATTGACCGACACCCCTCATATCCAGCTCAAATATAGGGCGGATATGGGGCGGCCTGGGCACGCTCGGGCGCGTCGGCCTGACAGGTCCAGCCCACCATCAACCCCACAAAAAACCCCAATCTGGGCGGCGAGCTCAAACCCTACCTCACTCTCTCCCTCTCTCGCTCCGTCCACTCCTCTCCCTCTCCGATTCCAACCCCATCCACGACGATGAGCAGCTCCAGCAGCGACTCCGGCTCGGAGCTCGACTACCAAGAGGAGATGGCCCTCCACATTGCGTTGGAACGGGCCAAGGTGGAGACCGGCGACAGCTTCGGATCTGGAGCGTCGCCACAGCTCCCGCGTCGGCGCGGCGCTGACGCCGGAGTTGGACCATCCCGGCCCGCGCGCGGCGACGCAAGGACATCACAGTCCGCGCCCGCTTCGTGCCGTCTCCTTCCCCCGCTGACCGCTCCTCCATGCGGCTAGCGTTGGGTGCTTGTGCCCGCGCCGCTGGCCCGCACGCGCACTCCGGAGTCGGAGGAGCGCGCCGCGAGAGGCAGTGTGCACGGGAGAGGGACACGATGCAGCAGTCCGCGCGCCGCCGCCGCAGGACATAGGCGGACCCCGACGAGGATGCGCGTCTCCTCGCATGGGTCTACCGCCGCTCCCTCACGACGGCGGAGACGGACGCTCGCCGCCTCCGACGGAAGAACGCCAAGGCACTCTGGCTTGCTATTGAGCAGTCGAAGCGCGAGGCGAAGGAGGCAACGGCGAAGAAGGCTCGGGTCGCTAGGTTAAAGCGGGAGCAGGGGTGGTCCGTCGGATGAAGGGGCTCATCGTCCTCTCTGACTCCGACTCAGACGATGGCAACAGCTGGACCTCCTCGTTGGACGACCAAGACCCTCCAGCCGGCGATCGAAAGGGCAAAGACCCGGTGAGGAAGTGGTGATTCCGCCCCCTCCCTCCTCAATGTTTATATCGTTTTTAGTTGTAGAAGTTTAAGAACTTGTCCGATGACTTACTATGATCTTTTGGATGTGACGAAGTTTGTTAATGTCCGTTTGCAGCCGATCTTATGTTCCTTTTGCAGCTGATTTTTGTTGTCCGTAGTTTGATCATGTAGGATAGATCAACATTTGCATGTGTAGTATGGATATAAGGCCCTGGATATGAAATATGCGGATGCAAAGTGCCAAATATGAGGCGTGTCCCGTCAGTGCCCCGCGGCGCTCCGTTTGGATTTAACCATCACAGCGGTAGATGCTCTGGTGCCGTACCAGCTTCCAACGAGGCTGCTCTCCCAAATATAAGGCAATACAAAGTGGATGGACTATATAAATAAATAAAAGCCAATAAAAGGTGGGCCGACAGCACGGTGCAAAACGCAGCAGTGCCAATGCCCAATCGCTGGTGCGTTTTTATCTTCTGATACTAGGCCGCCAGGGTACTGTTACTAGCAGGCACACGGATTACAAATTAAACCACAGAGAGGATCGCAAACATGAAATGCGACATAGTATTTTGAATGGCCTGGGATGGCGGAAGCGGAATAACGAAATCAATGCTACAAGCAAAAAGCAACTAGGCTGGAGGTGCAAGCAGAACTATACTGAAGAACAAAATGCATCTGAGAACACATGAGCTGACATGATAGTTCTTAGATGCATTTTAGCAAACCTCTACTCGACTAGAATACCAAAATGGAAAAGCCTTCAAACAAGCACAGACGATGGTACACACAAGCGGCTCAGGTCCAAGTCATCTTTGAAGAGCAAAGACAACACATCCAAATGAGCTCCGCCTCCATGCCATATCGTCCTCCTCTCAAGTCTCAACCCTGTTGCTACTGCCTGCCCAAGCCAATGCCTGGCCCTACCATCTGCCCTTGCATTGCAACCATCACAGCACCTTCGCGTTGCATCTCTTGGATGAGTTGCTCAAGTCTCGGGGTTCGCTGAACCACAAAACCAAACAATGCTCCTGTAGGAGCAGCCATGTTTGAGTGGTCCTGACAGTGGTTTGTAGACATTGTAGCTGCAGACACGGTAGGAGCTTTAGTTGTAGGACTCAGAGCGTTGGGTCGAGCCAACTTGGGATTTTGTTCCTGCTCCATGCCTTGCATCTCCGGTTCCTCAGAAGCTTCAAGTCCAGCTTCCATGTTTAACCCTTCTCCCACACTGAAATGTGAAGCCTGCTGTTTTCCCTTCTCCTGTGCACAACGTCCTTTGTCATGTCGTTCCTCTTCCAGTATTCTGCGCTTAAATACCGCCCACAGGTAGAGTTTTCCTTGGAAAGCTGCAACCAAACAAAGACAAACATGGTAAGTCACTTAACCATTGAGCCAAATATACACAGTAGGGAAAAGCTTAGATAGTGATTTTGGATAATTGAATTATTTCTATTAGATGATTATTAGTACGGCTGCATATGGGTAGGGTTGCGACTAGAAATCAGGAACAGCCATATTCTGTTATTATCATGTCATGTTTCCAGAACGAGAAAAATTCATACTTTGGTGTTGCTCAGGCAGTAGAATAGATGGGAATATCAGCATCTCAGCTTCACCAACAATAGCTCGTAGAACCATATCATTCTCCATGACTTCTTTAACAAGTTGATCCAAGTCTGCATCTTGTCTAAGAACAGAAACAAAAATGATTAGAATCCAAATGGTGCAAAAGATGGTAGGCAAATAAATAGCAAAGGGTAATAAAGACACCTCATCTCGGTGGGCAATAAATACAATGCAATGTTGTCATCAGTGGGCCTTGATGCCTCAAAGCTCTTAGGCCAAGCCTCCAGTCTAGAAAGCTTTGTTACTTCAACCACTGGCTCAAGTGATCTCGACAATTTCCACACCTTGTCACAGTATTTGGTTGACAAATGTGCAGCCATCGAAACAAATTTTCCGCTGCCTATCTTAATGATTCCACTGTCGAATAATAAAACAACAAAAATATCAGCATATAGGGACGAGCATTTGCAACACATGAAATTGGAGAAAAAAGGGGCGTATGTTCTACCTCCAAATAGGTTCATCGATGGGCAGGGAACAATAGTGATGTGGCTTCGAAGGTTGTGAACCATAAAGATTAGACACTTCTTGATGACAATCCTTCTGTGTTTTCAATCTAGCGGCACCACTTTTAGCACCCATGAGATTTTGATCACCATCATCATCGTCTTCATCATCAATTACTACATATCTACTCCTTCTGTTTGTTCGACTACAATTCCCAGTCCTCTTCCTCTTATTAAACTTGTCATCAACGGTCCTTACATCCTCCCCGAGGCTAGTGCTCTTATTGTTAAGTTTAATGGAGATACCCATTGATTCGGTCAATCTAGCGACCCCACATGCCTCAAACTTCTCTTCCAACAACGGCTCCATCCTCTTACTCTTAGATTTGTACGCATCGGTTCTTCCATCCTCCGAAAGGCTAAACTTGCACTTTTTATCAAGTTGAATGCACCCGTCGATTGAATCGACCATGCATGATGCCTCGACCGTTTGGTGACTTGAAAGGTTCTTACCAGGTAAAGAAACATAATTGATCCCTAAGTTGGGCAAGATATCTTCCATGACTTTTTTACCCTTCAAAGCTAAGTTGGAATTTGAAGTTTCCATCGCCATCGGATTGTCTTCTTTCCGTGAGTTGTAAACCATCTTTGACTTCTCTATGTTCCTCGCCAAAGGAGCGGACCCACAATTCATCCCAGAGGAGAAGGGCCTAGCTTTCATTGACTGAGTAGCCATCTCATCATTGGGCCTGGAGTAAGAGGATCCCGGCATCTTGGTATTCTTTGAACGAGGAGCTTCAACGTTATTTAACCTTGAGTAAGACTCCACATTCTTCGCCGATGAACCCATGCCATTGTTTGGCCTCAAGGTATTACCACTATTTGACATAAAGAAAGAGGGTCTAAACTTGGTATTCTTTGGCAGAGAATCAATGCCACTGTTAGGCATTGCGCGGGATGGACTAGCCTTCTGGGTATTCTTTTGGAGAGTGACAGAGGGCTTGGACTTCTCAACATCTTCCCGTGGAGAAGCCATGCTTTTGTTTGGCCATGAAGAACGTGACGAGACATTTAGTCGAGACGCCGCCTTAGCATGGCTAGGCTCGTCAAAAGGAAATTTGAGTGTGTGTTTTGTTGCAACCTTATTTTGTTGAGGTCTTTTGGCAACATTATCATCACCTCTCCTAAACGACTGTTGAGTTCTCTTCAATTGTTCAAGGCACTTTTTCTTGAGTTCGCCTGGTGCCTTCCTTATGGATGGCTTTCTCAAGTTTGGACCAAAGTAGTTAACACTATGTTGTCTTCGACTCCCCATTTTCTTTGAATTGTCACTATAAAAAATTAAAAAAAATGTGTAAAATATACTTTCCAACCAAAAAAACTTATCAGCTAACTTCTACCACAAAAGACACTTTTATAATAGTGCCAACCTAATGGCAACATAGTTAAAGTAGAGAAGGGGGCTCCATTATATGAGATTGATAATCACTCCAAACACATTTTGCACCATGTATATCAAAGTGTGAATCTTTGTAACAATAGGGCCCACAAAAGTTGCACTTTTTCACAATAGGATTTTATGATTCACAAGAAAGAGCAGTTTGACAACTTGGATACACACACATGAGGAATGATCTCAAAGTGGTGCCATCGAAATTAATTTACGATTTTTTTCACAAAATGAATATCATTGTCAATAGGAAAAAAAATATTTCAAATAAATTCTATTGCGTATTATAAAATTGCTTCCGTTTTAGTTTTTTGCCATGACGTATGTAAGGTTCACATGGCTGGGCATGGGTAGGCAGATTCACCTAGCAAAACAATGAATATGTACCAACTTTCTACGAAACTAGGATTTACTTCTTAACTAATGCCTATCTCGATTGTTTTGAACTAAGGCATGGCAAATTTGGATGATTCGAAAGAATTGTGCTCAATACTATATCTACACATCAAAAACATAACACTAGTGTTGGAACTAATATCCAACTAGAAGTGTGAACTTGTTTATGCTACAAAGCTTTTGTAGGTTCAAGGATAAACTAATGTGCCTTCATTTAGGGAAATGATAATTTTATCTGCTTTGGCCATTTGGATCATGCAAAACAACAAAAATTTCAAGCATGCTAATGAAACATGCTGAAGTGGAAGGATTTTTTTTCAATGAGCTAAATCAGCCAAGACGATTAAGAGCTAGTTTTAGGCCTTTTTATTTTCCTTTTTTGGCTTAGCCTTGTAATAACCTTTGTTATTTTAATTATTTATAAAAAATGCAATAGGGTTTTACCCTAATATTTTCCTACCAAAAATAAAATACAAAGCCACTCGTAGAGCATTAAAATTAAAAGTAATTCATGTTGAGGAGAGACTCAAGACCATTGTCCATCTAAATCCATGGTCAGTTCAATCTTGGACAGCTTGCTCGTAGGCTGGCATTCATTGAACGGGATGGCTTGACATGCACAGATCTCAAAAAAAGCTGCCCGGTGATGAGTGACAGTGTAGGTTAAGCTGAGTCATGGTCCTATTTCATGTTTCGCCGGATCAATGGTAAATCAAGCTAACCAACATGAGGTGTTCTGCCTTTCATCCCTACTTTCAAATAGTCTTCACGTTTGCTATTTCTAGGGTTTCATTTATGCGCCGCCTATGCGCTTCTGCCCCATTAAATTGGGTAAGTTTCCAACAAAAAAGGCAGCACAAAACAAGCAACTGTATGCAGCTGCGCACGTGGGTTGAGGGCGTTGGGGAACCAACCGTAGCAAAAAGGAAGGAGGACCAGCCAACCAGGTATATTTACTCCTGATACTCATGCGCAGGGGCAAATTAGTCCCAAAAAACCAAACCAATGCCCTCCTTTGTATGAGGAGAGTTATATGTGCAGAGTAAAAAGAATCGGAGTATGCGGAAATTTTAGATTTGGTACGCAACTGGAATTTACGGTTGGTTTTCTAACTTTCTGTGATGATGGTTGATTTTGATCACCATCCAAAAGTAATCAAAGCCCTTCATGGCAGACACGTATGCCATATGGCATCAGAAACCATCTACTGTATTTCCGCAAAAAAAAAAAACATCTACTGTACTTTCGCAAAAAAAAGAGAGATCTGTATTCACCGCTTATTTCTACCAAATTGAATCCGTTTGACACAATGTGAGCGATTACAACGCTCAGATGGCCACATGCCTAAGCGGAAACTAGATCGAATAAGAAATCCTTGAACAATCTCGGACCATTACCCTTTCAAGCTCGAAAACTAAAACAGAGCACGAGCACACTCAAACAAACGCGCTGACTTCGAATAGCAGCAAGAACATGAACACAGCATACAACCATAGCTCTAGAAAAGAACAGATCGGAAGTAGAAAACACACGCATTACCTGACGGCCGGCTGCTCCGGCGATGAAGGAGCGGAGATCGACTCTTGCACGCCCGACTCCTCTCCTCGAGATGAGAATCTGCAGCTCCTCCACCCAAGAACTTGACCGCGCGTGCCTTGATATGATGGACGAACTCGCCTCTCGCCGCTAGGGAAACCCTAGCGAAACCCCAACGCAAAGCAGAGGAGGGCGACGGCTGGGGCTGAAGAGAACGAAACAGAGAGAGAAAAGCTGGTTGTGCGAACGGAGGCACGGCGCGGCGCGGCGCTTGTACTTATAGGCGCTGGCTAACGACGCGTGGGGAGGCAGGAGACCGGGTTGGAAAAGAATCAGGAAACAGAACGTCCAAGCGCAAAGGATCAGGATTGCGACGGCTGCCGCGCGCTGGGAAGGGAAGGCTATCGATCTGTTTCCAATTATTACGGCGCGGTTTTACCGCCGTGGCCCGTTGGGATTCCGAACGTGAATCGTGTACGTTTGCGTTTCGCGACATCTGCGGGGTAGTGCGGGGTGAGGGCAGGAAACGCTGGGTCATGGCTTTCTTTTTTTGTTTTTTGAGGGGCGCAGGGTCATGGCTGGCAGCTGCACGTCGAGTCGCAGACTGCCCGGCCCGTCTATCCTTATCCGAGCTATACAGCATGACACATCCAATCAGCACTCTGTCTCGGCTTGTTTTCTTTTCTTTTTACTATTTTACTGCCCGGCCCGTCTGTCCTTATCCGAGCTATACAGCATGACACATCCAATCAGCACTCTGTCTCGGCTTGTTTTCTTTTCTTTTTACTATTATACATTGTGGAACGGAGGGAGTATGTTTTTACACAGTACAGTCGAAGTCGCAAACATATTCGAGCATAACTCAGCTCAATGAACGCACACCCAACCTACCCGGCTACCCATATGAGCACATTCGAGAGACCGAGCCGGCGTAGCATCTTGAGATTTTACAAAGTCACCACAAGCGCGTCGCAGTTGACGGGATCGCTTGAAGCCTAAAATAAATTCAGAAATAATATAAGCACCAATGTTAAGTCTAGGACTTGATTTCTGATCCTCTTAATCATCCAATCACATATTGGTTTGCCGTAGTTATTCTTTCAACACATGTGCATTAGAAATATTTTTGCAACCTGAGATGATTAACCTGAAACTTCTTTTTTGTCTAACATGTTGTTTAAGAATTATTATATCTTTGTTTTACATAAAGCATGAAGTAGAAAGATGAGATACCATTTCTAGGTGTGCAAAATATATAAAAGAGACTTAAAAAAATGAAGTGATCAAATATAAAAGAAATATTTAAGATAAATGAGTATTATGTACATGGAAAGATAATCTAACCAAACAAAACGTTTGTAGGACCATACTTTTTTTTTGCGGGAAAGAAACTTTCATCAATCAAGCATTGTGATTACAATCAGAATCAGAGTCAACTATGCTAGCTATCTCCATAGAGTTACGAAACCAGATGGCGGTACATTGTTGCGAGCGACCCATAGAAGCAAGGGTATGGCTTGTCACACTCACGCAAGTAGGACTATACATTTGACTACCCCACAAAAAAAGACTATACATTCGACCCATTTCAGGGAATATAGACTGATCCATTAAGGCCTGCATGTTTTAAGGAAAGCGCTTTATGTGATCAAACATGGTACTCGGATATTCAATGAACCACACCATTTGCTTGTGGAATAGGTAAAAAAGATCCGAAAAGGGAGAAAAACACTGGCCACTCAATCCATGGACAAATGCAAAAAAGGGAGAAAATGCTCGCCGATTAACCCTGAGTAAACTCATATGTCACTCGCATATCAAGAAACACGAGCAAATCTAACGCGTTGTGCATGGACCAACAGAGAAACAGTTTTGAAAGAAAACACAATGTGGAAATAACAAGGACGCGACTAGCGAACAAACGTGTGCTCTCTCTAGTGTCCCCGATTGCTCAACAATAAGGTACTGGGCCCCTCCCCTCGTAAGCTGGCAACCAAAAAGGAAAGACATGCCCCGCCCCGCGTTCCCCTGCGCACATGCCCCCACGAGAAAAAAAGATCCTCCCTTGTCCTAACAGCTCCCACCCTGGCGCCACCAGCGTAAACAGCACACCACCCCTCCCAAAAAAACTCCTCTCATCTAGTTCAGCTCTCGCTCCACTATTCCTCCTCCAACCGCCCCCGTTCTTCTCCATTTACTACCTAGTTTTCTGGTCATGGATCTGAGATGCATGGAGTCCTAGAACTCCCCCCCCCCCCCCCCTATCGTGAAGACTTCATCATTGCAAGGTTAGATCAACTCCAACAATTTCTCTAAATATCTTCCTGTAAAACCAGTTCTACGAGATGACCGTAAAAATTTGAGGGGAAGTTGTCTGGGAGCAACTTCTGTCAGTTACCCTTAACTTCTTCTCATAAAAACGTAATTATCATATTTTCCATTAAACATAAATACAAATGGCACATGCATGCGTCAAAATCATCATAAATGTTCAAACAATGATACATCAAACTTGAATACTTGACAATAATTTCAAAGCAACATTATACGAAATTTAGTCTGGCATTCAAATTCAAATTCAAATATAGCTGATGGCCCAAAACATTGTAAATAGAACATCGTACGGAGTTTATTGACCATAAAGCGCTAGATCATCGTAGAGTTGTTCATGATTGGTGCAGTCTTCTATCCGTCAATGCATTTCAAGAAATTTTTGCAATCGCCGTTCATCCTTCTCAGGCTGAACTGGCGGTATGTAATTTTGTTTCCCTCACTCGTGGCGATAGTCAAGAGGTTGTTCCTTCTCATCAACCATGATCATGTTATGCAATAACAAGCACGTGGTCATGATGCGCCACAAGTCTTTTTCTAGGCCAAAAATGTGCAATGTCAGGAACAATGGCAAAACGAGCTTAGAGAAGCCCCAAATGCCATGACATCCTTCTTGCATGCTTCTTGTTTCCTAGCAAACTGATTAATCTTGTTACCTTGAGGGTTTGCTATTTGTCTTCAAAAAATTTGCCCATGCTGGATATATTTCATCAGTAAGATAGTAGCCCATGTTGTATTGATGACGACTGATTTCAAAATTCACCGGAGGTGCCTCCCCATTAGAAATCCTTGAAAACAGATGAGATCTTTTTAGAATATTCATATGATCCTGGCAATCCAAAATATGAATGCCAAATCCACATGTCATTGGGTACCACAACTTCTAGAACTAGATGATGCCCCGCACGTTGTTGCGGGAATATTTTGCAATATTTCAATGAGGTTTTTGCTTACACGAAACATCAGTATTTGAAATAATAGTTTTTGAAAGTATATAAGAATTTGATGTAAATAGCATAATAGAATGGAATTTTACATGCATACATGGTGTGCATGTTGAAGTGGATTTTTAATATGCATAGTTGCATGTTGAGGTGGGCCTTTTCCTATGCATGTTGAACGATGAGGTGGCATGCTTGCATGTTGAGAGAAATATGTTAGTGGGGGTAGCTATTTAGATATAGAAGATTATAGTTGCATCTTTACCTTTTCCTTAGAATTGTCCATGCAATGTCGTAGGGCAAAGCTTCCACTTCCAATGCATATCGGTACTTCCAAACATTTCTGAAAAGCCTTTCGATGCACCCACATTAGTGTAGAACCCTCCTAAGACGACACATCTATCGCACACAATTTGGCCGAACTATGTGCGTTGCATGCATTGCAAATGGTAGAAAATAAAATCATCTCAAAGAAAATGAAATGTGTGTGATGGCTGATCCATCAAGCACAATTCAGAAACAATGTGCGTGTGCGATACACAACATATAAGTCAGCTGAAAGAAATGTTTTTGATGAGTGAAAATAACACAAACGATTCCCCACAAAAGGGTGTGTGTGATACACGACAAACAGTTCAGTAAGCAGAATTGTGTGCGAAGAATGAAAATAACACAGATAATTCTTCCTAGCACGTCGTATGTGTTACGGGCAAACGATTGCCATGAAAAAATTGTATGCGCTTTTGGAAATCATCACATACATGTTCCTTGGTTTAACCGTTTGCGATGTGAGTTGTTATGTCTACACAACAATACCTGTGCTCTTTCTAGAAACAACAACATGTACTTATAAAAAACATGATTGCATAATTAAATTAAACATCAATTACACAAGTAACTAAACATCACACACCTCAATGAATAATTACAGGCATGAAGGAAAAACGATCATCAATTATCTACTTATTCTTGGGAGGCTTGCTACCACTTCTTTTGTTGCCTGATCCCTCGCCGTCCAGGGGAAGGAGGTACGCCCTCATGTCAACGATCCGCCTGTACATGTCGTAGCTCGTGTGCGCATGCTTGGCCGCGTACTTGATGTGGTCTATGTCCAATTTCTTCACCCGAGCCGAGTGCCAGGCAGTCCTTTTCTAATTGTTGTCATCCTTCATGTCTTTCTAGTAGGGGTCGATGATGGACCCGGCGAGGTCAACCAGGGAGTCTTTCCGCTTTCCATTGTCGTCGATCTTGTATTGCTTCTGGATATCGACAGATTCTGGCAGGTAGTGCCCGAAGTTTCAGGCACCTTTACATCGTCGGTGGTGTCCACCGTAGCGAATTTGTAGTCGGGGCAATTGATAACCTGGCGAAACATTCACAAGGCCTTGTGGTCATGAAGTAGTGGTAGATGAGGACGTGGTGGCGCACTCACAACTTGGCAACTGATACGTCTCAAACGTATCTATAATTTTTTATTATTTCATGCTATTATCCTATCACTTTTATATAATTTTTTAGAGCAATTTATATTACTTTTCTGGGCTAACCTATTAATTTAGTGTTCAGTGTCGGTTCCTATTTTTTGCTTGTTTTTTGTTTTGCAGGAAATCAATATTTACGGAGGTCAAAATCACTTGTTGATTTAATACGATTTTTTGGGCAATAAGGAACCCTGGAAGCTTCAGGAGAGATCGAGACGATCTACATGGGGGCCACACGCCCACCCCACGTGCCCTTGGGGGTATGGCATGCCCCTAGGTTGTGTGGGGCCCACCTGCATCGCCTTACGTCGATACCACCACCATAAATTCCTATAAATATCGAAACCCTCTGCCATATCTTCAGAAGAATTTTATCGCCGTCGCAAGTTCCTGTTCCACAAAGATCCAATCTGAAGGCCTGTTACGGAGCTTTGCTGGAGGGGGAGTCCATTGCCGGAGCCTTCTTCATCAACCTTGTTGAGTCCATGGTGGTGTGTGAGTAGTTCCATTAGGACCTTAAGGTCCATAGTAGTAGCTAGATTGTTCTCTCTCGTTTTGGATCTTCAATACCATTTTTCCATGAGCCTTCTCACATCATCGGGATCAATTCGATGTAATCGGTGGTGTGTTTGTTGGGACATGATCAATTGTCACTTTATGATCAGATTTTCATTGAAATCAATTGGATCTTTTGAGGTTTTCTTGTTTTATAATTAAATAGCTTGGCATGCTCTTTGATCTATCTATCTTCTTTGGCCAAGTTCGATGGGTTTTTCCTTAGAGGGAGTGGGGCTTTATAGTGGATCCAATCTTGCGATGATCTAACCCAGTAACAATATGGGCGAAGACACATATTGTATTGTTGCCATTGAGGATAAAATGACGGGGTTTATTCATATTGATAGGGTTTACTTTGTCTACATCATGTCATCTTGCTTAAGGCGTTACTTCGTTTGTCATGAACTTAATATTGAAATCTTAGGGTGGGCCTAGGGCCCATCTAACAATTTCTTAAAATCTCTAAGGGCCCATGTGGGTTATATGGCACTAGGGGTGGTGGGAAGTTTAGTCCCACCTTGCTAGTTGGAGAGGAGTTGGACCTCCTTATAAGGGATTCTCTTCCACATGCTATTGGAGCTTGAGAAGAGAAGAGGCCCTTGCGCGCTCCTCCTCCGCCGCCCGCCTCGCCACGCCACGCCTCATCACGATGCACCACGGGTTACGGAAATGAGCCGAGACAAGCTCACACCTATGCGCTTATTTTTGCCGGTTAGTAACGGAGAGTTTCTGACAGCTAGGCCACGATCTGAGACGTCGGATGGGATGTCACCGTCTCGGACGTGGGTCGAGCCCACGTCTCTCCATGCAGCTGCGCCTATATATGTGTGTCAGGTCGCATCTCTGCCTCCACGCCCCCTGCCGTTCCTTTGCTGCTGCTGCCGCCGGCGACTCCATCCTGTTCACTGCGTACACGGCCGAAACCCCGCCTCTCTGGATCCTGTACGAGAGAGGGGCGATTAGGTTTTTGGGGAGCGACTACGTGACTACTCGCCTCCGATCCACTACTTCCTCTATGCCTGCGTCGTCTACGTCATCACCATGTCCACCGACGCAGAATGTGCCGTCGTCGAGAAGATCGAAGCTGACAAGAAGGCCGCCGAGGACGCCGTCGCGGCTTCTGCCTAGCCTACTGGAGGGTATAACTCATTTATTCTGCTCCTATTATTTTTTGTTATAGCCATGCTAGCGTTATACGTAGATGTGTCTGCCATTAGCGTAGTATGTGCTTGCGTGGTCCAATATCAGCATGTTGTTAATTCTGTCAATGCCATGCTAGTGATTTATTCATGGGTTAAATTAATCAAAAAATTGCCTATTTACTCAACAATCCAAAAATCTAAATTGTGTAGGCATTTTTCGGCTAGTGGTTTTGCCGCAGCACTGAAACCGGATAAGTTTATCGGTACATATTTTAAGCGTTGGCAGACCAAAACCACCTTATGGCTCATGGCAATGAACGTGCTCTGGATCGCCGGTGTCCCTTCCACGGGAACGATTGCTCCTGAACAGGAGAAGGCGTTCAAGTAAGCCACCGTTGTATTTCTAGGAGCAGTTCTTAGCGTGATTGGAGATAAGTTGGTCGACGCATATTTACATGTGCATGTTGCCGAGGACTTGTGGGAGGCGCTCGAATCTAAATTCGGGGCCACCGATGCTGGGAGCGAGATGTATGTTATAGAGCAGTTCCACGATCACAAGATGGTTGAGAACCGTCCTACATTGGAGCACGCTCATGAGATAATATGCATCACTAAGGAGCTTGAGCTTCTTAAGTGCGATTTACCGGGCAAGTTTGTTGTGCGATTTATAATAGCTAAGCTCCCTAATTCATGGAGAAACTTTGCTACCACTCTAAAACATCAGAGGCATGAAATCTTAGTAGAGGATGTCATCGGTCATCTGAGTGTTGAGCAGAACTCGAGGGCAAAGGACTCACACGGGAAAGGGTTCAAAGGTACTTCTGTGTCCAATATGGTACATCAGAGGAACTTCAACTCCCACAAGCCCAAGGGAAAGAACGGTGTCCAACAAAATACTGACTTTAAGAAGAAAGGTAAGAAGACCTTCAAGAAGAACAAGAAGGGAGGTGGCTGCTTCACTTGTGGTTTGGAGGAACATTGGGCCAACAAGTGCCCAAACAAGTACAAGACGCCAGGGCAGGACTCCAAGTCTATCAATATGATTGTGGGCAATAATGAGAATGGCGCATCTGGGTGTGGTAATTTATTTACTGTTTTTTAGTGTTTCAGCCCACCGATTGGTGGGTGGACACAGGTGCAGGTGTTCATGTTTGTGCTGACATTTCATTGTTTTCTTCTTACCAGGTCACAGGCCATGGGTCCATATTGATGGGGAATGGCGTGAGTGCTTCTGTTCATGGTGTTGGCACGGTCGATCTGAAGTTTACTTCGGGAAAGATCATGCAGCTGAAGAACGTGTAGCATGTCCCCGCCATCAAGAAGAACCTTGTTAGTGGCTCCCTTCTATGTAGAGAAGGTTTAAGTTCATCTTCGAGTCTAATAAATTAGTTGTTATGAAATATGGACTCTTTGTTGGAAAAGGTTATGAGAGCGGAGGGATGTTTCGCCTTTCCCTCACAAATTTTTGTAATAACATTGTGAACCATATACATTCGAGTGTTAATGAATCTGAAGTTTGGCATTCACATCTTTGTCACATTAGTTTCGGCGTTATGACGCGGCTAGCTAAGTTGAATTTAATCCCGAGTTTCACTTTAGCCAAAGGTTCTAAGTGCCTTTCATGTGTGCAAGCTAAGCAACCTCGCAAGCCTCACAAGACTGTGGAGGAGAGACACTTGGCACCATTAGAACTCATACATTCTGATCTTTGTGAGATGAATGGTATGTTGACTAAAGGTGGAAAGAAATACTTCATGACATTGATAGATGATTCCACTAGATATTGCTATGTGTATCTATTAAATACTAAAGATGAGGCTCTACACTACTTTAAAATCTATAAGGCAGAAGTTGAGAACCAACTTGAAAAGAAAATTAAACGAGTCCGGTCAGATCGGGGTGGAGAGTACTTCTTGAGTGAGTTTGATTCTTTTTGTGTGGAACACGACATTATTTATGAGAGGACGCCTCCCTATTCACCCCAGTCAAACGGGGTTGCCGAGCGGAAAAACCATACTCTCACTGATTTGGTTAACGCCATGTTAGATACATGGGGTTTATCCAAGGCATAGTGGGGGAGGCTATATTGACGTCATGTCATGTCATGAATGAAGTTCCGACAAAGGATAATGAGATCACTCCTTATGAGAAATGGGCGAAGAGAAGGACAACACTCTCGTACTTGCGTACTTGGGGCTGTTTGGCGAAAGTCATTGTGCCGATCCCCAAAAAGCATAAGCTTGGACCAAAGACCGTGGACTGCATTAATTTGTGCTACGCTAAGAATAGCGTTGGCTATAGATTTCTAGTAGTAAAATCTGAGGTACCTGACCAGAAGGTCGGTATAATTATGGAGTCTAAGGATGCTACATTCTTTGAGGATATTTTTCCTATGAGAGATATGCAAAGCACTTCTAGACAGGAATCTGAGG
The DNA here is from genome assembly GCA_011799875.1 of Thinopyrum elongatum. Taxonomy (NCBI): domain Eukaryota; kingdom Viridiplantae; phylum Streptophyta; class Magnoliopsida; order Poales; family Poaceae; genus Thinopyrum; species Thinopyrum elongatum. Next base: position 463,320,299 of record CM022303.1, read on the forward strand.
AGACTCCTGAGCCTGCCATTCCCATGGAATATTATGAACAAACACATGATGAAAATCCTAAGGAGGATGACGAGGAAACTCTTGGTAGGGGCAAGAGACAAAGGATTGCAAAGACCTTTGGTGATGATTTCTTCGTGTATCTCGTGGATGATACTCCCACTTCTATTTCAGAAGCGTATGCCTCTCCAAAAGCTGACTACTGGAAGGATGCGGTCCGTAGCGAGATGGATTCCATCATGACTAATGGGACATGGGAGATCACTGAACGTCCCTATGGTTGCAAACCATTGGAATGTAAGTGGGTGTTCAAAAAGAAGCTTAGGCCTGATGGTACGATTGAAAAATACAAGGCTATGCTTGTGGCCAAGGGCTATGAACAGAAAGAAGAGGAATATTTCTTCGATACTTATTCATCTATGGCCAGACTGACCACCATTCGAGTATTACTCTCGTAGGCGGCCTCGCATGGTCTTCTCGTCCACTAGATGGATGTTAAGACAGCTTTCCTGAATGGAGAGCTAGATGAGGAAATCTACATGCAACAGCCAGATGGCTTTGTGATAGATGGTCGGGAAGGAAAAGTGTGTAGGTTGCTAAAATCTTTATATGGCCTGAAACAAGCACCTAAGCAATGGCATGACAACTTTAATACAACTCTGACATCTGTTGGCTTCGTTGTTATTGAAGCTGAAAAATGTGTATACTATCGCCATGGTGGGGGCGAAGGAGTTATACTGTGCTTGTATGTTGATGACATACTGATATTTGGAACCAACCTCAAAGTGATTGAGGAGGTTAAGTCGTTTTTATCTCAAAATTTTGAGATGAAGGACCTTGGTGTGGCTGATGTTATCTTGAACATCAAGCTACTGAGAGATAATGAGGGTGGGATTACACTTTTGCAATCCCACTATGTTGAGAAGGTGTTGAATCATTTTGGATATTCGGACTGCAAACCGTCTCAAACACCATATGATCCTAGTGTGTTGATTCAAAAGTTTGAAGGCACAGCTAAGGATCAATTGAGATATTCTCAAATTATTGGTTCACTCATGTACCTAGTGATACATCTCCGCCGTATCTACTTTTCCAAACACTTTTGCTCTTGTTTTGGACTCTAATTTGCATGATTTGAACGAAACTAACCCAGACTGACGTTGTTTTCAGCAGAATTGCCATGGTGTTGTTTTTGTGCAGAAATCAAAGTTCTAGGATTGACATAAAAATTTACGGAGAATTTTTATGGAATATATAAAAAATACTGGCGAAAAAATATACCAGAGGGGGTCCATGATAACCCACAAGTATAGGGGATCGCAACAGTTTTCGAGGGTAGAGTATTCAACCCAAATTTATAGATTCGACACAAGGGGAGCCAAAGAATATTTGTAAGTATTAGTAGTTGAGTTGTCAATTCAACCACACCTGGAGATTAAATATTTGCAGCAAAGTGATCAGTAGCACAGTAGTATGATAGTTTTTATAGCAGTGGTAACATTAATAGTACGGTAACAGTGATAGCAATAATTTTGTAGCAGTTGTGACAGTAGGAATAGCAATAGTAGTAACTTAGCAAGAACAATATGTGAAAAATTCATAGGCATTGGATCGGTGATTACGTTGGATAATATTCATCATATAACAGTCATAACCTAGGGCAACACAGAACTAGCTCCAGTTCATAAATATAATGTAGGCATGTATTCCGTAAATAGTCATACGTGCTTATGGAAAAGAACTTGCATGACATCTTTTGTCCTACCCTCCCGTGGCAGCGGTGTCCATAAGGAAACTAAGGGATATTAAGGCATCCTTTTAATAGAGAACCGGAATAAAGCATTAACACATAGTGAATACATAAACTCCTCAAACTACGGTCATCACCGGAAAGTATCCCAACTATTGTCACCTTGGGTTTTACGGATCATAACACGCAATAGGTGCATATGACTTGCAAGATCGGATCAAGAACATAGATATAATGGTGAAAACATAAACGGTTCAGATCTGAAATCATGGCACTCGGGCCCTAGTGACAAGCATTAAGCATAGAAAAGTTATAGCAACATCGATCTCAGAACATATTGGATACAAGGGATCAAGCCCTAACAAAACTAACTCGATTACATGATGAATCTCATCCAACTCCTCACCGACCAGCGAGCATACGAAGGAATTACTCACTCCCGGTGGGGAGCATCATGGAATTGGTGATGGAGGATGGTTGGTGATGACCAAGACCAAAGATCCCCCTCTCCGGAGCCCCGAACGGGCTCCGGATCTGGCCTCCCAATGAAGAACAGGAGGTGGCGGCGGCTCCGTATTGTAAAACGCGATGAAACTTCCTCTTCTATTTTTTCTGGAAAAATAGGATTTTATAGCATCGGAATTAGGGCCAGCGGAGCCTCTTGGGCCCCACTACACACCAGGGCGCTAGAGGGGGGTGGCACGCCCTGGTGCCTTGTGGGCAGCTGGGGCCCCCCTCCAGTGGGTCTTGGTTCCATAAATTATTATATATTCCAAAATAATTCTCCAAAAAGTTTCGTCTAATTCCGAGAACTTTTATTTCTGCACAAAAACAACACCATGGTAGTTCTGCTGAAAACAACGTCAGTCCAGGTTAGTTTCATTCAAATCATGCAAATTAGAGTCCAAAACAAGAGCAAAAGCGTTAGGAAAAGTAGATACGATGGAGATGTATCAACTCCCCCAAGCTTAAACCATTGCTTATCCTCAAGCAATTCAGTTGACAAACTGAAAGTGATAAAGAAAAACTTTTACGATCTCTTTTGTTCTTGTTTACATATATATCCTTAAATAGCACCCAGGTTTTCAGCAAAGATCATGACTAGCCATGCCAACAATAACTCATAGAAATTATATTAACTCATATCAATGGCATAATCAACTAGCGAGCAATAATAAGATATCTCAAATGCCAACACTTTGTCAAAACAATCATGATATAATATGACAATAATGGTATCTCGCTAACCCTTTCTGAGACTGCAAAACATAAATGCAGAGCACCTCCGAAGTTCAAACAGTTACTAAACATTGTAATTCATGGTAGAAGAGATCCAGTCATGATGCATTCAACATTAACTATACACAATGCATGAGGATGACAATAGTGCTCTCAAGATTGGCGCTTTGTTTGAGAAGGTGATGACTCAACATAAAAATAAAATAAAATAACATAAAAGTAAATAGATAGTCCCTTCGTAGAGGGAAGCAGGTATTTGCAGAGGTGCCAGAGCTCAAAGCTTAAATCAGAGATAAATATAATTTTGGGAGGTGCACCCTTCCTGTCAACGTCACGACCAAGAGTTTTCAATATCTTCCATGCTAAACAAATTAGCGGCGGTTCCCAAGCGGTAAAAGTAAAAGTTTACCCCCCCTCCACCAACAAACACAAGCCATGGCTAACCGAATCTACGGGTGCCTTCCATACCAACAACAGTCCTGGGGGAGTTTTGTTTAATTATTTGCAATTTTTGATTTCGGGACTGGGCATCCTAATACGTCCATTTTGCATCAAGCTTTTATATCAATATTTATTGCATTATGGGCTGTTATTACACATTATGGCACAATACTTATGCCTTTTCTCTCTTATTCTACAAGGATTACATGAAGAGGGAGAATGCCGGCAGCTGGAATTCTGGGCTGGAAAAGGAGCAAATATTAGAGACATATTCTGCACACAATTCCAAAAGTCCTGAAACTTCACGGAGAGTCATTTTGGATTTAATAAAATATATTGGGCAAAGAAAGTACCAGAGGGGGGCCACCTGCCATCCACAAGGGTGGAGGGCGCGCCCTACCCCCTGGACGCGCCCCCCCGTCCTTGTGGGCAACCTGGCAGGCCTCCGACGCCCATCTTCCGCTATATGGTGTGTTTTGACCTGGAAAAAATAAGAGGGAAGCTTTCGGGATGAAGCGCCGCTGTCTCGAGGCGAAACCTGGGTAGAAGCAATCTAGGGCTCCGGCGGAGCTGTTCTGCCGGAGAAACTTCCCTCCGGGAGGGGGAAATCGAAGCCATCATCATCACCATCGATCCACTCATCGAGAGGGGGTCAATCTCCATCAACATCTTCACTAGCACCATCTCCTCTCAAACCCTAGTTCATCTCTTGTACCCGATCTTTGTCTCAAAACCTCAGATTGGTACCTGTGGGTTGCTAGTAGTGTTGATTACTCCTTGTAGTTGATGCTAGTTGGTTTATTCGGTGGAAGATCATTTGTTCAGATCCTTAATGATAATTATTACTCCTTTGATTCTGAACATGAATATGCTTTGTGAGTAGTTACGTTTGTTCCTGAGGACATGGGAGAAGTCTTTTTATAAGTAATCATGTGAATTTGGTATTCGTTCGATATTTTGATGAGATATATGTTGTCTTTCCTCTAGTGGTGTTATGTGAACGTCGACTACATGACACTTCACCATGATTTGGGCCTAGGGGAAGGCATTGGGAAGTAATAAGTAGATGATGGGTTGCTAGAGTGACAGAAGCTTAAACCCTAGTTTATGCGTTGCTTCGTAAGGGGCTGATTTGGATCCATATGTTTCATGCTATGGTTAGATTTATCTTAATTTTTCTTTCGTAGTTGCGGATGCTTGCGAGAGGGGTTAATCATAAGTGGGAGGCTAAGGAAGGGCAGCACCCAAGCACCAGTCCACCCACATATCAAATTATCAAAGTAACAAACGCGAATCATATGAGCATGATGGAAACTAACTTGACAACAATTCCTATGTGTCCTCGGGAGCGCTTTGCTTTATATAAGAGTTTGTCCAGGCTTGTCCTTTGCTACAAAAAGGATTGGGCCACCTTGCTGCACCTTGTTTACTTTTGTTACTTATTACCCATTACGAATTATCTTATCACACAACTATCTGTTACCGATAATTTCAGTGCTTGCAGAGAATACCTTGCTGAAAACCGCTTGTCATTTCCTTTTGCTCCTCGTTGGGTTCGACACTCTTACTTATCGAAAGGACTACGATAGATTCCCTATACTTGTGGGTTATCAAGACTCTTTTATGGCGCCGTTGCCGGGGAGTGAAGCATCTTTGGTGAGTGGAATTTGGTAAGGAAACATTTATATAGTGTGCTAAAATTTACTGTCACTTGTTACTATGGAAAGTAATCCTTTGAGGGGCTTGTTCGGGGTATCTTCACCTCGATCGGAAGAGCAAAGAGTTTCTCCTCAACCTACTGCACCTACTGAAAATATTTATTATGAAATTCCTTCGGGTATGATAGAGAAACTGCTAGCTCATCCTTACACAGGAGATGGAACATTACATCCTGATATGCATCTAATCTATGTGGATGAAGTGTGTGGATTATTTAAGCTTACAGGTTTGCCTGAGGATGATGTCAAGAAGAAGGTCTTCCCTTTATCTTTGAAGGAGAAGGCATTGACATGGTATAGGCTATGTGATGATATTGGATCATGGAACTACAACCGATTGAAATTGGAATTTCATCAAAAGTTTTATCCTATGCATCTGGTTCATCGTGATCGGAATTATATATATATAATTTTTGGCCTCGTGTAGGAGAAAGTATCGCTCAAGCTTGGGGGAGGCTTAAGTCAATGTTATATTCATGCCCCAATCATGAGCTCCCAAGAGAAATTATTATTCAAAAAATTTATGCTCGGCTTTCTCATAATGATCGATCCATACTCGATACTTCTTGTACTGGTTCTTTTATGAAGAAGGCTATTGAATTCAAATGGGATTTATTGGAAAGAATTAAATGCAACTCTAAAGATTGGGAACTCGATGAAGGTAAGGAGTCAGGTACAAACCTTAAGTTTGATTGTGTTAAATCTTTTATGGATACCGATGCTTTTCGTGATTTTAGCACTAAATATGAACTTGTGAGATAGTAGCTTCTTTCTGTGAATCTTTTGCTACTCATATTGATCTCCCTAAGGAGAAGTGGTTTAAATATCATCCTCCCATTGAAGTTAAAGTAGTAGAACCTATTAAAGTTGAAGAAGAAACTATTACTTATAATGTTGATCCTATTGTTCCTACTGCTTATATTGAGAAACCACCTTTTCCTGTTAGAATAAAGGATCATGCTAAAGCTTCAACTGTGGTTCGTAAGAGTTATACTAGAACACCTACACCCCCTGAGAAAATTAAAGTTGAACCTAGTATTGCTATGGTTAAAGATCTCTTGGTTGATAATATTGATGGGCATGTTATTTATTTATGTGATGAAGCTGCTAGAATTGCTAAACCCGATAGTAAAGATAAACATAGACCCGTTGTTGGCATGCCTGTAGTTTCAGTTTAAATAGGAGATCATTGTTATCATGACTTATGTGATATGGGTGCTAGTGTGAGTGCAATTCCTTTTTCCTTATATAAAGAAATTATGAATGATATTGCACCTGCTGAGATAGAAGATATTGATGTTACTATTAAGCTTGCCAATAGAGATACTATTTCACCAATTGGGATTGTTAGAGATGTTGAAGTCTTGTGTGGGAAAATAAAATACCCTACTGATTTTCTTGTTCTTGCTTCCCCACAAGATGACTTTTGTCCCATTATATTTGGTAGACCTTTCTTGAATACTGTTAATGCTAAGATAGATTGCGAGAAAGATATTGTTACCGTCGGTTTAGGGGATATGTCTCATGATTTTAATTTCTCTAAATTTCGTAGACAACCCCATGATAAAGAATTGCCTAGTAAGGATGAAATTATTGGTCTTGCTTCTATTGCCGTGCCTCCTACTGATCCCTTAGAACAATATTTGCTAGACCATGAGAATGATATGTTTATGAATGAAAGAAGGGAAATAGATGAGATATTCTTTAATCAAGGGCCTATTTTGAAACACAATTTGCCTGTTGAAATCCTTGGGGATCCTCCTCCACCCAAGGGTGATCCCGTGTTTGAGCTTAAACAATTACCGGATACTTTGAAATATGCTTATCTCGATGAAAAGAAGATATATCCTGTTATTATTAGTGCTAACCTTTCAGAGCATGAAGAAAAGAAATTATTGAAAACTCTGAAGAAGCACCGTGCCGCTATTGGATATACTCTTGATGATCTTAAGGGCATTAGTCCCACTCTATGTCAGCACAAAATTAATTTGGAGAATGATGCTAAACCAGTTGTTGATCACCAACGACGGTTAAATCCTAAGATGAAAGAAGTGGTAAGAAATGAAATACTAAAGCTTCTGGAGGCAAGTATAATTTATCCTATTGCTGATAGTAAGTGGGTAAGTCCTGTTCATTGTGTCCCTAAGAAGGGAGGTATTACTGTTGTTCCTAATGATAAGAATGAATTGATCCCACAAAGAATTGTTACAGGTTATAGAATGGTAATTGATTTTCGCAAATTAAATAAAGCTACTAGAAAAGATCATTACCCTCTACCTTTTATTGATCAAATGCTAGAAATATTATCCAAACATACACATTTTTGCTTTCTAGATGGTTATTCTGGTTTTTCTCAAATACCTGTGTCAAAAGATGATCAGGAAAAGACCACTTTTACTTGCCCTTTCGGTACCTTTGCTTATAGACGTATGCCTTTTGGTTTATGCAATGCACCTGCTACCTTTCAAAGATGTATGACTGCTATATTCTCTTATTTTTGTGAAAAGATTGTTGAGGTTTTCATGGATGATTTCTCCGTTATGGGACCTCTTTTGATGATTACTTAAGCAACCTTGATCGAGTTTTGCAGAGATGTGAAGAAACTAATCTTGTCTTGAATTGGGAGAAGTGCCACTTTATGGTTAATGAAGGTATTGTCTTGGGGCATAAAATTTCTGAAAGAGGTATTGAAGTTGATAAAGCTAAAGTAGATGCTATTGAAAAGATGCCGTGTCCTAAAGATATCAAAGGTATAAGAAGTTTCCTTGGTCATGCTGGTTTTTATAGGAGGTTTATTAAAGACTTATCTAAAATTTCTAGGCCTCTCACTAATCTCTTGCAAAAAGATGTTCCTTTTGTTTTTGATGATGATTGTGTAGAAGCATTTGAAATACTTAAGAAAGCCTTGATTTCTGCACCTATTCTTCAGACACCTGATTGGAATTTACCCTTTGAAATTATGTGTGATGCTAGCGATTATGCTGTTGGTGTTGTTCTAGGTCAAAGAGTTGATAAGAAATTGAATGTTATTCATTATGCTAGTAAAACTCTAGACAGTGCCCAGAGAAATTATGCTACTACTGAAAAAGAATTTTTAGCAGTTGTCTTTGCTTGTGATAAGTTCAGATCTTATATTGTTGATTCCAAATTAACTGTTCACACTGATCATGCTGCTATTAAATATCTTATGGAAAAGAAAGATGCTAAACCTAGACTTATTAGATGGGTTCTCTTGCTACAAGAATTTGATTTGCATGTTATTGATAGAAAGGGAGCTGAGAACCCCGTTGCAGACAACTTGTCTAGGTTAGAAAATGTTCTTGATGACCCACTGCCTATTGATGATAGCTTTCCTGATGAACAATTAGCTATCATAAATGCTGCTCATAATACTCCATGGTATGCTGATTATGCTAATTACATTGTTGCTAAATTTATACCACCTAGTTTCACATACCAGCAAAAGAAAAAGTTTTTCTATGATTTAAGACATTACTTTTGGGATGACCCACACCTTTATAAAGAAGGAGTAGATGGTGTTATTAGACGTTGTGTACCTGAGCATGAACAGGAACAGATCCTACGCAAGTGCCACTCCGAGTCTTACGGAGGACACCACGCTGGAGATAGAACTGCACATAAGGTATTGCAATCTGGTTTTTATTGGCTTACTCTCTTCAAGGATGCTCGTAAGTTTGTCTTGTATTGTGATGAATGCCAGAGAATTGGTAATATTAGTAGACGTTAGGAAATGCCTATGAATTATTCACTTGTTATTGAACCATTCGATGTTTGGGGCTTTGATTATATGGGACCTTTTCCTTCCTCTAATGGGTATACACATATTTTAGTTGCTGTTGATTATGTTACTAAGTGGGTAGAAGCTATTCCAACTAGTAGTGCTGATCATAACACTTCTATTAAGATGCTTAAATAAGTTATTTTTCTGAGGTTTGGAGTCCCTAGATATTTGATGACTGATGGTGGTTCACATTTTATTCGTGGTGCTTTCCGTAAATTGCTTGCTAAGTATGATGTTAACCATAGAATTGCATCTCCATATCATCCTCAGTATAGTGGTCAAGTAGAATTGAGCAATAGAGAGATTAAATTGATTTTGCAAAAAGACTGTTAATAGATCTAGAAAGAATTGGTCTAAGAAACTTGATGATGCATTATGGGCTTATAGAACTGCTTATAAAAACCCTATGGGTATGTCTCCATATAAAATGGTTTATGGAAAGGCTTGTCACTTACCTCTTGAACTAGAACATAAAGCTTATTGGGCAATTAAAGAGCTCAACTATGATTTCAAACTTGCCGGTGAGAAGAGGTTATTTGACATAAGCTCGCTTGATGAATGGAGAACCCAAGCCTATGAGAATGCCAAGTTGTTTAAAGAAAAAGTTAAAAGATGGCATGACAAAAGGATACAAAAGCATGAGTTTAATATAGGTGATCATGTTTTGCTATACAACTCTCGTTTAAGATTTTTTTGCAGGAAAGCTTCTCTCTAAATGGGAAGGTCCTTACATTATCGAGGAGGTCTATCGTTCCGGTGCCATAAAAATCAACAACGCCGAAGGCACAAATCCGAAGGTGGTAAACGGTCAAAGAATCAAACATTATATCTCAGGTACTCCCATAAATGTAGAGACCAATATAATTGATACCGTAACACCGGAGGAGTACATAAGGAACACTTTCCAGAACGTTTCAGACTCCAAAAAGGAATAGGAATGTGGTACGGTAAGTAAACTGACTCCAAAACATTTCCAATGATAATTTTTCTCCGTTTTGGAATATTTAAAAAATTAGGAAAATTAAAAGTAGTCCGAAAGAGACACGAGGCGACCACAAGGGTGGAGGGCGCGCCCCCCGACCTTGTGATCACCTCGTGTGCCCTCCGGACTCCGTTTTCTTGCACAATACTTCTTTTGGTCGGTAAAAATTCATTATATAATCTCCCGAAGGTTTTGACCACCGTACCACGACAATATCTTCTGTTCTTGTTTCAAGCTGTTTTCTGCCAGAGTTTTCAAGACCAGGCATCATGTCGTCCCCCTTCTCCAACAAAGTAGGCGACGATGCTTGGCTGATGAAGATACAGATGAAGAGAGAAGAACTTGGGGAAACTAACAAGGACGATAAGATCAAGAAGGCTGAGGGAGATCAAGTTCCAGCAGCAGAAGAAGAAGGCATCCTTCAACCTTACTACAATCAGCTTACCCCTACTGAAATTGAAGCTTTCAAGATTATTGAATTAGTTCGTGTGCAAAATAAATATCTAACTCACGAAAATATTCTGTTGTAAGAGTACATCACCGCACTCAAGGGCATTATTCGTAAACTGGAGCATCTCCTACGCTCGATGTGTGGCACTACTTCATCAACAACTCCATCATCACCACCTCCGAAGAAAGAGACATAAATACATGGGTATGGGCACTCCCCTTGGCAACTGCCAAGCTTGGGGGAGGTGCCCCGGTATCATATCACCATCACACTTTTACTTTTATCGTTTTTCTTAGTTCGATCCTTTTGGTTATATCTTCATCTATTAGAATAAAGTTTTAGTATGATCTAGCTTTGAGTTTTGATTTGATCTCTATCTATGTAATCGAGTCCATGAGTTATATAATAAAGAGTAGTTTTGAGTTGAGGGCTTTGTTTTCTTGCTATGATCTTGAGGGAATAAAATAATAAAAAGAAATAAAAAGATCATATATTGATCTTATGGAGAGTAATGACTTCACATATAAAGAGTATGATGAATAAAATTTGTTGGGAGTTGACAAATATAGTTTTGGTCATTGTTGCAATTAATAGGAAGTAATAAAGAAAGAGAGGCTTCACATATAAATATACTATCTTGGACATCTTTTGTAATTGTGAGCACTCATCAAAATATGACATGCTAAGAAGTTGATGTTGGACAAGGAAGACAACGTAATGGGTTATGTTTTCTTATATCCGAATAGAAGTTATATTGTCATGGATCCTCCAACATGTTGAGCTTGCCTTTCCCTCTCATGCTAGCCAAATTCTTTGCACCATGTAGAGATACTACTTGTGCTTCCAACATCCCTAAACCCAGTTTTGCCATGAGAGTCCACCATACCTACCTATGGATTGAGTAAGATCCTTCAAGTAAGTTGTCATCGGTGCAAGCAATAAAAATTGCTCTCTAAATATGTATGATCCATTAGTGTGAAGAAAATAAGCTTTATACGAACTTGTGATATGGAAGAAATGAAAGCGACGGACTGCATAATAAAGTTCTTTATCACAAGCGGCAATATAAAATGACGTCTTTTGCATTAAGATTTTGTGCATCCAACCATAAAAGCGCATGACAACCTCTGCTTCCCTCTACGATGGGCCTATCTTTTTACTTTTATCTTCTACCCTTATACAAGAGTCATGGTGATCTTCACCTTTCCTTTTTACACTTTTTTCTTTGGCAAGCACTATGTGTTGGAGAGATCCAGATATATATATCCCCTCGGATGTAGGTTATCATAAAGTATTATTGTTGACATTACCCTTGAGGTAAAAAGTTGGGAGGCAAAACTATAAGCCCCTATCTTTCTCTGTGTCCGATGGAAGCTTTGAACCCATAAGTATCGTGTGCGTGTTAGCAATTGTGAAAGACTAACTGATAGTTGAGTAAGTGGACTTGCTGAAAAGCTCTTATATTTACTCTTTCCGATGTTATGATAAATTGCAATTGCTTCAATGACTGAGATCATAGTTTATTAGTTTTCAATGAAGTTTTTGATTCATACTTTACCTTGTGAGCGAATTATCACTTTAGCATAAGAAATTATATGACAATATATGTTGTTGTTCTAAAGATGATCATGATGCCCTCATGTCCGTATTTTATTTTATCGACACCTCTATCTCTAAACATGTGGACATATTTTTCGATATCGGCTTTCGCTTGAAGACAAGCGAGGTCTAAGCTTGGGGGAGTTGATACGTCCATTTTGCATCATGCTTTTATATCAATATTTATTGCATTATGGGCTGTTATTACACATTATGGCACAATACTTATGCCTTTTCTCTCTTATTTTACAAGGATTACATGAAGAGGGAGAATGCCGGCAGGTGGAATTCTGGGCTGGAAAAGGAGCAAATATTAGAGACCTATTCTGCACAACTCCAAAAGTCCTGAAACTTCACGGAGAGTCATTTTGGATTTAATACAAAATATTGGGCAAAGAAAGTACCAGAGGGGGGCCACCTGCCATCCACAAGGGTGGAGGGCGCGCCCTACCCCCCTGGGCGTGCCCCCCGTCCTTGTGGGCCACCTGGCAGGCCCCGACGCCCATCTTCCGCTATATGGTGTGTTTTGACCTGGAAAAAATAAGAGGGAAGCTTTTGGGACGAAGCGCCGCCGTCTCGAGGCAGAACCTAGGTAGAAGCAATCTAGGGCTCCGGCGGAGCTGTTCTGCCAGAGAAACTTCCCTCCGGGAGGGGGAAATCGAAGCCATCATCATCATCATCGATCCTCTCATCGAGAGGGGGTCAATCTCCATCAACATCTTCACCAGCACCATCTCCTCTCAAACCCTAGTTCATCTCTTATACCCGATCTTTGTCTCAAAACCTCAGATTGGTACCTGTGGGTTGCTAGTAGTGTTGATTACTCCTTGTAGTTGATGCTAGTTGGTTTATTCGGTGGAAGATCATTTGTTCAGATCCTTAAAGATAATTAATACTCCTCTGATTATGAACATGAATATGCTTTGTGAGTAGTTACGTTTGTTCCTGAGGACATGGGAGAAGTCTTGTTATAAGTAATCATGTGAATTTGGTATTAGTTCGATATTTTGATGAGATGTATGTTGTCTTTCCTCTAGTGGTGTTATGTGAACGTCGACTACATGATACTTCACCATGATTTGGGCCTAGGGGATGGCATTGGGAAGTAATAAGTAGATGATGGGTTGCTAGAGTGACAGAAGCTTAAACCCTAGTTTATGCGTTGCTTCGTAAGGGGCTGATTTGGATCCATATGTTTCATGCTATGGTTAGATTTATCTTAATTCTTCTTCCATAGTTGCAGATGCTTGCGAGAGGGGTTAATCATAAGTGGGAGGCTTGTCCAAGGAAGGGCAGCACCCAAGCACCGGTCCACCCACATATCAAATTATCAAAGTAACGAACGTGAATCATATGAGCATGATGAAAACTAACTTGACAACAATTCCCATGTGTCCTCGGGAGCGCTTTGCTTTATATAAGAGTTCGTCCAGGCTTGTCCTTTGCTACAAAAAGGATTGGGCCACCTTGCTGCACCTTGTTTACTTTTGTTACTTATTACCCATTACGAATTATCTTATCACACAACTATCTGTTACCGATAATTTCAGTGCTTGCAGAGAATACCTTGCTGAAAACCGCTTGTCATTTCCTTTTGCTCCTCGTTGGGTTTGACACTCTTACTTATCGAAAGGACTACAATAGATCCCCTATACTTGTGGGTCATCACATCCCTATTACCGGCCCCTCTCGTGCAAGGACGAGTGAATAAACACTCATCATGAGAATAACCCGCTTAGCATGGAAGATACTGACCACCCCCTGTCACTCCATGAGCGGTCCAGACACACAAAACAAATGTTCATTTGAAATTTTAGTGGTGGCACATGCAAATTTACTTGGAACGGCAGGATAATACTGCATATAGGTAGATATAGTGGACTCATCTGGAATAACTTTTGTTTAAGGATTTTGATGCACAAGCAGTATTCCCGCATAGTACAGGCGAAGGCTAGCAAATAGTTTGAGAAGCGACCAGCTAGAGAGCGAAAACGGTCATGAACATGCATTATGAATAATCAACATTGAATATTAGCATGAGTAGGATATAAACACCATGAACATAAATATCATGAAGGCTGTGTTGGTTTTGATTCAACTACATGTGCGAACATGTGCCAAGTCAAGCAACTTGAAACATTCAGAGGAGGATACCATATCATCATACCACATCACAATCATTTTAATGCATATTGACACCTAAGATAAATCATTATCCACTCCTAGCTACTTAAGCATGGCATGAGCAACTATAATCTCTAATTGTCATTGCAAACATGTTTGATCATAATATGCTAAATCATGGACACTGAGTTAAACATATTTATGAAAACAAAAACAAGTTGAGTTCATACCCGCTTTTATCTGCCACAGTCACTTCATCAAATATCGTCATTATTGCCTTTCACTTGCATGACCGAATGATATGAAAATAATAATAGTGCAAGAGTGCCGTGGGCTAAGCTGGAATCTGCAACATTTTATTCAGAGGAGAAGACAAAATAATATGGGCTCTCTATTAGATCAACAATAATGCATATGAGAGCCACTCAACATTTTCATCGTGGTCTTCCCCTTGGTTCGACTCAATAAAAAGAAAACAATTTCAGAGAAACACACTAAAATATTTTTGGAGTTTTTAGTTTTTCTTGGAAGGAAGCAAAAGAAAGAAAAACAAAAGCGAGAAAAAATATTTACACGGGAAAGCTCCCAACAAGCAAAAGAAGAATCGAGAAATCTTTTTGGGTTTTCTTTTAATATTACAACTAATTTAATCTAGAAAGAAAAACCTAAAAGAAGCAAGAAATAATTTTGGATTTTCTCAAAGTTTTTCAAACACACAAGAAGAAAGCGAGAAAATAAATCTAGCATGGATAATACAATGAAAAAGTATTAACACCGACAACTAGAATGAAGTGTGTGAACATGAATATAATGTCGGTGGAAATACGTACTCCCCCAAGCTTAGGCTTTTGGCCTAGCTTGGTAATCACCATCCGTAGTAGCCATCCGGTCCCATGTGGAAGTGTTGTGGCGGCGGCACCTGAGTGTCCCACTCCTGGGGCTCCTGCTCTACCGCTGCCTGGGCGTCCCGCTAGGCAATAATGTCTGCTGGCATGACCCTGTATCCGTTCCTGGCAATAGAATCAAACAAAGCAGGTGCAGGCAACGGGATAATATCACGGATTTTCTCACTAAAAACCAAGTTGTGACGAATGTTGTTAAAAGAATCGGCAGCATCAGCGAACTGGTGACCCACCATCGCTTGGTGATCTAGATAAACTCAGGGCAACCGATAGTCATGGTGGCGTATCTGAACATTAAAGTGACTCGCTAAGCGAGTGGCATAAATACCACCATGGATTTTGCCCTCAGTTCTGTTAAGGTGCAGATGACGTGCAACAATAGCCCCTAGGTTAAAGGTGTGATCATTGTGAAGTGCACGACATAAAATAGCGAGGTCAGGAGCACTAAGTATACCGCCCTTCTCCCTAGCAGTCAAACACTTCGCGGTGAATAAAGCAAAGTAATGCACAAAAGGAAACTGCAAACTTGTGGCGGTGGCTTTCGACACACCTCTTTCCTCACCCACTGTCAAAGTGAGGAGAAAGTCCTCAAACTCTGCCGGTCTAGGCTCTCTTAATTCCCGTCAGAGGGAATTAAACATATCTCACAAAATTCAATGAGTGGTATCTGACGGGTTTCAAAATATAAATTAAACTGCACCGCATGAGGTTCATGCCTATTCAGAAAATATTTTTTTTGCACAAAGAAGTTCGTGAGGAGGTGGTGTTGGTCACACTCATCTGTGAGGAAGTTAGTCATCCCGGCATTTGCAATGAATTGGGCAAACTCTTGATGGAACCCATCTGTCGGGGCACGACACCTATGGGATCCCGAGAGATCCCTTTACGATTCGGCGGGGGGAGAGGTATACGCAAAGAGCAGAACCAATGATCGACGCGTGAAGTTTTTACCCAGGTTCGGGCCACTGATCAGCGTAAAACCCTACTCCTGCTTTGTGTTCTTATTGATGTTCTTGAGCCCAGCCTTCAGGAGCGCTCGCAATGAACAGTACGTTCAAAGAACAGCTACGCATGCAGAATGGGCCAGAAAATCCTCCTCTGTAGCAGTTGCCTTGGGCCTCGTTTTATACGATCAAAGGGGTCTCCACAGTGGCAAAATGTACATACATTGAGGTGTAAAGTAGCTACAGGGTATCATACCTAACCCCTGACGGACTAGGACAAACACATTTAATGCACCGTGAGGTGTCCGTTTAGGTGTCCTCACTTTCTTGGGGATGCAAAAAGGGGCCATCCCATCAGCATCGCTTAAGCTCTCCTCCACTGGCGCGTTGCCACGCATCCAGAGAAGGACCCAGAATGTCAGGCTTTGTCGCTGTGCTGGAGCAGTGGCACAGTGGCAGAATCTCGCCAGGCGCTGAAACTTGCCGGGTGCCAAGCCTTGCCGGGCGCCAAGCCTTGCCGGACGCCAAGCCTTGCCGGGCGCCAAATCTTGCCGGGCGCCAATCCCTGCCGAGCTCCGCAGGCCACCCCGGCAAGATCTTGCCGGGGAAACTGGCCTTCGGATTCCAGCTCTTCTTATCTGCTGATCCTCAGATTTCTGACTCGATGATTTCTTTGGTGGCTTGAATCGACCTCGAACTGTTCCCGGCAAGCCTTGCCGCGAGGATGGCTACAACTGCCCGTGCACAAGTACGGGGTACTAGTGGCCCAATACTTAGTACACCGACAGGAGCCCCCGGGCCTAGGCCATACACGAGTGCGAGGCGTTGTTGGGCTAGGCCCAAACAGTGCACGGGCACGCGTGGCAGGGGATTAACTGCTCGTAAATATTTCGTTTTACTGTGCCCCCCACTACACGCATCGAGCGCGCTACGTGGGAAGCGTGCCCCAAAGGCTGCAACTGCAACGCGTCAATAGAGGCGCATTTATATTGGGGAATAAAAGAGGCGGCCCCGCTCCTTCCCCATAAAAAAGGAGAAGCCGCAGAGGCACAAGCCTATTTACCCCCCTCTTCTTCTCAATCTGGCCGTCGCCATCGCCTTCCTCTTCTCGAGCTCAGAGCGAAGCTTTTTGCTCTTCCGCCCGCTGCTTCCATGCTCGCTCCACCCCCGGCTTCCGCCCTCACAGCCGCCATGCCGCCCAAGGCCAGCAAAGGCAAGGGCAAGGAGGCAAAAGCCGATGTTCCAGAGAGCGAACTGGCGAAGATGCGGAAGAGGCTTGTTGTCTTCCCCCCAACGCTCGATGCTGAAGCTCTGAAGGGGCGATACCAGTGCATGTGGGCGAAGGAGACGCAAGCTCATCCCGCCACACGCGTAATCCCAGGTGCTTGTTCCAAAGGTGGATCGGACAGATACCCTTTCTTCACTGCGTATTTCTATTGCGGGCTCTGTCCCCCCTTTTCCGACTTCTTCAATGATATCATGTACACATACGGCTTTCGTCTTCTTGATTTCATGCCGAATGCGGTACTTTGCATGTCCATCTTTGCCCATCTCTGTGAAAACTTCGTCGGCGTGATTCCCAATTCTGCTCTTTTTCGCCATTACTTCTTCCCTCGCATCCAAAAAGGAGAGGCCCTCTCTGGTTCTATCGCCTGGATTCCAAGGGCTTGGAATAAGGAAATATACCCAGAAGGAGTTTACCGCGAAAAGTGGGATGAGTGGCGGGCTGAATGGTGCTGGATCCAGGAAGCAGATCCCCATCCTTTTTGTCTTCCCCGGCAACAGAAAGTGGTCCGCGGCAAGGATTGGAGCGATCTCGCTGCGGAGGACGAGAGGCTCACAATCGCCACCACTAGGATCCTTTGCCTGAAGGCTGCCGGGCTGACGATGGAGATGATTGGCTTCGACTTTCTCCGCCGCCGCATCGCCCCTTTGCAGAACAGGGGAAGGCCAGCTTGGGAATACAGGAACGCGGCAGATGTTATGAGATTGCGCCCCGGGCTGAACAACAATCTGACCACTATGCAGCTTGGCGCTCTCCGTCAAAAACTATTCCAACGCGAAGACAAGCACCGGCTGCCGGCAAGGATTGTCCCCTTGTGCAACAATTCTGCCTTGGGGTCAATCATCGCCTTCCTGCTGATGTTCAACGCCCACGGTCTTGACCCGACCTGGGCCGAGCCAACCGAGGAGGAAGCGCAGAAGTTTTTTGACGACTTGACGGAGAGACCTGTCCGGCAAGAGTCAGATTTCATTCGAGCCACCACCGACCAAGAAGTAGCTTACATTGCTACTAGGGTGGAGGAGGCAAATCTCGCCGCGGAGGCCGGCAGCGTCGGCTTCACAGAGTGGGAAGCCAGCGACGCAGAAGTAGTAGTGGAGATAAAACCTGCCGGGGAGGACAAAGTTGCCGAGGAACAGAGTAGCGCAGCCGCTGAGAGCTCGTCCGGCAAGGACACGGCCGAAGAAGAAACGCAAGAAGAGCTCCCAGCCCCGAAGAAGACGAAGCGTGTTCTTCGGAAGGCTGCATGTGTCATCCCGGCAAGCCAGCCTTCTTCGAGCGGCGAGGCTCCCAGCAAGAAAGTGGCCGGCAAGACTGGACCGCGGCAGGGGGCTCATCAACAGCCTGCACGGCGTGCGAGACCCACACCAGCGGCCACTGCTGGGGCGGCAGGGGGGTCTCGTACTACCGCACCGGAAGCTGCCCCGGTGCCTGCCGCAGTCAAGCGGCCTAGGACTCCTCCTCCGCCTCCCCACTCAGACATCGCAGCGGAGGTCGACTTCGACATCTCCGGTTTTAGCCCGGAGCGAGAGGAAGAAGAGTGAGTACTTTGCCACAGCTTTTATATTTCAATCTTGGATCGATCTCACTAACTTGCTTGTATTGTCTCTGCAGTGACACAGAAACATTGCTGGAGAGGATGGCGAAGAGGTCAAAGACTTCTATGGGCGACGAGCCCCCGGCAGGCTCCACGAGCGTGCTAGAAACCATCATCGTCAGCCCGGAGCCCAGTCCTCAACGCAGCCCCCAGCGCAGCCCCCAGCGTAAGTTTACTGTTCTTTTTCCGCTGGCGGGTGCTGAGGCTTCCATTCTTGCCGCTGATATTCTTGGTCTTGCAGGAGAAGAACGGCAACAAGGAGAGTTGTCGGAAGACATCCCCGTCGTGCCACCTCCATCGACCGCGCTGCCCACAAGCACGTCCCCGACAAGAGATCCTACCGACGAGCCTACCTTAATTGAGGAGGAGCCGGCAAGCACGGACCCCGGCAACCCACCCCCGGCAACCGAAGTTGCCGGGAGGGGCGAGGCCACCTCCCAACAGCTCGACGCAGGTACTCGATTGCCTCAGAGTGCTTGTTACTCTTTCCCTTATCTCTCCGTCTTTAGTCGCTTCAAACTTCAATCTCGATCTTATTCTGTTTTCCTCCTTCGTCCTTCAGAGTTCCCTGTGATGGAACACATGGACGTCGACGTTGTCACCGAGGAGACCGCCAGGGACGCCGCTACCAAAGCAGACAGGATCGCTGCCAGCGAGGCCACCAAGGATGACACTGTCGAGGCTAGTGGTGCTCTTGACGGGGAGGCCGCCAAGACTGCACAAGAGGAACCCGCCAGGGAACCTACTAAAGGGGGCGACAAGGAGGCTGAGGACCGCACTGACGGCATTCCTGCCGCTGGAGCGCCAGGCGCTGCACCGGCCACAGAGCCCCCTGCCACTGGTGAGGCGGCCACTGAAGACCAGCCATCAACATCTAAAGGCCCCTCATCCAGCAAATACCTCATGGTTGGCGAGAACCTATTCGTCAACTTGCCGGGGACGGAAAGCACTGGGGCACCAGCCGAAGGAGAAGTTTTTGAAGAAATCATCACTGCTGCCGGGCTCAAAGTTGTTGACGATCCCAGCGCTAGCAGCGGCAAATTTGAAGAGGATCAGCTCCTTTAGGCCATGGGCGAGAATTTCCGCAAGCTCCAAGCTCTCCATCGCGCCCGGAAAGACAAGGCGGACTCAGAATGGCAGTTGTCGAGGCGGCCGAAGCAGATTTTCAAAGGTGCGTCGCACAAATGCAGATCTGGCACGCCGAGGCCCTCCAAGAGTTCGTTGCCGGCCGGGAACAAGTGAGCCAGCAGTGGACTGAGATCCTCCTGAAGCAATCCGATATGGAGAAGGCGCATGATGAAGCTGCCCAAAGGATTGCTGCCGAATATGCCCTCTTGACGGGGCGCCGCGTTGCTCTTGATGCTCATGAGGAAGATCTCACCGCATGTGAGCAGGCGCTCGTCGCCAAGCTTCGCAGCAAAGATGAAGATATTGAGAATCTTGTAGTGCGATGGACCCAGGAGCTAGAGCAAAAACATAAGGAGGCGCTCGAAGCTCTGACTGCAAGTCACACCGGCAAGCTCAAGGAGGCCGTCGATGCTGCCGAAGCTACAGAGGCCGCCAAGAACGAGCTGAGCGACAAGGTGAAGAGGCTGGAAACAGATCTCGAAGAGCACGGCAAGGAGCTCTCGACGCTCAAGGGTGACAGGGAAAAAACCCTCCACTCCTTGGCGGAGATGCAAGTTGCCCTGTCTGACAAAACCAAGCAGCTCTCCTCTGCGGCTGATAACATTGCGGTTCTGGAGCTGAAGCTGACCACGCTGCAGAAGTCTCTCGAGGCTGGCAGGGCCCGTGAGAAGGCTCTACTCAAGGATCTCCAAGGAGAGAGGAACCTGCTCAAGAGCGCCGCCGAAGCCCAAGCTGATTACGAAAAGGGAGTGGAGATCTGGACTGGATGTCTCATCGCCACCGCGGAGAAGCTTACGGCAGAACTGTCAACCATGGGCCTGTCGAACTTCAAGTATTCTTCCGAGGAAAGAATATCTCCAAGTGCCAGGTTGACGATGTTCTTTGAAAGCATCATCACCGCCTTGAGGGTGCTCCAGTCTAGCCGGGCGACCCAATTGGCCAACGAGACTCACCGGCTTTGCCGGGCCGTCCTCCACAAGGTGCTCATCAAAGTGGTGCACAGCAATCCCGGCATCGACCTCTCCAACGCGCTCGGCCATCTGCCAAGGGACGCAAATGTCGAGGCGCTTGAAGAATGCATCGCGCCTATCCTTGAGAAGGTGGACTCCATCAAAAGGATCGAAGGCCAGCGCAGGGATTGAGTGCTCCCCCTTTTCTTGCCGTCGTCATTCCATGTAAAAGACAATTAAGTCTCAAGTTAGAATTGCGGCAACTCATGAATGTAATATAATTCGCCTATGTTTAGGTTCATGCTTGCTATTGTCCTTGTCTGATTCCCTTATGTATGGAGTTCACCCTATGCTTACTGAAAAACTTGCCGGCGTGCAACCTGCCGCGAGCGCTGGGTGCGGGACTTCAGCAGCCTGCTGGAGGCGCAGCGGCCGGCAAGACTCCTTGGTGTTCTCAGTGCAGCCACTTAAATTGTTGAGCGGGCTCGAAACAAAATAAGGGCGCAGCCGATTACAACAAGGGTTCCTTCGCGTGCAGATTTTCCATACAAGAGTCAGAATCGTCCAAGGAAATAACTTTGTAATGAAAGAAAAACTTGCTCTGAGTTTTTAGGACTTAGCTTTCTGTCTTTGTCCTTCCTCCGGCAAGCGTCGATTCCGAACGTCGCCAATTGATATTCATATCTCCCTTCCCCCCCGGCAAATGTGCACGCGAGGAATCCTTCTGTCTTTTGAGAAAAAGAAAGAAGAGAAAATAAAGACATGAAACCTTGGCGGTTCGTTAGAACTTACCGGGAGTAGGTGTCATACAACATCTTAGACAAGCATGCATATATAAATATGAACATGGGAATCAATAAGGGAATGTACAACACTTAAATTTATTCATCTGCGCTCAGGGTCTGCGCCTGGCTTTGTACAAAGGATCACATGCCTTGCCGGCAAGACTTGTACAAAAGGGTGGTTGCCGGGAGCCCCCGGCAACCGCGCCTTATGGGTAGAACTTGCGAAGATGTTTGATATTCCAGGAATTGCTCACTGGAACGCCATCTTCGGTCTCCAAGCGGACAGCGCCGGGCCTGGTGACTCGTACTACCCGATAAGGGCCTTCCCACTTTGGTGTCAACTTGTTTGAATTCTTGGCGGACTGGATCTGTCGAAGAACAAGGTCGCCTTCCTCAAGGCTTCGGGCATGAACTTTGCGGCTATGATAGCGGCGCAAAGCTTGCTGGTAGCGTGCAGCTCGCATAGCAGCCTGAAGACGATTCTCCTCAAGGAGCACAGCGTCATCTTGCCGCAGTTGCTCTTGCTCAAGCTCATCATAAGCGAGCACTCGAGGTGATCCGTATATGAGTTCCGTGGGGAGAACTGCTTCCGCTCCGTAGACCAGAGCGAATGGTGTCTGGCCGGTGGCTCGATTTGGTGTCGTTCTGATTGACCAAAGAACCGCCGGCAACTCATCAATCCAGCGTCTTCCGCACCTTTTCAGCCTGTCAAAGGTTCTGGTCCTGAGACCGCGCAGCACTTCAGCATTGGCCCTCTCCGCTTGGCCGTTGCTTCTCGGGTGAGCAACAGAGGCAAAACAAATCTTGCCGCCAAGGTCTTGGACGTACTGCATGAAGGTGCGACTTGTGAACTGCGTGCCGTTGTCGGTGATGATCCTGTTGGGCACACCGAAACGGCAAACAATTCCCTTAAAGAACTTGACGGCTGATTGTGCTGTCACCTTCCTCACTGCTTCCACCTCCGGCCACTTTGTGAACTTGTCGATAGCAACGTACAAGTACTCAAAGCCCCCGGTAGCACGGGGGAAAGGGCCCAGTATGTCGAGCCCCCAGACCGAAAATGGCCAGGAGAGAGGGATTGTCTGAAGAGCTTGAGCTGGTTGATGTAATTTCTTCGAATAAAACTGGCACGCTTCACACTTGGTTACTAGTGCAGTTGCATCCTGGAGAGCGGTGGGCCAAAAGAAACCTTGCCGGAATGCTTTCCCGGCAAGCGCTCTTGACCCTATGTGAGAGCCACATATGCCTCCATGTATCTCTGCCAATAGCTCTAGTCCATCCTCCCGAGGAATACACTTCAATTTCACACCGTTTGGTCTCTTTCTGTACAGGACGTCATCGACGAACTTGTACATAACAGACCGACGGGCTACTCTCTCTGCTTCTTCCTGTTCCTCAGGGAGTTCACCTGTCTGAAGGAAATGGACAATGTGCTGCACCCATGCTGGAGCCTGAGGCTCGACAGCTAGGACTAAAGGCATCTCCTCTGCCGGGGGAACGTTTGTCTCGACAGCAAGGGCCTGAGGCCCTGCCGGAGCCTGTTGTTCCCCGGCAGGCATGTTGATCCTGGCAACTTCCTTGCCGGCGGCTCCGGGGAGCTCTGCCGGGAAGTACTGGCCAGAGTTCAACTTTCTTCTCTTTTCTTGCCGCATCGATGGCGCCACAGATGGTTGAGTCAATTGGAGCACAAAAGTTCCTTGTTCCACAGGCAACTTGAGGGCGGCACGCTTTGACAGGTCGTCAGCAACACTGTTCTCGGCACGGGGAACGTGCTCCATTTGCAGACCGTCAAAGCGCTCTTCCATTTTCCTCACTTCATCCACGTAGGCTTGCATCAATGGACTTTGATAACTCTTGTTAACTTGCCTGACGACAAGTTGTGAATCGCCTTTGATGACAAGCTTTTTGATACCAAGGTCTGCCGCGATCCTGAGACCGACAAGCAAACCCTCGTATTCTGCAGTGTTGTTGGTCGAACTCTCCCGGGGAAAGTGCATTTGGACTACGTACTTGAGGTGCTCTCCGGTGGGTGCGACAAGCAGCACGCCAGCACCGGCGCCTTGCAGCGAGAAAGCTTCATCAAAGTACATAACCCATTGCTGATCGATTTCCTTGCCGGGGAGAGTTGTTTCCTGAGCTTCCTTGTCTAGCGTTGGGGTCCATTCTGCAATGAACTCTGCCAAGGCCCTGCTCTGAATCGTCGAAGTGCTTTCAAACTTGAGGCCAAAGCTGGACAATTCCAACGCCCACTCCACGATCCTGCCGGTTGCTTCTGGATTTTGCAAAATCCGTTGCAACGGAAAGCGAGTGACGACGGTGATTTCATGTGCTTGAAAGTAATGGCGCAACTTCCTCGAGGCCATAAGAAGGCCGAAAAGCAATTTTTGCACACCAGAATATCTTGACCTAGCTCCTTGTAAAAGAGAGCTAACAAAATAAACTGGGCGCTGCACCATCTTCTTCTTCTGCACTGGTTCTTCTGTCTGCGCAGATCCTGTCTTGCCGGGATCAACCCTTGCCGGAGAAGATCTTGCCGCGCCATCTGGCGGTCCTGCCACTGGTGTTGCTTCCTCATCAGCTTCTCTCCGTGCCACTAGCGCAGCACTAACCACTTGATTTGTTGCTGCCAGATACAGCAGCAACGGCTCTTGTGGTTTAGGCGCGACTAGCGTCGGCAGAGAGGAAAGGTATTTCTTCAAATCTTGCAGCACAGCCTCCGCCTCCGGAGTCCATTTCATTGGACCTGCCTTCTTCAAAATTTTGAAAAAGGGCAGGGCGCGCTCAGCAGATTTGGAAATAAACCTGCTTAAAGCAGCAACACAGCCGGCAAGACGACGCACATCTTTGACGCGCCTCGGCGCTTCAATTTGCTCAATAGCTTTGATCTTGTCGGGGTTCGCTTCGATTCCCCGGCAAGATACAAAAAATCCGAGGAGCTTGCCGGAAGGAACACCGAACACACACTTCTCAGGATTGAGCTTCAAGTTGATCTTGCGTAGATTTGCAAATGTTTCTTCTAAATCTTGGATGAGTGTCGCTTTGTCTGTGGTTTTGACCACTATATCATCCATATACGCCTCCATATTTCTATGGAGTTGAGGCTCAAAACCAATTTGGATTGCTCTGGCAAATGTCGAACCGGCACTTTTCAACCCGAAAGGCATTCGTATGAAACAATATGTACCACATGGGGTGATAAATGCGGTCTTCTCTTCATCTTCTTTTGCCATAAAAATCTGATGATACCCTGAATAGGCATCAAGGAAGGACAGGAGGTCACAACCAGCGGTGGCATCCACAATCTGGTCGATGCGCGGCAAGGGAAAGGGATCTTTTGGACAGGCTTTATTGATATCTGTATAATCGATACAAAGCCTCCATTTCCCATTCGCTTTCCGCACTACAACCGGATTGGCCAACCAGGTTGGATGAAGTACTCCTTTGACCAATCCTGCCGCCTCCAGCTTTCTGATTTCTTCGGCAATGAATTCTTGCCGCTCCAAGGCTTGCTTCCTGACCCTTTGCTTGACGGGCCGCGCATGAGGACAGACAGCAAGGTGGTGCTCAATTACCTTCCTGGGAACACTGGGGATGTCAGACGGTTGCCATGCAAACACGTCGACATTCGCCCGCAGGAAAGCAATGAGCGCGCTTTCCTATTTGTCATCTAGGGTGGAACTTATGGTGAAAGTTCCCCCCGTTCCGTCCTCTCTGACGGGCACCTTCTTGGTCTCCGGCGGAGCAGCCTTGGATTTCTTGTTCTTGCCAGTGGAACTCTCTGGTGCATCCTCGACGGAAGCGCAGCACTCCGAGGAGGTGCGCTTGCCGGAGTTCGCGCCAAGGTTCTTGCCGGTCTTCTTCTTCCCCCCGGGAGTTCCAGCGGCAGGAGCAGGTGCCTTGATGGCAAGTGCTGCAACTGCTTCCCGGTAAAGTTGGTCGGCACAGATGAGCGCATCCTTCTTATCAGAATGGATAGTGATGACGCCCAACGACCTAGGCATCTTCAGAATGTTGTACGCGTAGTGTGATGCCGCCATGAACTTAGCCAGCGCTGGCCGACCAAGGATCCCATTGTATAACATGGGGATCTTGGCGACATCAAACACCACCTTCTCAGTCCTGAAGTTGAGCTCACTGCCAAATGTTACCGGCAGCGTAATCTTGCCCTTAGGCTGAGTTCTTCCCGGATTGACCCCTTGAAACGTACCCGTTTCTTTGAGGTCCTCGTCGGGAATTTGGAGCTTTTTGAGCACGTCCGGTGAGATTAAGTTTAGGCCGGCCCCGCCGTCAACTAAAATTTTCGTCACCTTGAGGTTGCGAATCGTTGGCGAGACCAACAATGGCAAGCACCCGACCGCAGTTGTGTGATCAGGGTGATCCTCGGCGTTGAAAATGATAGGCGTGCTGGACCACTTCAGGGGCCTACATGCATTTGGGGATGGCTCTGCCGCATTAACCTCCCGCACCCACTGTTTGAGTTGGCGGTGGGAAGAATGCAGTGAGGCACCCCCATCGATACACATGGCCTCCGTAGCCTTCTAGAATTCTTGCTCACTGGACTCATCATCTTCTTCATCATCATCCTCTTCTTTGTCCCAGCCTCGAGCGGGCCTATCCTTTTGCTGCTTGGCCTTGCCGCGGCGACCCCCTCGGCCACCGCGCTTCTTGCCGGATCCATCAGCACCATCTTGGGCCTTCTCCTTATCTCGCCTCTCGTATTCGGCCCTCTGCTTCTCGGCAAGCTGCTCAACTTGCCGGCAGTTTTGGAGATCGTAGCCCTTGGTGCGATGGATCTTGCAATACTGCTTGCCGGAGTTCTCCGACTTGTCGGCAGCCGCCAAGGCCTGACAGGAAGGGCACCCGGCAAGATCCTTGCCGGGGTCACCAACCTTGGCCTTCTTGGCGGCGCCGGGGTTGTCGGACTCCTCGACAGCGAGCACGGCCTTGCCTCCGTGTGTCCTGTTCCGCCGCCGGCCTTTCCTTGACGGGGCCGCGGCATCTTCTTCTTCGGATTCGCCCGCCGCGCCAACAGCCTCGCCAGGGAGTCTCCTCCCCTCTTCAGCTTGAGCGCACTTGTCGGCCAAAGCATAAAGCTTGGCAATACTCCTGACTTTGTTCATTGCCAGCTCTTCCCGCATTCTGCGGTTACGCACGTTCTGGTGGAACGCGCTAATGACGCCGGCAGGATGAACGTCAGGAATATTGTACTGCACCCGGCTGAATCTCTGCATAAACTTGCGCAGGGACTCGCCCTCCTTCTGAGGGATGATGTGCAAATCACTCTCTTGGCCAGAAGCTTGGTGGCCTCCAACAAAGGCGCCAACAAACTGATGGCACAGATCTGACCAGGAAGAAATAGAATTCTCCGGCAGATGCATCAACCATGACCTGACGTTGGGTTTGAGCACCAACGGGAAGTAGTTGGCAAGTATCTTGTCATCTCGGCCCCTGGCAGCCTGCACCGCAATGGTGTAGATGCTCAGGAACTCCGAGGGATGGGTCTTACCGTCATATTTTTTCGGGACCTCCGGCTTGAAGGTTCGGGAATTGGGCCACCGGACTTGCCGCAGCTCACGGGTAAACGCTGGAGTCCCTACCTCATAAGGCAAGTCTCCTACGTCCCCTGGCGCAGGCTCGTCGACAGCCGGCCCAGCGCACTTATCAGACTGATAGCGCGCTTCCCGTCGCCGCTCGATGGTAGTTCGAGCATCCTCCTTGCCTTGTTCCTGGAGAACTTGACGCTGGTCGCGACGCATCCGTGGATCGGATGATGCCGTGGAAACTTCTTCACGGCGGTCGACCTGCTGAGTTGTCGGCCGCCGCTGGTGCCGCGGAGGGGAGTGCACTGTGGTTGCACCACCTCCGGTTTTCTCCACATCGGCTCGCGCCGGATCGATGGGCCTCCGCTACGAGGGCCCTGCCTCTTGCGGTCCATCTTTGTTGGCGAAGCCGATAAGGCTCTGGATAGTAGCTCGCCACTCCTCCATCTTCTCCGGGGCAGGAGGGAAATCGAGGAGCAGCTGCGCACGTGCCAAGGCTTCCGCTGGCGTAGGCGGCGGCGACAGGTGTGAGGTACGTGAGGTGCTCTGACTCCTAACCATATTGGAAGGAGCACCACCACGGTCACGCGACCGCGCGCCACCTCCGCCAGCAGCTCGGTGTGCATGCTGGTCCCACGCATCTTGGGATCGATGCGCGGAAATCTTTTCATGGGGACGCCCTGAACCACCAGCGCCATGACGTCACTCATCATGCACGACCTGGGTAGGTCGTGAGGCTTGTGCCGGCGCGGGAGCTCCAGCAGGCGCCCTCCGATCTCTGGAGTTTGTTGTGCCACCCGTAGGCAGCACAACACCGTCTCTAGATCCAGCGGCGTGCAGGTTACCACTGCCACTGCGAACAATACCGCTCGCCTGGCTCGGATCACCAGAACGCCGTGGGGGTTCTTGCCCTCTTCCTTCCGCACCCACGCCGTCGCCCGTACGCGAAGGTGTAGGCAAAACGGACGTGGATGGTTGCGCCGTTACAGCGCTCTTCTTCTTGGGCGGCATGATGATGAAGATGATGAAGAAACTAAGGCGCCGATCACTAGATCAGGTTCACGCAACCTTCAATCCCCCTACCTGGTGCGCCAAAGATGTCGGGGCATGACACCTATGGGATCCCGAGAGATCCCTTTACGATTCAGCGGGGGGAGAGGTATACGCAAAGAGCAGAACCAATGATCGACGCGGGAAGTTTTTACCCAGGTTCGGGCCGCTGATCAGCGTAAAACCCTACTCCTGCTTTGTGTTCTTATTGATGTTCTTGAGCCCAGCCTTCAAGAGCGCTCGCAATGAACAGTACATTCAAAGAACAGCTACGTATGCAGAATGGGCCAAAAAATCCTCCTCTGTAGCAGTTGCCTTGGGCCTCCTTTTATACGATCAAAGGGGTCTCCACAGTGGCAAAATGTACATACATTGAGGTGTAAAGTAGCTATAGGGTATCATACCTAACCCCTGATGGACTAGGACAAACGCATTTAATGCACCGTGAGGTGTCCGTTTAGGTGTCCTCACTTTCTTGGGGATGGAAAAAGGGGCCATCCCATCAGCACCGCTTAAGCTCTCCTCCACTGGCGCATTGCCACGCATCCAGAGAAGGAGCGAGAATGTCAGGCTTTGTCGCTGTGCTGGAGCGGTGGCACAGTGGCAGAATCTCGCCAGGCGCCGAAACTTGCCGGGCGCCAAGCCTTGCCGGGCGCCAAGCCTTGCCGGACGCCAAGCCTTGCCGGGCGCCAAGCCTTGCCAGGTGCCAATCCCTGCCGGGCTCCGCAGGCCACCCCGGCAAGATCTTGCCGGGGAAACTGGCCTTCGGATTCCAGCTCTTCTTATCTGCTGATCCTTAGATTTCTGACTCGATGATTTCTTTGGTGGCTTGAATCGACCTCGAACTGTTCCCGGCAAGCCTTGCCACGAGGATGGCTACAACTGCCCATGCACAAGTACGGGGTACTAGTGGCCCAATACTTAGTACACCGACACCATCCTTGTCCATGAAGGCATTATGTGGCCATTCGCACGGCCGCACCTCCGCCGTTCTCGGAGTATTAAGGTCACTGTCCGATGATTCCCCAATGACTCCCTTGGCATTCTTTTTGGAGGAAAACTTTGGGAAGATACTCATCTTTTCCTATGAATAAAATTCTGAGAATTTTGGGCCACGAAATTTTTGTCAACGAAACTTCACAAGATTGATAGCAACTACTCATATGGATGCCTAGAGGCCAAATCAAGCATTCAAACTACTTGGAACTCAAAGAATTCAACATGCAAGATCATCTACAGCAGCACCAAGAGTAGCTAAATACTCAAAACATAAACCACTAGAACAAAAACTAATTGGAGCAATGGAGGAGTCACATACCAAGTAGCAATCTCCCAAAACCGTTTTGAAAACGGAGCTTCGAGCAAAGAGATCGAAATCCGCGGGTTTGAGAGCAAGAACACGAGAGAGAGCAATGGTGATTTTTTTCTGGCGGTAGGTGATGACATGGGCTAAAGGGATAAGTGAGGGGGGGCATTTGGGGCCCACTACCCACCAGGGCACACTTGAGGTAGCTGGCGCGCCCTGGTGCCTTGTGGGCTCCAGGGGCACCCCCCTGCAGTGTTATTTGCATAAAAAATTCTTAAATATTCATAAAAAATCATGTTAAAATTTCAGGGCATTCAGAGCACTTTTATTTTTGGGCACTTTTCTATTGCACGGAAAATTCAGAAAACAGGATAGACATGGCATTTTATTGTATTTTACTAAAAATAACAGAAAGCAAAAAGTGGGAACAGAAGGTTGTGCTTACTCAATTCATCGACCTCATACCTCTCAAAAATAATCCATTAATAAGGTTGATCAAGTCTTATTAACAACCACTTTCGATTAGCATGAAATCGAAGAACTTTCATAAAACACTAAGTTACCTCAACGGGGATATGCATATCCCCAACAATAAGTATTTTATATTTCTTTTTGGTAGTAGGAAGGGGAAGTTGGAAGCTTCCAATAGTAAGTGTCGGAGATTTTTTAGTAACATTAATACCATTCACTTGGAATTGTTTCTTCGGAAAGTGCACCGTATGCTCATTACCATTGATATGAAAAGTGACTTTGCTTTTATTGCAATCAATAACAGCCCCTGCAGTATTCAAAAAGGGTCTACCAAGGATAATCGACATGTTGTCGTCATCGGGCATCTCAAGTATAACAAAGTATGTTAAGATAGTAACATTTGCAGCAACAACGGGCACATCCTCACAAATACCAATAGGTATGGCAGTTGATTTATCAGCCATTTGCAATGATATTTCAGTAGGTGTGTGTTTATTCAAATAAAGTCTTTTATATAAAGAGAAAGGCATAACACTAACACCGGCTCCCAAATCACACAAAGCAGTTTTGACATAATTTTTTTTGATGGAGCAAGGTATAGTTGGTATTCCAGGATCTTCTAATTTTTTAGGTACTCCATCCTTAGAAGAGTAATTAGCAAGCATGGTGGCGATTTCAGCTTCAGGTATTTTATTTTATTATTGATAATGTCTTTCATGTATTTTACATAAGGGGCCATCTTTAAAATATCAGTCAAACAAGTGCGCAAAAAGACTGGCCTAAGCATTTCAGCAAAGCGTTCAAATTCTTCAGCATCCTTTTTCTTAGAAGGTTTAGGTGGAAAGGGCATGGGTTTCTGAACCCATGGTTCCCGTTCTTTACCATGTTTTCTAGCCACAAAGTCTCTTTTATCATAATGTTTATTTTTAGGTTGTGGGTTATCAAGATCAACAGCAAGTTCTATTTCAACATCATTATCTGGTTCTTTTTCATTGTCTGGTTGAGTATCTTCATGAACATCATCGTTATCATTTTCATTATCACTAGGTGAATGTTCATTACCAGGTTGGGTTTCAGCATCAGAAATAGAAACATCATTATTATCTTCAGAAGGTTTTTCTACCTCGGGTTCACTAGAGGTATGCAAAGTCCTATCATTTTTCCTTTTCTTTATCTTTTTCTTTTTCTTTTTAGAGGGACTAGGTGCATCAACATTAATTCTTTGAGAGTCTTGTTCAATTCTTTTAGGGTGTCCCTCTGGATAAAGTGGTTCCCGAGTCATTTTGCCTCCTCTAGTTGCTACTCTAACAGCATAATCATTCATATTATTATTCATTTCACTAAGCAATTCTCTTTGGGATTTAGCAACTTGTTCTAACTGGGTTTGAACCATAGAGGCATGTTTTCCTACACCTCTAACATCATTAGTGATTCTAAATAACAAGTCACTCAAGCGAGCAATCATATCAGAATTTTGTTTTAGTTGTTTCATAACATTTGCATTGAAGTGATCCTGCTTCATAACATAATTGTCAAATTCATATAAGCACTGACTAGGATGCTTATTATAAGGGATTTCACCCTCATCAAACTTTAACAGAGAATTTACCTCCACCACCTATGGTGGTGTGTCAAGACCATGTATTTCTTCGATAGGTGGTAAATTCTTAACATCTTCAGCTTTAATACCCTTTTGCTTCATACATTTCTTTGCCTCTTGTATATCTTCAGGACTGAGA
The DNA here is from genome assembly GCA_011799875.1 of Thinopyrum elongatum. Taxonomy (NCBI): domain Eukaryota; kingdom Viridiplantae; phylum Streptophyta; class Magnoliopsida; order Poales; family Poaceae; genus Thinopyrum; species Thinopyrum elongatum. The sequence goes on from CM022303.1 coordinate 463,352,096, forward strand.
AATAAAATACCCCTATTCTTTGGAGTGGGTTTAGGTGGTGGTTCAGGGAGTGTTTGATACGTCTCCAATGTATCTATAATTTTTGATTGTTCCATGCTGTTATATTATCATTCTTGGATGTTTTACAATCATTTTATAGCAACTTTATATCATTTTTTGGGACTAACCTATTGACATAGTGCCCAGTGCCAGTTGCTGTTTTTTGCTTGTTTTTTACTTCACAGAAAATCAATACCAAACGGAGTCCAAATGCAGCGAAACTTTTTGGTGATTTTTTCTGGACCAGAAGACACAAGTTGGGCCAAGGAAGTACCAGAGGGGGGCTCCGAGGGGAGCACAACCCACCTGGGCACGCCTGGGGGCCCAGACGTGCCCTGGTGGGTTGTGCCCACCTCGGCCGCCTCCCGCACCGCCTCTTTGCTCTATAAATAACCCAAAAATCCAAAAACCCTAGGGGAGTCGACGAAACACAATTCCAGCCGCCGCAAATTCTAGAAACCACAGATCCAATCTAGACACCATCACGGAGGGGTTCATCATCCTCATTGGTGCCTCTCCAATGATGCGCGAGTAGTTCATTGTAGACCTTCGGGTCCGTAGTTAGTAGCTAGATGGCTTCCTCTCTCTCTTTTGATTCTCAATACAATGGTCTCTTGGAGATCTATTTGATGTAACTCTTTTTGCGGTGTGTTTGTTGGGATCCGATGAACTTTGAGTTTATGATCAGATCTATATTTTTATCCATGAAAGTTATTTGAGTTTCTTTATCTCTTATATGCATGATTACTTATAGCCTCGTATTTCTTCTTCGAATCTTTGGTTCAGTTAGGCCGACTAGATCGATTTTTCTTGCCATGGGAAGAGGTGCTTTGTGATGGGTTCGATCTTACGGTGCTCAATCCTAGTGACAGAAGGGGAAATGACACGTATGTATTGTTGCTATTAAGGAAAACAAGATGGGGTCTATTCCTACATGAATAGATCTTGTCTACATCATGTCATCGTTCTTATTGCATTACTCCGTTTCTCCATGAACTTAATACACTAGATGCATGCTGGATAACGGTCGATGTGTGGAGTAATAGTAGTAGATGCAGGCAGGAGTCGGTCTACTAATCTTGGACGTGATGCCTATATAATGATCATTGCCTGAATATCGTCATAATTATTTGAAGTTCTATCAATTGCCCAACAGTAATTTGTTTACCCACCGTATGCTATTTTTCTCGAGAGAAGCCACTAGTGAAATCTACGGCCCCCGGGTCTATTCTTTATCATATTTTCCGTTGAGATCTATTTTTATTCGCTTTTATTTTCAGATCTATTAATCCAAAAACCCAAAAATACCTTGCTGCACTTTTTTGTAATTTATTTTATTTTGCGTTTCCGCGAGATCTATTTATCCAATCTACTACAATTTTATCTATCTTTTACCTGGGAGGGATTGACAACCCCTCTTACACATCGGGTTGCAAGTATTTGTTCTTTGTGTGCAGGTACCGTTTACATAGTGTTGCGTGGTTCTCCTACTGGTTCGATAACCTTGGTCTCATCACTGAGGGAAATACCTACCGTAGTTGTGCTGCATCAGCCATTCCTCTTTGGGGAAATACCGACGTAGTTCAAGCCGCATCAGTGTCCAATCATCATAATTCTTCAATATATTATTGAATAATTCCTCAGCTTGTTCAACAGTTCGTTCCCTGAAAACACAACCAGCACAACTATCTAGGAAGTCCCTAGAAGCATGAGTTAGTCCATTATAGAAGATATCAAGTATTTCATTTTTCTTAAGAGGATGATCAGGAAAAGCATTAAGTAATTGGAGAAGCCTCCCCCAAGCTTGTGGGAGACTCTCTTCTTCAATTTTCACAAAGTTAAATATTTCCTGTAAGGCAGCTTGTTTCTTATGAGCAAGAAAATATTTTTCAGAGAAGTAGTAAATCATATCCTGGGGACTACACACACAACTAGGAGCAAGAGTATTGTACCATATCTTAGCATCACCCTTTAAGGGGAATGGAAATAACTTGAGGATATAGTAACAGCGAATTTTCTCACCATGAGCAAATAGGGTGGCTATATCATTTAATTTAGTAAGATGTGCCACTACAGTTTCAGTTTCATAGCCATGAAAAGGATCAGATTCAACCAAAGTAATTAACTCTGGGTCGACAGAGAATTCATAATCCTTATCGGCAACAAAGATAGGTGAAGTAGCAAACTTAGGATCACATTTCATTCTAGCATTCAAAGATTTTTCTTTCAACTTGCATAATAATTTCTTAAGATCATCTCTATCCTTGCAAGCAAGAAAGTCTCTAGCTACCTCTCCATCCATAACATAACCCTCAGGTATCTTAGGCAATTCAAATCTAGGAGAGCTAGGTCTAATAGGTGTTTCATAGTTTTCAGTTTCAAAGACTTCATTAATTTCAGTGATTTCATCAGTTTCAGCATTCTCAATATCTTTAGCTCTAGCAAGTTGTTCATCAAGAAATTCACCTAGTGGCACATTATCATCAAGCAAGGTACTAGCTTCATCATAAGCATCATTCATAACAGAAGTAGCATCATCAATAACTTGCGACATATCAGAATTAATAGCAGGCGGTGGTGCTTTAAGTCTATTCAAAACAGAAGGTGAATTAAGTACAGAGCTAGATGGCAGTTCCTTACCTCCCCTCGCCTTAGTGGGAAAAATCTTGGTTCTTGTATCTTTCATATTCTTCATAGTGATAAATAGATATAAATCCCAAGTGACTCAACAAATATAGCCATGCTCCCCGGCAACGGCGCCCGAAAAAGGTCTTGTTAACCCACAAGTATAGGGGATCGCAACATTTTTCGAGGGTAGAGTATTCAACCCAAATTTATAGATTCGACACAAGGGGAGCCAAAGAATATTTGTAAGTATTAGTAGTTGAGTTGTCAATTCAACCACACATGGAGATTAAATATCTGCACAAAGTGATCAGTAGCACAGTAGTATGATAGTTTTGATAGCAGTGGTAACGGTAATAGTACGGTAACAGTGATAGCAATAATTTTATAGCAGTTGTGACAGTAGCAATAGCAATAGTAGTAACTTAGCAAGACCAATATGTGAAAAACTCGTAGGCATTGGATCAGTGATTACGTTGGATAATATTCATCATATAACAATCATAACCTAGGGCGACACCGAACTAGCTCCAGTTCATAAATATAATGTAGGCATGTATTCCGTAAATAGTCATATGTGCTTATGGAAAAGAACTTGCATGACATCTTTTGTCCAACCCTCCCGTGGCAGTGGGGTCCATAAGGAAACTAAGGGATATTAAGGCCTCCTTTTAATAGAGAACCGGAACAAAGCATTAACACATAGTGAATACATGAACTCCTCAAACTACGGTCATCGCCGGAAAGTATCCCAACTATTGTCACCTTGGGGTTTACGGATCATAACACGCAATAGGTGCATATGACTTGCAAGATCGGATCAAGAACATAGATATAATGGTGAAAACATAAACGGTTCAGATATGAAATCATGGCACTCGGGCCCTAGTGACAAGCATTAAGCATAGCAAAGTCATAGCAACATCGATCTCACAACATAGTGGATACTAGGGATCAAGCCCTAACAAAACTAACTCGATTACATGATGAATCTTATCCAACTCCTCACTGACCAGCGAGCCTATGAAGGAATTACTCACTCTCGGTGGGGAGCATCATGGAATTGGTGATGGAGGATGGTTGGTGATGACGAAGACCGAAGAACCCCCTCTCCGGAGCCCCGAATGGGCTCCAGATCTACCCTCCCGATGAAGAACAGGAGGTGGCGGTGGCTCCGTATCGTAAAACGCGATGAAACTTCCTCTCCTATTTTTTTCTGAAAAAATAGGATTTTATAGCATCGAAATTAGGGTCAGCGGAGCCTCATGGGCCCCACTACCCACCAAGGCGCGCCAGAGGGGGGTGGCACACCCTGGTGCCTTGTGGGCAGCTGGGGTCCCCCTCCAGTGGGTCTTGGTTCCATAAATTATTATATATTCCAAAATAATTCTCCAAAAAGTTTCGTCCAATTCTGAGAACTTTTATTTCTGCACAAAAACAACACCATGGTAGTTCTGCTAAAAACAGCGTCAGTCCGGGTTAGTTTCATTCAAATCATGCAAATTAGAGTCCAAAACGAGAGCAAAATCGTTAGGAAAAGTAGATACGATGGAGAAGTATCAGGCCAGCCTGGAGCCACAAGCTCAGGGGCGCGCCCACACCCCCAGGGGGCGCCCTACAATCTTGTGGGCCCCCTGGACCTCCGGCAACCCTAACTCCAACTCTATATATACCTATTCGCCAAGAAAAAAAATCAGGGAGAAGGATTCATCATGTTTTACGATACATAGCCGCCGCCACCTCCTGTTCTTCATCGGGAGGGCTAATCTAGAGTCCGTTCGGGGCTCTAGAGAAGGGGATTTGACGCCGTCGTCATCATCAACCTTCCTCCATCACCAATTTCATGATGCTCACCGCCGGGAGTGAGTAATTCCTTCGTAGGCTTGCTGGACGGTGATGGGTTGGATGAGATTTATCATGTAATCGAGTTAGTTTTGTTAGGGCTTGATCCCTAGTATCCATTATGTTCTGAGATTGATGTTGCTATGACTTTGTTATGCTTAATGCTTGTCACTAGGGGCCGAGTGCCATGATTTCAAATCTGAACCTATTATGTTTGCATGAATATATGTGTGTTCTTGATCCTATCTTGCAAGTTATATGCACCTATTACGTGTTATGATCCGCATACCCCAAGGTGACAATAATTGGGATTCTTTCCGGTGATTACCGTAGTTTGAGGAGTTTAGGTAATCACTAAGTGCGAATGCTTTAAATTGGTTCCGGTTCTCTATTAAAAGGAGGCCTTAATATCCCTTAGTTTCCTTATGGACCCCACTGCCACGGGAGGGTAGGACAAATGATGTTATGCAAGTTCTTTTCCATAAGCACGCTATATACGGAATACATGCCTACATGACATTGATGAATTGGAGCTAGTTCTATGTCGCTCTAGGTTATAACTGATACATGATGAATGCCATCCAATGCAATTATCCATCACTGATCCAATGCCTACGCTTTTCACATATTGATCTTTGCTAAGTTACTTTCGCCGTTGCTGCTGTTACAATCACTACAAAACTGCTACTGTTTCTGCTACTGTTACCATTACTATCAAACTACCATACTACTTTGCTACTGATCACCTCGCTGCAGATATTAAGTCTTTCAGGTGTGGTTGAATTGACAACTCAACTGCTAATACGTGTCATGATAGATAATGCATCGAGGGAGATGGGTATGTGACCCACATGAGTTGCCATGGTGGTAACCCAACCTATGTGATCAGAGATCCCGTGAAGTAGGACCTGGGAAAACAAGCCAGTTGTGAACTGAGGAGAGTAACTTTACTAAGCCACTCCGTTGGAGATGCAATACTCTCGATACTATATGGTAGGATGACTATGCTACTTGTGAACTACATTGGGATTTCCCCGAAGAGGAGGGGATGATGCAATACAGTACAGATAAGTATTTCCCTCAGTTAAGAACCAAGGTTATCACTACAAAAAAAGACACATCCGTAACATTATGGGTCGAATGAAAAAAAATTCTGTCATGCTTATGACACTTCTATGACGATAATTGTGACAAATCCATGTACCATCATAGATGTGGTGGGATCCTACTTCTATGACAAAAAATCATGATAGAAAATGGGCTTTTCGTCCTGGGCGGGCCGGGGACGCACCTGCATGACATTCTTTGGGCTGTCCATGATGGAAAATATCGTGGTAGAAGCGAGGGCGAGGAAAATTTCGGGGAGTTCCCGGTTACGGTGGGTGGTCGGGGCCGAGCGATGCATGGAGGTATGCGCGTTTCTCTCGTACACGTACGCGCGTGTGTGCGAGGCGTTGGGCTCTAACTGAACCCGAGCGAGGTGTTCGCTTACTGAACCCGAGCGATTGCACTAGCTACGTTACTGAACCTGAGCGGTCGATCCCTTGGTTGTTAACTGAACCGAGTGATTCCTTCACTACAACTGCTAACTGAAGCCGATCGAACCTGCCTCTTGATGAACAGTGACCGTTGTTGGGGGTCTGATGAACAGTTCCAGTGGGGGTTGGATGAACAGGACCCCAAGGTAGTAGAGGCCGATGCCGCTGGATGAACAGGACCCCGAGGAGGCTGCCACACACTCGAGCCTGTTGGGGGGTGGATGAACAGGACCCCGTGGAGGGCTGGTTGAACAGTAGCCGGTGGAGGCTGGATGAACAGTAGCCCGTTGATGAACTGTGCTGGTGGAGGCAGGAGGAAGATGAAGTGGATGAACAGTAGCAGGTGGAGGCTGGAGGAAGTCGACGGTGGATGAACAGTAGCCCGTGGATGCTGGATCGTGGTAGTAGACGGTGGATGAACAGTAGCCCGTAGAGTCCCGTTTTGCGGTACGCCAGACCCCTCCCGATGAACAGGACCCCGTTTCAACCGTAGGCGCTCCAACACAAGTCTGTTTCCTCCGTTTTGCGGTACGCCACACCCCTCCCGATCAACAGCACCCCGTTTCGATCGTAGGAGCTCGAACACAAGTCCATTTCCTTCATTTTGCTGTACGCCAAACCCCTTCCTATGAACAGGATCCCGTTTCGACCGTAGCCGCTCGAACAGAAGGCCGTTTGCTTTGTACTTCGGTACGCCAGACACCGTTTCGGCTGTTCCGTCCGAGCCGGTTGGCTCCCATTGAACAGGACGCATTCCGCTGCCTCCCGATGAACACGACGCTGATGTCTACTACACAACTTATTCTTGTAGACTCGTGTTGGGCCTCCAAGTGCAGAGTTTTGTAGGACAGTAGCAATTTTCCCTCAAGTGGATGACCTAAGGTTTATCAATCCGTGGGAGGCATAGGATGAAGATGGTCTCTCTCAAACAATCCTGCAACCAAATAACAAAGAGTCTCTTGTGTCCACAACACACCAAATACAATGGTAAATTGTATAGGTGCACTAGTTCGGCGAAGAGATGGTGATACAAGTGTAGTATGGATAGTAGATATTGGTTTTTGTAATAAGAACAATAAAAAAATAGCAAGGTAGCAATTGATAAAACGGAGCACAAACGGTATTGCAATGCTTGAAAATGAGGCCTAGGGTCCGTACTTTCGCTAATGCAATGTCTCAACAATGCTAATCTAATTGGATCATATAACCATCCCTCAACATGCGATGAAGAATCACTCCAAAGTTCTTATCTAGCGGAGAACATAAGAAGAAACTGTTTGTAGGGTACGAAACCACCTTAAAGTTATTCTTTCCGTATCTATTCAAGAGTTCGTACTAAAATAACGCAAAGTTATTCTTTCTGTTCGATCTATCCAAGAGTTCGTACTAAAATAACACCATATGATACGCATCAACCAACTCTAATGTCACCTAGATACTCCAATGTCACCACAAGTATCCATGAGTTAATTATATGATACGCATCAAAAAATTTCAGATTCATAATACTCGATCCAACACAAAGAACCTCAAAGAGTGCCCCAAGATTTCTACCGGAGAAACAAGGATGAAAACGTGCATCAACCCCTATGCATAGATTACCCCAATGTCACCTCGGGAATCCGCGAGTTGAGTGCGAAAACATATATCAAGTGAATCAATATAATACCCCATTGTCACCACGGGTATTCATATGCAAGACATATATCAAGTGCTCTGAAATCCATAAAAGTATTCAATCCAATAAAACGAAATCTCAAAGGGAAAACTCAATTCATCACAACAAGATAGAGAGGGAGAAACACCATATTATCCAACTATATTAACAAAGCCCGCGATACATCAAGATTGTGCCATCTCAAGAACACAAGAGAGAGAGATTAAGCACATAGCTACTGGTACAAACCCTCAGCCCCGAGGGTGGACTACTCCCTCCTCATCATGGTGGCCGTCGAGATGATGAAGATGGCCACCGGTGATGATTTCCCCCTCTGGTGGAGTGCCGAAACGGGGTCTAGATTGGTTTTTCGTGGCTACAGAGGCTTGCGGTGGCGGAACTTCTGATCTAGGGTTATTTCTGAAGGTTTCTCTATTTATAGGATTTTTTGGCGTTGGTTTCACGCGAAGATGGGCCTCGAGGTGAACACAACCCACCAGGGCACGCCTGGGCCCCCTGGTGTCTTGTGCCCTACTCCTTCACCTTCTGGTCCTTCCACGAAGCTTCAGGGGTCTCTTTTGTTCCAAAAAAAATCATCAAAAAGTTTCAGCTCATTTGGAGAACTTTCATTTCTGCACAAAAAACAACACCACGGTAGTTCTGCTGAAAACATCGTCAGTCCGGGTTAGTTCCATGCAAATCATACCAAAACCATATAAAATTGTTGTAAACATGGCATAAATACTTCATAAATTATAGATACGTTGGAGACGTATCAGCATCCCCAAGCTTAATTCCTACTCGTCCTCGAGTAGGTAAATGGTAAAAGAAATAATTTATGAAGTGTGAATGCTAGCATAGTGCATAAGTTTGATCAATGATAATTTCAATCACTTTTCCTAGCATCATAACAGTAACTCTTTATCATAAAACTCATCATGACAAAGTAGCAATCAATTCACATGTTAAGGTTCAAACAATGAATTCTCTTGAAACTCAACAACCTATATTCTTAGTCACCAAACAATTGCAATTCAACTTATTCAACAGAGTCTAGGTAAGAGCTCCACATACTCAATCATCATATAGTCTTCCATGATTGCTACTACTCAAAGCATATTCTTAGAACAAATGGCATCCATCGAACACAGAGAAAGATAGGGGCTTAATGTTTCGCCTCCCAACTCATTTATCATAGAGATAATTGTCAACAATAATAAATCATGATCAAATATATTTGACTAGTCATATGTGCCTAGATCTTTCCCCACCACATGATGCTTGCCAACTAGAGAATAATTGACGTTGAAATGAGAATTCATACTATTGACTCTTTGCATAAAAGTAAATACTAAAAAGTAAAAGATAGGCCCTTTGCAGAGGGAAGCAGAGGTTGTCATGCGCTTTTTATTTGGATGCCCAAGCTCTTAATGCAAAGGAACGTCACGTTATATTGCCCCTTATGATAGCAACCTTTATTATGCAGTCCGTCGCTTTTATTACTTTGTCATCACAAGTTCGTACAACGCTCAATTTTCCCTTACAATAAAATATCAAACATATTTAGGAGCAATTTTTATTGCTTTATGCACCGATGACAACTTACTTGAAGGATCTTATTCAATCCATAGGTAGGTATGGTGGACACTCATGGCAAGAAACTAGGTTTAAGGATTTTTGGATGCACAAGTAGTATCTCTACTTAGTACGAATTTTTGGCTAGCAAAAGATCCTAGGCAAACACCACATGTTGGAGGATCCATAACAATATAACTTCTATGCAAATATACACAACCATAACTCATTACGTTGTCTTCCTTGTCCAACTTCAACTAATTTGCTCAAGTTTGAAAATAATTAATGGGTATTCACAATCATATAAGATGTCCAAGATAATATATTTATATGTGAAAGTTCTCTTCCTTATACTAATCATTCATGAATTGCTTGTATGACCAATATTGTGATTGTCAAGCTTCAAAAGATTTCACTTTCTAAACTCAATGTGAAGCTACCACTAGGCATGATATAATTTCAACTTCATGATATTCAATTCATTCAACAATTTACTCATAGGATATAAGTGAAGCACAAGAGTAAATGACAAGCTACTCCAAAAAGATATAAGTGAAGATCAAGCGAGTAGTTAAGTAAATGGGTAGCCATTTGAGGACTCTCTCTTATTTAAAAAAACTTTCAGATATAAGTATTTTATTAAAACAGCAAGCAAAACAAACTAAAATCACATTCCAAGAATAGCACAACTCATGTGAATAAGCAAAAAATTTAGGATCAACCGATACTAACTGATAACTGTTGAAGAAGAAAGGTGGGATGCCTACCGGGGCATCCCCAAGCTTAGATTCTTGAAACTTCTTGGAATATTATCTTGGGGTGCCTTGGTCATCCCCAAGCTTGAGCTTTTGTGTCTCCTTAATTCCTTTTATATCATGGTTTCCCTAAATCTTAAAAACTTCATCCACACAAAACTCAACAAGAACTCATGAGATAAGTTAGTATAAATCAATGCAAAAACCTTATCATTCTATACTGTAGCAAATCACTAAAATTATTATTCAATATTTAATACTAAATGCCTCTGCATATTTAATACTCCTATCCTCAAATAGAATCATTAAACAAGCAAACATATGCAAACAATGCGAACATAACAGCAATCTGTCTAAACAGGATAGTCTGTAAAGAGTGCAATTGTACTCATACTTCCCTAACTCCAAAAATTCTGAAAATTTTCCACACTGTAGAAAATTTATCAGAGTTTAATGTGCAAAAAGTTTAAACATTTGATCACATTATGACTTTTGCGGAGAATTATTGTAACAGCGATAAACTTTCTGTTTTGAAACAGCAACTCATATATTTGCAAAATAAGCATGGTGAAGGCTATCCTTGCCACTTTTATTCAAGTAAGAGATGCAAAAAATTATTATAAATAACAGAAAGCAAATCCTAATAAAATAAAATGACTCTCCAAGCAAAACTCATATCATGTGATGAATGAAAATATAGCTCCAAGTGAGGTTACCGATAATGTTGAAGATGAAAGAGGGGATGCCTTCCGGGTCATCCCCAAGCTTAGTTTCTTGGATCTTCCTTGAATATTGCCTTGGGGGTTACTTGGGCATCCCCAAGCTTAGGGTCTTGTCACTCCTTATTCTCCTCATATCGATATCTCACCCAAAACTTGAAAACTTCAATCACACAAAACTTAATGGAACTTCGTGATATGGGTTAGTATGATAAAGACAAATCATTCACTTTGGTACTGTCAAAGACAATATTCATAATTGTTCTCACACAATGCCTACTGTACTCTACAATTTCCACAATTTATATTAAGCAATATAAGCCATAGAAACTAGAAAAAAAGCAAATTATGCATTGAAAACAGAATCTGTCAAAAACAGAACAGTACATAAAGATCTGAATTAAGGTCATACTTCTGTAACTCCAGAAATTCCGAAACATTAGTACAAAGTAGAAAATTTGTATACCCATCGACTGTAAAAACTTCAGAATTTTTCCACGTTCCAGTAAAAGAAAGGAATTTCTGCACTGGACGCAAAAGATTCTGTTTTTGCACAGAATCAAGTCAACTATCATCCACACTATCCCAAAGGCTTTACTTGGCACTTTATTGAAACAAAAGCTATAAAACATGATTACTACAGTATACTAATCATGTGAAGAAAAAAACAGTAGGGGTAAATGTTGGGTTGTCTCCCAACAAGCGCTTTTCTTTGATGCCTTTTAGCTAATCATGATGATTTCAATGATGCTCGCATAAAAGAAAAGAATTGAAACATAACGGGAGCATCATGAAGCATATGACTAGCACATTTAAGTCTAACCCACTTCCTATGCATAGGCATTTTGTGAGCAAACAATGCATGGGAATAAGAATCAACTAGCATAGGAAGGCAAAACAAGCAAAACTTCAAAACATTCAACATAAAGGGAGGAAACTTGATATTTTTGAAATATGTAGAAGCATATGTTCCTCTCTCATAATAATTTTCAGCAGCATCATGAATGAATTCAACAATATAACTATCACATATAGCATTCTTTTCATGATACATAAGCATAGAAATTTTATTAATCCCCACATAAGCAAATCTGTTCTCATGAATAGTAGTGGGAGCAAACTCAACAAAATAACTATCATGTGATTGGAAATTAAAATCATGATGACAAGTTTCATGGTTATCATTATTCTTTATAGCATACATGTCATCACCATAATCATCATAGATAGCAACTTTTTTATCATAGTCAATTGAAACCTCTTCCAAAATAGTGGATTCATCACTAAATAAAGTCATAACCTCTCCAAATCCACATTCATAATTATCACAATAAGATTCAACACCCTCCAAAATAGTGGGATCATCATTACATAAAGTTGATACTCTTCCAAACCCACTTTCATCAATATAATCATCATAAATAGGAGGCATGCTTTCATCATAATAAACTTTCTCATCAAAACTTGGGGGACTTAAAATATCATATTCATCAAACATAGCATCCCCAAGCTTATGGCTTTGCAAATCACTAGCATCACGGATATTCATAGAATTCATACTAGCAACATTGCAATCATGCTCATCATTCAAAGATTTTATGCCAAACATTTTATTGCATTCTTCTTCTATCAATTGAGCACAATTTTCCGATCCATCATTTTCCAGAAACACATGATAAAGACGAATAATATGAGGCCACCTCAATTCCATTTTTTTGTAGTTTTATTTTATAAACCAAACTAGTGATAAAACAAGAAACTAAAACATTCAATTGCAAGATCTAAAGATATACCTTCAAGCACTCACCTCCCCGGCAATGGCACCAGAAAAGAGCTTGATGTCTACTACACAACTTATTCTTGTAGACTCGTGTTGGGCCTCCAAGCGCAGAGTTTTGTAGGACAGTAGCAATTTTCCCTCAAGTGGATGACCTAAGGTTTATCAATCCGTGGAAGGCGTAGGATGAAGATGGTCTCTCTCAAACAACCCTGCAACCAAATAACAAAGAGTCTCTTGTGTCCCCAACACACCAAATACAATGGTAAATTGTATAGGTGCACTAGTTCGGCGAAGAGATGGTGATACAAGTGTAGTATGGATAGTAGATATTGGTTTTTGTAATAAGAACAATAAAAAAACAGCAAGGTAGCAATTGATAAAACGGAGCACAAACTGTATTGCAATGCTTGAAAATGAGGCCTAGGGTCCGTACTTTTGCTAGTGCAATCTCTCAACAATGCTAATCTAATTGGATCATATAACCATCCCTCAACGTGCGATGAAGAATCACTCCAAAGTTCTTATCTAGCGGAGAACATAAGAAGTAATTGTTTGTAGGGCACAAAACCACCTTAAAGTTATTCTTTCCATTCAATCTATTCAAGAGTTCGTACTAAAATAACGCAAAGTTATTCTTTCCGTTCGATCTATCCAAGAGTTCATACTAAAATAACACCATATGATACGCATCAACCAACTCTAATGTCACCTAGATACTCCAATGTCACCACAAGTATCCATGAGTTAATTATACGATACGCATCAAACAATTTCAGATTCATAATACTCGATCCAATACAAAGAACCTCAAAGAGTGCCCCAAGATTTCTACCGGAGAAACAAGGATGAAAACGTGCATCAACCCCTATGCATAGATTACCCCAATGTCACCTCGGGAATCCGCGAGTTGAGTACCAAAACATATATCAAGTGATTCAATATAATACCCCATTGTCACCACGGGTATTCATATGCAAGACTTATATCAAGTGCTCTCAAATCCATAAAAGTATTCAATCCGATAAAACAAAATCTCAAAGGGAAAACTCAATTCATCACAACAAGATAGAGAGGGAGAAACACCATATGATCCAACTATATTAACAAAGCCCGCGATACATTAAGATCGTGCCATCTCAAGAACATGAGAGAGAGAGATTAAACACATAGCTACTGGTACAAACCCTCAGCCCCGAGGGTGGACTACTCCCTCCTCATCATGGTGACCGCCGGGATGATGAAGATGGCCACCGGTGATGATTTCCCCCTTCGGTGGAGTGCCGGAACGGGGTCTAGATTGGTTTTTCATGGCTACAGAGGCTTGCGGCGGCAGAACTTCTGATCTAGGGTTATTTCTGATGGTTTCTCTATTTATAGGATTTTTTGGCGTTGGTTTCACGCGAAGATGGGCCTCGAGGTGAGCACAACCCACCAGGGCGCGCCTGGGCCCCCTGGCGCGCCGCGGTGTCTTGTGCCCTACTCCTTCACCTTCTGGTCCTTCCACGAAGCTTCGGGGGTCTCTTTTGTTCCAAAAAAAATCATCAAAAAGTTTCAGCTCATTTGGAGAACTTTCATTTCTGCACAAAAAACAACACCACGGTAGTTCTGCTGAAAACAGCGTCAGTCCGGGTTAGTTCCATGCAAATCATACCAAAACCATATAAAATTGTTGTAAACATGGCATGAATAATTCATAAATTATAGATACGTTGGAGACGTATCAGACGCAGTTTCTCCGTTCCGACCCATCCAGTTGGCTTCCGATGAACATGACGCCGTTGCTGCCGTCCGTTGCCTCTCCATGTACATGAGCCCTGGCCGTACGTATGCGCGAGTAAGCGTTCTAGACCCCGCCCGTATGTCCGTACGTGGCCATTTTTTGGCATGTGGATGTATGTACGTGTACACGGTTTAGAAGGGACTGCCTGAACTGCTACATCGGGGGCTCTACTACTACACGTGCCGCTGCTTGCTCGGCCATGGTTCATCGTTGCAAAGAGACCGATTGACCAGTATGTACGTACATGTTCGCGACCAGACAGACAATGCTACGTACTCTTTGACCGGGTGGGTCCCAATTGTCAGGGAGGATAAGGAGGCACTTGCTTGCATGCGAAGATATAGCTGGTGGGTCCCAGCTGTCAGGGGGAGAATCATTTTTTTTGCCCGTAATATGGAGGCACTTCCTTGCGTCCGAAGATGTAGCTGGTGGGTGATGGCTCGTATCCGCGTCAGTTTTTCCCCGAAGAGGAAAGGATGATGCAGTACAACTTCAGTAGGTATTTCCCTCAGTTATGAAACCAAGGATATCGAAACAGTAGGAGAACCAAGCAACAATATGTAAACGGTACCTGCACACAAAGAACAAATACTTGCAACCCGACGCGTAAGAGGGGTTGTCAACCCCTCTCGGGTAAAAGATAGATTTGTTTGTATGATTTTGGATAAATAGATCTCATGATAAAACAAAATAAAATAAATAAATAAAAAGTGTAGCAAGGTATTTTTGGGTTTTTAGAATAACCGATCTGAAAACAAAAGCAAATAAAAATAGATCTCAAAGTAAATATGATAAAGAATAGACCCGGGGGTCGTAGATTTCACTAGTATCTTCTCTCGAGAAAAAATAGCATACGGTGGGTAAACATATTACTGTTGGGCAATTGATAGAACTTCAAATAATTATGACGATATCTAGGCAATGATCATTATATAGGCATCACGTCCAAGATTAGTAGACCAACTCCTGCCTGCATCTACTACTATTACTCCACACATCGACCGCT
Organism: Thinopyrum elongatum; assembly: GCA_011799875.1. Lineage (NCBI taxonomy): Eukaryota > Viridiplantae > Streptophyta > Magnoliopsida > Poales > Poaceae > Thinopyrum > Thinopyrum elongatum. The sequence continues at coordinate 463,367,412 of CM022303.1, forward strand.
ATCCAGCATGCATCTAGTGTATTAAGTTCATGGAGAAACGGAGTAATGCAATAAGAACGATGACATGATGTCGACAAGATCTATTCATGTAGGAATAGTCCCCATCTTGTTTTCCTTAATAGCAACAATCAGTAAGTGTCTTGCTTCCCCTTGTCATTGGGAAAGAACACCGCAGGACCGAACCCATCACAAAGCACCTCTTCCCATGGTAAGAAAAATCAACCTAGTCGGCCTAACTAAACCAAAGATTCGAAGAAGAAATACGAGGCTATAAGTAATCATGCATATAAGAGATCAAAGAAACTCAAATAAATTTCATGGATAAATAGATCTGATCATAAACTCAAAGTTCATCAGATCCCAACAAACACACCGCAAAAAGAGTTACATCAAATAGATCTCCAAGAGACCATTGTATTGAGAATCAAAAGAGAGAGAGAGAGAGAGAGGAAGCCATCTAGCTACTAACTACGGACCCGTAGGTCTACAATGAACTACTCACGCATCATCGGAGAGGCACCAATGAGGATGATGAACCCCTCCGTGATGGTGTCTAGATTAGATCTGGTGGTTCTGGAACTTGCGGCGGCTGGAATTGTGTTTCATCGACTCCCCTATGGTTTGTGGATTTCCCGGGGTATTTATAGAGCAAAGAGGCGGTGCAGGATGCGGCCGAGGTGGCCACAACCCACCAGGGCGCGCCTGGCCCCCAGGCGCGCCCAGGTGGGTTGTGCTCCCCTCGAAGCCCCCCTCTGGTACTTCTTTGGCCCAACAGGTGTCTTTTGGTCCAGAAAAAATCTCCAAAAAGTCTCGCTGCGTTTGGACTCCGTTTGGTATTGATTTTCTGCGAAGTAAAAAACAAGCAAAAAACAGCAACTGACACTAGGCACTATGTCACTAGGTTAGTCCCAAAAAATGATATAAAGTTGCTATAAAATGATTGTAAAACATCCAAGAATGATAATATAACAGCATGGAACAAGCAAAAATTATAGATACGTTGGAGACGTATTAGCATCCCAAGCTTAATTCCTACTCGTCCTTGAGTAGGTAAATGATAAAAACCGAATTTTGATGTGGAATGCTGCCTAACATGTTCATCACATATTCTTTTCTTTTGTGGCATGGATATTTGGACTTTTATATGGTTCAAAGCAGTAGTCTAGTTTTGACATGAAGATTTCAATACTCAAGCATATCAACAAGCAACCATGTCTTTCAGAATGTCAACACTAAAGCAAGTTATCCCTAGCCCATTATGCTCAATCATTGATCCATTCATGAAACACACTCGCATATTAGCTACACCCACTGCTCAAGTACGATCATAGTGCCCCTTAGTTGGTGCTTTATAAGAGAAAATGCAGACTTAATTTTTTTTTGCATAAAGTAAATAGAAAGGCCCTTCGCAGAGGGAAGTAGAGATTTGTAGAGGTGCCAGAGCTCAAAACGAAAAAGATTGAGATAAAACATTTTGGGTGGCATGCTTTTCCTGTCAACGAAAACGATCGAGTAGTTCCCAATACTTTCCATGCTAGATATATCATATACAGTTCCCAAATAGAAAATAAAGTTTATTCCTTTTTCCACCATACTTTCACATTCCATGGCTAGCCGTATCCACGGGTGCCGTCCATACCAACACTTTCCAAGGAATTTATTATTTGACAACATAAAGTAAATTCATTTTTCATTTCGGGACTGGGCATCCCTAATACCTTTGTCGTACTCTCATGCAATGACAAGTGAATAAACACTCATCTTGAGAATAACACATCTAGCATGGAAAAATATCAGCCACCCCCTACCGTTTCATGAACGGTACGAGCACACAAAAAGGAAATTTATTTTGAAAATTAGAGATGGCACATATAAATTTGCTTAGAACGGCACGGAAATACCGCATATAGGTAGGTATGGTGGACTCATATGGCAAAACTGGGTTTAAGGATTTTGGGTGCACAAGTAGTATTCCTACTTAGTACAAGTGAAGGCTAGCAACAAGATTGAGAAGCATCCAACCAAGAAATGAAAAATCACATAAGCGAGCATTAAGAATAACTAACACCGAATAATGCACCACAAGTAGGATGTAATTTCATTGCATAACTATTGACTTTCGTTCTTGCATAGGGAATCACAAACCTTAACACCAATATTCTTACTAAAGCACAATTACTCATCAACATGACTCACATATCACTATCATCATATCGCAAAACTATTACAAAGAATCAAGTTTATTTTGTCCAATGATCTTAATGAAAGTTTTTATTATATCCCTCTTGAATATCTATCATGTTGGGACTAATTTCATATGTTGCTTTTGACAGCTCAAACAAATCTAAGTGAAGAACATGAGCATAAATTTTTTTGTCTCTCAAAATAATATAAGTGAAGCATGAGAGAATTTATTCAAAAAATTACTAACTCTCAAATAAATCTAAGTGAAGCATGAGAGCATTTCTTCAAAAATATTAAAGCACACCATGCTAAAAAAGATATAAGTGAAGCACTAGAGCAATTCCATAGCTCAAAAAAAATTAAGTGAAGCACATAGAGCAATTCTAACAAATCATAGCATAATTTTGGCTCTCTCAAATAGGTGTGTTCAGCAAGGATACTTGACACAAAAAAAAGCAAAACAAGCAAAGACTCATATAATACAAGACGCTCCACGCAAAACTCATGATATGTGACGAATAAAAATATAGTTCCAAGTAAAATACCGATGGTCGTTAGAAGAAAGAGGGGATGCCACTCGGGGCATCCCCATGCTTAGCTGCTTGTTTCTCCTTGAATATTACCTTGGGGTGCCGTGGGCATCCCCAAGATTTGGCTCTTCTTACTCCTTATTCCTTCATCCATCGTGATCTCACCCAAAACTTGAAAACTTCAATCACACAAAACTTAACAAAACCTTCGTGAGATCCGTTAGTATAACAAAGAAAATCACCACTCTAAGTACTGTTGCAAACCCATTCATATTTTATTTTTGCATTATATCTACTGTATTCCAACTTTTATATAGCTCATACCCCTCGATAAAGTCCATAGATTCATCAAAATAAGCACACAACGCAAAGAAAACAGAATCTGTTAAAAACAGAACAGTCTGTAGCAATCTGAAAACTTTGTATACTGCTGTAACTCCAAAAATTCTCAAAAATAATTACAACGTAGGAAATTTGTATATCAATCTTGTGTAAAAAATTCAGAATTTTTCGTTGCTTCTGTGAATTTCAAAAATTGTTTTACTGGATGCAAAAGTTTCTGTTTTTCAACAAGATCAAATCAACTATCACCCAACATGATCCCAAAGGCTTTGCTTGGCCCAAACACTAATTGAAACATAAAAACACAATCATAACAGTAGCATAATTGTGCAAATACTTAAGAACAAAAATAAAAAGGCAAAAATAAATTTTATTCATTGGGTTGCCTCCCAACAAGCGCTATCGTTTTACGCCCCTAGCTAGGCATAAAGCATAGATCTTAAGTATTGTCATCTTTCTTCTTGTTTTCCATAGATGTGTTCTTATTAGGAGGTTTTGCAAAAATAACTTGAAACACATTATCCATAGAGATTTTAGCACTATCAAGTTGCCCATCTATATATCCCCTTTGATTCCAGCAACGATCCAAGAATATTGTTGATTAACATCATTAAAAACTTGTTGGATTATATCTAAAACGGGGATTTCCTTTTTGAGATTCTCATAATTTTTTTGGTTATTTCCGAGCAGATGCCTCAACATGTAATCACTATTATAAAGGATCTCATCTATTACCGGTTTTTCACGGCTCATACCATAAAAATCAAAAATTTCCATAGCCTCCCGTACTATGTAATCAAATTCATTCATAAGAACTTGGGTAGCTATCTTTTTAGCTTTAGGATCTTTTATAGATGGTAGCTCATAAAACAATCTTTGCAAGGTAGGATGGGTATGGATAAATCTATTTTCAAGTTTCAGAACTAGTGCTGAAATAGCTTACGCATAAGATTTAGTTCTTTTAAGTATAGGAGCATCATCAAGAGTCAAATTTCCAACACAATTGAAAAATTCTTGGATATGTTCTTTTCCCATAACGTTCCCTTGCCCCAAAACAAAAGTTTTGGCATCCAGATTGCCAGATTGTCCAATTTTGGGAGTTAGGCCATCATCTATTTCTGCCATACCAAAGTCACTCATGGTGACAGGTCCGAACAAATAAGAGATCTGACTAGAAAACGACGAACGAAAAAGAGGGCGAATAAAACAGCAAAATTTTGTGAAGTGGGGGAGATGATAACGAGAGGCAAATGGCAAATAATGTAAATTGCAAGGAGATGAGATTTGTGATTAGGAACCTGATAGATGTTGATGATGTCTCCCCGGCAACGGCGCCAGAAATCGGCAAGTTGACGGGCGACTATCTTGACTTGATCCTCCCTGGCAACGGCGCCAGAAATCCTTTCTTGATGGCTCGTATCCACGTCAGTTTTTCCCCGAAGAGGAAGGGATGATGCAGTACAACTTCGGTAGGTATTTCCCTCAGTTATGAAACCAAGGTTATCAAACCAGTAGGAGAACCAAGAAACACTATGTAAACGGTACCTGCACACAAAGAACAAATACTTGCAACCCGACGCGTAAGAGGGGTTGTCAATCCCTCTCGGCTAAAAGATAGATTTGTTTGTATGATTTTGGATAAATAGATCTCGTGATAAAACAAAATAAAATAAATAAAGAAAAAGTGCAGCAAGGTATTTTTTGGTTTTTAGAATAACAGATCTGAAAACGAAAGCAAATAAAAATAGATCTCAAAGCAAATATGATAAAGAATTGACCCCCGGGCCGTATATTTCACTAGTGGCTTCTCTCGAGAAAAATAGCATACGGTGGGTAAACAAATTACTGTTGGGCAATGGATAGAACTTCAAATAATTATGATGATATCTAGGCAATGATCATTATATAGGCATCACGTCCAAGATTAGTAGACCGATTCCTGCCTGCATCTACTACTATTACTCCACACATCGACCGCTATCCAGCATGCATCTAGTGTATTAAGTTCATGGAGAAACGGAGTAATGCAATAAGAACGATGACATGATGTAGACAAGATCTATTCATGCAGGAATAGACCCCATCCTTTTATCCTTAATAACAACAATCAATATGTGTCTGGCTGCCCCTTCTGTCACTGGGAAAGAACACCCCACGACCGAACCCATCACAAAGCACCTCTTCCCATGGCAACAAAAATTGATCTAGTTGGCCTAACTAAACCAAAGATTCGAAGAAGAAATACGAGGCTATAAGTAATCATGCATATAAGAGATCAAAGAAACTCAAATAACTTTCATGGATAAATAGATCTGATCATACACTCAAAGTTCATCGGATCCCAACAAACACACCGCAAAAAGAGTTACATCAAATAGATCTCCGATAGACCATTGTATTGAGAATCAAAAGAGAGAGAGGAAGCCATCTAGCTACTAACTACGGACCCGTAGGTCTACAATGAACTACTCACGCATCATCGGAGAGGCACCAATGAGGATGATGAACCCCTCCGTGATGGTGTCTAGATTGGATCTGGTGGTTCTGGAACTTGCGGCGGTTGGAATTGTGTTTCGTCGACTCCCCTAGGGTTTTTGGATTTCCGGGGTATTTATAGAGCAAAGAGGCGGTGTGGGAGGCGGCCGAGGTGGCACAACCCACCAGGGCACACCTGGGCCCCCAGGCACGCCCAGGTGGGTTGTGCTCCCCTCGGATCCCCCCTCTGGTACTTCTTTGGCCCAACAGGTGTCTTCTGGTCCAGAAAAAATCTCCAAAAAGTTTCACTGCATTTGGACTCCATTTGATATTGATTTTCTGTGAAGTAAAAAACAAGCAAAAAAACAGCAACTGGCACTGGGCACTATGTCAATAGGTTAGTCCCAAAAATGATATAAAGTTGCTATAAAATGATTGTAAAACATCCAAGAATGATAATATAATAGCATGGAACAAGCAAAAATTATAGATACGTTGGAGACGTATCAGTGGGTCCCAGCTATCACGGGGAAAAGTTTTTTCACAAAATACGGTGGCCCTTCCGATGGGTCCCTGCTGTCAGGTGGAGGAATCATTATTTTGCGCGTAATAAGAAGGCACTTGCTGTGGCCGTGGACCCAGCTGTCAGCCTCTCCACGTATAGTCCTCTTCTGATGGAAGTCATTCCTTGACCACGTTGACCACGTCGTGCCGAGAGCACCAAGGCGGTGGACGACGGCGAGGCCTAGGAAGGGAATGACCCGGAGCCGGGGAAGACTCGGCAGTTGTTTCCCACGCGGAGGGGAGTACGCGGGTTTACTGGTTCGGCTGAAGTGTGAGGCTGCTGTCGCCGGAGAATAACAGGAGGTCTGGGTGAGTATAGGGATGGCCAGGCTAGCGATGGGAGTAGGGTGGGGCGGTGAGGCCTGCGTGGCAGCACAGTCGGCCACGGGACGTAGGAGCAGGCGACACGACCACCGATGGTTTGGGCGGCTAGAGCAAGAAGACCAGAGGTTGAAGAAGCACGATGGCCGTTGGATGGGCATCGTACAGTCACTGCAGCTAGAATCATTTATATTGACTAAGTTGACAAATCCTGTGTCCGCGTCAACTTAGTAGGCCCACAAGTCAGCCTCCAATATGGTGGGTCCCAGCTAGTAGGGTTAGAATTCATTTTTTTGTGCGTAATAAGGAGGCACTTCCTTGCGTGCGAAGATATAGCTGGTGGGTCCGAGCTGGCAGCGGGAGGAACTTTTGCGCGAAATACAGAGGCCCTTCCGGTGGGTCCCTGCTATCAGGTGGAGGAATCATTATTTTGCGTGTAATAAGGAGGCACTTACTTGCGTGCGGCCGTGGACCCAGCTGTCAGCCTCTCCACGTACAGTCCTCCTCCGATGGATGTCATTCGTTGACCACGTTAACCACGCCGCGCCGAGAGCACCAGGGCGATGGACGATGGCGAGGCCTAGGAAGGGAATGACACGGAGCCAGGGAAGACTTGGCAGTTTTTTCCCACGCGGAGGGGTGTACGAGGGTTTATTGGTTCGTCTGCCATCGCCGGAGAATAACAGCAGGTGTGGGTGAGTAGAGGGATGGCCAGACTAGCGATGGGAGTATGGTGGGGCGATGAGGCCTGCACGACAGCACAGCCGGCCACGGGATGAGGGAGCAGGCAGTCCCGCCGGCGCTGGTTTGAGTGGCTGGAGCAGGAAGAGTAGAGACTGAAGAAGCACGACGGCCATTGGATGGACATCCAACAGTCACTGCTCTCGTGTGTTGACTAAGTTGACACGGCCTTGCATTCGCGTCAACCTTTTTTTTAGGAAAGCGTACGCGTCAACCTAGTAGGCCCACAAATCAGCCTCAAATATGTGGAAAACATCATACAACCCATCTGCCATTATTGCTAATAAATGTACAACCCATTGGCTAATTCTTAAGGATTTTTTTGAAGCCCATATTCTTTTTGTTACCATTACAGCCCATATTCTGGCCACGGTTAAAAATTCAACCAAATTTTCATATTTCGGTGCGGTCTGAACTGTTTTTAATCCTGAAATTTTGAATCACGTTCAAACTAATTTAAAAATAATAAATTTATATCAATTTAAAATCCTGAAATCTCGAAATCTTAAAAAAATGATATTTGAAACTAATTGCCGGTTTGCTGTGTTTTTAAAATTTACAACCCATTTCATACTACTTCATTTTCTGGGCAAGCGAATACATCGCTCTCGTCTTGAAAGATTTGCAGCCCAGCAGGGCTGAGAAAGCAAGTAGGCCTCCGTTGGGTATTTCCTTAAAAAAAGTAGAACTGGGCTAGCCATTTTCAGAAAGAAAAAAAACACAACTGGGCTCATCATGTGGTAACCATAAAATAAAACACTGGCTAGATGGGCCACGGCCCCCGCACAACCCCGTTGTTACCCTGATCCATCTCTAAAACTAGTACTAAATAACAACTGCTTGTTCCTCAAAAAAAAGTAAATAACAATTGCACGACCTGCTGGGTCCCCGGTGTCAGCCGCTCGTTGTGTAATTCTCTCGTTTATTGACTACGTTGACAATGGCGTGGGACCCAGATGTCCAACCATTAGGAGGAACCATTTTTTTGGGCTTGTAATAACAAGGCACTTGCTTGCATACTGCCATGACCCTGGTAGGTCCCTACTATCATCCTCTCCACGTACAGTCATCTCATTATTCCTCTTGGTTGTTGACCATGTTAACAATGCCAGACGGCGGTGCACCGTGCACAGTGAGCGAACCAAGGCGGAGGACGACGGCGAGGCCTCGGATGGGGACGAACAAGAGCCGTGGAAGATGCGGCAGTCTACTCGCAGGTGGAGGGGAGTTCGAGGGTTGACTAGTTCGGGTGCGGGTGCGTGTTGGGGCTGATGTCGCCGGAGAATAACATGACGTGTGGAGGAATAGAGGGATGGACTGGCCAACGTTTGAGGGTACGGTAGGGCGGCGGAGGAGGGAGCAAGCGGGACCGACGGGGTGGTTTGGTTTGGGCGGCTGGAGGAAGAAGACAAGAGATAGAAGATACACGACAGATGTTGGATGTTAATCGAACGGCTGGTAGGCAGAATCGTTTGTTGACTAGTAAGTCGACACCACCTTGGGTAGGGTTTTTCCTCGTGGGTCCCAAATGTCAGAATCCAAATCTGTCATGGCCATGCATCCTTTCTTATGAAAATTTATAGCCCATTTGGTGTGCCAGTTCAAAATAAGTTTGTGGGTGCTGGTGGGGGCTAATCACTTGGGTTCTGTAATGCACAGTGAGCTCAAGCAGCCGGCGAGAGTGATGTTATTTCCCTTGGTTGGGATTTGTTACAATATTTCTCTCTTAATTAAACAAATGGCAAGCCATTTTCCTTGTTTCAAAGAAAATATGACAGTCACAGCCGAGTTGAAAAGGGCAACAACATCTAACTCCAGCTTACAAAATGTACAAAAGCACGAGGGTTAATTGTTCATCAGGTTTAGACAAAACCTAGATTGAAAAGGGCAACAACATCTAACTTCGGCACTGTTTTCGGCAGTCACAATTAAATGGATCGGTCAGGTCCATAGAATGAACATCCTGCACTACTGCAGGATGCTGCTAACGCGACACTACAATCAGAGACCCTTCGACGAAACTGTGTGCGATGCATTAATCGCAAACGGTGATGTAAAAAACTGTCAAAAATGATGCAAAACGTTTGCGATGGCGGATACATCAAACACGGTTCAGATTTTAGTTGCGTGTGCGATGCGGGGCATACGGTTGATCCATATGAACTATTTGCGATGAGACAGAACAACAGAAATGGGCAGCCAGATCAAGGTGTGTGCGATATACGACATACAGTTCACCCCGATGAACTGTTTGTGATGAGGCGGAACAACAGAAACGGCAGCCAGATGAAGGTGTGTGCGATATACGGCATACAATTCACTTGGATGAACTGTTTGTGATTAGGCAACACAAAAGAAATGGTCAGCCAGATCAAGGTGTGTGCGATATACGACATACAGTTCACTCGGATGAACTGTTTGCGTTGAGCCAAGAGAACAGAAACGGTTCAACTTAACAAGATGTGTTTGATATGCGGCAAATAGGTCTGTAATCAGAAATGTGTGGGAAGACCAATAACAACACAGACAATTCCTGTTAACAAGCCGTGTGTGTTGTGAGCAAACGATTGCTGGTATACAATTGTGAGTGATTGATGAAATCATCACTGACGGGTTCCATTGTTTAGTCCATGTGTGATGTGATTTGCCCTGTCTACAGAACATCAACATATATACTTATAAGAACAGCATTGCATAACCAAATTAAGCATACAATTACATAAGTGACTACACACTTAACATTTCCACACACCAAAGTAAGCAATTACATGCATACTAAACTAGGAGAAACGAGCATCTAATCATCTACATCTTGTTGCGACAACACTTGCCATTGCTCTGCTTCCGGCTGGATACCTGGCCGTTTTGGGGAAGGAGGCACTTCCTCCTGTCAACGATCCGCCTGTACATCTCGTAGCTCGTGTACGCCTCCTTGGCCGTGTACTGGACGTGAGCTTTGTCGAGTTTCTCCATCCAGGCCGAGTGCCAAGCACGCTTGTCCTTGTTGCAGGAATCCTTCATGTCTTTGTAGTAGGGGTCAATGATGGCCTCGGCGAGGTGAACCAGTGAGTCCTTCTCATGCTCCTTGCTGCCCCAGATCTTGTATTGGCCCTGGATGTTGACAAGATTCTGGCAGGCGATGCCCGAATTCTTGAGCACCTTTACATCCTTGGTGATGTCCACCATAGAGAACATGTAGTGGGGGCTGTTGACAAACCTGGCGAAACGCTCGCAAGGCCTTGTGGCCAGGCAGTAGTGGTAGATGAGGACGTGATTGCGCACACACATCTGGGCGACATCAACCTTGGGACTAGACCCGGCACGAGCGCGGGTGTACTCGAGGTCGAACCCGACCACCTTGTACTTCTCCTCAGCAAGCAACAGCTCCATGATGTGGATGGAGTGCTCCACCCAGACCGGGTTGTTGGTGTACACCACCGAGAGCTCCGTGAACCTTCTGTGGGTGTCCACCACGGCATGCATGGTGAACTGATGCTCGTCGTTGTCAGCCACTTGGAGCGCCATGGGAGCCACGCAGGATACCCTCTAAGAATTCGTCGTGGTGGGTGTGCTTCTTGCAATACTGGGGCGCAATCGAAAGATTGAAGAGGCACAAGGGTAAAATGGCCGCAGTAATAAATGGGGGCCGGCCGGCCTTTAATCGTCATGTCTTGTCACCGCGTTCATAGCGGAGGATTCCAGTGCATGCTTGAGCACCCCACACGCGTTTTGTTTGACCACGCGTGGGCTTGAAGAGGCTTGAAATGTATCGTTGGTGAGCCTGTTCCCGCGCAACCGCGCAGTTTACCGCGCAAGCTTCCAGCCCGTCTAGTTTGGCCACACGTCGGCTAGAAGAGGGCAAATCATGGGCGTTTATTGGCAAAAAGCTTTGTAAAAACGAAGTGTGTGGAATGACTTTGATCTTAAGTTTACCCATGGGTGATGAGGTCAAAGTTACATAGAAGGGTGATGATGGACACTCGAGTGCAATAATTAATTCTGCGTTCTACAGAGCACACGGTTGAAAAAACCAACTGTGTGCAATAATGTCGAAGATCACAGTCGAGTTAGCTATACATATCGTGTGCTATGAGATCGACAAGGGAAACACATTCAAGAATGGTTAATAAAATCTAAGTCCGTTGCATAGTAAGGTCAAAATAGTACTACCAATATACGAGTCTCATGAGATGCCATTTCAACGATTGTACCACAAAGCCCCAAATATTACAAGGTTCAAATTCCTGAGTTATATGGCTCAAATTCAAAGATTACAAGGTTCAAACTAATATTAGAAATGAAATTCAGCTCATTCAGCTGCAAACGCCCGTTCGGATCAACTGAACATGGATATAAGAGAGGTTCAAACTAATAATACCACTAGTAAGGCTGGTTTCGAAACCTCATCATTTCTGCAAAGGGATCAGCCGCTGACAAGTCATGTATGGGGTTGACATAATGACTTTCGATTACTCTGTCATATGAAGTTCCAAAATGAAATTCAGCTTTTTTGGAGCCTTTTCCATTCTGCAGCAGCTGCCAGCGCTGATCAACAAACCATTCATTTTTTCGATATAAATGCATGTCCAACCTCATTACCTTCAGCACGCTTGCTCTAACAACAAAGAACCTGGCAAATATAATCTCCGGTAAGGTCCCTCGGTAGGAGTTCAATGTAATTTCTGTGAGATGCAGATCTAGGCATTCGATGTGATTGTTATATTGTATCACATTATCCACCACCAGGCATAATATTATCTGCAAAAGAAGAGAACATGTTAGTGCCTACATGCAGTTTTGAACACTACTACAGGCCTATTTGGTTTGCAGGATTTGTAAAATGCACCAACGTGCCATCTTCGATCTGACATGATTAACATGGGCATTTGATTGCAATCTCGAAAAAAATGTAGCCTTCTTCAAAAGAGGTTGGAGTGGATGAAAAATTCCCTAAGAAAACTAGTACAGATGAATCCAAAGGAGAAACTTATGGATTGTAACCATATGAATCAAGCAACCAATATGGGGTGGGGGGGACTGTATGTACTAAAATCCTCCAAAATTCCTTTAGAAATCGTAGTACATTGTCACTGGAAACTTTGGAAAAGGTGCCAAAAATTGAACTCCCTTATGGTTAACATTTAACAGGAAAGGAACATCACCTCGATATACAGCTTCTCCAGGCACGGAAAGCATCTCAGGAAACTGACAACTTTGTGCAGGTTGGGGCCGATAGATTCTAGTGCCAAGACCTTCACTGTGCGCAGATTCTGGGTCAAGCTTGTCGGAATCATTTTCTGGATGACAGATGAACATACATCTTCAAAAATAGAAATAATGTTGATATCAAGAAGGAGAGGTAGAAGGCGAATGTTGTACCTGAACGGGTGTGGATCCAATAACAAGTTCGGAGTATTTGACAGACGAGTAGCCCACCACTGTCAAGTTCGGTGCAGAAATGACATTGATTCTTGTTGGACCTTGTTGATTAACTACAAGTAATCTCTCTAGTGAAGATGTGTCCTCAATGACCATATTGTGGTCCACCTTTTGTGATCTCTTGTTGCAGCACCAGCAACACACAGAAATAGTCCGGAGAGTCATGGAGGTTATGTGGAAGCTACTCAACCCATTGATCGCCTAAAGACGAAGGAACTCAAGTGCAGTACAACTGCGGAGCAGTCAGTCCATGTCATCCTTTGGGATGCGGACGGCGATGAGCTCGAGGTGCTTCAGTCGTGGTAGAAAAAGAGCGGGCACGCCATTAAGGGGGGGGGGGGAATGGCAGTTCATGAACTTGGCGAGGCGCAACGTGGGCGCGAGGTGGAGCACGGGCGTTGGCAGCGAGCGCATATGCCCATCATTAAAATTGATCTCCTCGAGCTGATGTAGGGTGGGGGATCGGAACCACTCGTCAAGCTTGGCTCGGTCCTTGCCGTTGGAACGGAACTTGCCCGTGATAAGGCCTCTGATTGGGCCATGGTGACTGCCAAGGATCTAGGAGAACGCATCCAAGCTTTTGCGATAGCCATGGCAGAGCTCGTGGGTGTCAATGAGGTCGAGAGGGGTGGAGAGCCATAGGGGGAGCCACCGCCGGGAAAGGACGGTTGTCCTGGCCCCATATTTGATTGAGAGGAGGGATATGATGACTTTCAACATATCATCGGGGAGGCTGCTGATGAAGTCTAGGCCTGCTGGAGTCGCTTGCAGTTCTTTCTCGACCCGCCTTCGCTTGTTGGCAGCCTCGTTCTCAACCTTCGGAGGCTCCAAATTTTTGGCACAAACATATATATAGGTCATTCAAAAGCAATTGTCAAGACCTGGCTAGGATTTATTAGCACGAACACTAACCCTAGTCGGATTATTAGCAGAAATCATTTGCACATATGAAACAACTAATCACTTATCATTTGTACCATTCAAACAATCAATACACTACACGGATCTAACGAAACTTACTCAGATTTCATGGATTGAGAGAACATAACCATAGGGTTTCTATTCCAAAAAGGGGGAGGCAGGAGTAACCAGAGAAACCCTATGATGTATTTGACACATAAATGGGTATAGATGACTAACCGGTTGTCCGTCGTCGTCAGAGTCATCGCCGAAGTGGTCGTCGGAGTCATCGCCGGAGTCGGTGTGGACCTCCGGCTCCGACTATGGAAGCACGACGCCGTCGAGGTGCAGCGATACCTCGTCGGCGGCAACGACAACCTCTGTCTCCATCTTCACGCCATGCTCCGGTGCTTCTGCAGCCTCGGCGTCTCCACTCCCTCCGATGGGGTGCTTCGGCGGCATCCTCATACACTGACGGCTTTGAGGACTAATAGCAGCATTGAGGATGCGGACGGAGAGAGAGGATTGTGTGTGTGGCGAGGATGGGGGGTGCGGCCACTCGGGCGCGCCATTAATATGGAGTAGTGGGAGAGAGGCGGGCGTCGGTCAAACTGCTGGCTCGCCTCCCGGTGAGCCTGCGCAGCGGACTGCTGCCATGCCTACCGTCATTTCATACAGCTACTCGCATGCCTCCCGATGACACAGCACAGCGAGCACACCTCTCGTCAATTCACACACCTACACGCACGCCTCCCGGTCTACCTGCACGGCGGACTGCTCGCATTCGTCCCGTCAACTCACGCCTGCTTGCACGGCACACAGGACGCGTCGCGGCATGTATATTGTTTTTCTATTTTGATGATTCATGATGCCGCTTTATTGCTTAACCGAAGGATGGCATGTATCCATTGTTGGTCTAATGCCCACGGTTCGAATAAATAATCCGTTTGCGATATTGGTTCCCAATTATTAATAATCTCCTGTTTGTAAGAAGATAAAAATTACATCAAAACTTGTCTCAAATTTGACAAAAAAGTACAATACCAATGTGTATCGGTGTCGATATGACAGCATGATAAGTTTCATGAATTTCAACTAAGTTTTGGATGTACTACAAGATTTAAAAAAAACAAGATTCTCAATGTTTGAAATTTCTTGCACGGGGAGTTAACACGCACCCAGTGACACACATGTGTTTTTCCAATCCATTTAGGTGCACTGTCACGTGTGCATGTAGCTCAAATTTGATTTTTGCACATTATAGCCCTATAAAATCAATGTACCAAAATGTCTTAATGATCTCTGGGTTTTTTTTTCAAAATTAAAACGTCCCTCCTTTGGTAACATATGTTCACCGCGATTTTTTTTAACATGCATCGTAGTTGTGTGTGCGTCTGGGCGGGGGGGGGGGGGGGGTGTCTGGCAGTACACTACGAGTTGTGAGCCACCGTCTGGGATTGGTCGTTTTGTGGGACAGGTGCCACATCAAAGTCGTGAATTCGTTATTTAAAACATTACACAACCCTTTCATACATACATGTTTGGGCCACATGCAGTCGGTGGTTGTCCTACACGACACTCACTCACGTGTGACGCTTTCTGTGGGCCTGCGAGGTTGTCGCCCATCACTTTGACCTACAGCCGACAGAGAGGTTAATTTGACTGGCAAGGTTGATTCTTTTTTGTTTGTGTTACGGTGGGAGTACGTATATAGTAAGCGTCGAAGATGTGGGAGGGGGCCAGAATATATATACTACGTATGCGTCCATGAACACACCTCGCTCACTGTGGGGAATTTTTGGTTTTCGAGGCACGTGCTACATCAAAGTTGTGCATTGGCTATTCAAACATCACACAACACCTCTTTGGGCCACATGCATGTGCAGGCGGTGGTTATCCTAGGACAATCATGTGTGACGCTTCCATCTGTGGGCCCATGAGGTCGTCGTCCATATGCATGCATCACTTTGACCTACATCGAGAGAGGTTAATTAATTTCACCATCAAGGAGGGTTCTTTTTGGTTTGTATTACGGTAGGAGCATATAGTATGCGTCGAAGAGGGGGAAGGGGACCAGCATATATACTATGCTTCATGAACCTCGCTCTGTGTCGGGACTTTACGGTTTTTGAGGCAGGTGCCACATTAAAGTTGTGCATTTTGGGTATTCAAACATCACAACCACACACACCTCCATACATATGTTTGGCCCACATGCAAAGCGATGGCGGTTGTCCTCTGGTACCCATTCATGCGGTTATCAGCGATATCGATGCTTTCCATCTGTGGGCCTGCTTGGTCCATCACTACTTTGATCGATAGCGAGAGAGGTTAATTTGACTTAGGAGGGGATTATTTTTGGTTTTATATTGCGGTATATAGGTCATGCTCTGGGATGACATGATATAGTTTGAGCACATGCATGTGTACGCATATGAATCCCTCCCACCGAGTCGAAGTGGGCAGCGGGGACAGGGGCAGCACACCATGACACATCATGATCCGATCTCGCTCTGTGTGGGGACTGTATGATTTTCGACGCAACGCGCCACATCAATGTTGCGCATGGTATTCAAACAGCATGCACACATCACCTCCATACATACATATGCATGCAGTGGTTGTCCATGATGGACTCCCATAGGTTTAGTGTTACGGTAGGGTGATATGTTAGACCTAGCGATTTGGGGGCATGTATTCATAGCTAGGATTCCCCTCCTGCCGACACGAGGGGGGGGGGGGGCAAGCAATACCGTGCGCTTTGTGAGACAGGTGCCACATCGAGGTTCTGCATTTGGTATTTGAGCATCAAACCACCATTTTCATAGTTTTGGTCAACATGCAAGTGTGTTCATGTTCTGACCCTTTCCCGCGTTGTTTTCGCCAAATTTATAAACATTAGACAAGTCGAATGACGCAACAGACACGGTTCACTCACACTACCCGTTTGCCATGCCGGTGCCCCTGTCACTCACATCACCACAGTACATTGGGCTCCACGAGGCTTCCCTCGCAATCTAAAAAATATCTACCCGCCTGCAGGGTTTTTCTGTTTGACAACACACGGTTATTAAGTTTCGACCGTGTGTCGATGTTTGTTGTTCCCACTCCCGCCTGCATCCCTCGAAAATATCTGCCCGGCTCGAGGGTTTTTCTGTTTGATAACACACGGTTGGTATCTCGGGACCGTGTGCGATGCATCATCCAAATTTTCAATAGCCCTAGCATTTTACTCCCGTGTAGTAAATTTTTTAGTAGCCGCGTCATTTCCAGAAACACCTCCCCCCTCTACACACACACACCAAAAACTCCTCGCGCGCACGCGCGCGCGCGCGCACACACACACACCCACCCCACCACAACCCCTCCCTCGCACGAAACCCTAGCAAGGTCACCGCCGCCACCGCCGCAAGGCCTCCATTGTCAACATCTGTCGGTTTGCCCGTGCAGCTTACCCACCGATCTCCATACCCTAGCCGCCCCGAGTTTCTTAGATGACGCCTGCCAAATGCCCCCTTTCCCACAGATCCCCATCCCCATCCCCCACTCCAGAGAGTTGCAGCCTAAGCCCGGCTACGCTTCCCGTGGAGCTCGAGGAGCGACTGGCCCAAAAGAGGTGTATCGCGGCCTCTTCGCCCGACGTCGCCAAGATGGCCACCGACAGATTACTAGCCGCAAACACTCAATCAGC
Organism: Thinopyrum elongatum; assembly: GCA_011799875.1. Lineage (NCBI taxonomy): Eukaryota > Viridiplantae > Streptophyta > Magnoliopsida > Poales > Poaceae > Thinopyrum > Thinopyrum elongatum. Next base: position 463,384,599 of record CM022303.1, read on the forward strand.
GGGCTAGAGTATGCGGGTATGTCGCGGACGCCGGCTATGGCATCGAGGTCATCGACAGTGACGGCCTGACGCGGGCTATGTCACAGGTTAAGTGGCCCACCCCAACCCCTCGGGTTCAACCACGGTTGATATCATCCATGGCCCCGCCGCTGATCTCCTCTGGCTCGGTGTCAAGAATTTTCCATCCTACATCACGATCGAGCCCCTTTTGTCATTTCTGAAGGACACGTTCTGCGACGCTGGCTTGGGATCCACAGCTTCCAAGTCAGACCTCATCGACGGTGACCACGAGGAGGGCGCCCTCTCCGGCTCTTCCAAGGGCAAAGAGCCCATCTGCTCTTCAAAGGGGAAAGAACCCATCTGCGACATCAGGGAGGGCACCCTACAGCCATGCTCGTCCAAGGGGAAGGAGCCCATCTACGACAACATGGAGCGCACCCAGGGCCCGTGCTCTTCCCACAAGAACGAGCCCATCTGTGACAAGTGAGGAAACCCATGATTTGTTTTGCCGTGCCTCTTCACAGGGGGGAACCCATGATTTGTTTTGTCGAGTTCTTTTTGTAGTGTAGTAAGAATATGTCCAGTTTCAATTGCTATATTTGGTTGTTTGCAGTATGCCTTGTTTATTTCAGTTGTTCACAATGTGATGCTCTATATGTGCAACTATTTACTGTGTAGTACATTTTCATCAATACCAGTTTTAAACATACCGATAGGAATTCATATATTTGCTTGCTGTTAAGCCTGTTATAGCTAGCATATGCCTCTTTTAAAGTTTTTTGGTTGTTCGGTTGTTTGTAGCTAGCATATGTCCAGTTTCAAATGCTATCTTTAGTTGTTCGTAGTATGCCTTATTTATTCTAGTTATTCACAACGTGATGTTCTATATGTGCAAGTATGAATTGTGCAGTTCAGTTTCATCAATACCAGTTTCAACAATACCACTATGAATGATTACATTTGGTTGCTGTTAAGCATGTTGTAGTTAACACGCCTTTCCATTTTTATTTAACAGTAATCCGTGTACTTAGACCGGCACAATACCAGTTTGAATGACTATATTTTCTTGTTGTTAAATGTTAGGCCTATTGCAGTTAACACACCTTTCCACTTGTTTTGCTTAACTAGCGTGCTTAAACCTGCACATTGAAGCTATCGTTTGGAGATTATTTTGTCTACCATGGATATATTTGGTTGATGTTTAGCCTGTTGTGCTTAACATGCCTCTCGATGTACTTACACAGGACAATTTTGGGAATGACTGCTGTTTTCCATCGAGGTTAGTTTCATCCCATGGCTTATATATACTCACTGTTCAGGATATCGGCAGCTAGTACCATATAGGCCGGGGGCTGATAAGGGACTAATCGGTGAATCAGACTTTTAACTGAATATATCTGTAACCCATTTATCGTTAGGTTAACTAGGGCATATCTAATATATCTGAGGCTACATAGCAACATGCACTGTACTGAATGTCTAAATATGCAATCCTAGGCTACATAGCAACAAGGAAGAGTGTTACCTTAATGTTCTGATGATGTCTAGATATACGTAGAAGAGCAGCAGCAGCAACAACAACAACAACAACACAACACTAGTTAATTAGCCGATAATTTGTAAAAATGCAATAAACTCCCTCCGGCCCATAATATAAGATGTTAATTCATCCAATATGTGAGTATATTGGATGTTATAAGATATTATATAATGGGACGGAGGGAGTGTTGTACTACGTCATTGGGCAATTGTTGTTTAGCTTCTAATATTAACTTGGTGCTTTTAGGAACATATGTCATTGGTAAAGATCCGCACTTCGACCCTTTCTGCGTATGAGGCAATGAGATATTGATGAACCAGCATCAAGTGAGGAAGCTGATAAAGATTATTAGTAAAATGGGTCAAAAGATAGCAATTAAACTATTTGTTTACACTTTATCCAAGACAACAGCGAACTGCAGGATGGTAAGTAAGAACTCTGTAGCCTTCTTTTTACTGTCCATAATGAGTTGTGTTAGATGACAGTGTCTGAATCTTTTTCCTTTGCAGTGGTTCCCAAAGCAGTTTACTCAAGATTACCTCTCAAACTACATGATTGGTGGGCATGCAAAGGTTAAAGTATGTCTACCAGAACACGATGACTATCTAGATGTGTTCATGAAGACAGTGAAGGATGGGCGGTCGGCCATCACAATGGTTGGACTAGAGTTGTGCGTGCCTTCTGCAGGAGGAGGGCACAATATGGGCATTCCGCTTCATCTTGTTCAGCAACCAGAATGTATTTTACCTCTTTCTTTACCATCTTTAATAGTACAAGTATACAACTGTGGTTCATCATTCATTATTTGGTGCTTATGTAATTCTTGATCATATGTACCTTTGAATCAAATAATGCATTGTTTGTTTGAACCTGATGGATATGATTAAAGCTATAGCATACCTTCAAATTCGAATCCGGTCCAATTTTAAATAGCAACAATTAAATTACAGTGAAATTACGCTCTGCAGGTCGTTACGGTGCACACGGCCGGTAAAACAAAAACGTTTGTGATATACACCATAATCCGACACGGTTCACAAAGAGGAAACATGTGCGAGCATGCACACAGTTGCCGTTTCCTAAGCGTGTGTGATGTCAGACAATATCACAAACAGTGCGGGTAAACTAAATGTTTGTGATAGTTGCCTTATCGTACACGATTTGCAATCATGAACTATTTCTGATGTGGTACGCATCGTAAATGTTGCACCACTGAATAGCGTGTGCGATAGTTATCATGTACGACGCTGTTATGACGGTCCAACATTTCGTAATCCTATCCGACACTCGTACGATGATTAGCTAATCTTCTTAATTTGTTATCGCATATGGTTCGGGAAAAGTGAATGTGTGTGATTATCTGCTTATCATACACGTTCTATGTCGGTGCAACAAACCCTAGGTGTGTTGCCCAGACTATACACAGGCTCGAGAACAAGGTTGCAGCATCCGAGACCAGACCAAAGAAGGGATCAGCTCTTTGAGAAATCAAAGGGCGGATCAAGAAGACCAAGGCCAACCAAAGGAGCAAGATGCCCCTAAGGAAAAACCTCCCTTGCCGGGCAGGCGATCCTGGCGGGGACGAGGTTGCCCCGAAGATAAGTCTCAAGATTGCCCCGGCAGGCTTGTCGGCGACGCCGAGGGTAGATTACCCCACCAAGGCTCCACTGCTCCACCTCACAGCAATGCAAGTCACCGATCGGTGCGGTGTCAAGCCCCCAAGTGGCTAAGTGGCCGTTATTTGTCACGTGGCAGCCACTTCCAGAGGAAATCACCTCCAAATGACACCCGTCCAGGGACGTGTCACGTAGGCAGGCGAGAAGGTGGCCGAACGGCACGGCAAGGCTTGCCGGGCTATGCTACAATGTGACACTAAGCGGCGCATTTAATGTGCTCTGTCCTGTGTGCAGAGTTAGGTATGATAGCACTGTTTGCTATCTAATCAGAACGCAATGACTGATTTGCCATTGTGGGGACCCCTTGATCTTTAAAAGGAGGACCATGGCAGCCTTGGAAAGGTTCGGACCCTTGTACACTCATACACACGTAGCTGCTCTCGCCCCGAGGCAACCTTGCCGGGCTAGAGCGCTGCGTTTCCACCATGGTCCTCTTATCAATCCACCAAAGCAGGAGTAGGGTTTTACACCTCGCGGTGGCCCGAACCACAAGGGGCCAATGGCCCCATAGGTGGCCGTGTTTTCCCACGACATCTTTGGCGCGCCAGGTAGGGGGAAGCACTTGCGCGAACCCGAGAGCGTACGTAGCGCGTCATCTTCATCATCGTTCTCTTCATCGATGGCTTCATCATCCATGGCGCCCAAGAAGAAACCCGGTGCCGCAGCTCACCCGTCCAACTCGAAGGCCCCTTTGCACGCGGTCACCGATGCCATGGGGGTTACGGGGGCGCACGGGGATGTGGACACTGCGGGGGACGTGGTCGGCGCAGGCGGCGTCGTCACCACCTCCCCTATGGCCAAAATGGGAGTAGGAGGCACCGGAGAAGGACGGCGCCAACAACATCCCAGCAGCCAGGCTCCACAAGGTGCGGGAGGAGGGATCATCCCGTCTGTGCCTCTCCACTCCACCGAAGGACATAGCCACAGCGGTGGCGCTTGCCCTGGGGCAAACCGCAACCCTCCGGCCGCCCCCGCTGCGGGTGCAGCCGCAGGGCACGCGCCACCCCCTGGACGGGCTGGCCAAGCCGATGCGCCGAACGGAGCTGCTGATCCCCAAGCACATCCACCTCGTCACCACGCTGTCCTGGCGACTGGCTCACAATGACGAGAGCACGGCGCTGCCACTACCGGCACCGTCAGAAGCCAGGCGACATTGCGGTCTACGTCGTCGTCTATGTCGAGCACTGCTTCGGAGGCCATGGCGTGGGCCCAACTCCTGTTGAGATTTCCGCCGGCGGCCGATCAGATGGATGAGTGGAGAGCCACCATTCAGAGCCTGATTGGTTTCACCGAGGCGGGAGGATCACAGTGAGCGGGCCTGTCACGGCCTCCGCAGGCGGCAACAACGGCCCGAGCCACTGGCCGTACCGAAGGGGCCGCCCCCACAGTGCAATCCCCTCCGTGGCAGCCAGCGCAGGGGCCGTAGCCAGAGCCACGCGACCAAGAACCTGATGACGTATCGATGGCTTCGTCCGATCCTCGAGCACAACAAGACCAGCGGCGAGTCCTGGAAGACAGGCGAAGGGAAGACGCGCGCGCCACCATCGAATGACGCTGCGAAACCCAATGCCAATCTGATTGGCGCAATGGCCCCGACGTCGATGAGCCCAAGCCCGGTGAAGCTGGGTACCTACCTTTCGAGGTTGGGTGCCCCGCCTTCACTCGCGAGCTGCGGCAAGTCCGTTGGCCATTTGCTCGCACGTTCAAACCAGAAATACCAGAGAAGTACGATGGAAGATTGAACCCGAAAGAGTTCTTGAGCATCTACACCATCGCTGTTCAAGCTGCCGGGGGAAGAGACGAGAAGGTGTTCGCCAACTACTTCCCTTTGGCACTCAAGCCAAATGTGAGGTCTTGGCTGATGCACTTGCCAGAGAATTCCATCTCGACCTGGGCTGACCTGTGCCATGAGTTTGTTGGCGCCTTCACGGGCGGCCATCAAAAACCAGGGCGGCCCAGCGACTTGCAGCTACTCCCGCAGAAGGAAGGAGAGAGTCTGCGGAAGTACATGCAGAGGTTCAGCCGGGTGCACAGGAACATTCCAGACATCCACCCGGCAACTGTGATAGCCGTGTTCCAGTCCAACGTGCGCAACCGTCGGATACGTTCTAAAATGAACGTTTGGTTGCCCAATCTGTGAATGAGCTATACACTCTGGTGGATAAGTGTGCCCGAGTAGAAGAGGGGAGACGACTCCCCGGTGAAGAAGATGGCGTCGACATCGACTCAGAGGACGACGACGCCACCAACCAGAAGAAGAAGAACAATAAGCGCAACAAGAAGCGCAAGGATAAAGCGGTGATGACCATTGAAGGCTCGAGTGCACCTAGTACCGGCAAGAAGGCCAAGACCGAGGTTCCCGGCAAGGAAGCTGCCGCGTGCACTGATTGCCGGGAAGCCGCGGCTACCGAGAAGGCTGGGAAGGGTGATGGACCGTACTGGAAGATCCATCGGACCAAGGGCCACGATCTTCAGGAGTGTCATTAGGTTGAGCAACTCATCAAGAAGCAGAGGGCTGAGTACGAGAAGCGTGGTAAGTAGAAAGACCAAGATGGCACTGGCGGGAAGGGCCAAGGCGGCAGAACAGGTCACCCCGGCAAAGCTCCTTAGTATCAAGGAAAACCCGCCAAAGGCCGCGAGAAGAAGGATTGCGAGGACGAGAGTGATGATGGAGATGAAGAGGAAACTAGCAAGCAGGAGTTCCAGAAAGCCATTGATGCCCTATGCATTGACGGGGGTGCATCTTTGCACTCCTCTCACCGCCAACTTAAAAAGTGGGCGTGTGAGGTCAATGCCGTGGAGCCAGCGGCAGATTCTCGGAAGTCACTCAAGTGGTCCCGCACGCCCATCATCTTTGATGAGGAGGATCACCCTGACCGCACTACCGCGGTGGGGTGTTTGCCGTTGTTGGTTTCACCAACGATCCGCAACCTCAAGGTCACAAAGATGTTGGTTGACGGCGGGGCCAGGTTGAATCTGATTTCTCCGAAGGTCATCAGCAAACTCCAGATAGCAGATGAAGAGCTCAAGGTTACTAGTGCATTCCAAGGGATCAACCCCGGCATGATTCGTCCTAAGGGGAAGATCACACTGTCGTTAACATTCACGGGGGAGTTAAACTACTGGACTGAGAAGATCGTGTTTGATGTGGTTGACCTCCCCCTACCGTACAATGGAATCCTTGGTCGCCCTGCCCTGGCCAAATTCATGGCAGCATCCCACTATGCCTACAACACTTTGAAGATGCCAGGGCCAATGGGCGTCGTTTCCATTCCATCAGACAAGAAAGACGCAATCATATGCGTGGACAAGATGTACCGGGAAGCAGTCGCTACAGAGGCTGCGGAAGCCGCTGCTCCCGCCAAGGAAAGCAAGAAAAAGAAGAAATCTAGCAAGGATGCCAGCAAGGAATCCGGGAAGCATACCTCTTCGGAGTGCGTTGTGCCTGTTGATGACTTGCCAGAGAGTTCCAATAGCAAGAGATCCAAGGCTGTTGCACCCGCTGTGAAGAACGTCCCGGCAGGGCTGGCTGGCGCTGATGGTACGTTTACCATCAGTGCCACCCTCGACGACAAATAGGAAAGCGTGCTTGTTGCCTTCCTACGGGCGAATGTCGATGTGTTTGCTTGGCAACCATCTGACATCCCCGGTGTTCCCAGGAAGGTAATTGAGCACCACCTTGCTGTCTACCCACATGCCCGACCCGTCAAGTAGAAGGTCCGGAAGCAAGCTTTGGAGCGGCAGCAGTTTACTGCCGAGGAGATCAAGAAACTTGAGGCAGCTGGTATGGTCAGAGGAGTGTTGCATCCAACATGGTTAGCAAACCCAGTGGTGGTGCGCAAGGCGAATGGGAGATGGAGGCTTTGCATAGATTTCATAGATCTGAACAAAGCATGCCCTAAGGACCCATTCCCCTTGCCGCACATCGACCAAATTGTGGATTCCACCTCCGGGTGTGACCTGCTTTCCTTTCTAGATGCCTACTCTGGATACCACCAGATCTTCATGTCCAAGGAAGACGAAGAGAAGGCCGCATTTATAACCCCATGTGGCACGTACTATTTTGTACGGATGCCCTTCGGGTTGAAGAGCACTGGATCCACTTTTGCAAGAGCAGTACAGATTGGCTTTGAGTCCCAGCTGCACAGAAATATTGAAGCCTACATGGATGATATAGTGGTCAAAACCAACGACATAATGACTCTCATTTAGGATTTGGAAGAGACCTTTGCAAATCTGCGCTGGATCAACTTGAAGCTGAACCCGGAGAAGTGTGTGTTTGGCGTTCCTTCCGGCAAGCTACTTAGCTTCTTCGTGTCCCATCGGGGGATAGAGGCCAACCCCGACAAGATCAAGGCTATCGAGCAGATACAAGCACCCAAGACAGTTAAAGACGTAAGGCGTTTGACTAGATGTGTTGCCGCGCTGAGCAGGTTCATTTCCAAGTCCGCCGAACGCGCCTTGCCGTTCTTCAAAATCTTGAAGAAGGCAGGGCCCATGGAGTGGACCCTGGAGGCAGACGCTGCGCTACAAGATTTGAAGACCTACCTTTCCTCTGTCCCCACCTTAGTCGCTCCTAAACCACAAGAGCCGTTGCTGCTATATTTAGTAGCGATCAATCAAGTGGTTAGCGCAGCGCTGGTGGCACAGCGGGAGGTAGATGAAGCAGCAGCCGCCACCGCCGTCCCCTCTGGAGAGGAAAGCGAGCCCGTCCCGGTAAGGTCAGATGCAGTTCAAGACAAGGAAGAGAAAGGCAACGGAGACAGTTCCAAGATCACGGCAAGGAAGAAGGTGGTGCAGCACCCAGTGTACTTCATCAGCTCCCTGCTGCAGGGGGCTAGGTCGAGGTACTCTGGCGTGCAAAAGTTGATTTTTGGCCTTATCATGGCCTCAAGAAAACTGCGCCACTACTTCCAAGCCCACGAGATCATGGTTGTCACCCGCTTCCCCTTGCAACGCATACTCCCAAACGCCGAGGCCACTGGCAGGATCGTGGAATGGGCTTTGGAGTTATCCAGCTTTGGTTTGAAGTTTGAAAGCACGTCAACTATTCAGAGCAGAGCACTAGCAGAGTTCATTGCAGAGTGGACGCCAACCCCTGATGAAGAAGTACTAGAGACAGTCATCCCCGGCCAGGAATCGTCCCAAGAATGGATTATGTATTTTGATGGTGCCTTCTCCCTACAAGGTGCAGGAGCTAGCGTGCTTCTCGTTGCTCCCACTGGGGAGCACCTTAAGTACGACGTTCAAATGCATTTCCCCCAGGAGAAGGCTACCAACAATAGTGCAGAGTATGAAGGGCTCCTTGTCGGGCTCAGGATTGCAACAAAACTGGGAATCAAGAAGCTGATCATCCGTGGAGACTCACAACTTGTGGTGAGACAAGTCAACAATGATTATCAAAGCCCATTGATGGAGGCATACGTCAAGGAAGTGAGAAAGTTGGAGGAGCACTTTGACGGATTACAAACAGAGCACATACCACGTGCGGAAAACAGCATTGCTGATCATCTGTCAAAGTGCGTTGCACAAAAACTCCTAGTGGAACCAGGGACTTTTGTTCTCCATCTGACTCAACCCTCCATATCCCTAGCAACAATGGCCAGCAAGAGGAGGAAATTGAACTCCGGCAAGCCTCTCCCGGTAGAGCTTCCCGAAGCCCCCGACAGAGAGCTTGGCGTGAACAACTCCCCTTCGATCAGTGAGCTGCACCCTCCCGCCAAATTACCAGTATTTGTGGTCGAGGCATGCACTCCCATCGACGAGGAGGTGCCGCTAGTCCTTGTTGCCGAGCCCCAGGCTCCAACTTGGGCGCGACACATTGTTCATTTCCTCCAAACACGAGAACTTCCCGAAGAACAAGAAGAAGCTGAAAGAGTAGCCCAGAGGGCCAGTATGTATCAGTTCGTTGACGACACGCTATACGGAGGAAGGCCCAACGGTGTGAAATTGAAGTGCATTTACTGGGAAGAAGGAAAGGAATTGCTGGCAGAGATACACAAGGGTATGTGTGGCTCCCACATCGGATCAAGGGACTTGGCCGGTAAAGCTTTCCGGCAAGGTTTCTACTGGCGCACAGCCGTCCAAGATGCAATTGAGCTAGTCACCAAGTGTGAAGCCTGCCAGTTCCACTCCAAGAATATCCATTAGCCTGCTCAAGCTCTCCAAATAATCCCTTTGTCATGGCCATTTTTGGTCTGGGGGCTCGACATCTTGGGCCCCTTCCCCCGTGCTACCAGGGGCTTTGAATTCTTATTCGTCGCAATCGACAAGTTTACAAAGTGGCCGGAAGTAGAGCCCGTGAGGAAGGTGACCACATAGTTAGCTATCAAGTTCTTGAAAGGATTGGTGTGCCGCTTCGGGGTACCTGCCCGAATCATCACCAACAATGGCACCCAATTCACAAGCCGCGCCTTCATGCAATACGTTCATGCCCTCGAAAGCAAGGTCTCATTTGCCTCTGTGGCCCATCCCAGAAGCAACGGGAAAGCTGAGAGGGCGAACACTGAAGTGTTGCGTGGTCTCAAGACGAGAACCTTTGATAGGGTGCAGAAGTGCGGCAGGCGATGGATCGACGAGCTACTGGTGGTTCTTTGGTCCCTCCGTACGACACCAAATCGAGCTACCGGGCAGACTCCCTTCTCCCTAGTCAATGGGGCAAAAGCAGTTATCCCTACGGAACTCATATTCGGGTCTCCTCGAGTGCTTGCCTACGATGAAGTAGCGTAGGAACAACACCGCCGTGACGATGCTGTGCTACTTGAGGAGAACCGTCTTCGGGCTGCTACATGTGCTGCACGCTACCAGCAAGCCTTGTGTCGCTATCACAGCCGCAGGGTTCATGTCCGGAGCCTTGAGGAAGGCGACCTTGTCCTTAGGCATGTTCAATCCGCCAAGGGTGCAAACAAGTTGACGCCGAAGTGGGAAGGCCCTTACCAGGTAGTACGAGTCACCAGACCTGGCGCAGTCCATCTGGAGACCGGAGATGGCATTCAATTGCAAAACTCATGGAACATTGAGCATCTCCGTAAGTTCTACCCGTAAGGCGCGGCTGTCGGGCCCTGCCCGGCAGCCACCCTTTTGTACAAGCTTTGCCGAAGTTGCATGTCACCCTTTGTACCAAGCCAGGCGCAGACCCAGAGCAACAGAGAAATAAACGAAGCGCTGGGGGCCCCCGAAACTTGCATGCATGCATAAGTATATCATGAGCATAGCATGATCATGTAGATCAGGTCGCATGTGGCATTGTTTTCATCTGCACTAAGTTGCAGGGTTCTTGCCATGGACTTGATCTCAAAGAGAAGAAATGAAGACGAGCCTACGTGACGATCCCCGGCAAGCCAAACAGATAAGTTCCTTCTTATCCATACCTATTTTGTAATTTGAAAACTTGTGCATATGAAAACCCCGCCACCTTCGAAACATAGGTGCTCCTACCCTTTGACTCGAACGCTGCTTCAGTCAGGGTGGTCGCAGTGGCCTTTGACGGAAACGGTTCGGTGGGGGGCTGGTCCCTTCTTATGGTTTTGTGCCCGGCAAGCCTAACCCTGCGGCAACAAACTGAGGGCACCGGCAGGATAGCCTGCCGGGGAAACTTGTTTACGTAAATGTATAGAGGCATTTCACCTCTGCATGGATATGATACATGCACAAGTGCCTGGAAAAGCTTGTCTTTTTCATTAATATGCTGATAAGCAAGTACAGATCTTATAGAACACAAACATGGATAAAGGAGTTTATATAATTTAGACCAAAGTTTGGCCGATGCCTACATATTTTAAACTAAAAAAAGATAAGTGCCCTTAATCCCTTTCTTGTCCCTCTCCTCCTAGGCACTACGGTGGGAAGAGAAGAGGGCAAAAGGAGTGCCTGAGCGGAAGCCCAGCCCGATCCCGTCAGGGCTTGCCGGACGTAGCCTGACAAGATCGAGAGTGGCGAGGCTGCGAGGGAGAGGGGCGGAAGGAGCAGCTCGGCGGTGCCCTGGTCACCACCTCCAGGACCAGCAAGAAGCCCCAGCGCAAGCACCGACAGGGGAAACTGCTGGAGCTCAGCTGGAAGACTGCTGGAGGAGGCGAAGGCACCAAGAGAGCGACCCCCTCCCCGGCAACCATCCTAAAGAGGCCGGTGATGATGGTGCCGGGGAGGGAGGGGAAGAGCGGAAAGACGAGGCAGCGGGCCGGCAATATGAGACGAAGGCGTCGGTGCCATCGTTCTCTGACCTGACGGCCTGCCACCCGCCTTCTCCGTCTTCCCTCATTCTTTCTTCATCACCGCCACTCCGGGAGGACGCCAGCCCCTCGGGCCGTCACCTCCCCCGGAGAAACAGCGGGCGACGGCGACGTCCGATGCACACAAGAAGCACCGCTCCCCACCTTGGAGGGCAGGAAGGTGCCACCGTCTTCAGCATTGGCCCCGACTCTGCCGGAAGGAACATCACTAGGATTACCGAGGATCCTGAGTGATGCACTCCAGACAGGCGCCGGAAGCCCAAAGGGCCCCGTCGTCAGGGCAACGAGCCTCGGCGACCCGCAGCGAGGGCTGGCGTTCCTCACCGGATAGCCGACTCGTGTGAGGGAGACGAGCGTTTCACCATTTTGGGGAAGCGTGACACCTCCCACACTGCGGGCGACTCAGCACCCACATCCTCGACCACTGCATCCTCTTCGGCCCCGGACCAGACTCACTCCCCGGGCGTCTACACAAGCGTTCGGCGTCATTGACCCTAAGCTAGAGCCCGGGGCCTAGCCCCAGTCTCTCCACCTCAACATAACAGAGAAGGAAGCAGGGAATGGGGAGGAGTGATTAGTGGATGAGCACTTCCGCTCCTCCTCGCCCCCTTTTTATAGGCGAGCTGGGGCTGGGGGCTGATCCCTCGGCGGGTAACCGCTGTCCCTCTCCACCAACCCAAGAAGACTGGGCCCCTGCCATGACGCTCTCTCCCGCACCACGCGCCTCCGTTACCTACCCCACTCAATGCATGCAGCATACGTGGCAAGGGATAAGAACGTGGTGGGAAGAGTGAATTGGCAGTTACTCACCCGTGCGTTAAAGTCATTCACGGGCCATTATAGGGATGGCCCCACTACGATTGGCGTTACACGACGTGCGGGAAAACGGGAAACTGACTCAAGCTCAGATTAATGAAGAAGCAAAGAAGATCTCAAAGGGTGAGCTACCGCAGCCTCCCCGCCTATGTACTAGACAGGGCCTACCCTGACGATGCTCGGCAGCGCGTTTAGGCTAGGCCCGGGGGCTCCTGTCAGTGCAACAAACCCCAGGTGTGTTGCCCAGACTGTACACAGGCTCGAGAACAAGGTTGCAGCATCCGAGACCAGACCAAGCAGAAGGGATCAGCTCTTTGAGAAATCAAAGGGCGGATCAAGAAGACCAAGACCAACCAAAGGAGCAAGATGCCACTAAGGAAAAACCTCCCTTGCCGGGCAGGCGAGCCTGGCGGGGACGAGGTTGCCCCGAAGATAAGTCTCAAGATTGCCCCGATAGGCTTGCCGTAGACCCCAAGGGCGGATTACCCCGCCAAGGCTCCACCACTCCACCTCATAGCAATGCAAGTCACCGATCGGTGCGGTGTCGAGCCCCCAAGTAGCTAAGTGGCCGTTATTTGGCACGTGGCAGCCACTTCCAGAGGAAATCACCTCCAAATGACACCCGTCCAGGGACGTGTCACGCAGGCAGGTGAGAAGACGGCCGAACGGCACGGCAAGGCTTGCCGGGCTATGCTACGATGTGACACTAAGCGGCGCATTTAATGCGCTCTGTCCTGTCTGCAGTGTTATGTATGATAGCACTGTTTGCTATCTAATCAGTACGCAATGACTGATTTGCCATTGTGGGGACCCCTTGATCTTTAAAAGGAGGGCCATGGCAGCCTTAGAAAGGATTCGGACCCTTGTACACTCATACACGCATAGCTGCTCTCGCCCCGAGGCAACCTTGCCGGGCTAGAGCGCTGCGTTTCCACCACGGTCCTCTTATCAATCCACCAAAGCAAGAGTAGGGTTTTACGCCTCGCGGCGGCCCAAACCTGGGTAAAAACTGCCCGTGTGATCGCTGTCGCGCTGCCCCGCGCCTCCGCTCTTTGTGCAATGCGTCCTTCCCCCCTGCCGAACCACAAGGGGCCGATGGCCCCATAGGTGGCCGTGTTTTCCCACGACATTCTATAATCATGAACCATTTGTGATGGACCGCACATCATAAACATAGCACAACAGAATACCGACCGCGATGGTAATGCCAGCACAGACGAGTAGCAAGGATGGAGCGTTTGGGATATTTGAGATATCAGAAATAGCTTTATAGGGACAACTGTATGCATCATGGCTCCCTATCCCCGACGGTTTTTGAGTCGTGTGGGAAGGATCCCCGTATCGCACACACTCACTTGGCGACGGCTCAAAATGCCGTTGCGGAAAGGGGTTAAAAACCGTTTGTATAGCACCTCGCTGTACCAGTGCTGGGTCGTAAAGTTTACTGGATTATGACCACAAGATGTTGTAAATAGAAGCCCGGCACGTTCAGAAGCCCTTTTGTCCACCTGAAACTCCTTTTTTTGCTCTTCGACATACCCATTCATCAAAACCATGCTGCTGATAAACTTAAGCCTGGTGGACGATAGTAACCTCGCATTTAGCAGGAAGAATGTGACAAATCTAGTGTTTGCATGGTTGGCTACATATCGTTCCAGCGTTATTATATTCAATCGAATGTCATGAGAACTGAGAAAATCCCGGTGCTTATGGATCCACCGATTGGTTATAACATCCCTGTCCTGTTGCCTAAATAGACATGAAGATTGAAAACAGTTAAGGTCTAAAAAAAGAGTGTCGAAAGAGCAATAGCTGAACGGTTAATTCTAGTACACTATATGCGGGCTTCCAATGTGCGTGAAATTATCACCTTTATATACAACTTCTCCAAACATGGAAAGCATTGCAGCAAGCCAATAATCTTGTTCAGATCAAAACTATTCATATGGATATATAAGATCTTGACAGAATCTAGCACCATTGATGGGCTATCCATGGACAAACTCTTCATTGAGCATAGAACATAATATTAGTACAAAAACTATACTCCAAGATGATATAGAACTTATGCGGAAAAATTTAAAATGCATCTTATGATTACAAGTGTAGATGATAATATACATTACCTGAAGAACTGTGGAGCCAAACACCATCTTGAAATGAGCACAGAGATCATGTATTACACCCAAAGTCTCTAGTTTAGGCGCCGAGATGACAGTTATTTCCGACGGTGAATAACGAGAATCAAGTATCAACCTTTGAAGGAAGGGGCATCTTCAATGATGAGCTGCCTTCCGTCAAAAGAAATTCCAATTTTTACAAGGTTAGGTGACTTTATTCGGAGATAACCGGTTCTAACTGTGAAAACAAGCACCAAGCACTCCAGGGCAGGGCAATCGGAGTGGATGATGATGTGCAATGAGGCCTCCGACATACGAACCCGCACAAGTGAAAGTTTTTTGAGAAATGGGAGTCGAAGGTTTAGTACCAGATTGTTTGGTAGGTAGCACAGTGCAAAGGTGGCGGTATGGAGAGAGGAGGAAAACCGCGAGATGGACATCGGTGCTGAGGGCACAAGTACATGACGTTCGGTATGTGGTATGTGATTTCTGGGGGAATAGTAGAACTCAAGCAGCTGTAGTTCTGTGAATTCAGGGGATTTCAGCCAGGCGTCCACCGTGCAGGGCCTGCTTAGGTAGCATGCCAGGATGCAGAGGCCTTGAACGGAGCCCTGGTGAGAGGAGATGATGGCTCCGGGGAATTAAAGAGAGATAGCTAATGACAGTCGAGATTAAGGGGCGCGGTGCGCCATAGAGGGCGCCATCGAGTTGAGAGGACTTGGGTGCGGCAGCAATCCTTGGTGGGGAGAAGCGAGATGATCTCCCCAAGGATGGCTTCCAGGAGATCGCTGATGTGGTCCACCTGAGATTCTACGGGTTCCTGGGATCCGGTGGGGGGGGGGGGGGCTCGCCGCTTCTCTCCACGCTGCCGGGTATGCGGGATCTACAACAGTCGTCGCCGCTGGCGGGAGCCTCATCTTCTTGGCGCTAGGGTCAGCTGACTCCATTTTCCTCGAAGGCGTTGCGTCGAGCTCATGGATTTGAGAAGAGTAACGAATGATGAGCCTAGTTGTAGTGCGAGTGAAGAAGAAGGGGAGCTGGGGTTTTCTGTAGTAGTGAGGAAGAGGGGAGCTGGGGTTTTCTGTAGTAGTGAGGAAGAAGGGGAGCTGGGGTTTTCTGTAGGAGTGAGGTGAGGAATTTGGGGTTACGAGTGGAGCGAGCTAACGTGAGGTGGGTGGGAGTGAGGAGGAAGAAGAGCACCCAGGTTTTTTTGGGGGGCGGTGTGCTAGGTAGCGCCTCTAATTAAGTAAATATATGGGCTTTTGAATTGATTTTATTATTTACTAGGGTGGATGGGCTCTTTTTTCTTGGGCCCAGAGAAACAATTACTACTAGTACAGTGGAGACACTCTACAGCTACCCAGAAAAACAATTACTACTAGTACAGTGGATACACTACCGCTTCTGGCTCCTCCGAGGTCATCGGAACGTCTCCCACTACTGAATGCCGTTTTACTTTGGTTCACCAACAAGCGGGCCATGCAACTCGCGGGCCCAAATGCCATCCACCAAATTAGAAGGCGGTATGCAGGCGGAGAGTCACCCCGGTCATGGCGCGACAGTAACGAGCCGTCATATCACAAAACCCCACCTCCCCGCAGTCTAAGTTTGACTGATGAAGCAACTATCATTTCACTCTTCGTTGAATCCCCTTCTCCCTCACCGTCTTTAAGAAAGCCAACACTCGCATCTTCCATTGTTCTTCTCTCCCAACGAAGGGAAGGTAAGCGGATCCGTGATGTTGGTATATTTTCTTTCATAAAAAAAGAACTTTTGCAAAGCAGTAACCGATCCTCACTTTCTTTTTTGTTTCATTGTCATTGCGATTGTGTTTTCCTTTCAGTTGTCTCCTATTCGTCAGTTTCATGATGGACCAAGGAGAACCAGGTAAAGATCTGCCAATGTTGGAGCAGACACGGGAGGCTGATCCCCACGACACAGAGAGCTCCAAGAAGATGGAGGCCGCCACCGAGCCGACCCTAGATACGCTCATGGCCACTACGGAGATGGTCAACACCCCGTTTGAGGTTACAACTCCTGAGGCCCTACAGGAGCAGTTTTCCCCCTTCGAGGATGTGTCCCCCCCTCCCCTGCTGAGCTGCCCAAGGTGATTTTCTTCTTTGCCGATCTCGATTGTGGTTTTTCATCTAAGTATGTGGTGATAAATAATGCAAAATTTTGATAGCTTCGATGCCATGCTACCTTCCCTGTCATGCATACTTTTGACTCTACATAGTGGTTTAAATAACTTGTGTTTTTTATATTGGAAAGTAATTCAGAATTCGTTTCTATTTCAATTAGAGCCCTGATGCAGACAAGGATTGTGTGGTTGTACATGTCACTCGCTATGAGGCGGATGACCTGAATATGCGCACTGGGAAAACAAAGTTCTTAGGCTGTTGGATCCTGGAAGCCAGTTGCACTTATACCAAAGTCGAGATATATTCCAGCCACACTGTTGTCAGGCGTGTTGTCTAGGGTGTATTGAAGCACAGGAAATCAAAGCTACTCCTTCGTTTGTGAGGCATACTGTTCTTGTCAAGCTTACGCAGGAAGATGACGTGGCATGCCTCAACAAACAAGTTTATGAGTGGCAAGGCCACAAGGTTATCTTCAAGAAGGTTGACTGGATTAAGCTGCTACCGGACATCCTTGATGATGTTCATGGCAAGGTTCATCTTGTGTCCATCCCAAATTAGATCGAGGCATGAAATAGTTGGCCCAGCTAGTGTTTAAAAGTAGTTTAAATTGTGTCTAATTATCCGAACCTTGCCTATTATCGAGCCCTCTGGGGCTAGTAATCTGTTTGAATCCAT
The DNA here is from genome assembly GCA_011799875.1 of Thinopyrum elongatum. Lineage (NCBI taxonomy): Eukaryota > Viridiplantae > Streptophyta > Magnoliopsida > Poales > Poaceae > Thinopyrum > Thinopyrum elongatum. The sequence goes on from CM022303.1 coordinate 463,401,795, forward strand.
CTATGGGAACTACTGCTACTTTTGTGTGCCCGTGAATCATGTGAGAACCATCGTAATTGTTGCCGAAACAGATGCGTCCTCACTGGTTTTTTCATGTAATATGGCATGGTAAGACATAAGTTGTCACGGTTTATCATACGAGCAGTCTGTGTTTGATGAAATAGAGTACTTGTTCGAGAACTATGCGCCGACGTATACATAGGGTACGTAAGGCTGGTTAAGTACTTGTAAACACTGTTGGTGCTACCCCACTTGTAAGCAGTTGTGCAAAATACGGTACATTGGCTCAGCTCGCTTCAACACTAGAAAAGTCGGCTATCGACCAGCTAACAATCAATACTCTGCTGTCTGACATATAAACAACTACGTATCTTGTTACAGTGGTTCATGCAGTTAACTGAGGCCACAATGTAAATTCCAAACGTTCACACGCTAGTCCAGCGTTCATGTGGAACATTCACATTAAACTCGGCTTCATAAAATACTTGAAAAGCATAAGTTCTGCAATTTTATACATCTCAATGATTCATAGAACATAACCAACATTTACTAGTTCACAGCAAAAGACAAAGTTGTGAGAAGGTTTACAAATCAGGAAAAATCAAGCAAGGCTTCTCTGAGCAAAGGGCCTCCCTAGGCAGGCTTTAATTTCCTGGAGTTCGCTCTGGTTTTTCTTGTTGCCACCATCCAGGGTTAGGTTCTCTCATTCCAGAATAACCAATTATAATTGTGTTCTCACTTGGAATGCTGAACTGAACCATGTAGTGTACTGACCATCTGAACTTCTTGTGTAGTTCCACTAAATTTAAGCACCACTATTTGCAGAAATAAGCAGACCACAGTGCCTCTTGTCCGCGCACCTGTCCTAAAAACCTCCGCGCATCCGTGCCAGCTAGTCCTCTGTCCATCCTTGATCTGGCAGAAAGTGCATTCCCGACTAGGATGCAGTTGTTTTCGCTCGTCCCTGCACTGCAATCAGGAAGTAAATGTACGAATCAGCTTCTTTTAGATTGCGTTGGTCATTCTACCTAGTTACTACCAATGTAGGAATACCTGGAAGACGGGAGGTTAGACGATGGCAGCTAGGAATAGCCATTTCATTTTGTGCAGTTCAGCTAAAACTGAGGTGTGTACTTTTGATTGCAGAAATAGAAACGATATGGAGACAAACATCCCTGTTTGCGCAAATATGAAATACGGTTATTTAAGCAGTGACAGTTATTTGCAGTGGCAAATGATGAACACCAGCATCTATTGTGTTATAATTGGCACTACATTGACAGTATGAAAAAGTGCCATTAAGTAAGAAGTAGCATCACATCACATCAACACTACCACTAGATTAACATGCAGAACAATAGCATTAGTATTACTGTCATGAGAGTAGCACCTGGTCAGTAAATGTGCAATCAAATTTGTGCAGTTCCACTGGGATGAAGCAATGTTAGCGGTGTGAGATTTAAGTGTAACTGCAAAACACAATTCATGGGAAATAAAGCAAGACGGAAGCACTTCATAAAATGGTGGTGTCATTGCTTCAATTTATCGACGGCACTAGACTAACAGCAGCATTACTTAATAGGGACATTAGGTGGCATTGCTTCATGCTTCATGTGACTTTACATTAACAGTAGCGATATGGGCGTAGGGACAGTAGGGGCATAAAGTGGTGAGGCAGATGTGGTTGCCGAGAGCGGCAAACATTCAGGCACCATGTCTGCATTTGTCCCTTATTTTATCTCCTCGGCGACATTTTCCTATGTGAGCACAGGAAATCTAGACCTGTTCGCTCTCATTTGTGTTGTCCCCCCCAACACCCCTCACTTTCTTTCCTTTTTCGACCAAGAGACAGGTCCACTTCCCCCACCCTTTGCCATCCACCTCGCTTTCTTCGCCTTTTCAACCAAGAGACCGGTTGGTAGCCAGTATCTACTACTTTCCCCTGTTTCCTCTTAGAACCAAGTCCTAGATTCATGCTACAGCTTTCCCACTTTCTTCCCAGTTTGAACCAACTCTTAGATTCGACTGTGTGAACCAGATTTACCTCTAATAATAGTAAAAGTATAGGTGGCTTTGGAACAGCCGACGGAAGTAGAAAAAGATCCACACGCAGCCACGTGGGGAGCTGGGGCAGTAGAGCAAGGCCGGTTTCGAAGGAAGATATACCCGAGGGTCATCGGAATGTGTCAAAGATGGTGTCGGGAGGCCGCATCTTGGCCACAATACCGCAGTGAGGAAGAAGGGGTCGGAGGCCCTCCCGAGCTGGTGCTGTCTCGGAGAGAACGGCACGGCTGCCGATCGGGATGCGCGGGCAGCTGTTGGTCTCCTCCCTCGCCGCCGCCGACCGCGCGAATGATGCACCTACACCCCTGCCCCGGCCGAGGTGGTCCGGCCGGATTTGTGACCAGCGGTGAGCAGAGAGAGAGTGTGGCCACCTATGTCTTGCTTAGATCTGGAGAGCATGAGAGAATGAAAGAGAGGAACCCTAGTAAAGCAAGCGCCGAGGCTCCTGCTTATATATATAGTGGAGTGATTTTGTTGTAGCAACCGTTATTAAATTGAATACGCGTGAACCACTATTTTCATTTAAAGTTCAAGTAAAAATAAAACTCGATCAATAACGTGCCACCGCTTCCAGGTCGCACTATCAAATCACCCCGTCCAGGACACACTATGTATCGTATCATTCACGTGCGGTCCCCGACCCTCCATCAAGTTGAAAACTAGACTTGTCAAAATGTCAATTGGGATGCCTGTTTGTAAACAAATGCGCTCCTAGCTTCAAAAAATGCACTCCTACGTGTACCCGCGAGTGGGTGTGAGAGAACTAGTGCGTGCGTGCACCGCTTCTCTTCGTGAGAGTACAATATACTACGCCCAAAGAGCGTTCGCCACAAGAGTAATAGTATAAGTGTGTGACGTGTGAGTTAAAATAAAAGGTGCGCGACGTCTTTTATTTTTTAGAAGTTCTGAGGGTAGGGTGTGAAGAGCACATATGTGTGTGACATCTACCTATAGATAGACGGTGGGTGCGAGAGGACTCGGGAGAGTCGTGACTCATGAGGGTGCATGTTTGCGTGAGAGAGAGGGGGCACGTATCAATGCAATGCATGTGTCCGTAAATCATATCTGACAAACATTCGCCACAAGCCGTTTCCTGATGAATGCCGTAAGAACCGTTAGATCGACATCCGACAGTGTCAGTTTTGCCATGGCATTTAACAGAACAACCACTCCTCCGACACACAAAATCTTCCACGTGAGTGTTAGCAACTGCCGTATGCTCCTCCCTCCGTTCCCAAATGTAGTGCATATAGCTTTATTGAAAATTCGAACCTCGCAAACTTTTACCGAGTTTTCGTATACAAAAATGCACATATAGAATACCCAGTATATATCATTTCATTCATCTTCGAGAGGTAACTATAAAGATGGGGGAGGAGTGTACAAACAAAGACCGTCGTATCACCTGCACCAATTTCAACCATCCTTTGGTGTGGAGGAATATCATAGGAACTCTATATGATATGATTTTTATAAGATTTTTTCCTTTAGAGCCAATTGGTTCATAGGAATAGATTCATATACTCCACATTTCAAAGGAAAATAAGCATGATATGATTTTTATAGCTTTAGAGCCACTTGGTTCATATGAATGGATTCCTATACTCCCACAATTTCAAAGGAAAATAAATATTAGCCTATATTCAATAGAAAAGTTCCTATGATGTGAACCAAATGACATCTCTTTTCCAATCCCTCATAGGAATTGAGATACATGTCATCTCTAGATTGAATAGAAAAGTTCCTATGATGTGAACCAAATGACATCTCTTTTCCAATCCCTACACATAGGAATTGAGATACATGTCATCTCTTTCCCTACAACTTCCATATATACATCTTCTATTCCTAAATAGCTAGTACAACCCACTAGCTTTTCTCCTGGACATGCAACTATGGCACATGAACACGTCATATATGCAAGTCATAAATCACATTGTTTTTGTACTCTATGCATGCAAGCACCACATCATCAATTCGTGCATGTTACTCATAACTTATTTCTTGCATTAGATTTTGTATTGACAATATATGTGTTGGCCACGTGCACATATATGTAGTTCACATTCACATTTTTGTTAGAAATGTCATTCTTTTAACTGCATTTCATTTTTTCTCTTTGTATTACATTTTCATTTTAAGCATACATTCACTTCCCATTAGATATAGATGTTTTTGGAGGAACTTTTATGCATTATTTTGAGTAGCAAATTTCACGCGGCCGCGGGTATATCAAAATGCGGGGCCCATGCGTCATTGTCTTTCGGTCGAACCTACGTCCATAATTTTTTCTACGTATATTTCCACTGCTCGCTGAACCCAAAATTCTGCCTCGTTCCCTTAAAACCGAGAGGCCCACCCGCATTAAGGCGTTGATTCAAACTCAACCCCTCTCCCGTTTACTATGGCGTGGCCCCGCACGCCGTAGTACTCTTACAAACCCTACCTGCCACACGCATCATCGGTTTTCTTCAAGACGACGAGGGAGAAGCATATTTGTAGTGGAGGCTCCTACCCTAGGGCACCCTAGGTAGCTGCCGGATGCATCATTGGTTTTCTTTTTTATTTATGCTCTTGCGCCCTAGAGTGAAATGATGGTTGCTTCGTCCGTCTAGCTTAATGCGGGAATGGTGGGGCTTTGTGATTTGACCCCTCATCGCTCATTTACTACTACTGCGGCGCTACGACTGGGATGCCTCCAAGTCCAACCGCTGCTCCGAACTGTAATTTGGTGCATCGCACATGGAACAAGATGGTGGATGAGCCACATGTCGGCCAAAGGGGTCCTATAGTGTGTCGCTATTTCGTGTGCGGACTGACTCTGCTAAGTTGCTACGCCAACGCGACAGGAGCACCCTACCACTTGGTTTTGCTCAGTTGTGAATCTAGACTATATTGATCTAAAAAGATAGTATCCAGATTAGTAAAACGGAGGTGATTTTACTGAGCGGTGGGCGGGGGAGCATGGCCTGTCATGCGGTCCCACGTGTCATGATGTACCAAGGCGATGCGCATCCCTCTTGAGGCAGAACAATGGCAGAAGCAATACGTGGTTTTCTTGAAGGAGATGATGGAGAAGCGGATTCAGCGAAGTGTGAAATAATGGTTGCTTCGTCCGTTTGGGGGAAAGGTGCAGCTTTGTGATTTGACGTCTCATTGCTCATTACTACTATTGGCGCGCTACGACTGGGGTGTGTCCCCCTGCTGTTCTGCACTGTTATTTGGTGCATGACATGTCGACCCGGTTGCTATATGTCCCACATGACGGTGTGAGGAAGTACATCATTCATGAAAGCGAGCGTCTCCGCTCTTTTAGTACGACGGAGGAGTACAAGACACGGCTTGGTTTTTGCTGCTTCGCGCGATCCATCGATACAAACCCGGACTAAAAGGGCGAGGGCGGGTCTTTTCCGGCGCGGTAGCCAGGGGAGTTTGGCATAGTCTGTTCGAGGCAATGAGACAGGAAGGGAAACAAGCAAATAAAGGCTGAGCGACTTAGTTCTGGGAAAATCTGATTTTACGGAGTACGTACCCACTATGGAGGTAGTACTACTTACTACTCCCTCCTTTTCGGTTTATAGGACTCATCTAAAAAAATTCGTTTTTCCGTTTTATAAATCTCAATTCTACTAGTACTTACCATCACATGTTTGGATTTCGAGGTGCATCAAATCACCCGATGCAAGCAGTATCAAGAGAAAACTCACCAATGCATGTAGAAGTTCATGGAAATTTAGTGGTCATGCATGCACTCGTTGTAATTAATGCATCGGTAAACATAACTTTTTGAGAAAAATGAGTGTACTAATTAAGTACTTGTGCAAACTATGAATTTTTTTCCAGCACTCACCGTCTACCTTGGTTGGAGAGATTTTGAAATTGAGCCTTATAAACCGGAAAGGAGGGAGTAGTAACATAGCCTAGGGTAGCTTGCTGTAGCACGGACTCCAAGGAAATTGTTGTAGTACTACTGCTACCACTGTACTACTCCTAGTACTCTACACTACTATGAGGCCATCCAACCATGTCCCGGCAGAAAACCACGGACACCGATTATTCGTTCATATTTAAATTTGTTTTCAAACAGCAAAATATCCGTGAAAACAACACATGGCAAAATTTTACGGCGAACGAGGGATTTGAATGTGCTGGGAGGGGTGGGGCTGTAAGGGGCTGTTTGGATCTTGCCCGGGGTAGCCAAAATATTGGCGACCCTTTTGTCCACCCATGCCTTTGCCACCAATGAACCTCCAGCGCGCGCGTTGGAGACGAGCTCGCACGAGCTATTTTTTTGTCCCACCTCGCCGCCCGAGCTGGCCGCAGACCGACCGGCGACCCGCAAATTATGCCATCCAACCTAGCCGCACACATTCTGACAACAACTCAACCAACCGGACGAAATTCATGCAAACACGGCGATATTTCATATAAACAATACAGAATTCATATAAAATACCTGAGTTTCATATAAACATGATGGATTACATTACATTTAAATCAACTAAGCGGTGCTACTCCTGAACAACATAGGTATAATAATACCTAGCCTAAATGGTCGCTCGCGGATCCATTTGTCTTCCTCATGTCCGGCAGCACAATCACCGGACTGCCGGAGCCCCGGAGGTATATGCTTCAGCGCAAAGGACGACTCGCTTCCCCACCGCTCAACTAAGTGAATTCGTTGGCTGATGCCCAAGATGGATTCGAAGGGGGCTTCTCCGCTTCCGTGGAGCCCATGCGGGGTCGACGAAGGTCCTCGCAATAGAAGGACCCGGCAAGACACCTGTTGTGTACGCCGGTGTCGCCTCGGCGGTGGCCTTAATGGGACCAAGCGGCGGCGGCCTCCTGTGTTCTACTTCTCCTCGATGAAGGCGGCGGACGCGGAGGCGCTGGCCACCAACTCGTTGCTCTCCGCGCACCCATCTTCTGTCTCTGCTTGCATGGCGCGGCCGCAGGCACGGGAGCCTTGGCCACAGACATGGGAGACGCGGTCGCAGACACGGGAGGCGCGGTACGAGGCGGTGGCATGGACGGTAGCGACGATGCTCGTGCTCCCCGCTGTGCTGGCTTGGAGCAGCTCGCCGCTCCTCATCGAGCTGGCCTGGAGCGGCGAGTTGCTGAAACACGCGCCGTCTTGGGGCGGCAACTGGCTCCGTCGGGCAAGGGGAGGGAGGTGGATCAGTGAGCTGCATAGCTCGTATCTGCCGGGCTTGGCCGGCCACCCAGCCGGCTTGGATGCCGGATAACTACTCTTCCTAAGCCATTGTAAGAGTGGAGAAAATGGTGAAGGAGGAGATACGGGAGCGCGGAGGTGTGCGATTCTTGGTCGGCGTCTGGCCTCATTTAAATTGGAGATTAAATAGACGATGGACGGGAGGAGCTCAGCCGGCGTTGCGTTTAATGCCGGCCCGATCATGAACGAACATGTGGCCGAAGTGGGTTTCTCGGCTTCCACGCGGGTTTCATGAAGGCGTTTGAATGCTGCAAGGAGGCGTGTTCAGCCGGGCATGCAGCAAGCAGCGCCCTCGACTCTGACGTACGACACCGCACCGTTCTTCCACTGACGTGTGGGCTCATTCGGCACCTGGCCTGCATGTCAGTGACCCAACGCAGGCAGCGCACGACAGAGGAGCTTTTGGTGGGCCAGGGCGGTGAGAAGCGGGCATTTCATAAACCGATGATTGTTCATTGAGTGTGACATCATCTAATTCATGTAGGTTGATAAGCCTACTATATAATATAAGAGAATTTTAAAATTTTCATATATACGTTGATAGCCCGTTTGATACATTGTGATTCATAAAGACCGCTGCAAACATCAATGTTCTGCTTATCACAGATAAGATTGATTAATATTCGTATCAATCCATGTTCTTAACAAAGGGTGCATGCACGTATAGGTTGAGCGTGTGTCTTGCGTCGTGTGTTGTGTGCATGCAGGCGTGCGTGTGTTGCGTGCGTGCATGTGTATGTTTCAGTGTTGCATGCATGCGTGCGTGCGTGTGTTCATGCGTGCATGTGTACGTGTTAGTGTTGGACGCCTGCATGCGTGCATGTGTTCGTGCGAGTGTTGCGTGCGTGCATGTGTATGTGTGAGTATTGCATGCACGCATGCGGGCGTTGCGGGCGTGTTTGTGCGCATGTGTGATGTGTTTGTATTCACCACAGTGGCTCATGCATGTGTGCAATTAAAATGTCCGGCTCAACATATCATCACAAGGCGACCTTGTCCACTGTGGTTAGGGCGTGCGGGCTGCCAACCAGAGGTCTCACGACTTTGAATCCCCACCGACCACTAATTTATTACCATTTCTGTCTTTCATATATGCGTTGACAGGGTGGCCCTACGGTAATGTGCGTTGATGAACGTGGACCATTTGACTGGTCAATTGATCGTGTCATCAACAAATTACAGAGCTGTATGGTGAGCCAGTGACCGTATGATCACCATAAAATGTATTTTATTAACACAGTACAGATGCAAGCTACCATTTCTTTCTTTCATATACGCGCTGATAGGTGGGCCCCATGGTTACATGAACTGATGGTGCAACACTAGTTGCGCCACATTGAACGTTTGACTGGTCAATTAATCATGTCATCAACAAATTACGGAGTTGTACGGTGAGCCAGTGACCATATAATCATGACATGTATTTTTTTAACACAGTATAGACGCAAGCGCTTATATATACGCGCAAACACTCACCGCTATAAGCGCACACACGCACACCCTACCCCTATGAGCACTTTCGAGAGAGTGAGCTAGCATATCATCTTGAGATTTTACGAAGTCACCATAGGCGCCTCGTAGTCGAGGGGAATGTCTTCTCCCACTGAACGCACATCGCCGAAAATACTAAAATTAATCCAGGATAAATGCGAGCACCAGGACTTTAACCCTGGTGGGCCGGGGATACCACTGTCCTCCTAACCATCCAACCATAGGTTGGTTAGCACCACAAAATGTATATGGTGACCGTAGTGAGTTTATTCTGAAGTCCAGTGACCATATCATGCTTTCGCTTCAAATACAATGACCCACTGCTAGGGATAAGCCTAGCAGTAGCGCGGGTACCCGCGCTACTGATACGGCGCTACAGCTAACATGTAGCAGTAGCGCGGGCCGGCCCACGCTACTGCTATACATGGGTAGCAGTAGCGAGCTTTGGAGCGACGCGCTACTGCTAATAGCTGCAGCGCTTTAAATTAAGCCGCGCTACTGGTAAGGGCGCGCTGCTGCTAACTTTATTCCCCTCGCTACTGCTAGTTTTATTAGTTTCTATTTTTTTTCTGCATATTTGTTTTGTATTTGAATAGGCTTTATACAATAATCTTTAGCATATCATACACATACAAATGTAATCATAGCATATACATACAAATAGTCTCATCAAATCATGTCATCATCATAATCATCATCCAACACAAAGTGGTCTCTCGGCATCATCTCGAAAATAGTGATACAAGTCTCGAATACTTGCAACTACATCGTCATCCATCTAAACAATGATATACGCGAGAAAAGCTATCACTATGAGTGAGAGCGGAACTATGCAGTACATGAGGCGGCGGTTATGTGTCCTCTCTCACGCTAGCGTGAACCTCAAGTAACTAGCTTCTGCTTCTTGTCTGCTTTTGAAGCATTTATGGCTGGCGCCCGAGACCCCCTCCACTTGTGCCTGACACTCATCGAGCGTCTGAAATTCACCGGAACGCCTGAAATTTCGGCATAACCTTTGCTAAAAAGTGGACATATCGAGCGCCTGAAATTCACCGGAATGGAAATGAATCAACATTCCGGTGAAACATAGGCCACTCGGATCATTTACCCTGCACATAACCATCATTTTTCAAATATCACATGTCCACTTCAAATATGTCCAAATCACATGTCCACATATCATATAGGGTTCATATAGCAACAATAGCTTTAACTAAAAAAATCAAATAGCAATAATTCTATTTTTCTTTAAATACCAATAAAAATTCCTTGAATAAAATTTGATACCTAGCTAAATACCAAATTAACCTACTAGTTTGATACCTAGCTAAATTCATAACTAAATTTGATACCTAGGGTTCATAACTAAATTTGATAAATTCATCACCGCAAAATTCATAACTAGGGTTCATACCTAGCTAAATTCATAACTAAATTTGATACCTAGCTAGGGTTCATAACTAAATTCATCACCGCAAAAAAAAACTATGTACTGCCCTAACTAAATAGATAACCTAATTAACCTACTGCCCTAACTAAATAGATAACCTAATTAACATACTGCCCTAACTAAAACCTAAGTAAATTAACCGAAGAACCCTAGCTAGAGCTCTAATGGCAGAGAGAGAGGAGTGGTGGGGGGCTTACAGAGGGTGCAGGGCGAGGAGGCAGGCCCGACGACGGCCGAGGTTGGGAGGAGAGGAAGCAGAGGAGGGAGGCGTGGCGTGTCGGGGTCGGGGCCGGGCGACGGCGACGGAGGCGTGCGGTGTCGTGGTCGGGGCCGAGGCCGAGGGAGAAGGCGCCCGGCGTTGGGGTCGGGGCGGGGCGATGGAGAGGGAGGTATGCGACATCGGGGTTGGCGCTCGGGCTCCGGCGAGGGCGAGAGCAGGGGCGACGAGTGGGAGAAGAGAGTGGGGGAATTGGGGGAGGAAGGAGAGAAGGGAAGCCCGCGCGGGGGGTCATGTGAAAATAACAGTAGCGCTGGGTGTAAAATGCGCTGCTGCTAATAAGATAGCAGTAGCGCGCTTCTGGAAGAGGCGCTACTGCTAAGCGGCGCCCGCCATGTGGCTAGGTTCAAAATTAGCAGTAGCGTCCTTGAAAAAAAGCGCGCTTAGTAGTAGCGCGGTTAAAGTGGGCGCGCTACTGCTAAACCTAGCGTGGCGGGAATGGTCGGGGAATTTTAATAGTAGCGTGGCTCTACCGAGCCGCGCTACTGCTAAGTTGGTAGCAGTAGCGCCTGTTTGGGGCCAGCACTACTACTAATTAGCAGTAGCGCCTTGTCCAGCGCTACTGCTAAGATTCTGTGTATAAGGTTTTCCCTAGTAGTGACCGTAAGTGTTGTCAACAAAATACAGAGCACGCATCAAATACAATGACCGTCAGTGTCATAAAAAAAATACGGAGACGTATGGTGAGCTAGATACTGTATGATCACCACAAGAATGTATATGGTGACCGTAATGAGCATATTCTGAAGTCCAGTGACTGTATAGTGCTTTCGCTTGAAATACAGTGATCGTCACGTGTGAATGTGTCAGGGGCATACTTTTAGAGGGCCGAGAGATAGTTTGTGTGCGTACGTGAAATTGGTGTAGAGATAGGGGGTGTGCGGTGGAGACAAAGAGAGATATGCCCTTCGTTTCTCTTTCCTGTGACTAATTTTCTAGGAGAAGATATAAACATTCACAATGCGGAACAAATATTATTGGATGCACCATGCAATTAACTTTCATGTATAACTTTGTACTATTGTATATGCTTATTTTCTTAGTGGCCGATTGTGTGTGGGGTGTGGTGGGCACATCATTTCTAGATGTGGTAGGTTGGACCGAGACACGTTATACGAAGACCCATGGAGGACTCGGCGTACAAGACGAAGCTACCAGAGTCGTGGAGGACTCTATCCCCACTGATGATAAGCCGACTATATATGATTTGTAACCCTAGGCCCCAAGTATGTTATATAAGCTCGGGGACTAGTTTGTCGATAGTATACCCACACATACAATGCCTGGTATTCACGTGTACTTTGTACACACCCCTATCACAAATATACAGTACCAGGAGTAGGCTTTTTCCTCAACTGCAAGGGCTCAAACTTGGGTAAAACTTTGCCTCGTATTACCATCCAGCCTAACAGTTAGGGATATCCTACCGAATGATCTGATGGGATCATATCCGCCAACTATTAGGATAGAGGTGTGGGGGGGGGGACAATGTGTGCGAGAGAGGCCTAAAGATAATGTGCGTGCGGGAAACACATAGGCACATATATGTGCATGTAGAGGGCCAGCAGAGACCGTGCATGTGTATATATGCATGTGAAAGAAATAGTGTTGTCCAACTGAGATTAGTGAAAAGAGTGGTACGTAGTAGTAAGAGAGAGAGGGAGATATATAGAGAGTGTGTGCGTGAGACACCCCGGGAGAGAGTGTGAGCATCTGTTAGAGAGAAATGCCGATGTATATAAAGTGTGTGCACTTACGCGTCAGATAGAGAGATATATAGCGCGTGTGTGAGGACGGGCCGAGGCATAGTGCATCTACGCAAAAAAGGCGGTTCTACGCATTAAATTAAAATACTAGTAAGATGCCCGTGCATTTCACGGAACACCAAGATTGGGGGTGGATGGCGCCGGCAGCGGCCATCACACTAGATTGTTCCATGGCCTTCTGGATGGGGTGGGAAGAGATAAGGCTGATTGTGAGAGACAAGGAGTTGTTTGTAAAAATGGAAACAAGTGCGGGCATCTTTTTGCAAAACTGCAGCAGTTTGCTTTGTATGCGTCAGATCCAGACCCGACGGCTATTCGTGATAGATGGCAGGCACACCATCATCACCAACTCAGGTTTTTATAGGAGTAGAGATAAATTGCATTAATTTTTTTGGATGAGATCATGAATTTTGCAATTTGCGTATGAACGAACATTGGTCTATTAGACACCCATACACTATTGAATTAGAGCATGTGTATGGGTTTATTTCATATTTTCGATCCATAGAGTGAGAGTGGTTTGAAATCCAGATAATGCATGGCTTTTGCAATTCATATATAAACATTAATTAGTGCACTCCGTGTTGTTAGTGTCAGGCACTTTATATATTTGTCACATACATGGATACATTCCAAATTGCTAGCTACGAAATAGAATACATGTTCAATTCAACATAAAGGTGGTTTCAAAGATTGGAATTCATAGGAAGTGCATTCACCTATTTGAATTCAAGATAATGGCATTTGTAAATCAGATCTAAAAGGGGGCATCAATCTTTGTTGTGCGTTTGAACATGCTATATATTCATACGCATGTCTAACTATTCTTTTTTGCAATCAAGGAGATTATATCTGGAACCATGCATGAATTGAGCTAAGCTACATATTTTTTAATATATACTCATGTACAATGTATATTCAAATGTACCCCTCCATTCCAAAATAATCGTAGTTTTAGGATTTTCAAGAGTCAAGATTTTTGAAGTTTGACAAATCCTGAAAGTTCAATTCAAGAGAACTGTAAACGTTAATGCCTCTGCTCCCAAATATTGAACGAAGCGCCAAATAAACCTCTGGTCGCCCGAAACCGCGCGAGACTAATGTTTGGTGGTAGGAAATTACTATCCTGACTCTGACCAGTGTAGCCTATCGGCCCGATGTCTAAAGGTCTAAACCGGGGTAGGTTTGTAACTTCACCAAGATGCTAGTCAACCGCCTCCGAGAAGCATTAATACACCATGGGCGCCTAAACAACCATGCGCTCGGCCGAAATCTATCCCGCCCACTATTTGGGACACCAGAGATTACTGTCCTACCCTGACCCGCAATATTCCGAAATTTTAGATAGGGGCAAAGTTTGTAACTTTCTCCAAATTTCAAACAAGCGCGTCCCAAACCGAAACATTGTTCCCCCTTAGTTCCCCCTCCCTCCATTTCTGCATTCATAGTCCGTGGGCGCCAAAACGCCCTCTCCACCAGCCGCGAAACCCCAGCCTCCTCCGTCCTCCACCCCATCGCGCCCAATCCACGGCCGCCCTCCTCCATCACGCCGGAGCCGGTACCCCGATGTCGTCGTCTAACGCAACTGCAACCGCAATGCCCTCAAGGACTTAGCAGCTGAAGCCGAGGCAGAGCTGCCTCCACGACGCCAACGCCGACATGCACCGTACCAGAACCACTTCGACCGTGCCGTCCTGCGCCTCACCGCTGCCGCTCCACTATCACAACCGTCCACCGCACCGGAGCTATTCCCGCTATGCCGTCATTCGCCGCCTTGGATCTGGTTCCCCGCCGCCGACAGATGGCCACCGCACCACACTCAACAACTTGGCCATGGGTTCATCCAAGGCTCCACCGTCCTCCACACCTTCTTGTTTCCAGCGAACCACAAGAAGATCGTTGGAAAAACAGAAGGAGGACATAGCACTGCCAGCAGAAAGAGGTACTCCTCTTCCCTTATTCATGCAAATCTTACGTCTCTGCTCACACCGTATTCATCCCACGAAAGAAACTAGTTGAACGCTTCTTACTGCACCTTCTTCGTGATACTAAATGCACAAGGTTTCCGCCCATTTACTATTTCACCTTAGCTAGAGGTCAGTCACCCGCCTGGATTTCAATTCAGTGTCAGTTGATTCGCAATTAAAAGAAGCAGCACCCGCTTAGGCACGCGGAGCACCTAGTCCGCCTGTTCGCCGGGGAAGCGGCACATCGGTGTCTATCATAGGGGTGTGGGGCGCAGGAGCTGCTTGCGCCCGATCTGGAGGTCGGCGGGGCTTGAAGGGATGGCCGGGGCACGGTGCCAAGCACGGCGGTGCGGTGAGGTCGAGGGGAGGGCGGAGGCAGGGGACTGGGCTGGTGTTCGCTGGCGTTTCGAGGAAGATCGTTAACACTGACTAGCTGGAGGTAGATGAAGGCGATCTGCCTGTTCTTTGTACATCGAACGGTGCAGAAAAAATAGACTGACCTATTTGTTTTTAGTCGACTGTTATTTTCATAGGACCACACCTTGTGGTGTGCTGGAGGAGTATCTGCATTTCCCAGCCATCCCCGTGCTCATATTTCAAAATCCTAGAATCTAATTTCGTGTGCCATGCATGTTGTAGAGCTATCATATGTCTCCCATCATTTATTTCTCACCCACCTGCTATCTGCTACTTTTACACTGTACTACGTGTGCACAAAAGACTCTGATGCACTGTTGATGAATACACAAAAGAAAAGACAGAAGTCGCTCTAGTGTAATTCGAGGATAAGCACTAAGCGTTTTAGTGCTCTAAAGGGTGTAGTGTCAGCAGATGGAGACAGTAAACGTAGCTCTGAAGTTGATGATCTCAATTGCCACACACAAACATCCCAGGTGCTTGCTTTAACTTCGCGCTGTCAAATGTGGTTGCATGTTGCATATGGTGTCTAGCTTGTATTGCTTCCAATTTGGTTAAATTGTATCTGCTTACTTTACACATTATACCTTGTATAATGACATGCCTTCCTGTTTTTGATACATACTACATCTGTCTATTAACCATGTTCTTACATCAAACTAATGCTCTTGTGTATCTCTCATCAATCACTTATGATGAGACAGTCACCCCAGTGGGTTACTATGAGACGCACTACTCTTTTAAAGAGTGCAGTGTCATCCTCCCCACATGATTCTCAAGAAACAACAAGGCTAAATGAAGATAGTAAACGTAGCTCTGTAGTTGATGACCGCAATTCCCCTACACCGCCATCACAGGTGCTTGCTCTTACTTGGCAATGTGATATCTGGTTTTGCATGTTGCATATGGTGTCTACCTTGTACTGCTTCTAATTAGGGTAAATTGCATCTGCTTAGTTAATATGACATGCCTTCTTGTTTTTGGTACACACTACGTCTTTCTATTAACCATGTTCTTACATCAAACTACTTTTCTTATGTATCGCTCATCAATCACGTCTGACGAGACACCTTCAAATGGACAGTGTAATATTGGTTGCATCTTGCATATCATTTCAAGCATGTACTGCCTCTAATTTGTTGAAATGCCACTTATAATGAGACACTTCTAACTTGGTAGAGTGATTTTGGTTGGATCTTTCATATGGTATCTAGCTTGCATTGCTTCCAATTTGTTGAAATGCCTTCTGCTTAGCGTTTTTCGTACATATTCCATCTTCCTACAATGTGGTTGCCTTACATAAAAGTTGTGTTTGTCAGTATCATGCATCAAAAAATTTGGAAGAGCGATTTTCACTCCTTTTTCTTGTGTGTTTGACTTGACAAGGCAAAATCTAAAAGGATGAACGCACGGGATGATGGTGGTCCTCTGGAGCAACCGAAACAGATGATCTCTGTAGATTCTCCTGCTACTCCTACTGCAGTGCAAGTTCCAAATCTCATCTCCCCTACTCCACAACCCCAGGTGCTTGCTCTAACATGGCAGTGTGATATGTGGTTGCATGTTGCATATGGTGCCTAGCTTGTATTGCTCCTAATTTGTTAAATTGCATCGCCTTAGCTTACACATTATACATGTGAATATGACACGCCTTCCTGTTTTTGTTACATACTACATCTGCCTATCACACCATGTTCTTACATCAAACTATTGTTCTTGTGTATCCTGCAACTATCACTTATGATGAGACAGTCACGTCCGTGGGTTAGTATGAGACGCGCTACTCTTATAAAGAGTGCAATTTCATCCTCCCCACATGATTCTCAAGAAACAGCAAGTCTAAATGAAGATATTGAATGTAGCTCTGTACTTGAAGACCGCATTTCCCCTACACCACCATCGCAGGTGCTTGCTCTAACTTCGCAGTGTGATATGTGGTTGCATGTTGCATACGGTGTCTAGCTTGTAATGCTTCTAATTAGGGTAAATTGCATCTACTTAGGTTACACATTATACCTGTGAATATGACATGCCTTCCTATTTTTGGTACATACTACATCTATCTGTTAACCATGTTCTTACATGAAACTACCGCTCTTCTGTATCCTACATCAATCACTTACAATGAGACACCTTTATTCATTGCATATTGCATATTATTTCTAGCCTGTTGCCATGTATTGCTTCTAATTTGTTCAAATACATTTATGAGGCCACCCTTTTAATTTGGCAGAGTGATATTGGTTTCATCTTTCATATGGTGTCTAGCTTGCATTGCTTCTAATTAGTTCAAACACCTTGTGCTTAGTTTACACTTTACACATCATACATGTCAATATGTCATGCCGTCCTGTTTTTCATACATATTCCATCCTCCTATCATGCGGTTGCCTTACATGAAAGTAGTGTTCGTCAGTATCATGCATCAATGAGTTCTGAAGAGCAAATTTTATCCTTTTTCGTGTGGGTTTGACTTGACAAGGCAAAATCAAAAAAGAGGAAGGAAAAGAGTAAGGAAGGCGATGATGGTGGTCCTCTATAGCAACATAAACAGAGCATCTGTATGGATTCTCCTCGTACTACCAGTGCATTAAAAGTTCCAAGTCTCCGCTCCCCTACTCCACCATCCCAGGTTCTTGCTCCAACTTGGCAGTGTGATATCTGGTTGCATGTTGCATATGGTGTCTAGCTTGTATTGCTTCTAATTAGTGTAAACTGCATCTTCTTAGCTTACACATTATACGTGTGAATATGACACTCCTTCCTATTTTTGGTACATACTATATCTGTCTATCACACCATGTTCTTACATGAAACTACTCTTCTTGTGTATCCTACATCAGTCGCTTATGATGAGACACCTTTAAGTTAGCAGTGTGATATTGGTTTGCGTCCTGAATATGATTTCTAGCATGTAGTGTTTCTAATTTGATGAACGCCACCTATGACAAGACAGTTTTAACTTGGCAGAGTGATATTGGTTGCACCTTCCATATGGTGTCTAGCTTGCAGGGCTTCTAATTTGTTGAAGTGCCTTCTGCTTAGTTACCACATCATAGGTGTGAATATGTCATGTCGTCCAGTTTTTCGTACATATTCCATCCTCGTATCATGAGTTTGAATTTCATCAGAGTAGTGTTCATCAGTATCATGCATGAATGAGTTCTGAAGAGCGAATTTTATTCCTTTTTCTTATCAGTTTGACCTCACAATGCAAAATCAATAAAGCGGAAGGAAATTGGTAAGGCATTGGATGGTGGTGGTCCTTCAGAGCAACTGAAATGGAGGGTCTCTACAGATTCTACTCCGCCATCCTCCCAACAAGATTCACAAGACAACGCAAGGCTAGACAGTCAACGTAGTTGTGTAGATGATGAGCACATCTCCCCTACTCCACCATCACAGGTGTTTTCTCTAACTTGCCACTATTATATGTGGTTGCATTTTTCATATGATGTCTAGCTTGTATTGCTTCTAACTTTGTTGTATTGAATCTGCTTACTTTACACATCATACCTGTGAATATGACATGTGTTCCTGTTTCTAGAACATACTATATCTGATCACACCATGTTCTTACATCATACTACTGTTCTTGCGTATCCCGCATCACTTATGATGAGGCACCTTTAAGTTGCCACTATGATATTGGTTGCATCTTGCATTTGATTTCTAACATGTACTGCTTCTAATTTGTTGAAACGCCAGACAGTTTGAACTTGGCAGAGTGATATTGGTTGCATCTTTCATATGGTGTCTAGCTTGCAGTGCTTGTAATTTGTTGAAATGCCTTCTGCTTAGTTACCACATCATAGGTGTGAATATGCCACGCCGTCCTGTTTTTCGTACATATTCCATCCTCGTATCATGGGTTTGCCTTTCATCCGAGTAGTGTTCGTCGGTATCATGCATGAATGAGTTCTGAAGAGCGAATTTTATTCCTTTTTCTTATCGGTTTGACTTCACAATGCAAAATCAATACAGCTGAAGGAAATTAGTAAGGAAGTGGATGATGGTGGTCCTTCGGAGCAACTCAAAACAGAGGGTCTCTACAGATTTTACTCCGCCATCCTCCCAACAAGATTCGCAAGACAACACAAGGCTGGACAGTCAACATAGCTATGTAGATGATGATAGCACATCTCCCCTACTCCACCATCATAGGTGCTTGGTCTAACTTGGCACTGTTATATGTGGTTGCGTGTTCCATATGATGTCTAGTTTGTATTGCTTCTAATTTTGTTGAATTGCATCTGCATAGCTTACAACTTATACCTGCAACAATCACTTACCCATAAGACACATTTAACTTGGGAGTGTGATGTAGGTTGCATCTTGCATTGTCTTCTAGCTTGTACTGCTTCTAATTTGTTGAAATGGCTCTTATGATGAGACACTTTTTACCTGGTAGAGTGATATTGGTTGCATGTTCATATGGTTCCTAGCTTTCATTTCTTCTAGTTTTGTTGAAATGCCTTCTGCTGACTGTTTTTCATACATATTCCATCCTCCTATCGTACGTGTGAATATGCAATGCTGTCATTTTTTTGTATATATTCTATCCTCCTATCATGCGCTTGCCTTACATCAAAGTAGTGTTCGTCTGTATCATGCATCAAACAGTTATGCAGAGCTAATTTTATTCATCTTCTTGTGGTTTTGACTTCAGAAGGCAATATCAAAAAAGAGGAAGGAAAAGAGTAAGTTAGGGGATGTTGGTGGTCCTCCGGACCGACGCAAACGAAGGCTCTCTAGATTTTCCACTGCTACTGCTACTGCAGTTGAAGTACCAAGTCTATGACGAGTTCATCTCCCCTACTCCACCATCGCAGGTGCTTGCTCTAAGTTGACAGTGTGTTAATTGCTTTCATGTTGCATATGTTGTCTAGCTTGTATTTCTTCTATTTTGATTAAATTGCACCTGCTGAGTTTATACGTTATACATGTGCATATGACATGCCTTTCTTTGTCTAGAATACACTGCATCTATCTATCATACCATGTTCTTACATCAAAGTACTGCTGTTGTGTATCCCGCATCAATCACTCATGATTGGACGCTTTTAACTTGGTAGTGTGATAGTAGTTGCATCTTGCATTGATTTATAGGTTGTACTGCTCCTAATTTTTTGAAATGCCACTTATGACAAGGAACTTTTAACTTGGCAGAGTGATATTGGTTGCATCTTTCATATGGTGTCTAGCTTGCATTACTTCTATTTTATTGAAAATCCTTCTGCTTAGTTTACACATCGTAGCTGTGAATATGTCACGCCATCCTATTTTTCTTACATATTCCATCCTCCTCATACGGTTGTCTTACATCAAAGTATTGCTTGTCTGTATCATGCATCAATGAGTTCTGAAGAGCGATTTTATTCTTTTGTGTTGTGGGTACGGCTTGACATGGCAAAGTCAAAAAAGAGCAAGGAAAAGAATATAGTAGGGAATGGTGTTACTCGTCGGGTACAACGAAACAGGATCTTCCCTTGAGATTCTTCTGGTACTTATAGTGCAGTAGAAGGTCCAAGTCCACCGGCTAAATCTACAAACATAGTATCACCTACTCCACCAGCTGCAGGATCCCCTTCAACTGTAACGGCATCTCAATGAGTTACTCATTCGTTTGCTCCACAACTGGCATGTTCCCAAGCTGCCTTCACACCTAACACTACTTCCAAAGCACTGCTGACACAACAGGACTTGGCAAGATCAGATGAACCTCATGAGCATCAACACCAAGACGGTACCTGACCGAGTCAAGTTGCAGTTGCATGCTATTTTATATGTACTCTCACAGTTTGATGTGCACTAACACTTTCCATATTCGTTGTTGAACTAGCACCACGGCGCAAGCGGAAACAGACATCAGGGATAATTCTTGACAGATTAACAAAATCTAAAGGAGGAAGAATGGAGATCCATTTTGAGGCAAGTTTAAAAAGGCCACGAGATGCTACAAAGTCAGCCAAGTTAGTATCAGAGGCAACCGTTGTCGTTAGGTGTCATGCACGTATCCTCCCAACATGGATCCAGTACAGGGATGAGAAAGACGATACCTAGTTTAACACCTTCCTTGACCATTTATCCGTAAGTAATGTTATTCATCGCAATTTGTAATATTGTCTTGCTCTGTCCCTGATGTCGCTTGAACTTTGTCGGTATTTCCCCAAAGAGGAAGGGATGATGCAGCACAGCTACGGTAGGTACTTCCCTCAGTTATGAAACCAAGGTTATCGAACCAGTAGGAGAACCAAGCAACTCTATGTAAATGGTACCTGCACACAAAGAACAAATACTTGCAACCCGACGTATAAGAGGGGTTGTCAATTCCTCTCGGGTAAAGGATAGATTTGTTTGTATAATTTTTGATAAATAGATCTTGCACTAAAACAAAATAAAATAAATAAAGAAAAAGTGCAGCAAGGTATTTTTGGGTTTTTGCAAATACAGATCTGAAAACAAAAGCGAATAAAAATAGATCTTAAAGCAAATATGATGGAGAATAGACCCGGGGGCCGTAGATTTCACTAGTGGCTTCTCTCAAGAAAAATAGCATACGATGGGTAAACAAATTACTGTTGGACAATTGATAGAACTTCAAATAATTATGACGATATCCAGGCAATGATCATTATATAGGCATCACGTCCCAGATTAGTAGACCGATTCCTGCCTGCATCTACTACTATTACTCCACACATCGATCGCTATCTAGCATGCATCTAGTGTATTAAGTTCATGGAGAAATGGAGTAATGCAATAAGAATGATGACATGATGTAGACAAGATCTATTCATGTAGGAATAGACCCCATCTTGTTATTCTTAATGGCAATGATCAATACATGTCTTGCTGCCCCTTCTGTCACTGGGAAAGAACACTGCACGACCGAACCCATCACAAAGCACCTCTTCCCATGGCAAGAAAAATCGATCTAGTCAGCCTAACTAAACCAAAGATTCGAAGAAGAAATGCGAGGCTATAAGTAATCATGCATATAAGAGATCAAAAGAAGACTCAAATAACTTTCATGGATAAAATAGATCTGATCATAAACTCAAAGTTCATCGGATCCCAACAAACACACCGCAAAAAGAGTTACATCAAATAGGTCTCCAAGAGACCATTGTATTGGGAATCAAAAGAGAGAGAGAGGAAGCCATCTAGCTACTAACTACGGACCCGTAGGTCTACAATGAACTACTCATGCATCATCGGAGAAGCACCAATGAGGATGATGAACCCCTCCGTGATGGTGTCTAGATAGGATCTGGTGTTTCTGGAACTTGCGGTGACTGGAATTTTTTTTCGTCAACTCCCCTAGGGTTTTTGGAATATTGGTGTATTTATAGAGCATAGAGGCGGTGTGGGAGGCCACTGAGGTGGGCACAACCCACCAGGGCACTCCTGGGCCCACATGCGCGCCCAGGTGGGTTGTGCCCCCCTCGGGGCACCCCTCTGGTACTTCTTTGGCCCACTGGATGTCTTCTGGCCCAAAAAAATCTCCAAAAAGTTTCACTGCGTTTGGACTGCGTTTGGTATTGATTTTCTGTAAAGTAATAAACAAGCAAAAAACAACAACTGGCACTGGGCACTATGTCAATAGGTTAGTCCCAAAAAATGATATAAAGTTGCTATAAAATGATTGTAAAACATCCAAGAATGATAATATAACAGCATGGAAGAAGCAAAAATTATAGATACGTTGGAGACGTATCAGTCCCATACTTTTTAGCTTCCTCCTAATAAGACTCACATTCTTTTTTCAACATATGAGGTTCAAGTTGGATCCGAAAGATGATGCAACTAAACAAGCATGCACCCATGTTTTTCAGTTTGCTCTATGACAGTATCGGTATCACCTTAGAAAAACACACTTTGAAGGCAAGGCTAACAATGAAATCGCCCAAACATCTCTAGTGGAATATATTACAGATGAAGACTGGACATCCCTTGTTAAACACTGGCCTGATTGAAAGTATCAGGTAGGGTATATGTGTTTGATCAGATCACATATTGAACTCGTATTTACGTATGTGCCTTACAAGTGTATCTTCTTCTAGGCTAGCTGTTTGAAGAACAAGACCAACCATTCTAAAGTGAAATTCCAACAGACAACACGATCTCGTAGCTATATTGCACACTGCGAGGCTCTTGAAAATAGCTGCTAGTTCCTTCTTTTTTCTGTGCCATATTATCGTATCTATATTGACTTGTTCCAAATACAGAGGAAAGCCCGTGCGGACCAAAAAGAACCTAAACCGAATGCAGTGCAAATCTTCAAGGATTGCCACACCAGCAAGATGAAGGGCATGAGCACACCAGTTCAAGCCACTGTTGTAAGTCTTTACTCTTCCTGCCTTTGAATTGCTTGTTACTGTGACGTGTTCATTTAACTGCTTGGTTTGCAGCCAATGTCAGTTACTCTGTTCACTTTTATACACAGTTTTCCTAACGTATCATTTCACCTTACACGGTTTAAAAGAGAGGAAGGATATTCTTTTGGTCTTGATATGTAATCTAGTTGTGATGTTCACGTGCCCAGACAATGATACAATGGCCTGTTTGTTTGATATCTGTTTGCCCATGATATGAATGATGTCATACTATGTTCATCCTACTTTAAACCATGTCTCTTTATCCTTAGATGTCAAGGAATGTGAGGAAATAGACAATACAGTAGGCATGCTACGTGGACATATGTTCCGAAAGTCATTTTATTATGTAGTTGGCGCTACAACACATGCTAATGTATTATAGTAGTTCACCAAAATAAGTTAAGTATAAACGTGAAACCTATTTTTTTATTTTTCTCTCATTAGTAACTTATCTGGTTCACTAATCTACAAGTTCAAACTTTCAGCAAGCTATGGAACAAATGATTGAACAGCCACAACCACCTGAAGGCTACGAGGCTACCACAGGCACAATGTCACCTCTTGCTGCAGTGCGTCAGTATCTCTCCACTAACAGTGCAAAAAGCACCTTCCTGCGTAATTCTGGGTTGGTTGTCCAGGTAACCTCGTCCAAATCACATACTGAACAAAATCTTCCGGCTAGATAGAGTGATACATCTGTGCTCCAGACACAAGTCTAGATAGAGTGATACATCTGTGCTCCAGACACAAGTCCAATCCCTAATGGAGGTTGTTTCGGAAACAAGAATAGTGGTTGATAAATGTCGTTAAGATATGAATGGTTTTGAAACCTGACTATCAGACATTTGCTGCGTTGTTCAAGAGCAATGGCGGAAAAAAGGGGAAGATCATGCTGCTCCATCAGATTCTACAGCCTGAAGCATTAGCACTCAGGTCAAATGATCTGTGCTTCTATACATCTGATGGTGCTTTTATTTGCAAGGACTGTAAACTTTATGCCAACAGGCCTTTTGTTGTATGGCTGGAATTTATTTTGTTGTGATACATCATTTATCGTGCTGCCAAAGGCTGTAAAATTACAACGCTATTTTTGTATAGTGTATATTTATCTTAGTAATGTATTCGGCCGAAAGCTTCGTAGGAGCCCAACGTGCCAACATTCGCCGGGCCCACAATTCCAATTGGGCTAAAAACGATTATGGGTCGTAATTTGCATGTAGCCCTCTAAAAATATTTGGGCCTAAATCAGCATAATCTTTCTTATTTTTGGTAGGACTGTGCCCACAGTGGGCCTTTAAGAGGCTTAAACATAATTTAGGCCCTCAGTAAGAACAGACCGTTAACATGTGGAAATATCTCGAGCCCATAAATAACATGGGCCTTTAATAGGCCGAAAGTGAGATTGGGCCCTGATTGTGCCAAATAACCCACTAGTCATTAGCAGGCCAAAATGTATCTCAGCTCGTGGTGGCCCATTTACAATGCGGATCGTTCAGAGGCCGAAATTCAGACGGGCCGTAAATGCGCCGATCTACTACATGGGCCTTTACCAGGCCGGAAGTGCGGTCGGGCTTGATTAGTACTAGTTTTATATGGGCCGTTACTAGGCTCGATGTGACGTTGGGCCACATATGGCCCATGGATTTCGTCCGACGCTAACAGGCCAAAAAACACAACAGGCTGGAAGTGGCCCAAATCTACAGTGGTCCTCTAACAGGCCGAACGACAGACATGGCCGAATATGACCCTATTCCTTCACGGTCGTTTATGGGCCGAAAGTTTCAATAGCCAATAAATGGGCCCAAATGAAGCAGGACCTTTAATAGGCCGGAAACACACCGGGCCGTAATTCAGCCCAAATACTTAGCGGACTGTTAATGGTCCAGAAGTGGCCATGGGCCGCAATGATGACAAGTATAGAACGGGCCGTTGACAGGCCGATTTGACACTAGTCGTATGGGCCTTAACTGCGAATGGGCCGTCTACAAGCAGGCCGTTAATGGGCCAGCCCGCTAATTTTGAGTGGGCCAACCTTTTTAAGCTAAATGGGCCACTGTTGGGCCTTGCCACATGTCGACATATCATAGGCGCCTCCTGTCCATTGGGTGGTTGACATCTGTCCTTTCACGGTGCTGCCACGTGGTTGCTATAGACAATGAGAATTTTACACGTGGAAAATCCCCATTGGTCAGAGCTGTTAACAGGTTATCAGATCCAAATTGGAACTCGATAGCTTAATGGTGACCCATTACAGTGGATGCCATATGTCGGTTACCCTTGACGAAAGCACTTCCATGACGCGCCATTTATTGTCATGGAAGTGGACACTTCCGTGATGATAATTTTGGTATTGTCATGGAACACTTATACGACATCACAGGTATGACTATCTTGATTCGGTCATAAAATCGTCATGGATGTACATGCATGACAGAAAACCTGACCTACTGTGACAAACACATATTTTCACGGAAGTGTTTTTTTTGTAGTGTATCAATCCAGTAGGAGATCCAAGCAACACCTCGTTAGCAGCACCTGCACACAAACAACAAATCCTTGCAACCCAACGCGAACAAGGGGTTGTCAATCCCTTGATGGTTATGAGCAAGATTAAATTGTATGGTATTTCATAGATAGATCAAACAAAAATATAAAATAAAACAAATAAAGTAAAAATGCAGCAAGATATTTTTGGTTTAAATATATGACAAAAAATAGACCTAGGGGCAATAGTTTTCACTAGAGGTTTCTCTCGAGAAAGTAGCATATGGTGGGTAGACAAATTACGGTTGGGCAATTGATAGAAAAGCAAATAATTATGATGATATCCAAGGCAATGATCATACATAGGCATCACGTCCAAGACAAGTAGAGCGAAATGATTCTGCATCTACTACTATTACTCCACACATCGACCGCTATCCAGCATGCATCTAGAGTACTATGTTCATGAAAAACGGAGTAACGCCAGCAAGATGACATGATGTAGACAAGATAAACTCATGTATGAATAAACCCCATCTTTTTTACCCTTAATAGAAATGATACATACGTGTCATGTCCCCTTCTATCACTGGGATTGAGCATCATAAGATCAAACCCATTACAAAGCACCTCTTCCCATGGCAAGATAAATCAATCTAGTTGGCCAAACCAAATCAATAGATCGAAGAAGAAATATGAAGCTATATTAATCATGCATAAAAGGGTTCATAGAAAACTCAAATAATATTCATGGACAGATCTGATCATAAACTCACAATTCATCGGATCCCAACAAACACACCGCAAAAAGTGATTACATCGAATAGAACTCCAAAAACATCAAGGAGAACATTGTATTGAAGAACATCGAGAGATAAGAAGCCATCTAGCTACTAACTATGGACCTGTAGGTCTGTGGTAAACTACTCATGCATCATCGGAAGGGCAACAAGGTTGATGTAGAGCCCCTCTGTGATCGAATCCCCCTCTGGCAGAGTGCCGGAAAAGGCCCCCAGATGGGATCTCTTGAGAACAGGAACTTGCGGCGGCGGAAAAAGTACTTCGTGGACTCCTTTGTTGGTTTCATGATTTTAGAGAATTTATAGAGGCGGAGTTAGGTCAAACAGAGCCACATGGGCCCCACGAGCCACCAGGGTGTGCCCCGGGCCCAGGGCGCACCCTGGTGCCTCATGGGCCACCGATCCATCTTCTCGTCCCCTCCTGAAGCTTCCAGGGTATCTTATGTCCAGAAAAAAAATCAACCAAAACATTTCGTGGCATTTGGGCTTCGTTTGGTACTGATATTCTGCTAAACCAAAAACAAGCAAAAAACAGCAATTGGCACTAGGCACTAAGTTAATAGGTTAGTGATACGTCTCCAACGTATCTATAATTTTTGATTGTTACATGCTATTATATTATCAATCTTGGATGTTTTACATACATTTAATAGCAACTTTATATCATTTTTTGGGACTAACCTATTAACTTAGTGCCTAGTGCCAGTTGCTTTTTTTGCTTGTTTTTTACTTTGCAGAATATCAATACCAAACAAAGTCCAAATGCCACGAAACTTTCTGGAGATTTTTTCTGGCAATAAGAGACCCTGGAAGCTTCTAGAGGCCATGAGAAGATGGGCTAGTGGCTCACTAGGCACCAAGGCGCACCCTGGTGGTTAGTGGGGCCCACGTGGCTCCATTTGACCTACCTTTGCCTCTATAAATACTCTAAAATCCCAAAACCCTCAAGGGAGTCCACGAAATACTTTTTCCGCCGCTGCAAGTTCCAGAACCACGAGATCCAATCTAGAGGCCTTTTTCGGCACTCTGTCGGAGGGGGCAACGATCACGGAGGGTTTCTTTATCATCCTTGCCGCCCCTCCGATGATGCATGAGTAGTTTACCATAGACCTACGGGTCCGTAGTTAGTAGCTAGATGGCTTCTTCTCTCTTTTTGATCTTCAATACAATATTCTCCTCGATGCTCTTGGAGATCTATTTGATGTAATGACTTCTGCGGTGTGTTTGTTGGGATTTGATGAATTGTGAGTTTATGATAAGATCTATCCATGAATATTATTTGAGTCTTTTGTGAACTCTTTTATTCATGATTGTTATAGCCTCGTATTCCTTCTCCGATTTATTGTTTGGTTTGGCCAACTAGATTTATATATCTTGCCATGGGAATAGGTGCTTTGTGATGGGTTCAATCTTGCGGTGCTCAATCTCAGTGACAGAAAGAGACATGACACACATGTATCGTTGCTATTTGATACGTCTCCAACGTATCTATAATTTTTGTTTATTCCATGCTATTATATTATCTGTTTTGGATGTTTTATATGCATTAATATGCTATTTTATATTATTTTTGGGACTAACTTATTAACCCAGATCCCAGTGCCAGTTTCTTTTTTTCCTTGTTTTTGAGTTTTACAGAAAAGGAATATCAAACGGAGTCCAAACGGAATAAAACTTTCGCGATGATTTTTCTTGGAACAGAAGACACACGTAGGACTTGGAGAGGAAGGCAGAAGAGTCCCGAGGGCTCCAAAAGCCGTCAGGGCACACCCCTAGCTTGTGAGACCCACAGGAGTCCTCCAACCCTAATTCTTGGCCTATAAGTTCAGAAATATTCCCAAACGACCAGAAGCGTCCATCAAAATACTTTTCCACCGCCGCAACCTTCTGTACCCGTGAGATCCCATCTTGGGGCCTTTTCCGGCATCCTGTCGGAGGGGAATTCGATCACGAAGGGCTTCTACATCAACTCTATCTCCCTTCCAATGAAGCGTGAGTAGTTTACCACAGACCTATGGGTCCATAGCTAGTAGCTAGATGGCTTATTCTCTCTCTTTGATCTTCAATACAATGTTCTCCTCAATATTCTTGGAGATCTATCCGATGTAATATTCTTTTGCGGTGTGTCTGTCGAGATCTGATGAATTGTGGATTTATGATCAGATTATCTATGAATATTATTTGAATCTTCTCTGAATTCTTATATGCATGATTTGATATCTTTGTATTTCTCTTCGAATTATCGGTTTGGTTTGGCCAACTAGATTGGTTCTTCTTGCAATGGGAGAGGTTATTAGTTTTGGGTTCAATCTTGCGGTGTCCTCACCCAGTGACAAAGTAGGGGTAGCGAGGCACGTATTGTATTGTTGCCATCAAGGGTAAAAAGATGGGGTTTTCATCATATTGCTTGAGTTTATCCTTCAACATCATGTCATCTTACTTAAGGC
This sequence comes from Thinopyrum elongatum, assembly GCA_011799875.1. Lineage (NCBI taxonomy): Eukaryota > Viridiplantae > Streptophyta > Magnoliopsida > Poales > Poaceae > Thinopyrum > Thinopyrum elongatum. The sequence continues at coordinate 463,430,572 of CM022303.1, forward strand.
GTTACTCCATTCTTTTGAACTTAATACTCTAGATGCATGCTGGATAGCGGTCGATGTGTGGAGTAATAGTAGTAGATGCAGGCAGGAGTCGGTCTACTTGACACTGACGTGATGCCTATATGCATAATCATTGCCTTGGATATCATCATAACTTTGCCCTTTTCTATCAATTGCTCGACAGTAATTTGTTCACCCACCGTATTATTTTCTTTCAAGAGAGAAGCCTCTAGTGAAACCTATGGGCCCGGGGTCTATTTTCTATCATATATTTTTAGATCTATAAACCAAAAAACCCAAAAATACCGTGCTGCAATTTATTTGTTTTTACTTTGTCTTACGTTTTAGTAATCTTTTATATCTATCTCTATCAGATCTCATCCTTGCAAGTGACCGTGAAGGGATTAACAACCCCTTTATCATGTTGGGTGCAAGTGTTTGATTGTTTGTGCAGGTGCATAGATTGGAGACTTGCTTGTACCTCCTACTGGATTGATGCCTTGGTTCTCAAACTGAGGGAAATACTTATCTCTACTTTGCTGCATCACCCTTTCCTCTTCAAGGAAAAAAACCAACGCAAGCTCAAGAAGTAGCACTATTAAGGGTAAAAAGATGGGATTTATTTCATACGTGAGTTTATCTTGTCTACATCATGTCATCTTTCTTAATGTATTACTCCGTTTTTCCATGAACTTAATACACTAGATGCATGCTGGATAGCGGTCGATGTGTAGACTAATTGTAGTAGATGCATGCAGGAGCAGGTCTACTAATCTTGGACGTGATGCCTATATACATGATCATTGCCTTGGATATCATCATAATTATTTGCTTTTCTATCAATTTCCCAACAGTAATTTATTTACCCACCGTATGCTATTTTCTCAAGAGAATCCTCTAGTGAAAATTACGGCCCTCGGGTCAATTTTCTATCATATATTAAAACCAAAAATACCTTGCTGCAGTTTTATTTTATTTTCTATTTTTGTTAGATCTAAATATCAAAACTTATACAATTTAATCTTTCTCTTGACCGTTGAGGGATAGACAACCCCTCTATGCATTGGGTTGCAAGTATTTATTGTTTGTGTGCAGGTGCTGTTTACATAGTGTTGCTTGGTTCTCCTACTAGATTGATAACCTTGGTTTCATAACTAAGGGTAATACTTATCTCTTCTATACTGCATCATCCCCTCCTCTTCGGGGAAATCCCAACGCAGATCACAAGTAGCAGGAAGAATTTCTAGCGCCGTTGCCGGGGAAACAACATCAACATCTATCAAGTACCTACGCATAAACTCTCATCTCCTTGCAATTACTTTATTTGCCATTTGCCTCTCATTTTCATCTCCCCCACTTCTATTTTTTTTACGAAAACTCGCTTGATCGCTATGGCTAGTTCCTCTCTTGTTTCGTGTACCCCTGAAAATGAAGTTCGTAATTTTAAGCAAAGGGGCGGAGAAAATTTAAAAGATGCTTGGTATAGGATTCGTGATGCTCATAATAGATCAAGTCACAAGCAATCCACTACATACTTGCTTTGCAATTTGTTCTTGATACTATTAACGGAGGGAATTTCTTGAGTTGTCCCACTACGGATGCTCTCAATGCTATGGGAAATTGAGTGGGATCACCACCCATCACTATTAATGAAACAGTCTTAACTTTGGAACATGTCATGCAAAGATTAGATGCTATAGAAAAGAAAATGCCTACCATAAAACATATTGAAACTGTTGATAAAAAGATCCATAATTATGTCACTCAATTTGGATCAAAGGTAGGGAATACCCTTAAAATTCTGAAAGAGAAAGAACTCGTAGTTGATGAAAGGGTAGAAGAAAGTCCTGCTAGGATTGATAGGTTGGAGGAAATTATTAATAATTTGGGGTTCATTTTGTCTTCTGCTAAAACTATTGAAAAGACTCCTCCTAGTAAGAATTGCAAATTTACTTATGTTCCTAAGAACAAGGGTGCCACTTTTAGTAGCAATAACGAAGATCTTAAAATGATTAGTCTTTACCCCAATTTTGTTGAGTTGATAAAGAAACCTAGTTGGAAGAATGAATTCTTTAATTGTATCCCTAGGAGTGTGATAATTAAGAATATGCATGCTAGATCTCTTAGGAATTATGGGTGTGTGATTGATGAGTTAGAAACCAAAGAAGAAAATACTTGAAACTACGCATTATGCCTAGCTAGGGGCGTGAAATAATAGCGCTTGTTGGGAGGCAACCCAATAGTTATCTTTTAATTTTTTGTCTTACTTTCTGTTTTTCAATAAATAGGCAATTATGCTACTGTTATGATTGTGTTTTCATGTTTTAATTAATGTTTGTGCCAAGTAAAGCCTTTAGGATTATGTTGGATGATAGTTGATTTGATCCTGTTGAAAAACATAAACTTTTGCGCCCAGTTCTGGAATTTCGTAAATTGACAGAAATGTGATTTTACTCTGAATTTTTTACACATGGTTGATGTACAAATTGCCCACGCTGAACAAATTTTTCGGAATTTTTGGAGATACAGAAGTATAGTCAATATTCAGATTGCTACAGACTATTCTGTTTTTGACAGATTCTGTTTTCGTTGCATTGTGTGCTTATTTTGATGAATCTATGGATTGTATCGGGGGGTATAATCCATGGCAAAGTTAGAATACAGTAGGTATAATGCAATAACAAAATATGAATGGGTTTACAATAGTACTTAAAGTGGTGATTTGTTTTTTTATACTAACGGATCTCACGAAGGTTTTGTTATGTTTTGTGTGATTGAAGTTTTCAAGTTTTGGGTGACATCATGATTGATGAAGGAATAAGGAGTGGCAAGATCCTAAGCTTGGGGATGCCCGAGGCACCCCAAGGTAATATTAAAGACCCAAGCAACTAAGCTTGGGGATGCCCATCGGTAATTTTACTTGGAGCTATATTTTTATTCGTCACATGTCATGAGTTTTGCTTGGAGCGTCTTGTATTATATGAGTCTTTGCTTGTTTTTCTTTTTAGTTTATCATAATCATCCTTGCTGAACACACTTGTTTGAGAGAGCCATAATGATACCTTGATTTATTAGAATTTCTCTATGTGCTCCACTTAAAAAAATTGAGCTAGGGAATTGCTCTAGTACTTCACTTATATTATTTTGAGAGTTAGTAAATTTTAAAGAAATATGCTCTCATGCTTCACTTAAATTATTTTGAGAGTTTAATTTTTTTGAAGAAATATTTATGCTCTCGTGCTTCACTTAGATCTTTTTGAGAGTTAAAAATAGTAATGGTAATTTGCAAAAGAGGTGAATTTGGTCCCAAAGTGATAGATATCCAAGAGGGATATAATAAAAACTTTCATGAAGATCATTGGATATTATAAACTTGATTCCTTGCAATAGTTTTGCGATATGGAGATAATGGTATGTGAGTCATGTTGGTGAGTAATTATGCTTTAGTAAGAATATTGGTGTTAAGGTTTGTGATTCCCTATGCAAGCATGAAAGTCAATAGTTATGCAACGAAGTTACATCCTACTTGTGGTGCATTATTCAGTGTTAGTTATGTTTAATGCTTGTTTATGCTCATTTTTTTGGTTGGTCGCTTCTCAATCTATTTACGAGCCTTCATTTGTACTAAGCAGGAATGCTGCTTGTGCATCGAACTCCTTAAACCCAAAGTTGGGCCAAATGGGTCCACCATACCTACCTATATGTGGTATTTTCATGCCGTTCCAAGTAAATTTGTATGTGCCAACTCTTATTTTCAAAATGAATTTCCTTTTTGTGTGCCTGCACCGCTCATGAAGCGGCAAGGGGTGGACAATATTTTCCATGCTAGGTATGTTATTCTCAAGATGAGTGTTTATTCACTTGTCATTGCACTAGAGTGTGGTAGGTAATAGGGATGCCCAGTCCAGAAATGAAAAAAAAGTACTATGATAATAAATTCCTTGGAAAGTGCTGGTATGGAAGGCACCCGTGGATACGGCTAGCCATGGATTATGAAAGAATGGTGGAAAGGAAATAAACTTTAGTTTCTGTTTGGGAACCTCCTATGATTTATCTAGCATGGAAGATGTTGGGAATTCTCGACCACTTCTGTTGACAGGAAAAACATGCCTCTCAAAAGAATTTTATCTCTCAATTTAAGCTATGAGCTCTGGCACCTCTACAAATCTCTGCTTCCCTCTGCGAAGGGCCTATCTATTTAATTTTATGCATTTTTTATTTTTATTTTGAGTCTCCATCTTCTCTTATGAAGCACCTATTACGTGTTATGATTTGTAAACCCCAAGGTGACAATAGTTGGGATAATTTCCAGTAATGACCGTAGTTTGAGGAGTTCACATATTCACTAAGTGCTAATGCTTTGTTCCGGTTCTCTATTAAAAAGGAGGCCTTAATATCCCTTAGTTTCCTTATGGAAGTCGCTGCCACGGGAGGGTAGGATAAAAGATGTCATGCAAGTTCTTTTCCATAAGCACGTATGGCTATATACGGAATACATGCCTTCGTTACATTGATGAATTGGAGCTAGTTCTGTGTCACTCTAGGTTATAAATGCTGCATGGTGAATGCCACCCAACGCAATTATCCATCACTGATCTAATGCCTATGCTTTTCACATATTGATCTTTGCTAAGTTACTTTCACCGTTGCTGTTGTTACAATCACTACAAAACTGCTACTGTTTCTGCTACTTTTACCGTTACTATCAAACTACCATACTACTTTGCTACTGATCACCTTGCCACAGATATTAAGTCTTTCAGGTGTGGTTGAATTGACAACTCAACTGCTAATACTTGTGAATATTCGTTGGCTCCCCTTGTGTCAAAACAATAAATTTTGGTTGAATACTCTACCCTCAAAAACTATTACGATCACCTATACTTGTGGGTTATCAAGACCTTTTTCTAGCGCCTTTGCCAGGGAGCATAGCTCTATTTGTTGAGTCACTTGGGATTTATATCTCTTGATCTCTATGAGGAATCTTAAGGATGATAGAACCAAGATTGTTCCCTCTAAGATGAGGGGAGGTAAGGATTTGTTATCTAGATCTGTACTTGATTCACCTTCTGTTTTGAGTAAGCTTGTAACACCACCACCTGCTATTAATCCTGATATGTCGCAAGTAATTGATGATGCTACTTCTGCTATGAATGATGCTATTGATGATGCTAGTACTTTGCTTCATGATAATGTGCCACTAGGTGAATTTCTTCATGAATAACTTCCTAGAGCTAAAGAAATTGAGAATGCTGAAACTGATGAAATTATTAAAACTGACAATTTTGAAACACCTATTAGACCTAGCTCTCCTAGATATGAATTGCCTGATATACTTGAGGGTTATGTTATGGATGGAGAGGTTGCTAAGGATTTTCTTGCTTGTAAGGATAGAGATGATCTTAAGAAATTACTAGTCAAGTTGAAAGAAAAATCTTTGAATGCTAGAATGAAATATGATCCTAAGCTTGCTACTTCATCTATCTTTATTATTGATAAGGATTATGAATTCTCTATCGATTCTGAATTAATTACTTTGGTTGAATTCGATCCTTTCCATGGTTATGAATCTAAAACTGTTGTGACACATCTTACGAAGCTGAATGATATAGCCACCTATTTGCTCATGAGGGAAAAATTTGCTACTACTATATTCTTAAGTTGTTTCCTTTCTCATTAAAGGGTGATGATACGATATGGTTTAATTCTCTTGTTCCTGGTTGTGTGCATAGTCCCCAGGATATGATATATTACTTCTCTGGAAAATATTTTCCTACTCATAAAAAACAAGCTGCTTTATAGGAAATATTTAACTTTGTGCAAATTAAAGAAGATAATCTCCCTCAAGCTTGGGGGAGGCTTCTCCAGTTACTTAATGCTTTGCTTGATCATCCTCTCAAGAAAAATGAAATACTTGATATCTTTTATAATTGACTAACCGATGCTTCTAGGGACCACCTAAATAGTTGTGCTGGTTATGTTTTCAGGGAACAAACTATTGAACAAGCTAAGGAACTATTGAATAATATATTGAGAAATGATAATGATTGGACTCTTCCTGAACAACCACCTAAGCCAACTCCGAAGAAGAGAGGCATTCTATTTCTAAGTCCTGAAGATATGCAAGAGGCAAAGAAATCTATGAAATAAAAAAGGTATTAAAACTGAAGATGTCAAGAATTACCACCTATTGAAGAAATACATGGTCTCCATACCCCGACACAGGTAGTAGAGGTAAATTTTCTCTCTATAGATTTGATGAAGGTGATGTTCCTTATGCTAAATCTGCTAGTCAATGCTTGGATGAATTGGATAACTTTATTGTTAAACAAGAAAACTTTAATGCATATGTTAGTAGACAATTGAAACAAAATGCTTATACGATTGAACGCTTGAATGAATTTTTTATTTAGAACTGTTAATGATGTCAAGGGTGTGAGTAAACATCCATCCATGATAAAAACTCAAGTAGAACAAGTCATCAAGTCACAAAATGATTTGCTTAATGAGATGAAAAATAAGATGAATGATCATGCTGTTAGAGTTATGACTAGGGGTGGTAAAATGACTCAGGAACCTTTGTATTCTGAAGGTCACCCTAAGAGAATTGAGCAAGATTCTCAAAGAATTAATACCGATGCACCTAGGTTATCTAAAAAGAAAAAGAAAGATGATAGGACTTTGCATACCTCTAGTGAACCTACTATAGACACACCTGAGAATCCAAATGATATTTCTATTTCTGATGCCGAAACACAATCTGGCGACGAACATGAACTTAGTAATAATGATGATGTTCATGGTGATGCTCAACCTAATAATCATAATGATGTGGAAATAGAACCTGTTGTTGATCTTGATAACCCACAACCTAAGAATAAAAGGTATGATAAGAGAGACTTCATTGTTAGGAAACATGGTAAAGAAAGAGAACCATGGGTTCAGAAACCCATGCCTTTTTCTCCTAAAGCTTCAAAGAATAAGGATGAAGAAGAATTTGAGCGCTGTATTGAAATGCTTAGACCTATCTTTTTGCGCCTTCGTTTGACTGATATTCTGAAAATGTCTCCTTATGCTAAGTACATGAAAGATATTGTCACAGATAAAAGAAAGATACCCGAACCTGAAATTTCAACCATGGTTGCTAATTATTCATTTAAGGGTGGAATTCCAAAGAAACTAGGAGAAACCAGGAATACCAACTATACCATGCTCCATTAAAAGAAACTATGTTAAAACTACTTTATGTAATCTAGGAGCCGGTGTTAGTGTTATGCCTTTCTCTTTGTATCGAAGACTTGATTTGAATAAGTTGACACCAACTGAAATCTCTTTGCAAATGGCTGATAAATCAACTGCTATACCCATCGGTATTTGTGAGGATGTGCCTGTCGTAGTTGCAAATGTTACTATCTTGAAGGACTTCGTTATTCTTGATATACCCGAGGATGACAATATGTCGATCATCCTTGGTAGACCCTTTTTGAATACTGCAGGGACTATTATTGATTGCAACAAAGGCAATGTAACTTTTCATGTTAATGGTAATGAGCATACGGTGCACTTCCCTAAGAAACAAGCTCAAGTGAATAGTATCAATTCTATTGGAAAAATTTCAACAATTACTATTTGAGGTTTTGAATTCCCTATTCCTAGTGTCAAAAAGAAATATGAAATTCTTATTTTTGGCGACATGCATATCCCCGTTGAGGTAACCTAGTGCTATACGAAGATTCTCCGGTTTCATGTCATTCGGAAGAAGTTTGTTAATAAGACTTGATCAACCTTATTAATGGATTCCTTTTGACGGGCATGTGGTCAATGAATTTTGTAAACACAACTTTCTGTACCCATTTTTTACTTTCTGTTATTTAGATCTAATAAAGTAGAAATGGCATATTATACTATTTTCTGAATTACCCGTGCAATAAAAAATGACCAGAACATAAAAGTTCTCAGAATGCCCTGAAAATTTAATATGATTTTTTCTGCAAAATATAAAAAATAGTGGCACTGAACACACCCCAGGGGGATGCACCTGTGAGCCACAAGCTCACAGGGCGCGCCCACCCCCTTGGGCACGCCATGCAGGCTTGTGGGGCCCACGTAGGCCCCCTCACTTATTGCTACCACCCATGCTCATCCTCTTCCTCTAGAAAAAATTAAACTTGCTCCATTGCCCATGTTCTTGCTCTTCTTGCTGTAATTTTTGATCTCCTTGCTCGTAGCTCCATTTCCAAAACTGTTTTGGGGGATAGCTCATCGATATGTGACTCCTCTGATGGTCCAATTAGTTTTTGTTCTAGTGGTTTATTATTTGCACATTTAGCTATTGTTGGTGACCATGCTCTTGACCTTGTATGTCAAATTTATATGGTTCAAACTAGTTTTGGTGCATGATATGGCCTTTAGATACTTGTAGGAGTAGTTGCTATCGATTTTGTTGAGTTTGGTTCACTACTATTTTGAGTTACTAAAGATTTCAGAAATTTTCAGATGGAGAAAATGTTTAGGAATATGTTCCAAGGTGGTTCCTCGAGCAAGAAATCCCCAAGGCTCGCTTTATGTGAGACGGACCTCGAACACCACGGGAAGCTCTAGTGCAACGTTGCGAATGGCCGTCAGATTACTTCATGACTCAAGGTGGTTTCAAGGAAGAATTTGATATGTACATGCACAATGCCGGCTTGACGGACTTCGTGTCAGATAAGTGCTTATAATATTACAATCTCACTGATTCTTTTGTGCAGAAATTTAAGTATTCAGTCCATCGCAATACACATGCTGTTGTATTTAATCTCTATGAAAACTCATTTTGCATGGACCTTGAAGAATTTAATGAAGTGTGCAAAATTCCGCAATGGGGCATTTACATTGAACCTCGTAAATCTGATTGCATTGAGTTCCTTGCTAGCATCACTAGAGGTGAAACTAGACGCATAGCACAAGCTACTATAGGGAGCATTCATTTTCCTACTTTACATTATTTTGCTCTCTTCATAGGTAGATGCATTAATGGTAAACATGACCATAAGCCACCTTTGCGCTTCTGATTTGAGCATTCTTAAGAGTATGATAATGAACGATAAACAATTTAACTTGGGGGCTATTGTTGCACATCGGTTACATAATAATGCCTTAGATGGAGATTTCTATGGTGGAATTTGTGCCACTCGTTTAGCTAATTATCTTGGGGTGCCAATAAAAGAAAATGATGCTCAATTGCCGCCTGCTTTCCTTGATTATTCCGCTATGGAACGTTTCGAGTTTCTTGAAAGGGGCGATCTGCCATTCCAGTATAGATTAATCTTTAACAGGTGTCGTGTTTTCCATATTACGCTTCCCGCTCCTGCCTTCTTTAACTTTCAGGAAAAACAGAGATATTTCATACTTGTGGAGGAGGCAGAGGAGTATGAGAGGGCGAGGGAGACAGCTCGCCTCAATGAGGCAGTCCTCCAAGCGATGGCAGTTGCAATCCAGTTCAACCCGAACTACGACTACGGGTATCATCCAGGCCAGCCGTGGCCATAGACCAACTTAGGCCAAAAGCCTAAGCTTGGGGGAGTACGTACTTCTCACCGATATTACATTCATGCATCACACATTCATTCTAGTTGTCGGTGTTCATCCTTTTTCATTGTATAATCCATGTTAGTTTTATTTTGCTTTCTTCTCGTGTGTTTAAAAACTTGCAAAAATCCAAAAAATGTTTTCTCGTTTGCTTTTTATTTTTCTTTCTATTTTGTTTGTTTATTAGTTCATAATATTAAAATAAAACCCAAAAAGATTTCTTGTTCTTCTTTTGCTTGTTGGGAGCTTTCCCGTGTATATAATTTTTCTTGTTTTCATTTTTCTTTCGTTTTGCTTCCTTCAGGAAAACAAAAACTCCAAAAATAGTTTAGTGTGTTTCTTTGAAATTCTTTTCTTTTCTTTGGGTTGTAAGGAGAAGACCATGATGAAAATGTTGAGTGGCTCTCATATGCATTATGTTGATCTAACAAAGAGCCCATATTACCTTGTCTTCTCCTTTGAATATCTGTCTGTAGATTCCAGCTTAGTCCATGGCACGTTGATACGTCTCCAACGTAATTTATGAAGTATTCATGCTGTTATATTATCATTCTTAGATGCTTTACAATCATTTTATAGCAACTTAATATTATTTTTGGGACTAACCTATTGACATAGTGCCCAGTGCCAGTTGCTGTTTTTTGCTTGTTTTTTTTACTTCGCAGGAAATCAATATCAAACAGAGTCCAAACGCAGCGAAAATTTTTGGAGAATTTTTTTGGACCAGAAGACCCAGGATGGGCTAGAAAGTACCAGAGGGGAGGCCCGAGGTGGGCACAACCCACCTGGGCGCGCCCAGGAGCCCAGGCGCGCCTAGGGGGTTGTGCCCCCCTCGGTGACCTCCCGCACCGCCTCTTCGCCCTATAAATTGCCAAATATTCCAAAAACCCTTGGGGTAACCCTATATAAGAAGTTCCGCCACCGAAAGCCTCTGTAGCCACGAAAAAACAATCTAGACCTCGTTCCGGCACCCTGCCGGAGGGGGAAATCATCATCGGTGGCCACCTTCATCATCCCGGCGGCCACCATGATGAGGAGGGAGTACTCCACCCTCGAGGCTAAGGGTTTGTACCAGTAGCTATGTGTTTAATCTCTCTCTCTCTCTCCCGTGTTCTTGATGGCATGATCTTGATGTATCACGGGCTTTGTTAATATAGTTGGATCATATGGTGTTTCTCCCTCTCTATCTTGTTATGATGAATTGAGTTTTCCCATTGAGATTTCGTGTTATCGGATTGAATACTTTTATGGATTTGAGAGCACTTGATATATGTCTTGCATATGAACACCCGTGGTGACAATGGGGTATTATATTAATTCACTTGATATATGTTTTGGCACTCAACTCGCGGATTCTCGAGGTGACATTGGGGTAATCTATGCATAGGGGTTGATGCACGTCTTCGTCTTTGTTTCTCCGGTAGAAATCTTGGGGCACTCTTTGAGGTTCTTTGTGTTGGATCGAGTATTATGAATCCGAAATTGTTTGATGCGTATCGTATAATTAACTCATGGATACTTGTGGTGACATTGGTGTATCTAGGTGACATTAACGTTGGTTGATGGGTATCATATGGTGTTATTTTAGTACGAACTCTTGGATAGATCGAACGGAAATAATAACTTTGTGTTATTTTAGTACGATCTCTTGAATAGATCTAACAGAAAGAATAACTTTAAGGTGGTTTTGTACCCTACAAAAATTTCTTATTTTGTTCTCCGCTAGATAAGAACTTTGGAGTGATTCTTCATCACACGTTGAGGGATGGTTATATGATCCAATTAGATTAGCCTTGTTGAGAGATTGCACTAGCGAAAGTATGGACCCTAGGCCTCATTTTTAAGCATTGCAATACCATTTATGCTCCATTTTATCAATTGCTACCTTGCTATTTTTTATTGTTCCTATTACAAAAATCAATATCTACTATCATTACTATACTTGTATCACCATCTCTTCGCCGAACTAGTGCACCTATACAAATTACCATTGTATTTGGTGTGTTGGGGACACAAGAGACTCTTTGTTATTTGGTTGCAGGGTTGTTTGAGAGAGACCATCTTCATCCTACGCCTCCCACGGATTGATAAACCTTAGGTCATCCACTTGAGGGAAATTTGCTACTGTCCTACAAAACTCTGCGCTTGGAGGCCCAACACGAGTCTACAAGAACAAGTTGTGTAGTAGACATCATGCTCTTTTCTTGCGCCGTTGCTGGGGAGGTGAGTTCTTGAAGGTATATCTTTAGATCTTGCAATTGAGTCTTTTAGTTTCTTGTTTTATCACTAGTTTGGTTTATAAAAGAAAATTACAAAAAAATTGGAATTGTGGTGGCCTCATATTATTCGTCTTTATCATGTCTTTCTTGAAAATGATGGAAACGAAAATTGTGCTCAATTGATAGAAGAAGAATTCAGTAAAATGTTTGTCATAAAATCTTTGTATGATGAACATGATTGCAATGTTGCTAGTATGAATTCTTTGAATATCCATGATGCTAGTGATATGCAAAGCCATAAGCTTGGTGATGCTATGTTTGATGAAGATGATATTTTTAGTCCCCAAGTTTTGATGAGAAAATTTATTATGATGAAAGCATGCCTCCTATTTATGATGATTATATTAATTAAAGTGGATTTGGAGAGGTCGTGACTATATTTAGTGATGAATCCACTATTTTGGATGAGGTTTCAATTAACTATGACAACAAAGTTGCTGTCTATGATGATTATGGTGATGACATGTATGCTATAAAGAATAATGATAACCATGAAACTTGTCACCATGATTTTAATTTTCAATTTGATTATGTCAATCAAGTATCTCATGATAGCCATTTTGTTGAGTTTGCTCCCACTACTATTCATGAGAATAATTTTGCTTATGTGGAGAGTAATAAAATTTCTATGCTAGTGGATCATGAAAAGAATATTTTATGTGATAGCTATATTGTTGAATTCATTTATGATGCTACTGAAAATTATTATGAGAGGGGAACATATGCTTTTACATATTGCAATAATATCAAGAGTCCTCTCTATGTGTTGAAAATCTTGAAGTTTTGCTTGTTTTGCCTTCCTATGGTAGTTGATTCTTCTTCCCATAAGTTGTTTGCTCACAAAATCCCTATGCATATGCAGTGGGTTAGACTTAAATGTGTTAGTCATGTGCTTCATGATGCTCTCTTTGTGTTTCAATTCTTATCTTTTACGTTAGCATCATTGAAATCATCATGCCTAGCTAAAAAGGCATTAAAGAAAAGCGCTTGTTGGGAGACAATCCAACACTTTTACCTACTGTTTTTGTGTGTTCACATGGTTAAGCTACTGAAGCAATCATGTTTTATAGCTTTTGTTTCAATAAAGTGCCAAGTAAAGCCTTTGGGATAATGTGGGTGATAGTTGACTTGATTCTGTGCAAAAACAGAAACTTTTACGCTCAGTCCAGGAATTTTAAAAATTCACTGGCACGTGCTTTTGATCTGAATTTATTACAGATGATTGATATAAAAATTTCCTCCGTTATCCTAATTTTTTAGAATTTTTGGAGTAGCATAAGTATGGTTAGAGTACAGATTACTACAGACTGTTCTATTTTTGACAGATTCTATTTTCAATGCATAGTTTGCTTGTTTCCTAGTTTCTATGGCTTATATTGCTCAATATAAATTGTGGAAATGATAAGGTACAGTGTTGGATCTCTTTTACCATGAATTACAATGTCTAGTCAGTGCTTGAACTTTAGGTGTGCTCTGCATTTATGTTTGCGGTCTCAGAAAGGGCTAGCGAGATACCATCATATCATATTATATCATGATTGTTTAAAAAAAAAAGTGTTGTCATTTGAGATATCTTATTATTGCTCACTAGTTAGTTATGCCATTGATGTGAGTAAATGTGATACCTAAGTGTTATTGCGAATATGGTTAGTTCATATCTTTGTTGAAAACCTGAACAGTGGTTAGACATATTTACAACAACAAGATCAAACAGAGTTTGTAAAAGCTTTTCTTTGTCACTTTTAGTTTATCAACTGAATTGCTTGAGGACAAGCAATGAGTTAAGCTTGGGGGAGTTGATACATCTCCATTGTATATACTTTTTGAAACACGTTTGCTCTTGTTTTGGACTCTAATTAGCATGATTTGAATGAAACTAACTTGGACTGATGTTGTTTTCTGCAGAATTGCCATGGTGTTGTTTTTGTGCAGAAATCAAAGTTCTCGGATTGACCAAAAAAATTACGGAGAATTTTTGTGGAATATATAAAAAATACTGGCAAAAAAATATACCAGAGGGGCGCCACCCAGGAGCCACAAGCTCAGGGGGCGCGCCGTACAAGCTTGTGGGCCCCCTTGACCTCCGGCAACCCTAACTCCAACTCCATATATACCTATTCACCAAGAAAAAAATCAAGGAGAAGGATTCATCATGTTTTACAATACAGAGCCACAGCCACCTCCAGTTCTTCATCAGGAGGGCTGATCTGGAGTCCATTCGGGGCTCTGGAGAGGGGGATTCGACATCATCGTCATCATCAACCTTCCTCCATCACCATTTTCAAGACACTCACCGCCGAGAGTGAGTAATTCCTTCATAGGCTTGCTGTACGGTGATGGGTTGGATGAGATTTATCATGTAATCGAGTTAGTTTTGTTAGGGCTTGATCCCTAGTATCCACTATGTTCTGAGATTGATGTTGCTATGACTTTGCTATGCTTAAAGCTTGTCACTAGGGCCCGAGTGCCATGATTTCAAATCTGAACCTATTATGTTTGTATGAATATATGTGTGCTCTTGATCCTATCTTGCAAGTTATATGCACCTATTACGTGTTATGATCCGCATACCCCAAGGTGAGAATAATTGGGATTCTTTCCGGTGATTACCGTAGTTTGAGGAGTTCATTTATTCACTAAGTGCTAATGCTTTGTTCCGGTTCTCTATTAAAAGGAGGCCTTAATATCCCTTAGTTTCCTTATGGACCCCGCTGCCACGGGAGGGTAGGACAAAAGATGTCATGTAAGTTCTTTTCCATAAGCACGTATGACTATATACGGAATACATGCCTACATGACATTGATGAATTGGAGCTAGTTCTGTGTCGCTCTAGGTTATAACTGCTACATGATGAATGCCATCCAACACAGTTATCCATCACTAATTCAATGCCTATGCTTTTCACATATTGATCTTTGCTAAGTTACTTTCATCGTTGTTGCTGTTACAATCACTACAAAACTGCTACTGTTTCTGCTACTGTTATCGTTACTATCAAACTACCATACTGCTTTGCCACTGATCGCCTTGCTGCAGATATTAAGTCTTTCAGGTGTGGTTGATTTGACAACTCAACTGCTAATATGTGTCGTGATAGATAATGCATCGAGGGAGATGGGTATGTGACCCACATGTGTTGCCATGGTGGTAACCCAACCTATGTGATCGGAGATCCCGTGAAGTAGGACCTGGGAAAACAAGCCAGTTGTGAACTGAGGAGAGTAACTCTACTAAGCCACTTTGTTGGAGATGCAATACTCTCGATACTGTATGGTAGGATGACTATGCTACTTGTGAACTGCGTTGGGATTTCCTCGAAGAGGAGGGGACGATGCAATACAGTAGAGATAAGTATTTCCCTCAGTTAAGAACCAAGGTTATCAATCCAGTAGGAGAACCAAGCAACACCTCGTTAGCAGCACCTACACACAAAGAACAGATCCTTGCAACGCAACACGAACAAGGGGTTGTCAATCCCTTGAGGGTTATGAGCAAGATTAAATTGTATGGTATTTCATAGATAAATCAAACAAAAATATAAAATAAAATAAATAAAGTAAAAATGCAGCAAGATATTTTTGGTTTAAATATATGACAAAAGATAGACCCGGGGGCAATAGTTTTCACTAGAGGCTTCTCTCGAGAAAATAGCATACGGTGGGTAGACAAATTACGGTTGGTAAATTGATACAAAAGCAAATAATAATGACGTTATCCAAGCCAATGATCATACATAGGCATCATGTCCGAGACAAGTAGACCGAAATGATTCTGCATCTACTACTATTACTCCACACATCGACCGCTATCCAGCAAGCATCTAGGGTATTAAGTTCATAAAGAGCGGAGTAACGCCAGCAAGATGACATGATGTAGACAAGATAAACTCATGTATGAATAAACCCCATCTTTTTACCCTTAATAGCAATGATACATACGTGTCATGTCCCCTTCTGTCACTAGGATTGAGCATCGTAAGATCGAACCCATTACAAAGCACCTCTTCCCATCGCAAGATAAATCAATCTAGTTGGCCAAACCAAATCAATAGATCGGAGAAGAAATATGAAGCTATATTAATCATGCATAAAAGAGTTCATAGAAAACTCAAATAATATTCATGGATAGATCTGATCATAAACTCACAATTCATCGGATCCCAACAAACACACCGTAAAAAGTGATTACATCGAATAGAACTCTAAAAACATCAAGGAGAACATTGGATTGAAGAACATCGAGAGAGAAGAATGTAACACCCCATGTGATTAACCACAGTGATCACCCTTAGTTAATGCCATGTCAGCACGTTTAACAGTGCCTAGTCATTATTTGCATCATATTGCATTTCAAACTCCTAATTCAAACTTCAAATTAATTTAAAGTGAAAATAAAAGTTGTTCCAAATTGGAAACTAAAATGTTCATTTAATAGCAAATAATCCAGAGGCAATTATAAAATTGTAACCAACATCAATGGGCTTGGTTAAGTGACCCTAACAACCTCAAACTGTGGCTAACAGCAATATTTAATAACCTTTTATTTAATCTAAATTAAATGTGAAATTATATTTTACCCAAACTAGTTTTTGGTGATAGGTGATAATGCACTGCAATTTATGAGCTAAGTCACACATTTTGTAAAAGTCATTTAGTGGCTGAACAATTTGCAAAAATAGAAAAGGAAATATAAAACAAAACAGAAAATAGAAGAAGAAGAAAAGGGGCAAAGGCCCACTGTACCTGGGCTTAAGTGCTACAGCCAGCCAGCCCACCCCACCCCACACTGCTCACCCCCGCTCGCTGTCGAGCACCTGGCGCGCGCGCCTCGCCCGAGCTGGCCCCCCCTCTCTCCTTGCTCGACAGCGCGTCGCCGCGCGCGTGGAGGATAAGGGCAAGCTCCACGACCCCCCTGGCGTCTCCCTCGCCTCACTTTCCCCTCCCTCGCTTGCTCTCCGCCATGGCCGACGCGACCTTCGCTGTTGCTCCGCCGCCCGCGTAGCCACCGCCTCCGCCTCGCCGTTTCGCCGAGTCCAGTGTCACCGCCGGGCTCCGCTACGTCGCCTGCGCCAATGAGCCGAAGCCGAGGAGCTCTGCATTGCCAGACTGCCTCGTCTTCTTCCCCTACGGCCGCCGTCAAACGCCTCCACAATTCGCCGCCGTCGCCCTTCCTCGAGCCGTCCCCGGGCCTTCTCTGCAATGCCAGTGAGCCCCCGCGTCGATCCCCTCCTCTACCTGCTCTTTGCCTCGCTCGTAGCCGTCGCCCCCGCCATGGCCGAACCCGCCACCGCCTGAGCTCGTCGCCGGCGTGGCCACGGTGACCAAATGGTCCCGTGCGTGCCACCATCGCGCTCACCGCACCGCGTAGGCCTTGCCTAGCCTTTTATCTCGCCCATTTGCGCGCCGTGTCGTCGTGCTCGACCACCGCCCAAAACGGCCGCCGCCGACGTGCTCGCTGCCGCCAGCTCCGACCTCCCCAGCTCCAACCACCGCCACCACGAGATGCGTCGTGGAGTACTCGTTCGATAGAGCCAAACCGCGCCCGATTTGATGCACCACAGGAGAAACCTGGGCTCGCCAGAGTTAAGCACCGTGCTCGGGCACGCCGGCGCACTCCGGTGGCCGGTGCCGACGTGGCTGCCACCTGGCACCGCGGGCCCCGCCTCTCTGCCGCTGACAAAGGGACCCACTGGGCCCAGTTGACTTGGTCAGCGCGGCCCCGCCCGCTGACATGTGGGTCCCACGCGGTTTAAGATGATTTTGTAAATAAATAAAACTGTTAATTAATCAATTAGTTAATTAAACACTAATCTGTCACTGACTAATGGGGCCCACACTTAATTAATCCTAATTAGTTTAAAATAAATCCTATTTATCCTCTATCCCTATGACAGGTGGGTCCCGCTGGACCCACTAGTCAGGTTTGACTCTTGTCAACCAGAGTTAACTGCTGACATCATCATTGCGTCATGCTGATGTCACCCTTTACTGTTTTGGATAATGCGAATTTAAATAAATAATTAAAATCCAGAAAATGATTAAAACTTTAGAAAATCATATAAAATAAACCGTAGCTCGGATGAAAGTACTTTGTACATGAAAGTTGCTTAGAACGATGAGACGAATCTGAATACGCCCTTCGTATTGCTGTCAGATGCCACTAGCTACCTGAACGTGGAACTTTTAGACTGATTTCGATAAATGAATAGTGCACAATTATAATAAAATAAATCCAAATAAATTCATAAATTAACTAAATCACCTAGTTAGGCTGTAGAACACCTCTGCATATCATTTAGGCATGTCATGCATATTGTTTGCATTTTTTGCCCTGAATTTATTGTTTCTTTCCCCCTTCTTCTCTCTCGATAGACACCGAGACCGACGCCGATGCAGCAGGGTATGACTACGCTCCGGACAAGAAGCCTTCTGACGACCAGCCCCTCTCAGCAGGGCTTCCAGGCAAGCCCCCCATTGATCACTCCGATATCGCCCATTCCATTCTCTCATGCTTGCATTAGTTTTTGCTACTGTAATTGATTGCTCCTATCCTGATGCATAGCCTGCTTTTTGTAACCTGCTTATTGATACCTACCTTCTTAACCTAAACTGCTTAGTATAGGTTGGTTAGTGATCCATCAGTGACCCCCACTTTGTCCTTGTTGCCTCTGCTTCATCATCGACGACTCGATCAACATGATCGACGACCAGAGACTGACACCTCACTTCACCCCCTTTGTTGTATTACTCTGCATAGTTACTATCGAGTGCCGAGGGTGATACCTCGTAACGCACTCCTGATGATAACTCTGTAGTGAAGCTGTTCGGTCATGGTGGTTGAGGGTGATTCCTCCTTCATCACTCCCGATACAACTCTGTCATGCAACCCCTCAAGTGTGAACCTCGAGGGTGATTCCTCCTATGTTCACCTTGCTGATTTCATCAAGTGGAATCCACCGAGGGTGATTCCTCAGGGTTTCCCCCTTGATGTTATGACCACACGGTTACTTTGACCTTTATCGCAGGCGGGTCAACCCTGAGGGGTACCCGCAGGGAAATTATGCAGTCGGGTTTGCCAGGAGGGCACCCGAGAGAGATATTATGGTGGTGCATCGAAACTCTGATCGTCTCCGCGAGTTATTAAATACGCCTAACGGATTTGGGTAATTGATCTGAGTTGGCCAATGGCCTATACGCACTACCACCACGCGGGATAATGGTTTATGGGGCCCTCTACGTCGTACGTTTCTCCCGAAAGCTCATCAGACGTCACAGTTCACCGTGCGGGCTGATGGTTGGGGTTGGGCTAGATACTTCACTGACAGGTTCAGTGTCGCGCCTGCTTCCCGGCCAGTCTCGCAATGCGCAGGAGCACCCGGGGCGATGGCCCAAGACCCCTGGGTTCATAGGCTAGTCCGGCGTGTTGACCTCTCTGCTGAGCCTAGGTAGGGCGCTGCTTCGTGTCGATCTCCTGAGGCCTGGCATTACCCAGCAAGTGTGTACGGCCAGAGGTGATCGAGCGTGTTGGGTAACAGTAGTGCACCCTGCAGGGAAGTGATCTATTCGAATAGCCGTGTCCATGGTAACAGGACGCTCAGTTTGGTATACCGATCTTTTACTTGAACTGGATACTTGCTTAATTAATTGAAGTTCCGGGATCGCTTTCTCGCAGGGAGTCGAGGAAGGATCTCTAGGCTTTGCCTCAACATGCTTGCTTAATAAAATGCTTTTCTGTACTCTTCTAATTGCTGCAAGATGGTGGCTTCGTGAAGATTCTAGTCTTCGATAGGACTAGGTCTTCTCTCTATTCTGGCATTTCTGTAGCCCAGTCCACATATACAGCCTTTCTTTGATAATGTTGCATATGTAGTGTAGATCCTTGCTTGCTGAGTACTTCGGATGAGTACTCATGGTTGCTTTGCTACCTCTTTTCCCCCCATACCCCTTTTGATGTTACCTCAGACGATGGAGCTCGGGAGCCAGATGACACCGCGGGAGCTTACTACCAGGAGGGCCCAGATGGCACGTACTACTGGATCGAGCCAGCCGACCAGGAGTAGGATCAGAGGGTCCCAGGAAGGAGGCCTTCGCCTTTCGATCTAGAGTAGTTGTTTGTGCTAGCCTTCTTAAGGCAATCCTTGACTAACTATGTCTGTACCCAGATATTATTTGTATGACTGGCTTATGTATTCGGATCCTCGTGATCCCTACTCTGTAATATTCGTGGATCTCCGTTTGTTTGTGTTAGAGTTATATTGTGATATCTTCCCGTGAGTCCCTGTGCTTGATCATGCATGTTTGCGTGTATGATTAGTGCACGAGTGAGTCGGGGGCGTCACAAGTTGGTATCAGAGCCGACTGCCTGTAGGAAGCCCCCTTCCAATTCCTTGGCTGAAGTTGAGTCTAGACATCGAAAAACTAATTTAGTAACTTGGCTGTGTGGCTTACGGGCCCATGTCACTAACTGGGTGGTATTAGTATCTTTTATTCCTCGTCTATACTCTGGGACTCTGATCTCTCTTCTATTCGGGTTAAAGATTTTACTAACGCCGACACTTAGGATCTCGTAAATCTCGTCTACCCGGAGAACTGGATATCTGTGCTTACTTCCTTACCATTGATCTGATTAGTCTGATAATCATTTTCCTTTTCATTGGTTTGTTTAACCTTTTCTTTCCAAGTTATCATATACTTCGCACACCATCATTTGACACTTTTGGGATCTCCCGGCCAAATGTGTCGTGTTCAGCGTCAACATTTTGAGCTCTTCCGAGTTGTTAATTGAATTCATGGTGAGCAATGCCATCCTTGCCTCTCGCTGATCTGTGTTATCATCGTCAATCTCTTTGACTACCTGCCCACGCATTGCTGTTAACCCGGAACGAGTTCAAGCTATTCTTGACTGTACTCCCCCAAAGAATGTTAAGCAAGTCAGGAGTTTTCTCGGACTCGCTAGTTATTGCCGTCGGTTCGTTGAGAACTTTTCCAAGATTGCAAAGCCACTGACTGACCTGCTCCACAAAGGTGTTAAATTTGAGTGGACAGAAAAATGTCAAGAAAGCTTTCAGATGCTAAAAGATAAGTTGACATCTGCCCCAGTGCTAGCACCCCCGGATACTCGCAAGGATTTCGTGATATACTGTGTTGCATCTCGTCCAGGATTAGGCTGTGTCCTAATACAAGAGCGCAAAGTGATTGCTTATGGCTCTCGACAATTGCGTCCTCACGAAGAGAATTATCCAGTGCATGATCTCGAACTTTCTGTGGTTATTTATGCACTGAAGCTACGACGACATTACCTTCTCGGTAACCGTTGCGAGATATACACGGATCATCAGAGTTTGAAGTATCTATATAGTCAACCCGATCTGAACCTTCGTCAACAAAGATGGCTTGAGACAATTTCCGATTATGATATGAATATCTCATACACCCCTGGCAAGGCTAACATATTGGCCGATGCTTTGAGTCGCAAGGCTTATTGCAACAATCTTATGATTCAGGAAGCACAACCTGTTCTTTATGAAGAGCTTCGCAAATTGAACCTCCATATTGTTCTACAGGGTTATCTCAATACCCTGGTTGTTGAACCGGATCTTGAGCACAGCATTAAGATTATGCAAAGGTATGACTCTGAAGTAGAAATGATTAAGCGATACCTCAAACAAGGAAAGCCGTCGGAATTTCATCTTGATAATGATGGGATCCTATTCTTCCAACGCCGTCTCTTCGTACCCAAATTCAAGGATGAGAGAGAACACGTTATGAAAGAAGCTCATGACACTCCTCTGTCAATTCATCCTGGTAGCACAAAGATGTACCGTGACATTTGTCAGAGATACTGGTGGCCTAATATGAAGCGAGACATTGCTCGTTATGTTTCTGAGTGTGATGTTTGCCACCGCATTAAAGCAGAACATCAAAGGACTGCTGGAACTCTGCAACCCCTTGATATTCCTGAATGGAAATGGGACAAGGTCCAAATGGACTTCATTACTGGTTTTCCTAGATCTCAGAAGGGTCATGATGCTATCTTTGTCATCATTGACCGATTCTCAAAGGTTGCTCACTTTCTGCCAGTCAGGGAGACAATCACTGCTAGTCAGTTAGCAGACTTGTATGTTTCCCGAAATGTGTCACTCCACGGTGTTCTGTTGGAGATCAGTTCGGATCATGGCAGCCTCTTTACCTCCAGATTCTAGGAAAGTTTCCAAGATGCTATGGGAACTCATCTGTCCTTCAGCACCGCTTTCCACCCTCAGTCTCAGGGTCAAGTCGACTGAGTTAATCAAGTGCTCGAAGATATGCTTCGAGCTTGCGTCATCTCTTTCAGTAAGAAATGGGAGGAATCTCTCCTGTATGCCAAATTCTCTTACAACACTAGCTACCAATCTAGTTTGAAGATGGCACCGTTTGAAGTTCTTTACGGACGTAAGTGTCAAACCCCTCTGAATTGGTCGGAAACTGGGGAACGATCACTCGTCGGACCGGACATTATCCAACAAGCTGAAGAAAAAGTCCTCATTGTCCGGGAACATCGGAAAACTGCTCAGTCTCGTCAGAAGAGCAACTATGACCGAAAGCACCAGGTAATGGTCTATCAGCCTGGCGAGCAAGCTTACCTTTGCGTCACTCCATTGAAAGGCACTCATCGGTTCGGAATCAAGGGTAAGTTAGCTCCTCGCTACATTGGCCTGTTCCGTATTCTTGCCCGCCGAGGAGAAGTGGCATATCAGTTGCAATTGCCGCCAAATCTTTCTCAAGTGCATGATGTCTTTCATGTATCCCAACTTCGTCGCTGCTTCAAGGATCCTATTCGAGCTGTGGATCATGAAATACTTGAATTGCGGGAAGATATGTCTTATCCAGAATATCCCTCCCGTATTCTTGATCAAGCTGAACGTCGAACTCGTCAGAAGTCAATCAAATTCTTAAAAGTTCAGTGGTCGAATCATTCTGAAGATGAAGACACTTGGGAACGCGAGGATCGTCTTCGCGAAGAATACCCCGCTTTCTTTCAGTCTTCTTCTTAATTCTCGACCGAGAATTCTCGTTAGAGGAGGAGAGTTGTAACACCCCATGTGATTAACCACAGTGATCACCCTTAGTTAATGCCATGTCAGCAAGTTTAACAGTGCCTAGTCATCATTTGCATCATATTGCATTTCAAACTCCTAATTAAAACTTCAAATTAATTTAAAGTGAAAATAAAAGTTGTTCCAAATTGGAAACTAAAATGTTCATTTAATAGCAAATAATTCAGAGGCAATTATAAAATTGTAACCAACATCAACGGGCTTGGTTAAGTGACCCTAACAACCTCAAATTGTGGCTAACAGCAATATTTAATAACCTTTTATTTAATCTAAATTAAATGCGAAATTATATTTTACCCAAACTAGTTTTTGGTGATAGGTGATAATGCACTGCAATTTATGAGCTAAGTCACACATTTTGTAAAAGTCATTTAGTGGATGAACAATTTGCAAAACCAGAAAAGGAAATAGAAAACAAAACAGAAAATAGAAGAAGAAAGGGGCAAAGGCCCACTGTACCTGGGCTTAAGTGCTACAGCCAGCCGGCCCAGCCCACCCCGCACCTCCTCCCACCTCCTGCACTACTCACCCCCGCTCGCTGTCGGGCACCTGGCATGCGCGCCTCGCCCGAGCTGGCCCCCTCTCTCCCTGCTCGACAGCGCGTCCCCGCGCGCGTGGAGGATAAGGGCAAGCCCCGCGACCCCCCTGGCATCTCCCTTTCCTCACTTTCCCCCTCCCTCACTCGCTCTCCGCCATGGCCGACGTGGCCTTTGCCGTTGCTCCGCCGCCCGCGTAGCCACCGCCTCCACCTCGCCGTTCCGCCGAGTCCAGCGTCATCGCCGGGCTCCGCTACGTCGCCTGCGCCAACAAGCCGAAGCCGAGGAGCTCTGCATCGCCGGACTGCCTCGTCTTCTTCCCCTATGGCCACCGTCGAACGCCTCCACGATTCGCCGCCGTCGCCCTTCCTCGAGCCGTCCCCGGGCCTTCTCTGCAACGCCAGTGATCCCCCGCTTCGATCCCCTCCTCTCCCTGCTCTTTTCCTCGCTCGTAGCCATCGCCCCCGCCATGGCCGAACCTGCCACCACCTGAGCTCATCGCCGGCGTGGCCACGGTGACCAAATGGTCCCGTGCGTGCCACCATCGCACTCACCGCACCGCGTAGGCCTTGCCTAGCTTTTATCTCGCCCGTTTGTGCGTCGTCTCGTCGTGCTCGACCACCGCCCGAAACGGCCGCCGCCGACGTGCTCGCTGCTGTCAGCTCTGGCCTCCCCAACTCCAACCACCGCCACCACGAGATGCGTCGTGGAGTACTCGTTCGATAGAGCCAAACCGCGCCCGATTTGATGCACCAGAGGAGAAACCCGGGCTCGCCGGAGTTAAGCGCCGTGCTCGGGCTCGCCGGCGCACTCCGGTGGCCGGTGCCGACGTGGCTGCCACCTAGCACCGCGGGCCTCGCCTCTCTGCCGCTGACAAAGGGACCCACTGGGCCCAGTTGACTTGGTCAGCGCGGCCCCGCCCGCTGACATGTGGGTCCCGCGCGGTTTAAGATGATTATATAAATAAATAAAACTGTTAATTAATTAATTAGTTAATTAAAACACTAATCTGTCACTGACTAATGGGGCCCACACTTAATTAATCCTAATTAGTTTAAAACAAATCCTATTTAGCCTCTGTCCCTTTGACAGGTGGGTCCCGCTGGACCCACTGGTCAGGTTTGACTCTGGTCAAACAGAGTTGACTGCTGACATCATCATTGCATCATGCCGATGTCACCCTTTACTGTTTTGGATAATGTGAATTTAAATAAATAATTAAAATCCAGAAAATGATTAAAACTTTAGAAAATCATATAAAATAAACCGTAGCTCGGATGAAAATACTTTCTACATGAAAGTTGCTCAGAACAATGAGACAAATTTGAATACGGCCTTCTTATTCCTGTCAGATGCCACTAGCTACGTGAATGTGGAACTTTTAGACTGATTTCGATAAATGAATAGTGCACAACTTTAATAAAATAAATCCAAATAAATTCCTAAATTAACTAAATCACCTAGTTAGGCAGTAGAACACCTCTGCATATCATTTAGGCATGTCATGCATATTGTTTGCATTTTTTGCCTTGAATTTATTGTTTCTTTCCCCCTCCTTCTCTCTCGATAGATGCCGAGACCGACGCCGACACAGCAGAGTACGACTACGCTCCGGACAAGCAACCTTCTGACGACCAGCCCCTCTTAGCAGAGCTTCCAGGCAAGCCCCCCCTTGATCACTCCGATATCGCCCATTCCATTCTCTCATGCTTGCATTAGTTTTTGCTACTGTAATTGATTGCTCCTATCCTGATGCATAGCCTGCTTTTTGTAACCTGCTTATTGATACCTACCTACTTAA
Organism: Thinopyrum elongatum; assembly: GCA_011799875.1. NCBI lineage: Eukaryota > Viridiplantae > Streptophyta > Magnoliopsida > Poales > Poaceae > Thinopyrum > Thinopyrum elongatum. The sequence goes on from CM022303.1 coordinate 463,455,851, forward strand.
CCTAAACTGCTTAGTATAGGTTGGTTAGTGATCCATCAGTGACCCCCACTTTGTCCTTGTTGCCTCTGCTTCATCATCGACGACTCAATCGACGTGATCGACGACCAGAGACCGAGGGTGATACCTCGTAACGCACTCCTGATTTTAACTCTGCAGTGTAGCTATTCGGTCGTGGTCATTGAGTGTGATTCCTCCTTCACCACTCCCTAGTCCGGCGTGTTGACCTCTCTGCTGAGCCTAGGGAGGGCGCTGCTTCGTGTCGATCTCCCGAGGCTGGGCATTACCCAGCAAGTGTGTACGACCAGAGGTGATCGAGCGTGTTGGGTAACAGTAGTGCACCCCTGCAGGGAAGTGATCTATTCGAATAGTCGTGTCCACGGTAATAGGACGCTCAGTTTGGTATCCCGATCTATTACTTGAACTGGATACTTGTTTAATTAATTGAAACTCCGGGATCGCTTTCTCGCAGGGAGTCGAGGAAGGATCTCTAGGCTTTGCCTCAACATGCTTGCTTAATAAAATGCTTTTCTGTACTCTTCTAATTGCTGCAAGATGGTGGCTTCGTGAAGATGCTAGTCTTTGATAGGACTAGGTCTTCTCTCTATTCTGGCATTTATGCAGCCCAGTCCACATATACAGCCTTTCTTTGATAATGTTGCATATGTAGTGTAGATCCTTGCTTGCTGAGTACTTCGGATGAGTACTCACGGTTGCTTTGCTACCTCTTTTTCCCCATACCCCTTTTGATGTTACCTCGGACGATGGAGCTCGGGAGCCAGATGACACCGTAGGAGCTTACTACCAGGAGGGCCCAGATGGCACGTACTACTGGATCGAGCCAGCTGACCAGGAGTAGGATCGGAGGGTCCCAGGCAGGAGGCCTTCGCCTTTTGATCTAGAGACGTTGTTTGTGCTGGCCTTCTTAAGGCAATCCTTGACTAACTATGTCTGTACCCAGATATTATTTGTATGACTGACCTATGTATTCGGACCCTCGTGATCCCTGGTCTGTAATATTTGTGGATCTCCGTTTATTTGTGTTAGAGTTGTGTTGTGATATCGTCCCATGCGTCCCTATGCTTGATCGTGCATGTTTGCGTGTATGATTAGTGCACGAGTGAGTCGGGGGCATCACAAAGAAGCCATCTAGCTACTAACTATGGACCCGTAGGTCTGTGCCAAACTACTCGCGCATCATCGGAAGGTCAGCAAGGTTGATGTAGAGCTCCTCCGTGATCAAATCCCCCTCCAGCAGAGTGCTGAAAAAGGCCCCTAGATGGGATCTCTCGAGAACAGGAACTTGCGGCGGCGGAAAAAGTATCTTGTGGACTCCTTTGTTGGTTTCACGATTTTAGAGAATTTATAGAGGCGGAGTTAGGTCAAACGGAGCCACGTGGGCCCTACGAGCCACCAGGGCGCGCCCCAGGACGAGGGCACACCTTGGTGCCTCGTGGGCCACTGATCCATCTTCTCGTCCCCTCCTGAAGCTTCCAGGGTCTCTTATGTCCAGAAAAAAATCACCAAAATGTTTCATGGCATTTGGACTTCGTTTGGTACTGATATTCTGCAAAACCAAAAACAAGCAAAAAACAGCAACTGGCACTAGGCACTAAGTTAATAGGTTAGTGATACGTCTACAACGTATCTATAATTTTTTATTGTTCCATGCTATTATATTATCAATCTTGGATGTTTTACATACATTTAATAGCAACTTTATATCATTTTTTTGGGACTAACCTGTTAACTTAGTGCCTAGTGCCAGTTGCTTTTTTTGCTTGTTTTTTACTTTGTAGAATATCAATACCAAACAAAGTCAAAATGCCACGAAACTTTTTGGAGATTTTTTTTCTGGCAATAAGAGACCCTTGAAGCTTCTGGAGGCCACGAGAAGATGGGCTAGTGGCCCACTAGGCACCAGGGCATGCCAGGGGCCTCTGGAGCGCCCTTGTGGGTAGTGGGGCCCATGTGGCTCCGTTTGACCTACCTTCGCCTCTATAAATACTCTAAAATCCCAAAACCCTCAAGGGAGTTCATGAAATACTTTTTCCACCGCCGCAAGTTGCAGAACCATGAGATCCAATCTAGAGGCCTTTTCCGGCACTTTGTCGGAGGGGGCAACAATCACGAAGGGGTTCTTCATCATCCTTGCCGCCCCTCCGATGATGTGTGAGTAGTTTACCACAGACCTATGGGTTCGTAGTTAGTAGCTAGATGGCTTCTTCTCTCTTTTTAATCTTCAATACAATGTTCTCCTCGATGCTCTTGGAGATCTATTTGATGTAATGACTTTTTGCTATGTGTTTGTTGGGATCCGATGAATTGTGAGTTTATGTTCAGATCTATACATGAATATTATTTGAGTCTTCTCTGAACTCTTCTATTCATGATTATTATAGCCTTGTATTTCTTGTCTGATTTATTGGTTTGGTTTGGCCAACTAGATTTATTTATCTTGCCATGGGAACAGGTGCTTTGTGATGGGTTCGATCTTGCAGTGCTCAGTCTCAGTGACAGAAAGACACATGACACCCATGTATCGTACGTGAGTTTATCTTGTCTACATCATGTCATCTTTCTTAATGCATCACACCGTTTTTCCATGAACTTAATATACTAGATGCATGCTGGATAGCGCTCGATGTGTGGAGTAATAGTAGTAGATGCAGGCAGGAGCCGGTCTACTAATCTTGGACGTGATGCATATATACATGATCATTGCCTTGGATATCGTCATAATTATTTGCTTTTCTATCAATTGCCCAACAGTAATTTGTTTACCCACCGTATGCTATTTTGTCGAGAGAAGCCTCTAGTGAAAACTATGGCCCCCGGTCAATTTTCTATCATATATTAAAACCAAAAATACCTTGCTGCAATTTTATTTTGTTTATTTTATTCTGTATTTTTTAGATCTATTTATCAAAACTTATACAATTTAATCTTTCTCTTGACCGTTGAGGGATTGACAACCCCTCTACGCGTTGGGTCACAAGTATTTGTTGTTTGTGTGAAGGTGCTGTTTACATAGTGTTGCTTGGTTCTCCTACTGGATTGATAACCTTGGTTTCATAACTGAGGGAAATACTTATCTCTACTGTACTGCATCATACCTTCCTCTTCGGGGAAATCCCAACGTAGATCACAAGTAGCAGGAAGAATTTCTGGCGCCGTTGCCAGGGAAACATCATCAACATATATCAAGTACCTACGCATAAACTCTCGTCTCCTTGCAATTACTTTATTTGCCATTTGCCTCTCATTTTCATCTCCCCCACTTCTAAAAAGTTGTACAAAAAATTACAAAAATATTTTTTGTTTGATTGATCGATTGATCGCTATGGCTAGTTCCTCTCTTGTTTCGTGTACCCCTAAAAATTAAATTCGTAATTTTAAGCAAAGGGGCAAAGAAAATTTAAAAGATTCTTGGTATATGATTCGTGATGCTCATAATAGATCAACTCGCAAGCAATCCACTACAGACTTCCTTCGCAATTTTTATGTAGGCATTACTACTTGGTATAGATTTGTTCTTGATACAATTAATAGAGTGAATTTCTTAAGTTTTACCAGTACGGATGCTCTCAATGCTATGGGAAATTTAATGGGATCATCGCCTATCACTATTAATGAAACAATCTTAACTTTGGAACATGTCATGCAAAGTTTAGGTACTACAGAAAAGAAAATGCCTACCATAGAATATATTGAAATTCTTGATAAAAAGATCCATAATTATGTCACTCAATTTGGATCAAAGGTAGGGAATACCCTTAAAATTCTGAAAGAGAAAGAACTCATAGTTGTTGGAAGGGTAGAAGAAAGTCCTGCTATGATTGATAAGTTGGAGGAAATTATTAATATCTTGGGGTCCGTTTTTTCTTCCATTAAAACTATTGAAAAGACTCCTCCTAGTAAGAATTGCAAATTTACTTATGTTCCAAATAACAAGGGTGCCACTTTTAGTAGCAATAACGAAGATCTTAAAATGATTAGTGTTTACCCCAATTTTGTTGAGTTGATAAAGAAACCTACTTGCAAGAATGAATTCTTTAACTTTATCCCTAGGAGTGTGATAATTAAGAATATGCATGCAAGATCTCTTAGGAATTATGGGTTTGTGATTGATGAGTTAGAAACCAAAGAAGAAAATACTTGAAACTACGTGTTATGCCTAGCTAGGGGCGTACAACAATAGCGCTTGTTGGGAGGCAACCCGATAGTTATCTTTTAATTTTTTGTCTTACTTTCCATTTTTAAATAAATAGGAAATTATGCTACTGTTATTATTGTGTTTTCATGTTTTAATTAGTGTTTGTGCCAAGTAAAACCTTTAGGATTAAGTTGATGATAGTTGATTTGATCCTGTTGAAAAACAGAAACCTTTATGCCAAGTTCTGGAATTTTATAAATTCACAAGAACGTTCTTTTACTCTGAATTTTTTACACATGATTGATATACAAATTTCCCATGTTGACAAAAAATTTCAGAATTTTTGGCGTTACAGAAGTATAGTCAATATTCAAATTGCTATAGACTGTTCTGTTTTTGACAGATTTTGTTTTTGTTGCATTGTGTGCTTATTTTGATGAATCTATGGATTGTGTCGGGGGCTATAAGCCATGGCAAAGTTAGAATACAGTAGGTATAATGCAATAACAAAATATGAATGGGTTTCCAATAGTACTTAAATTGGTGATTTGTTTTTTTATACTAACGGATCTCACGAAGGTTTTGTTATGTTTTGTGTGATTGAAGTTTTCATGTTTTGGGTGACATCACAATGGATGAAGGAAGGAGTGGGAAGAGCCTAAGCTTGGGGATGTCCGAGGCACCCCAAGGTAATATTAAAGGACTCCCAAGCAACTAAGCTTGGGGATGCCCCGGAAGGCATCCCCTCTTTCTTCTAACGACCATCGGTAATTTTACTTGGAGCTATATTTTTATTCGTCACATGTCATGAGTTTTGCTTGGAGCGTCTTGTATTATGTGAGTCTTTGCTTGTTTTTCTTTTTAGTTTGTCACAATCATCCTTGCTGAACACACTTGTTTGAGAGATCCATAATGATACCTTGATTTGTTAGAATTGCTCTATGTGCTTCACTTAAAAAAATTGAGCTAGGGAATTGCTCTAGTACTTCACTTATATTATTTTGAGAGTTAGTAAATTTTAAAGAAATATGCTCTCATGCTTCACTTATATTATTTTGAGAGTTGATTTTTTCTGAAGAAATATTTATGCTCTCGTGCTTCACTTAGATCTTTTTGAGAGTTAAAAATAATAATGGTAATTTGCACAAGATGTGAATTTTGTCCCAAAATGATAGATATCCAAGAGGGATATAATAAAAACTTTCATGAAGATCATTGGATATTATAAACTTGATTCCTTGCAATAGTTTTGCGATATGGAGATAATGATATGTGAGTCTTGTTGGTGAGTAATTATGCTTTAGTAAGAATATTTGTGTTAAGGTTTGTGATTCCCTCTGCAAGCATGAAAGTCAATAGTTATGCAACGAAGTTACATCCTACTTGTTGTGCATTATTCAGTGTTAGTTATGTTTAATGCTCGTTTATGCTCATTTTTGTTTTTTGGTTGGTCGCTTCTCAATCTATTTGCGAGCCTTCATTTGTACTAAGCGGGAATGCTGCTTGTGCATCCAACTCCTTAAACCCAAAGTTGTGCCAAATGAGACCACCATACCTACCTATATGCGGTATTTCCATGCCGTTGCAAGTAAATTTGTATGTTCCAACTCTAATTTTCAAAATGAATTTCCTTTTTGTGTGCCCGTACCGCTCATGAAGCGGCAGGGGGTGGACAATATTTTCCATGCTAGGTATGTTATTCTCAAGATGAGTGTTTATTTACTTGTCATTGCACGAGAGTGTGGTAGATAATAGGGATGCCCAGTCCCGAAATGAAAAAATAAATAAATACTATGATAATAAATTCTTTGGAAAGTGTTGGTATGGAAGGTACCCGTGGATACGGCTGGCCATGGATTGTGAAAGAATGGTGGAAAGAAAATAAACTTTACTTTTCGTTTGGGAACCGCCTATGATTTATCTAGCATGGAAGATACTGGGAATTCTCGGTCGCTTCCGTTGATAGGAAAAGAATGCCTCTCAAAAGAATTTTACCTCTCAATTTAAGCTATGACCTCTGGAACCTCTACAAATCTCTGCTTCCCTCTAGGAAGGGCCTATCTATTTACTTTTATGCATTTTTTGTTTTTATTTTGAGTCTCCATCTTCTCTTATAAAGCACCAACCAGGGAACACTATTGTCATACTTGTGCATTGGATGTAGCTAATATTTGAGTGTGTTTCATGAATGGATCAATGATTGAGCTTAATGGGCTAGGGATAGCTTACTTTAGCAATGATATTTTGAAAAGATATGGTTGCTTGTTGATATGCTTGAGTATTGATGTCTTCATGTCAAATTATAGACTATTGCTTTGAATCATTTAAAGTCCAAATGTCCATGCTAGAAAAGAAAAGAATATGTGATGACATGATAGGTAGCATTCCACATCAAAAATAATTTTTCTACCATTTACCTACTTAAGAACGAGCAGGAATTAAGCTTGGGGATGCTGATACGTCTCCAACGTATCTATAATTTTTTATTGTTCCATGCTATTGATACTATAATAGCATGGAACAATAAAAAAATTATAGATACATTGGAGACGTATCAAGCATTCCCAAGCTTAATTCCTACTTGTCCTCGAGTAGGTAAATGATAAAAACAAAATTTTGATGTGGAATGCTACCTTTCATATTCATCATATAATCTTTTCTTTTGTAGCATGGACATTTAGACTTGAATGATTGAAAGCAATAGTCTATAATTTGACATGAAGACATCAATACTCAAGCATACCAATAAGCAACCATGTCTTTCAAAATATCAATGCTGAAGAAAGCTATCCCTAGCCCATTATGCTCAATCATTGATCCATTCATGAAACACACTCAAATATTAGGTACATCCAATGCACAATTATGACAATAGTGTTCCCTAGTTGGTGCTTTGTAAGAGAAGATGAGACTCAAAATAAAAATAAAAATTGCATAAAGGTAAATAGATATGCCCTTTGCAGAGGGAAGCAGAGATTTGCAGAGGTGTCAGAGCTCAAAGCTTAAATTGAGAGATAAAATTATTTTGAGAGGCATGCTTTTCCTATCAACGCCACGACCAAAAGTTCCCAATGTCTTCCATGCTAGACACATTATAGGTGGTCCCCAAATAGAAAATAAAATTTATTTCTTTTCCACCTTTCTTTTCACAAGCCATGGCTAGTCGTATCCACGGGTGCCTTCCATACCAACACTTTCCAAGGAATTTATTATTATCATCATATTATTATTATTTTCATTTCGGGATTGGGCATCCCTATTACCTGCCACACTCTCGTGCAATGACAAATGAATAAACACTCATCATGAGAATAACCCGCCTAGCATGGAAAACATTGGCCACCCCCTGCCTCCACATAAGTGGTACGGGCACACAAAAAGGATTTTTATTTCGAATTATTAGAGTTGGCACATGCAAATTTACTTGGAACTGCATGGAAATACCGCATATACGTAGGTATGGTGGACTCATTTGGCACAACTTTGGGTTTAAGGAGTGGGATGCACAAGCAGCATTCCCGCTTAGTACAAATGAAGGATAGCAAATAGATTGAGAAGGGACCAACCAAAAAAGGAAAACGGTCATAAACACTCATCGAACATAACTAACATTGAATAACGCACCACAAGTAGGATATAACTTCATTTCATAACTATTGAATTTCATGCATGCATAGGGAATCACAAACCTTAACACCAATATTCTTACTAAACCACAATTACTCATCAACATGACTCACATATTATCGTCTCCATATCGCAAAACTATTGCAAGGAATCAAACTTATCATATCCAATGATCTTTTCATGAAAGTTTTTATTATATCCCTCTTGGATATTCATCACATAGGGACCAAATTCATATCTTCTGCAAATTACCATTACTATTATCAACTCTCAAATTGATCTAAGTGAAGCATGAGAGTGCATTTCTTCAAAAAAATCAACTGTCAAAATATTATAAGTGAAGCATGAGAGTGCATTTCTTCAAAAAAGTTCAACTCTCAAAATAATATAAGTGAAGCATGAGAGTGCATGTATTTCTTTAAAATATAACCACCACCATGCTCAAAAATATTTAAGTTATGCACTAGGTTAAATGCTTAGCTAAAAAAATTAAGTGAAGCACCTAGAGCATTCTAACAAATCATGATGAACGTGTGGATCTCTCAAATAGGTGTGTCCAGCAAGGATGATTGTGACAAACTAAAAATCAAAAGAAGCAAAGACTCATATAATACACGACGCTCCAAGCAAAACTCATATCATGTGACGAATAAAAATATAGCTCCAAGTAAAATTACCGATGGTTGTTAGAAGAAAGAGGGGGTGCCATCTGGGGCATCGCCACGCTTAGTTGCTTGGGAGTCCTTGAATATTACCTTTGGGTGCCTCGGGAATCCCCAAGCTTAGGCTATTGCCACTCCTTATTTCTTCATCCATCGTGATCTCACACAAAACTTGAAAAGTTCAATCACACAAAACTTAATGATACATTCGTTAAATCCGTTAGTATAATAATGCAAATCACCACTTTAAGTACTATTGCAAACCCATTAATATTTTGTTATTTCATTAACCTACTATATTCTAACTTTACCATGGCTTATACCCCATGATACAATCCATAGATTCATCAAAATAAGCACACAATGCAACGAAAACAGAATCTGTCAAAAACAGAACACTATGTAGTAATCTGAACATTGACCATACTTCTGTAACTCCAATTTTTTTTTTGAAAAATTAGGACAATGTGGGAAATTTGTATATTAATTATGTGTAAAACATTCAGAGCAAAAGTACATTTTTGTGAATTTACATAATTCTAGAACTGGGCGCAAAAGTTTCTGTTTTTTTACAGAATTGAGTCAACTATCAACCAAACCATCCTAAAGGCTTTACTTGGCACAAACACTAATTGAAATGTAAAAAGCACAATCATAACAATAGCATAATTGTGTGAACACAACAAAATAAAAAATAAACAATTGGGTTGTCTCCCAATAAGCTCTTTCTTTATAGCCATTAAGATAGGCTTGAGATTTCAACGATGCTCACACGAAAGATAATAATTGAAACTCAAAGAGAGCATCATGAAACATGTGACAAACACATTTAAGTCCAACTCTCTTCCTATGCATAGGCATTTTATAAGCAAAAAAATTATCAAGACATGAAATATCTAGCATATGCAAGCAAGGAGAAAGATACCTTAACAATCTCAACATGAAGAGAGGTAATTTAGAAACATGAAGATTTCTACAACAATATTTTCCTCTCTCATAATAATTACATGTAGGATCATAATCAAATTAAAAAAATATAGCTATCATATAAAATTTTCTCTTCATGATCCGCATGTATAAATTTTTTATAATCTTCCAAGATAGTGGGATTAACATCAACTAAAGTCATGACCTCTCCAAACCCACTTTTATCAAAAACTTCATAAGATTGAACACTCACCAAATATGTGGGATTATTTTTAACTAAAGTTCACACTCTTCCAAATCCACTTTCAACATTATTGCAAGCATATTCATCATGAGGCTTAAATAAATTTTCAAGATCATAAGAATCATTATCACCCGAATCATCATCATTGCAATAAGTAGTGAACATAACAAAATCATCATCCCCAAGCTTGTAGCTTTGCATATCATTAGCACAATTATCATTAGTAGAATTTCTAATAACATCATTGCAATCATGTTTGTCATTCAAGGGACTATCAAGTGTGGGTGCAATAGCAATAATTTCATGTTTAACATAAGGAACTATAGCAAGTTCTCTACATAAGCATCATTAATATTGCCTTCATGGCCATAAGAATAGCAAGCCTCATGTTCATAAAGGGGAGTTATTTCAATCAAATCAATGGAATCATAATTATCTATAGATTCATGTATATCATTATTCTCTTCCAAAGCAGCAGACATTCTCCTAATGAATTCACTAACATAGGCATTAGAATCATAGATTTAATAGCAATATTTAAGTATGGAAAAAAAATTAGATTTGTAGAGCGTAATATCATACTTATCAATCAAAGAAGCAACTTCATAAGCACCCTTAAAAGTAATAAATTCTTTGATTTGTTCGATATCATAGTAACTATAAACACTTTTGGCATACGAAGATAAGATTTCATTATCATTAAACTCACATAGGTAGGGAAGGTGTTTTTTAGGGTCCTTTGAGAAACAGGTAAAATCATAAATTTCACATAGATTCCAAGCATAGCATAGCAAACAATTTATTAGATGCCATAAGAGTCTCCCTTTCTGAGACAAATGGTGATGCACAAAATGAGCATGCTCATCTAAAGATTTTCCATCAACTAAACTAGTTCGGGTTTCAACATGAGCACAAATGGATCGAAGATGATCCAAGTAGAAAACTTTAAGTGGATCCATAGTTATCTTTATTTTCTTGTTTATTTTTCTATTTTTGAGTCATGAAATGAAGTCAATAAAAGCAGGCAAACAAGCAAACAAGCAAAAAGGCAAACAAAAAATATTTTTTATATTTTTGCAAAAAACTTTTTGGAAGTGGGGGAGATGAAAACAAGAGGCAAAGGCAAATAATGTAAATACAAGGAGATGAAAGTTTATGCGTAGGTATTTGATAGATGTTGATGATGTCTCCCCGACAACGGTGCCAGAAATTCTTTCTACTACTTGTGAACTGTGTTGCGATTTCCCAAAGAGGAGGGGATGATGTAGTACAGTAGAGATAAGTATTTCCCTCAGTTAAGCACCAAGGTTATCAATCCAGTAGGAGAACCAAGCAACACCTCGTTAGCTGCACCTACGCACAAACATCAAATCCTTGCAACACAACGTGAACAAGGGGTTGTCAATCCTTTGATGGTTACGAGCAAGATTGAATTGTATGGTATTTGATAGAAAGATCAAACAAAAATATAAAATAAAATAAATAAAGTAAAAAACACAGAAAGGTATTTTTGGTTTTAATATATGATAAAAGATAGACCAGGGGCCATTGTTTTTACTAGAGGCTTCTCTCGAGAAAATAGCATATGGTGGGTAGACAAAAACTGTTGGGCAATTGATAGAAAAGCAAATAATTATGACGATATCCAAGGCAATGATCATACATAGGCATCACGTCCGAGACAAGTAGACCGAAACGATTCTGCATCTTCTAGTATTACTCCACACATCGACCACTATCCAGCATGCATCTAGATTATTAAGTTCATAAACAACGGAGTAATGCCTTAAGCAAGATGACATGATGTTGACAAGATAAACTCACGTGTAAATAAACCCCATATTTTACCCTTAATATCAACAACACATATGTGTCATGTCCCCTTCTGTCACCGGGATTGAACATCGTAAGATCGAACCCATTACAAAGCACCTCTTCCCATGGGAAGATAAATCAATCTAGTTGGCCAACCAAATCAATAGATCGGAGAAGAAATACGAAGCTATGTTAATCATGCATAAAAGAGTTCAGAGAAAACTCAAATAATATTCATGGATTGATCTGATCATAAACTCACAATTCATCGGATCCCAATAAACACATCGCAAAAAGTGATTACATTTAATAGAAGTCCAAGAACATCAAGGAGAACATTGTATTGAAGAACATCGAGAGAGAAGAAGCCATCTAGCTACTAACTATGGACCCGTAGGTCTATGGTAAACTACTCACACATCATCGGAAGGGCAGCAAGGTTAATGTAGAGCCTTCCGTGATCGAATCCCCCTCCAGCAGAGTGCCAAAAAAAGCCCACAAATGGGATCTCTCGAGAATAGGAACTTGCGGCGGCGGAAAAAGTATTTCGTGGACTCCTCTGTTGGTTTCAGGATTTTAGAGAATTTATAGAGGCGGAGTTAGGTCAAAGGAGCCACATGGGCCCCACGAGCCATAAGGGCACGCCCTGGTGCCTCATGGGCCACTGCTCCATCTTCTTGTCCCCTCCCGAAGCTTCCAGGGTCTCTGATGTCCAGAAAAAATCATCAAAAAGTTTCATGGCATTTGGACTTCTTTTGGTACTGATATTCTGTGAAACCAAAAACAAGCAAAAAACATCAACTGGCACTGGGCACTCAGTTAATAGGTTAGTCCCAAAAAATGATATATTGTTGCTTGAAATTGTATATAAAACATCCAAGATTAGTACTATAATAGCATGGAACAATAAAAAATTATAGATACGTTGGAGACGTATCAGACTACTGTCTCAATGCGTTCCTAAGCTTATACAAGCAAGATGCCATCCAACAGACCAATCTTTGGAGGAAGACACCTATATGAGCCCAACTGCTGGTCACAGTCTATGAGATTGGGGTGATCTCTATCAAGCTCATGAATAGGCCAGGAGTGTGACTAATATGCTCCACCCGAGGGGTCATCCTTTGGTAGTCTAGTACTAGTAAGACATGTGGTGAAACTTCTTTACGCCAAACTGACAATTCAAGGCATAGTCCATTGTTCAGCTGTGAAGGAGCGTAGCTACTTGCTCTAGGTGGAGCTCAACCTTAACAGGTCTCCACTGAAATACTGGTATATCAAAGTAGTGTTTGGAACAAAGGAAAATATGGGCCCTTGAGATCTGGTGGGGGATTGTCGAAATCTTAGGGTGGGCCTACGTCCCATGTAACAATTTCTGAAAATCTCTAAGGGCCCATGTGGGTTATATGGCACTAGGGGCGGTGGGAAGTTTAGTCCCACCTTGCTAGTTGGAGAGGAGTTGGACCTCCTTACAAGGGGTTCTCTTCCACATGCTATTGGAGCTTGAGAAGAAAAGAGGCCCTTGCACGGTCCTCCTCCGCCGCCCACCTCACCACGGCACGCCACGCCATGCCTCGTCACAACGCGCCACGGGTTGCAGGAATGAGCCGAGCCATTCTCACACCTATGCGCTTATTTTTGTCGGTCAGTAACAGAGAGTTTCTGACAGCTGGGCCATGATCCGAGACATCGTCATAGGCTGTCACCGACTCGGATGTGCATCGAGCCCATGTCTCTCCACGCGGCTGCGCCTATATATGTGCGAGGCGTCTCCCAACCCTAGTCTTCAAGCGAATCAGATCGCCTCTCTGCCTCCACGCCCATTGTCGTTCCTTTTCTGCTGCTGCCACCGGCGACTCCATCGTGTTCACCGCGTACATGGTTGACGGGAGAGCAGGCCTCCAAAAACCCGCCTCTCCGGGTCCTATACAGGAGAGGGGCGATTAGGGTTTTGGGTAGCGACTACGCACTGCTTGCCTCTGATCTGCTACTCCTCTACGTCTACGTCGTCTTCGTCATCACCATGTCCATCAATGCTGAATGTGCCGCCACCGAGAAGATCGAAGCTGACAGAAGGCCGCAGAGGACGCCGCTGCTGCCACCGCCGCGGCTTTTGCCTGATCTACTGGAGGGTATAACTCGTTTATCCCACTCCTATTGTTTTCTGTTATAGCCATGCTAGCATTATACGTAGATGTGTCTGCCATTAGCGTAGTATGTGCTTGCGTGGTCCAATATCAGCATGTTGTTAATTCTGTCAATGCCATGCTAGTGATTTATTCATGGATTAAATTAATCAAAAAATATGCCTATTTACTCAACATTTAATACCATAGATGCATGCTAGATAGTGGTCGATTGGTGAAGTAATAGTAGTAGATGCAGGAAGGAGTCGGTCTACTTGTCTCGATGTGATGCATACATACATGATCATTGTCGTGAATATGTCATAACTATGCGCTTTTTATCAATTGCCCAACGGTAATTTGTTCACCCACTGTATGCTATGTGTTCGAGAGAGAAGCCTCTAGTGAAAACTATGGCCCCTAGGTCTACTTTTATCATATTGCTAAAAATCCAAAAATACTTTGCTGCAATTTATTTACTTTTATTTTGCTTTGCAATTTATCTATCTATCACTATCAGAACTAATCCTTGCAAGTAACAAGTTCAAGGGGATTGACAACCCTCTTGCCCGTGTTGGGTGCAAGTATTTGCTTTTGCGTGTGTAGGTGCTGCTTAGGGGAGTTTGCTTGGTTCACCTATTGGTTTGATAACCTTGGTTCTCACTGATGGAAATACTTATCTCTACTGTACTGCATCAGCCCTCCTCTTAGGGGAAATCCCAACACAGCTTACAAGTAGCATTACGCACCAAAATTGACAGGTGATGAGTGATATTTTTACACTCATTTCAACCTTGTTTAAACCAAGATAATTCACTAAAAGAGAGATATTCGCTTCGATATTGCCACTAATGACTAATGAATGCAAAGGATTCCACAAATCCTCTCTTTAATATTTTTCCACAGGAAATGGGCTAAAAAGGGAAGATATCACGTGGGAGAAAGGAAAGGAAGGAAAATGGAGAAGAAATAAATCCCCAGGAGGCGTCAGAAGGACTCCATAGCAAAAGACAATGTTCCATGTGAGCGCTCGCATGAGCGGTCGTTTGGCATGGAAGCCGAGGAGCACGTCCACCTGAACAACTTTTATTAAGGGGACCCCATCGAAATGTCAACAGACAGAGCACAGGAGGAGCGCCAAGCACAGCCACAACCCATTCATCATCATCTTCATCCACAAACCCTAGCCGCCGCCATTTTCACCTTCATAGCCATCTCCATCTCCACCACCATAGCCTCTCTCATCTAGTTCATACTTGTAATCGTGGATAGCACAAGGCATCTATTGTAAGACATATTGTAATCAGTCAATCTCAAGATATGTTCTTCAATGATTTCTTCTTGCGATCTGATCTCCATGTGTGAGTAGTCCGATAAGGTATGGGGTGAGGCATGAGCCTTGCAGCCCTAGGTATTTGCTAAAGGGATTAATGGAAGTCTTTGACACAACATCTTGTATGTGTAAAATAAAATTGTATCGTGAAGTGTCTCTTGTCTTGTCTGCGATCTCCATCTCTGCAGGTACCCAGGATCATGGAGATCGAGCACCGGTGAGGCTAGAAGCAAGGGGGCCATGAAGTGTTGTGCTGAACACTGGTGGCAATAAGGTTTAGTAGGGTAACATGGATCATATCCTTGTGGATTCATGAGGTGTAGTCATTGAACGCATAAAGCTTTTGTCTGATATTATTATCTTAATTATCGGGGCAACCCCGTGAGATGGATAGGGACTTCGGTAGGACAACTGATTCTTGATGTAGGACTCGTGCCAGTCAGGATGTTATTTGTACACATCCCCCATTCCAAACAAAGCAAGCACCTCTTGATGGGTGGCTTCCCAAGCACAAACTAATATCATTTTTTATCCGAAAATCAATACATGGTTGTAAACATTAAGACCTCATCCCTGTACCTTCTTTTTATTATAAGTTTTTTAATCAATATTTGCTTGCAGATTCGGTCAAAAGCTGGATTTGACACTTTAGAAAAAGCTTGCTAGAGACTATCGCTTCAAGGGAATCTTCTTCTCGTGTGTTCGATAACCCAGGGTCACCTCGGGGGAAATAGGTGTGGGATACTCTTTTTAGTTCCAATACCAGATCAACAAAAAGGAGACATCAAGCCCTTTTTATGGAACCATTGCCAGGGAGGAGTTTAGTATTCCTAGTCTTTGTGTTTAGAGTTTTTGTTAATGTTAATTTTCAATTTTTGTGTTTACTTTTTGAGTTTTAGTTTAAGTTTTATTTTGTTGCAAGTCTTGTCAGTAGAAAAATTCAAAAAGTTATTATGGCTCGTGATCTTGGGAGTTTTTCTAGTCCTAGAAACAACTTCATGCGTGAACAATTTGGAGCTACAGAATATGAGACTAAACCAAACCTAGTTTCCATGGTTCAATAGGACCAATTTGGAGGCTCTGCTTCTAAGGATGCAGGTTGATACGTCTCCAAAATATCTATAATTTATGAAGTATTCATGCCATGTTTACAACAATTTTATATGGTTTTGGTATGATTTGGATGGAACTAACCCGGACTGACGCTGTTTTCAGCAAAACTACCATGGTGTTGTTTTTTGTGTGCAGAAATAGAAGTTCTCCAAATGCAACGAAACATTTTGACAACTTTTTTTGGAACAAAAGAGGCACTCGAAGCTTCGTGGGAGGACCAGAAGATGAAGGAGGTGAGCACAAGGCACCTGGGCGCGCCAGGAGGCCCAGGCGCGCTGATGTTGCTTGAACTACGTCGGTATTTCCCCAAAGAGGAAGGGATGATGCATCACAGCTACGGTAGGTATTTCCCTCAGTTATGAAACCAAGGTATCAATCCAATAGGAGAACCAAGCAAAACTATATAAATGGTACCTGCACACAAAGAACAAAAACTTGCAACCCGACGCTTATGAGGGGTTGTCAATCCCTCTACGGCTAACGGCGCCAGAAATTGTCAAGTTGGCGGGATAAAATGTGTGTAGATTGGATAAATAGATCTTGATAAAATGCAAAATAAAACAAGTAACAAAAAAGTGCAGCAAGGTATTTTTGGGTTTTTGGAATAATAGATCTGAAAACAAAAGCGAATAAAAATAGATCTTAAAGCAAATATGATAAAGAATAGACCCGGGGCCGTAGATTTCACTAGTGGCTTCTCTCGAGAAAATAGCACACGGTGGGTAAACAAATTACTGTTGGGCAATTGATAGAAGATCGAATAATTATGATGATATCCAAGTGTCGGTGTACTAAAGTTTGGGCCCTTTTAGTACCCCTTACTTGTGCACGGGCGGTTGTAGCCACGCTCGCGGCAAGGCTTGATGGGGACAGCTGGAGGCAAAATGCAAGACAACGAAGATGGCGTCCAAGCCAGTAACTAGGGAGCAGAAGATAAGCTGGAGCCCCGGCAAGATCCTTGCCGGGGCGGCTCGCGAGGCCGTGGCAAGATCCTTGCCGGGACGACTTGCGAAGCACTAACAAGAACAACACCCTTGAGGTTGAAGAGCTTTGACACCATCGAAGTGTCAAGACCAAGGCCCAAGGGGCGCGTGCGTAGTGGCATGCATATCTTTGTGAAGATCCTGCCACCGTTCCAGCGCAGCAGTTAGCCAGCTAGCCTGGCATTGCATGCCTCGTCAGCCTGGATACGTGTCAAGGCGGAGTGAGGCGGCAATGGACGGGACGGGCTCTATTCCCGTCCCCGATAAAGCTAGGGGGCACGTAATCAGCGCATTTAATGTGTTTTGTCCCAGGACGTCAGTGATAAGCATGGCTACTTTACACCTCCTGTGTGCCACTGTGGCAGCCCCTTGGACGTATAAAAGGAGGCCCAAGGCATACTGGAGGGGGATTCCGACTTTTTGGACTCTCCGGCCTAGCTTGCATGCATAGCAGCTAGCCGAAGCTCAAGAACACATAATATCCACACAAAGCAGGACTAGGGTTTTACGCTTCTCAGCGGCCCGAACCTAGGTAAAAAATCCCTCGTGTTGATCTCTAGATCTGCTATTTGCGCACCCCTCTTCCCCTACCTGGCACGCCAAAGATGTCGGGGAAACGACACCTATGGGATTGAGTGGATCCCTTCTACGGTTTGGCAGGGAAGAGGGGTGCGCAAAGAGCAGATCTAGAGATTAACACAAGGGATTTTTTACCCAGGTTCGGGCCGCTGAGAAGCGTAAAACCCTAGTCCTGCTTTGTGTGTATATTATGTGTTCTTGAACTTCGGCTAGCTGTTATGCATGCAAGCTGGGCCGAAGAGTCCAAAAAGTCCGAATCCCCCTCTAGTATGCCTTGGGCCTCCTTTTATACGTCCAAGGGGCTGCCACAATGGCACACAGGAGGAGTAAAGTAGCCATGCTTATCACTGACGTCCTGGGACAAAACGCATTAAATGAGGTGATTACGTGCCCCCTAGCTTTATCGGGGACGGGAATAGAGCCCGTCCCATCCGCCGCCGCCTCACTCCGCCTTGACACGTATCCAGGCTGACGAGGCATGCAATGCCAGGCTGGCTGGCTAACCGCTGCACTGAAACGGTGGCAGGATCTTCACGAAGATCTGCATGCCACTAAGCGATAGGAGTAGCCCGGCAGCCTTGAGGCGGTGGATTCTGGTGGTTGCGACTGCGAGCTTCTCGTCTTGAGGGTCGAGATCGCCCCAGTTGCCGCCACGAACCACTTGCGCTCGCCGAGGCATGCAGAAGGGCGCCGGCTCCTTCTCCACAATCCAGCACCACCTGTGCCGCCATTTGTTCCACTTCTCCTTCTGGGTCCCGTTTGGATACGTCTCCTTGCACAAGGTCCTCGGGATCCAGGTGACGCAGCCAGATAGGGCCCCTCCTGGCTGGATGCGAGGGATGAAGTAGTGGCAAAAGAGCGCCGTGTTGGGGGCCACCCCGGCGAAGTTCTCGCAAAGGTGGGCAAAAATGACCATACACGCCACGGCATTTGGGGTAAAATCCAAGAGATGGAGGCCGAAGGTATACATGATGTCGTTGAAGAAATCTGAGAATGGGGGGCAGAGTCCGCAGTAGAAATAATCGATGAAGAAAGGAAATTTATCTGTAGCGGGCGCGGCGCAAGAAGCGGGGACGACGCGGGTGGTAGGATGCCCCATCGTCTTCCTCCCCCACATGCACTGGTACCGCTCCTTTAGAGCGCGCGCATCGAGCTTCGGAGCGAAGACGGTTTTCTCCTTCCGCATCTTCACCAACTCGCTCTCCGGCACCTCTTCCCCCTCGCTCGCGTTGGCCACTCCCTTGCCCTTGCTCGCTTTGGGCGCCATAAGAGACTGGGGAGGAGTGGGAGGTCGAGGATGGTGGGAACGCAGAGGGGGTGGATGGATGAGGAAACTCTGGTTTGGGCTCAAGGAGGAAGACGACGGCGGTTCCTAGATTGGAAAGAGCGAAGGTGGTAATGAGCAGTGCCTCTGCGGATTCCCCTTTTTATGGGGAAGGCGTGAGGCCGCCTCTTTACTGTCCAATCTAGGAACCGACACCTATGGGGAAGGTGCGAGGCCACCTCTTTACTGTCCAATCTAGGAAACACTCTTCCAACTTGCTGTAAGAAGTGGCCAGAAGTGGAAGCAGTGAGAAAGGTGACGGCACAATCAGCCGTCAAGTTCTTCAAGGGACTAGTTTGCCGTTTTGGTGTGCCAAATAGAGTCATCACCGACAACGGCACGCAGTTCATGAGCCGCACCTTCATGCAGTACATCCAGGACCTCGGCAGCAAAATCTGTTTTGCTTCTGTTGCACATCCGCGAAGCAACGGCCAGGCAGAAAGGACAAATGCTGAAGTGCTGCGAGGCCTCAAAACAAGAACTTTTGATAGGCTGCACAATTGCGGAAGACGCTGGATTGATGAGTTGCCGGCGGTTCTTTGGTCAATCAGGACGACACCGAATCGAGCCACTGGCCAGACACCCTTCTCCCTGGTATACAGGGCGGAAGCAGTTCTCCCCACAGAACTCATATACGGGTCACCTCGAGTGCTCGCTTATGATGAGCTTGAGCAAGAGCAGTTGCAGCAAGATGATGCTATGCTCCTTGAGGAAGATCGTCTTCAGGCTGCTGTATGAGCCGCGCGCTACCAGCAAGCCTTGCGCCGCTACCACAGCCGCAAGGTTCATGCCTGAAGCCTTGAGGAAGGCGACCTTGTTCTTCGGCGCGTTCAATCCGCCATGAATTCCAACAAGTTGACGCCAAAGTTGGAAGGCCCTTATCGGGTAATACGAGTCACCAGGCCCGGCACAGTCTGCCTGGAGACCGAAGATGGCATTCCAGTGAGCAACTCCTGGAATATCAAACATCTTCGCAAGTTTTACCCGTGAGGCGCGGTTGCCGGGACCCCCGGCATCCCCCTTTTGTACTAGCTTTGCCGGCAAGGCATATGACCCTATGTACAGAGCCAGGCGCAGACTCTGTGCGCAGTTGAATAAATTTAAGTATGTATAGTTCTTGTTGATTTCCATGTTTATTCATATGCATGCCTGTCCAGGATATTATACTACATTCATTTCCAGCAAGTACTGATGAACCACCAAGGTTCCATGTTCCTATTTTCTCTTCTTTCTTTTTCTCAAAGGACAGAAGGTTCCCTCGCATACAAGTTTGCCGGGGAGGATAGAGAGTGTGGGCACCAACAGGCGACGTTCGAAGTGGCGTCTTGCGGGAAAGAGTACAACAGCAAAATAGCTAAGTTGTAAAACCTTGAGGAATTTTTCTTTAAATGCAAAGTTATTTTCCTCGAACGATTTCAATTCCTGTATGGAAAACCTGCACGCGAAGGAACCTCGTCGCGATTGGTTGCGTCCTTGCTCTGTTTCGAGTCCGCTCAGCAGTTCAAGTGGCTGCACTAAGAGCGGCAAGGTGTCTTGCCGGCAGCGACACCCCCAGCAGGCTGCTAAGGATCCATTCCTGAAAGCGCTCGCGGCAAGGGTGCGCGCACCGGCAAGCCCTTCCAAAAAAAGCGTAGGGTGTATGCCATACAAGGAGGGATCAAACAAGGAAGATAGCATGCATTCAATCCAAAATACAGCAAGTTATATTACATCAATGCTTGCCGCGGTTCTAACTTAAGATAAACTGTCTTGGGCACGAGTTCATAGCGGCAAGGAAAAGAGAAACGGCTAGTCCCGGCGCTGGCCTTCCACCCTCTTGACTTGGTCAACCATACTGACGATGGGCGTGACAAGCTCTTCAAGCGCCCTGCGGTCCGCATCCGCCGGCAAGCTCTCTTGGCCGAGGTCGAGGTCGGGGTTCCTGTAGGCCACCTTGGTGAGCACCTTGAGAAGGACACACCGGCAAAGCTTGCGGGACTCGTTGGCCAGTTGGGTGGCTCGATTGGAGTGGCGCAGATTCAGAGCCTCGAGGACGGCCTCGAAGAACATGGTTAGCCTGGCGCTCTCAGAAATCCCCCTGTCATGGGAGAACCTGAAATTTGGCATGCCCATGATGGACAGTTGCGTGGTGAGCCTCTCCGCAACATCAATGAGGCGCTCAGTCCAGATCTTCACACCATCCACGTAATCATTGTGGGTGGCAGCGGCACTCGCAAGCAGCAGCTTCTCATCCTTGAGGTCCTTGGCCAGGGTCTTCTCACGAGCCCTGCTGCCCTCAAGGGACTCCTCCAGAGTGGTCAGCTTCAGCTTCAGATCGGCAATGGAGTCGTTGGAGGGAGAGATCTGTTGGGCCTTATCGGATATGGTGGTCTGCAACTCCGCCAAAGTATAGATAGTTTTGTCTCTATCGCTCTTGAGCGTCGACACCTCCTTGCCGTGCTTCTCTAGATCCAGCTCCAGCTTCTCCACCTTCCCGGCCAGCTCGTTCTTGGCGGCCTCTGCAGCCTCAACAGCATTGACGGCCTCCCTTAACTTGCCGGCATGGTCTAGGACCTGGGCGTCAAGCGCTTTCTTGTGTTCCTGCTCTAGCCCTTGGGTCCGCTGCGCGACGAGCTTTTCAACTTCTTCATCCTTGCCGCGGAGCTTGGCGGCAAGTGCATCCTCGCGAGCAGCGAGGTCCTCTTCGTGGGCGTCGGGCAGGACACGGCGTTCCCTTAGTTGGGCATCTTCCTTGGTGGCCTCTTGAGCGGCCTCCTCCTGTGCCTTCTCAATATCTGACTGCTTCAGAAGGAGCTCCTCCCAACGCTGGCTCATTTGCTCCTGGCCAGTCTTTAGCTCTTGCCAGGCCTCGGCGAACCAGACCTGCATCTGCTCGACACGCTTTTGGAAATCTGCCTCTGCCGCGTCGGCAACCGCTGCCCTGGAGTCCAGTTTCTCTTTACAGGCACGGTGGAGCGCCTGGAGTCTCTGAAAGTTGTCGCTCATGGCCTGGAGGAGCTGGTCTTCTTTAGATCCGCTGCTGCTGGTGCTTGGCTTGTCGACAACCTTGAGCCCGGCAGCGGCGATGACTTCTTCATCGAAAGCCTCCCCCTCGGTTGGCGCTCCGGTGCTTGCCGTCCCCGGGATGCTGACAAACAGATTATCGCCAATCTTCAGATATCTGCTAGAGGGGGGGCTTCGGATGTCAACGGTTGGTCTTCAACTTCCATCTCCCCGGCAGCAGGAGACCTAGGGACCAATGTAGCGCCAGGCGCTCCTGCGGCAGGGATGCCGTCAGTACGGTCGTTGGTCCCCTTGCCGGCCTCCGCAGCGGACCCCTTGGCGGCCTCGTCAGCAGCAGTCTCGGCGGCCTCGGCGGCAGCGTCCTTGGCGGTCTCCTCGATGGTGGTGTCAACATCCATCTGATCCGCCAAGGAGGGATCTAGAGGCCAAGAAGGAGAAACAAGATGGAGCCAGGGTTTTTTAAAAAAAGAGAAAAGAGATCGTACTGAAGAATCGACAAAGGCCAGGAAGCGGGCGGCTCACCTATGATGAGTGGTGGAGGGGTGTTTCCCTCCCCGGCAACACTCGTTGCCGGGATAGAGCTGCCGGCACCTGTGCCTGCCGACCCTTCCTCTGCGCGCGTGGGCTCGTCGGTGGAAGCCCTTGCCGGGGATCTCTCCCTTAGCGGCGTGGGCTCGTCGGTGGAAGCCCTTGCCGGGGATCTCTCCCTTGGCGGCGTGGGCTCGTTGGTGTGGATCCTTGCCGGAGACCCCTCCCTAGGTGGCGTGGTTGATGGAGGAGGCATGTTGGGGGTGGCCCTTAACGGCTCCTCCTGTTGTCGCTCCTCTCCTGCAACCCCGGCAAGCTTAGAGGTGAAAATGCACGTCCCAACGCTCGCCAGTGGAAAGTGGGTAATGTGCTCACGCTGAGGGCTGAGCCGGGGGCTGCGACGTGGGCTGGGGTCCGGGCTGATCGTGATCAACTCCGGTGCGCTTAAAGTACTTGCCGGGGGCTCGTCGCCCACTGAGCTTTTGGCCCTCTTCGCCATCCTCTGCGCCAGTGTTTCCTTGTCTCTGTAGAGGCAAGCCACAACGAGAACAAGTCAGATAAGATGATCAAAACGGAGACTCAAAAGATAAAGCAATCAGTGAGGCACTTACTCATCCTCTACTTCTGGCGAACCCGCCCTATTCGGGCTGAAACCGAAGAGGTCAAAGTCGACCTCTAGAGTGGAGTCCGGGCTAGGGGGTGGAGATGGGGATGGGGACCTGGGCCGCTTGGCCAAGGCAGAAGCGGTGGCCGCTGCTTCCTTTGCCGCCGCGGCCGTACGCCTCGTTTGGCGCACAGGTTGTGGCTAGGCCTCTTACCGCTGTGTGGTCTTGCCGGCCGTTCCCTTGACGGGGGCCACTTTGCTCGAAGAGGCTCGCCGGACTGGCTCATCAGAGCTAGCCCGCCAAAGGACGCGTTTCTTCTTCCCCGGGACTGGGGGCTCGTCGTGTGCCTCCTCTTCATCTGCCTCTTCAGCCGCCTCTTCGGTTACCTCCTCTGGCTCGGCAAGTTCATCTTCTTCGCCGGCCTCGTCTTCTTGGAAGCCGACTCTGCCAGCCTCCTCGGCAAGGGCCGCCTCTTCCGCCCTGCTGGCGATGTACGCCACCTCTTCGTCGGTGGTGTCACGGATGAGTTGCGGTTCTTCGTGAACCCGCCTCTCCAACAAGCTGTCGAAGAACTCCTGCACCCGTGCCGTGTCAGGCACAACCCAGGTTGGGGTCAAGGCCGTGGGCGTTGAACACCGGCATCATGGCGATGATGGAAGTCAAGGCGGAGTTGTTGCACAAGGGAACCACGCCCGCCGGCAGCTTGAACGGCTTGCCGGCCTTCTCAGCCCTCTCGGCCTTGGTGGCTTTCTTGGCCTTGTCGGCCTTGAGTTGGAACAGCCTTTGGCAGAGGGCCGCGTGCTGCATCACCGTCAAATTGTTGTTTAGGCTGGGGCGCAGCCTCATACCATCCGCCGTATTCCGGAACTCTCAAGCCGGCCTTCCTTTGTTCTGCAAAGGAGCGATGCGGCGGCGGAGGAAGTTGGCCCCAATCATCTCAAGAGTGAGCCCGGTAGCCTTGAGGCGGTGGATTCTGGTGGTTGCGACTGTGAGCTTCTCGTCTTGAGGGTCGAGATCGCCCAAGTTGCCGCCACGAACCACTTGCGCTCGCCGGGGCATGCAAAACGGCGCCGGCTCCTTCTCCACGATCCAGCACCACCTGTGCCCCCATTCGTCCCACTTCTCCTTCTGGGTCCCATTTGGGTACGTCTCCTTGCACATGGTCCTCGGGATCCAGGTGACGCAGCCAGACTGGGCCCCTCCTGGCTGGATGCGAGGGATGAAGTAGTGGCGGAAGAGCGCCGTGTTGGGGGCCACCCCGGCGAAGTTCTCGCAAAGGTGGGCGAAAATGGCCCTACACGCCACGGCATTTGGCGTAAAAATCCAAGAGATGGAGGCCGAAGGTATACATGATGTCATGGAAGAAATCTGAGAATGGGGGGCAGAGCCCGCAGTAGAAATAATCGACGAAGAAAGGAAATTTATCTGGAGCGGGCGCGGCGCAAGAAGCGGGGACGACGCGGGTGGCAGGATGCCCCGTCGTCTTCCTCCCCCACATGCACTGGTACCGCTCTTTCAGAGCGCGTGCATCAAGCATCAGAGCGAAGACGGTTTTCTCCTTCCGCATCTTCACCAACTCACTCTCCGGCACCTCTTCCCCCTCGCTCGCCTTGGCCACTCCCTTGCCCTTGCTCGCTTTGGGTGCCATAAGAGACTGGGGAGGAGCAGGAGGTCGAGGATGGTGGTAACGCAGAGGGGGTGGATGGATGAGGAAACTCTGGTTTGGGCTCAAGGATGAAGACGACGACGGTTCCTAAATTGGAAAGTGCGAAGGTGGTAATGAGCAGTGCCTCTACGGATTCCCCTTTTTATGGGGAAGGCACGAGGCCGCCTCTTTACCGTCCAATGTGAAGGCATTTTTGCAGGCATGCTGCGACCATTCCACGCACGACCCCCACGTCGCGCATTCAATGTCGATCATGAGGAAGCGCAGCAGACGAAATGATTACAGCAGTTAACCCCTGCCACGTGTGCCCACGCACTGTTTGGGCCTAGCCAACAACGCGTTGTGCCCGCGTGTGTGGCCCAGGCCCGGGGGCTCCTGTCGGTGTACTAAAGTTTGGGCCCTTTTCGTACCCCTTACTTGTGCACGGGCGGTTATAGCCGCGCCCGCGGCAAGGCTTGACGGGGACAGCTGGAGGCAGAATGTAAGACAATGAAGACGGCGTCCAAGCCAGTAACCAGGGAGCAGAAGACAAGCTGGAGCCCCGGCAAGATCCTTGCCGGGGCGGCTCGTGAGGCCCCGACAAGATCCTTGCCAGGACGACTTGCGAAGCACTGACAAGAACACCACCCTTGAGGTTGAAGAGCTCTGACACCATCGACAGTGTCAAGATCAAGGCCCAAGGGGCACGTGCGTAGTGGCATGCAGATCTTCGTGAAGATCCTGCCACTGTTCCAGCGCAGCGGTTAGCCAGCCAGCCAGTCATTGCATGCCTCATCAGCCTGGATATGTGTCAAGGCGGAGTGAGGCGGCGACGGACGGGACGGGCTCTATTCCCGTCCCCGATAAAGCTAGGGGCACGTAATCAGCGCATTTAATGCATTTTGTCCCAGGACGTCAGTGATAAGCATGGCTACTTTACACCTCCTGTGTGCCACTGTGGCAGCCCCTTGGACGTATAAAAGGAGGCCCAAGGCATACTGGAGGGGGATTCAGACTTTTTGGACTCTCCGGCACAGCTTGCATGCATAGGAGCTAGCCGAAGCTCAAGAACACATAATATACACACAAAGCAGGACTAGGGTTTTACGCTTCTCAGCGGCCCGAACCTGGGTAAAAAATCCCTCATGTTGATCTCTAGATTTGCTCTTTGGGCACCCCTCTTCCCTGCCAAACCGTAGAAGGGATCCACTCGATCCCATAGGTGTCGTTTCCCCAACACCAAGGCAATGATCAATATATAGGTATCACGTCCAAGATTAGTAGACCGACTCATGCCTGCATCTACTACTATTACTCCACACATCGACCGCTATCCAACATGCATCTAGTGTATTAAGTTCATGGAGAAACAGAGTAATGCAATAAGAACGATGACATGATGTAGATGAGATCTATTCATGTAGGAATAGCCCCCATCTTGTTATCTTTAATAGCAACAATACATGCGTGTCTTGCTGCCCCTTCTGTCACTGGGAAAGAACACCGCACAATCAAACCCATCACAAAGCACCTCTTCCCATGGCAAGAAAAATCGATCTAGTTGGCCTAACTAAACCAAAGATCCGATGAAGAAATACAAGGCTATAAATAATCATGCATATAAGAGATCAAAGAAGACTCAAATAATATTCATGGATATAGATCTGATCATAAACTCGAAGTTCATCGGATCCCAACAAACACACCGCAAAAAAGAGTTACATCAAATAGATCTCCAAGAGATCATTGTATTGAGAATCAAAAACAGAGAAGAAGCTATCTAGCTACTGCCTACGGACCCGTAGATCTATGATGAACTACTCACGCATCATCGGAGAGGCACCAATGAGGATGATGAACCCCTCCGTGATGGTGTCTAGATTGGATCTCGTGGTTCTAGAACTTGCGGCGGCTGGAATTGTGTTTCGTCGACTCCCCTAGGTTTTCTGGAATATTTGGGTATTTATAGGGCGAAAGGCGGTGTGGGAGGTCACCGAGGGGGGCACAACCCGCCTGGGCGCGCTTGGGCTCCTGGGCGTGCCTTGGTGGGTTGTGCCCACCTCGGGCCTCCCCTCTGGTACTTCTTTGGCCCATCTTGTGTCTTCTGGTCAAAAAAAAATTTCTCCAAAAAGTTTTGCTGCATTTGGACTCTGTTTGGTACTGATATTCTGCGAAGTAAAAAACAAGCAAAAATAGTAACTGGCACTTGGCACTATGTCAATAGATTAGTCCCAAAAAATGATATAAAGTTGCTATAAAATGATTGTAGAACATCCAACAATGATAATATAACAGCATGAAACAAGCAAAAATTATAGATACGTTGGAGATGTATCACACGCCCAGGTGGGTTGTGCCCACCTCGAGGCCCATCTTCGCGTGATTCCAACACTGGAAAATCCTATAAATAGAGAAACTATCAGAAATAACCCTAGAGCAGAAGTTCCGCCTCCGCAAGCATCTGTAGCCATGAAAAACCAATCTAGACCCCGTTTTGGCACCCTGCCGGAGGGGCATATCATCACCGTTGGCCATCTTCATCATCCCGGCTGCCATCATGATGAGGAGGGAGTAGTCCACCCTCGGGGCTGAGGGTTTGTACCAGTAGCTATGTGTTTAATCTCTCTCTCTCTCTCGTGTTCTTGATGGCACTATCTTGATGTATCGCGAGCTTTGTTAATATAGTTGGATCATATGGTGTTTTCCCTCTCTATCTTGTTGTGATGAATTGAGTTTTCCCTTTGAGATTTCGTTTTATCGGATTGAATACTTTTATGGATTTGAGAGCACTTGATATATGTCTTTCATATGAATACCCGTGGTGACAATGGGATCTTATATTGATTCATTTGATATATGTTTTGGCACTCAACTCGCGGATTCCCGAGGTGACATTGGGGTAATCTAATCATAGGGGTTGATGCATGTTTTCGTCCTTGTTTCTCCGGTAGAAATCTTGGGGCACTCTTTTAGGTTCTTTGTGTTGGATCGAGTATTATGAATCTGAAATTGTTTGATGTGTATCGTATAATTAACACATGGATACTTGTGGTGACATTGGAGTATCTAGGTGACAATAGAGTTGGTTGATGCGTATCATATGGTGTTATTTTAGTACGAACTCTTGGATAGATCGAATGGAAAGAATAACTTTGTGTTATTTTAGTACGAACTCTTGAATAGATTGAACGGAAAGAACAACTTTAAGGTGGTTTCGTACCCTACAAACAATTTCTTCTTATGTTCTCCACTAGATAAGAACTTTGGAGTGACTCTTCATCACACTTTGAGGGATGGTTATATGATCCAATTATATTAGCATTGATAAGAGATTGCACTAGCGATAGTACGGACCCTAGGCCTCATTTTCAAGCATTGCAATACCGTTTGTTCTCCGTTTTGTCAATTGCTACCTTGCTGTTTTTATTGTTTCTATTACAAAAATCAATATCTACTATCCATATTACACTTGTAGCACCATCTCTTCGCCGAACTAGTGCACCTATACAATTTACCATTGTATTTGGTGTGTTGGGGACACAAGAGACTCTTTGTTATTTGGTTGCAGGGTTGTTTGAGGGAGACCATCTTCATCCTAGGCCTCCCACGGATTGATAAACCTTAGGTCATCCACTTGAGGGAAAATTGCTATTGTCCTACAAAACTCTGCGCTTGGAGGCCCAACACAAGTCTACAAGAATAAAGTTGTGTAGTAGATGTCAAGCTCTTTTGTGGCTCTGTTGCCGGGGAGGTGAGTGCTTGAAGGCGTATCTTTAGATCTTGCAATTGAATCTTTTAGTTTCTTATTTTATCACTAGTTTAGTTTATAAAAGAAAACTACAAAGAAATGGAATTGAGGTTGCATCATATTGTTCATCTTTATAATGTCTTTCGTGAAAATGATGGAAAGGAAAGTTGTTCTCAATTGATAGAGGAATAATTATAAAATGTTTGACAAAACAATCTTTGAATGATGAGCATGATTGCAATGTTGTTGGTATGAACTTTTTGAATATCCATGATGCTAACGATATGCAAAGCCATAAGCTTGGTGATGCTATATTTGATGAAGATGATATTTTTAGTCCCCCAAGTTTTGATGAGAAAATTTATTATGATGATTGCATGCCTCCTGTTTATGATGATTATATTGTTGAAAGTGGATTTGGAGAGGTCATGGCTTTATTTAATGATGAATCCACTATTTTGGAAGAGGTTTCAATTGATTGTAATAACAAAGTTCCTATCTATGATGATTATGGTGATGACATGTATGCTATAAAGAATAATGATAACCATGAAACTTGTCATCATGATTTTAATTTTCAATATGATTATGCCAATCAAGTATCACATGATAGTTATTTTGTTGAGTTTGCTCCCACTACTATTTATGAGAATAAATTTGCTTATGTGGAGAGAAATAAATTTTTTATGCAAGTGGATCATGAAAAGAATGCTTTATGTGATAGCTATATTGTTGAATTCATTCATGATGCTACTGAAAATTATTATGAGAGAGGAACACATGCTTTTACATATTGCAATAATATCAAATTTCCTCTCTATGTGTTGAAAATCTTGAAGTATTGCTTGTTTTGCCTTCCTATGCTAGTTGATTCTTGTTCCCATAAGTTGTTTGCTCTCAAAATCCCTACGCATAGGAAGTGGGTTAGACTTAAATGTAATTTTCATATGATTCATGATGCTCTTGTTATGTTTCAATTCTTATCTTTTATGCGAGCATCATTGAAATCATCATGCCTAGCTAGAAAGGCATTAAAGAAAAGCGCTTGTTGGGAGACAACCCAACATTTACCCCTACTGTTTTTATTCTTTCACATGGTTAGGATACTGTAGTAATCATGTTTTATTGCTTTTGTTTCAATAAAGTGCCAAGTAAAGCCTTTGATAATGTGGATGATAGTTGACTTGATTCTGTGCAAAAACAGAAACTTTTACGCTCAGTCCAGCAATTTTAAAAATTCACTGGAATTTGCTTTTTATCTGAAGTTTTTACAGATGATTTATATAAAAATTTCCTAAGTTTTACTAATTTTTCAGAAATTTTGGAGTAGCAGAAGTATGGTCAAAGTTCAGATTACTACACGCTGTTCTGTTTTTGACAGATTCTGTTTTCAACGCATAGTTTGCTTGGTTTCTAGTTTCTATGGCTTATATTGCTCAATAGAAATTGTGGAAATGATAAGGTACAGTAGGCATTGTGTGATAACAATTATGAATCTTGTCTTTGATAGTACCAAAGTGAATGATTTGTCTTTATCATACTAACCTATCTCACGAAGTTCCGTTAAGTTTTGTGTGATTGAAGTTTTCAAGTTTTGGGTGAGATATCGATATGAGGAAAATAAGGAGTGACAAGACCCTAAGCTTGGGAATGCACAAGGCACCCCCAAGGTAATATTCAAGGATGATCCAAGCAACTAAGCTTGGGGATGCCCCGGAAGGCATCCCCTTTTTCGTCTCCAACAATATCGGTAACCTCACTTGGAGCTATGTTTTCAATCGTCACATGATATGTGTTTTGCTTGGAGCATCATTTTATTTTGTTAGGATTTGCTTGCTGTTATTTAGAATAATGTTTTTCATCTTTCATTTCAATAAAAATGTCAAGTATAGCTTTTACCATGCTTATTTTGCAAGTCTATATGTGGCTGTTTGAAAACAGAAAGTTGCACGCTAGTGCGTGAATTGTTAAAAAATGTAAAAATGTGATAAAATGTTGAATTTTTTTGCACAATAAGATATGATAAATTTTCTACAATGTGATAAATTTTCAGAATTTTTGTAATTAAATAAATATGGTTCTTGCTTCATCCTTTACAGACTGTCTTGTTTAGACAGATTGCTGTTATGTTTGCATTGTTTGCATATGTTTGCTTGTTTAATGATTCTATTTGAGGATACGAGTATTAAATATACAGAGGCATTTAGTATGCAATGTTGAATAATAATTTAAGTGATTTGCTACAGTAGAGAATGATAAGGTTTTTCATTGATTTGTACTAACTTATCTCACGAGTTCTTGTTGAGTTTTGTGTGGATGAAGTTTTTAAGATTTAGGGAAACCAGGATATAAAAGGAATTAAGGAGACATAAAAGCTCAAGCTTCCCAAGATAATATTTCAAGAAGTCTCAAGCATCTAAGCTTGGGGATGCCCCGGTAGCCTAAGTTTTTGCTTCTCCACATGAGTTGTGCAATTCTTGGAATGTCATTTTGTTTTGTTTAACTTGCTGTTTTAATGAAATACTTAGATCTAAAAGTTTTTAAATAAGAGAGAGTCCTCAAATGGCTACCCATTTATTTAACTACTCGTTTGATCTTCACTTATAACTTTTTGGAGTAGTTTGCCATTTACTCTTGTGCTTCACTTATATCCTCTGAGTAAATTGTTGAATGAATTAAATATCATGAAGTTGAAATTATATGTTCATATCATTCCTAGTGGTAGCTTCCCATTGGGTTTAGAATGTGAAATATTTTGAAGCTTGACAATCACAAAAGTGGTCATACAAGCAATTCATGAATGATTAGTATAAGGAAGAGAACTTTCACATACAAATATATTATCTTGGACATTTTCTATGATTGTGAATACCCATTAATTATTTTCAAACTTGAGCAAATTAGTTGAAGTTGGACAAGGAAGACAACATAATGAGTTATGTTTGGGTATATTTGCATAGAAGTTATATTGTTATGGATCCTCCAACATGTGGTGTTTTCTTAGGATCTTTTGGTAGCCAAAAATTCGTACTAAGTAGAGATACTACTTGTGCATCCAAAAACCCTGAAACCCAATTTCTTGCCATGAAGGTCCTCCATATCTACCTATGGATTGAATAAGATCCTTCAAGTAAGTTATCATTGGTGCAAAAAGGCAATAAAAATTGCTTCTAAATGTGTTTGATCATTTAGTGTAAGAGAAAATTGAGCGTTGTATGAACTTGTGATGGCAAAGTAATAAAAGTGACTGACTGCATAATAAAGCTTGCTATCATAAGGGGCAATATAACGTGACGTTCTTTTGCATTAGGGGATTGTGCATACAAAACAAAAAAGCGCATGACAACCTCTGCTTCCCTTTGCGAAGGGCCTATCTTTTACTTTTCAATATTTACTTTTATGCAAGAGTCAATAGTATGCATTCTCATTTCAACCTCAATTATTCTCTAGTTGGCAAGCATCATGTGGTGGGGAAAGATCTAGGCACATATGACCAGTCAAATATATTTGATCATGAATTATTATTGTTGACAATTATCTCTATGATAAATGAGTTGGGAGGCGAAACATTATGCCCCTATCTTTCTCTGTGTTCGATGGATGCCATTTGTTCTAAAAATATGCTTTGAGTACTAGCAATCATAGAAGACTATATGATGATTGAGTATGTGGAGCTCTTACTTAGACTCTGTTGAATAAGTTGAATTGCAATTGTTTGGTGACTAAGAATATAGGTTGTTGAGTTTCAAGAGAATTCATTGTTTGAACCTTAACATGGGAATTGGTTGCTACTTTAACATGAGAAGTTTTATGAGAAAGAATTGCTGTTATGATGCTAGGAAAAGTGATTGAAATTATCATTGATCAAATTGATGCACTTTGCTAGCGTTCACACTTCATAAATTATTTCTTTTATCATTTACCTACTCGAGGACGAGTAGGAATTAAGCTTGGGGATGTTGATACGTCTCCAACGTATATATAATTTATGAAGTATTCATGCCATGTTTACAACAATTTTATATGGTTTTGGTATGATTTGGATGGAACTAACCCGGACTGACGCTGTTTTCAGCAGAACTACCATGGTGTTGTTTTTTTTGTGTAGAAATAAAAGTTCCCCAAATGCAACGAAACTTTTTGATGATTTTTTTTGGAATAAAAGAGGCACCAGAAGCTTCGTGGGAGGACCAGAAGGTGAAGGAGGTGAGCACAAGACACCTGGGCACGCCAGGAGGCCCATGCGCGCTCAGGTGGGTTGTGCCCACCTCGAGGCCCATCTTCGCATGATTACAACACTGAAAAAACCTATAAATAGAGAAACCATCAGAAATAACCCTAGATCAGAAGTTCCACCGCCGCAAGCCTCTATAGCCATGAAAAACCAATCTAGACCCCGTTCCGGCACCCTGCCGGAGGGGGAAATCATCACAGTTGGCCATCTTCATCATCCCCGCGGCCACCATGATGAGGAGGGAGTAGTCCACCCTCGGGGCTGAGGGTTTGTACCAGTAGCTATGTGTTTAATCTCTCTCTCTCTCTCTCGTGTTCTTGATTTGGAATGATCTTGATGTATCGCGGGCTTTGTTAATATAGTTGGATCATATGGTGTTTTCCCCTCTCTATCTTGTTGTGATGAATTGAGTTTTCCCTTTGAGATTTTGTTATTATCGGATTGAATACTTTTATGGATTTGAGAGCACTTGATGTATGTCTTGCTATGAATACCCGTGGTGACAATGGGGTATCATATTGATTCACTTGATATGTCTTTTCGCACTCAACTCGCGAATTCCCGAGGTGACATTGGGGTAATCTATGCATAGGGGTTGATGCACGTTTTCGTCCTTGTTTCTCTGGTAGAAATCTTGGGGCACTCTTTGAGGTTCTTTGTGTTGGATCGAGTATTATGAATCTGAAATTGTTTGACGCGTATCATATAATTAACTCATGGATACATGTGGTGACATTGGAGTATCTAGGTGACATTAGAGTTGGTTGATGTGTATCATATGGTGTTATTTTAGTATGAACTCTTGGATAGATCGAATGGAAAGAATAACTTTGCATTATTTTAGTACGAACTCTTGAATAGATTGAACGGAAAGAATAACTTTAAGGTGGTTTCGTACCCTACAAACAATTTCTTCTTATGTTCTCCGCTAGATAAGAACTGTGGAGTGATTCTTCATCACACCTTGAGGGATGTTTATATGATCCAATTAGGTTAGCATTGTTGAGAGATTGCACTAGCGAAAGTACGGACCCTAGGCCTCATTTTCAAGAATTGCAATACCGTTTGTGCTCCGTTTTGTCAATTGCTACCTAGCTATTTTTTATTATTTCTATTACAAAAATCAATATCTACTATCCGTATTACACTTGTATCACCATCTCTTCGCCGAACTAGTGCACCTATACAATTTAGCATTGTATTTGGTGTGTTGGGGACACAAGAGACTCTTTGTTATTTGGTTGCAGGGTTGTTTGAGAGAGACCATCTTCATCCTACGCCTCCCTGGGATTGATAAACCTTAGGTCATCCACTTGAGGGAAAATTGTTACTGTCCTACAAAAATCTGCGCTTGGAGGCCCAACACGAGTCTACAAGAATTAAGTTGCATAGTAGACATCATAGGTATGCATTGATACGTCTCCAACGTATCTATAGTTTTTTATTGTTCCATGTTGTTATATTATCATTCTTGGATGTTTTACAATCATTTTATAGCAACTTTATATCATTTTTTGGACTAACCTATTGACATAGTGCCTAGTGCCAGTTGCTGTTTTTTTGCTTGTTTTTCTCATTTGCAGAATATCCCTATCAAACGAAGTCCAAATGCAGCGAAACTTTTTGGAGATTTTTTTTGGACAAGAAGACA
Source organism: Thinopyrum elongatum (assembly GCA_011799875.1). Classification (NCBI taxonomy): domain Eukaryota; kingdom Viridiplantae; phylum Streptophyta; class Magnoliopsida; order Poales; family Poaceae; genus Thinopyrum; species Thinopyrum elongatum. The sequence goes on from CM022303.1 coordinate 463,490,151, forward strand.
ACTTGGGAGCCAAGGAAGCACATGGGAGGAGGCCTCTTGGGCCCACAAGACACCAGGGCTCGCCAGAGGCCCCTAGAGTGCCCTAATGGGTTGTGGGGCCGACAGGGGTCTCCTCCACCGCCTCTCAGCTCTATAAATACCCAAATATTCCAGAAACCATAGGGGAGTCGATGAAACACAATTCCAGCTGCCGCAAGTTCCAGAACCACGAGATCCAATCTAGAGCCCTAATCCGACACTCTGCCGGAGGGGAACACGATCACGAAGGGGTTCATCATCCTCATTGGTGCTCCTCCGATGATGGGTGAGTAGTTCACCATAGACCTACATGTCCGTAGGCAGTAGCTAGATGGCTTCTTCTGTCTTTTTGATTCTCTATACAATGGTTTCTTGGAGATCTATTTGATGTAATGACTTTTTACGGTGTGTTTGTTGGGATCCGATGAAGTTTGAGGTTATGATCAGATCTATATCCATGACTACTATTTGAGTCTTCTTTGATCTCTTATATGCATGATTATTTATAGCCTCGTATTTCTTCTTCGAATCTTTGGTTTAGTTAGGCCAACTAGATCGATTTTTCTTGCAATGGGAAGAGGTGCTTTGTGATGGGTTCGATCTTACGGTGTCCTCACCCAGTGCCAGAAGGGGTAGCGAGGCACGTATGTATCGTTGCTATTAAGGATAAAAAGATGGGGTCTATTCCTACATGAGTAGATCTTGTCTACATCATGTCATCGTTCTTATTACAGTACTCCATTTCTCCGTGAACTTAATACACTAGATGCGTGAAGGATAGTGGTCGATGTGTGGAGAAATAGTAGTAGATGCAGAATCATTTCAGTCTACTAATCTTGGATGTTATGCCTTTATTCATGATCATTGCCTTGGATATCATCATAATAATTTGTTCTTCTATCTATTGCCCAACAGTAGTTTGTTTACCCACCGTATGCTATTTTCTCGAGAGAAGCCACTACCGAAATCTACGCCCCCTGGGTCTATCTTTTATCATATTGTTTTCAGATCCATCTTTTACCGTATATGTTTTTAGATCTATTATTCCAAAAACCCAAAAATATCTTGCTGCACTTTTTCTTTAGTTATTTTATTTCATGTTTTATTCAGATCTATTTATCCAATCTCATACAAACCAATCTATCTTTTTACCGTGGAGGGATTGACAACCCCTCTTACGCGTCAGGTTGCAAGTATTTGTTCTTTGTGTGCAGGTACCGTTTACATAGTGTTGCTTGGTTCTCCTACTGGATTGATACCTTGGTTTCATAACTGAGGGAAATACTTACCGTAGTTGTGCTGCATCATCCCTTCCTCTTTGGGGAAATACCGACACAGTCTCAAGCCATGTCATGCATTTACATAATTTTACTGAATTGCGCAACATGACACGCATAAAGGATTATGACCCAGAGGCTCTGAAACTTCACTTATTTCCTTTCTCTTTGAGAAGAAAAGCTAAAGAATGGCTTTTAGCTTTTCCTAAAGGCAGTATTACTTCTTGGGATGCTTGTTGTAACAAATTTTTATCTAAGTTTTGCCCACCTACAAAAATCGTGCAATTACGTTCTAGGAATACAGGTTTCAAGCAAGAAGAACATGAGCCACTAGCACTTGTGTGGGATAGAAGAATGAAGCTATAAGAAATTGCCCCAATCATGGAATGGAGGAGTGGTTAATCCTTCATATGTTTTATAATGGATTGAATCGTATGTCAAAAACTATGCTTGATACAGTTGCAGGAGGAACAATCATGGGGAAACCCATAGAAGATGTCAAGAAGATACTAGATGATATGCAAGAGAACCATGCCCAATGGCATGTTGAAAGAACCACCACCAAGAAGGTGAATGCTATACAAGAAAATAGCTCAGATTTGACAACCAAGCTAGAAGAACTTGTTTCTTTTATGAAAGGTAAAGAAGAGGTAAATGTCCATGCCATCACTGATGAAGATACTAGTGATGTGAATTTTATTGCTTGTAATAACTATAATCCCAATTGGAAAACAATAGTTATGCTCCTAAACTTCCTTATCCTAATAATGGAGGAGCATCAAATATTTTTGGTGGAGCTAATGGTAGTAATATAAATACTCTTGAGGAAGCTCTTAAAAGTTTTATTGCTAGCTAGACTAAGCAGAATGAAAACTTCAAGAATATCTTGAAGAATCATGATAACTTACTCGGTCAATTGGGCGGTAAGGTTGTTAGACTAACAAATTATACGTCTCCAACGTATCTATAATTTTTGATTGTTCCATGCTGTTATATTACCATTCTTGGATGTTTTATATTCATTTTAGAGCAACTTTATATCATTTCTTGGGACTAACCTATTGACATAGTGCCAAGTGCCAGTTGTTGTTTTTTCCTTGTTTTTTACTTCACAAAATACCAAACGAATTCCAAATGCCACGAAACTTTTTGGAGATTTTTCTGCCCAGAAGACAACTTGGGAGCCAAGGAAGCACCAGAGGGGAGGCACATGGGGCCCACCACCCACCTGGGCGTGCTAGAGGCCCCTGGAGCACCCTGATGGGTGGTAGGGCCCACGAAGGTCCTCTCCACCGCCTCTCAGCTCAATAAATACCCAAAAATTCCAGAAATCCTAGGGGAGTCGATGAAACACAATTCCAGCCGCCGCAAGTTCCAGAACCACGAGATCCAATCTAGAGCCCTTTTCCGGCACCTTGCTGGAGGGGAACACGATCACGGAGGGGTTCATCATCCTCATTGGTGCTCCTCCAATGATGCGTGAGTAGTTTACCATAGACCTACGGGTCCGTAAGCAGTAGCTAGATGGCTTCTTCTCTCTTTTTGATTCTCAATACAATGTTCTCCTCGATGTTCTTGGAGATCTATTTGATGTAATGACTTTTTGTGGTGTGTTTGTTGGGGTCCGATGAATTGTGAGTTTATGATCAGATCTATATCCATGAATATTATTTGAGTCTTCTTTGATCTCTTATATGCATGATTATTATAGCCTCGTATTTCTTCTCTGAAACTTTGGTTTGGTTTCGCCAACTAGATTGATTTTTCTTGCAATGGGAAGAGGTGCTTTGTGATGGGTTCGATCTTGCGGTGTTCTCACCCAGTGATAGAAGGGGTAGCGAGGCATGTATGTATCATTGCTATTAAGGATAAAAAGATGTGGTCTATTCCTACATGAATAGATCTTGTCTACATCATGTCATCGTCCTTATTGCATTACTCCGTTTGTCCATGAACATAATACACTAGATGCATGCTAGATAGCTGTCGATGTGTGGAGTAATAGTAGTAGATGCAGCAGGAGTCGGTCTACTAATCGTGGACGTGATGCCTATATACATGATCATTGCCTTGGATATCACCATAATTATTTGCTTTTCTATCAATTGCCCAACAGTAATTTGTTTAGCCACCGTATGCTATTTTCTTGAGAGAAGCCACTAGTGAAATCTACGGCCCCCAGGTCTATTTCTATCATATTGTTTTCGGATCTATTATTCCAAAAACCCAAAAATACCTTCCTGCACTTTTTCTTTATTTATTTTATTTTGTGTTTTTGTCAGATCTATTTATCAAAACTCATACAATTTAATATATCTTTTTACCGTGGAGGGATTGCCAACCCCTCTTACGCGTTGGGTTGCAAGTATTTGTTCTTTGTGTGCAGGTACCGTTTGCATAGTGTTGCTTGGTTCTCCTACTGGATTGATAACCTTGGTTTCATAACTGAGGAAAATACTTACCGTTGATGTGCTGCATCATCCTCACCTCTTCGGGGAAATACCAACGCAGATACAAGCAATTAGGAAGAATTTCTGGCGCCGTTGCCGGGGAGACATCATCAACATCTATCAGGTTCCTAATCACAAATCTCATCTCCTTGCAATTTGCATTATTTTCCATTTACCTCTCATTTTCATCTCCCCCACTTCTAAAATGTTTTTGCGAAAAGCACAAAAAATTTGCCTTTTTATTTGCCTTCTTTTTCGTTTGCCTTTTTCTCGTCAGATCTCTGTTTGCGTGTGATCTTACTTGTCTACTTCTTTGTTATGGCTAGTTCTTCCTGAAAGGATCGAGATGGACCTAGAGGGGGGGGGGTGAATAGGTACAATTACAAATTTTAATTGCTACTTAGCAATTTTAGGCAAAAATGCGGAATATGAAAGTGAGCCTAACAATTGCAAGTAAGATGCTAAGAGCTAAGCATCGTAAACAAGTAACACAAGTATGTGAGTAAGCAAGCATAATATGATATAACTAAAGACTAAGAGACAAGTAACCACAAGTAGGAAGTTCGGGTTAGGGATAACCACAACTCCGAGAGACGAGGATGTATGCCGATGTTCACTTCCTTGGAGGGAGGCTACGTCACCGTTAGAGAGGTGGATGTTAGCACGAAGGCACACCAACACCACGAAGGCTCACCCTATTCTCCCTTTGAGAAAACACCATGAAGGCATTTCTCAACCACTAGTGGTAGACCTTGGGGTGGTCTCCAAACCCTCACAAACTTTCCGGGGGTAATCACAATAGTCGATTCCTCTCAGAATGGCTCCTACCGCCTAGGAGTCTCCAACCTCCAAGAGTAACAAGATGAAGGGAACCGCTCAAAACTTGCTCAAAACATGAATTCCTTTGGTTGATAGGAGGAGAGAGAGACGATCTATCTTTTGATTGGTAAAACACTCAAGAATCCGCACAAACGCTCTTGGGATCTAGGATTTGGAGGAAGCAAGAGAGAGTGAGAGAGAAAGGTGTTCTTGGAATCTTGTCACTGTGTTGGACAACTCCCCCATGGGGTGGGAAGAGGATATTTATAGTCTAAGTGCGAATCTGGCCGTTGGAGGTCACTTATGCGGCACAGACACTGGACGTCCGGATAGAAAAGTTGGACCGGACGTCCGGCAGGCACTGGTCGTCCAACACATAGATAAAAACAAAGATCTAGTGTAGTAGAAGTGAGGGAAGACGCACACGAAGCGGACGTCCGCAAGGAACGGACTTCCGTTAATTTCGGCTCTGTGAAGTGGCACCGGATGGCCGGTTACCACCGGACGGCCGGAAGCCGGTCGTCCAAAGGGAACGGAAATCTGAGAATATCTCTTCTGTGACATGGTACCGGACATCCGGAGAGCACCGGACATCCGGAGGACAAGGAAGCACCGGACGTCCGGAGACTGATGGTCGTCTGGACAGAAACAGAGGCTAAAAGGCCTACTAAGAAAGGAACACTATCTAAGAGGTTTTATTCTAGATTTTGAGCAAGTCTTTTGCGAGAACCAATGATCCCTTCTTAATAGTGCAGGATCCCTATACTCAAATAAAAGTAAAACACAGAAGGATCTAAAGCTTTGCATCTTGTTTCACCTTCCTTTGAGTATGTTGAATATGTAACTTTTGAACCACACTAATATCTTCTGGGAACAAAACCTGAGATGCACTTGACATAATTGATTAGTTCCCTATATGTATGTTGTTAACAACTTATCAAAATAAGATTAAGGGCATGATTGCACTTTCAATCTCCCCCTTTTTGGTAGTTGATGACAACATACATATAACTCTCAAAAAATAAATATACTTATGAAGCTTATGAGAGATTTGCAACAGAGCTCCCCCTTATTGTATGCATGATGAAACTGAATATGGTCAATGGCTTCACTTAGAACATTTCAAAGCATAGAATGACAACATACACATAATGCACCATAGAGCTCATCTCAACATACATAGATAGCATAATGTTAATAACACATATATCACAGCATAGAGGTTCAACTTAACACATAAAACATAATGGACCAACGAGCTCGACATAGTGGTTCATCATACATAAATAATAGAGAGGTAAGATAAGTCTATAATAAATCCCCCCCCCCCTTGGCATCAAGTACCCAAAAGGGGAAGGAACCACAAAAGCCACCACATCCTCAGAGATCATCACTGTCATTGTCCTCGCCATGGGCACCACTGCCTCCTGCCTCGTCAAAGAAATCTGCCCATTCAGGACTAGAAGGAAAGCCAAAGTCAGAAGGAGGAGCATCAGGAAGACGCTCATCCTCACTCACATCTGTGGCTCTGGAGGCTCTTAGACGAGCCTTCGGAGCATTCTTAGAAGAGACCATGCGAGTGACCACATCATGATTTTGAGAACAGTGGAAGGAGAAGGCCTTCATCATGGCTGAATGGGCCTTCCCGAGAAAGTGAGCAATGCGGCTGAAAGACCCCGAGCTAGGGGGAGTAGGGCGAGACTGAGCAGCAGACCGTCGAGCAATTGAGGATTTCTTGGGAGCCCAATCATCCGCCATATGAGGTGGAATGACCCACCGTGGATGAACATGAGTCTGGGCAATGGGAAAAGGAGCAATACTCTCAATGAAGGCCTGAAGAAAAGGAGCATGAGGAAAGGCCCACTTGTATTGAAGACTAGCAAGACGAATCTCATGCCACAGGAAGTGAGGAACATTGATATTTCCGTTGGGATGTTCATAGAGACGATGCATGAGATCAATACAATACCCGTTACAGGAACCTTTGTCGCCCATCTTGGGCTAGATGGTGCGAATGACACACTGATAGATAATGAAAAAGGGAGATCGCCAAATAGATACTTGATTGAGATCTTTCCCCTTTTCCACTTCATCAAGCTCAGAAATAGGTTTGAGAAGATAGCCACAGGCCTCAATGTTTTTGGGAGCATGATTTTGGTCAGATTTATGAATTTTGAAACCAGTGTCAGGAAACCCAAGAGCTGCAACAAACTGAGCATAAGAGGCGGTGAGCTTGGTGTTACAAGTCATCCAGATGATGGTCTTGTCAGGACCAAAGAAACACGTGGCATAAAACTGGTGAATAGCTGCGTGATTTTAATCGTGGTGAAAAGCAAACGGAGTAGCAAGACCAGAGGACTCAATGAGTTCAATGGCTCCCGGATATTTCACGGGGTGAGAATGGATATGCTCTAAGTGAACATAAAGATGCGCAGATAGCCCCTTAGGAACAATGACTGTAGTGAAAATGTCTGCCTGAACATTGGTACGAAAGCGAGAATCCATCAAGTCGTGGTCGATAGAGAACTGGTCAACATCGCGACGAAACTTAAGGTAGGCAGGTTTAGAGACTAAGGTTAAATCCTTGATTTCGCGACCTAGAGATGGAGGAGGCTCAAAAGAAATGCGGCGAGAATCATCGGGAGGCTGATTTGGAGGTGCACGAGGCATGTAGGAGGACTTCCGCATTCCAGGCTTGGGAGCATTTGCCCGAACAGCAACATACTCCGCCCGTTCTTCGTATTCCATCTCCTCTTCATAGTCAGAGCCTTCAAGTGAAGAAGTATCCTCGTAGACAGGCTGCTTCCCAACCCGCTTGCGCGGACGAAGACGCTCTTGCGAGTCATCCGAGCCACCACGACGAGATGCTGGAAATCAGCATGAACAGGGGATACTGATTACCACAAGGAACCGAGGAAATGGGAAATGAGAGACTACAAGAATATGAATGGGGCAATAAAATTACCATGAGCCGACGAGCCCCCGGTATTTTTGTGATCGGTGTGCTTGATTTTCAGCATGGTTTGATCAGCCACACCTATAGAGGAGTCCACCAGTGAAAAGGGGATCACCACAATGTGCAAGAGCGAACGACGGGAGGAGACAGAGGACAGGGGAAGTACTGAGCCAGATCTAGGTGAGGGAGGATCGACGGAGGATCTGCCCGGCAGTGAAGGACTTGGGCGACGGCGAGGCACTACGGCAGCGGCGCGACGAAGCCTCCCACAGGCGGCGCAGCGGCAGACAGAGGAAGAGGATGGGGAAGGGGAGAAAGATTAGGGTAATGGCCCAGTCAAACCCCTTCCCCGTTTTTATATAGGTCGCGGATTTTACCGGACGACCGACAGATGTCAGACGTCCGGGAGCTGATGAGTGCACCATATAAGTCAGGTAATGGACGAATGGAGATCCCCGGACGTCCGAGAGCTGGGAGGACTACTGAGGGACAACGAGGAAAATAGCATAGCCACCGGACGTCCGAAAAGAGCCGGTCGACTGGTTGTTGTGAGTCACCGGACGTCCGACATATGTCGGAAATCCGGTGACAAATGACACTGATGACAGAAGGATATACTGAAATATATATTTATATATGATGAATCTCACATAGTGTTTAGCTAGACATGCAAATAGTGTTTTGATTAAGAGAAGTGGCACATAGAACACAAGGAACATGAACATATGACAAAGAGGTGATGACTCACGAGAAACTACATAAGCTACTCTAATTATTGAGCGGTGGCCTAGGCCACCATGTTTGAGTAACCGTGGTATGGTGCTACAAGAATAAGAACCTTGAGCCCATTTGCCACAACTCCATCATTGAAAGTACCATGATCACATAGTGATGTCATAGTGACTTTGAGAGTGTTTGGTTTATTTGTGCATCATATAGGGCAAGAGAACTCATGAGTTGAATGTCTCCCCCTAAATACATGCCTACATCAAGACAAGACATGAAGTAAATGCATGCATGGATACTAGATTTCACATAATGTTATCAAGCTCCAAGATACCAAGTTCACGCCTAAGTTGACAAAACCTTGCTTCATCCAAGGGTTTGGTGAAAATGTCGGCGAGTTGCATATCCGTACCAACATGAGCAATATCAATGTCACCCTTTTCCACATGATCTCTCAAGAAATGATACCTAATATCAATGTGCTTGGTGCGAAGATGATCTTTGGGATTCTTAGCAATACTAATGGCACTTTCATTATCACATAGAAGAGGCACATGTCTATAGGTGATACCGTAATCCTTCAAAGTTTGCCTCATCCATAGTAATTGAGTTGCACAACTGGTGGTTGCAATGTATTCGGCTTCGGCGGTGGAGAGGGTGACACAATTTTGCTTCTTCGAGGACCAACTTACCAAGGATCGTCCAAGAAATTGCATGCACCGGAGGTGGACTTCCGTCGCACTTTATCTCCAGCCCAATCCGCATCCGCGTACCCAATGAGATCAAACTTAGCATCCTTGGGGTACCATAGACCCAACTTTGGGGTGTGAACAAGGTATCTAAGAATATGCTTAACCGCCTTATGATGACTTTCCCTATGGGAAGCTTGAAATCTCGCACACATGCATACACTGAACATGATGTCTGGTCTAGATGCACAAAGATAAAGCAATGAACAAATCATAGAGCGGTAAATAGATAGGTCGAAAGGGATACCGTTTGTGTCTTCAGTGAGTACAATTTTTGTTGGCATGGGTGTCTTACATGGGCTAGCATTTGTCATGTCAAACTTCTCTAGAATATCCTTGAGGTATTTTGTTTGAGATAAGAAAATTCCTTCTTGAGATTGTTGTATTTGAAATCCGAGAAAGAACTTCAAGTCCGCATTGAGTGACATTTCAAAGTTCTTGGTCTTGGAAGCCGCAAACTTTTTGCACAAATGAATGTTAGGAGAACCAAAAATGATGTCATCTACATAGATTTGGCATAAGATCAAATCACCCTTTTCCCTCTTAGTAAAAATAGTGGGATCGATCACCGCTCTCACAAAACCATCATCGAGTAAAAACTTCTTAAGATGATCATACCAAGCACGAGGTGCTTGTTTGAGGCCATACAAAGCCTTGTGAAGTTTATACACATAGTCTTTGTGATCGGGATCAAGGAACCCAGGTGGTTGTGATACATATACTTCTTCTTGTAGAGGACCATTAAGGAAAGCACTCTTCACATCCATTTGATGTAATGCAAAACCATTGAAAGCAGCATAGGCAAGTAAGATGCGATAGATTCAAGACGGGCAACAGGAGCAAAGGTCTCACCAAAGTCCAAACCTTCAACTTGTGAGTACCCTTCTGCCACTAACCTTGCCTTGTTGCGGATGATTACACCATTCTCATCTTGCTTGTTCTTGAAAATCCATTTTGTTCCAATGACATTGTGTTCCATAGTTGGTCTCTTGACTAATGACCACACTTGGTTGCATTCAAAACTGTTCAACTCTTCTTGCATAGCAACGAGCCAATTATTGTCCATCAATGCATCTTGTACCTTAAGTGGCTCAACACTAGAGACAAACAAGAAGTGAGCACAAAAGTTTGTCAAATGTTTACGAGTGACTTTACCTTCCGATATGCTGGTAAGAATTTGATCAACATCAACACGATCGGCCACTCGGGGCATGATGGAGGTTAGGGTTTTGCGAGGTTCAACTTCATGTCCATCATCCACATCCTCAACATACGGATCATTAATGTGTGGTGGAAGATCTTCTTCTTCATATTGCATTTGTTGAGGTTCATCATCAATGATTGCACTTTCTTGTTCTTGCTCTTGGTGATGATCTTGCTCTTGAAGATGATCATGGTGAGGGACTTGATCTTCTTCTTGTACTTGAACTACGGGCATCGGTTGAGCAATAGGAGCTTGTGGTGGTATGGGTGTTGAAGTGGTTTGATGATGTGTGAAACTTCCATCTTCTTCTTAATAATCATGAGGTTCTTGTTCCATTGGAAGAAGAGCACCAACACCCATGGTCAAATTATCTTGAGAAGAATCTTCTTCACCTACATCACTTAGATCAACTTGCTCCCCATGGGAGCCATTAAATTCATCAAACACCACGTCACAAGTTTCTACAACACATCCATTGGATTTGTTGTAGACTCTATAGGCGTGAGAGTTTGATCCATAGCCAAGAAATATGCCCTCAATTGTTTTGGATTGAAATTTTCCTAACCATTCTCTTTTGTTGAGGATGAAACATTTGCACCCAAATACACGAAACTACTTGACATTTGGCTTGTTCCTGGTTAGGAGCTCATATGGAGTCTTTTCCAATATTGTGCGGAGGAAGAGCCGGTTTGATGCATGGCATGCGATGTTGACAGCCTCGGCCCAAAAACTATGTGGCAACTTGTATTAATCCAACATGGACCTTGCCATCTCCACAAGTGTACGGTTCTTCCTTTCAGCTACACCATTTTGTTGAGGAGTGTATGGTGCGGAATATTGATGCTCAATCCCTTCATCACTAAGAAATTCTTCCAAGGTGTAGTTCTTGAACTCGGAGCCATTATCACTTCTTATTGCCAATATTTCTTTGTCAAACTTGCGTTGTGCTTTCTTGGCAAAATCAATGAAAGTGATCATCGTCTCGTCTTTGGACTTGTGGAAAAACACCCATGTATATCTTGAGTAATCATCAACAATGACAAGTCCATACTTTTTCCCACCAAGACTATCCCATGAAGAAGGCCCAAAAATATCCACATGAAGGAGTTCCAAAGTCCTTGAAGTGAATACAATATTCTTGGGTGGGTGCTTTGATTGATGTTGCTTCCCGGCAATGCATGCACTACACACACGATCTTTCTCAAATGAGACATTGGTTAGTCGAAGTATGTGATTACCCTTTAAGAGATCTTGAAGATTTCTCGTGCCGACATGGGCTAGCCAGCGATGCCATAGCCACCCCTTGTCAGCCTTGGCCATTAGACAAGTTGCATGGAATGTGCTCTCTTTCGAGAAATCAACCGTGTAAAGGTTGCCATCCAACTCTCCAACAAAGGCCACTTTGAGAGTATCTCCCTTAAAGACTTTCACATCTGTTAGTCCAAATAGTGTATCATAAGCAACAGAAGCCAATTGACAAACAGAAAGAAAATGGTATTTAACGGATTGGACAAGCATGACATTTGCAAGAGACATGTCATTTGTGATAGCCACCTTTCCCAACCTGAGTACCTGTACTTTTGATCCTCCACCAAACACAATGCTCATAAATGGTTGAATAGCTTCCATGAAATTGTAAAGCAATTTGCTATCTCCGGTCATATGGTTGGTACATCCACTATCGATCACCTATTTGACTCCATCGGAGAAAGCAACCTGCACACAATTATGACTTGGTTAGAGGCACCCATTTTGGAATGGGACCTCTCAAGTTAGTCACAAGGGTCTTAGGGACCCAAATAGCATAAAACCGGAATGCATTACGAGGACCAATAAATTTTGCATAAACTTCTTCATCCTTAGTTTTACGAAGTACATAGGATGGAGGCATGAACTCTTTTGGCTTGTTGAGAGAGGGCATGCCCCTTGTGGCCTTCCCACTCACAACCGTACCTTTCTCCTTGTGCCCTTCTCGAACAAATGTTTCCTTGAGAGGGGTGGTGCACTTTTGAGAAGATGTCTTCTTCTTGCTTGTGCTTGGGTCAAACCTGAGCCCTTCCTTGGCAAAGACTTCATTGTGTTGGCTCAACACCTCATTAAGGTTATTTTGTCCTTGAGCACATGTCATGAGTCCTCTCTCGAGTTGTGCCTTTAGAAAGCGATTCTCCTCAATAATAGATGCTAGGTCACCACTAGAGTTAGTAGTACAAGCATCAACATTGATAATAGGAGACGAGTAAGCCTTGGCTAGGGTTTCAAGATAAGTAAGCTTGAGTGTCTCAAAACTTTTTGTAAGAAGGGTGAGCTCTTCTTCCTTAGTCTTGAGGGACACGGATAGAAGCTCACAATCCTTAGAGAGAGAAGCATGAGATTTCACAAGCTTACTTTTATCATTCATCAACTCCTCGCAAGAGTCCTTAGCCTTTTTCAAGGAAGCAAGTTCTTTAGCATGAACATCAATGTTTGCACCAATTTTCAAGCATAGTTCATCATTTCGTGCTTCCTCATATTGGACTTTCCACTCAAGGATTTCATATTTTTCCTTCTCCTCGGTGACGAGGGTTTCGAGTTCCTTAATGGTGATGGTGTGCTTACTCACCATCTCCATAAGCATACGAAACATAGTGAGCTTCTTTCCTTTAAGGGAGCACATGAACTTATTTAGTTTAGCAAGCATAGGATCATCTATATCATCATCATCATAATTATCCTCCGCATCAAGATACTCATCACAAGGAGTAGAAGGAGTGAACAGAGGAGGGTTTGACCGTGGAGTTACCTTGACCTTGTCAGGAGAGTTTTGGTCCTCTCCATCTTCTACCACGGCCTTTGCCATTAGGAACTTGTGAGTGTTGCCCTTGTAGTCTTTCATATAGTTGTAGGTGACAACATCACCACTCTTGTTGACTAGCCTCAAGGTGTTTTGAGAACCTTGAGCTACTCCGGCAACGCCACTAACATCATCCGGATCGGATTCTTCATGAGCAACCATTGCTTTCCCATCTCTCTTCTTGAGCTTGGAGTTCAAAGGATTTGGCAACTTATTCTTCGGAAAGGTCTTGGGAAACCTTGGTTTATCTTGTCTCTTCTCATAAGGGCAATAGTTTGAGAAGTGGTTGGTTTCTTCATAGTTGTAGCATTTTCTCACTTTCTTCTTCTGGAATCTTCCCTTGAATTTTCCCGCGCTAAACTTCTTGACAAAGAGGGCAATGTCTTCATATGAGGGGCTATCATCGGAGTCAATCTCATCACCATCTTCATCCTCCTCATCTTCTTCTTCACTTTGCTCTTCTTCACATACATGCTTAGCCTTCAATGCAAGATTGATCTTTGATGTAGATGTACCATGCATGGCAAGATGTTCTGTAGCATTTGCCTTTGACTCTTCAAATAGTTGGAAAGTGGATATGATGTCATCCGGAGTCATTTCCTTGAAACCATGGTGTTGTCTTATGTCCCACACCATTTGGTGATGATATGGAGCAAGAGCATGAAGCGACTTGTCCACGAGAAATCGCTTAGTCAAGTTGAATCCATCTTGTGTCTTGTCACAATCACAAGACTCGATGTCGGCGGTGAGAGTCATGAGATGCTCAAGGAGCTGCTTGGGAGATTCACCTTTCTCCATACAAATTTTTTGCAATTGACCCTTGGCAATTTCATATTGAGCAAACCGGAGAGTGGAGGTACCGGTCTTGGTCCTCACAATGCTATCCCATAATTCCTTGGCACTTGTGATGTGTATGTATGGTCTCCTTTGCTTGTCAGTCATACCTCTCCTTATGAACATGGTTGCTGTGTCGTTGAGATTCCTGTCATATATTTCTCTTGGTGTAAGATTCTTCGGGTCAACAACTTTGTAGCCATACTCCAAGATATCCAACATCTCATCATTTCCATATCGAAGATGATCCTGCATAGCAACTCTCCACAAGGCAAAATCGGTAGTGTCATCAAGTAAAGGAGGTTTGCCTTCAGGGTTATACTTTGGTTTCTCTATTTGAGGTCTTGCATAAAGCCAAGGAACACTGGAGTGATCATTACTAGGATGTTGTTGGCCAAGTGAAGGAGTAGGCACAGTTGGCCTCGAGGCCGCACCACCCGAAAGTGGTGCAAGCATCGTGGTTAATGTGGCTAATCTCATTTGGACCAAGGCCTCAAGAGAAGCATCATGCTCCTCCTTTTTCTTACCAAGGGCCCGTTCCAGATCCTCAGAAGTAAAGGACTTGGCTTCCATGGAAGCCGCGCCCTTATCCTTCGGATCCACAACAAGGGGAGTCCCATCGGGGTTCATCTCGCTCTAGGGCGGTTAAGCCACAAGAATAGAGCACGAGGCTCTGATACCAATTGAAAGGATTGAGATGGACCTAGAGGGGGGTGAATAGGTACAATTACAAATTTTAATTGTTACTTAGCAATTTTAGGAAAAAATGCGGAATATGAAAGTGAGCCTAACAATTGCAAGTAAGATGCTAAGAGCTAAGCAAGGTAAACAAGTAACACATGTATGTGAGTAAGCAAGCACAATATGATATAACTAAAGACTAAGAGACAAATAACCACAAGTAGGAAGTTAGGGTTAGGTATAACCGCAACTCCGAGAGTCGAGGATGTATGCCCATGTTCACTTCCTTGGAGGGAAGCTACGTCACCATTAGAGAGGTGGATGTTACCACGAAGGCACACCAACACCACGAAGGCTCACCCTATTCTCCCTTTGAGACAACACCACGAAGGCGTTTCTCAACCACTAGTGGTAGACCTTGGGGTGGTCTCCAAACCCTCACAAACTTTCCGGGGGTAATCACAATAGTCGATTCCTCTCTGAATGACTCCTACCGCCTAGGAGTCTCCAACCTCCAAGAGTAACAAGATCAAGGGAACCGCTCAAAACTTGCTCAAAACACGAATTCCTTAGGTTGAGAGGAGGAGAGAGAGATGGTCTATCTTTTGATTGGAACAACACTAAAGAATTCGCACAAACGCTCTTGGGATCTAGGATTTGGTGGAAGCAAGAGAGAGAGTGAGAGAGAAAGGTGTTCTTGGAATCTTTTCACTATGTTGGACAACTCCCCCATGGGGTGGGAAGAGGATATTTATAGTCTAAGTGCAAAAGTGGCCGTTGGAGGTCACTTATGCAGCACAGACACCGGATGTCCGACAGGTACCGGACGTCCGGACAGAAAAGTTGGACCGGACGTCCGGCAGGCATCGATCGTCCAACACATAGATAAAAACAGAGATCTACTGTATTAGAAATGAGGGAAGACGCACACAGAGCGGACGTCCGGAAGGAACGGACTTCCGTTAATTTCGGCTCTGTGAAGTGGCACCGGATGGTCGGTTGCCACCGGACAGCCGGAAGCTAGTCGTCTGAATGGAATGGAAATCCGAGAATATCTCTTCTATGACATGGTACCGGACATCCGGAGAGCACCGGACATCCGGAGGACAGGGAAGCACCGGACGTCCGGAGAATGACGGTCGTCCGGACAGAAACAGAGGCCAAAAGGCCTACTAAGAAAGGAACATTATCTAAGAGATTTTATTCTAGATTTTGAGCAAGTCTTTTGCGAGAACCAGTGATCCCCTCTTAATAGTGTGGGATCCCTATACTCAAATAAAAGTAAAACACAGAAGGATCTAAAGCTTTGCATCTTGTTTCACCTTCCTTTGAGTATCTTGAATATGTAACTTTTGAACCACACTAATATCTTCTAGGAACAAAACCTGAGATGCACTTGACAGAATTGATTAGTTCCCTATATGTATATTGTCAACAACTTATCAAAATAAGATTAAGGGCATGATTGCACTTTCACTTCCTCTATTACGTGTACCCCCGAGAACGAAGTTCTCAATTTTAAGCAAAGTGGAGGAGAGAATTTAAAAGATGTCGTGTATAGGATTTGAAGTGCTCATAATAGATCTATTCGTAAGCAATCTACCGTTATTCTTCTTTGTATTTTTATGTGGGCATTACCACTTGGTATAGATTTGTTCTTGACACTATCACCTGTGGGAATTTCCTGATGTGTCCCTCTTTGGATGCTTTTAATGCTATAGGAGATTTAGTGGGTGAACCACCTATCATTGTCAATGAAACAGTTTTAACTCTTGAGCATGTTATGCAAAGGTCATAATCCTGCTAATAAAATTGGGTCAAAAGTGGGAGATGCTCTGAAATTACTAAAGGAAAAGGAACCCGTAGTTAACGAGAGGGTAGAAAAGAGCCCTGCTAGAATCGATAAGTTGGAAGAAATTTTTAGTAACTTGAGTTCAGCTTTTTCTTCCGTTAAAATTATAGAAAAAACTCCTAAGAATTGCAAGGCTACACATATTTCTAAAAATAAGGGTGCCGCTTCTAGTAGCAACAATGAAGATCTTACAATGATTAGTATTCACCCCAACTTTGTTGAAGTCATAAAAAGCCCTACTTGCAAGAATGAATTCTTCAATCTTATTCCTAGGAGTATTATTATTGAAAATATGCATGCTAAATCCTTGAAGAATTTTGGTTGTGTGATTGAGGAGTTGAAAACTAAAGATGACAATGCTTAAATCTATGCATTATGCCTAGCTAGGGGCATAAAATGATAGCGCTTGCTGGGAGGCAACCCAATGAATAAATTTATTTTTACATTTTTCTTTCTGTTCTTGAGTGTTTTCACAATTATACTACTGTTATGATTGTTTTTTTTATGTTTTAATTAGTGCTTGTGCCAAGTAAAGCCTTTGGGATCATGTTGGGTGATAGTTGATTTGATCTTGTTGAAAAACAGAAACTTTTGCGTCCAGTACCAGAATTTTAAAACATCACAGAAGCCTCGAAAAATTCTGAGTTTTGTAAAAAAGATTGATATACAAATTTCCTATGTTGTCCTAATTTTTCAGAATTTTTGAAGTTACAGAAGTATGGTTAAAGTCCAGATTACTACAGACTGTTCTGTTTTTGACAGATACTGCTTTCGTTGCATTGTGCGCTTATTTTGATGAATCTATGGACTATATCGGGGGGTATAAGCCATGGTAAATTTAGAATACAGTAGGTATAATGCAATAATAAAATATGAATGGGTTTGCAATAGTACTTAGAGTGGTGATTTGCTTTATTATACTAACGGATCTCACGAAGGTTTTGTTAAGTTTTGTGTGATTGAAGTTTTCAAGTTTTGGGTGAGATCACAATGGATGAAGGAATAAGGAGTGAAAAGAGCCTAAGCTTGGGGATGCCCATGGAACCCCAAGGTAATATTCAAGGAGAACCAAGCAACTAAGCTTGGGGATTCCCTGGAAGGCATCCCCTCCTTCATCTAACAACCATCGGTAATTTTACTTGGAGCTATATTTTTATTCGTCACATATCATGAGTTTTGCTTGGAGTGTCTTGTATTATATGACTCTTTTCTTGTTTTGCTTTTTAGTTTGTCACAATCATCCTTGTTGAACACACCAATTTGAGAGAGCCATAATTATGCTATGATTTGTTAGAATTGCTCTATGTGCTTCACTTAAATTTTTTGAGCTATGGAATTGCTCTAGTGCTTCACTTATATCTTTTTTAGCACGGTGGTGCTTTAATTTTTGAAGAAATACTCTCATACTTCACTTAGATTTATTTTTGAGTTAGTAAATTTTTGAAGAAATACTCTCATGCTTCACTTAGATTTATTTGAGAGTTAGTAATTTTTTTTGAAGAAATTCTCTCATGCTTCACTTATATTATTTTGAGAGATGAAAATATTTATGCTCATGTTCTTCACTTAAATTTGTTTGATCATGTTATAAGCAATGATAATATTTGAAATTAGTCCCGAAGTGATAGATATTCAAGAGGGGTATAATAAAAACTTTCATGAAGATCATTGGACATTATAAACTTGATTCTTTGTAATAGTTTTGAGATATGATGACAGTAATATCTGAGTCATGTTGGTGAGTAATTATGCTTTAGTAAGAATATTGGTGTTAAGGTTTGTGATTCCCTATGCAAGCATGAAAGTCAATCATCATGCAATGAAATTACATCCTACTTGTGGTGCATTATTCGGTGTTAGTTATGCTTAATGCTCGTTTACGAGAATTTTCGTTTCTTGGTTGGTTGCTTCTCAATCTTTTTGCTAGCCTCCACTTGTACTAAGTAGGAATACTACTTTTGCATCCAAAATCCTTAAACCAAGTTTTGCCATATGAGTCCACCATACCTCCCTATATGCGGTATTTTCGTGCCGTTCCAAGTAAATTTGTATGTGCCAACTCTAATTTTCAAAATGAATTTCTTTTTGTGTGTCCGTACCGCTCATGAAGCGGCAGGGGGTAGCCAATATTATTCCATGCTAGATGTGTTATTCTCAAGATGAGTGTTTATTCACTTGTCATTGCACGAGAGTGTGGCGGCAATAGGGATGCCCAGTCCCGAAATGAAAAAGAAATTTACTTTATGTTGTCAAATAATAAATTCCTTGGAAAGTGTTGGTATGGAACGCACCCGTGGATACGGCTAGCCATGGATTGTGAAAGAATGGTGGAAAAAGGAATAAACTTTATTTTATGTTTGGGAACCGCCTATGATGTATCTAGCATGGGAAGTATTGGAAATTCTCGGTCGTTTTCATTGACGGGAAAAGCATGCCTCTCAAAATATTTTTATTTCTCAATTTAAGCTTTGAGCTCTGGCACCTCTACAAATCTCTGCTTCCCTCTGTGAAGGGTCTATCTATTTATATTATGCAATTTTTATTTTTGTTTGAGTCTCCATCATCTCTTATAAAGCACCAACTAGGGAGCACTATGATCATACTTGTGCATTGTATGTAGCTAATATTCGAGTGTGTTTCATGAATGGATCAATGATCGAGCATGATGGGCTAGGGATAACTTTCTTTAGTGTTGATATTTTGAAAGACATGGTTACTTGTTGATATGCTTGAGTATTGATGTCTTCATGTCAAATATAGACTATTACTTTGAATCATCGAAAAGTCCAAATGTCCATGCTACAAAAGAAAATAATATGTGATGAACATGTTAGGCAGCATTCCACATCAAAAATTCTGTTTTTATCATTTACCTACTCGAGGACGAGCAGGAATTAAGCTTGGGGATGCTGATACGTCTCCAACGTATCTATAATTTTTTATTGTTCCATGCTATTATATTATCATTCTTGGATGTTTTATATTCATTTTATAGCAACTTTATATCATTTGTTGGGACTAACCTATTGACGTAGTGTCAAGTGCCAGTAGCTATTTTTTGCTTGTTTTTTACTTCGTAGAATATCCCTATCAAACGGAGTCCAAAGGGAGCGAAATTTTTTGGAGATTATTTTTCCCAGAAGACAACTTGGGAGCCAAGGAAGCTCCAGAGGGGAGGCCTGTGGGGCCCACCACTCACCTGGGTGCGCCAGAGGCCCCTGGCGCACCCTGATGGGTGGTGGGGCCCACAAAGGTCCGCTCCACCGCCTCTCAGCTCTATAAATAGCCAAATATTCCAGAAACCCTAGGGGAGTCAACGAAACACAATTGCAGATGCCGCAAGTTCCAGAACCACGAGATCCAATCTAGAGCCCTTTTTCGGCGCCTTGCCGGAGGGGAACACGATCACGGAGGGGTTTATCATCCTCATTGGTACTCCTCCGATGATACGTGAGTAGTTTACCACAGACATACGGGTCCATAGGCAGTAGCTAGATGGCTTCTTCTCTCTTTTTGATTCTCAATACAATGTTCTCCTCGATGTTCTTGGAGATCTATTTGATGTAATGACTTTTTGTGGTGTGTTTGTTGGGATCCGATGAATTGTGAGTTTATGATCAAATCTATATCCATGAATATTATTTGAGTCTTCTTTGATCTCTTATATGCATGATTATTATAGCATCATATTTCTTCTCCGGAACTATGGTTTGGTTTGGCCAACTAGATTGATTTTTCTTGCAATGGGAATAGGTGTTTTGTGATGGGTTCGATCTTGCGGTGTTCTCACCAAGTGACAGAAGGGGTAGCTAGGCACACATGTATCATTGCTATTAAGGATAAAAATATGTGGTCTATTCCTACATGAATAGATCTTGTCTACATCTTGTCATCTTTCTTATTGCATTACTCTGTTTCTCCATGAACTTAATACACTAGATGCATGCTGGATAGCGGTCGATGTGTGGAGTAATAGTAGTAGATGCAGGCAGGAGTCGGTCTACTAATCTTGGACGTGATGCATATATACATGATCATTGCCTTGGATATCGTCATAATTATTTGCTTTTCTATCAATTGCCCAGTAGTAAATTGTTTACCCATCGTATGCTATTTTCTCGAGAGAAGCCACTAGTGAAATCTACGGCCCCTAGGTCTATTTCTATCATATTGTTTTTAGATCTATTATTCAAAAAACCCAAAAATACCTTGCTGCACTTTTTCTTTATTTATTTTATTTTGTGTTTTTGTCAGATCTATTTATCAAAACTCATACAATTTAATCTATCTTTTTACCGTGGAGGGATTGACAACCCCTCTTACGCGTTGGGTTGCAAGTATTTGTTCTTTGTGTGCAGGTACCGTTTACATAGTGTTGCTTGGTTCTCCTACTAGATTGATAACCTTGGTTTCATAACTGGGGGAAATACTTACCGTTGCTGTGCTGCATCATCCTCTCCTCTTCGGGGAAATACAAACGCAGATACAAGCAATCAGCTAACCCAGTTGAAGAAGTTAAAATGGTAAAAAAGCAACGAAGAGAAAAAGGCTGAGGTACTTGACACAAGTCATGTGCCAATTACAATTATACCGTTATAGATTTTATCAAGATGATATCCATGAAGTATCCACTACCGGAGGTAACTAATGATGAGGCATACAATGTCTTCATTGAACACGTTGCAACCAAGGTACATGAACTTGATGAAAGAAAAAAGTTATTTAGTAAGTTAACAGCTAAGCAAGAGGATGCTTTTTAACCAACTATAGAGATTGAGATAGGACTTAATAAGTTCAGTGCTTTATGTGATCTAGGGGCAAGTGTTTCTACTATCCCCAAATCTATTTATGATAGTCTCAATCTTGGTCCTTATGCTAGTACTGAGATTATATTGAATATGGCTAATTCTACTTTTACTCGCGCAGTAGGAATTAAGCATGGAGTCATAGTTCAAATTAATGATTGCCCTGTCATGATTGATTTAGTTATAGTAGATATGCCTCAAGATCCAATTGCTCCTATAATTCTTGGTAGACCTTTTCTAAGGAAGTTGTGATAAATATGTTGGAGGAAAATGTTCGTTTTGATTTACCAGCTAAAGATCCCTTTATAAGACATTTCCCCAGGAAAAAGAAATTGAAAACCTACACAGGAGGAGGCCTCATTCTGAATGCCAGAAGCTGTGGTCTCGGTGTTCTAGCACCACCTTGATCACCACTACGGTGGAGCTATCCGACCGAAAATAAGCGCTTTGTGGGAGGCAACCCACGTGAATAAAGTAGACAAGTAAGTTTTTGTTTTGTTTTAAATAAAAGAGTGATTGAAGTTCCATGTGAAGGAGTTAGTTTACACGAGTTGTTCTAATGATGGCTTAGCCTTGTGCAAGATAATTTATATGCTAGTTGATGTTTGAATGCCTGGATATATGTCTATGTATTGCTATGTAACTAACACCGCATGAAATGAAGAAAAATCCAAGTTTCAGAAGAAACAGACCAGAAGACGACCTTTCCTGCGACCACAACGGTCGTAAGGGTGGTCGTTTGGCCTGCATGAGGTTCCAGTGCAAAACAACAGGGACAACAGAGTGAAGGACGACGTTTCAAACGGGCGTACACACTCATTTTT
Organism: Thinopyrum elongatum; assembly: GCA_011799875.1. Taxonomy (NCBI): domain Eukaryota; kingdom Viridiplantae; phylum Streptophyta; class Magnoliopsida; order Poales; family Poaceae; genus Thinopyrum; species Thinopyrum elongatum. The sequence goes on from CM022303.1 coordinate 463,512,176, forward strand.
GCGGTCGTCTTGATTCTCTGAAGAAACCACCAATAAGTCTAGAGCGTTTGACGACGTTCCAAACGGGGTGCACATGCCCGTTCGAGCGGTCGTCGTACATCCTCGACCAGAAGCACGAAAAGAACATAACAAATGACGACGTTCGAAACGGACGCCGGTGCCTCTTCCAGCGGTCGATTCATCTATGCATAGGTGTAGGTAAGTGATCAAGGAGAACGACGTCTCCAAACCCTAGCAAAACTTCGCATGATCTCTCTACTAGTTCGTTTTCAGTTCGAATCCTTTTGTGTGATCAATCTACGGTATGTTTCTCCTCCGATCCCCAACTTATTTTTCGCGAATCCATGTTCTACATGCCTAGCATTGCCATGACTAGGAGATGTATATTTTTGATTCAAACTTGAGTTTGGCATGGATTTCTTGATGTTTTTAGAGGAGTAAGATGATGTGAGTATGATACATCTCCAACGTATTGATACGTCTCCAACATATCTATAATTTTTTATTGTTCCATGCTATTATATTATCCTTCTTGGATGTTTTATATGCATTGATATGCTATTTTATATCATTTTTTGGGACTAACCTATTAACCTAGTGCCCAGTGCCAGTTGCTGTTTTTTTCTTGTTTTTGTCTTTTACAGAAAATCAATACCAAACGGAGTCCAAACATAACAAAACTTTTTGAGGATTTTTCTTGGACCAGAAGACAACCACGAAGCTTTGGGAGGAGGCCAGAGGAGCCACGAGAGGGCCACAAGCCCAAGGGACGCGCCCCAGGGGGGCGCGCCCCAAATCTTGTGGGCCCCTCGGGACTCCCCTAACCCCAATCTCAGCACCATAAATACCCAAATATTCCCCATACACTAGGGGCACACCAAAAATACTTTTCTGCTGCCGCATGCTTCTGTTCTCATGAGATCCCATCTTGGGGCCTTTCCGGCACTCTGCCGGAGGGGGATTCAATCACGGAGGGCCTCTACACCAACCTTGCTGCCCTTCCGATAATGTGTGAGTAATTTACCACCAACCTATGGGTGCATAGCTAGTAGCTAGATGACATCTTCTCTCTCTTTGATCTTCAATACAATGTTCTCCTCGATGTTCTTGGAGATCTATTCGATATAATCTTCTTTTGCGGTGTGTTTGTTGAGATCCAATGAATTGCGGGTTTATGATCAGATTATCTATGAATATTATTTGAGTCTTCTCTAAACTCTTTTAGGCATGATTAAGATAGCTTTGTATTTCTCCCCGATCTATTGATTTTGTCTGGCCAACTAGATTGATCTTTCTTGTAATGGGAGAGGTGCTTTGTGATGGGTTGAATCTTGCGGTGTCCTCACCCAGTGACAGTAGGGGTAGCAAGGCACAAATTTGTATTGTTGCCATTAAGGATAAAGATGGGGTTTTTACCATATTGTTTGGATCTATCCCTCTACATCATGTCATCTTGCTTAAGGCGTTACTCCGTTCTTGTTAACTTAATACACTAGATGCATGCTGGATAGCGGTCGATGTGTGGAGTAATAGTAGTAGATGCAGGCAGGAGTCGGTCTACTTGTCACGGACGTGATGCCTATATTCATGATCATTGCCTTAGATATCGTCATAACTCTGCGCTTTTATATCAATTGCTCAACAGTAATTTGTTTACCCACCGTATGCTTTCTTCAAGAGAGAAGCCTCTAGTGAAACCTATGGCCCCCGGGTCTATTTTCTATCATATTATTTTCAGATCTATAAAACCAAAAACCCAAAAATACCTTGCTGCAATTTATTTATCTTTATTTTATTTTACACTTTTATTTATGTTTTATACCTATCTTTATCAGATCTCACTCTTGCTAGTGACCGTGAAGGTGCATCTATTGGGGACTTGTGTGTTCCTCCCACTGGATTGATACCTTGGTTCTTAACTGAGGGAAACACGTATCTCTACTTTGCTGCATCTCCCTTTCCTCTTCAAGAAAAAAATCTACGCAAGCTCAAGAAGTAGCACATATCTATAATATTTGATTGTTCCATGCTATTATAGTATCAATCTTGGATGTTTTATATACATTTACAAGCAATTATATATCTTTTCTTGGGACTAACCTATTAACTTAGTGCTCAGTGCCAGTTGTTGTTTTTTGCCTGTTTTTGGTTTTTCAGAATATCTCTAACATCCCCAGCATCACACTAAAGTAATCCCTTATGATCAGTGCCAAGTCATCTTGATTTACAAAGCTTAATCATATTGGATTAATATCTCATTTCAAATTCCTTCTCTGAATCCTATTCAAATTCAAAGTGAAATTTCAAGTTGCTCAAAAAGTGCTGGAAAAATATTCATCATCTAGCAAATATTCTAAAACAATTTGTTGTTAAGGAAAACAACATCACCTATGGCCTAAGATGGACAGTAGCATTTATTACAATGCCATTTCAGCATTTTAAAGTGCTAAGTTAATTGTGAAAATGCAAATGGATTCCTATGGCCTCCAAACTTTTTATGGCAATACTGGGCACTGCAAGGTATTTATGTGTCCAAGTCCCACATTTGTACAAAATACTTTCCTAGCTAAAGGAAAATGCAACAGAAAATAATAAAGAAAAAACAGAAAGAAGAAATGAAGAAAAGGAAAGGGGCCACTGTTGGTTGGGCCTTAGTGCACAGTATGCAGGCCCAGCCCAACAGTCCCATCATCGTCTCCCTCCTCCCCATGTCGCCTCGCCCGTGGCCACGCTGGCGCACGCCGACCGAATGGCGACAAGCCGACGCCGAGGGATAAGGACCCCCCCTCATCCATTCCCCCTGGATGCCTCGCCACTCCCCCTCCTCTCTCCAGCGCTCGCGCTCGCCTCTTCTCACCTCTGGCCGAGCGCATCGTCGTCGTCCGCTGCTCGCCTGCGTAGCTACAGCTGCCGTTCCGCCTCACTGACCTATCCACCGTAACCGCCGTCGACTGCTACGCCTCCTGGAGCCACCCGTTGGAGCCGAGGAGCACTACATCGCCGGATCGCGCCGTCGACTTCCTTGGATCGCCGCCGTCTATCGCCGTCGATTCCGGCTACTCCGCGCCTCCCCGAGCACACTGCCACTTCCCTACGGCTCCAGGTGAGCCACCGCGTCTCTCCCCTCACTTCCCCTCATGGATCCATCGCCGTAGCTGCCGCATTAGAGACGATCGAGCGCGCCTCCGCGTAGCTCGTCGCCGGCGCCATTCCGGCGATAAAATGGCCTCGCAACCGAGTCCATTGAGCTCGCCGTGATGCGTAGACCTCGCCTAGCCCTCGCATCGCTAGCGAGCGCGTTGCCTCGCCGATCCCGAGCTCCACCTGAATGCCATTGCCGCCGGCGAGCTCGTAGCCGTGCCCGTGCTCAACGTCAAGCTCCACCAAGCACCGCATCGTGCTCAGCACGCTCATGCGGCTCGAACGCCACCACCCGTGTCGCTTGCCGAGCCCCGTGGCGCCGTACCCGATTCAGCCCGAAAGCCGGCGCCGCCTCCGATGATCTTCTGGTCGACTCCAGTCAACTCCGGCCATGCCACCACCGGGAATCGGTGCGGCTCGCTCTGCTCGATCGAATGGATGAAACCGCGCTCGAAACGGTGGCCGGAGCACGATTTCCGACCGGTGCCCGAAGTTGCGCCGCTGTGAACGAGCTCGTCGGCGTGATTCCGGCGAGTCACCGGCCACTTCTGACGTGGCCTGACCGGTGGGACCTCCTAGGTCGCTGCCAGCAGGCCCCCTGGTCTCCGTTGACCCAGTTGACCACGGTCAACGCCACTGACGTGGCCCTACAGCCACTGATAAGCGGGCCCCATTCGGTTAATTAAACTAACTAAATCATTTTTAATTAAAACCAAATTTAATTAGTTAGTTAGTCAATGACATAGGGCTCCACCTAGTTAATTAACTCTGTTAATTTGATAGTTAGTCCACTGTCTATGACAGGTGGGTCCCGCAGGTCAGGTTTGACCTGGACCAGGCGGTTTGACTCACTGATGCAGTAGTGACATCATGCTGTCATCATATTCCTTTTCTAGAAATTCCTGTTAATTAAATAAATCCAGAAAATGCTAAAATCTTTGTAAAATCAGTAGAAATTAAACCGTAGCTCAGATCGAAAAACTTTATATATGAAAGTTGCTCAGAACGACCAGACGAATCCGAATATGCCTTCCTCATACCTCTCACATGCCTCTAGCATGATGAACATGGAACTTTCTCCTCCGTTTCATCTGTCTGATAATCACCCGGAGCTGGGAGAACACTCCCGGATAATTTCCCGCTCCCACTAACTTGCGTAGTACTGCCATAGGGCATCCCTCGAATAACGTGCTGCCATGCCATGCTTCTATGATTGCTTTTGTCTGCCTTTATTTATTGTTTCTTCCCCCCTTCTCTTTTGATAGACCCCGAGACCGACGCAGCTCCGGAGACTGACTACACAGCTGACGACCCTGCCTTTGCCGCCGAGCAACCATGCAAGCACCCCCCTTTTGAACATGCCGATATCGCCTTCTTTCTCTCTTATGCTTGCATTAGAAATTGCTGCTGCTACTGTTTATCCTATTTCTGATGCATAGCCTGATTTTGTAACCTGCTATTGTTACCTACCTATTTATCCTAAACTGCTTAGTATAGGCTGGATAGAGACCCACTAGAGACCCCACTTTGTCCCAGTTATCCCCGCTGGATTATCAGATGACTCGATCAACAACCAGGCCCCAGCACCGCACATCACCCCCCTAGTTGTACGACACTGCAGCGTTACTATCGAGTGCCGAGGGTGATACCTCGTATAGCACTTCTGATGTTAACTCTGTAGAGTAGCTATTTGGTCGTGGTCATCGAGGGTGATTCCTCCTTCACCACACCCGATAACGACGCTGTCGTGCAACACCTCAAGTTTTGGGATTATGCACCGGTACCGGTACGAATGGAGTAGGACAGTTGGCAAGCAATACATTGAGCTCTTATTATTGATAAAGCCAGTAATAATCAAACTACAAAGGAAAAGAAAAAAAGACAAAGGAAAATATCTGCATGAATCTTCGTGTAACATCAATGGCATAGGACCTAGATGTGCATTACTTAGAGCACATCTAGACGTGCTTTAGCAATATTGTCAAACAAAACCCCTAATCATCATTGCAAACAGCGCATAGAACATGGCTAATGCGACAACCACAACTACACATGCTAGTTCCTTCTTGTCTCTTGCTTTTCATCTGTTACCTGTGATTGATTCTTTCTTGCTTCATCGTATTGATTGTACATTCCAGATCAGCCAGTTTCTTCTTCAGCTTTACGTTATCTTCTGCGAGCTTGGTGATAACACTCCGAGCCCTGCCATGCCATTCTTCATCCAGCCAGTTAACAAAGGCACAAGCCTCATATCCCTGCCAATGTTAAATAGTATTCAGGATGAGCGGTGGCATTAACTAAAGTAAAATGATGAACTTAGCACTAACCTCTAAGGGGCAATTGAGAAACCGCCTGCCAATGTCGAATCCCTCCATGCATACACGTCGAGCGAGAGTGTGCCCGTGCACACAACTCAGCTTTTGGTACTTCTCGGCGGCGCAAAACTTGGAGTTGAACTCGTGTTGCGGGAGTCTGGAGTCATGCTCCGGATCCGACGGCAGATCGCTTTCCTGGGGGGGGGGGTTCATTCAGGACAGATTCAGCAAGGAGCTACTTTGGACATGCTAAAAAAGATCGGGATAGATTGGAACCTGACAGGACGATTCAGATCCGTAGTACACCTACCTTCTGATGACCTTAGGCAAGTGCTCAGCGGCGACCGCCGTTGTGGCGGAGATACGAGCAGGAGCAGTCGCACCAAAACCATCAGCACCACTCATTCGCATTCCCCCAATGTCAGCGCCATGCGAGGGAATTTGGAGGCTATGTAGGGATTTGGGGGAAATGGGGAAACTGTGGGGATAAGCTAACGGTCGGGAACTACTTACGGCACTATATGTTGTATACAGCACACTGTTTATACATGTCGTTTGTGTTAGGTATTACAATATCACACACGATATCCGCACCAAACCGTGTGAGAAGACAACGTAGGTGAGACACGGTTGCCGTTACATAACCGTATGTGATGTACTACCCCGTACATATAATTGAGTTACAGTGATACCGTGTAAACAGCCGCTCTGCGGATATCCGTAAAAAAACAGCCGCTCTGCATATAGAGATGGCGACGGCGGCCTAGGCAGCGGCTACCGGAGAAGAGGTCAATCCTCGGTCGATGCGTGGTGGCGGCGTCATAGGAGGTCAATCCTCGGTCTGCGGCGGGAGATGGGAGGAGCTCAACCATCGAGGTCGGCAGCGGCGTGATTCGAGCACATCCATCATGGTCGATGGTGGGATAGTGGAGGTCGAACTTCAGGCGGCAGCCGCACTAAGCTTTGCTCCTCGACCCTGCTGTCTCGGCGTGCCGCCGCATCGCACTTCTCTGTCTGCTGGGTGGAGGTCACCGCGCGGCTAATTAATTAAGGTATTCTTTTCGTGAGTGGCTTAATTAAGGTATTCAATTCCTAAGGGTAGTGTTGTACTAGTACTCTGCGTGTAAATTGACTGGCCATTAATTTTTGTCATTGCACGTCTGGATAACAATATGGAGTGCCCTCAGTAATTATGAAAATAAAACCTTGTGATTTATGCACGCATCTTTGGCCAGCAGTTAATCCGTGTATTAATGTTGTTGTTTTGTTTTTAATTACCATTCGTGTAGTGCAGATGGAACGATCTCGATGGATGAAGGATCGGAAAACTGCAGATTTTATCAGTGGCGTGACAGAGTTCATGAATTTGGCTGAAAGTACAAAGAGGAGAATTGGTGATGCGGATTACATCCTGTGTCCATGTACTGATTGTGCCAATACAGAGTAACATGATGTTGCAGATGTTCAGTGGCACTTAGTCTCTCAGGGATTCATGGATGGATATACACGTTGGACCAGACACGGTGAAGAGGAGGTCATGGATGAAGATACCCAGGGCTGCGAGATGCCAAACCCCGATCAGTGTCACATGGATGTTGAATCTAACATCAGGGCAGAGGCATCAAGCTACCAATGGAACACCGGAAAGCCGAAACGCCCACTGGAAAACCAAGACATCGACGCAGATGACGAAGATCTTGATATGCCAGATTTTGCTGCTATGATTGCAGATTTCGAGGGCCCAAAAAAGGATATGATTGGGTACAAGGATCTGCCAACCATTGATGAGGACTCCAAGAAAGAATTGTATCTAGGTTGCAAAATGAAATATTCTAGGTTGAGTGCCACCCTGGCGCTTCTCAGATTTAAAGCAGCAAACGGTCTATCAAACAAGGGCTTCACAGAGATGTTAGGTCTTTTCAAAGAAATTCTTCCAGAAGATAATGTGCTCCCCAGAAGCATGAATGAAGCAAAGAAAATTGTTTGCCCATTGGAACTTGAAGTACAAAAGATACACTGTTGTGTGAATGATTGTATATTGTACCGTGGTGAGTACAAAGATTTGCGTGCATGTCCCACATGCAAGCATGCATGATACAAGCGCAGGAGAGCAAAGGACAAGTATAAATTGGACGACGAGATCAAGATAGGAATCCCGTTCAAGGTTGTTTGGTACTTGCCTTTAATTCCAAGGTTGAGGCGTTTGTTTGCAAACCCTAGAGAGAGCAAAGGACAAAGAGGTTGCGGTGGCATCATGATGAGCAGAAGATGATGACAAATTCATCAAAGCTTGCCAGAGTTACAATTTCAGTACAAAAGAAGCAACATAGTTCTTCAACTATTTGTTGTCAGTTAAGACACCCTCTTCCTATTCTGCAAACATCAGAAGTCTCATGGATGTGAGCTCAGGTAAAATGAAGTTGGGACACATGAAGTCACATGATTGCCACGTAATGTTGACACAAATCCTCCCGGTGGCCATCAGGAATCTGATGGACAAAGATATAAGAAACACACTCATTGAGCTCTGTGATTTCTTCAACCAACTATGGCAGAAAGTTGTAGATCCTGAAGAGTTGGATTATATGCAAGATGATATTGCAAGAATATTGTCCACCCTAGAGATGTTTTTCCCACCGTCATTCTTTGATGTCATGGTCCATCTCACTGTGCACCTTGTCGATGAGATAAAGTATTATGGTCCTGTGTTTCTTCGCAACATGTATCCCTTCGAGCGGTTCATGGGAATACTGAAGTGCTTTTGTCAGAACCGAAACCATCCAGAGGCAAGCATCCTACAAGGTTATACCGCGGAGGAGGTGGTTGAGTTTTGCACCGAATACATGAAACAAAGACCTATAGGTTTGCCCCTCTCTTGCCACGAGGGAAGGCTGAAAGGTAAGCCGGTCCTTGTTGGCACGCAAATGGCTGCACCCGGAGAATTGGTAGAGAAAGGCCATTTGACGGTACTGCTTAACAGCCCAGTTCTCAGCGCTTATGCCGAAGAACACTTGGCGGAGATACACCGAAGCTTCTTAGCAATGGTGCCTTCATCAGATGTGGAGATGAAGGAACACACTAAGAACTACGCCGAATGGCTGAAGAATCGTTTGGCACAAGGATCCATCGATGACATTGCTAAATGGTTGGCACAAAAGCCATCACCTACGGTGTTGACATACCAAGCATATGACATAAATGGTACATGTTCTACACTGAGGAACGTGATCAGAAGACCTCATATCAGAACAGCTCTGTTTGAATAGAATGGATGACTGTAGATGAAGCTGATAAAAGGGTATACTATGGAACCATCAAAGAGATTTGAGAGCTTGACTATGTGAAAGTTAAGGTGGCATTATTCAGGTGCGCATGGATCCCTCTTGGTCATGTAAAGGTTGATGATTACAGGAAGACCTGTGTTAACAGGACAACGATGGCATATCATGCAAACCCGTTCATTCTTGCCAGCGATGCTACCCAGATTTTCTTTGCGGAAGACCCCTTGCATAAGAACTGCCATGTAGTGATGCATGGGAAGAGGAGGGTACTGAGTGTCGAGGATGTTGCCGATGAGGACGAGTATGATGAATTTGCTGAGTTGCCAGCCAAGGGATCATGCACCCGTGTAACAGAGCAGCGTAAAATCATCAGAAAACCCAAGTTCATTCGGGGTCAACGTAATGATCCCAGTTCCCCCATGTACATGGGAATTAAGCCGTAAGACTAGTCTTTATGCCTACCCTACAACTTAATTCGTTCAATTTAGAACTGTCGCGTGTACTGAATTTGTGAGTTATGCCCGGTTTTCTGTTGATGTAAGAATCGTTAATATGTTGACCTTGATATGCTGTTAGCTCAGGCAATGAATATGAACTATTTTTTGTTATTATTATTATTATTATATCATAGAGGTAGCACAATCAATTGAACTCACTACAGTATGTGTGAACAAAAATATGCAATCTAGTTTGTGAATAGCACATGGTTCATTGATGAAAGCCGTGTGCCGACCAAACCCCACCCACGATCTGAGTCGTGCTTTCTGATTGGCCAGAACCCAAACCCCACGGATCGTACGTCTGCACCGTTGGATGCTCCTTGATCGAACGGCGATCCTCATCCCTTTCGACAACACATGCAGTTCCGGTTCATGTAAATGTTTTCAAATAGCACACGGTTCACTCACGAAAGCCGTGTGCCTACCAAACCATGGCCGATGCCCCCCATGCCACGTGTGTGATCTGAGTCGTGCGTTCTGATTGGCCAGAACCCAAACCCCACGGATCGTACGTCTACACCGTTGGATGCTCCTTGATCGAACGGCGATCCTCATCCCTTTCGATAGCACATGCAGTTCCGGTTGTAATTTTATTTTTATGCACAAAATGCATGTTAAACTCGAAAAATGTCTTAAATATAGCTAACGATACCTGAAATGCGCCAGAAAATCAAACCCGTGGTATAATGGTGATTGCGTACCGTGGAAATTTTTATGAGGCCAAACGATGAAGTCACCGGCCACTGGAGTTTTAATTGACACGTCTCCTTTTGGAAACCATGATCCTTGAGATGCTCCGGTTTGGAAGGAGCGATTATCAAAACTTGTGCCAAACTTTACCAATTTTTTTCCACGGGGTCGTGAGAGCACGCCACGGGCACACATCGATTTTGATGATGTCCGGACTCCATCTAAATTTCCTGTGATTAAAATACCAACTAGGCCTACGCCAGTGGCCGCACCTCGCGGCCAAAATGTTTGAAACTTCTCCCCGCTTCTCGAACAAACGGATGAAAACTCGCAAAGCGACGCACAAATGATTTGTACACCTTCTTTGCTAGGCTGATCGTAATGGGAGTATCATAGCTAGTATCATGCATGCCAACTAGGCAATTCTAATGAGCTGTCATAGAATTAAATGAAGAAAGAGAGGGTTAAGTATCATATCATGGTACCATATCATAATAAATGCTATGCTACTATGTGTCATGCATGACAATAAATAAAATACTACATGATACTAACTTATGATACTATGCGCGCATTACGAAGGTAGTATCATGCATATACTAGTATCATATGCATGATATACTAGTATATGATACTCTCCATTAGGCTACTTCCAATGCATTGGTGCTTACATGAGGTGCTAAGCATATTAAATACTTTAGCAACTAAAGACCCCAATGCATAGGTGCTTAACTTGTTGGTGATAAGTATCCTTCATTTAATGATTTTGCAACCAAAGTTCTTCATGCATTGGTGGGATTCTTCCATTTAAGTGTTTTGCCTAGGTTCTCGCACTTGGCATTGTTTCTTCCTGGGGTCACAACACTCATCTCTCTCCTCTTAATTACCTTGCCACATCAGATTTTTTGCCTACATGGCAGCCTTAGCACCTATACAAGGTGGAGCATTGGGAGGGTTAGACTAGTCACAATGGGTATAGTAACTTAGACTAGTAACATGCATATGTTACTAGTCTATGTTACTACCTCTATAGTGGGGAGTAACATATGTGTGGTGTCATGCAACACTTCATTTATTTGGTTGTAGACTCATCTTGTCTTGGTATGTGTGATATTACAGTAACTAGCTATGTTACCACATGACTCTCTTTCCTCATTAATTACTTACCACATCATCTGTTTTGCCTAGAGATGTGTGATGTTACCACCTATGTTACCCCCACTGTGGGTAGTCTTACAACCAGCCTTATCATATACTAGTATCATGCATATGATACTATAGTATATGATAATACCTCCGTAATGCGCGCATATAGTATCATAAGTTAGTATCTTAGGTTGCCTTATTAATTGTCATGCATGACACAAAGTAGTACAACATTTAATATGATACGGTATCATGATATGATACCCCACCCTCTCTTTCCTCATTTAACTGTGTGCCACTACATCATCCAAAAAGTCTAGTTGGCATGCATGATACCGCTTATGATACTCCCATTACGACGAGCCTTAGGGTGGCCATATAGTGGGGGTATCATAGCCGGTAGCATGCACTCGGGAATAGCAAATATGATGATGTGGCAAAGAAGTAACATAGGTAGATACCGTAACATAATAAATATGGTATACTACTTTATGTCATGCATGGCCATAAATACGGTCATCTATGATACTACTCTATGATACTATATGCACTATGAAGGTACGTACGTAATATCATACACTAGTATCATATGCATGATACTATAGTATATGATACTCCCCACTATAAGGCTGGCCATAGTGGTGGTATCATAGCCAATATCATGCACTCGGAAATAGCAAGTATGCTGATGTGGTAAAGAATTAAATAAGATAGAGAGGGTTAGAGTAACATATAGGTAGATACTGTATCATGTTAAATGCGATGCTAATTTGTGTCATGCATGGCAATAAATATGATCATCTATGATACTACTCTATTATACTATGCACTATAATTAAAGGTAGTATCATACACTAGTATCATATATATATGACACTCTCCACTATGAGTAGCCTAAGTATAGCCTAACTAAAACACCCACATGTAGTTGCAGTAGGGTTTTTGACTTTAATTATATGCACTAAAATGCAAGGTAAGTGCAAAGAATGACTTAAACATATATAGCAGACGAGACCTGAAATGGGCTAGAAAATCAAACCAAGACTATATCCGCGATTGTTTACCATGATTATTTTTTTCGAGGCGGAACGATGTAGTAACTGACGATTCGGAGTCCGAAGTGCCGCGTCTCCTTTTGGAAACTATGATCCTTCTTGTGAGATGCTCCGGTATGGAAGGTGCGAGCACCAAAACTTGTGCCAAACTTTACCAAAAATTTTCCATGCGATCGTGAGAGCACACCACAGTGACACAATGATTTTCGTTATTTTCCGGACTCTATATGCATTTCCTGAAATTAAAATACCAATAAGGCCTACGCCTCTGGCCGCACCCTGCGGCCGAACTGTTTGAAGTTTTTTCCCGTTTCTCGGACAATGAATGAAAAATCGCAAAGCGACGCACAAATGATCTTGCTAACACCCACGTGTATTTGCGACTATATATATATACAAACGAGATCTCTTTTTTTTGCATATTCAAAGTTTGAGATTGCTAGCCAGGCCTGCCGCCTGGTAAAATGTACCAGAAAATCAAACCATAGGGTACAATCATGATTTCTTGCCGTAGAAAAAAATTAGAGGCGAAACGATGAACTCATGTTTTCATTCAAACAAAAATATGTTGTTAGTTAATGTAAATGTTTTCAAATAGCACGCGGTTCACTCACGAAAGACGTGTGCCCACTAAACCATGGCCGATGCCCCCCCCCCCGCCACGCGCGCAATCTGAGTCGTGTGTTCTGATTGGCCAGAACCCAAACCCCACGGATCGTACGTCTGCACCGTTGGATGCTCCCAGATCGAACGGCAATCCTCATCCCTTTTGACAGGAAATGCAGTCCGGCTAGGATTTGATTTATATGCCAAAATGCATGGTAAATGCGAAAAAATGTCTTAAATATAGCACACGAGACCTTGAATGCGCCAGCAAATCAAACCAGTGGTATAATGGTGATTGCTTAACATGGGAAAAAATTAGAGGCGAAACGATGAACTCACGTCTTCATTTCAAAATTAGTACGTCTTCATTTCGAACGAAATTTTTCTCTTTGTGCACACGAGTGCTTAGAGGCAACCATTTACATAGGCCTTTCCGCGCGGCGACCGGGGATATTTTTCACACTTTTCACCTATGCCGCCAACACCCCTCCACCGCCCGCCCGCGTTTCACTCAACTAGTCCACCCAATCTCCATCGCCAGCTCCCCCCACCACCAGATCCACAGGAGAACCCACTCCGGCGCCGGCGTGCTCACCTCGGTCGTGTGCCCGCTCTTCGGCGTCAAGCCTACCTCCACTGCCGTTCCCAACACGCGGCTGCCCGCTCCTCGCCGTCTTCGTTTGCTCACCAGCCACCTTCGAGCATATCAATCCTGTAACCCTCGCCTCTCCTGTGGTCCGTCCGGGTTTGCATTAAGAAACCTGTTAGTTACTGCTCTCCATCGCGGTGAGGAATATTTCCTCGCAATCCCTCTTCCTATTTCATTCCGTACGTTCCCAAATTGGCTATAAAATAACGGAGAGCGTATATATGTTCATTATCTACCTTCCTAACTAGTACATATATGCTGTATTTATTCCAATAAGTTACTGCCGATTTACAGATCGCGGGCGCCCGAGTCACACAAAATTAACAAATAAGCCGTACATTTTCTAAATTATTGCATGACATGTTTAGACAGCTTCATACCAAGTTTTTAGTTTTATGCTTATCCTCCTTTCTTGAGTTTCGCATGTGTTCTCTGTAGATGCCGAGTAGCAGCGACAACACTCATGCTTCAAGCGATGTATCTTCATCTGATTCCGACAACCCTAGGTCTTCAGCAGATGGTGAGGGATCAAGTAATCTTGAACGGGATAGAGCTGCAACAATTACCCTTCCGGTCAGGACACAGAGGAACTCTCCAAGGAAGCCCACACACCAGCCTAAAGGTATATATGAAGTAACCGAGATCGATTTAAAGTCTTGGGCTCCAACTAAACCAGATAAAGCACGCACGAGGTTCAGGAGTGTGTGTGGATTTGTTGGCAGGGCAAGGCTCAACATTAATCTGCTGGGGTTTTGGAAGGCTGACACAAAAACACGGCGAAGGATAGTCCGGGAGATCATGGATCACTTCAACATTCCAGAGCAGTGGAGAATGCAGGTGGAACACGCTGCACTGAAGAAGGCTAGGAATGCTTGGAGAAACTGGAAGCACGTGCTGTACAAGAAGTACTTGAGTGAAGGCAAGGACCCAATCCCCGCATACCGCCAAATTACAAAGGTGGACTGGGCAGAATTCAAAAGGGTCAGGGCAACTAAAGAGTTTGCTGACAAGAGTGCCAAGCAATAGGAACTTCAGAAGAAGAACATAAACCCCCACAGTATGGGTGTGGCAGGATACTATGGCATGAAACCGATATGGGACCAGGAGGACAAAGAAGCAGTAGCGGCGGGTGGGCAACCGGCCTTTAGTGAAATCAGGGGCGAACGTGCCAGAGACTACTTGCGGGCACGTGCAAGGAGGCGTGATGACGGAACTTATTACTTTGAAAACTCACGTCACTACTGGAATCAGCTTCTTTGCCGTCCGCCATGCCGGACGGCAAAGGCATAGATCACGAACGGCAAAATGCTTTGCCGTCCGCTAGCTGATGGCAAAGAAAGTGACCGTTAGGAGGACCTCGCTGGTACACCACCCTCCCTCTTTGCCGTCCGCTAGCGGACAACAAAGAACTGGCTGACGACAAACACCGTCTTTGCCGTCCGCTCTTTCTTTGCCGTCAGCTTTCTGTATGCTGATGGCAAAGACCTCCTTTGCCGTCAGCTAGCTGACGGCAAAGAACTGGCTGACGGCAAAGATCCTGATTCCAGTAGTGGCGTGATGAAGAACTGTATCAAGTGATGTTAGAGTCTTCCAAGATCCCTAGAAGGTTCTACAAGAACTCAGGGCCATGTGACATTCTGTCCGATGCTCTAGAAACAAGAGAGGCCCCTGGCCATGCAAGGGGTATAGGTGTTAATGTCCTGCACAAGAGGGCTTTCACACTCAGCAAAGAAGAGAGGCTCATGATGAAAAAAGCGAGGAGTGAAATGAAGCAGAATGAATTGTATGAAAGGTTGAGGAAGGACATGTATCCGGTTGTTCGAAAGGATATTGAGGAGTCAATGATGATGTAGAAGACTCTAACACTGACAGATAGCCAGCCGATGAGAGGGGAGGCGAGCATGGAGGATGCTGCTTATTGCGCGGCAACACCGCACAAGAGTAGCTGTGCATCAGCTGACCCCAGCGACACTGAGACTGTAGCTGCTCATGATGATGCTATATCTGATCTATCTGGAATGAAAGACAGATTGAAGGGCGTGCTTACACATTATGAAGGTACATTAAAATGTGCAACAGCCTGGGTTTGCCCACCCTTCTTGGAAGAGAGCCTCTTGTTGGACAATGTGCCATTGAAGCCGGGCTGTGTGAAGTGCTACGTGACTGAAGTAAAGCCTGGATTCAATGAATTTGCCCTGAAGAATGTCCTAGGAGACTTTGATGAGCAAAGGACCTTGGGAGAAACACTGTTACGTCACATCCAGTGGCCACGAAAGGAAATAGAGTTCATCGATGAGATCCCTGAAGCCCCGCCAAGAGCAACCAATGTCGCCCCTCAACCGATGACGCTCTCCTTGCCACAACAGCTCTCGCGTGCTTCCCCCAAAGAACCTAATACTAGTAATCCGACGGTTCATGCATCAACCTGTGATAAGCCGGCCCGACTTTGTGCCGTACAGGCCATGTCATCCTCCGCCCTAGAGCAGCCAGTGGCAAGGCCTACAACTGCTGAAGACGCACCACCGGTTCAGATGCCGGCCCCTGAAGCAGCAGGGGGAGACCCAGCTGCAGCACATGCTTAGCAGACCAACCTGGTGGAACGGACTACTAAGCAGTCTGATGCTTCGGAACCGCCTGCTAAGCAGTCTGTAGGTCCAGAACCGACTGCTCATCAGTCCGTCGGTCAGCAGTCGCGTGGTCAGCATACCAATGCATCAGCACTTCCTGCTCAGCAAACCAACGCATTGGCACGGCCTCCTCAGCACACCGACAAGTTGGCACCACCTTCGCAGAAACCCGACATAGCTTCAACACATGGCCAGCAGAGCGATGCCTCTGCTCCTACAGCCCAGCAGTCCATCACAGCAGCACCGCCAGCTCAGCGGTCCGGCATAGATAAATCGTCTGCTAAGCAGTCCATCGAAGCTTCACCGTCTGCTCGGCAGTCTACCTTGCAGCCAACCAGACGTTCTGCTAGAAATGCTTCAAGTACCAAGAAGGAAACGGCCAAAAAGGCTGCACCCGCGAGGATGCGCGGCGGGTGAGCGAAGAGGAAAGAGAACGATTGCCTCTTACTTAAAGCACTCATCGCCCAGAACCAAATTAATAGCAGGTTGTTCGAATCGGGGAGTAATATAATTTCTGACAGCATGGATGATGAAGAAGTAGATTTGTTGCTTGCTAAAAGTAAAGCAGACATACTTGAAGCACGCAATTACGTCCATGGCCAGCCATTTCTTGTTGGCGAATACTTTGATGAGTGCAGCTCCAGTTGCCGCGAGTTACATGAATATTGCATGGATCAAATGTCAGCAGGTCATCATGGTTTGCTAGTCCACTACAATAGAGATCATTTCCGACACGATGCTGGTTCCATCAATGTGAGTTTCGAGGACTTACATCTCTTCTTCAACTTCAATGAGCTCGATGCCACTCTTGTTAGATGCCTGATTTTGTAAGTACTTAACAAACTCTGATCAACTTCTCCATACAAGGCTGTAAATGATAAACAGCTAATTGCATTTTATTCCTCTTAGGGGATTGAACGCGCAGAGAAGAAAAAGGGAGAGTGTGTATTTCATAGATCCTTCATTAGCAAATGGCACAACATTAGATGGTAAGAAACTACGGGACTGGGCCATTAACACGGTCGTCCGTATCTTCGAAAACACATCCCATGCAGAATCATTTCTCTGGCCATATCATGAACAGCAAGTCAAGTAAACAACCACGCATACACTGATTGTCTTTCAGATTTCAACATAATTCGTAAGTTCATGGCTTTCTTAATATGTAGCGATCACTGGATATTGGTATTCATTGTTCCAAACAAGAACACAGTTTACTACATGGATTCTCTCAAAGAGTCAACAAACGCTCAGGATCTGACGCATCTTCAGCAATTCATGCATAGGTATTGAATTCTATGATGTTGAAATTAATTTGCATTCATATCTGGTTCAATAATTGATGTTGTCAAAATTCATCTTCATTTGCAGAGTGCTCGCATTGTGGAAAACTAAACCAGGGAACCTGTTCAAGTGGGAACTACCTCTGCAACACGAGATCGTTTCTCCGGTAACACACCAAAATCCGTTATTTTTGGAAAATTTATCCAATAGTCTGCAAATACGTTTTCTTACGCTAGTCAAATATTCAAGCTTCTAAATAAACCTCTTTCTATTTTTTTCCAAAGAAAAAATAATACATCTAACACCGGTTAGGTTGTTCCTAACAGGACAAATACATGACTAATTCTGTACAAAAAATTCAGTGTCCTCAGCAACAAGCAGGGACCAACCTTTGTGGATACTATGTTTGCAGACACATGATCTCCATCTGCAAATCTGCTGATAGTTGTGAAGATCCTCGATAATTAGTACCAGTAAGTCTATCTTAATTAATATCTTCTACTCCAAATGCCGTCGTGGAAAGAGGTTAAAAACCGTGTGTATAGCACCGACGCGTACCAGTGCATGTATGGCCCATGATGTCTTTCGGCCCATATGAGGCCCTTTGTAACTCTTGGCCCATTAACGGCCCGTGGTGAAACTGGCCCATAATAAATAGTGTATCGCTTTATACCCATTAACTGCCCATTATTCCATTGGGCCATTTCAAGCCCATATTATGTTTCGGCCTTCTCAGGGCCCATTTATTCTTGGGCTGATTTGCAGCATTCGATTACTTATGGTCCGTTACTGGCCTGTTCCGGTTGTGGGCCAAATTCGGCCTGTGGTTAAAGCCAGCCCATTTGTGGCCCGTTAATCCGTTGGGCCATTTTCATAGTGTCATCAAATACGGCCCATTAACGACCCATTATGCCTGTCGATAGAATCTAGCCCGTTATACTCATTGGCCTATTAATGGCCCATTATGGTCGACCCATGAATGGACGATTCCCACTCTAGCCCGTTTATGGCCCATAATGCGGCCCGTTATTAGCCCATGTTTGGCGAATCGATCATACAGCCCGTAGAAGGCCCATTGATTCTATGACCCGTAGAAGGCCCATGGTCAATACAGTAGATATGCAGCCTATGGTTATTGTGGCCTAGTTTTAAAAATAGGTTATTGCGGCCACTAGCAAACTGCAGAAAAAGAACTGCACTGACTACAAGCAAACAAATAAACAAGACAACAAGGAAATAAATAAGCAAGCAACTTACGCTAGGCTATTACGGCTATTACACATATTACATCCACTAGGCATCAAAGTTCGCCACCCACTACTGCAGGATGCTGCTAACGCGACACTACGATCATAGACCCTTTGACGAAACTATGTGCGATGCATTAATCGCAAACGGTGATGTAAAAAAACCATCAAAAAAGATGCAAAACATTTGCGATGGCAGAGCCATCAAACTCGGTTCTGATTTTAGTTGTGTGTGCGATGCAGGGCATACGGTTCAGTTCAATTAAATGTTTGCGATGAGGAAGAAGAACAGAAATGGGCAGCCAGATGAAGGCGTGTGCGATATACGGCATACAGTTCACTCGGATGAACTGTTTTGTGATGAGGCGGAACATCAGAAACGGGCAGCCAGATGAAGGTGTGTGTGATATACGGCATACAGTTCACTCGGATGAACTGTTTGTGATTAGGTAACACAAAAGAAACGGTTAGCCAGATCAAGGTGTGTGCGATATACGGCATACGGTTCATTGCGATAAATTGTTTGTGTTGAGCCAAGAGAACAGAAACGTTTCACATAAACAAGATGTGTGTAATACGCGGCAAACATCCAATTACATAGGTGGCTAGTACACACATGACATTTCCACACACCAAAGTAAACTATTACATGCATAATTAACTAGGATAAACGATCATCTGATCATCATCTAGTTCTTGTGCTAGCTCGATGTTCCTTCTATGCTAAGTTTCCATTAATTGATGGCATTTTATGAACACGCCATCGTATCCCGCCATTTCCTCACCTGTTTCCCGTCGTCCAGCAAAATTGCGCATAAACCTAGGCGGCGCACAATGCACGGAGGCAACAAGCGCAGCCTATAGCACATCCACCTTTTCCAAGCATGCCAACCCACCAAAGCGCCACATCTGACATCAACCTCATCGACGAGGAAAATGAGAAGGCGCCATGGCTCATCGAGGCTGAGGCGCTCCCCGGCAACACGATGGACGACGCCGTGATCCGCGTCATCGCTAAGGTTGAGCAGACCCTTGGCGCATGGCGCTTCAGCGTCACGGATCAAGATAGGCATGTCAGCGCCGGGAGGCTACAGCTCGCCGCACAACATAATTGATGGTGCGCCGCAGAGCAAGCTAGGCACGTCCGCGCTGATAGGCTACGGCTTGCCGTATGCCAAGACCGTTGGAGCACCGCAAAGCGAGAGGCGCGGCGCATCGCACAGCAAGAGCGGATCCATCGGCGCTTGCTTGCTGTCGATAGGGCGTCGCAGCTGGGTACACGTCCCGTCAGTACCCACATTCCTCGCCAGCAGTGGGCAGAGGCCCTCTGCACCGTACTTGCACCAGAGGCCGACCGCGCCTTACTTTCACCGGACGCCCTGCGCGCTGTTCGCATGGGTCGTGTCGTTCGCCTTGTCCGCAGCCCGCTCGATGCCAACGTGCTGGTCGGTAGGCTCGACCGCCTCCTTGGCCCAGGTGTCCACCTGGGCGCAGTAGAGGAACATGGCTGTCGCATCCTCGAGCTGGTGATCTCCAATGAAATAGCCAACTTGGAGCTTGAGATCGCGCTCCTGATGTACCGCGGGCGTGTCGACCACTTGGACGAACACCTGCACGAGTTCAGGCAGAGCCAAGAGCTACCGTAGGCAAGGGCTGCTGGTCATGGTCTCATGGACGTGTTTCATTTTGTTGAGTCATTTCGACGTGGATAGCTATGTATTCACAGCAATCATAATATTGCTCTGTTTATTGCTCTGTTTCAATGTGTGTACTCTGTTTTCCGTTCTTATATGTTCTATTTCAATGTGTATGTGGATGATAACAGCTAGATAACAAATAAGTATACAAAAATAGATAGAAAATGGAATTCATAATATATATATATATTAATTGTTCATTAGTTCATCACAGAATATATATAATATCATCACATATACGTGATGATACTTAACTACTAGGTACAATGCATAAAATTGAAAACGAACAATACTAAAACTAATAATCCCTCCTGGGGGCAGTATTCCGGTAGCCCCTCGCCAGCAGCTCCCTGGTGCGCGGCGTCTTCCCAGCGCGGAGGCAGTACTCCGCCTCCTCCGCCTCGCAGCGCTTGACGTACCGATTTGCCTCTTGCAGGCGGACGAGCGCGAACGATCTTGCCATTTTGTTGGGCGCCCACCGGAGCTCCTCGTCGGTGAAACGCTGGAGCTTATTAGCCCACCTCCACGCAGCGATGAGGCGCCTAGTGCCTTTGACCTTCCTCGCGAAGTACCTGTCTTCGTACACCTCCTCCGCACGATGACGCGCCCGCCCCCAAAGCTCCACCGCCTCCTTTTTCCAGGCGGCATCACAGGCTTCGCAGGCCACCTGGTACCGGGCTTCCTCCTCGGCCATCTCCTTCTTGAACGCCACTTGCCTGGCTTTCTCAGCCGGTGGCAGCGACTTCCACAGACAAAGATTGTGCGTTCCCCAAAACCAGTCCAAAGTTGGGGGGTCTGGCGCAACCTCGTCCGGCGGCGCGTAGGGATCCTCCTCGTCGCTGCTCTTCGACTGAGCATCCTCGGGAGGCGGCGACTCGTCGTCGGTGCGTGGGCAGACCGGCGGCGCCATGGCAGAGATTTGAGAGAGAGAGAGAGAGAGAGAGAGAGGGCGAGCGAGGGGAGGATGTAGATGAGAATGCAGGTGGGACGACATGAGCAAGGTAGTATTTATTGGCGGCCGGAATCTAGATCGACGGGAACAGTACACACGTCGGTTGCTAGAATTTACGAGTACGGTAGTTTGAATTACACATGATTCCCGCAGCAAAATCCGTGTGTGAACTTAATAGCTGATGGTTTCCAATACAGAACTGTGTTTGATTAATAACCCCCGCCACTCACCTTCCAAACCTCAAGGCGCGAAATAGAGTGCCATTCATGTGGGGGCCGGTTGTCTTGCCAGATCTTTACATTTTCTTTTTTGAACACCAGATATTTACATCATCTGATGATTTTTCAACTCGCACACAAGTACACAAAAATATGATTTTTCAAACCATTATGGTTAGCCGTCGCATGTAGATGTAGTTCAAATTTGTATTACGGTCATTAAATGGCTAGAAAATCACTTAAATGTCTTTAAAAGGTCAAATGACCCCTAGAATTTTTCAAATTTTCACATGACAGTTGTATTAGTGCACGTTAAACTTTCATCAAACATGCCAATTTTTTTACCACATCATCTTGGTGGCATGACATTACATGAAGCAAGGTTTCATGTTTTTCTGATCATTTTTTATTTTTTTGGAATTAAAATGCTATGGCACTCCATGCATGTGTCCATGCGGTGAGACCAATATGTTTGCAAATTCCTTTGAATTTACTGCACATGGAATTAACTCGCACACAAGTACACAAATATGATTTTTCAAACCGTTATGGTTAGCTGTTGCATGAAGATGTAGTTCAAATTTGAATTACGATCATTAAATGGCAAGAAAATCACTTAAATGTCTTTAAAAGTTCAAATGACCCCTAGAATTCTCCAATTTTTCACATGACAGTTGTATTAGTGCACGTTAAACGTAGAAAAAAATTGAAGGCTTTAAGAGGAAGCTTTCTCCCGTTCGTCATCAAACATGCATTGTTCCCTCTCGGAACCACGAGCCTTCTAGTGAGTTGCTCCAGTTTGTGAGGGGTGTGTGTCCAAACTTTCGTCAAACAGGCCAATTTTTTACCACATCATCTTGGTGGCATGACATTACATCAAGCAAGGTTTCATGTTTTTCTGATCATTTTTTAATTTTTTGGAATTAAAATGCCATGGCACTCCATGCATGCGTCCATGCCGTGAGACCAATATGTTTGAAAATTCCTTCTAATTTACTGCACATGGAATTAACTCGCACACAAGTACACAAATAT
Source organism: Thinopyrum elongatum (assembly GCA_011799875.1). NCBI lineage: Eukaryota > Viridiplantae > Streptophyta > Magnoliopsida > Poales > Poaceae > Thinopyrum > Thinopyrum elongatum. The sequence continues at coordinate 463,534,619 of CM022303.1, forward strand.
GATTTTTCAAACCGTTATGGTTAGCCGTTGCATGTAGATGTAGTTCCAATTTGAAATACGGTCATTAAATGGCTAGAAAATCACTTAAATGTCTTTAAAAGGTCAAATGACCCCTGAAATTTTCCAAATTTTCACATGACAGTTGTATTAGTGCACGTTAAACGTAGAAAAAATTTGAAGGCCGTAAGAGGAAGCTATCTCCCGTTCGTCATCAAACATGCATTGTTCCCTCTCGGAACCACGAGCCTTCTAGTGAGTTGCTCCGGTTTATGAGGGGTGTGTGTCCAAACTTTCGTCAAACAGGCCAATTTTTTACCACATCATCTTGGTGTCATGACATTACATCAAGCAAGGTTTCATGTTTTTTTGATCATTTTTTAATTTTTTGGAATTAAAATGCCATGGCACTCCATGCATGTGTCCATGCCGTGAGACCAATATGTTTGAAAATTCCTTCTAATTTACTGCACATGGAATTAACTCACACACAAGTACACAAATATGATTTTTCAAACCGTTATGGTTAGCTGTTGCATGTACATGTAGTTCAAATTTGAATTATGGTCATTAGATGGCTAGAAAATCACTTAATTGTCTTAAAAGGTCAAATGACCCCTGAAATTTTCCAAAATTTGACATGACAGTTGTATTAGTACTACAAATTTTCTCGTACATTTAAAACACCATCCGTTGCCACTTTACTCCAAATTCGTCTTTCACAGCTAATAAATAATATCAACAACATCACACACAGTTTTTTGTAGGAACCGTTTGCGATGAAAATTTCTGGGTCTATTTAAGTCTTCCTCCTTAAGCTTCGCCAGCTCGTCTGCTCCATTGCCGGCAACCCCCGAATCCACGAATCCCGATCCCCATTCCTGCACCCCCTTCTTGCAAAGATGACACCATGGAAACGCTTCGTGAAGGTCTGTACGATGGCCGAGTCCTCCCCGAGCGCCGCCGCCTGCGCCAAGAGCGCGGCCGCCTATGCCAAGAGTGCCGCCGCATCCGCATTGAGCGCGGCCGCAACCGCCGAGAGGGCGTCCGCGGTAGCCGACAGGGCAGCTGCAGCAGCCGAGACGGCTGCAGCTGCTGCAGCGACGGCGGCTGCAAACGCCAAGAGCGCTCGAGCTGCCGTCGTGCCGCCGATGTCGCCCTGGCCCGGGTCGAGGCCATCCACGCCAAGATCAAGGACGCACACGCCAAGATATTCCAGGCCACCTCGGAATCCAGCATGCAACCCACATCCGAAAAGGCGGCGGTGGCCATGGAGCACCTGCTTCCTCATGAGATCGCCGAGCGGGAGCTAGGGATGCAGGAGGCGGTGGAGATCGAGGAGCGCTGGGAGGAGGAGTTGCACGTGGCCGAGGTCGAGGTAGAGAAGAGTCTATCCGTCGAGGAATCGGCGGTGGAGTACCAACGCGAGCTCTGGCGCAGCCACTACTACGAGTACTATGACCTTGAGGGTGGTGCTGAGGACGAGGACAAGGACGCGGTCGACTTTAGCAGGAAGGCGTGGAGTCCACCAACGGCGGCATGTCGCCAGGACAAGTCATCGATGTCTCATCTCACACCGGCGATGCATAGGCCGGCGCGGCAACGGATTTGTTAAAATTATGCATACTTAGGCTTTGTTTTTAATGCTGGTCTTTTGTTAGAGCAATGTTTAGGTCAACTGGCTCTGTTTGCTCGATTCAGTAAGTGTGGTCTGTGTGCTGTACGCTCTTTTGTGTGCCCAAATTAGCAAGCGATGTTAAATTATGCAATAACGTACCAGGGGAAATTTACACCAAAATTTGAATTATCAAACTCATCCCATGCACGTAAAGCAGAAGAATCGTTTGCGATGCACACAATCGTTCAAAGTGAATGGTGTCCGACGGCACCGCGCGCAAAGTTTCCCTCCACATTTCAAAATTTTTGGCCTACTGCCGAAATATCTACCCCCACCCCCCCTTCCCCACCCCCTTTTCTCCCCGACCACAAGTCACATTTCCCTTGTTTCCTCCTTCCTTCCTTCCTTCCTAAGCTATAGCCGCTTCCTTGCTTGCTTCCTCGCTCTCGCCGTCTCGCATCCTACTGCAGGGGTCGCCATGGTCTTCTCCAATGACCTCTCCAGCGGTTCCTCCTCCGACGTTGACTCCATCACCTCTCGGGTCTGAACTAGCTATATGTTGTACTGTGCTGTTTTCAGGTAGCTATCGTACTATGATGTTAAAATATATTTATGTGCCTGATATGAAATTGGCAAACAGTTGTTCGATGTGAAATGTGAATTTGCGTAATACTGGAATTATTAATTGTAAACTAATAAACCTGCCAAATGGGTCATGGAACCTTGCAAACGGTTCAAGCAGTAAAAGCGCTTGTGATGGATAGCCCAATGCCACACAGTTTTCTTCATCAAATCGTGTGTGATGTAGTTGATAAAAGCAAACGGTTAACCAAGGCAGAGCGTGTGTGATAGTTACACCTATCATAGCCTATACATAAAACTGTGTGGGATGTACATACAAATGGAAATGTTTTCCCTGGATTGACTGTGTGGGTTTTACATACGAACGGAAACGTTTTCCCTGGATTGACTGTGTGGGATGTACATAAGAACGGAAACGTATTCCTTGGATTGACTGTGTGTGATATACATACGAACGGAAATGTTTTTCTGGGATTCACCATGTGGGATGTACACGAGCTCATTTTGCCCCAGCCTGTGTGCTAGGAGGGCCTATCCCCGACGGTTTCTGGGTCGTCTGGGAAGGATCCCCCTATCGCCCACACTCACTTGGTGATGGTTCCAAATGCCGTCGCAGAAAGGGGTTAAAAACTGTGTGTATAGCACCTCGCTGTACCAGTGACCAGTGCAAATATGGGAACAAAGCAACATATTACATACACTGGTTGTCAAAGTTGGCGACCTGTGCGAACAAACGCCCAGCAAAACAAGTCCAGCACTCAAACCACTTCACAAGAGCTCAGGAAACAATATCCTAGGTATCCACCATGCTGGCAAGACGCTTAGCAAGCTTATTAGCTTTCTCTTGTTTGGCGCTTAAATCCTCCAGCGCTTGCTGTTGCACCAGAAAGTATGCATCTGAATTCTGCAGGGACTTCCTCAGTCCTTCGGCTTCCTATCACAGCACATCTGATCGATGTCTTTCAACTTGAAGTTGAGACTCAAGAAGCCGAACTGATTCAGGCAGTGAATTCGAAGAGCTGGTGCCAGCAGTAGTGGCCAGTAACTCGAACACTACATCAAGACAGGACTTTGGGGTTGTCTCACTATCTTCAAGATAGTTTTTATCAGCTTTCTTGGAGACCAACAGGGATGTCTCACTATCTTGAACCTTATCAGCATTACTTCATTTACCATTGCATAACGGGGTACTCTTCTCCAATATTTTGTCCGCATTCTAAAAGAGAAACAAGCAGACACATCACAGGTTTACCATGTTGTATATGAAACTCATTTTGGTAAACCAGTTCAATAATAAGGTGGACAGGATAACAACATGAAACAAACATATATCTATGTAGTATGGTCACTATATGGTCTATATCACTCTAGTTTATGTTGCCAAATCAAGATAGAGACAGTTCAAATCATATCTGTTTAAGACAAAACAGCATAGATAGAATATAAGTGTGGGAAACTACACAGCACTGACAACACTTGTAATGTGCATCGCATGAGAACATAACAGTTTATTCAATTGAAACTGAAATCAACATAGAGCAAGTTACAACAGCAAACACGTTAAAGAAACAGGTTTAAAACATACCTATTGCACCATTGGAGTTTCAATTGCATCCTTCAAATTTGAAATTAGTTGGTATGAGTAAATACAGTGATGCAAGAGCAAAGGAGTATGAACCATAGCTACAGAACCTGACCTGAGAACAATTCTTTTTCTGCTTTAAGAGTTGACTTGGGGTTCGAAGTGGTGGTCCTCGTGCTTTGGGCACTGCAGTTGCCTTACTAACTGCTCGTGTTTGGGTCCTCTGTGGTGGAGATGGTGCTGTGTCAACTGGAACTGGTTACTATCTACTGGGTTGGGGTTAGAAGGGGTGTAGCTGGTTCTCTGTCCAACTGGGTAGGGGTACAATCTGCATGAGTCTGGGTTATGTGTGGTGGGGCTGGTTCTTGGGCAAGTACAATCATGGTTTTATCTGCATCGACGGGTAGCACAATCTTTTCTGAAGACCGTGTTTTTACTCCCATAGATATTGCCATCACCCCCTCCAATTCAAATGGCTGATAAACAAGAAAAGTAATTGAATGTATAGACATTGTATGATAGACAGGTGCAATGGATAGTAGGGAAGAAAACAGGGCATGAAATAATTCACATTTATGTTGTCTAACCAAACAGGATAGCATGACACAATTTCACATATATGATGGCTAATTAAACAGGATAGCAAGACACAATTTCACATATATGATGGCTAACTAAACAGGATAGAATGACATACTGCAAAATATGATGACTATGTAAACAGGATGACATGATATAACTATACGATGTGTCTATTAAAGTGGTTGGCATGCCATAATTCACAAACATGCCATTGATGGAAACATGATGGCATGATATAAGTCACGGATAGAATGACATAATTCAAAATATGATGACTATGTAAACAGGATGAGATGATATAACTATATTATGTCTTTAGAAAATGGGTAGGCATGCCATAATTCAGATACAAGCTGTCTATGTAAACATCATGGCATGATATAATTCAAATATATGATTTATATACTAAGCAAGTGAGCAGAGGGCAATCGCATATATGATGTGTCAACTAAGTAGATGGCATTCAATATTGTGTATATGATGTAAAAACTAAGCATTGTAAGACAACATATGCATGATATGAGTAATATAACCCTGCCAAGTTTGAGCATACATCTCAGGGGGGAAATAGGACTGGTCATCTGTCTCTGAATCCTCCTCTGAGGAGCTATCTGTAACCAGCAAGATATGTGCTTCAGCAGGTAGTATTGTCTGCCCTAAAGACCCTGTTTTCACTCCAGATTTTTCCATCACCAATTCAAATGGCTGATGCACAGGAAGAGCAGTTGAATATACAAACATTTTCGACAAATGGAATACGTAATACAAAAAAAGGATGGCATGATATAATTCACATATATGACGCTTGGCTAAACAGCATGGCATTGCATAATTCACATACATAATGCCTTGCAACAACATAGCATTGCATAATTCACATATATAATGTCTTGCAACAAGATGGCATTGCAAAATTCACATATATGGTAATTAGACACTAAACAAGTGGCATTCACACAAAGCATGTCCAAACTAAGCAAATGACATGCCAATGCAAGACACCATATGCACGATATGAGCAATATAACCCTGCCAAGTTAGAGCATGCACCTCGGGGGGGGAGGGGGGATAGGACTGGTCATCTGTCTCTGAATCCTCCTCTGAGGAGCTATCCGTAACCAGCAAGACATGCACTTCGTCAGATAGCATTGTCAGCTCTGAATACCTTGTTTTCACTCCAGATTTTTTCATGACCGTGTCGAATTGCTGATGCACAAGAAGAGTAATTGAATGTACTAAAATTGTTGACAAATTTAATACGTAATAAAAAAAGGATGGCATGATATAATTCACATATAAGATAACCGACTAACCAGGATGGCATTGCAAAATTCACATATATGATGCCTGGCTAAACAAGATGGCACTGCATGATTCACATATATGATATAGAAACTAAACAGATGGCATTCACACAATGCATGTCTAAACTAAGCAGATGACATATTTTATGTATAAAGTAAGCAATGCAAGGCACCATATGCATGATATGACCAACATCAGCATGCCAAGTTAGAGCAAAAGACCTCAGGGGGTAAATAGGAGTGGTCTGCTCGCTCTGAATCCCCCTCCGGACAGTTATCTTCCTCTTGATTACAGTCTGGAATGGGGGGAGGGGGGCTTGCTTTTTCGCCTACCATGGAGCGATGTTTGCATGAATTTTATTGCCACGCAAGGCTCGTCTCTTTTGCTCTACATGTTCAGTACCATTGTGTATAATAACTGACATGCATAGGAATAAAACATAGTGAGATTATGTAAGGAGTGCATGCACAAATCCAGAGTGACTGTAGCAAACTATGGATAGACCCAAAACCAATGATAGCAGGCAGATAATAGCTTCAGTTAAAAAATACAGATAATGGCTCCTTTAATGTTTGTTTCCACCCAACATGAAACTCATAGTAGACACCCGAGATTAACCAGATAGTAGACAGATAGTATTGATTGCTGCCCCAATATGTACCCCACAACCATTTAAAAACTCAAGTTTGAGCATTAGTTTGGACCTGACTCGGAGTCTAATCGGTGAACAGGATGATAAAGTAGCATGTCAACATATTAAGCGATGCATAACATAAGCAGACACAAAAGAGTGCGATCTCTCTTGCGGATCCGTGTAGTCCTCAAGGTCATCTACTCAGTTGATGATGGTGATGCAGTTGGCATGGCTGCCGGCAGCCGGAAAGAAGATCTGAGGCGGCGAAAGATAGTTGGAGGGCGGATCCCTGGTGTGGTGAACCCTTCCGTCGTTGGAGCAGCAGAGCTGGGGTGGACCACAGCGCAGCAGGAGCGGGACAAACCACACAAGGTTTTTTTTGACACATATCTGTAACAAAAGTAATTTTGTAAGGGCTTGTTTGAATTGGGGGATTCTAACAATGCAGGGATAGGAAATACACAGGAATAGGATAGGAATGCACGTGCAAAACATAGAATTTAAAAACACAGGATATCTGCCAATCTGGGTGTTTGGTTCACAAGAATTGGAAGATCACAGGAATGCAAAGAAGCATGGTGAGATTAAGTCAAACCACAAGAAAATGTACGGTTATAATGCTATTATGCTACTATCTCTTAGTCTTGTGCTTCATGAATAGGAATTTGAAAAGGTGGATAAGTGGATATTATAATTCCTACAGTTTTTCTTTCAAGGAGACACTAAAGGAACAAATCCTATAGTTTTCCTTTGGTCCATTCCTTTGAACCAAATGCATGAATAGTAGTACCATTGGAAACTTTCCAATTCCTATGTTTTTCCTTCACTTTTCCTTTCAAGCACTGGCGATTCTAGTAGGCAAGCTTGAACAGGGAAAAGCCTACACACCAAAAAAAAATTGGTGCTACTTCTACTACTTTGGACCTAGGCCACTGCCCTACTAGCTCAACTCCCAGGCCCATCTACAAATGCACAGCTCAAACACGCAGAAATAAATAATGATGGCATTCGAGAGAGTCCATCACGGATAGCTAAGTTGCCTGGTACCTCACTGCTTGTCATATAGTAGGAGAAAATAACTGTATTTCACATTATTACGTGTGCTCAGTGGACAATATATATAACATATAGAGTAAAAAGCGATGCAACAAGTGTACAACCTCTTTGGCGAAGCCATGTCGATCTCAGCATGATTGGGTTGGTCAGTGAGGATGCTCCAGCTGATGTGGTTGTCAAAGGAGGGGAAGAAGATCTTAGGCATCTGGACATGGAGCCGAGGGTACTGCTCCGCTGTGATGGAGGGTTTCGTCGTTGGAGCAGCTCCGGTGAGTTGTACGATGGCGAGGCTGAAGCAGGACAAGAGAGACAACGTTAACCTAAGTGGAATTCTAATAGCATCTCCAATAGATGATGTAAAATACATAACCACAAAGTGCTAGATGTAAACTACATCAGTCACTCATCTCTGAACTTAACTGTCAAAACTAAATTTAACTGTCGAAACTGAATTTTACTATTGAAACTGAATTTTGCTGTCGAAACTGAATTTTACTGTCGAAACTGAACGCACTAGTAGCAGAAAAGCAGTAGCAGCAGCAGTGCCCAGAGCCGGAGCGCCTGCGAGAGCCGGGGCAGCTGGTCGTGTAGCAGCATCTCGGGTAGCAGCTGCAGGGGCTCGAGCGAGAGCAGGATCTGCTGCTCGTGCAGCAGCAGCGCGAGGAAGAGTAGAGCAGCAGCGCAAGCAAGAGCAAGAGCAAGAGCAGCAGCACGAGCAAGAGCAAGAGCATACCAGGCAGGGGACCGAGAGCAAGAGCAGAGCAGCAGCGTGAGCGAGAGCCAAAGCAGCAGCAGCTCCTACTAATGTGGACGTCGCCGCCGAGGGAGCAATGCTGTGGAGGAAGTGGACGGCGACGCGGCCGTAGATGGAGCCTAGCCATGTCGGCTCGGGACTGAGCGCCGGTAGCACCGTGAGATCGAATCAAGAAGAAAATGCAGCGATTAGTGTAGAACCTCTTTGGTGACGCCGATTAGGCCTCAGCTTCATCCAAGGAATCGGTGATGGTGCTGCTCTTCCAGTGGTGCAGGTGAAGATGGTGTTGTGGGATTGGAGGTGGCGCGAAAGACGAGGCGAACATTGGGGCAGCTCCTTGAACGTGGAGGACGGGGTGGCTGAACCGGCGGGACGACGAGATCGACGACGGATCCTCATCCGGTGCGGTGGATGAGGGATGTCGAGGTGTTGCTGTGGACGAGTCGTCGGGGAAGAGGCTCCGGCTGGGTGGCGGACGAAGGAGGTCATGGGGCTTTGCGGGTTTTCGCGGCCTCGGTGTACGAATGGGGGGCGGAGGGGATGGGAGGGGGGAACCATGGCTTAGGGACACGCTTGTCTAAAATGTGGGGTAAGTTATGAAAGTACCCCCACCGATTTGCGCTAGGCGGTTCTTTTGGTTCAGGGGTATCAAGGGAATTTCGCGTGTCGGGATTTCGCAGGAGGTGGGAGTTTTTGCGCGCGTTGTAATTTTGGGATAGCAAGGCGCGGGTTGAGATGGAGGGAGTTTTCGGAGCACAACGAGACAAAGAGATATCTTAAAATTTTGGGGTAACAAGGCGCGGGTTGAAGAGGCGGGAGTTTCGCAGCACGATAGACAGAGATGCTAACTTGAAATTTCGGCATAACACGGCTTGAAATTTCGGGAGAACAAGCTTAACGTGTACAAAAAAAATGACAATTTGCACCCCACTAGAGAGAGCAATGTCCCGTTTTACTATATTACTAGAAATGCATTCAAATACAACAACAAAAAACTAAAAAAATCGGGACAACAAGCTTAACGTCTACAGTACCAAATCAATTTGCACTTCCCTAAACAATAAAAAAAACAATTCATGTTGTCTAGCATAAGGACTAAACTTGAGTACATTTTCCTTGTTTGAATGGGATTGTACTCGGGTTAGTTATACAACCATCTAAATATTATCTTCCCAACACATGACATGAATATAGGAGTAGTAAATTCCCATATAAATATGAACTACATGTACATACGATCTCAAATTCAAATATATGTATCCATTTTATGTTGAATTCAAATCATAGTACATGTATGCTCTAGCTAGATGTTCGGAATCTAAACCATGTATGATACTATGTACAATGTGTTTAACAAGCACAACACACACACACCATTTAGACTAGTAAGGTACACGTGCATTGCACGCATGAGATTTGGCAACCAAATTATGAATAAATACCACATTATAGCATGTAAGCTTTGAGTCATATATGCATGATGTAGATGTTCGTTTAATTCTTGTTGTTCATCTCATTCAAAATCAATAAGTTTTTATAAAAAAGCTAATCTATTTTAAGATTCTTGGAATTGTGCGTTGTAAAGCATAAAGTAAAAACAAATAATGGCAATTCATCTAGGAAAAAAAATTGGGCAATTATGATACGGAAGATTCTAGAACAAAGGAGAAGTGCTTGTGTTTTGAGGTTTGTGCATTATGCTTAAGTTCAACCATGGAGTCTTCTAGATTGTACATGTGGCAGAATCTGGTGGAATGTAGATGATGTCCAATGGCCAGTAGTGCTCGGATTTGCCATCTCTGCACCGTCGGATTGGCTTCATCCAACGACCATCTTTCAAAGTTATTCGCACACTATATAGGGGTATAGATAGGTGATGCGAAAGCCACCCATCATCTCCAATTTGAATAGTGTGTCCATGCATGGATGCAATGTGGCCAAACGATGCTTGCCATCGGTATCTCAAATTCAAATCAGTCTGACCTACACTGGTATAGGGAGGTACTATACAAACGGTTTTTAACCCCTTTCCGCGCCGGCATTTGGAACCGTCGCCAAGTGAGTGTGGGCGATAGGGGGGTCCTTCCCACACGACCCAGAAACCGTCGGGGATATGCCCTCCAGGCACACATGCTCGGCAAAATGAGGTCGTGTGCGACCGGCGAGCGCTCAAATACGGTTATACATACAGTAGTGCTAAAAAAATACAATTATACAGGCGAAATCGTTTCCGGTCATAAGTACATCCCACACAGTCAGTCCCGCTAAACGTTTCCGTTCGTATATACATCCCACATAGTCGCTCCAAGGAAAACGTTTCCATTCGTAGGTACATCACACACAATTTTCCCCGTTAAATCATTTGTGATAGCGTTGCCAATGCACACGATATTAACAATTTTATCATTTGCGTTATTGAATGCATCACACACAGTGCGTGGAAGAAACTGTGTGGCAAAGGCTGTCCATCACACACAGTTTTTATGTGGTAAACGTTTGCGAGAGGTGGCCTAACGCAAATAGTTTTCAAGAAAATGCCGTGTGTGATTGTTCATTGATCCAACACGGTTTATTCCTAGAAACTGTGTGCGTTGCCTGAGGTCATCGCCCACGGTGTTTTCTCAATAACCGTTTGCAATAAAAAAAACAATTAGCAGGCTAATTGCCCTATTATTAATAATCCATTTATTAATCTAATTGACATTCATATTAAGCACATAATATATTTCATTTCCATATTAAGGAAGCAGGATTTCATAATTGAAATACATCAGAGTACAACATGATATAGCTTCAGCACTCAGCTACCCCATTACACAACTGCACCAGCACCAAGTTTCACATGCAACATCTAGAACCTTTCGAAATTAGCACCATAGATGGTACATAGACAGATGCATCTCATCTGGAAAACTGCTGAAGCGGAAGGCGAATATTGAGCCTTCATTCATGTTGAAGGTCTTTGCAACTTTAGGCCAGTGCCTGTGGATGATTGACCTTCCATCCTTCGTCCTCTTCAGGAACACTTCAATATTGAACCATGGGTGTTGTATGAAAACCTTCCTCGCCTCCTGACCATAGAGGTGGTTTGAGAGGTAATCATCAGTGAACTGCTTTGGAAAGGCCTGAAAACAAGGATGTGCATAAATATCTTCTCTATATTGGAAATGGGGCAAAGGAATACAAAAGGCAAGGTATAATAGTTAGTACCATCTTGTAGTGAACTGATGTCTTCTTCATTGTGCAGACAAAGATCTTGTTGTTTTTTGTTGCTAATTTCTTTATCCTAACAATCTTTCTGAGTTTCTTGACTTGATTGATATTCATGGACAACTCATTTCCCCATATGCAAAAAGGGTCGAACAGTGGGTCAAAACCTCTGACAGCAGGACCTACATGTGCAAGACCAAATTGTTAAAAACCTAAATATTAGAATGGTTCCTGCAATTGCACAATAATGTGCTATTAGACAACGGACCATGCATGTTCTAACCTCGATTGTAAACCTCAGTGCTTCCCATTGTTTCCCTGCAACACATATAATGTAGTTAGTCATCAGGTTAAGTAAGGGTTCGCATGCTATCAGTAAAATATGTTGATGAAAAATAAGCACATTGCAGATTCATCAGATTAATTCAAGCCACATGGAAAACCCATTTATCCAAACCAAGCATGATTAAGAACTAGGAAATATAGCACTTGTATATGTTTCTCATGTATTAAGTGCAGCCAAATTCGATTTATTCCTCACATGCACAACAATACAAAATTCTACCCACGACAATTGGACATCGCATTGCAGAATTGAACCAAGCAGTTAACTAAACACCACAACAAATGAACCAAACATTAACTGAGCACCACATTGCACAATATAACATGCTCCAAATAGAAGATCAGACAGTTAACCAAACCAAGCATGCTTAACAACTTGGAAATATAGCAATTGTATTTGTTTCTCATGTATTTAGTACAGCCAAATTCAATTTATTCCTCACATGGTATACAATAACAGAATGCACCCACAACAATTGAACATCGCATTGCAGAATTGAACCAAACAGTTAACTAAACACCACAACAAATGAACCAAACATTAACTGAGCACCGCATTACACAATATAACATACTCCTAATAGAAGATCAGACGGTAAACCAAACCAAGCATGCTTAACAACTTGGAAATATAGCAATTGTATTTGTTTCTCATGTATTTGGTATAGCTAAATTCGATTTACTTCTCACATGGTATACAATAACAGAATGCACCCACAACTATTGAACATCGCATTGCAGAATTGAACCAAACTGTTAACTAAACACCACAACAAATGAACCAAACATTAACTGAGCACCACATTGCACAATGTATAATCAAACCAAGCATGCTTGACTACTTGGAAATATAGCAATTGTATTCCTTTCTCATGTATTTTGTAAAGATAAATTCGATTTATTTCTCACATAGAAGACAATACAAAATTGCAGCCTGAAGAATTGAACATCACATTTCCAGAATTGAACCAAACAGTTAACTGAAGACGACGACTAATTAACCAAACAGTTAATAAGTGAGCACCACACGGCACGACATATAGAACATATACACTAGAGCAACAGATTGCATGGTAAAATTAGATAGCACAATTCACTAGAATTTGTTAAGGAAAGGCAGGAGCAGCACACGCAACGGGTAAACCGAGCATGCTTAACAGGCGTAGCTAGAAAATGGCAAGGTGCTCCTCCAAGATCTGGGGGTCGGCACGAATGGCAGCCATCGCGACCTCATCCACGCGTGTGGCTGCGATTTGCTTCTCCGCTGCCAAATGCTCCTTGAGCTCCTGGCTATACTGCGTGCACCATGGCTTAGGGCGACGCTTATTTGGTGGAGGGGTCGGTGATTTGGGCGGAAGGTGTCGCGCCGGTGGTCGGGGCATGTGGGATGTGGAAGGAGGAGGAGGATGGGGTCGGGTGTGGATTACCTGCCTGGATAGATGAGGTCGAGCAGCGTGAAGGAGTGTCACCGGCAAGGAGGCGACGCTGCAAGCAAGGAGTGAAGGTTTCAACTTGGAAAGGAAGGCGGAAATAGGGGAAATGTGTCTTTTGGTAAGGGGGAGGGGGCGGGGAGGTAGATATTTCCGCGGAAGCCAAAAATTTTGAATCAGTTCAGCGAAATAGCTGGCGCGCAAAGTGTCATCAGACATGGTCCCTTATTCAGAACTGTGTACGATGTGTGAACATCACAAACGATTCTGATAGCTTAACCCATGTGTGATGAGTTTGAATGTCAAATTTTTTTGTTCGAATCTCCCTGGTTACCGTGGTCATCCACGTCATTGCATAATTTGGGTACACAAAGGAGACTACAGCACACCCACACTTCTTAATCGAGCAAGTTCAGCAATTAAACAGAGCTAGCTGACCTAAACATTATCTAACAAATTAAAGACCGGCGCTCTTAATTAAACAAAACAAAGAGTACAACTACGGCTGATGCTCGTCGATCTCCGCCGCCTCCTCCATGTCCAGCTCGCGCCCAACGGTCTCCTAGGGAAGGGGCTCCATGGCATCCATCGCACCATACTCGGCAAGCATCTTGCCATCCGTGTCCGCCGTCTCTTTGGAAAAGGCCGCCATGAGCTGGGCGTGGGCGGCCGCGATCTGGGCTTGGACGGGCTCCGTCATGGCAAGGTATGCGGCGAAGGAATGGACGGTTGCTCGAACGCACTCGGCGATTGCCAACTCTTCGGCCGTGGGTTGCGGACCGTTGTCGGAGAAGCTTCGTTCGATTTGTGCGGTGACCGCCATGAGCTGGGCGTGGGCGGCCTCGACATGGTCGTGGGTGGCCTCCATCAGGAATAAGGCCGCCGTTGTGGAACGGACAGCTGCTGTGCCGCTCTCGCCAGTTGCTATCCCCGAGGCAGATGTTGCTGCCGCCACCTGAGAAGCAACAGCGGCCGTTTGAGCTTCCTTGGCCGCCCGGTCGCAGATTGCGGCCGCACTCATGCACCTTGTTAGCACGCGCATGGCGGCTGCGGCCACGCTCTCACCAGAGTGGGCCGCTGTAGTTGCCCTCACGATGCGGGTCCACGTCCCCATCTTTCACCGGCGACGATTGAACAGTGAAATGATATTTGGGGAGCGAGCTAGTGTGCTTGACACGCCGGCTATGGACAGTAGCCGATGCACCTTCTCGCGTAAGCCATAGGCGTACTATACACCGACGGTGCTCCAGGATATTTTGTACTGCATCTCACACGGTTGGTGATAATAAACTGTGTGGGATCTACTTGATTTTTCATCTTGATTTGAATTACATAATGGGGTCACAACGGCAATGGCCGCTGTTTGAATTGCTAGAACTTTTATCTGCAGTGAACATGCAACTATATGTGTGTCGTAAAAGAATTGGAATTATTCAGGGTTCGTTTGGACATTTTATAAATTAAATTGGTTTTCTTGCCATTTCAGGTGCACAATTCAAAATTAAACTACATGCACATGCTCCGGTGCACCAACATGGGTTGTAAAATCATATATGTGTCCATGGGTTTATGCTTATGTCCCATGCAAGAAATGGGGATGAATTTCAAACACCACGGCACCGTGGCTCTCCGGCAAACGTTGAGGTACTTGCTTTTGTAATTCTAGTAAATCCAAAACCCGTCTGAAATTCATGAACCTTGGCATGCTATCATGGAATGGCATTAACATGCTGGGGTAAAAAATATTGTCCCATTTGGGGCAGGTTATGGTATAAGCTTCTAACAAACCAGAGCTTCTCAGAAGAAGCCTCATGGTTTCATTAAGGAAACGTGTCACCTTTGTCGACAAAACGATATTCGTTGCCTCTTCTTCCTTTCAATTTTTTCCTGGTGTCAACATAGAACAACAGGAGTGTCGTGTTAAATTTTGGATTTTTTCGGGGATCGTTTGGACATTTTTATATGTTAACTGAGTTTTCTAGGCATTTATGTGCATAATTCAAAATTGAACTACATGCACATGCTCTAGTCCATAAAAATAGGTTGCAAAATCAAATGTTTGTCCTTGGTTGCAAGCTTAGTTCACATGCAAGAAATGAGAATGAATGTCAAACACCTTGACACTGTCGCTCGGCCGCTAACATTGAGATACATGGTTTTAAAATTCTAGTAAATCGAAAACTCATATGAAATTCATGAAACTTGACATGATATCATGGAACGACATCGAAATGCCGTGGTAAAAATATTGTCCCATTTGGGGCAGGTTTGGGTATAAGCTTCTCGCAAACCAGAGCTTCTCTCACAACAAGCCTGATGGTTTCGGTAGGGAATGTGCCACCTTGGGGGACGAAACGATATCTGTTGCCTCTAATTACTTTCAACAATTTTCTCATGTCAACATAGAACAACACGAGTGTTGTGTCAATTTTTGGGATTTTTTGGGGTTCGCTTGGATATTTTTATACATTAACTGAGTTTTCTATGCATTCATGTGCATAATTCAAATTTGAACTACATGCACATGCTCCAGTGCATATAAATTGGTTCAAAATTGGAATGTGTGTCCTTGGTTACATGCTTAAGTCCCATGCAAGAAATGAGAATGAATGTCAAACACCTTGCCACCATCGCTTGGCCACTAACATTGAGATACATGGTTTTTAAATTCTAGTAAATCGAAAACGCGTCTGAAATTTATGAAACTTGACATGCTAGCATGGAACGGCATCAACATGCAGTGGTAAAAATATTGTCCCATTTGGGGCAGGTTGGGGTATATAAGCTTCTCACAAACCAGAGCTTCTCACAACAAGCCTAATGGTTACGGTAGGGAACGTTTCACCTTTCAGGATGAAACGATATCCATTGCCTCTTCTTGATTTCAATTTTTTTCTAGTGTCAACATAGAACAACATGAGTGTTGTGTTAATTTTAGGAATTTTTCGGGGCTTGTTTGGACATTTTTATACATTGACTGACTTTTCTATGCATTTATGTGCATAATTCAAATTTTAACTACAGGCACATGCTCTAATGCAAATAAATTGGTTGAAAATTCAAATCTGTGTCCTTGGTTGCATGCTTAGGTCCCATGCAAGAAATGGGAATGAATGTCAAATACCCTGCCACCGTCACTCGGCCGCAAACATTGAGATACCTGGTTTTTAAATTCTAGTAAATCCAAAACTCGTCTGAAATTCATGAAACTTGGCATGCTATCATGGAGCGGCATCAACATGCCGTGGTAAATTTTTTGTCCCATATGGGGCAGGTTTGGGTATAAGCTTCTCACAAACCAGAGCTAATCACAACAAGCCTGATGGTTTCGGTAGGGAACGTTTCCCCTTTCTGGACGAAACGATATTCGTTGCCTCTTCTTGATTTCAATTTTTTCTCTAGTGTCAACATAGAACAACAAGAGTGTTGTGTTAAATTTTGGAATTTTTCGGGGCTCGTTTGGACATTTTTATACATTAACTGAGTTTTCAATGCATTTATGTGCATAATTCAAATTTGAACTACAGGCACATGCTCTAATGCATATAAATTGGTTGAAAATTCAAATCTATGACCTTGGTTGCATGCTTAGGTCCCATGCAGAAATGGGAATGAATGTCAAACACCCTGCCACCGTCACTCGGCCGCAAACATTGAGATACCTCGTTTTTAAATTCTAGTAAATCCAAAACTCGTCTGAAATTCATGAAACTTGGCATACTATCATGGAGCGGCATCAACATGCCATGGTAAATTTTTTGTCCCATTTGGGGCAGGTTTGGATATAAGCTTCTCACAACAAGCCTGATGGTTTCGGTAGGGAACGTGCCGCCTTTGGGGACGAAACGATATTCGTTGCCTCTTATTGCTTTAAAAAAAATTCTAGTGTCAACATAGAACAACAGGATTGTTGTGTTAAATTTTGGAATTTGTCGGGGTTCGTTTGGATATTTTTGTACATTAACTGGGTTTTCTAGGCATTTTCTGTGCATAATTCAAATTTGAACTACATGCACATGCTCAAGTGCATATAAATTGGTTGAAAAATCAAATATGTGTCCTTGGGTGCATGCTTAGGTCCCATGCAAGAAATGGGAATGAATTTCAAACACCAGGGCACTGTTGATTGCCGGCAAAACATTAAGATACTTTGTTTTTAAATTCTAGTAAATCCAAAACTCATCTGAAATTCATGAAACTTGGCATGCTATCATGGAATGGCACCCGACATGCTGTGGTATTTTTCGTGTCCATTTTGAGAGAAGGCGCACTCGAATAACAGCCAACAAAGGCATTTTGAAAAAATAGCTGCCACTTTAATATCTCTAATGTTTGTATAATTCAAATCGTGTGCGTTCTGTTAACCATTCATGTGACACCACGTGTCTTAGTTTTAATGTCTATAGGAGGTGCCGTGCGGACAGCTGCTTGACTGAATATGAGGCGTGCGAGCGCAGTCCGGTGCGCAGGCTGACCGAGAGGCGTGCAAGCTGTCCTCCAATGCGCAGGCTCACCAGGAAGCGTGCGAGTTGTACACTGCGCAGGCTCACTAGGAAGCGAGCCCTTTGACTTCCATGGCCGCCCGCCTTCCTCTCCATTAATGGCGCCTGAGCCGCTGTTTAATACGGGCGGCCTTACTGTTCGCCTCCCATTCCCCTCACTCCCGCAGACCTCCACCAACGCCATGGCGCAGAAGGATCATCTCCCACTAGTCTTCATCTTTGGTGAAGTTCACTCCGAGCTGGAGGAGATAGAAAATAAGGAGGAATGGGGCCTCATGGACATGGCCCTGAACGAGCTGGCCGCGGCGGTTGCTGCCCCCGCTCCCGTCCCAGCTCCCATCCCCGCGCCCGCGCCAGCGACCATCCCAGTAGCATTGACGGGCTGGTCGCCGAGCACTATCGCAGAGCTGGAAGCCGCGGGCGTCAGCGAGGTCTCCGCGGACCCGCGCGAGCTCGTCTACATGCCAGCGCCAGCGCCCGTGCCCGTGCCCGTGTGCGCCCCTCCACCCACCGCGGCGCTGGTCCCCGTGTGTTTGGCTGCACCCGTCGCGCCCGTGCCCGTGCGCGCGCCCCCCTCAGCGGCATGGGACGCCGCCGTCGACCGCTACCTCTCAGCGGTGCCAGTTGCCGTCCTCCCGCGCCCCGCCCATCGATCGCGCGACGACATGATGTTTGATTTACATGTGAAGAACATTCTGTGCTGCCTTGAAGACTTCAACAACGGCGTCCCAGAGGACGACAACGACAACGATGGCGCGGCACGACACCTCCGCCGCCGCTGGAAATAGTTTTTTTTTGGGGTTTAATACTGTATCTCGATCATATGAATATAAATTCGCAGTGTGACTGAATGAAAGATATGGTTTGAACGAACTTGCATTTTTCTCTCTTAATGTACAGACTTATCAATTAATTTTCTTTAAAAAATGTCAATGATTTTTAAATATAAAACACTCATCGCAAACATTTTAGTTAGAACACCCGTATGCAAACCGACAGCTTCCCCAGGAAGCCAAGGAAAAATGTGCCGAGCAGGATTTGTGCAGCTCTTGATTGCAAACGTTTTAGATAGAACACCCATATGCAAAGTGAGAGCTATGGTCTTCCCCCTTAAGTCAAGGGAAAATTCGCAGCGCAGGATTTGTGCATCCCTTCAACGCAAACGGTTGTTTTGGATGACCCGTGTGCAACCACGTACAAACAATTTGGTAAGATTTGCATCTGTCATATTGGGTATGTTGCCATTTGTTAAACTGGAAAGATTGACATTTGTTGATCCAGTAACATTGCCATTTGTCAACCTTGTAACACTGCGATTGGTCAAAATATGCAGCTAAAAATCACTAGCACTATCTAATTTTTGCAACTAAAATTCAGTAATTAAGCATGGATTAATCAGTCGTTCTTTATACAAACAGTTCAACTCGACACCTGAACCGAACAAACTTTTCCCCAATTGTTGCCAACCACGTACTGAAATAGCTAGTTCAACTATATATACTAGCTAATTTTAAGTACGTTGTACAGTTCCACCACATCTATGGTCAGATGAACTGAACAAAATAGCCCCTAAATACTACTACTACTACAGAGGGACTTTGTACTACTTCTGGCAGCCTCTCCTCTGCCGAGCGCGCTCAGTAAGAGGCAGAGGAGGAGGAGCCTACCGACGAGCTGGACAACTGCAATACGGTGTCTGCCGCTACTGCACCTTCAGCGACGCTCACCTCGAACGCCCTCTGCCGCTCCAGACGACCCCTCTCTGAGCGGTGGTTCTCCTTGTAGATCTCCTGATTCCTCGCCTCTGAGGTGGCGTGTGCCGTGGCCACGGAGGCGGTAAGGCTCTTTGCGTGCTCGACGAGGTGCTCCTCCTCCTCCCGTAGGAACTCGGTGTAGCATGCAAGGTCGCTGACGCACATGCAGGCCTCCACCTCCGCCTCCCGCCTTCGAGCGACGGTGGCGGAGTGGGTGATGACCCCGGCGGTCGACGGTGGGCTGGCGGCCATGGCGGCCGACGATGGGGTAGCGGCCACGACCACCACCTCCCGCCTTCGGGCGGCGGTGGCGGAGCGAGTGATGGCCACGGTGGCCGGCAGTGGGGTGGCGGCCATGACGGCCACCTCCCGCCTTTGGGCCGCGGCGGCAGAGCGGGTGATGGCCCTGGCTTTCGACGATGGTGTGGCGGCAACGGCGGCCGGCAACAGCTGCCGACGGGCAGCAGCGGCGGAGTGTGTGGTGGGTGTTCCGCGCACACCCAACAGGGACGCCACGCGCACTACACTAAGCCGGGGACTGCGCCGCCGCCGTGGTGTAGCCTCCCAGCTGGAGCTATCCTCTGATGACGGCGGAGTGGCTGAGTGACGATGATGGACCAGTGCCATTGGCGATTACGGGAGAAGCAGACGAGATAAGCTACAGGGAGGGAGGGGAAAATGCGACGCAGGACTCGCCGGCCGTGAGGGTTTATATAGCAGGCCGGTAAGCATTGGGATTTTGGGGGATTTCACCGAGTCGGGCGGGAAGCTTGCGCGGGAACGGGCTCACCGACGATTCATTGGCGCCACTTCGAGCCACCGTTTGGCCAAAAGAACGCCCCCGCGTGTTGCGCAAGCTTGCGCTGTAAGCCATCTGCGGCAGCGGGGTGACAAGACGTGCGAGAGGAGGACGAAAGGCCACGTACACATACGATTAATAACAAAAAACGTTTGCGATTTAATTACCTACTATACCCCCATCCTGGTTTATAAGTAGGATTTAACTAATAAAATACGAATGCATGTCGCCAAAGATTATATAGTTGGATTCGTATTTGAACATAGTTTCCAATTATATAATTTTTATAACATGCACTAACATTTTGTTGGTTAAATTTAAGGGCAAAGTATCGCATAGAATATAAAGGGGACGACTATGATGGAGGTAGTAGCACACGGCCGCTCTCTACGCAGCGACGCAACTGTCGGCCGGCTTGTAGGCGACCATTTCCTGCGTGTTCAACTGCTCTATGCGTGTGGTTGCTTGCAGTTGAGGCGGCCGCGGTGCGCTCTGCTCGCATCCCGCCGCGCGCGCTCTACTCTCGCGTCCCTCCGGGTGCTCTGCCCTCGTCCCTCCATGCGCGCTGCCAGTGTTTGGGGCTGGCGCACGATCACACATGTTCGTGTGCATGCGGTTGCGCTGGGCGCGGCGCGACGATGCAGTTACCCGCTGCAAGAACTGCCATGCGGACGCGCCGAGAATCCAGGCCGCCCGGCCCCCTTTTATTCCTGCGGCCATTTACCTTCATCTCTCGTGTCACATGACACAATAAGCACACCCACGACGACACATACAGAGATGACATCCAGCGGTTCCAATGGCGCTCCCCGTGGCTCCAATGGCGCTCCCAGCGGCCGACGACGACAACGGCGGGCAGTTTACCACGCATCACGTAGTGGAACCCCACATGAGGGGGAAGGCCCTCTTGGTGGTGTACACGATCGATCCGGTCTCGGTGGAGAGCTCCATCCAAACTATGGAGCAATTCCTTGCCGAGGACAAGTACCAAGTGGTCGGCTTCGACCTCGAGTACACCATCGGTCGTGCCGGGCACGATCAGAAGGTTGCCGTCGCCCAGTTGTGCGTGTGACATGACGTCCTCGTCTACCACTACCACTTGGCCACAAGGCCTTGCGAGCGTTTCTCCAGATTTATCAACAGCTCCGACTACAGTTTCGCTACGGTGGACACCACCAACGATCTAAAAGTGCTCAAGGTTTCGGGCTTGAAATGCCCGAATCTTGTCAACATCCAGCACCACTACATGGTCTGGGGCAGCGACAACAACAAACTGAACTCCCTGGTTGACCTCGCCTCGGCCATCATCGACCCCTACTACATGAAGATGAAGGATGAGAGCAAGAAGGACAAGATCGCCTGGCACAGTGTTTGGCATGAGAGACTGGATGAACAACACGTCAAGTACGCGGCCAAGGACGCCTACACAAGCTACGAGATGTACAGGCGAATCGTTGACATGAGGAAGTGTCTTGTTCCTGCCCCAGACAAGGGATCGAGCCACATAGCAGTGGTGGGAGCGTCACAAGAAGTAGATGACTAGACGATCGTTTCTCCTACTTTAGAATGCATGCAATTGTTTATTGAGGTGTGTGCGAATGATCTGTATAGTCACTTATGTAATTGGATGTTTATTTCAATTATATATATACATGTTATTCTTCTGTAGACAGAGCAAATCACACGGCTTATTTGCAGCAATCGTCTGTGTTATTATTTGTCTTCGCACACATTTCTGATTACGGACCTGCTTGCCGCGTATCACACACATCTTGTTCAGTTGAACCGTTTCCATTGTGTTGCCTAATCACACACAGTTCATCCTAGTGAACTATATGCCGTATATCGCACACACCCTCATCTGGCTGCTCGTTTCTATTATTCTGCATCATCGCAAACAGTTCTTCTTGATTAACCGTTTGCCACTCATCGCACATGCAAATCTAATATGAACCGTGTTTGATGTCGCCGCCATCGCAAACGTCTTGCACCTTTTTTGATGGTTTTTTTACACCACCGTTTGCGATTATTGCATCGCACACAGTTTCGTCGAAGGGTCTCTGATTCGACTGTCACGTTTGGACCATCCTGCAGTAGTGCTTGTTCAATGTGTATACAGTATAGCATGCTCGTTTCCAAACCACACCACGCATATCTCAGTTATATTCATGCATGCATGGGTTTCAAACATCATGATCTCTTATTCAAATATTTGAATTCAACTTTACATTGATTATGACCTCACCTAGTCTTTTACACCCACACAGTCGTCTTCTCTTTATAGTTGTACCACTAACTTTCTCTCGTGCATGCATGCACAGACACTACCACTCGGCATTATCCATCACACACATGCAATCTTTTTCTTCAGGTCAGTCTCCCAAGCATGCACACACACACCTCCCCCTCTTAATCACTTTAGGCATTCTTTATCTCTCACATGCATGCGCAACGATCGATGTTCCTCTATGTGTGTAAATATATAGCTAGGTCTTTCCCAGTTTTCCACACAAACCGATCGATCTATATATCTAGTCAAGTCTCACCCTCTTTCCCACGTACACATCGATCAATCTACCTCTCTATATAGGACTACATAGCTAATACACCCACATTATCTATACATCGTCTCTCTCTCATCATCCATGCCTTCCGCTTCTTCTCTCAGACGCGTGCACAGTGGCGAAGACAGGGAGCAGCAAGGGCCCTGCCCCCCTAACATCACTATATATTGAGGCTAATATGAATGTGATCAGTAGATCAATTGCTGGTAAAATGGTTTAAGTTGATGAATTGGCCCTCCCCGTAAAGGATTAGCAATGCTTGGCCCCCTAGCTTATTTAATTTTCATGGCTCCGCCACTGCGTGCAACCGTGCACGTTCTCGCCCCCTCTCTTTAAATATCGATCTCGCACTTGTGCACTTCTTCACAGTCTCCCTCCACTTGGCCCCTTGCACCATCTTCCAGCCCCCCCCCCCCATATCCCAGTGCGTGTACGCTCGTAAAGCTCTTCCCTCTATCTGTCTCTATCGATATCTCGCATGGTCGACCCATCCCCTCCCTTCTCATATATCACCCCGGCCCCATGCACATTCATGTATGTATATATATAGGCCTCTCCTTCACACAAATTGCATTGACACGCATTCCCTCACCATATCTTAGTATCTCTCATGCACACGGACTACGTGTGAGAAAGAGAAGAGGTGCACACACGCACTCGTTCCCACATACAAACGCACGGGTGCACGGTGGAGCACATTTGTACAAAAAATGAGCGTGTAGAAAGGCTTTAGATGATGTGCCACTAGTCTATATCTATACCTCTATATCTATATCTATATCTATACCCCTATATAGTGTGCGAATAACATTGAAAGATGGTCATTGGATGAAGCCAATCTGACGATGCAGAGATGGCAAATCCGAGCACTACTGGCCGTTGGATCTCATCTACATTCCACCAGGTTCTGCCACATGTACAATCTAGAAGACTCCATGGTTGAACTTAAACATAATGCACAAACCTCAAAACACAAGTACTTCTCCTTTGTTCTAGAATCTTCCGTATCATAATTGCCCAAACTTTTTTTCTAGTTGAATTGCCATTATTTGTTTTTACTTTATGCTTTACAACGCACGATTCCATGAATCATAAAATAGATTAAATTTTTTATAAAAACTAACTGATTTTGAATGAGATGAACTATAAGAATTAAACGAACGTATACATCATGCATATATGACTCAAAGCTTACATGCTATAGTGTGGTATTTATTCATAATTTGGTTGCCAAATCTCATGCGTTCAATGCACGTGTACCTTACTAGTACTTCTAGTATGTGCAAAGCACATAAATTAGAATTCCAATGGCACGCTACACAGTGTCTCTCCCTTTTTCAGTTAATATATTACGATTAAAATGATGTGGGGGGCATCCATGAAGCCACATGGCACATGTGGAGGCGTTGTCGCGACCTCGTGTGGATTGATCACAGTGACGTGCTGCTGGTTCTAGAAGAATGTACTCGTCCTCTCTCATGCACGCTGGCAGTACATGCATAAAGCAAAGATATGCACGCACACACTCATTCCGTCGCACGCACACGCGGGTACACGGTGGGACGCATTTTTGTACGAAGATCCATCCCATGTGATAATTTGACGCGTGTAAAGTCGTTCACTTCATTGATGGTCAATTAATACAGCGCATGCAAATTGAGTGGACGTGAGGGAGGAAGTAGTTGAGAATGACATTACTACTCCACTGCGTGCATGCGAGTAGTTAAATCATGGGTTGCTACTTCCATTGGTCTCCTTCATATTTTGTGCCAATTTTTTACCATAATTTTAAGTAACACAATATTTATGCTTGTCATAAAAAGTAATGTCATCGAAAACTATGTTCAAATGTGATTCCAATGATATAATTTTTGGTGACATGCATTAACATTTTCTTAGTTAAATTTTTGGTCAAAAATTGGCACAAAATAAAAAGGGGGCCAATAAACCAGGACGCAGGCAGCATGATCAATTTTTGCCTGGGTTACTATTGGTGGCCTTGGTATTTAAATATGGACGGAGTGGAGTAGTACTATCTTTATCTTGGACTCGTAGGACTCTCCCAGCACCTACGCTCGCCTCCCTGCCTTGCCCACCGGATCCCGCCATGGACAATCCCTTAGATCCCAGGATCCCGCGGGCTGCCCTCTCGCTGCGGCCCGCAGCACTGCCTCCTTTGAACGACACCCACATGTGTTTCAGAGGGGATTTATTGCTCTGGAATCACAGATCGGTGGCGCCAGAGGACATGCCAGGGCTGCATTTCGGGTGGTGGGGAGCAAGAGCAACTCAGATCGAGGAAGCGTCGCATCGATTGGAGACAAGTTCGAAGGAGCTGCGCCTGGCGAAGCACAAGGCAGAGGCGCAAGTCGATCTCAGGGGAGAGATGATGAGGGATGTCAGCATCTGGAAGCATCACGTTGATTTCGAGCTGGGGCTAATGGCAGAGATCATATTCACGGAGTCGACTGCGGAGGAAAGAACGCGCATGCCTGCGGAATGGCATGAGCACTCGGTGCAACTGTTCAAATGGGCGGTAGGAGAAGCCAAATCGCAGGACCAGCTGTGGCGGCGCCACTGGGCATGCATCATAGGCGAGGTGAGCTGTCCTCCTTCCCCGCCAGCGATGCAGTGACCTACTCGATTGCTGCTGCAGTGAACTTGCGGCGCCATGGCGGTTTGCAACCGTGACAATCACTCCATCTATATGTATTGTATTTCTGTGAAAATACTTGGTCGTTTGGAAAAAGATGGTAATTGATTTATCATGAGTTGTTGAATGCTTGGTCCTGACAATCACCCGATAACCACAAGTCTCCATCGCGTAATACTTGACGGTCGGTCGCACCCGCGTCTCACCGAAGGGACACACATCGGCTTGGTCTGACATGTACGGCCAGGTAAATCACTCACATGCGCGACTGCATTTGAGCAGTGCTTGAAATTTTTGTTCAAGGAAACTCATCGGGAGCCGTTTTGGGTTTCGAAACCAAAACCATCAATAAATCTTTAGCTTGTTCCCATCACATTCCAAAGTACTGGTAGTACTACTACCATGCTATAATCAAGTGCAAACCTGTTCACACCTATCAAACCTGAACGTGTTCCCACTATGCAGGTTTTAGTACTAGTACTACTAGGTTATAAAAAGGGGAACTACCTAGCCGAAAATTACTCTACCTTCCTCCTCATAAGTCTTTCTTGTTCGTCCTTCCCTGCCATGGCTGGTGTGCAGAGATCTAGGTCGAGAACTACTAGTAAGAAGGGAGCCAAAGTTTTGCTTCCCATCGTAAGCTCCACATACATTACACCTTTGGCTTCAGTTTTCTCTTTGCCTTCAAATCCATTAAGCACCATGTTGGTCTTTATTAACTCTTGGTCACGCAGCCCCAATTTTTTGAAGACCGAATATGGCATAAGATTCACCACAGCACCTCCATCGACAAGCATTCTAGCAACCGGTGATCCATTAATATGACCTTTAAGGAACAATGGCTTCAAGTGTGTCACCGGTTCTTTTGGCTTCTTGAATATAGCATTTTTAGGACCAAAATCTAGCTGAGCTACTTCCCCTTCTTCATCTATAGCACGAAATTCAGCGGGTAAGTAATACACCATATTGATATCCATACCTTCGTGGACCGGTGTAGGCTCATAATCCAACATATCATCTTCCTCCTCGGGCGTGTTCATCGACTCTGAAATCTGTCCAAGCGAAGTGGAATCAATAGGTGATGGGGACGATGTAATAGCGGTGGCATCGTCCTTCCTTGGTGGTGTAGGTGCTGCCGTGACGGATGTAGAAACCACTGCACCTTGTATTTGTTTAGGCATCCATACTTGTTTTGTAGGTACCATAGGCCGAATGTCGTTGAACAATTTATCTCTCTGCTTCTCGGCCTCCTGTTCTGCCATCTCTTGACTCCTCATGCGCTGCAATCTCCTTTTTTGTGCCTTGGTCAGACCGAAAGGACACCACTTAGGCTGAGTATATTTTGGATCCCTCGACTTGGCCTTGCTTGTGCTAGCTTCATGATCATTAGCCATGGGACCTTGCTGGACAACAGCCACATCTTTATTGGAACCAGCCGGATTTTCAACAATAATCGGCTCTTTGATTGTCAATTCTTTAGTGCCTATCATAATAGTTTCAGCTCTAGTATTCTTCTCCTTTTGCTTGCCAGGCTCTAAAATTTCAGCACTTAGTGATTTAGCACGCCACACTTGCTTGTCAACCATTTTTTGATTATCTTGCATTGGCCAATTGACACCATTGTTCAAACGGCCTCGTGTGGGATTAGAAAGTCTCTCATGAATGGGCCTCCTTAGTTCTGCCCAACCCAGATGAAAAGCATAAGGGGCCATTGGGGGCTGCAACCATCCCCCATTAAAGTCTCCCATGTAGTATGGCCCATAGGGGGGTGGAGGCATCCATGGTCCCGGTGCCCATGACCCATATGGCCTTGCATGATGCTGAAATTCTTCCCGAGGAAGTGACCTTGAGCGCTTCAAATTTGATGACCGGTTAGAGCTAGAACCGGCCGCTTGATTGGCATATTTGGACAGCAACATATCAAAAGTTGGCTTGATTCTCTTGCCCTGCACCTTAGCTTCATTCGTCTTCCACTTGTCAAATTCTGTACTTTTGGGCTTAACAAATTTAACATGAGCGTCTTGCTGCACCTGTGGTTGCCCCCCGAGCGCAGGATTCTTGATGGTGATCTTGATCACTTCCTTGCCATCGGGTTGCTTGTCAAGCACAACCTGCCTCCCCAAGACCTTGCGGTCCTCCTTGCCTTTTCTAGGCTCACCAATGACAATATTATTCTTATTAGCTGATTCGGCTATGCTGGGCCGAATTAACATCTTCTTCCCCTCCAAATCCATGGTGTTCATTGGGAAAGGCTGCTTATCAACTTGCATCTCAGAAAAATTCAATCGTCCGTCATTAATGGCCGATTGTATCTGTCGTCGAAGAACATTGCAATCATTAGTGGCATGAGAAAAAGAATTATGATACTTACAATAAGTGCGCCATTTCAGCTCTCCAAACAGCGGTAAAGTCTGAGATATTCTAATAATCTTGGCTTGTAACAAAGCATCAAATATTTTATCACACTTAGCAATGTTGAAGGTAAATTTCATCTCTTCATCACGATTCTTATGAATCGGCTTTAAATCATTGCAAGTAAATGGTTTGGCCTTAGTTGGCCAAACAAATTCAGCAGCATAAATATCACCCTCATCGTCCGAGTGCTCACTATCATACTCAACCATATTCATTTTTGGACGATCAGTTTGATACCTATGCATCTCTTTAAGATCTTTGCTTCGGCTTTCTTGAGCCAAAGCCCTTTGTAACACTTGGTTGACATTTAAAAACTCATAGCCTTCTAGCCTTTCTCTAATGTGAGTTCTCAAACCATTAAGCACAAGATCAGCCAAATCTCTCTCAGTTATCACCAAACTATAGCACTGGTTTTTTGTATCTCTAAATCTTTTGACGTAATCGGAGACCGATTCATCATGCTTTTGTCTAACCGATGTAAGATGTGATAACTTAAGTTCATTATCGCCACTATAAAAATGATCATGAAATTTTTGTTCTAGTTGCGACCATAAATGAATAGAACCATGTGGTAAAGCGGCAAACCATGAAAATGCGGTACCATTTAAAGATAAAGGAAATAAACGCACTTTCAATTCATTTAGTGAGCCTACTTCACCTAATTGTGCCAAGTATTGGCTAACATGCTCCCATGTGGTTTTTGTGCCCTCTCCATTAAACTTAACAAAATCTGGAATTTTATATCCCGGAGGGCATTGAATTGCATCAAAGTATTCTGGATATGGCTTTTGGTAAATACGATTCCTTGGTAATTCAACTCCAAAATTCTCTCGGAGCATCTTAGCCATCTCCTCTCTAAGATTAGTTAGACCATCATCCACAGTGGACGATGAAGCTTGTGGCAGTGGCATAGGAGGAGTAGGGTTAGTATTTGCAAGTGCGAATTGTGGCATATATGCCGAATTGTAATTCGGCAATGATCTAACAGCGTTTGCACTTGTAGGTAGGGTTTGGTTCGGCGTCACCACCGAACCTGGCATACTCATGATAGGATTAATGGGTGCAGCAATAATTTGATTTGTTGGGCTAGGATAAAAATTCATCGGCACGGGAGGCGCCGATGAAATAGGTAAAGTTGGATTAGGGATTTCTGTGGTAACAGGCACACCAACATTACCAATAGATGATTGAGGCATACTTTTTTGAGAATTACTATTTTCCAAGAAAATTTGGTATAAAAGATTATTGCTATCAGTAATGCGATTATCAATTTCAGCCCATACCTCAGGAGAGAAGGTACTACTCACAGGGGGTTTAACCTGTTCATCATGAAGAGGAGGAATCTTGATTTGTCCAACCGGAGTGATATTGCCTTGACGATCCTTCTTGAACTTAGCAAGGAACTCCTGCATGTCCTTTTCTTCACGTGCCTTCTTGTACTCCTCATAAGCTTGGCGATGTTCCTCCGATAACTCCTCAAAGTTGGGCTTGATTATGTTATCGGCGTTGATTTCTGAGGGCTTGGGAATCTTGTCGTTGCCAGACATGATGGATGATGATGATGATTGATCCTTGTCCCCAGCGGAGTCGCCAAAAAGTGTGTTGACACATGAACACGTCACGTGTACCCTCGACGCCGGGGGTGATGCACCGCAGCTCACGTCGAAGGAGACCGGACCGACAGCGCGATACGCAAAACAGTCGGCGGGCGCTTTTGAGACCCGAAACCCCACACGCCCGGGAGGGACCCCGTCAGGGAGTGCTGCAGCTATGGGCTGCCCTAGGTCGATTTGCTCGCTCCTAGAGCCTCGGTATTCGCAGCTCTCAAACACGAAGAACAGCAAAGAACGAGAGAGAAAAACGATGGAGAGATAAAACGTAGATAAAAAGTAATATATTGATTTGTTCGATTGTGTGTTGTTCAATCGGACGTCACCCCCAACATATATAAGAGGCGGCTGGACTTCCCGTACAAGTAAAGGATTCATCTAGGCTTTCCTTACAAGAATATTACATTAATTCACGTCTAAAAAATCCTAGTTCTAGTCCAACTTGGATTTAGCTCGGATCTGTCCCATATTTCTGTCCTGCTTCTTGCGTGGGCTGTAGAAATCGCATACTAACTTGGATGGAGTCGAGTTCAACATCAAACTTGTCCGCCTCGATGATCTGCATAATACTGCGTGGGTCACTTCTCTTTTGAAGGCCATCTTTATGACTTTTAGGGTCCATCTTTAACTGTGGGTCGGATTCAATTATGCAGTTTTCTGAACTGTCCGAGTCTTGTAACAACTTTGTAGGCCGTATACTATCTCCGATGATGATGACTCCCAAAGCAAAGTTGACCGTTTCGACGATACGCACAACTTCCGTGTAGAACACTTTTCCATCCGAGGTCATCTGAATAACCTATCGAGCCCATCTCCAACTTCTGGTCGGATTGACTTTGACAGATTCCACTTTCCCGGCAAGCTTTCCACCCCGGCAAGCTTTCCACCCCGGCAAGCTTTCCACACCGGCAAGGTTTCCACCCCGGCAAGCTTTCCACCCCGGCAAGCTTTCCACCCCGGCAAGCTTTCCACACCGGCAAGGTTTCCACCCCGGCAAGCTTTCCACCCCGGCAAGCTTTCCACACCGGCAAGGTTTCACACCGGTAAGCTTCCACGCCGGCAAGCTTTTCGCGCCGGCAAGCTTTCACACCGGCAAGATTTCCATCCCGGCAAGCTTTCACACCGGCAAGCTTTTTACTCGGATTTCTCGACTGAAAATGTAGTCTGATCTTGATTTGCCTCTCCAGGTCGCATATGACCTTGGATTGAAACGATTTATATATGAAAATCAGTCGGCTCGACGAGACGAAGCTTTCTCGTGTTGAAGGTTTTTCGATTCAAGGCCATCTTGATGGCCAAATGACTCGCGCGACCCATCAGACAGGGTGTTTGGTACCTCGCGCCATATTTCCGTTTAGGTTCAGTCTGCAGTGTATTGTCTCTAACTTTTGCATACAAACTCGGATTGAGATGATTTATATATGAAAATCGATCGTATCAACGAGGCGAAGACAATCCATGTAAAGTGCTCCTTCATCCGAGGTCGTCTTGAAGGTGTAACCGGCCGAAAAGCACTCAGAACACTAAATTCTACCACTCGGAGCACAGTTTCGCCCCTAAGATGGGGTTGGACGAAGATAACCTAAACATCAAAGTTGTTCCACTCAGCGACGTGAAACTTTTCACGCTAAAAACCCTTTCACTCGAGACCATCTCATTTTCTTTTTATGTCGTGCCAAAATCTGATGTCAACACCGCGTCATGGACAAAATGAAGAAGATGGCGGAGGAGACGAGCGTGGAGATGAAGGTCATGGAGGCGATGAAGAAGCAGTTAGGACTCCACGGTCAACTCTTCATGAAGTAGAGAGCAGCGCCCCAGACTTGTGTCTGCGCCTTCCTTCTTTATTTGGGGGTAATCTTCCTTCTTCTTTTGCTCCTGTGTTTCTTCTTTTGCTTCGGGTCTTCCGCCGCATGTGTCACGTTCTCTGCGAGGCACGAATAGAACAATGCTAACGATGAGCGGCGACGTGGGATCGATGACTAGCAAATTAGATCATTTTTTATCGCCATATCACACTGGGCTGCCATGTTTCGCGCTCCTCCATTGTACTACTCCTACTCTAGTGGAAAACTTGCGTATACCGCACGGTTCTTTGCTCCTCCTCAGGTCGTCGACAAAATTTATTCGAGCAGTCTAATCACAAGGCCCCACCTTCCAGCAGTAATGAGCCGTCAAATCACAATGGCCCTCACCTCTCGTGAAACCGACCAAGCGAGACTGCCCCGCCCTCTAGCCTTTTAAATGTACTTTTGTACAGTGGTAGTATCGATGGATTGCGCCATGGAGCAAAACTAACAAGATGAAATTAAAGAAAAAAGGTGGTACATATAGAGAGCGCTCGTCGCCAAATTCTGCATATAGTACTATTAAAAAAGCTAGTACGTACTTAGATGAGGTGCTAAAGTCTATTAAAGAAATTAGCATACCTATTTAATTCTTTGACAACTACACTCCTTCATGCTTTGGGTAAACTTCTCTCATTTAAGTTTTCTTTTTAGAATTACATATCTCATTTAAGTGTTTTGCGTATGTGGCATGCTTAGAGCGTGGTTAATAGTATAGCCAACTACTGGTTATATGATGTTGGCCATTTATATTCTACGTACATAATGTGAAGAAACGAGTGGTAGTACTACCAACTACAAGATGAAATGTAAGAAATACAAGTATGTACGTACTGAAGAGTTAAAGTAACGAAAAAGAACATAACATAGTTCTGCTGGGGGCTCAGCACAACACACCCCTGAAATAAAACTAAGCACCCTGAAATTAAACTAAGCAACTAATCCCGTAGACACTGCATTAGAACCACCATGAGCAACGACATTGCCACCTTACTCGGACTCCTCGTCCACGTCCTCGACTTCGTCCTTGTCCCTCTTCCTCTTGGCCGATATTTCTTTGCTTGAACCGCACACTAGGCTCTCGCTCTTCATCCAACCCTTGTAGATATAGAATCAAAGGTAGGCATCCATTGTAGCGTACTGGATGTGGTCTTTATCTATTAAATTCCACTCCCATGCAAGATGAAACTTGTGGTCATGTTTTGTCAGTTTGCCGTACGAAGGATCAACCATGGCTCCTGCCAGGGTCAGCATTGAAGGCTGACAGGAGGACACCAGCCTATTCTTCTAGAGGCCAAAGGGCTGGCCTACAACGAGGCCTATTCAACCCAGGACTTCCTCGTCGTTACGAAATTCTACAGTAACGAATTTAACTCTGTCGTCTGCAAGGAAGTTCTTAAAATCCTCACACTTAACGTCGGCATGGCATATGTGGTAGACCAAGCACAAGTTATGCACGCAAATCTGGATCACGGCGGGCTTCTTGTTCTCTTCCTCCTTTAGATTCTTCTCTTTTCCTAATACTATGGTGTACTCAACATCTAGCCCAGTGACCCACTCATCACCATCTGACTTTTTGAACATGCGTTTGAAGCGAGCAAGGCATCCTTTCACCGTCGCGGAAGAACGGGTGTAGATGACGTCGAACTTATCGCCGGTGATGGTTCTAACCTTGTACTCACCGCCGATCATGGAGATTTGGGACGCCATGGATTTTAGAGGAGGGTTAGGATTAGTGGAACTGCTGTAATGTGAAAGGACGGACGACTAGTAGTGAACTGCCGTAATGTTAAAGGACGGTCGGGACGAGTAGGAGCGAACTGCTAGCAGTTTTCTGATTGTAAAAATGCTGAGTGGGGCGTGCGAACGGTAGGGTAGTGGCTTGCCCGGTGGATAAATGGATTCATGCACAGTACTATGGGGGCCCAATTAGATGCCATGTCTACTAGACCCACTTTGTAGGCCTGACAGTACAGCATATGCGTGTTCGCATGTCAAGCGTCGGGAAAATTACAGGTGATATGAAGCTTTCCATGCTCCCATGATACGAACTTCCGAGAGACCTTGGATCTGAGATCGAACGGTTGCATGGCGTGAGTCTAGACCTATGGGTGAATATCCTATCCTAGAGGGTTATTCTGCAAATTTTCAGCAAATTAGCATGCGACTGTTCGATCTCAGATCCAAGGGCTGTCAGCAGCCCGTACCATGGTCGCGCCTACCACGACCGTCGCCTCGCTCGGCGGTCGCGCCCTTGGAGATTTCAGATGGCTACAAATGAGCATTTTTTTGCCTACTTCGCATGCATGAAACTACTTCCTCCGTCTAGGTGCGTTAGGCTATCTGATGTTGGCATGTCATACATAGTCATCACTTATAGTCACTCATACAACAAGGTTAGCTATAAGGTAGGCTATAAGAGTATTTGTTTACTTCTCTCTATGTCTTTCTTTGTAGAATTTATTGCATTTGCCAAGGAGTAAGTAGCTAGGGTGTTGCACAAGAGCCCACTCCCACCATTTTTCCCATGTCTCTCTCCTCGACATATAAGCAAAAGTGCCATGTAAGCAGGCTATAAGCCCATTATTGTAGAGTACTTGGTCTTAGCACCTGTATACCATGGAGGGGGTCAGGGGATACTCACCCCGGTCATAGCACCGCAGTAATAATGATAATGGCAAGTCAAATCACAGGGCCCCATCGGTCCAGCAGTAACAAGCCGTCAAATCACACAGCCCTATGTTTGCAGCAGTCTACTTCCTCATCTTCTCGCCTCTCTGTCGAACCGACTAGGTGGAATTGTCCCGCCTACCGCGCAGGAAAAGCCCCGCCCTCGACTTGTGTGCCCGTACCGCTCATGAAGTGGCAGGGTGTGGCCAATATTTTCCATGCTAGGCGGGTTATTCTCACAATGAGTGTTTATTCACTTGTCATTGCATGAGAAAGTGGCAACGTAATTGGGATGCCCAATCCCGAAATAATAATAATAATAATAATAATAATAATAATTCCTTGGAAAGTGTTGGTATGGAAGGCACACGTAGATACGGATAACCATGGATTGTGAAAGAATGGTGGAAAGGAAATAAACTTTATTTTCTATTTGGGAACCGCCTATAATGTGTCTAGCATGGAAGATATTGGGAAATCTCGGTCATTTTCGTTGACAGGAATAGCATGCCTCTCAAAATAATTTTATCTCTCTATTTTAAACCTTGAGCTCTGGCACCTCTGCAAATCTCTGCTTCCCTCTGCGAAGGGCCTATCTATTTTACTTTTTTGCAATTTTTATTTTAAGTTGAGTCTCCATCTTCTCTTATAAAGCACCAATTGGAGAGCACTATTGTCATATTTGTGCATTGGATGTAGCTAATATTGAGTGTGTTTCATGAATGGATCAATAATTGAGCATAATGGGCTAGGGATAACTTTCTTTAGTGTTGATATTTTTAAAGACAATTGCTTGCTCGTATACTTGAGTATTTATGTTTTCATGTCAAATTATGGACTATTGCTTTGAATCACTCAAGTCCAACTATCCATGCCACAAAAGGAAAGATTATGTGATGATTATGATAGGTAGCATTCCACATCAAAAATTCTGTTTCTATCATTTGCCTACTCGAGGACGAGTAGGAATTAAGCTTGGGGATGCTTGATACGTCTCCAACGTATCTATAATTTTTTATTGTTCCATGCTATTATAGTATCAATCTTGGATGTTTTATATGCATTTACAAGCAATTATAATCATTTTTTGGGACTAACCTATTAACTTAGTGCCCAGTGCCAGTTGCTATTTTTTGCCTGTTTTTGGTTTTTCAGAATATCAGTACCAAAGGAAGTCCAAATGCCACGAAACTTTTGGAAGATTTTTTTCTGGACATAAGAGACCCTAGAAGCTTCGGGAGGGGATGAGAAGATGGAGCAGTGGCCCATGAGGCACTAGGGAGCGCCCAGGGGGGTAGGTGCGCCCTGGTGGCTGGTGGGCCCCATGTGGCTTTCGACCTAACTCTGCCTCTATAAATTCCCTAAAATCGGGAAACCAACTGAGAGCCACCCAAAATACTTTTTCCGCCGCCGCAAGTAACTGTTCTCGCGAGGTCCCATCTGGAGGCCATCTCTGGCACTCTACCGGAGGGGGGATCAATCACGGGGGGCTCTACATCAACCTTGCTGCCCTTCCGATGATGTGTGAGTAGTTTACCACAGACCTACGGGTCCATAGTTAGTAGCAAGATGGCTATCTCTCTCTCTTTGATCTTCAATACAATGTTCTCCTTGATGTTCTTGTAGTTCTATTCGATGTAATCACTTTTTGCAATGTGTTTATTGGTATCTGATGAATTGTGAGTTTATGATCAGATTATCCATGAATATTATTTCAGTCTTCTCTGAACTCTTTTATGCATAATTATTATAGCTTCGTATTTCTCTCCGATCTATTTATTTGGTTTAGCCAACTAGATTGATTTTTCTTGCAATGGGAGAGGTGCTTTGTGATGGGTTCGATCTTGCGGTGTTCAATCCCAGTGACAGAAGGGGACATGACACGTATTTGTATAGTTGCCATTAAGGATAAAAAGATGGGGTTTATTCATGCGTGAGTTTACTTTGTGTACATCATGTCATCTTGCTTAAGGCGTTACTCCGATCTTTACGAACTTAATACTCTAGATGCATGCTGGATAGCGGTTGATGTGTGGAGTAATAGTAGTAGATGCAGAATTGTTTCGGTCTACTTGTCTCAGACGTTATGCCAATATACATGATCATTGCCTTGGATATCATCATGATTATTTGCTTCTCTATCAATTACCCATCAGTAATTTGTTTACCCACCATATGCTATTTTCTAGAGAGAAGCCTCTAGTGAAAACTATGGCCCCCGGGTCTACTTTTATCATATACTAAAAATCCTACAAATACCTTGCTGCAATTTTGCTTTATTTATTTTATTTTATATTTTTGTTCAACCCACTGGTACAGTGAGGTGCTATACAAACGGTTTTTAACCCCTTTCCACGACGGCGTTTGGAACCATCGCCAAGTGAGTGTGTGTGATACGGGGGTCCTTCCCACACGACCCAGAAACCGTCAGGGATAGGGAGCCTTGATGCATATAGTTGTCCCTACTCGTTTGTGCTCGCATTGCCATCGCAGTCGGTATTCTGTGGTGCTACGTTTACGATGCGCGGCCCATCACAAATAGTTCATGATTATAGAACGTGTATGATAAGCAGACAATCACACACATTCACTTTTCCCGAACTGTGTGCGATAACTAATTAGGAAGATTAGCTCATCATCGTACGAGTGTCGGATAGGATTACGAAACGTCGGACCGTTGTAACATCGTCATACATGATAACTATCGCACACACTATTCTGTGGTGCAACGTTGACGATGCGTACCCCATCAAAAACAGTTCATGGTTGCAAATCGTGTATGATAAGGCAACTATCACAATCGTTTAGTTTGTCCGTACTGTTTGTGATATTGTCTGACATCACACACGGTTTGCAAACGGCAACTGTGTGCATGCTCGCACACGTTTCCTCTCTGTGAACCATGTCGGATTATGGTTTATAGCACAAACGTTTGTGTTTTACCGGCCGTGTGCGCCGTAACGACCTGCAGAGCGTAATTTCACCATAATTTAATTGCTGCTATTTCAAATTGTACCGGATTTGAATTTGAAAGTATGTTATAGCTTTATTCATATCCATCAAGTTCAAACAACCAATGCATTATTTGATTCACAGGTACATATGTTCAAGAATTACATAAGCACCAAATAAAGAATGATGAACCACAGTTGTATACTTGTACTATTAAAGACGGTAAAGAAAGAGGCAAAATACATTCTGGTTGCTGAACAAGGTGAAGCGGAATGCCCATATTGTGCCCTCCTCCATGCAGAAGGCACGCACGACTCTAGTCCAACCCCTTGTGATGGCTGACCGCCCATCCTTCACTGTCTTCATGAACACATCTAGATAATCATCGTGTTCTAGTAGAAATAATTTAACCTTTGCATGCCCACCAATCATGTAGTTTGAGAGGTAACCTTGAGTAAACTGCTTTGGGAACCACTGCAAAGGAAAAAGATTCAGACATTTTCATCTAACACAACTCATTATGGGCAGTAAAAAGAAGGCTGCAGAGTTCTTACTTACCATCCTACAGTTCGCTGTTGTCTTGGATAAAGTGTAAACAAATAGTTTAATTGCCATCTTTTGGCCCATTTTACTAACACTTTATCAGCTTCCTCACTTGATACTGGTTCATCAATATCTCATTGCCTCATACGTAGAAAGGGTCGAAGCACGGATCTTTACCAATGACATATGTACCTAAAAGCACCAAGTTAATATTAGAAGCTAAACAACAATTGCACAATGATGTAGTACAACACTCCCTCGGTCCCATTATATAATATCTTATAACATCCAATATACTCACATATTAGATGAATTAACATCTTATATTATGGGACGCAGGGAGTTTATTTCATTCTTACAAATTATCGGTTGATTAACTGCTATTGTATCCATGGGATAGAGTTAGTTTGAGCTAGTTTGGTGTCAAATAGCCCTAAAGTATATCCAAACATGAGGGCTAGTTTGAGCTAGTTGCATCTAACCCACCCAAAAAAACTATCCCACCCAAGAGGTGCTAATTGGAGCTAGTTCTCCTAGTGCATTTATTGTCAATCTAACCCTGTCATCCAAACACCTCTTTGGCTAGAGTTAGTTCAGGGTTAGTCCTGAGCTAGAAACTAACTCTAACCTCTAGCTAAGTTAGAGTATCCAAACAGGGTTGTGTTGTTGTTGTTGCTGCTGCTCTTCTACGTATATCTAGACATCATCAGAACATTAAGGTAACACTCTTCCTTGTTGCTATGTAGCCTAGGATTGCATATTTAGACATTCAGTACAGTGCATGTTGCTATGTAGCCTCAGATATATTACATATGGACCTAGTTAACCTAATGATAAATGGGTTACAGATATATTCAGTTAAAAGTCCGATTCACTGGTTAGTCCCTTATCAGCCCCCGGCCTATATGGTACCAGCTACCGATATCCTGAACAGTGAGTATATATAAGCCATGGGATGAAACTAACCTCGATGAAAACCAGCAGTCGTTCCAAAAATTGTCCTGTGTAAGTACATCGAGAGGCATCTTAAGCACAACAGGCTAAACATCAAACAAATATATCCATCACTACAAAAAAATACACTTCTGTGATGATACGTGTTTATCACAGTAGGTCACGTTTTCTGTCATGCAAGTACATCCATGACGATTTTATGACAGAATCAAGATAGTCATACCTGTGCTGTCGTAGAAGTGTTCCATGACAATACCAAAATTATCATCACGAAAGTGTCCACTTCCATGATGATAAATGGCGCATCATGGAAGTGCTTTCGTCAAGGGTAATAGACATGTGGCATCGACCGTAGCGGGTCGCCGTTAAGCTATCGGGTTCCGGTTTGGATCCGATAACCCGTTAACAGCTGGGACCAATGAGAATTTTCCACGTGTAAAATTATCATTGGCTACAGCAACCACGTGTCAGCACCGCGAAAGGACAGATGTCAACCGCCCAATGGACAGGAGGCGCCTATGATACGTCGACATGTGGCAAGGCCCTACAGCGGCCCATTTAGGTTAAAAAGGCTGGCCCAGTCAAAATTAGCGGGCTGGCCCAGTAACGGCCTGCTTGCAGACGGCCCATTCGCAGTTAAGGCCCGTACGACTAGTGTCAAATCGGCCCGTCAATGGCCCGTTCTAGACTTGTCATTATTGCGGCCCATGGTCACTTCTGGCCCATTAACAGTCCGCTAAGTATTTGGGCCGAATTATGGCCCGGTGTGTTTCCGGCCTGTTAAAGATCCTACTTCATTTGGGCCCATTTATTGGCCATTGTAACTTTCAGCCCATAAACGACCGTGAAGGATTTGGGTCATATTCGGCCATGTCTGACATTCGGCCTGTTAGAGGCCCACTATAGAATTGGGCTACTTCCAGCCTGTTGTGATTTTCGGCCTGTTAACGTCGGACAAAATCCATGGGCCATATGTGGCCCAGCGTCACATCGGGCCTATTAATGGCCCATATAAAACTGATACTAATCAAGCCCGACCGAACTTCCGACCTGGTAAAGGCCCGTGTAGTAGGTCGGCGCATTTACGGCCCGTCTGAATTTCGGCCTGTGAACGATCCGCATTGTTGTAAATGGGCCACCACAAGCTGAGATACATTTCGGCCTGCTAATGACCAGTGGGTTATTTGGCACAATCAGGGCCCAATCTCACTTTCGGCCTATTAAAGGCCCATGTTATTTATGGGCTCAAGATATTTACACATGTTAATGGCCTGTTAAAGGCCCACTGTGGGCATAGGCGTACCAAAAATAAGAAAGCTCATGCTGATTTAGGCCCAGATATTTTTAGTGGGCTACATGCAAATTACGGCCCATAATCATTTTTAGCCCAATTGGAATTGTGGGTCCGACGAATGTTGGCACGTTGGGCTCCTACGAAGCTTTCGGCCGAATACATTACTAAGATAAACCTACACTATACAAAAATAGCGTCGTAATTTCTACAGCCTTTGGCAGCACGATAAATGATGTATCACAACAAAATAAATTCCAGCCATACAACAAAAGGCCTGTTGGCATAAAGTTTACAGTCCTTGCAGATAAAAGCACCATCAGATGTATAGAAGCACAGATCATTTGACCTGAGTGCTAATGTTTCAGGTTGTAGAATCTGATGGAGCAGCATGATCTTCCCCTTTTTTCCGCCATTGCTCTTGAACAACGAAGCAAATGTCTGATAGTCTAGTTTCAAAACCATTAATATCTTGACGACATTTGTCAACCACTATTCTTGTTTCCGAAACGACCTCCATTAGTGATTGGACTTGTGTTTGGAGCACAGATATATCACTCTGTTTAGTCGGAAGATTTTGTTCAGTAAGCGATTTGGATAAGGTTACCTTGACAACCAACCCAGAATTACACAGGAAGGTGCTTTTTGCACTGTTAGTGGAGAGATACTGACGCACAACAGCAAGAGGTGACATTGTGCCTGTGGTAGCCTCGTCACCTTCAGGTGGTTGTGGCTGTTCAATCATTTGTTCCATAGCTTGCTGAAAGTTTGAACTTGTAGACTAATCTACCAGATAAGTTACTAATGAGACAAAAACAAACAAAGTAGGTTTCACGTTTATATATAACTTATTTTGGTGAACTACTATAATACATTAGCATGTATTGTAGTACCAACTACATAATAAAATCACTTTCGGAACATATGTCCATGTAGCATGCCTACTGTATTGTCTATTTCCTCACATTCGTTGACATATAAGGATAAAGAGACATGGTTTAAAGTAGGATGAACATAGTATGACATCATTCATATCATGGGCAAACAGAT
The DNA here is from genome assembly GCA_011799875.1 of Thinopyrum elongatum. NCBI lineage: Eukaryota > Viridiplantae > Streptophyta > Magnoliopsida > Poales > Poaceae > Thinopyrum > Thinopyrum elongatum. Next base: position 463,575,318 of record CM022303.1, read on the forward strand.
ATCAAACAAACAGGCTATTGTATCATTGTGTGGGCACGTGAACATCACAACTAGATTACAGATCAAGACCAAAAGAATATCCTTCCTCTCTTTTAAACCGTGTAAGGTGAAATGATACATTAAGACAACTGTGTATAAAAGTGAACAGAGTAACTGACATTGGCTGCAAACCAAGCAGTTAAATGAACACGTCACAGTAACAAGCAGTTCAAAGGCAGGAGGAGTAAGGACTTACAACAGCGGCTTGAACTGGTGTGCTCATGCCCTTCATCTTGCTGGTGTGGCAATCCTTGAAGATTTACACTGCATTCGGTTCAGGTTCTTTTTGGTCCGCATGGGCTTTCCTCAGTATTTGGAACAAGTCAATATAGATACGATAATATGGCACAGAAAAGGAAGGAACTGGCAGCTATTTACAAGAGCCTTGCAGTGTGCAATATAGCTACGAGATCCTGTTGTCTCTTGGAATTTCACTTTAGAACGGTTGGTCTTGTTCTTCAAACTGTTAGCCTAGAAGAAGATACACTTGTAAGGCACATACGTAAATACAAGTTCAATATGTGATCTGATCAAATACATATACCCTACCTGATACTTTGGATCAGACCAGTGTTTAACAAGGGTTACCCAGTCTTCATCTGTAATATATTCCACTGGAGATGGTTGGGCAATTTCATTGTTAGCCTTGCCTTCAAAGTGAGTTTTTCTAAGGTGATACCGATATTGTCGCAGAGCAGACTGAAAAACATGAGTGCATGCTTGTTTAGTTGCATCATCTTTCAGATCCAACTTGAACCTCATCTGTTGAAAAAAGAATGTGAGTCTTTTTAGGAGGAAGCTAGAAAGTATGGGACAGAGCAAGACAATATTACAAATTGTGATGAATAACATTACTTACGGATAAATGGTCAAGGAAGGTGTCACACTGGGTATCGTCTTTCTCATTCCTGTACTGGATCCACGTTGGGAGGATACATGCATGACACCTAACGGCAACGGCTGCCTCTGATACTAACTTGGCTGACTCTGTAGCATCACGTGGCCTTTTTAAACCTGCCTCAAAATGGATCTCCATTCTTCCTCCTTTAGATTTTGTTAATCTTTCAAGCATTATCCCTGATGTCTGTTTCTGCTTGTGCCTTGGTGCTAGTTCAACAACGAATATGGAAAGTGTTAGTGCACATCAAACTGTGAGAGTACATATAAAGGAGCATGCAACTGCAACTTGACTTGGTCAGGTACCGTCTTGGTGTTGATGCTCATGAGATTCATCTGATCTTGCCAAGTCCTGTTGTGTCAGTAGTGCTTCAAAAGTAGTGTTAGGTGTGAAGGCAGCTTGGGAACAGGCTAGTTGCGGAGCAAACGAACGAGTAACTCGTTGAGATGCCGGTACAGTTGAAGGGGACACTGCAGCTGGTGGAGCAGGTGATACTGTGTTTGTAGATTTAGCCGGTGGACTTGGACCTTCTACTGCACTATAAGTACCAGCAGAATCTCGAGGGCAGATCCTTTTCCGTTGCACCCGACGAGTAACACCATTCCCTACTATATTCTTTTCCTTGCCCTTTTTTGACTTTGCCATGTCAAGCCATAGCCACAACACAAAAGAATAAAATCGCTCTTCAAAACTCATTGATGCATGATACAGACAAGCAATACTTTGATATAAGACAACCGTATGAGGATGGAATATGTAAGAAAAACAGGATGACGTGACATATTCACAGCTACGATGTGTAAACTAAGTAGAAGGATTTTTAAGAAAATAGAAGTAATGCAAGCTAGACACCATATGAAAGATGCAACCAATATCGCTGCCAAGTTAAAAGTGTCTTGTCATAAGTGGCATTTCGAAAAATTAGAAGCAGTTCAACCTAGAAATCAATGCAAGATGCAACCACTATCAAACTGCCATGTTAAAAGCATCCAATCATGAGTGATTGTTGTGGGATACACAACAGCAGTACTTTGATGTAAGAACATGGTATGATAGATAGATGCAGTGTATTCTAGACACAGAAAGGCATGTCATATGCACATGTATAATGTATAAACTCAGCAGGTGCAATTTAATCAAAATAGAAGAAATACAGGCTAGACAACATATGCAACATGAAACCAATTATCACACTGTCAACTTAGAGCAAGCACCTGCGATGGTGGACTAGGGGAGATGAACTTATCATGTAGACTTGGGACTTCAACTGCATTAGCAATAGTAGTGGCAAATCTAGAGAGTCTCCGTTTGCGTCGGTCCGGAGGACCACCAACATCCCATAACTTACTCTTTTCCTTCCTCTTTTTTGATATTGCCTTCTGAAGTGAAAACCACAAGAAGATGAATAAAATTAGCTCCGCATAACTGGTTGATGCATGATACAGACGAACACTACTTTGATGTAAGGCAAGTGCATGATAGGAGGATGGAATATATACAAAAAAATGACATCACTGCATATTCACACGTACGATAGGAGGATGGAATATGTATGAAAAACAGTAAGCAGAAGGCATTTCAACAAAATTAGACAAAATGAAAGCTACGCACCATATGAACATACAACCAATATCACTCTACCAGGTAAAAAGTGTCTCGTCGTAAGTGCCATTTCAAGAAATTAGAAGCAGTACAAGCTAGAAGACAATGCAAGATGCAACCTACATCACACTCCCAAGTTAAATGTGTCTTATGGGTAAGTGATTGTTGCAGGTATAAGTTGGAAGCTACACCGATGCAATTCAACAAAATTAGAAGCAATACAAACTAGACATCATACGGAACACGCAACCACATATAACAGTTCCAAGTAAGAGCAAGCACCTGTGATGGTGGAGTAGGGGAGATGTGCTCATCATCTACACAGCTATGTTGACTGTCTAGCCTTGTGTTGTCTTACGAATCTTGTTGGGAGGATGGCAGAGTAGAATCTGTAGAGACCCTCTGTTTGAGTTGCTCCGAAGGACCACCACCATACACTGCCTTACTAATTTCCTTCAGCTGTATTGATTTTGCATTGTGAAGTCAAACCAATAAGAAAAAGGAATAAAATTCGCTCTTCAGAACTCATTCATGCATGATACTGACGAACACTACTCGGATGAAAGGCAAACACATGATACAAGGACAGAATATGTACGAAAAACAGGACGGTGTGACATATTCACACCTATGATGTGGTAACTAAGCAAAAGGCATTTCAACAAATTAGAAGCACTGCAAGCTAGACACCATATGAAAGATGCAACCAATATCACTCTGCCAAGTTCAAACTGTCTGGAGTTTCAACAAATTAGAGGCAGTACATGCTAGAAATCATATGCAAGACGCAACCAATATCACAGTGGCGACTTAAAGGTGCGTCATCATAAGTGACTGATGCGGGATACGCAAGAATAGTAGTCTGATGTAAGAACATGGTGTGATCAGATATAGTATGTTCTAGAAACAAGAACACGTGTCATATTCACAGGCATGATGTGTAAAGTAAGCAGATGCAATTCAAAAAAGTTAGAAGCAATACAAGCTAGACATCATACGCAACATGCAACCACATATAATAGTGCCAAGTTAGAGCAAACACCTGTGATGGTGGAGTAGGGGAGATGTGCTCATCATCTACACAGCTACGTTGACTGTCTAGCCTTGCGTTGTCTTGCAAATCTTGTTGGGAGGATGGCGGAGTAGAATCTGTAGAGACCCTCCGTTTCAGTTGCTCGGAAGGACCACCATCATCCAATGCCTTACCAATTTCCCTCCGCTTTATTGATTTTGCATTGTGAGGTCAAACCGACAAGAAAAATGAATAAAATTCGCTCTTCAGAACTCATTCATGCATGATACTGACAAACACTACTCTGATGAAAGGTAAAGTCATGATACGAGGATGGAATATGTACGAAAAACTGGACGGCATGACATATTCACACCTATGATGTGGTAACTAAGCAGAAGGCACTTCAACAAATTAGAAGCACTATAAGCTAGACACCATATGGAAGGTGCAATCAATATCACTCTGCCAAGTTAAAATTGTCTCATCATAGGTGGCGTTCATCAAATTAGAAGCACTACATGCTAGAAATCATATTCAAGATGCAAACGAATATCACACTGCCAACTTAAAGGTGTCCCATCATAAGTGACTGATGCAGGATACACAAGAAGAGTAGTTTCATGTAAGAACATGGTGTGATAGACAGATATAGTATGTACCAAAAACAGGAAGGCGTGTCATATTCACACGTATAATGTGTTAGCTAAGCAGATGCAGTTTACACTAATTAGAAGCAATACAGGCTAGACACCATATGCAACAAGCAACCAGATATCACACTACCAAGTTAGAGCAAGCTCCTGGGATGGTGGAGTAGGGAAGCGGAGACTTGGAACTTGTAATCCACTAGCAGTACGAGGAGAATTCGTACAGATGCTCCGTTTACGTTGCTGCAGAGGACCACCGTCATCGCCTTCCTTACTCTTTTCCTTCCTCTTTTTTGATTTTGCCTTGTCAAGTCAAACCCACAAGAAAAAGGAATAAAATTTGCTCTTCAGAATTTATTGATGCATGATACTGACGAACACTACTTTCATGTAAGGCAGCCGCATGATAGGAGGATGGAATATGTTTGAAAAACAGGACGGCATGACATATTGACATGTATGATGTGTAAAGTGTAAACTAAGCACAAGGTGTTTGAACTAGTTAGAAGCAATGCAAGCTAGACACCATATGAAAGATGAAACCAATATCACTCTGCCAAATTAAAAGGGTGGCCTCATAAATGTATTTGACCAAATTAGAAGCAATACATGGCAACAGGCTAGAAATAATATGCAATATGCAACGAATAAAGGTGTCTCATCGTAAGTGATTGATGCAAGAAAAAGAAGAGAGGTAGTTTCATGTAAGAACATGGTTAACAGATAGATATAGTATGTACCAAAAATAGGAAGGCATGTCATATTCACAGGTATAATGTGTAAACTAAGCAGATGCAATTTACCCTAATTAGAAGCATTACAAGCTAGACACCGTATGCAACATGCAACCACATATCACACTACGAAGTTAGAGCAAGCACCTGCGATGGTGGTGTAGGGGAAATGTGGTCTTCAAGTACAGAGCTATGTTCAATATCTTCATTTAGACTTGTTGTTTCTTGAGAATCATGTGGGGAGGATGAAACTGCACGCTTTATAAGAGTAGCGCGTCTCATACTAACCCACGGGTGTGACTGTCTCATCATAAGTGATAGATGCAGGATACACAAGAACAGTTGTTTGATGTAAGAACATGGTGTGATAGGCAGATGTAGTATGTACCAAAAACAGGAAGGCGTGTCATGTTCACATGTATAATGTGTAAGCTAAGGAGATGCAATTTAACAAATTAGGAGCAATACAAGCTAGGCACCATATGCAACATGCAACCAGATATCACACTGCCATGTTAGAGCAAGCACCTGGGGTTGTGGAGTAGGGGAGATTAGATTTGGAACTTGCACTTCAGTAGGAGTAGCGGGAGAATCTGCAGAGATCATCTGTTTCGGTTGCTCCAGAGGACCACCATCATTCCGTGCGTTCGACCTTTTAGATTTTGCCTTGTCAAGTAAACACACAAGAAAAGGGAATGGAATTCGCTCTTCCAAATTCGTTGATGCATGATACTGATGAACACAACTTTTATGTAAGGCAACCACATTGTAGGAGGATGGAATATGTACGAAAAACGCTAAGCAGAAGGCATTTCAACAAATTGGAAGCAATGCAAGCTAGACACCATATGAAAGATCCAACCAAAATCACTCTACCAAGTTAGAAGTGTCTTATTATAAGTGGCATTTCAACAAATTAGAGGCAATACATGTTTGAAATGATATGCAAGATGCAACCAATATTACACTGTCAATTTGAAGGTGTCTCGTCAGAAGTGATTGATGAGGGATACACAAGAAAAGTAGTTTGATGTAAGAACATGGTTAATAGAAAGACGTAGTATGTACCAAAAACAGGAAGGCATATCATATTCACAGGTATAATGTGTTAACTAAGGAGATGCAATTTACCCTAATTAGAAGCATTACAAGGTAGACACCATATGCAACATGCAACCACATATCACATTGCCAAGTAAGAGCAAGCACCTACGATGGTGGTGTAGGGGAATTGCGGTCATCAACTAGAGAGCTACGTTGACTATCTTCATTTAGCCTTGCTATTTCTTGAGAATCATGTGGGGAGGATGACACTGCACTCTTTAAAAGACTACCGCATCTCACAGTAACCCACTGGGGTGACTGTCTCATCATAAGTGATTGATGAGGGATACACAAGAGCATTAGTTTGATGTAAGAACATGGTTAATAGGCATATGTAGTATGTATCAAAAACAGGAAGGCATGTCATTATCAAAGGTATAATGTGTAAAGTAAGCAGATGCAATTTAACCAAATTGGAAGCAATACAAGCTAGACACCATATGCAACATGCAACCACATTTGACAGCGCGAAGTTAAAGCAAGCACCTGGGATGGTTGTATGTGGCAATTGAGATCATCAACTGTAGAGCTATGTTTATTGTCTCCATCTGCTGACACTACACACTTTAGAGCACTAAAACGCTTAGTGCTTATCTTCGAATTACACTAGAGCAACTTTTGTCTTTTCTTTTGTGTATTCATCAACAGTGCGTCAGAGTGTGAAATACCCATGTATAAAAAAACAATAGTGTGAGTATGGGTGAAGTGTGTGCACAAGTAGTACAGTGTAAAAGTAGCAGATAGCAGGTGGGTGAGAAATAAATGACGGGAGACATATGATAGCTCTACAACATGCATGGCACATGAAATTAGATTCTAGGATTTTGAAATATGAGCACAGGGATGGCTGGGAAATGCTGATACTCCTCCAGCATACCACAAGGTGTGGTCCTACGAAAATAACAGTCTACTGAAAACAAATAGGTCAGTCCTTTTTTTCTGCACCGTCCAATGTACAAAGAACGGGTAGATCGCCTTCATCTACATCCAGCCAGTCAGTGTTGACAATCTTCCTCGAAACGCCAGCGACCACCGGCCCAGTCCCCTGCCTCCGCCCTTCCCTCGACCTCACCGCACCGTCGTGCTTGGCACCGCCCCAAGGCCATCCCTTCAAGCCCCGCCAACTTCCAGATCTAGCGCAAGCAGCTACTGCGCCCCACACCCCTATGATAGACATCGATGCGCCGCTTCCCCGGCGAACAGGCGGACTAGGTGCTCCGCGCGCCTAAGCGGGTGTTGCTTCTTTTAATTGCGAATCAACTGACCCTGAATTGAAATCCAGGCAGGTGACTGACCTCTAGCTAAGGTGAAATAGTAAATGGGAGGAAACCTTGTGCATTTAGTATCACGAAGAAGGTGCAGTAAGAAGCGCTCAACTAGTTTCTTTCGTGGGATGAATACGGTGTGAGAAGAGACGTAAGATTTGCATGAATAAGGGAAGAGGAGTACCACTTTCTGGTGGCAGTGATGTGTCCTCCTTCTGTTTTTCCAACGATCTTCTTGTGGTTCGCTGGAAACGAGAAGTTGTGGAGGACGGTGGAGCCTTGGATGAACCCATGGCCAAGTTGTTGAGTGTCGTGCAGTGGTCGTCGGCGGCGGGGAACCAGATCCGAGGCGGCGAACGATGACGTAGCGGGAACTTCTCCGGTGCGGTGGACGATTGCGAAAGTGGAGCGGCAGCGGTGAGGCGCAGGATGGCGTGGTCGAAGTGGTTCTGGCAAGACGCACGTCGGCGTCGGCGTCGTGGAGGCAGCTCTTCCTCGGCTTCAGCTGCTAAGTCCTTGAGGGCGTTGCGGTTGCGGTTGCGTTGGACGACGACGTCGGGGTACCGGTTCCTGCGTGATGGAGGAGGGCGGCGGTGGATTGGGCGCGATGGGGTGGAGAACGGCGGAGGCTGGGGTTTCGCAGTTGGTAGAGAGGGCGTTTTGGCGCCCACGGAGTATGAATGGGCAAACAGAGGGAGTGGGGAACTAAGGGGGGACAATGTTTCGGTTTGGGTCGCGCTTGTTTGACATTTGGGGAAAGTTACAAACTTTGCCCCCATCTAAAATTTCGGCCATATTGCGGGCCGGGAGTAGGACAGTAATCTCAGGTGTCCCAAATGGTGGGCGGGATAGATTTCGGCCGAGCGCATGGGTGTTTAGGCGCCCACGGCGTATGAATGCTTCTCGCAGGTGGTTGAGATTGGCGTCTTGGTGAAGTTACAAACCCACCCCGGTTTAGACCTTTGGACATCGGGCCGATAGGCTACATGGGTCAGAGTCAGGACAGTAATTTCCTACCACCAAACATTAGTCTCGCGCGATTTCGGGCGACCAGAGGCTTATTTGGCGCTTCGTTCAATATTTGGGAGTAGAAGCATTAATGTTTACAGTTCTCTTGAATTGAACTTTCAAGATTTGTCAAACTTCACAAATCTTGACTCTTGAAAATCCTAAAACTACGATTATTTTGAAATGGAGGGGGTACATTTGAATATATATTGTACACGAGTATATATTAAAAAATATGCAACTTACCTCAATTCATGCATGGTTCCAGATATAATCTCCTTGGTTGCAAAAAAATAGTTAGACATGCGTATGAATATATAGCATGTTTAAACGCACAACAAAGATTGATGCCCCCTTTTAGATCTGATTTACAAATGCCAGTATCTCAAATTCAAATAGATGAATGCATTTCCTATGAATTCGAATCTTCGAAACCCCCTTTATGTTGAATTCAATATGTATTCTATATCGTAGCTAGCAATTTGGAATGTATCCATGTAAGTGACAAATGTATAAAGTGCTTGACACTAACAACATGGAGTGCAGTAATTAATGTTTATATATGAATTGCAAAAGCCATGCATTGTTTGGATTTCAAACCACTCTCACTCTATGGACCAATAATATGAAATAAACCCATTCACATGTTCGAATTCAATAGATTATGGGTGTCTGATAGACCAATGTTCGTTCATACGCAAATTGCAAAATTCATGATCTCATCCAAATAATAATAATGCCATTTATATTTTAATATAATACGTAGAACCGCCTTTTACACGTAGATGCACTATGCCTCGGCCCGTTCTCACACACACGCTATATATCTCTCTATCTGACGGATAAGTGCACACACTTTATATACATCGGCATTTCTCTCTCACACATGCTCACACTCTCCCGGGGTGTCTCGCGCACACACTCTATATATCTCCCTCTCTCATTCTTACTACTATGTACCACTCTTTTCACTAATCTCAGTTGGAAAACACTATTTCTCTTACATGCATATATACACACGCACGGTCTCTGCTGGCCCTCTATAGGCACATATACGTGCCTACGTGTCTCCCGCACGCACATTATCTTTAGGCCTCTCTTGCACACATCCCCCCCCCCCCCCCCCCCCCCCCCCCCCCCACACCTCTCTCTTACTAGTTGGCAGATATGATTCCATCAGATCATTCGGTAGGATATCCCTGACTGTTAGGTTGGATGGTAATACGAGGCAAAGTTTTACCCAAGTCCGGGCCCTTGCAGTTGAGGAAAAAGCCTACTCCTGGTACTATATATTTTTATAGGGGTGTGTACAAAGTACACGTGAATACCACCCATTGTGCGTGTGTGCATACTATCGACGAACTAGCCCCCGGGCTTATATAACATACTCGGGGCCTAGGGTTACAAATCATATATAGTCGGGTTATCATCAGTGGTGATAGAGTCCTCCACGACTCTGGTAGCTTCGTCTTGTATGCCGAGTCCTCCACATGGGTCTTCGTATAACACGTCTCGGTCCAATCTATGTGGCGCAGGATGGAACCGACCCATGAGTCCTTACATCAACCCACCACAACTAGAAATGATGTGCCCACCACACCCCACGCACAATCGGCCATTAAGAAAATAAGCATATACAATAGTACAAAGTTATACATGAAAGTTAATTGCATGGTGCATCCAATAATATTTGTTCCACATTGTGAATGTTTATATTTTCTCCTAAAATATTAGTCACGGGAAAGAGAAACGAAGGGCATATCTCTCTTTGTCTCCACCGCACACCCCCTCTCTCTACACCACTTTCACGTACGCACACAAACTATCTCTCGGCCCTCTAAAAGTATGCCCCTGACACATTCACGCGTGACGGTCACTGTATTTCAAGCGAAAGCACTATACGGTCACTGGACTTTAGAATATGCTCATTACGGTCACCGTATACATTCTCGTGGTGATCATACGGTATCTAGCTCACGACACGTCTCCGTATTTTGTTGATGACACTGACAGACATTGTATTTGATGCGTGCTCCGTATTTTGTTGACGACACTTACGGTCATTGTATTTGAAGCGAAAGCATGATATGGTCACTGGACTTCAGAATAAGCTCATCACGGTCACCATATATATTTTGTGGTGCTAACCAACCTGTGTTTGGATGGTTAGGAGGACAGTGGTTTCCCCAGCCCACCAGGGTTAAAGTCCTGGTGCTCGGATTTATCCTGGATTAATTTCAGTATTTTCCAGCGATGTGCGTTCAGTGGGAGGAGATGTTCCCCTCGACTACGATGCGCCTATGATGACTTCATAAAATCTCAAGATCATATGCTGGCTCACTCTCTCGATGGTGCTCATAGGGGTAGGGTGTGCGTGTGTGCGCTTATAGCGGTGAGTGTTTTCGCGTATATATGAGCGCTTGCGTCTATACTGTGTTAAAAAAATACATATCGTGATTATACGGTCACTGGCTCACCCGTACAACTCCGTAATTTGTTGATGACACGATCAATTGACCAGTCAAACGTTCCACGTGGTGCAACTAGTGTTGCACCATCAGCGCACGTAACCGTAGCATCCACCTGTCAGCGCGTATATGAAAGAAAGAAATGGTAGCTTGCGTCTGTAATGTGTTAATAAAATACATTTTATGGTGATCATACGGTCACTGGCTCACCATACAGCTCTGTAATTTGTTGATGACACGATCAATTGACCAGTCAAACGGTCCACATTCACAAGCGCACATTACCGTAGGGCCCATCCGTCAGCGCATATATGAAAGACAGAAATGGTAATAAATTAGTGGTCGGTGGGGATTCAAAGTCGTGAGACCTCTGGTTGGCAGCCCGCGCGCCCTAACCACGGCGGACAAGGTTGCCTTGTGATGATATGCTGAGCCGGCCGTTTTAATTGCACGCACGCATGAGCCACTATGGTGAATACAAACACATCACACATGCGCACAAACACGCCCGCAACGCCCGCATGCATGCATGCAATACTCACACGTACACATGCACGCACGCAACACTCACACGTACACACGCACGCATGCAGGCGTGCAACACTGACACGTACACATGCACTTATGAACACACGCACGCACGCACACATGCATGCAACACTGAGACGTACACATGCACGCACGCAGCAACACTCGCGCGCCTGCATGCACACAGCACACGACGCAAGACACACGCTCAACCTATACGTGCGTGCACCCTTTGTTAAGGACATGTATTGTTACGGGTATTAATCAATCTTATCTGTGATAAGCAGAACATTAATGTTTGCAGCGGTCTTTATGAATCACAACGTATTGAACGGCCTATCAACATATATATGAAAATTTTAAAATTCTCTTACATTATATAGTAGGCTTATCAACCTACATGAATTAGATGACGTCACACTCAATGAACAATAATCGGTTCATGAAATGCCCACTTCTCACCGCCCTGGCCCACCAAAAGCTCATCTTCCGTGCGCTGCCTGCATTGGGTCACTGACATGCAGGCCAGGTACCGAACGAGCCCACACATCAGTGGAAGAACGGCGCGGTGTCGTACATCAGAGTCGAGGGCGCCGCTCGCTGCACGCCCAGCTGAACACGCCTCCTTGCCGCATTCAAACGCCTCCATGAAACCTGTGTGGAAGCCAAGAAACCCACTCCGGCCACACGTCCGTTCATGAGCGGGCCGGCATTAAACGCAACGCCGGCCGAGCTCCTCCCGTCCGCCGTCTATTTAATCTCCTATTTAAACGAGGCCAGACGCCGGCCAAGAATTGCACACCTCTGCCGCTCCCCTATCTCCTCCTTCACCATTTTCTCCACTCTTACAATGGCTTACGAAGAGTAGTTATCCGGCATCCAAGCCGGCTAGGTGGCCCGCCGAGCCCGCCGAATACGAGCCATGCAGCTTGTTGATCCACCTCCCTCCCCTCGCCCGACGGAGCCAGTTGCCGCCCCAAGCCGGCGCGTGGTTCAGCAACTCGCCGCTCCAGGCCAGCTCGATGAGGAGCGGCGAGCTGCTCCACGTCGGCACGGCGGGGAGCACGGGCGTCGTCGCTGCCGTCCGCGCCTCCCGTGTCTGCGACCGCGTCTCCCGTGTTTGTGGCCGAGACTCCCATGCCTGCGGCCGCGCCATGCAAGCAGGGACAGAAGCCGAGTGCGTGGAGAGCGACGAGTCGGTGGCCAGCGCTTCCGCGTCCGCCGCCATCATCGAGGAGAAGTAGAACACGGGAGGCCGCCACCGCTTGGGTCCCATGAAGGCCACCGCCGAGGCGACGATGGCGTACACAGCAGGTGTCTTGCCGGATCCTTCTGTTGCCGACAAATGGATCTGTGGGCGAACATTTAGGCTGGTATTATTATACCTGTGTTGTTCACGAGTAGCACCGCTTAGTTGATTTAAATGTAATGAAATCTGTCATGTTTATACGAAAATCCGGTATTTTATATGAATTCCCTCATTGTTTATATGAAATATCGTCGTGTTTGCATGAATTTCGTCCAGTTAGTTGAGTTGCTGTCCGAATGTGTGCGGCTACGGTTGGATGGTGTAATTTGTGGGTCACCTGTCGGTCTGCGGCCGGCTCGGGCGGCGAGGTGGGACAAAAAAAGCACAGCTCGTGCGAGCTCATCTCCAACGCGCGCGTTGGAGGATGCATGAGCACCCGAGCTCTACCTCGTTCATCGGTGGCAAAGGCACGGGTGGACAAAAGGGTCGCCAATATTTTGGCTACCCCGGGCAAGATCCAAACAGCCCCTTCCAGCCCCACCCCTACCAGCATATTCAAATTCCTCGTTCGCCGTGAAATTTTGCCATGTGTTGTTTTTATGGATATTTTGCTGTGTGAAAACAAATTTAAATATGAACGAATAATCGGTCTCCGCGGTCTTCTGCCGGGACACAGTTGGATGGCCTCATAGTAGTAGTAGTGTAGAGTACTAGTACTACTAGATAGTGAGTGTTTACTACTGTATCATGTACGTACTAATTGCAACGCCTGCATGTGTTAGCAGTACAATGACCACGTACGAATTTGATGGTAAGATTTGTGTAAGTTGGATGTCATATTATTGCTCTAACATGTGGTCAAAGTTAGCTTCCAAAACGCATTTTAGACCCTATATGGATTGAGGGAGTACATGCATGGCTAAGGTTTATCTTAATCCTTGCATGCAACGTTTTTATTAAAGCTTAAAATATGAACATGTGAATGGGAGGGACTACTACAACCCTTCCAAAAGAACTGTAGTACTAATGGTATCGTACTCCCTCCGTTCACCATCTCACATGCTCAGTACTTTTGCGAACTATGGAAGTAAAAAAATTATTCCAGCACTCAGCATCTATTATGGTTAGGGAGATTTCAAATTGAGTCATATAGACCAGAAAGTAGGCACTTAGGGCATCCACAATGTATGTTTTTTGTTGCCTCTAAGCCCCCTCTTTCCTCTTAGAGGCAGGCCTATATACATTGCATGAACTGCCTCTAACAAAAAATTAGCTAGCATCGCGTCTAACCTTAGAGGCTGCCTCTAACAATGTAACAATCTATTTGGTCCCACTTATCAGCCTTAGAAAGCATAAGAAAATACAAGAAAAATATTACTAATCGGACAAATGTGATGCTAATCAATCTCTACTTCGGTTTCCCTCTTAGGTTTCGTCCGCCTCTTGGTCCCACCCCCGACGTATCCTCCCTCCCCTCTCGTTCGATTTTTTACCCCACTGCCCCACCCATCTTAAAACCGGAAGGTCTCGCTCCCGCAGCGTACTTTCCTTCGATCGAATCAAAGGTAGATCACGGCAAAACCCACGCACGCATGACTCTCGTGCGATCCCCATCCGCCCCTCTCTTTTCCCTCCCGACGGAAATCCCGTAAATCCTTCGCACCGGCAGGATCCTCCTCAGATCCTCCTGGCATCTCCTCCAAGGCTGCTTCATCTATCCATTTTCCCCGCGTGGTCCTCCAGGGATCCTTCGCACTGGCAGTCTCCTAGGCGTTAACGGGATTGAGTCCAGGACGAGGCAACTGCGGCTGCTGCAGTGGTCAATGAGTTTATTGTCGGGTAGCGAGCAGAGGACTCCGGCCGGCCATGGGTGCCGGACGCGCCTTGCCTCCCAAAGTTTCTCATCCTGTCGCCGTTTCCCCTTTCACTAGCACGGCCACTCTGTTTCTTCCTAATCCGGTGCCTTCATCTTCCGACGGTTGGAGAATAAACAAACGACTCGCCCGGCAGCGGGGTTCCCAGCCGGCCTGCTGTCCGCGCCGCAGCTTGCTCGGCAAGGTGCCGGCGTCAGGATGCCACGCGTATGCATGCATCACAAGGCCTCGCCTTAGACGAAGGTGGCATACCAGCGTGTAGGTGCCCGCCAGCCGCCAATACCGAGCCGACGCGGTGGTTACCATCACCATCGACGAACAAGCCGTAGTGCGGGTTGAGCCCGAGAGCCTGCAGCTTAGCAGCATGAGGTACTTGTACTACTTCCCTCCGAGCATATACTCTTTACGTAGAGCAATCCACAACTCGTAAGTACTACACATGCTAAGAATTTCATCGATCAGCTTGAGTTCCTGAGAACATAACACCAAGCAAGTACTACGTGCTAAGAAATTTGGTGTGTAAATCTGTAATCAATCTTAATAAAAGGTTAGATATTATGAACTATCGTTAGGATTTTTTTCCCTTGACTAAATGACATAAAACATGATTTTTCTTTTCTATGTTGAGAATAATTCAATTGTCGTCGATTGGATGCAACTGCAAGTAGGGCCACACAACCTGTAAATTAAGCTCATTCATCTGGGAGGAATACACTGAATTGGTTTCTTCCTTTAGACATTTGCCTTCCAACCTTTTGGGGAATAAGGTCGGTAGGGTTTGCTACATATGGCTAAATAAAAAATTACTGAGAGGATTCGGCGGCTCTGCATTAGCTTCTGATAATATATTTTTTTCCGAATAGCTTCTGATAAATTTTACATATAAATACTACATAGTTGCCTAAGCCTCCTTCCTGTCTCTCATCTCAGTCTTGGCATGTGGCGGCGACGGCACAAGAACGAAGGAACACACGAGAGGCCTAGATGCAACGATTGAGGGGCCGACGTCAGTGGACTAACATGGCAGGGTGGTGGTGTCGGAAGATGCATGTGTCTTGTTGCTTGATGTCGCAGGGCGGCGATGGCATCGACGACTCTGTTGTCCGTAAAGATCTTACAAAACAATAACTTGGGAGGTCATCCAACTTCCGAGAATGTAGAAATCTGGCATTTTTTATCTTGTGTCGATAGAGCTCAGAGCGAAGGCGTGGGACATCTATGTGCATATGCATGTGGGGGCAGTAAAACAGTGGCCGTTTGAGGTCGCAAAGAGAGAGAGAGAGAGAGTACGTATTAGACATGATTAATGTTGAAACACAGAATGTGTATGTTCATGTTCCCATTGCAACGCACGGGCAATTACCTAGTACTTTTTAAATTTCTGTTGGGGCCCACCTTAGAGGCTGGTTAGTCTCTCTATACATTGTGGTTTTTTCATTTGATAAGAGGCAAACCATATGGGGCCTACCTTAGAGGCAAGGCTCTATACACTGGAGATGCTCTGTAGTGTGTACTACTTTTGATGTGTCCCGTGAACTCGCAGAACGAGGAGAACCTTGTTTACCTCTCCCCTGCCCACGGGTGAGGTGGCTCGCAGAGTCGCAGGACAAGGAGAAGCTTGCATACTACGCCTACGCCCGCTCCCTCGCCCACGCGCGCGGTGGCTCGCAGGATAAGGAGAAAATTTTACTACTCCCTTCGTTAGACTTATACTCCTCGTCCCTACCTTGATTAGAGAGATTATCATATTGTTTGAAATATATGTCTTTTAGTAGTAGGAGTAGTACAGTGGTAGGAGTAGTAGTACAGCAATTTCCTTGGAGTCCGTGCTACAACAAGCTACCCTAGGCTATGTTACTACTCCCTCCTTTCCGGTTTATTATAAGGCTCAATTTTAAAATCTCTCCAACCAAGGTAGATGGTGAGGGGTGGAATTAATTTCGTAGTTTGCACAAGTACTTAATTCGTACGCTCGTTTTTCTCAAAAAGTTATGTTTACCGATGCATTAATTACAACGAATGCATGAATGACCACTAAATTTCCATGAACTTCTACATGCATTGGTGAGTTTTCTCTTGATACTGCTTGCATTGGGTGATTTAATGCACCTCGAAATCCAAACATGTGATGGTAAGTAGTACTACTAGTAGAATTGAGACTTATAAAACGGAAAAACGAAGTTTTTTAGATGAGCCCTATAAACCGGAAAGGAGGGAGTAGTAAGTAGTACTACCTCCATAGTGGGTACGTACTCCGTAAAATCAGATTTTTCCCAAAACTAAGTCGCTCAACCTTTATTTGCTTGTTTCCCTTCCTGCCTCGTTGCCTCGAACAGACTATGCCAAACTCCCCTGCCTGTCGCGTGGGAAAAGACCCTGCTACGTCCATTTTGCATCATGTTTTCCTACTATTATTTATGATGTTTTTATGCATAATAATGATTTTTGGAGTAATTGTAATGTCTTTTCTCTCATAATATGCAAGGTTCACACAAAGAGGGAGAATTCCGGTAGCTGGAATTCTGGACCTGAAAAAGCTACGTCAGGCTACCTATTCTGCACAACTCCAAATGAGCTGAAGCTTCACGAGGAATTTTTTATGGAATAAATAAGAATTATTGAAGCAAATAACTACCAGAGGGGGCCCACCAGGTGGGCATAACCCACCTTGGTGCGCCAGGGGGCCCAGGCGCGCCCTGGTGGGTTGTGCCCTCCTCGGCCCACCTCCGGTGCCCCTCTTCTGGTATGTAAGTCATTTTGACCTATAAAAAATAAGGGGAGGACTTTCGGGACGAAGCGCCGCCGTCTCGAGGCGGAACTTGGGCAGGAGCACTTTTGCCCTCCGGCAGAGCGATTCCGCCGGGGAAACTTCCCTCCTGGAGGGGGAAATCATCGTCATCATCATCACCAACAACTCTCCCATTTTGGGGAGGGCAATCTCCATTAACATCTTCAACAGCACCATCTCCTCTCAAACCCTAGTTCATCTCTTGTGTTCAATCTTTGTACCAGAACTATAGATTGGTACTTGTGGGTGACTAGTAGTGTTGAGTACATCTTGTAGTTGATTACTATATGGTTTATTTGGTGGAAGATTATATGTCCAGATCCATTATGCTATTTAATACCCCTCTGATTTTTAGCATGATTATCATTAGTGAGTAGTTACTTTTGTTCTTGAGGTCACGGGAGAAATCTTGTTGCAAGTAATCATGTGAACTTGATATGTGTTCGATATTTTGATGATATGTATGTTGTGATTCCCTTAGTGGTGTCATATGAACGTCGACTACATGGCACTTCACCATATTTGGGCCTAAGAGAATGCATTGTGGAGTAGTTATTAGATGATGGGTTGCGAGAGTGACAGAAGCTTAAACCCTAGTTTATGCGCTATTCCGTAAGGGACTGATTTGGATCCAAAAGTTTAATGCTATGGTTAGATTTATTCTTAATACTTTTCTCGTAGTTGCGGATTCTTGCGAGGGGGTTAATCATAAGTAGGAGGTATGTTCAAGTAAGAACAGCACCTAAGCACCGGTCCACCCACATATCAAATTATCAAAGTAGCGAACACAAATCAAACCAACATGATGAAAGTGACTAGATGAAATTCCCGTGTACCCTCAAGAACGCTTTGCTTATCATAAGAGACCGTTGTGGCCTGTCCTTTGCCTCAAAAGGATTGGGCTACCTTGCTACACTTTTGTTACCATTACCGTTACTTGCTCGTTACAAATTATCATGCTACCAAACTACTCGTTACTTATAATTTCAGTGCTTGCAGACATTACCTTGCTGAAAACCGCTTGTCATTTCCTTCTGCTCCCCGTTGGGTTTGACACTCTTACTTATCGAAAGGACTACAATTGATCCCCTATACTTGTGGGTCATCAAGGCTCTTTTCTGGCGCCGTTGCCGGGGAGTGCAGCGCTCTTGGTAAGTGGAAATCGGTAAGGAAAAATTATTACTACGTGCTGAAATTTATTGTCACTTGTTACTATGGAGAACAATCCTTTGAGGGGTTTCTTCGGGGTATCTTCACCTCGACCGGAATCACAATTAGTTACCCCTCAACCTACTGCACCTACTGAAAATATTGGTTATGAAATTCCTTCGGGTATGATAGAACAACTGCTAGCTAATCCTTATGCAGGAGATGGAACCGAACATCCTGATATGCACTTGATATATGTGGATGAAATTTGTGGATTATTTAAGCTTGCAGGTTTACCCGGAGATGAAGCTAAGAAGAAGGTTTTCCCTTTATCTTTGAAGGGAAAAGCTTTGGCATGGTATAGGCTATGCGATGATATTGGATCTTGGAATTGGAATCGATTGAAATTGGAATTTCACCAAAAAATTTATCCTATGCATCTAGTTCATCGTGATCGGAATTATATATATAATTTTTGGCCTCGTGAAGGAGAAAGTATCGCTCTAGCTTGGGGGAGGCTTATGTCAATGTTATATTCATGCCTCAATCATGAGCTCTCAAGAGAAATTATTATTCGGCATTTTTATGCTTGGCTTTCTCATGATGATCGATCCATACTTGATACTTCTTGTACTGGTTCCTTTATGAAGAAGACTATTGACTTCCGATGGGATCTTTTAGAAATAATTAAACGCAACTCTGAAGATTGGGAACTCGACGAAGGTAAAGAGTCAGGTATTAAGCTCAAGTATGATTGTGTTAAATCTTTTATGAATACCGATGCTTTTCAAAAGTTTAGCACTAAATATGGACTTGACTCTGAGATAGTAGCCTCCTTTTGTGAATCATTTGCTACTCATGTTGACCTCCCTAAGGAGAAGTGGTTTAAATATAACCCACCTATCAAAGAAGAAATTAAAGAACCAGTAATAGCTAAAGATGAAACTATTATTTACAATGTTGATCCAGTTGTGCCTACTGCTTATATTGAAAAACCACCTTTCCCTGTTAGGATAAAGGAACATGCTAAAGTCTCAACTATGGTCAACAAAAGTTATATTAGAACTTCCAAACCTGCTGAACAAATCAAAGTAGAACCTAGTGTTGCTATGGTTAAAGATCTCTTGGTTGAAAATATAGATGGGCATGTTATTTAATTCTGTGATGAAGCTGCTAGAATTGCCAAACCCGATGAAAAAGATAAACATAGACCCGTTGTTGGCATGCCTGTTGTCTCTGTTAAAATAGGAGATCACTGTTATCATGGTTTATGCGACATAGGTGCTAGCGTGAGTGCCATTCCTTTTACCTTATATCAAGAAATTATGAATGATATAGCACCCACTGAAATAGAAGACATAGATATTACTATTAAACTTGCTAATAGGGACACCATCACACCACTTGGGATTGTTAGAGATGTTGAAGTCTTGTGTGGGAAAATAAAATACCCTACTGATTTTCTTGTTCTTGGTTCCCCACAAGATGACTTTTGTCCCATTATCTTTGGTAGACCTTTCTTGAACACCGTCAATGCTAAAATAGATTGTGAGAAACAAATCGTCAGTGTTAGTTTTGGTGATGAGCCTCATGCGTTTAATTTTTCTAAGTTTAGTAGTAAGCATCATAAGGAAGAATTGCCTAGTAAGGATGAAATAATAGTCTTGCTTCTATTGTTGTCCCTCCTACCGATCCACTAGAGCAATATTTGCTAGACCATGAAAATGATATGCATCTGCATGAAAGAAATGAAATAGATAAGATTTTCTTTGAACAACGTCCTCTACTTAAACACAATTTGCCTATTGAAACTCTAAGAGGTCCTCCTCCATCTAAAGGTGATCCTGTGTTTGAATTAAAACAATTGCCAGACACTTTGAAATATGCTTATCTTGATGAGAAAAAGATTTATCCTGTTATTATTAGTGCTAACCTGTCAAAACATGAAGAAGAAAGATTATTGAAGGTTCTGAAGAAGCACCGAGCTGCCATTGGATATACTCTTGATGATTTAAAGGGCATTAGTCTCACTCTCTGTCAGCATAAAATTAATATGGAGCCTGATGCTAAACCCGTTGTTGATCACCAATGATGTTTAAATCCTAAAATGAAAGAAGTGATAAGAATAGAAATACTGAAGCTTCTAGAAGCAGGTATAATCTATCCCATAGCTGATAGTAGATGGGTAAGTACGGTTCATTTTGTCCCTAAAAAAGGAGGTATTACGTTGTTCCTAATGATAAGAATGAACTTATTCCACAAAGAATTATCACTGGCTACAGAATGGTAGTTGATTTTAGAAAACTAAATAAAGCTACTAGAAATGATCATTACCCTCTGCCTTTTATTGATCAAATATTAGAAAGACTATCAAAGCACACACATTTTTGCTTTCTTGATGGATATTCCAGTTTTTCGCAAATACCTGTCTCACAACCTGATCAAGAGAAAACCACCTTTACTTGCCCTTTTGGAACTTATGCTTATAGACGTATGCCTTTTGCTTTATGCAATGCACCTGCTACCTTTCAAAGATGTATGACTGCTATATTCTCTGACTTTTGTGAAAAGATTGTTGAGGTTTTCATGGATTATTTTTCCGTTTACGGAACTTCTTTTGATGATTGCTTGAGCAACCTTGACCGAGTTTTGCAGAGATGTGAGCAAACTAATCTCGTCTTGAATTGGGAGAAGTGCCACTTTATGGTTAATGAAGGTATTGTCTTGGGACATAAAATTTTTGAATGAGGTATTGAGGTGGATAAAGCTAAAGTTGATGCAATTGAGAAAATGCCATGCCCTAAAGATATCAAAGGTATTCGTAGTTTCCTCGATCATGGTGGTTTCTATAGGACGTTTATTAAAGACTTCTCTAAAATTTCTAGGCCTCTTACAAATCTTTTACAAAAGGATGTTCCATTTGTTTTTGATGATGATTGTGTAGAAGCCTTTGAAACACTTAAGAAAGCCTTGATTTCTGCACCTATTGTTCAACCACCTGATTGGAACTTGCCTTTAGAAATTATGTGTGATGCTAGTGATTATACTGTTGGTGCTGTTCTAGGACAAAGAGTCGATAAGAAATTAAATGTTATTCATTATGCTAGTAAAACTCTGGACAGTGCTCACCAAAATTATGCTACTACTAAAAAAGAATTTTTAGCAGTTGTGTTTGCTTGTGATAAATTTAGATCTTACATTGTTGATTCTAAAGTGACCGTTCACACTGATCATGCTGCTATAAAATATCTTATGGAAAAGAAGGATGCTAAACCTAGACTCATTAGGTGGGTTCTTTTGCTACAAGAATTTGATTTACATATCACTGATATAAAGGGAGTTGAGAACCCCATGGCTGATAACTTGTCTAGGTTAGAAAATATTCTTGATGACCCACAACCTATTAATGATAGTTTTCCTGATGAACAATTAGCTGCAATAAATGTTTCTCATAACACTCCTTGGTATGCTGACTATGCCAATTATATTATTGCTAAATATATACCACCTAGCTTCACATACCAACAAAAGAAAAAAAATCTTCTATGATTTAAGACGTTACTTTTGGGATGACCCACATCTTTATAAAGAAGGAGTAGATGGTATTATTATACATTGTGTACCTGAGCATGAACAGGGACAAATCCTACGGAAATGTCATTCTGAAGCTTATGGAGGACATCATGCAGGAGATAGAACTGCTCACAAGGTATTGCAATCTGGTTTTTATTGGCCTACTCTCTTCAAGGATGGCCGTAAGTTTGTTTTATCTTGTGATGAATGTCAAAGAATTGGTAATATTGGTAAGCGTCAGGAAATGCCTATGAATTATTCTCTTGCTGTTGAACCATTTGATGTTTGGGTATTTGATTACATGTGACCTTTTCCTTCCTCTAATGGGTATACACATATTTTGGTTGCTGTCGATTATGTTACTAAGTGGGTAGAAGCTATTCCAACTAGTAGTGCTGATCACAACACCTCTATTAAAATGCTTAAGGAAGTCATTTTCCCAAGGTTTGGAGTCCCTAGAAATTTAATGACTCATGGTTGTTCACATTTTATTCATGGTGCTTTCCGTAAAATGCTTGCTAAATATGATGTTAACCATAGAATTGCATCACCTTATCACCCTCAGTCTAGTGGTCAAGTTGAACTTAGCAATAGAGAAATAAAATTAATATTACAAAAAACTGTCAATAGGTCCCAAAAGAATTGGTCTAAGAAGTTAGATGATGCACTTTGGGCTTATAGAACAGCATATAAAAATCCTATGGGTATGTCTCCGTATAAAATGGTTTATGGAAAAGCTTGTCATTTGCCTCTTGAGTTAGAACATAAAGCATATTGGGCAATTAAAGAACTCAACTATGATTTCAAACTTGCCGGTGAAAAGAGGTTATTTGATATTAGCTCACTAGATGAATGGAGAACCCAAGCCTATGAAAATGCCAAGTTATTTAAAGAAAAAGTTAAAAGATGGCATGACAAAAGAATCCAAAAGCGTGAGTTCAAAGTTGGAGAATATGTTCTTTTGTACAACTTTCGTTTCAGATTCTTTGCAGGAAAACTCCTCTCCAAATGGGAAGGACCTTATGTTATCGAGGAGGTTTATCGATCCGGAGCCATCAAGATAAATAATGCCGAAGGTACTAACCCGAAGGTTGTTAATGGGCAATGAATAAAACATTATATCTCAGGTACGCCCATTAATGTTGAAAGCAATATTATCCAAACTATGACACCGGAACAACACATAAAGGAAACCTTCCGGAACACTCCAGAATAACTGAAAAAGAGGAGGTATGTGATACGGTAAGTAAACGGACTCCGAAAAATCCGCAAAAATATTTTTTGTCAGTTTTGGAATATAACAAAAATAAGGAAAATAAGAAACAACCAGGAAGGCACCCCTGGTGGGCACAAGACACCAGCCAGGCGCGCCCAGGTGGGTTGTGCCCACCTCGGGTACCTTCCGGACTCCGTTTTTCTTTCGTTTGCTTCTTTCCCAAGATAAAAAATCTTTATATACCCCCCGAACCTATTGACCACCGTATCACGGAGAAATCTTTTGTTTTCTTTTCCTTGTTGTTTTCTGACAGATCCAATCCACCATGGCCGCTTCAAGCTCCTCCAAGGACAAGTTCTTCGAGAACGTCATCAACCCATATTTGCGGGAGCTGATGCAGCACCCTCAGGCAATCCAGATGCATGAGGGGGTGCTGCATATCCGTGATGTGCAAGGCCCCAAGGGGACGGGATCCGTGGAGGCTAGGCTTGAAGCTTTGGCGCAGAAAGTCTTCCGGTGCAAGGGGATGGTAGAACGTGGACTCAATGCCAATCACCTCATGATCGTGGACTACACCCGTGATCTCAAGGTGGATGGCAAGTCCATGAAGGACATCATCTTCACCTTCAACGAGCAAATCAACTTCCTCCAAAGCCAGATCTATGATCTCCAAAACCAAGTCTTTGAATATGAGGCGAGATTTAAAGGTATGAGTTTGGCTGCCAGTTGCAGGACCCGTGAAACTCACTCCTCCTCTTATTATGGTGAGCCGTTGCCATGGAAACCTGAGGATAAGATTGCCACTAGTTCATCACCACCACCTCCTTCTTCATCACCAAAGGAAAATTGAGTATTGGGTATGGGCACTCCCCTTGGCTTGTGCCAAGCTTGGGGGAGGTGCCCCAGTATCATATCACCTCCACTATCTTTTGCCTTTACTTATCTTAGTTCGATCCATAGTTATCTTTTGCTTTAGATGAATAAAAGTTTAGTTCGATCCTTTCTTTTCGAGTGTTTGCTTAGTGATCTATCTTTGTAATCGCGTGCAAGAGATATATAATAAAGTTTAGTTTGAGTTTTGTTTTCTTTACTTTCATGTTCAATAAAAAGAAAGGAAATAAATGAAAAAGATCATATGCTAATTTTATGGTAAGTAATGACATCACATAAGAAAGAGTATAAGTAGAAAATTTTATTGGAGATTGACAAACATAGCATTGGTCAATGATGCAATTCATGAAAGAATTAATAAGGGAAGAGAAGATTCACATGCAAATACACTATCCTGGACATCTTTTGTGATTGTGAGCCCCCATCAAAATATTATATGCCAAAATTGTTGATGTTGGACAAGGAAGACAACATAATGATTTATGTTTATTCATATTCACATAGATATTATATTGTCATAGATCCTTTAACATGTGGTGCTTGCCCTCATCTTTGCTAGCCAAAAATTCCGCACTAAGTAGAGATACTACTTGTGCATCCAAAAACCTTTAAACCCAAATCTTATTTTGAGAGTCCACCATACCTACCTATGGATTGAGTTAGATCCTTCAAGTAAGTTGTCATCGGTGCAAATAGGGCAATAAAAATTGCTTCTAAAAGTGTTGGATCATTTAGTGTAAGAGAAAATTGAGCATTGTACGAACTTGTGATGGCAAAGAATAAAAGCGACAGACTGCATAATAAAGGTTGCTCTCACAAGGGGCAATATAACGTGACGTTCTTTTGCACTAAGAGATTGAGCATACAAACAAACAAGTGCATGGCAACCTCTGCTTATCTCTGCGAAGGGCCTATCTTTTACTTTTATGTATTTACTTTTATGCAAGAGTCAAAGTTCTTCTCTCTATTCCTTTTTATTTTCTCTTTTGGCAAGCATCATGTGGTGAGGAAAGATCTAGGCACATATATCCAGTTGGATATGAGTAGCATGAGTTATTATTGTTGACATCACCCTCGAGGTGAGTATGTTGGGAGGCAAAACTTTAAGCCCCTATCTTTCTATGTGTCCGGTTGAAACGTTTTGCTCATGTGTATGCGGTGAGTGTTAGCAATCATAGAAGACTATATGATGGTTGAGTATGTGGACTTGCCAAAAAGGCTCCGATACGTGACCCTTCATGAAAAGATGATGAATTGTAGTTGCAAAGTTGACTGAGAACATAGTTTGTTGGTTTTCAATAGAGTTTATGCTTTATACTTCGATGTTGTGATGAATTGTTACTTGTTCATGAGAAGTTATATGATAAAAGTTCTGTGATAAAGTTTTATATTCAAGTTGGTTGCTGTTATAATAATATACATGATGCTTCTATGTCCGTATTTTGTTTTTATCGACACCTCTCTCTCTAAGCATGTGGACATGTTTTTCGATTTCGGTTTTCGCTTGAGGACAAGCCAGGTCTAAGTTTGGGGGAGTTGATACGTCCATTTTGCATCATGTTTTCCTACTGTTATTTATGATGTTTTTATGCATAATAATGCTTTTTGGAGTAATTCTAATGCCTTTTCTCTCATAATATGCAAGGTTCACACAACGAGGGAGAATTCCGGCAGCTGGAAATCTGGACCTGAAAAAGCTACGTCAAGCTACCTATTCTGCACAACTCCAAATGAGCTGAAACTTCACGAGGAATTTTTATGGAATAAATAAGAATTATTGGAGCAAATAACTACCAGAGGGGGCCCACCAGGTGGGCACAACCCACCTGGGCGCGCCAGGGAGCCCAGGCGCGCCCTGGTGGGTTGTGCCCTCCTCGGCCCACCTCCGGTGCCCCTCTTCTGGTATATAAGTCGTTTTGACCTAGATAAAATAAGGGGAGGACTTTTGGGACGAAGCGCCGCCGTCTCAAGGCGGAACTTGGGCAGGAGCACTTTTGCCCTCCGGCGGAGCGATTCCGCCTGGGGAACTTCCCTCCCGGAGGGGGAAATTATCGTCATCATCATCACCAACAACTCTCCCATCTTGGGGAGGGCAATCTCCATCAACATCTTCAACAGCACCATCTCCTCTCAAACCCTAGTTCATCTCTTGTGTTCAATCTTTGTACCGGAACTATATATTGGTACTTGTGGGTGACTAGTAGTGTTGATTACATCTTGTAGTTGATTACTATATGGTTTGTTTGGTGGAAAATTATATGTTCAGATCCATTATGCTATTTAATACCCCTCTGATTTTGAGCATGATTATCATTAGTGAGTAGTTACTTTTGTTCTTGAGGTCACGAGAGAAATCTTGTTGCAAGTAATCATGTGAACTTGATATGTGTTCGATATTTTGATGATATGTATGTTGTGATTCCCTTAGTGGTGTCATGTGAACGTCGACTAAATGACACTTCACCATATTTGGGCCTAAGGGAATGCATTGTGGAGTAGTTATTAGATGATGGGTTGCAAGAGTGACAGAAGCTTAAACCCTAGTTTATGCGCTATTCCGTAAGGGACTGATTTGGATCCAAAAGTTTAATGCTATGGTTAGATTTATTCTTAATACTTTTCTCGTAGTTGCGGATGCTTGCGAGGGGGTTAATCATAAGTAGGAGGTTTGTTCAAGTAAGAACAGCACCTAAGCACCGGTCCACCCACATATCAAATTATCAAAGTAGCGAACACAAATCAAACCAACATGATGAAAGTGACTAGATGAAATTCCCGTGTACCCTCAAGAACGCTTTGCTTATCATAAGAGACCGTTTTGGCCTGTCCTTTGCCTCAAAAGGATTGGGCTACCTTGATGCACTTTTGTTACCATTACCGTTACTTGCTCATTACAAATTATCTTGCTACCAAACTACTCGTTACTTATAATGTCAGTGCTTGCAGACATTACCTTGCTGAAAACCGCTTGTCATTTCCTTCTGCTCCTCGTTGGGTTCGACACTCTTACTTATCGAAAGGACTACGATTGATCCCCTATACTTGTGGGTCATCAGACCCGCCCTCGCCTTTTTTAGTCCGGGTTTGTATCGATCGATCGCGCGAAGCAGCAAAAACCAAGCCGTGTCTTGTACTCCTCCGTCATACTAGAAGAGTGGAGACGCTCGCTTTCATGAATGTTGTACTTCCTCTCGCCGACATGTGGGAAATATAGCAACCGAGTCGACATGCCATGCACCAAATAACAGTGCAGAACAGCAGGGGGACGCACCCCAATCATAGCGCCCCAGTAGTAGTAATGAGCAATGAGACGTCAAATCACAAAGCCGCACCTTTCCCCCACATGGATGAAGCAACCATTATTTCACACTTCGCTGAATCCGCTTCTCCATCATCTCCTTCCAGAAAACCATGTATTGCTTCTGCCATTGTTCTGCCTCAAGAGGGACGCGCATCGCCTTGGTACATCATGACACGTGGGACTGCATGACAGGCCATGCTCCCCCACCCACCGCTCGGTAAAATTACCTCATTTTTACTAATCTCGATACTATCTTTTTAGACCAATACTAGCAAGATGCCTGTGCGTTGCACGGAACATCAAGATGCACTTGTATGAGTAGTTTATCTTGTGGGAGAAAAGGATGAACGAGGGAAGGCCTTATTTGCAAATGTGGAGAGGGGTGTGGGTATCCCATAGTTTCCTTCCTATCCGTCAGATAGAAATTGGACGGCCTATATTGCAGGATGGCAGGTACACCATCATCACCAACTCTGTTTTTTATAAGAGTAGGGATAGTCGGGATTCACCAAGGAGAAAAACCAAGTGGTAGGCTGCTCATGTCACGTTGGTGTAGCAACTCAGCAGGGTCAGTCCGCACACGAATGGCGACACACTTACAGGACCCCTTTGGCCGACATGTGGCTCATCCACCGTCTTGTTCCACGGTCCAGTTCGGAGCAGCGGTTGGACTTGGAGGCACCCCGGTCGTAGCGCCGCAGTAGTAGTAAAGGAGCAATGAGGGGTCAAATCACAAAGCACCACCTTTCCCGCATTAAGCTGGACGGACAAAGCAAGCATCATTTCACTCTAGGGCGCAAGAGCATAAAGCAAAAAATAAAACCAATGATGCGTGCGGCAACTACCTAGGGCGCCCTAGGGTAGGAGCCTCCACTACAAATCTGCTTCTCCCTCGTCCTCTTGAAGAAAACCGATGATGCGTGCGGCGGGTAGGGTTTTTAGGAGTACTACAGCGTGCGGGGCCACACCGTAGTAAACGGGAGAGGGATTGAGCTCGAGTCGACGCGTTAATACGGGTGGGCCTCTCGGTTTTACGGGAACGAGGAAGAATTTTGGGTTCGGGGAGCAGTGGAGATATACGTACAAAAAATTGTGGACGTAGGTTCGACCAAAAGGCAATGACGCATGGGCCCCGCATTTTGATATACCCGTGGCCGCGTGAAATTTGCTACTCAAACTAATGCATAAAAGTTCCTCCAAAAACATCTATAACTAATGGGAAGTGAATGTATGCTTAAAATGAAAATGTAATACAAAGAGAAAAAATGACTTGCAGTTAAAAAATGACATTTCTAACAAATATGTGAACTACATATGTGTGCATGTGACCAACACATATATTGTCAATACAAAATCTAATGCAAGAAATAACTTATGAGTAACATGCAGGAATTGATGATGTGGTGCTTGCATGCATAGAGTACAAAAAAATGTGATTTATGACTTTCATGCATGACGTGTTCATGTGCCATAGCTGCATGTCCAGGAAAAAAGCTAGTGGGTTGTACTAGCTATTTACGAATAGAAGATGTGTATATGGAAGTTGTAGGGAAAGAGATGACATGTATGTCAATTCCTATGAGCAGGGATTGGAAAAGAGATGTCATTTGGTTCACATCATCGGAACTTTTCTATTGGATCTAGAGATGACATGTATCTCAATTCCTATGAGGAGGGATTGGAAAATAGATGTCATTTGGTTCACATCATAGGAACTTTTCTATTGAATCTAGGCTAATGTTTATTTTCCTTTGAAATTGTGCGAGTATAGGAATCCATTCATATGAACCAAGTGGCTCTAAAGCTATAAAAATGATATCATGTTTATTTTCCTTTGAAATGTGGAGTATATGAATCTATTCCTATGAACCAATTGGCTCTAAAGGAAAAAATCCTATAAAAATCATATCATATAGAGTTCCTATGATAATCCTCCACACCAAAGGATGGTTGAAATTGCTGCAGGTGATACGACGGTCTTTCTTTGTACACTCCTCCCCCATCTTTATAGTTACCTCTCGAAGATGAATGATATGGTATATACTGGGTATTCTATATGTGCATTTTGGTATACGAAAACTCGGTAAAAGTTTGCGAGGTTCGAATTTTCAATAAAGCTATATGCACTACATTTTGGAATGGAGGGAGGAGCATACGTGAGTTGCTAAAACTCACATGGAAGATTTGTGTGTCGGAGGAATGGCTTTCTGTTAAATGCCATGGCAAAACCGACACTGTCGGATGCCGATCTAATGGTTCTTACGGCGTTCGTCAGGAAACGGCTTGTGGCGAACGTTTGTCAGATATGATTTACGGACACATGCATTGCATTGATACGTGCCCCCTCTCTCTCACGCACACACGCACCCCTCATGAGCCACGACTCTCCTGAGTCCTCTCGCACCCACCGTCTATCTATAGGTAGACGTCACACACATATGTGCTCTTCACACCCTACCCTCAGAACTTCTAAAAAATAAAAGACGTCGCGCACCTTTTATTTTAACTCACACGTCACACACTTATACTGTTACTCTTGTGGCGAACATTCTTTGGGCGTAGTATATTGTACTCTCACGAAGAGAAGCGGTGCACGCACGCACTAGTTCTCTCACACCCACTCGCGGGTACACGTAGGAGCGCTTTTTTTAAGCTAGGAGCGCATTTGTTTACAAAGAGGCATCCCAATTGACATTTTGACTAGTCTAGTTTTCAACTTGATGGAGGGTCGGGGACCGCATGTGAATGATACAGTACATAGTGCGTCCTGGAAGTGGTGGCACGTTATTGATCGAGTTTTATTTTTACTTGAACTTTAAATGAAAATAGTGGTTCGCGCGTATTCAATTTAATAACGGTTGCTACAACAAAATCACTCCACTATATATATAAGCAGGAGCCTCGGCGCTTGCTTTACTAGGGTTCCTCTCTTTCACTCTCTCATGCTCGCCAGATCTAAGCAAGACATAGGTGGCCACACTCTCTCTCTGCTCACCGCTGGTCACAAATCCGGCCGGGACCACCTCGGTCGGGGCAGGGTTATAGATGCATCATTCACACGGTCGTCGGTGGCGAGGGAGGAGACCAACAGCTGCACGCGCGTCCCGATCGGCGGCCGTGCCGTTCTCTCTGAGACAGCGCCGGCTCGGGAGGGCCTCTGACCCCTTCTTCCTCCCTGCGGTATTGTGGCCAAGATGCGGCCTACTGACGCCGTCTTTGCCACATCCCGACAACCCTCAGGTATATATTCCTTCAAAACCTGCCTTGCTCTACTGCCCCAGCTCCCCACGTGGCTGCGTGTGGATCTTTTTCTACTTCTGTCGACTGTTCCAAAGCCACCTAGAGTTTTACTATTATTAGAGGTAAAGCTAGTTCACACAGTCAAATCTAAGAGTTGGTTCAAATAGGGAAGAAAGTGGGAAAGTTTTAGCATCAATCTAGGACTTGGTTCTAAGAGGAAACGGGGGAAAGTAGTAGATACTGGCTACCCAACCGGTCTCTTGGTTGAAAAGGCAAAGAAAGCGGGGTGGATGGCGAAGGGTGGGGGGAAGTGGACCTGTCTCTTGGTCGAAAAAGGAAAGAAAGTGAGGGGTGTTGGGGGGACAACACAAATGAGAACGAGCAGGTCTAGATTTCCTGTGCTCACATAGGAAAATGTCGCCGAGGAGATAAAAAATGGAACAAATGCAGACATGCTGCCTGAATGTTTGCCGCTCTCGACAACCACATCTGCCTCACCACTTTATGCCCCTGCTGTCCCTACGCCCATATCGCTACTGTTAATGTAAAATCACATGAAGCATGAAGCAATGCCACATAATGTCACTATTAAGTAATGCTGCAGTCGGTGTAGTGCCATCGATAAATTGAAGCAATGACACCACTATTTTATGAAGTGCTTCCGTCTTGCTTTATTTCCCATGAATTGTGTTTTTGCAGTTACACTTAAATGTCACACCGCTAACATTGCTTCATCCCAGTGGAACTGCACAAATTTATTTGCACATTTACTGACCATGTGCTACTTTCATGACAGTAATACTAATGCTATTGTTCTGCATGTTAATCTAGTGGCATTGTTGATGTGATGTGATGCTACTTCTTACTTAATGGCACTTTTTCATTCTGTCAATGTAGTGCCAATTATAACACAATAGATGCTGATGTTAATCATATGCCACTGCAAATAATTGTCACTGCTTAAATAACCGTATTTCATATTTGCGCAAACAGGGATGTCTGTCTCCATATTGTTTCTATTTGTGAAATCAAAAGTACACACCTCAGTTTTAGTAGAACTGCACAAAATGAGATGGCTATTCCTCGCTACCGTCATCTAACCTTCCGTCTTCCATGTATTCCTACATTGGTAGTAACTAGGTAGAATGACCAATGCAATCTAAAAGAAGCTGATTCGTACATTTACTTCGTGATTGCAGTGCAGGGACGAGCGAAAACAACTGCATCCTAGTCGGGAATGCACTTTCTCCCAGATCAAGGATGGACAGAGGACTAGCTGGCACGGATGCGCGGAGGTTTTTGGGACAGGTGCGCGGACAAGAGGCATTGTGGTCTGCTTATTTCTGCAAATAGTGGTGCTTAAATTTAGTGGAACTACACAAGAAGGTCAGATGGTCAGTACACTACATAGTTCAGTTCAACATTCCAACTAAGAACACAGTTATAATTGGTTATTCTAGAATGAAAGAACCTAACCCTGGATGGTGGCAACAAGAAAAACCAGAGCGAACTCCAGGAAATTAAAGCCTGCCTAGGGAGGCCCTTTGCTCAGAGAAGCCTTGCTTGATTTTTCCTGATTTGTAAACCTTCTCATAACTTTGTCTTTTGCTATAAACTAGTAAATGTTTGTTATGTTCTATGAATCATTGAGATGTATAAAATTGCTGAACTTATGCTTTTCAAGTATTTTATGAAGCCGAGTTTAATGTGAATTTTCCACATGAACGCTGGACTAGCGTGTGAACGTTTGGAATTTACATTGTGGCCTCAGTTAACTGCATGAACCACTGTAACAAGATATGTAGTTGCTTATATATCAGACAGCAGATTATTGATTGTTAGCTGGTCGATAGCCGACTTTTCTAGTGTTGAAGCGAGCTGAGCCAATGTGCCGTGTTTTGCTCAACTGCTTACAAGTGGGGTAGCACCAACAGTGTTTACAAGTACTTAACCAGCCTTACGTACCCTGTGTATACGTCGATGCACAGTTCTCGAACAAGTACTCTATTTCATCAAACACACACGGCTCGTATGGTAAACCATGACAACTTATGTCTTACCATGCCATATTACATGAAAAAACTAGTGAGGACGCATCTGTTTCAGCAAAAATTAGGATGCTTCTCACATGATTCACGGGCACACAAAAGTAGCAGTAGTTCCCATAGACGGATACAAACAGAGTACTAGCCCAAGAGGGCTCGATAATAGGCAAGGTTTGGATAATCAGAAACAATCCAAACTACTTTTAAACACTAGTTGGGCCAACTATTTCATGCCTCGATCTAATTTGGGATGGACACAAGACGGACCTTGCCATGAACATCATCGAGGACGTCCTGCAGCAGCTCAATCATGTGAACCTTCCTAAAGATAACCTTGTGGCCTTGCCACTCACATACTTATTTGTGGAGGCATGCCAGGTCATCTTCCTGTGTAAGCTTGACAAGAACAGTATGCCTCACAAACGAAGGAGTAGCTTTGAACTTCTTGTGCTTCAGTACACCCTGGACAACATGCCTGGCAACAGTGTGGCTGGAATACATCTCGACTTTGGTATAAGTGCAAATGGCTTCCAGGATCCAACAGCCTAAGAACTTTGTTTTCCTAGTGCGTATATTCAGGTCATCCGCCTCATAGCGAGTGACATGTACAACCACACAATCTTTGTCTGCATCAGGGCTCTAATTGAAACAGAAACGAAATCTGAATTACTTTCCAATATAAAAAACACAAGTTATTTAAACCACTATGTAGAGTCAAAAGTATGCATGACACGGAAGGTAGCATGGCATCGAAGCTGATAAAATTTTGCATTATTTATCACCACATACTTAGATGAAAAACCACAATCGAGATCGGCAAAGAAGAAAATTACCTTGGGCGGCTCAGCGGGGGGGACACATCCTCGAAGGGAGAAAACTGCTCTTGCAGGGCCACGGGGGCTGTAACCTCAAATGGGGCGTTGACCATCTCAGTAGTGGACGTGAGCGTATCTGGGGTCAGCTCGGTGGTGGCCTCCATCTTCTTGGAGCTCTCTGTCTTGTGGGGATCAGCCTCCCACGTCTGCTCCAACATCGGCAGATCTTTGCCTGGTTCTCCTTGGTCCATCATGAAACTGATGAATAGGAGACAACTGAAGGGAAAACACAATCGCAATGACAATGAAACCAAAGAGAGAGTGAGGATCGGTTACTGCTTTGCAAAAGTTCTTTTTTTCTGAAAGAAAATATACCAACACCCTTCGTTGGGAGAGAAGAACAATGGAAGATGCGAGTGTTGGCTTTCTTAAAGACGGTGAGGGAGAAGGGGATTCAACGAAGAGTGAAATGATAGTTGCTTCATCAGTCAAACTTAGACTGCGGGGAGGTGGGGTTTTGTGATATGACGGCTCGTTACTGTCGCGCCATGACCGGGGTGACTCTCCGCCTGCATACCGCCTTCTAATTTGGTGGATGGCATTTGGGCCCGCGCGCTGCATGGCCTGCATGTCGGTGAACCAAAGTAAAACGGCATTCAGTAGTGGGAGACGTTTCGATGACCTCAGAGGAGCCAGAAGCGGTAGTGTATCCACTGTACTAGTAGTAATTGTTTTTCTGGGTAGTTGTAGAGTGTCTCCACTGTACTAGTAGTAATTGTTTCTCTGGGCCCAAGACAAAAGAGCCCATCCACCCTAGTAAATAAAAAAATCAATTCAAAAGCCCATATATTTACTTAATGAGAGGCGCTACCCAGCTCACCGCCCCCCAAAAAAACCTGGGTGCTTTCCTCTTCTTCCTCCTCACTCCCACCCACCTCACGTCAGCTGGCTCCACTTGTACCCCCAAATTCCTCACCTCACTCCTACAGAAAATCCCAACTCCCCTTCTTCCTCACTACTACGGAAAACCCCAGCTCCCTTCTTCTTCACTCGTTCTACAACTAGGCTCGTCATTTGTTACTCTGCTCAAATCCGTGAGCTTGACGCGACGCCCTCTAGGAAAATGGAGTCGGCTGACCCCAGTGCCAAGAAGATGAGGCTCCCGCCAGTGGCGACGCCTGTTGTAGATCCCGCACCCGGCAGCGCGGGGAGAAGAGGCGAGCCCGCCCCCACCGGATCCCAGGAACCCTTAGAATCTCGGGTGGACCGCATCAGCGATCTCCCGGACACCATCCTTGGGGAGATCATCTCGCTTCTCCCCACCAAGGATTGCTGCTGCACCCAGGTCCTCTCAACTCTGTGGCGCCCTCTATGGCGTGCCGCGCCCCTTAATCTCGACTGTCGTCAGCTATCTCTCTCTAATGATTTTGAACTCCCCAGAGCCATCATCTCCCCCCACTAGGGCTCCGTTCAAAGCCTCTACATCCTGTCATGCTACCTGAGCATGCATGGCATGCCCTGCATGGTGGATGCCTGGCTGAAATCCCCTGAATTCATAGAACTATAGCTGCTTGACTTCTACTATTCCCCCAGAAATCACATACCAGATACCGAACGCCATGTACTTGTGCCCCCAGCACTGATGTCCATCTCGCGGTTTTCCTCCTCTCTCCACACCGCCATCTTTGCGTTATGCTACCTACAGGACAATCTGGTACTAAACCATCGACTCCCATTTCTCAAAAAACTTTCACTTGTGCGGGTTCGTATATCGGAGGCCTCATTGCATAGCATCATCCACTCCAGTTGCCCTGCCCTGGAGTGCTCGGTGCTTGTTTTCACAGTTAGAATTGGTTGTCTCAAAATAAAGTCGCCTAACCTTGTAAGACTTGGAATTTCTTTTGACAGAAGGCAGCTCATCATCGAAGATACCCCTTCACTTCAAAGGTTGATCCTTGATTCTAGCTATTCACCGTCGGAAATAACTGTCGTCTCTGGGCCTAAACTGGAGACCTTGGGTGTAATACATGATCTCTGTGCTCATTTCAAGATGGTGTTTAGCTCCATAGTTCTTCAGGTACTGTATATTATCATCTACACTTGTAATCATAAGCTGCATTTTAAATTTCTGCGCGTAAGTTCTATATCATCTTGGAGTACACATTTCGTACTAATATTATGTTCTATGCTCAATGAAGAGTTTGTCCATCGATAGCCTATCAATGGTGCTGGATTCTGTCAAGATCTTAAATATCCATATGAATAGTTTTGATCTGAACAAGATTATTGGCTTGCTGCAATGCTTTCCATGTCTGGAGAAGTTGTATATAAAGGTGATAATTTCACGCACATTGGAAGCCCGCATATAGTGTACTAGAATTAACCGTTCAGCTGTTGCTCTTTCGACACTCTTTTTTTAGACCTTAACTGTTTTCAATCTTCATGTCTATTTAGGTAATAGGACGGGGTAAGAAAGTTATAACCAATCGGTGGATTCGTAAGCACCGGGATTTTCTCACTTCTCATGACATTCGATTGAAGACAATAACGCTGGAACGATATGTAGCCAACCATGCAAACACTAGATTTGTCACATTCTTCCTGCAGAATGCGAGGTTACTATTGTCCATCAGGCTTAAGTTTATCAGTAGCATGGTTTTGATGGATGGGTATGTCGAAGAGCAAAAAAAGGAGTTTGAGGTGGACAAAAGGGCTTCTGAACGTGCCGGGCTTCTATTTACAACATCTTGTGGTCACAATCCAGTAAATTTTACGACCCAGGATGTTCATTCTATGGACTTGACCGATCCATTTGTTTGTGACTGCCGAAAACAGTGCTGGTGTTAGATGTTGTTGCCCTTTTCAATCTGGGTTTTGTCTAAACCTGATGAACAATTAACCCTCATGCTTTTGTACAGTTTGTAAGCTGGAGTTAGATGTTGTTGCCCTTTTCAACTCGGTTGTGACTGTCATATTTTATTTGAAACAAGGCAAATGGCTTGCCATTTGTTTAGTTAAGAGAGAAATATTGTAACAAATCCCAACCAAGGGAAATAACATCACTCTCACCGGCCGCTTGAGCTCACTGTGCATTACAGAACCCAAGTGATTAGCCCCCTCCAGCACCCACAAACTTATTTTGAACTAGCACACCAAATGGGCTGTAAACTTTCATAAGAAAGGCTGCATGGCCGTGACAGATTTGGATTCTGACATTTGGGACCCACGAGGAAAAAGCCTATCCAAGGTGGTGCCGACTTACTAGTCAACAAACGATTCTGCCTACCAGCCGTTGAATTGACATCCAACATCTGTCGTGTATCTTCTATCTCTTGTCTTCTTCCTCCAGCCACACAAACCAAACCACCCTGTTAGTTCCGCCTGCTCCCGCCTCC
Source organism: Thinopyrum elongatum (assembly GCA_011799875.1). NCBI lineage: Eukaryota > Viridiplantae > Streptophyta > Magnoliopsida > Poales > Poaceae > Thinopyrum > Thinopyrum elongatum. The sequence continues at coordinate 463,612,162 of CM022303.1, forward strand.
CATGGCTGGCTGCGCCTCCGCCGCCCTACCATACCCTCAAACATTCACCAGTCCATCCCTCTATTCCCCCACACATCCTATTATTCTCCGGCGACGTCAGCCCCAACACGCACCCGCACCCGAACCAGTCAACCCTCATACTCCCCTCCGCCTGCGACTAGACTGGCGCATCTTCCACGGCACTTGTTCGCTCGCCGTGCGCGGTGCGCCGCCGTCTGGCATTATCAACGTTGTCAACAACTGAGAGGAATAAGGAGATAACAGTATATGGAGAGGATGATAATAGGGACCCACCAGGGTCATGGCAGTACGCAAGCAAGTGCCTCGTTATTACAAGCCCAAAAAAATTATCCTCCTAATGGTTGGACATCTGGGGCCCACACCATTGTCAACGTAGTCAATAAACGAGAGAATTACACAATGAGCGGCTGACACCAGGGACCCAGCAGGTCGCGCAGTTGTTATTTACTTTTTTTAGGAACAAGCAGTTGTTATTTACTAGTTCTAGAGATGGATCAGGGTAACAACGGGGCTGTGCGGGGGCTGTGGCCCGTCTAGCCAGGGTTTTATTTTATGTTTACCTCATGATGAGCCTAGTTGTGTTTTTTTCTTGCTGAAAATGGCTAGCCCAGTTCTACTTTTTTTAAAGAAACACCCAACGGAGGCCTACTTGCTTTCTCAGCCCTGCTGGGCTGCAAATCTTTCAAGACGAGAGCGATGTATTCGCTTGCCCAGAAAATGAAGTAGTAAGAAATGGGATATAAATTTTAAAAACTCAGCAAACCGGCAATTAGTTTCAAATATCGTTTTTTAAGATTTCGACATTTCAAATTTATTTGTTTTTTGCGGGGAAAATTATGTTGGATTTTAAATTGATATAAATTTATTATTTTTAAATTAGTTTGAACGTGATTCAAAATTTCAGGATTAAAAACAGTTCTGACCGCACCGAATTTTGGTTGAATTTTTAACTGTGGCCAGAATATGGGCTGTAATGGTAACAAAAATAATATGGGCTCCAAAAAAATCTTTAAGAAATAGCCAATGGGATGTACATTTATTAGCAATAATGGTAGATGGGTTGTATGCTGTTTTCCACATATTTGAGGCTGACTTGTGGGCCTACTAGGTTGACACGTACGCTTTCCTAAAAAAAGGTTGACGCGCAGGCAAGGCGAGAGCAGTTACTGTTGGATGTCCATCCAACGGCCGTCATGCTTCTTCAATCTCTGCTCTTCCTGCTCCAGCTGCTCAAACCAGCACCGGCGGGACTGCCTGCTCCCTCCTCCCGTGGCCGGCTATGCTGCCGCGCTGGCCTCACCGCCCCACCCTACTCCCATCGATGGCCTGGCCATCCCTCTACTCACCCACACCTGCTGTTATTCTCCGGCAACCGCAGAGGAACCAGTAAACCCTCGTACTCCCCTTCGCGTGGGAAACAACTGCCGAGTCTTCCCTAGCTCCGTGTCGTTCCCTTCCTAGGCCTCGCCGTCATCCACCGCGCTAGTGCTCTCGGCACGGCGTGGTCAACATGGTTAACGAACGACATCCATCAGAAGAGGACTGTACGTGGAGAGGCTGACAGTTGGGTCCACGGCCGCACGCAAGGAAGTGCCTCCTTATTACGCGCAAAATAATGATTCCTCCACCTGACAGCGGGGACCCACCGGAAGGACCTCTATATTTCACGAAAAAAACGTTCCTCCCACTGACAGCTCGGACCCACCAGCTATATCTTTGCACGCAAGGAAGTGCCTCCTTATTACGCATAAAAAAATGAATACTCCCCCTGCTAGGTGGGACCCACCATAGTTGGAGGCTAACTTGTGGGCCTATTAAGTTGACGCGGACGGAGGGCTTTGTCAACTTAGTCAATATGAACGATTCTAGCTCCAGTGATCATACGATGTCCATCCAATGGTCATAGTGCTTCTTCAACCTCTGGTCTTCTTGCTCCAGCCGCCCAAACCAGCGCCGGTCGTGCCGCCTGCTCCTGCCTCCCGTGGTCGACTCTGCTGCCGCGCAGGCCTCACCGCCCCACCCTACTCCCATCGCTGGCCTGGCCATCCCTGTACTCACCCAAACCTCCTGTTATTCTCCGGCGACGGCAGCCTCACACTGCAGCCGAACTAGTAAACCCTCGTACACCCGTCCGCGCGGGAAACAACTGCCGAGTCTTCCCCGGCTCCGGGTCATTCCCTTCCTAGGCCCCGCCGTCCTCCATCGCCTTGGTGCTCTCGGTGTGGCGTGGTCAATGTGGTCAAGGAACGACTTCCATCGGAAGAGGACTGTACGTGGAGAGGCTGACAGCTGGGTTCACGGCCGCAGCAAGGAAGTGCCTCCTTATTACATGCAAAATAATGATTCCTCCACCTGATAGCGGGGACCTATCGGAAGGGCCTCTGTATTTTGTGAAAAAAACATTTCCCCCCTGACAGCGGGGACCCACCAGCTATATCTTCGCACGCAAGGAAGTGCCTCCTTATCCTCCCTGACAGCTGGGACCCACCCGGTCGAACCGTACGTAGGGTTGTCTGTATGGTCGCGAATGTGTATGTACATACTGGTCGATCGGTCTCTCTGCAACGATGAACCGTGGCCGAGCAAGTAGCGGCACGTGTAGTAGTAGAGCCTCCGACGTAGCAATTCAGGCAGTCCAGTCAAACCCGTGTACACGTACATACAGCAAGATGCCAAAAAATACGGCCACGTACGTACATACGGGCGGGGTCTCGAACGCGTACTCGCGCATATATACGGACGACCAGGGCTCGTGTACATGGAGAGGCAACAGACGGCAGCAACGGCGTCCTATTCATCGGGCAGCCAACCGGCTTGGTCGGAACGGAGAAACTACGTTGTGTTCATCGGGAGGCAACAGACTGGGTCGGAATGCATCCTGTTCAACGGGAGCCAACCGGCTTGGACGGAACATCCGAAACGGGGTCTGGCGTACCACAAAATAGAGGAAACGGACTTGTGTTCGAGCTCCTACGGTCGAAACGGGGTGTTGTTGATCGGGAGGGGTGTGGCGTACCGGAAAACAGAGGAAACAGACTTGTGTTGGAGCGCCTACGGTCAAAACGGGGTCTTGTTCATCGGGAGGGGTGTGGCGTACCGCAAAACGGGACTCCACGGGCTACTGTTCATCCACCGTCTACTGCCTCGCTCCAGCCTCCACAGGCTACTGTTCATCCACCGTCGACTTCCTCCAGCCTCCACCTGCTACTGTTCATCCACCGTCGACTTCCTCCACCCTCCACCAGCATTGTTCATCCGGCCTCCACCGGCTACTGTTCAACCAGCCCTCCACGAGGTCCTGTTCATCCACTCCCACCTCCTCGATCGGGGTCCTGTTCATCCAGCGGCAACAGCCTCTACTACCACGGGGTCCTCTTCATCCAACCCCCACCAGGAGGAACTGTTCATCCAAGCCCCAACAATGGTCACTATTCATCAAGAGGCAGCAGGTTCAATCGGCTTCAGTTAGCAGCAGTAGCAAAGGAATCGCTCGGGTTCAGTTAACAGCCAAGAGGGATCGATCGCGCGGGTTCAGTAACGCGCGTAGCTAGTGTAATCGCTCGGGTAAAGTAAGCAAACACCTCGCTCAGGTTCAGTTAGAGCCCAACGCCTTGCACACACGCGCGTACGTGTACGAGAGAAACGCGCAAACCTCCATGCATCGCTCGGCCCCGACCACCCACCGTAACCGGGAACTCCCTGAAATTTTCCTCGCCTTCGCTTCTACCATGATTTTTTCCGTCATGGACGGCCCAAAGAATGTCATGCAGGTGCATCCCCGGCCTGCCCCGGACGAAAAGCCCATTTTTTGTCATGGTTTTTTGTCATAGAAGTAGGAGCCCACCACATCTATGATGATACGTGCTTTTGTCACAATTATCATCATAGAAGTGTCATAAGCATGACAGAAAAAAATTTGTTCGGCCCAAAATGTCACGGATGTGTCTTTTTTTTTAGTGCATGGCAGACAAAATAATCTCCAAAAGATAGCTTCAGTGTGTAGGTTTAAGCACGCTCGTAAAGCAAAACAAGTGGCAAGGTGTGTTAACTGCAACAGGCCTAACATTTAACAACAAGCAAACGTAATCATTCAAACTGGTATTGTGCTGGTCTAAGTACACTGGTTATTGTTAAATAAAAATGGAAAGGCGTGTTAACTACAACATGCAGCAACCAAATGTAGTCACTCATAGTGGTATTGTTGAAACTGGTATTGATGAAATTGAACTGCACAGTTCATACTTGCACATATAGAACATCACGTTGTGAATAACTGGAATAAACAAGGCATACTACCAACAACCAAAGATAGCATTTGAAACTGGACATATGCTAACTACAAACAACCGAACAACCAAAAAACTTTAAAAGAGGCATATGCTAGCTATAACAGGCTTAACAACAAGCAAATATATGCATTCCTATCGGCATGTTTAAAACTGGTATTGATGAAAATGTACTACACAGTAAATAGTTGCACATATAGAGCATCACATTGTGAACAACTGAAATAAACAAGGCATACTGCAAACAACCAAATATAGCAATTAAAACTGGACATATTCTCACTACACTACAAAAGGGACTCGACAAAACAAATCATGGGTTCCTCCCTGTGAAGAGGCACGGCAAAACAAATCATGGGTTTCCTCACTTGTCACAGATGGGCTCATTCCCGTGGGAAGAACACGGACCCTGGGTGCGCTCCATGTTGTCGCAGATGGGCTCCTTCCCCTTGGAAGAGCACGGCTATAGGGTGCCCTCCCTGATGTCGCAGATGGGCTCTTTCCCCTTGGAAGAGCAGATGGGCTCTTTCTCCTTGGAAGAGCCTGAGAGGGTGCCCTCCTCGTGGTCGCCGTCGATGGGGTCTGACTTGCAAGCTGTGGATCCCAAGCCAGCGTCACAGAACATGTCCTTCAGAAATGACAAAAGGGGCTCGATGGCGATGTAGTATGGAAAATTCTTGATAGCGAGCCAGAGGAGATCAGCGGCGGGGCCATGGATGAGATCGACGGTGGTTGAACCCAAGGGGTTGGGGGTGGGCCACTTAACCTGTGACATAGCCCGCGTCAGGTTGTCGTTGTCGACGACCTCGATGTCGTAGCCGTCATCCACGACATACCCGCAAACTCTAGCCCGCTGATTGAGTGCCTGCGGCCAGTAATGGTCGTCAGCTTCCTCGGCGGCCACCTCGGCGACGTCGGGCAAAGAGGCCGCGATACACCTCTTTTGGGCTAGTCGCTCCTCGAGCTCCACGGGAAGCGTAGCCGGGCTTAGGCTGCGATGCTCTAGAGTGGGGGATGGGGATCTGTGGGAAAGGGGCCGTTTGGCAGGCATCATCTAAGAAACTCAGGGCGGCCTGGGTATGGAGATCGGTGGGTAAGTTGCACAAGCAAACCGGCAGATGTTGACAATGGAGGTCCTGCGGCGGCAGCGGCGGCGGCGGCGATCTTGCAAGGGTTTCAAGCGCGGGAGGGGTTGTGGTGGGTGTGTGTGTGCGCGCGCGCGCGTGCCCGAGGAGGTTTTGGGGTGTGTGTGTGTGTGTGGAGGGGGTGTGTTTGAGGAAATGACGCGGCTACTGAAAATTTTACTACGCGGGAGTCAAACGTGGGAGTGAAATGCTGGGGCTATTGAAAATTTGGATGATGGTGCATTGCACACGGTCCGGAAATAACAACCGTGTGTTATGAAACAGAAAAACCCTCGAGTCGGGCAGATATTTTCGAGGGATGCAGGCGGGAGCGGAAACAACAAACATCACACACGGTCGAAACATAATAACCGTGCGTTATCAAATAGAAAAAACTTGCAGGCGGGTAGATATTTTTTAGAGGGGAAGCCTCATGGAGCCCAATGTACTGTGCTGATGTGCGTGACAGGGGCACCGGCGTGGCACACAGTTAGTGTGAGTGAACCATGTCTGTTGCGTCATCCGACTTGTCTAATGTTCATAAATTTTGCAAAAATGACGCAGGAAAGGGTCAGAACACGAACACACTTGCATGCGGACCAAATATATGTATGAAAAGGGTGGTTTGATGTTCAAATACCAAATGCAACTTCATTGTGGACCTATCTGCAAAGAGCACGGTTTTTATTGCTGGCCCCCCTCCCCTCCCCCCCCCCCCAAAAAAAAAAAAGAAAAAAAAACAAAAGAAAAAAAAAAAAAAAAAACAAAACAAAACAAAAAAAAAAAAAAAAAAAAAAAAAAAAAAAAAAAGAAACAAAAGAATAAAAAAACAAAAGAACAAAAAAAAAAACCCCCCCCCCACCCCCCCCGCCCACCCCCCCCCCCCCCCGCTCATGTCGGCAGGAGGGGGAGGGGAATCCTAAGCTATGAACGCATGCCCGCCCCCACGGAGGTTCACCTAGCAAAGTGTGAAGTGGCAATCCTGCCCCCCATCACAAACACACAAACGCACGCACGCATGCACACACACGCGCGCGCGCGCGCACACACACGCATGCATACGCACACACGCGCACACTTTCAGTCGGCGGGAGAGGGCATCTCAGCAAGATGTATCGTAAAACGTACCAAGAATAATCCACCTTGGTCGTACAACCTCTCTCTTATTGTTGGTCAAAGTGATGGCCGTCCATGCGACGCCAGAGATGGGCTAGCTCACCAATAGTCAAGCAAGTAGCTAGTCCCCGAACACAACCACTGCCTCTGTGTGGCCCAAACATATGTATGTAGGTGTTGATGTTTGAATACACAATGGAACAACTTTGATGTGGCACCGTGCTTTGGAACCAGAAATCCCCACACAGAGAGAGGGTTAGTTGACGATGCATATGTATGTCACACCACACTTCGAGCCGATGACGGGGCTGTTGGGAAACGTTGCATGGAAAACAAAAAAAATTCTACGCACACGCAATGATCTATCCATGGAGATGCATAGCAACAAGAAGGGAGAGTGTTTTTACGTACCCTCGTAGACCGTAAGCGGAAGCGTTTCACAACGCGGTTGATGTAGTCGACCTTTCTTCGCGATCCAACCGATCGAGTACCGAATGTGCGACACCTCCGCGTTCAGCACACGTTCAGCTCGGTGACGTCCGCGCCCTCTTGATCCAGCAAGACGGCGAGGTAGTGGATGAGTTCCGGCAGCACGACGGTGTGGTGACAGTGATGGTGAAGTTATCTCCGCAGGGCTTCGCCCAAGCACTACGAAAATATGACCGGGGTGTAAACGATGGAGGGGGGCGCACACGGCTAAGCAATTGTCTGTTGTGTGCTAGGCGCCCCCCTCCCACATATATATAGGTGGGAGGGAGGGAGGAGCAGCCAAAGGAGGCGCCCAAGTAGGAGGAATCCTACTTGGGGTCCCTCCCAAGCCGCGCCCCCTGCCATATATAAACAAGGGGGAAGGAAAGAGGGGGGAGGAAGGGGGAGTCCTACACCACACTTTCCTTTCCCTTCCCTCCCCTCCCCTCTTTCCTTCTCCTCCTCATAGGGCCGGCCTCTATAGGGGAGCACCAGCCCCTTGTGGGCTGGTGTGTTCCCTCACTTGGCCCATAAGGCCCATATCTTTCCCGGGGGTGCCCGAAACTTCTTTCCGGTGACCCGATAAGTACCCGGTACCCTCCGAAACACTTCCGGTGTCCCAATACCATCATCCTATATATCAATCTTTACCTATCAACCATTTCGAGACTCCTCGTCATGTCCGTGATCTCATCCGGGACTCCGAACAACATTCGGTCACCAAATCATATAACTCATATAACACTATATCGTCAACGAACGTTAAGCGTGCAGACCCGATGGGTTCGAGAACTATGTAGACATGACCGAGACACCTCTCTGGTCAATAACCATTAGCGGAACCTGGATGCCCATATTGGCTCCTACATATTCTACGAAGATCTTTATTGGTCGAACCGTTATGATAACATACGTAATTCTCTTTGTCCATCGGTATGTTACTTGCCCGAGATTCGATCGCCAGTATCTTCATACCTAGTTCAATCTCGTTACCGGCAAGTCTCTTTACTCGTTCCGTAATACATTACCTTGTGACTAACTCCTTAGTCTTTTGCTTGCAAGCTTATGATGTGTATTACCGAGAGGGCCCAGAGATACCTCTCCGATACTCGGAGTAACAAATCCTAATCTCGATCTATGCCAACTCAACAAACACCTTCGGAGATACCTGTAGAGCATCTTTATGATCACCCAGTTACGTTGTGATGTTTGATAGAACACAAGGTATTCCTCCGGTATCCGGGAGTTGCATAATCTCATAGTCGAAGGAATATGTATTTGACATGAAGAAAGCAATAGCAATAAAACTGAACGATCATAATGCTAAGCTAACGGATGGGTCTTGTCCATCACATCATTCTCCTAATGATGTGATCCCGTCATCAAATGACAACACATGTCTATGGTTAGGAAACCTTAACCATCTTTGATCAACGAGCTAGTCTAGTAGAGGCATACTAGGGACATGGTATTTGTTTATGTATTCACACATGTATTAAAGTTTCCAATCAATACAATTCTAGCATGAATAATAAGCCTTTATCATGAATAAGGAAATATTAAATAATAACTTTATTATTGCTTCTAGGGCATACTTCCTTCTGTCTCCCACTTGCACTAGAGTCAATAATCTAGATTACATTGTAATGATTCTAACACCCATGGAGTCTTGGTGCTGATTATGTTTTGCTCGCGGAAGAGGCTTAGTCAACGGGTCTGCTACATTCAGATCCGTATGTATCTTACAAATTTCTATGTCTCCATCCTTGACTTATTCATGAATGGAGTTGAAGCGTCTCTTGATGTGTTTGGTTCTCTTGTTAAACCTAGATTCCTTCGCCAAGGCAATTGCTCCAGTGTTGTCACAAAATATTTTCATTGGACCCGATGCACTAGATATTACACCCAGATCGGATATGAACTCCTTCATTTGCTGCTTCCGAAACAGCTATGTACTTCGCTTCACACGTAGATCCCGCCACGACGCTCTGCTTGGAACTGCACCAACTGACAGCTCCACCATTCAATATAAATACCTATCCAGTTTGTGACTTAAGAGTCATCCGGATCAGTGTCAAAGCTAGCATTGACGTAACCATTTACGATGAGCTCTTTGTCACCTCCATAAACAAGAAACATATCCTTGGTCCTTTTCAGGTACTTCAGGATGTTCTTGACCGCTGTCCAGTGATCCACTCCTGGATTACTTTGGTACCTCCCTGCCAAACTTATGGCAAGGCACACATGAGGTCTGGTACACAGCATCGCATAAATGATAGAACCTATGGCTGAGGCATAGGGAATGACTTTCATTTTCTCTCTATCTTCTGCAGTGGTCGGGCATTGAGTGTGACTCAACTTCACACCTTGTAACACAGGCAAGAACCCTTTCTTTGACTGATCCATTTTGAATTTCTTCAAAACTTTATCAAGGTATGTGCTTTGTGAAAGTCCTATTAAGCATCTCGATCTATCCCTATAGATCTTGATGCCCAATATATAAGCAGCTGCACCGAGGTCTTTCATTGAAAAATTCTTATTCAAGTATCCTTTTATGCTATCCAGAAATTCTATATCATTTCCAATCAACAATATGTCATCCACATATAATATCAGAAATGCTACAGAGCTCCCACTCACTTTCTTGTAAATACAGGCTTCACCGAAAGTCTGTGTAAAACCATATGCTTTGATCACCTCATCAAAGCATATATTCCAACTCCGAGATGCTTGCACCAGTCCATAGATGGATCGCTGGAGCTTGGACACTTTGTTAGCACCTTTAGGATCGACAAAACCTTCTGGTTGCATCATATACAACTCTTCTTTAAGATATCCATTAAGGAATTCAGTTTTGACGTCCATTTGCCAGGTTTCATAATCATAAAATGCGGCAATTGCTAACATGATTCGGACAGACTTAAGCATCTCTACAGGTGAGAAAGTCTAATCGTAGTCAACTCCTTGAACTTGTCAAAAACCTTTTGCGACAAGTCGAGCTTTATAGACAGTAACATTACCATCGGTGTCAGTCTTCTTCTTGAAGATCCATTTATTCTCTATGGCTTGCCGATCATCGGGCAAATCCACCAAAGTGCACAGTTTGTTCTCATACATGGATCCTATCTTAGATTTCATGGCCTCAAGCCATCTGTCAGAATCTGGGCTCATCATAGCTTCTTCATAGTTCGTAGGTTCGCCTTAGTCTAGTAACATGACTTCCAGTACAGTATTCCTGTACCACTCTGGTGCGGATCGTGTTCTAGTTGACCTATGAGGTTCTGTAGTAACTTGATCCGAAGTTTCACGATCATCATCATTAGCTTCCTCTCTAGTTGGTGTAGGCATCACGGGAACGGTTTTCTCTGATGTGCTACTTTCCAATTCGAGACAAGGTACAATTACCTCATCAAGTTCTACTTTCCTCCCACTCACTTCTTTCGAAACAAACTCATTCTCTAGAAACGATCCAAACTTAGCAACAAAGATCCGGCCTTCGGATTTGTGGTAGAAGGTGTAACCAATAGTTTCCTTTGGGTATCCTATGAAGACGCACTTTTCCGATATAGGTTCGAGCTTATTAGGCTGAAGCCTTTTGACATAAGCGTCGCATCCCCAAACTTTAAGAAATGACAGCTTAGGTTTCTTGCCAAACCATTGTTCATACGGTGTCGTCTCAACGGATTTAGACGGTGCCCTATTTAACATGAAAGCAGCTGTCTCTGATACATCTCCAACGTATCTATAATTTTTTATTGTTCCATGCTGTTATATTATCATTCTTGGATGTTTTACAATCATTTTATAGCAACTTTATATCATTTTTTGGGACTAACCTATTGACATAGTGCCCAGTGCCAGTTGCTGTTTTTTGCTTGTTTTTTACTTCGCAGGAAATCAATACCAAACGGAGTCCAAACACAGCGAAACTTTTTGGTGATTTTTTCTGGACCAGTAGACACAAGTTGGGCCAAGAAAGTACCTGAGGGGGGCTTCGACGGGAGCACAACCCACCAGGGCGCGCCTGGGGGCCCAGGCACGCCCAGGTGGGTTGTGCCCACCTTGGCCACCTCCCGCACCGCCTCTTTGCTCTATAAATACCCCAATATTCCAGACACCCTAAGGGAGTCGACGAAAATCAATTCCAGCCGCCGCAAGTTCCAGAAACCACATATCCAATCTAGACACCATCACGGAGTGGTTCATCATCCTCATTGGTGCCTCTCCGATGATGCGTGAGTAGTTCATTGTAGACCTACGGGTCCGTAGGCAGTAGCTAGATGGCTTCATCTCTCTTTTTTGATTCTCAATACAATGGTCTCTTGGAGATCTATTTGATGTAATTCTTTTTTGCGGTGTGTTTGTTGGGATCCGATGAACTTCGAGTTTATGATCAGATCTATGTTATCCACGAAAGTTATTTGAGTCTTTTTGATCTCTTATATGCATGATTGCTTATAGCCTCGTATTTCTTCTTCGAATCTTTGGTTTAGTTAGGCCAACTAGATCGATTTTTCTTGCCATGGGAAGAGGTGCTTTGTGATGGGTTCGATCTTACGGTGCTTGATCCTAGTGACAGAAGGGGAACTGACACGTATGTATCCGTTGCTATTAAGGATAACAAGATGGGGTCTATTTGTACATAAATAGATCTTGTCTACATCATGTCATCATTCTTATTGCATTACTCCGTTTCTCCATGAACTTAATACACTAGATGCATGCTGGATAGTGGTCGATGTGTGGAGTAATTGTAGTAGATGCAGGCAGGAGTCGGTCTACTAATCTTGGACGTGATGCCTATATAATGATCATTGCCTGGATATCATCATAATGATTTGAAGTTCTATCAATTGCCCAACAGTAATTTGTTTACCCACCGTATGCTATTTTTCTCGAGAGAAGCCACTAGTGAAATCTACGGCCCCCGGGTCTATTTTCTCATCATATATTTTCAGATCTATTTTGTTATTTGCCTTTTTATTTAGTTCCCACTTTTATTTTCAGATCTATATTATCAAAAACCCAAAAATACCTCGCTGAATTTTATTTGCTTTTATTTGCATCTATCAATCTATTACAACTTTCTCACGTCCGTTTCCCAATTTATGGCGCCGTTACCCAAAAGGGATTGACAACACCTTTAACACGTCGGGTTGCAAGTAATTGTTCTTTGTGTGCAGGTGTTGTTTACGTAGTGTTGCTTGGTTCTCCTACTGGTTCGATAACCTTGGTCTCATCACTGAGGGAAATACCTACCGTTGCTGTGCTGCATCGTCCCTTCCTCTTTGGGGAAATACCGACGTAGTTCAAGCCACATCAAAAGGAATTTCTGGCGCTGTTGCCGGGGAGACATCATCAACATCTACCAGGTTCCTAATCACAAATCTCATCTTCTTGCAATTTACATTATTTGCCATTTGCCTCTCGTTTTCCTCTCCCCCACTTCACAAAAATTTGCCGTTTTATTCGCCCTCTTGCTCGTTCGCCGTTTTCTCGTCAGATCTGTTTTTGAGTGCAATCTTGTTGCGTAGTCATGATGACTCAAGAGAACACCAAGTTGTGTGATTTCTCCAATACCAACAATAATGATTTTATTAGCACTCCGATTGCTCCTCCCGCCACTAGTGCGGAGTCTTGTGATATTAATGCCGCTTTGTTGAATATTGTTATGAAAGATAAATTTTCCGGTACTCCTAGTGAGGATGCCACGTCCCATCTTAACACATTCGTGGAATTATGCGATATGAAAAAGGAAAAAGATGTGGACAATGATATTGTGAAGTTGAAATTATTCCCGTTTTCTTTGCGAGATCGTGCAAAAATTTGGTTTTCTTCTTTGCCTCGCAATAGTATCAATTCTTGGGATAAGTGCAAAGATGCTTTTATTACTAAGTATTTTCCGCCCGTGAAAATTATTTCCCTTAGGACGCAAATCATGAATTTTAAGCAACTTGAGCATGAACATGTTGCGCAATCTTCGGAAAGAATGAAATTGATGCTAAGAAATTGTCCTACTCATGGTTTAAATATTTGGATGATCATACAAATTTTTTATGCGGGATTGAATTTGTTTTCTAGAAATCTTTTAGATTCCGCCACGGGTGGTACTTTTATGGAAATTACTTTGGGTGAAGCTACTAAATTGCTAGACAATATTATGGCAAATTATTCACAATGGCATACCGAAAGAGCTCCTACTAGTAAAAAGGTTAATTCGGTTGAAGAAATTTCTTCTTTGAGTGAAAAAGTTGATGCCCTTATGAAATTGGATGCTAATAAAAGTGCTCCTATTGATTTTAATGATGTGCCTTTGTCTACCTTGATTGAGCAAAATAGTGATGCCGTAGATGTGAATTTTATCTCTTGAAACAATTTCAATAACAATGCTTATAGAGGTAATTTTAATCCTAGGCCTTTTCCTAGTAATTCCTCTAATAATTATGGTAATTCCTATGGTAATCCTTCTTATAATAATAATAGGAACACCTCTGATTTTGAGAATAATATTAAAGAATTTATCAATGCTCAAAAGAATTTTAATACTACGATGGAAGAAAAATTGAGTAAAATTGATGATTTGTCTAGAAGCCTTGATAGAATTTCTCATGATGTAGAAAATCTCAAGATGAAAATTTTTGTGCCTAAGGTTGAAGAATCAATTAAAGCTTTATATGTTTCTATGGATGAAAGTAAGAAAAGAACCGCTATGCTTAGAGCTAGAAGAGAACATTTAGAAAAAGCGTTTTCCAGTGATTGCTTTCATAAAAATGATGAAGATCTCAAAGTGATTGGTGTTTCTTCTATTGATTCCTTGTTTAGTAAAATTAAGATTGATAATAAAGGGACTAGAGAAGAGTCAACTTTAGCTAGAAGGCGTCCCGATAATTTGGAGGGTGAAAATCTTGTTGAGAAAATTGATAAAAGTGGGTTTGGAGAGGTCAAAACTTTAACTAGTGATGTGCCCACTCTTTTGGATTACAAAGACTTTAATTCTGATAATTGCTCTTTGATTGATTGTATTTCTTTGTTGCAATCCATGATAAATTCACCCCATGCCTATGAACAAAATAAAGCTTTTACTAAACATATTGTTAATGCTATGATGAAAGCTTTGGAAGAAAAGTTGGAATTAGAGATTTCAATTCCTAGAGAATTACATGATGAATGGGAACCTACTATCAAAGTCAAGATTAAAAATTATGAGTGTTTTGCTTTATGTGATTTGGCTGCTATTGTTCCTACAATTCCGAAATCTTTATGTGATGTGCTTGGTCTTACCGATATTGAAGAATGTTCTTTAAATTTGCACTTGGCGGATTCTACTATTAAAAAGCCTATGGGAAGAATTAATGATGTTCTTATTCTTGCAAATAGGAATTATGTGCCCCTAGATTTTATTGTTCTTGATATTGATTGCAATCCGTCTTGTCCAATTATTCTTGGTAGACCGTTTTTGCGCACTATAGGTGCCGTGATTGATATGAAAGAAGGGAACATCAAATTCCAATTTCCTTTGAGAAAGGGTATGGAACACTTCCCTAGAACAAGAATTAAGCAACCATATGAATCAATCATGAGGGCATCTTATGGATCTAGAAACAAAGATGACAATACTTAGATCTTTGCATTATGCCTAGCTAAGAGCGTAAAATGATAGCGCTTGTTGGGAGGCAACCCAATGAATAAAATTTATTTTTGTCTTTTTCTTTATGTTCTTGAGTGTTTGCACCATTATGCTACTGTTATGATTGTGTTTTTTGTGTTTTAATTAGTGTTTGTACCAAGTAAAGCCTTTAGGATAGCTTTGGTGATAGTTGATTTGATCTAGTTGAAAAACAGAAACTTTTGCGTCCAGTAAAACAATTTTGAAAATTCATAGAAGCGACAAAAAATTCTGAAGTTTTTACGCAACATTTATATACAAATTCCCTCCGTTTCCTATGTTTTCAGAATTTTTGGAGTTACAAAAGTATGAGAACAATTCTCATCTTTACAGACTATTCTATTTTTGACAAATTCTGTTTTCTTTGCATTGTGTGCTTATTTTGATGAATCTATGGTTTGTATTGGAGGTTATAAGCCATGGTAAAGTTAGAATACAGTAGATACAATGCAAGAACAAAATTTGAATGGGTTTTCTACAGTACTTAAAGTAAAGATTGGTTTTCTTATACTAACGGATCTCATGAAGGTTTTGTTGAGTTTTGTGTGATTGAAGTTTTCAAGTTTTGGGTGAGATTATGATGGATGAAGGAATAAGGAGTAAGAAGAGCCTAAGCTTGGGGATGCCCCATGGCACCCCAAGCCATTATCCAAAGATAAGCAAGCAACTAAGCTTGGGGATGCCCGACTGGTATCCCCTCTTTCTTCTAACGACCATCGGTATTTTACTTGGAGCTATATTTTTATTCATCACATATCATGAGTTTTGCTTGGAGTGTCTTGTATGATATGAGTCTTTGCTTGTTTTGATTTTTATTTTTAGTCATGAATCCTTGCTGGACACACCTATTTGAGTGAGCCAAAATTATTCTATGACTTGTTAGAATTGCTCTCTATGCTTCACTTAAATCTTTATGAACTATGGAATTGCTCTAGTGCTTTCACTTATATCTTTTTTGAGCATGGTGTGCTTTAGTATTTTTGAAGAAATGCTCTCATGCTTCACTTAAATTTATTTGAGAGTTAGTAAAAAAAATTAGAAATTCTCTCTTGCTTCACTTAAATTATTTTGAGAGAAGAAAATTTTATGCTCATGTTCTTCACTTAGATTTGTTTGAGCTATCAAAAGCAACAAATGAAATTAGTCCCAAAGTGATAGATATTCAAGAGGGATATAATAAAAACTTTCATGAAGATCATTGGACAAAATAAACTTGATTCCTTGTAATAGTTTTGTGATATGTTGATATAATATGTGAGTCATGTTGATGAGTAATTATGCTTTAGTAAGAATATTGGTGTTAAGGTTTGTGATTCCCTATGCAAGCACGAAAGTCAATAGTTATGCAATAAATTACATCCTACTTGTGGTGCATTATTCGGTGTTAGTTATGCTTAATGCTCGCTTATGAGATTTTTCGTTTCTTGGTTGGATGCTTCTCAATCTTTTGTTAGCCTTCATTTGCACTAAGTATGATCACTATTTGTGTATCCAAAATCCTTAAACCAGTTTTGCCATATGAGTCCACTATACCTACCTATTTGCGGTATTTCTGTGCCGTTCTAAGCAAATTTGTATGTGCCATCTCTAATTTCAAAATAAATTTCTCTTTTGTGGGCTCGTACCGCTCATGAAACGGTAGGGGGTGGCTCATATATTTCCATGCTAGATGTGTTATTCTCAAGATGAGTGTTTATTCACTTGTCATTGCACGAGAGTACGGCAAAGGTATTAGGGATGCCCAGTCCCAAAATGAAAAATGAATTTATTTTATGTTGTCAAATAATAAATTCCTTGGAAAGTGTTGGTATGGAGGGCACCCGTGGATACGGCTAGCCATGGAAAGTGAAAGTATGGTGGAAAAAGGAATAAACTTTATTTTCTGTTTGGGAACCGCCTATGATATATCTAGCATGGAAAGTATTGGGAACTACTCGATCGTTTTCGTTGACAGGAAAGGCATGCCACCCAAAATGTTTTATCTCTACTTTTTTCGCTTTGAGCTCTGGCACCTCTACAAATCTCTACTTCCCTCTGCGAAGGGCCTTTCTTTTACTTTATGCAATTTTTATTTTGAGTCTCCATCTTCCCTTATAAAGCACCAACTAAGGGGCACTATGATCGTACTTGAGCATTGGGTGTAGCTAATATGCGAGTGTGTTTCATGAATGGATCAATGATTGAGCATAATGGGCTAGGGATAACTTGCTTTAGTGTTGATATTTTGAAAGACATGGTTGCTTGTTGATATGCTTGAGTATTGAAATCTTCATGTCAAAACTAGACTATTGCTTTGAATCATATAAAAGTCCAAATGTCCATGCTACAAAGAAAAGAATATGTGATGAACATGTTAAGCAGCATTCCACATCAAAAATTCTGTTTTTATCATTTACCTACTTGAGGATGAGCAGGAATTAAGCTTAGGGATGCTGATACGTCTCCAACGTATCTATAATTTTTTATTGTTCCATGCTGTTATATTATCATTCTTGGATGTTTTACAATCATTTTATAGCAATTTTATATCATTTTTTGGGACTAACCTATTGAAATAGTGCCCAGTTCCAGTTGCTGTTTTTGCTTGTTTTTTACTTCGCAGGAAATCAATACCAAACGGAGTCCAAACGAAGCGAAACTTTTTGGTGATTTTTTCTGGACCAGAAGACACAAGTTGGGCCAAGAAAGTACCCGAGGGGGGCTCCGAGGGGAGCACAACCCATCAGGGCACGTCTGGGGGCCCAGGCGCGCCTAGGTGGGTTGTGCCCACCTCGGCCACCTCTCGCACCGCCTCTTTGCTCTATAAAGACCCCAATATTCCAGAAACCCTAGGGGAGTCGACGAAAATCAATTCCAGCCGCCGCAAGTTCCAGAAACCACATATCCAATGTAGACACTATCACGGAGGGGTTCATCATCCTCATTGGTGCCTCTCCGATGATGCGTGAGTAGTTCATTGTAGACCTACGGGTCCGTAGGCAGTAGCTAGATGGCTTCCTCCCTCTCTTTTGATTCTCAATACAATGGTATCTTGGAGATCTATTTGATGTAATTCTTTTTTGTGGTGTGTTTGTTGGGATCCGATGAACTTTGAGTTTATGATCAGATCTATGTTTTTATCCATGAAAGTTATTTGAGTCTTTTTGATCTCTTATATGCATGATTGCTTATAGCCTCGTATTTCTTCTTCGAATCTTTGGTTTAGTTAGGCCAACTAGATCGATTTTTCTTGCCATGGGAAGAGGTGCTTTGTGATGGGTTCGATCTTACGGTGCTTGATCCCAGGGACAGAAGGGAACCGACACATATGTATCGTTGCTATTAAGGATAACAAGATGGGGTCTATTTCTACATAAATAGATCTTGTCTACATCATGTCATCGTTCTTATTGCATTACTCCGTTTCTCCATGAACTGAATACACTAGATGCATGCTGGATAGCGGTCGATGTGTGGAGTAATAGTAGTAGATGCAGGCAGGAGTTGGTCTACTAATCTTGGACGTGATGCCTATATAATGATCATTGCCTGGATATCATCATAATTATTTGAAGTTCTATCAATTGCCCAACAGTAATTTGTTTACCCACTGTATGCTATTTTTCTCGAGAGAAGCCACTAGTGAAATCCACGACCCCCGGGTCTATTTTCTCATCATATATTTTCAGATCTATTTTGCTATTTGCCTTTTTATTTATTTGCCACTTTTATTTTCAGATCTATATTATCAAAAACCCAAAAATACCTCGCTGAATTTTATTTGCTTTTATTTGCATCTATCAATCTATTACAACTTTCTCATGTCCGTTTGCCAATTTCTAGCGCCATTACCCAAAAGGGATTGACAACCCCTTTAACACGTCGAGTTGCAAGTATTTGTTCTTTGTGTGCAGGTGTTGTTTATGTAGTGTTGCTTGGTTCTCCTACTGGTTCGATAACCTTGGTCTCATCACTGAGGGAAATACCTACCGTTGTTGTGCTGCATCATCCCTTCCTCTTTGGGGAAATACCGACGTAGTTCAAGCCAACATCAGTCTCTAATGCATAACCCCAAAACGATAGTGGTAAATCGGTAAGAGACATCATAGAACGCACCATATCTAATAAAGTACGGTTACGACATTTAGACACACCATTACGCTGTGGTGTTCCAGGTGGCGTGAGTTGTGAAACAATTCCACATTGTTTTAAATGAAGGCCAAACTCGTAACTCAAATAGTCGCCTCCGCGATCAGATCATAGAAACTTTATTTTCTTGTTACGATGATTCTCCACTTCATTCTAAAATTCTTTGAACTTTTCAAATGTTTCAGACTTGTGTTTCATTAAGTAGATATACCCATACCTACTCAAATCATCTGTGAAGGTCAGAAAATAACGATACCCGCCGCGTGCTTCAACACTCATCGGACCGCATACATCGGCATGTAATATTTCCAATAAGTCATTAGCTCGCTCCATTGTTCTGGAGAACGGAGTTTTAGTCATCTTGCGCATGAGGCATGGTTCGCAAGTATCAAATGATTCATAATCAAGTGATTCCAAAAGTCCATCTGCATGGAGTTTCTTCATGCGCTTTACACCAATATGACCTAAACGGCAGTGCCACAAATATGTTGCACTATCATTATCAACTTTGCATCTTTTGGCATCAATATTATGAATATGTGTATCACTACAATCGAGATTCAACAAGAACAGACCATTCCTCAAGGGTGCATGACCATAAAAGATATTATTCATATAAATAGAACAACCATTATTCTCTGACTTAAATGAATAACCGTCTCGCAATAAACAAGATCCAGATATAATGTTCATGCTCAACGCGGGCACCAAATAACAATTATTCAGGTCTAAAACTAATCCCGAAGGTAGATGTAGAGGTAGCGTGCCGACGGCGATCACGTCGACCTTGGAACCATTTCCGACACGCATCGTCACCTCGTCCTTAGCCAATCTTCGTTTATTCCGCAGCTCCTGTTTTGAGTTACAAATATGACTAACCGAACCAGTATCAAATACCCAGGTGCTGCTACGAGCATTAGTAAGGAACACATCAATAACATGTATATCAAATATACCTTTGTTCAATTTGCCATCCTTCTTATCCGCCAAATACTTGGGGCAGTTCCGCTTCCAGTGACCACTTCCTTTGTAGTAGAAGCACTCAGTTTCAGGCTTACGTCCAGCTTTGGGTTTCTTCGCGGGAGCGGCAACTTGCTTGCCGTTCTTCTTGAATTTCCCTTTCTTTCCTTTGCCCTTTTTCTTGAAACTAGTGGTCTTGTTAACCATCAACACTTGATGCTCCTTCTTGATTTCTACCTCTGTGGCCTTAAGCATTGCGAAGAGCTTGGGAATTGTCTTATCCATCCCTTGCATATTATAGTTCATCATGAAGCCTTTGTAGCTTGGTGGCAGTGACTGAAGAACTCTGTCAATAACACAATCAACTGGAAGATCAACTCCCAGCTGAGTTAAGTAATTATAATACCCAGACATTTTGAGTATGTGTTCACTGACAGAACTGTTCTCCTCCATCTTGCAGCTATAGAACTTGTTGGAGACTTCATATCTCTCAACCCGGGCATTTGATTGAAATATTAACTTCAACTCCTGGAACATCTCATATGCTCCATGACGTTAATGTCTTTGAAGTCCCGGTTCTAAGCCGTAAAGCATGGCACACTGAACTATAGAGTAGTCATCAGATCGAGCTTGCTAGACGTTCATAACATCTGCATCAGCTCCTGCAGCAGGTCTGTCACCTAGCGGTGCATCAAGGACATAATTCTTCTGTGCAGCAATGAGGATAATCCTCAAGTTATGGACCCAGTCCGTGTAGTTGCTACCATCATCTTTCAACTTAGCTTTCCCTAGGAACACATTAAAATTCAAGGGAACGGTAGCATGAGCAATTGATCTACAACATAGATATGCAAATACTATCAGGACTAAGTTCATGATAAATTAAAGTTCAATTAATCATATTACTAATGAACTCCCACTTAAATAAACATCCCTCAAGTTATCTAAGTGATACATGATCCAAATCAACTAACCCATGTCCGATCATCCCGTGAGATGGGGTAGTCATCAATGGTGAACATCTCTATGTTGATATTATCTACTATATGACTCATGTTCGACCTTTCGGTCTCCAGTGTTCCGAGACCATGTCTGTACATGCTAGGCTCGTCAAGTTTAACCCAAGTATTATGCATGTGCAAAACTGTCTTACACCCGTTGTATGTGAACGTAGAGTCTATCACACCCGATCATCACGCGGTGTCTCGAAATGGCGAACTTTCGCAACGGTGCATACTCGGGGAGAACACTTATATCTTGAAATTTAGTGAAGGGATCATCTTATAATGCTACCGTCGTTCTAAGCAAAATAAGATGCATAAAAGATAAACATCACATGCAATCAAAATATGTGACATGATATGGCCATCATCATCTCATGCTTTTGATCTCCATCTCCAAAGCATCATCATGATCTCCATCGTCACCGGCTCAACACCTTGATCTCCATCGTTGCGTCGTGGTCGTCTCGCCAACTATTGCTTCTACAACTATTGCTAACGCATAGCGATAAAGTAAAGCAATTACATGGCATTTGCATTTCATACAATAAAGAGACAACCATAAGGCTCCTGCCGGTTGCTGATAACTTACAAAACATGATCATCTCATACAATAACATATATCACATCATGTCTTGACCATATCACATCACAACATACCCTGCAAAAACAAGTTAGACGTCCTCTACTTTGTTGTTGCAAGTTTTACGTGGCTGCTACGGGTTTCTAGCAAGAACCGTTCTTACCTACGGCAAAAACCACAATGGTGAATTATCAAGTTTGCTGTTTTAACCTTCTTCAAGGACTGGCCGCAGTCAAATTCGATTCAGCTAAAGTAGGAGAAACAGACACCCGCCAACCACCTTTATGCAAAACTAGTTGCATGTTAGTCGGTGGAACCGGTCTCATGTACGTGGACATGTAAGGTTGGTCCAGGCCGCTTCATCCCACAATGCCGCTGAATCAAAATAAGACATTGGTGGCAAGCAGTATGAACATCACCGCCCACAACTTCTTTGTGTTCTACTCAAGCATATCATCTACGCATAGACCTGGCTCATGATGCCACTATTGGGGAACGTTGCATGGAAAACAAAAAAAATTCTACGCACACGCAATGATCTGTCCATGGAGATGCATAGCAATGAGAGGGGAGAGTGTGTCTATGTACCCTCGTAGACCGTAAGCAGAAGCATTTCACAACGCGGTTGATGTAGTCGAACTTTCTTCGCGATCCAACCGATCGAGTACCGAACGTACAACACCTCCGCGTTCAGCACACATTCAGCTCGGTGACGTTCGTGCCTTCTTGATCCAGCAATATGGCAAGGTAGTGGATGAGTTCCAGCAGCACGACGGCGTGGTGACGGTGATGGTGAAGTTATCCCCGTAGGGCTTTGCCCAAGCACTACGAAAATATGACCGGGGGTGTAAACGATGGAGGGGGGCGCCGCACACGGCTAAGCAATTGTCTGTTGTGTGCTAGGAGCCCCCCCCCCCTCCCACATATATATAGGTGGGAGGGAGGGAGGAGCATCCAAAGGAGGTACCCAAGTAGGAGGAATCCTACTTGGGGTCCCTCCCAAGCCGCGCCCCCCTGCTATATATAAACAAGGGGGAAGGAAAGGGGGGGAGAGGGAAGGAAGGGGGAGTCCTACTCCACACTTTCCTTTCCCTCCCCTCTTTCCTTCACCTCCTCATAGGGCTGGCCTCTATAGGGGAGCACCAGACCCTTGTGGGCTGGTGTGTTCCCTCACTTGGCCCATAAGGCCCATATCTTTGCCGGGGGTGCCCGAAACTTCTTTCCGGTGACCCGATAAGTACCCGGTACCCTCCGAAACACTTCCGGTGTCCGAATACCATCGTCCTATATATCAATCTTTACCTCTCAACCATTTAGAGACTGCTCGTCATGTCCGTGAATTGATCCGGGACTCCGAACAACATTCGGTCACCAAATCATATAACTCATATAACACTATATCGTCAACGAACGTTAAGCGTGCGGACCCTACGGGTTCGAGAACTATGTAGACATGACCGAGACACCTCTCTATTCAATAACCATTAGCGGAACCTAGATGCCCATATTGGCTCCTACATATTCTACGAAGATCTTTATCGGTCGAACCGTTATGACAACATACGTAATTCTCTTTGTCCATCGGTATGTTACTTGCCCGAGATTCGATCGTCAGTATCTTCATACCTAGTTCAATCTCGTTACCGGCAAGTCTCTTTACTCGTTTCGTAATACATTACCATGTGACTAACTCCTTAGTCTTTTGCTTGCAAGCTTATGATGTGTATTACCGAGAGGGCCCAGAGATACCTCTCCGATACTCGGAGTAACAAATCCTAATCTCGATCTATGCCAACTCAACAAACACCTTCGGAGATACCTGTAGAGCATCTTTATGATCACCCAGTTACGTTGTGATGTTTGATAGAACACAAGGTATTCCTCCGGTATCCGGGAGTTGCATAATCTCATAGTCGAAGGAATATGTATTTGACATGAAGAAAGCAATAGCAATAAAACTGAACGATCATAATGCTAAGCTAACGGATGGGTCTTGTCCATCACATCATTCTCCTAATGATGTGATCCCGTCATCAAATGGCAACACACATCTATGGTTAGGAAACCTTAACCATCTTTGATCAACGAGCTAGTCTAGTAGAGGCATACTAGGGACATGGTATTTGTTTATGTATTCACACATGTATTTAAGTTTCCAATCAATACAATTCTAGCATGAATAATAAACCTTTATCATGAATAAGGAAATCTTAAATAACAACTTTATTATTGCCTCTAGGGCATATTTCCTTCAAGGGATTCATGCATGCATGCATAGTAGGCGCTCAAACTTAATTAGGTCTGAATCTCACCATGACCTACTACGATAACACGAACCAAAGGAAGAATCCACCATGGTAACCTATCTTGTTGTCGGTCAAAGTGATCATGGATGTCCACGCAGGCCCATGAATATATAGGCTTGTCGCTGATAACCACGCGAGGGAGTGTACCGTTCGAACACAACCACTACATCCATATGTATGTATGGAGGTGATGTGTGCATGCATGTTTGAATACCATTCGCAACATTGATGTGGCATGTGCATTGAAAATCGTACAATCCCCACACAGAGCGAGATCGGTTCATGACGTGTCATGGTACTGGACACTTCGACTCGATGGGAGGGATTCATGCGTACACATGCATGTGTGCTCAAACTATATCATGTCATCCCAGAGCATGACCTATATACCGTAATACAAACAAAAAAATAATCCCCTCCTAAGTCAAATTAACCTCTCTCGTTGTCAGGTAAAGTAGTGGTGGACCAAGCGGGCCCACAGATGGAAAGCATCGATGTCGCTGATAACCGCGTGAGTGGGTGCGAGAGGGCAACCACCATCGCTTTGCATGTGGGCCAAACATATGTTGAATACCCAAAATGCACAACTTTGATGTGGCACATGCCTCGAAAATCACAAAGTCCCCACACAGAGCGAGGTTCTTGAAGCGTACTACATATGCTGGTCCCCTTCCCCCTCTTCGATGCATACTATATGCTCCTATCGTAATACAACCCAAAAAGAATCATCCTTGATGGTGAAATTAATTAACCTCTCCCGATGTAGGTCAAAGTGATGCATGCATCGACGATGACCTCGCGGGCCCACAGATGGAAGCGTCACACGTGAGTGTCCTAGGATAACCACCGCCTGCATGTATGTGGCCCAAAGAGGTGTTGTGTGATCTTTGAATAGCCAATGCACAACTTTGATGTGGCACGTGCCTCGGAAACCGAAAAGTCCAGACACTGAGCACGGACGCGTATGTAGTATATATGCTAGTCCCCTCCCACCTCTTCGACGCATACTATATACTCCCACCATAACACAAACAAAAAAGATTCTACCTTGCTGGTCAAATTAACCTCTCGACCGCTTGTTGGTCAAAGTGATGGACGACGACCTCACGGGCCCACAGAAAGCATCACACGTGAGTGAGGTGTCGTGTAGGACAACCACCGACCGCATGTGGCCAAAACATGTATGTATGAAAGGGTTGTGTAATGTTTTAAATAACGAATTCACGACTCTGATGTGGCACCTGCCTCACAAAACGGCCAACCCACACGGTGGCTCACGACTCGTAGTGTACTGCCAGCCACCCCCCCCCCCCCCCGGACGCACACACACACACACCGCGCATCCACCGCAACTACGATGCATGTTAAATTTTCCCGCGGTGAACATATGTTACCAAAGGAGGGACGTTTTACTTTTTCAAAAAAATAGAGATCATTAAGACGTTTTAGTACATTGATTGATTTTCTAGGGGTATAATATGCAAAAAACAAATTTGAGCTACATGCCCATGTGACAGTGCACATAAATGGATTGGAAAAACACATGTGTCTCACTGGGTGCATATGTTTACTCCCCGTGCAAGAAATTTCAAACATTGAGAATCTTGATTTTTTAAATCTAGTACATCCAAAACTTATTTCAAATTCATGAAACTTATCGTGTTATCATATGGACACAATACACAGTGGCATTGTACTTTTTTTTGTCAAATTCTGTGTAACTTTGACCTCATCACCCACGGGTAAACTTATGACCGAAGTCATTCCACACACATTGTTTTTACAAAGCTTTTTGCCAATAAACGCCCACGATTTGTCCCTCTTCAAGCCGACGCGTGGCCAAACTAGCCGGGCGGGAAGCATGCGCGGTAAACTGCGCGGTTGCGCGGGAACAGGCTCACCAATGATACATTTGGCGCCTCGTCGAGCCCATGCGTGGTCAAACGAAACATGTGCGGCATTCTCAAGCGTGCACCGGAATCCTCCGCTATGAACGCGGTGACAAGACGTGACGATTACAGGCCGGCCAGCCCCCATTTATTACAGCAGCCATTTAACCCTTGTGTCTCTAACCTTTTGATCGCGCCCCACTACTGCAAGAAGCACACCCACCACGACAAATTCTTAGAGGGTATCCTACGCGGCTCCAATGGCGCTCCGAGTGGCTGCCGACGACGAGCAGCAGTTCACCATGCATGCCGTGGTGGACACCCACAGAAGGTTCACGGAGCACTCCGTGGTGTACACCAACAACCCGGTCTGGGTGGAGCACTCCATCCACATCATGGAGTTGTTGCTTGCTGAGGAGAAGTACAAGGTGGTCGGGTTCGACCTCGAGTACACCCGCGCTCATGTTGGGTCTCGTCCCAAGGTCGTCGTCGCCCAAATGTGTGTGCGCAATCACGTCCTCATCTACCACTACAGCCTGGCCACAAGACCTTGCGAGCATTTCGCCAGGTTTGTCAACAGCCCCCACTACATGTTTGCTACGGTGGACATCACCAACGATGTAAAGGTGCTCAAGAATTCGGGCATCGCCTGCCAGAATCTTGTCGACATCTAGGGCCAATACAAGATCTCGGGCAGCAACGAGCATGAGGACTCACTGGTTCACCTCACCGAGGCCATCATCGATCCCTACTACAGAGACATGAAGGATTCCTGCAACAAGGACAAGCGTGCCTGGCACTCGGCCTAGATGGAGAAACTCGACAAAGCTCACATCGTGTACGCGGCCAAGGAGGCGTACATGAGCTACGAGATGTACAAGCGGATCGTTGACATGAGGAAGTGCCTCCTTTCCCAAAACGGCCAGCGATCCAGCCGGAAGCAGAGCAACGGCAAGCATCGTCGCAACAAGAAGTAGATGATTAGATCCTTGTTTATCCTAGTTTAGTATGCATGTAATTGCTTACTTTGGTGTGTGAAAATGTTATGTGTGTAGTCACTTGTGTAATTGTATGCTTAATTTGGTTATGCAATGTTGTCTTTTTAAGTATATATGTTGATGCTCTGTAGACAGAGCGTAGATGTTGTGCGGACAGAGCAAATCACATCGCACAAGGACTAAACAATGGAACCCGCCGGTGATGTTTTCATCAATCACTCACAATTGTATACCAGCAATCGTTTGCTCACAACACACACGGCTTATTAACAGGAATTGCCTGTGTTGTTATCGGTCTTCCCACACATTTCCGATTGCATACCTGTTTGCCGTGTATCACACACATCTTGTTAAGTTGAACTGTTTCTGTTCTCTTGGCTCAACGCAAACAGTTCATCCGAGTGAACTGTATGCCGTATATCGCACACACATTCATCGGGTTGACCGTTTCTTTTGTGTTGCCTAATCACAAACAGTTCATCCGAGTGAACTGTATGCCATATATCGCACACACCTTCATCTGGCTGCCCGTTTCTGTTGTTCCGCCTCATCACAAATAGTTCATCAGGGTGAACTATATGTCATATATCGCACACACCTTGATCTGGCTGCCTGTTTCTGTTGTTCTGTCTCATTGCAAATAGTTCGTATGGATCAATTGTATGCCCTGCATTGGACACGCATCTAAAATCTGAACCGTGTTTGATGTATCCACCATCGCAAATGTTTTGCATCTTTTTTGACGGGTTTTTTACATCACCGTTTGTGATTAATGCATCGCACACAGTTTTGTCAAGGGGACTCTGATTGTAGTGTCGCGTTAGCAGCATCCTGCAGTAGTGACCTATTTATCAATTACTATACAATTTTATCTTGCACGTAACCGCCAAGGGATTGACAACCCTTTGTTCGCGTTGGGTTGCAAGGATTTGTTATTTTTTTACAAGTGCTGCTAATGAGGTGTTGCATGGTTCTCCTACTAGATTGATAACCTTGGTTCTTAACTGCGGGAAATACTTATCTCTACTGTACTGCATCATCCTCTCCTCTTCGTGGAAATCCCAACGCAGTTCACAAGTATCAGAGTACCGTAGGATCATTATGGTTTTATTATGTTGGACTGAAAAATTGTTTTTTAGATGTTTACACGAAGGTCTTCTCGCATACGCTGTGATTTGAGTTCATCCACCGCGCAACCATGACAAGTTTTCACTCAGAGGGTCGTCTTCACCGACCGTGGAGCAAGGAAGAAGTTCCAAAAGCTCACAACAAGGAAGATCAAAGCAACCAAATGGGCTTGTGCGAATACTCTCACCAAGCTAGGCACGAGGAGAAGTTTCTAAGGTGAATGATGAGAACATGCTAGTTCTTTGGAAAGCAACAAACCTGGAGGTCGGTTATTCGCCCAACTTGGGGCAATACTTTTGCTACACCTCGCGCATCAAGCCAATCATGCACAAGGAGATATCATGTGTGGACGAGTGATCACCACATTGGCCAACTCCCTTGGCCTTGACTATAGTCACCTCCGCCCCATTGTCGGTAACACCCTTGTTAACATTCGTGTTCTTACTAGCGCTGGTATGGTAGTAGTTCATAATGGTCGTCATTGCATCAAAATTCCTGGAGTGGCGTACTTGTTACCCACACATATGCCTAACCATTTCTCCATCGAGAATGGACAATTGCATTATGTTGCACAGGAAGGAGATGTAGCTTTTGACCAAGAAGGGCTAGAACCTGAACAAGTAGATGAAGAACTCACCACCGATGAAGAGGAAGAGCAGCCCCAGCAAGACTACACCACCTACGCAGACCTCAACAACCTTCAAGGCTCTATTGATGATATGAGGAACCTCGCGACATACCTGAGGAGCACGTCTGCCTACATGAACATGAACTTCTCCAACTGGAGCCAAGAGTGGGCTCCTGACCAACCGCCGCAATGATCTCACCGGTTTGTGCTTGCAAAATCATAAGCTTGGGGGAGGTTATCACCACTTCTAGATCAAGATGTGGTGGTATTTGAATAAATTGTAATGAGGTTGTACTTAAGCTCAAGGACCTTCATGTGACACCCCCGGCTTAATCGTGCACTAACCATACACGCAAATGCACACGATCAAGCCTAAGGACTCACTTGAAGATATCACAACACAACTCTAAAACACAAATTAAAATAATACAAGCTTTATGTTACAAGCCAGGGGCCTCGAGGGATCGAATACATAAGCTCGCTTACAAGCGTCAGCGGAAGCATCAGATATCTGAGTACAGATATAAAAGATAAACAGAAAGGCCTTGAAAAGGCGGGGCAAAACAAAACACTACGATCGAAAAGGCGCAGGCCACCTGCATGGGACCGTCCGTACCTACTCCTGGTCGTCAGCCAACTCGTAGTAATATCCACCCTCGGGGGTACTAGTGGTGATCGCCGACAGGGGCAGCTGGCTCCGGGGCTCCGTCATCTGGTTGCATCAAACGGATATGGGGAAAAGAGGAAGCAAAGCAACCGTGAGTACTCATCCGAAGTACTCAGCAAGCAAGGATCTACACTACACATGCAACATTATCAAAGAAAGGCTGTATATGTGGACTGGGCTGCAGAAATGCCAGAATAGAGAGAAGGCCTAGTCCTATCGAAGACTAGCATCTTCAGCAGTCTTGCAGGATTAGAAGAGTGTAGATTAGTATAGTATAAAGTAGTAGTAGCAATAAGTATCAACCACACCCAGAGATCCTTTCTCGACTCCCCGCGAGAAAGCAATCCCAGAGCCCTAATATCCATATCTCATCACAAGTATCCAATTCTAGTTGTATCGATCGGGATACAACTCCGAGCGTCCGTTATCAAGGATCCAGCTATGCAAAGATTAGTTCTTCCCTACAGGGGTGCACCAACTTACCCACCACGCTCGCTTAACTCCGGCCGGACACACTTTTCTGGGTCATGCCCGGCCTCGACCAAATGACACACCGCAACCCTACCTAGAGCTTAGCAGAGAGGTCCCCGTCGGTCTATATCCTAAGCGCTCTGAGGTCTTGGGCCATCGCTCTGTGCACTCTGGGTCGTTGCTTGCAGGGGGAAGCCAGGCACCAGGAGGCGCGCCGGTCCATCCCGGCCGCGATGCTGAACTGGACGTCTGACAGAGCTTTCGGCTGATGCTACGATGCAGAGTGCCCATAACTTTTCCCGGTGATGGTTAGTGCTATCGGGCTAGAGGCCCACTCGGATCAAATATCCAAATCGTTAGTGTTTTGGTAGTGTGGTAATGAGCAGAGACTCATGATCGATGTGACCCCGTCGCCCCGTCTCGAGGACTTGCGGCAAGGGCTAAGAATGCCCGGCCACGCCTCGTATTTATCTCTCGGGTACCGTCCAGGTCAACCCGTCTCCACATCACTCGCGGGTACCCCTCAGGGCCGTCCCAATGTCATCATGGTTCTATGTTAAGTCAAGGTAACCGTGTGTCCAAACACCAGGGGGAAACCTGAGGAATCACCCTCGATGGATTCCACCTAATGTAGTCATCAAGGTGAACTTAGGAGGAACCACCCTCGAGGTTCACACTTGAGGTGTTGCACGACAGCGTCATTATCGGGAGTGGTGAAGGAGGAATCACCCTCAAGGACCATGACCGAATAGCTACTCTACATAGTTAACATCAGAAGTGTTAAACGAGGTATCACCCTCGGCACTCGATAGTAACGCTGCAGTGTCGTACAACTAAGGGGGTGATGTGTGATGCCGGGGCCTGGTTGTCGATCACGTTGATCGAGTCATCTGATAATCCAACGAGGGCAACTGGGTCAAAGTGGGGTCTTTGGTGGGTCTCTAACCAGCCTATACTAAGCAGGTAAGGTATCAATAGCAGGTTACAATAAACAGGCTATGCATCAGAATAGGATAACTCAAAGCAGTAGCAAATTCTAATGCAAGCAGGAGGGAGAAAGAATAGGCGATATAGGCATGTTCAAAAGGGGGGTGCTTGCCTGGTTGCTCGGCGGCAAAGGCAGGTTCGTCAGTGGGGTCGTCGATCTCCGGAGCTGCGTCGGTCTCGGGGACTACATCGGTACCGAGATCTACCGAGAGAGAAGAGGGGGAGGAAACAGATAAATACATAGCAAACATATGCAACACAGAGCATGCTATGCTAAGATGCAGTCCAGTGTTGCCTAAAAGCATGTCTAAGTCATATTAGTTATTTTAGGATTTAAGTTGGAATTTCTAACCGGTGTATATGCACTATTCATCTACCGGAAACAGGCTAAAAGTTGCGGGTTCACCTCCGTAGAGGGTCCCGACACGGAAACAGATGGCACGGTCGGCTTCGTGGGATTTTTCTTAGCAACTTTCATGTATAAAGATTTTCAATCCGAGCTACGGTTTAATTTCCACGAATTTCTAAAGATTTTAGCATTTTCTAGAATTACTTAAATAATAGAAAAGGATTATTATGTCAGCATGACATCA
The DNA here is from genome assembly GCA_011799875.1 of Thinopyrum elongatum. Classification (NCBI taxonomy): domain Eukaryota; kingdom Viridiplantae; phylum Streptophyta; class Magnoliopsida; order Poales; family Poaceae; genus Thinopyrum; species Thinopyrum elongatum. Next base: position 463,643,182 of record CM022303.1, read on the forward strand.
GCACTGCGTCAGCCAGTCAACTGAGCTGCTCACTGGTCAAACTGACAGGTGGGACCCACCTGTCAGCCTCTGTGTTTCTAACAGTGGATTAACTAAACTAACAGAACTAATTAGTGGTGTGGGCCCCAGTTGTCGGTGACTAACTAACTAATTATTTAATTACAGATTTTAATTAACAGTTTTATTTATTTATAAAAACTTTTAAGCGGCAGGGCCCGCTGGTCAGTGACAGTAACTGCCACGTCAGCGGCGCTGACCAGGTCAACTGGGCCCGCGGGACTCAGTTACCAGCGACTCAGGGCGGCCCACCGGTTAGGCCACGTCGGCGCCGGCGCCGGAAAATGCTCCGGCAAGCCGTTCCGCGGCGACGGAACGCCGGAGTTGTTCGAAATCGAGCTACGGGGAACCAATTCGCGCGCGGCCGGTACCATTCGATCGGTCGTGGAGCGCCGCATCCAACGATGGCAACCACGGGAGGTGAGATGGGCGGAGCTCGTCGGAAACGAGCTCGCGGCGGCGCCGGAGTTCGGTAGAGGTGGGTTCTGGTGAAGCAGGGCACGGAGCGCGACAGGGTTAGGTGCGTTGGGTTGCTGGGAGGCCCTGAGCGCGACGCGGGCTCGCACTGGACCAAAAGGTCGCCGAGGCTTGGCCGGCGACAGGCGAGGCGGACGCCGGCGTTCGGGTGAAGTCGAGGAGGGGGCTAGGGGGCTCGGGACGACGAGCGGAAGGACTCGACGGACTCCTGGCCGTGCCATGAGCACGATGCCGAGCTCGGAAGTGAGCTCGGCCGGCTGTGGCCATGATGGCGATGCGACAGGCGGCGGCCGAAGTACGGTGAATGTGGAGAGGCAGCTACGGGGGCGGAAAAGCTCCGGGGAGAGGGGGAAGACACGCGGTGGCTCACCTTGCAGGCACAAGGGGGCCCGGCGACTGTTTTGTAGCAGCAGATTACCGGGGTTTGTTGGAGCAGACGCGGCGGCCGGAGATGGGGAAGACGGCGATGGCAGCGATTGATGCCGTCTCGGCTCGAATCACTGGTTGTAGTCGACATAGAGCAACTGGACGGAACTCCTGGACACTCTGGTTCGTCGAGAGAGGGCCGGGGACCGCGAGAACGAGCGGTGCATGGCGGCAAGCGCTCGGGCTCCTCTCCAGATCGATGGGGGAGGACGGAGGAGGAGGGGAAAGTGAGCGAGGAGGAGTCAGGGGGGATGGACGAGGGGGGTCCTTATCCCCTCGCGGTGCCCGCTGCATCGCGGAGTTGGCAGCTCGCTGGTGCGCGCGCGCCCAACCATGGTCGAGCTGACACGGCGAAGGAGAGAGAGGGAAGAGGGAGAAAGAGGCCTGGTAGGCTGGGCCTCAGGCACTATGCACTTAGGACCAATGCATAGTGGCCTTTCTCTTTTTCTAGTTTTATTTTTCTGTTTTGTATTTCCAGCAGCCTTTTGCATTTAATTGAGCCATCAGATGACCTTGCAATAAATGTGGAGCTGGCAAAAAAATACTAGGGAATATTGTGCACTGCCACAGAAAGTTTGGGCAATTTTGGAATCCTTTTGAATTTTTCAAAAATGGAAAGGCATTTAAAATGCTTCTTTTGACACTGTTTTAAATGCCTTGGCCCACTTTAACTTGATGGAGATGTTGTTTTCCTTAACAACAAATTGTTTTCGAATATTTGCTAAATGATGAACATTTTTGCAGCAACTTTTGTGCAACTTGAAATTTCACTTTGAATTTGAGTAGAATTCAGAGAAGGAATTTGAAATGAGATATTATCCCAACATGATTATCATTGCAAATCACAGTAGCTTAGCATCATCATGATGGATTACTGTAGTACAATTACATAGGGGTGTTACAATTCTCCTCCTCTAAAAAAAATTCTCGTCCCGAGAATTCAGGAGGTAGAAGGAAAGAGGTCGGGGTATTCCGTTCGAAGATGATCCTCGCGTTCCCAAGTGTCTTCATCTTCTGTATGATTTGACCACTGCACTTTTAGGAACTTGGTCGTCTTCTGACAGGTTCGACATTCAGCTTGATCGAGAATGCGGATCAGATGCTCTTTATAAGATAGATCATCTTGCAATTCAAGCAATTCATGGTCCACTGCTCGGTGCGGAGATTCCTTGAAGCAACGACGAAGTTGTGACACATGGAAGACATTGTGGATATGAGAGAATTGTGGCGGCAACTCCAATTTATATGCCACCTGACCACGTCTGGCGAGAATGCGAAAGGGACCAATGTAGCGTGGAGCTAACTTGACCTTGATTCCAAAGCGGTGAGTGCCCTTCATAGGAGTGACACGAAGATAAGCTTGATCACCAGGTTGATAAGTCAAACCCCATCGTTTGCGATCATAGTTGCTCTTCTGGCGGTCCTGAGCCGCCTTGAGATTTTCTCGAACAATACGGACTTGCTCTTCGGCGTGTTGAATAATATCCGGACCCACGAGCAGTCGTTCCCCAGTTTCTGACCAATTCAGAGGGGTTCGACACTTATGTACATAAAGTACTTCGAAGGGGGCCATTTTCATGTTGGCTTGATAGCTGTTGTTATAAGAGAATTCGGCATAAGGAAGAGATTCTTCCCACTTCTTACCGAAAGAAATAACACAAGCCCGAAGCATGTCTTCAAGCACTTGATTGACTCGCTCGACTTGGCCTTGGGACTGGGGGTGATATGCTAAACTCCAGGTGATATGAGTTCCCATAGCTTCTTGGACACTTTCCCAGAACTTTGAGGTGAAAAGATCGCCACTGTCCGAACTGATCTCCTTCAGAATACCGTGGAGTGATACAATTCTGGAGATATATAATTGTGCTAACTGACTAGCAGTGATCGTCTCCTTGACAGGCAGAAAGTGTGCAACCTTAGAAAGTTGGTCAACGATGACAAGAATAGCATCGTGACCCTTCTGTGATTTGGGAAGACCAGTAATGAAATCCATATGAACCTTATCCCATTTCCACAAAGGAATAGGAAGTGGTTGCAGAATTCCAGCAGGCTTCTGATTTTCTGCTTTAACGCGACGGCAAACATCACACTCAGCAACATATCGTGCAATATCCTGCTTCATTTTAGACCACCAGTACCTTTGACGGAGGTCATGATACATCTTGGTGCTACCCGGATGAATTGACAGTGGTGTATCATGTGCCTCCTTCATGACCTTGTCAGTCATAAGCTCGAAGCGAGGTACGACAATGCGGTCTCTGAAATACAAGGTTCCATCTTCAGACAGCGAGAAATCCCTGTACTTTTCAAGGTGAAGATCTTTCTTCATCATATCAACCTCAGCATCTTTAGCTTGCACACTCTTAATAGCCTTCTCAAGGTCTGGTTCAACAACCATAGTATTTAGGTATCCTTGAGGAACTATCTCAAGATTTAGCTTTCGAATCTCTTCATACAGGAGTGGTTGTTGTAGCTGGACTTCAAGTTCACAGCAGTAGGATTTATGGCTCAAAGCATCAGCCATTACATTAGCCTTGCCAGGGGTATAAGAAATACCCAAATCATAGTCCGTAATGGTCTCCATCCATCTTTGCTGACGGAGGTTCAGAGAAGGCTGAGTGAACAAGTACTTCAGACTCTTATGATCCGTGTAGATCTCACAACGATTACCGAGGAGGTAATGTCGCCACAACTTCAATGCATAGATGACAGCAGCTAGTTCTAGATCATGTACTGGATAGTTCTCTTCATGCGGACGCAACTGTCGAGAGCCATAAGCAATCACTTTACGCTCTTGCATTAGGACACAACCTAATCCTTCACGGGATGCATCACAATAAATCACAAAGTCTTTGCGAGAATCTGGAGGAGCAAGTACTGGGGCAGATGTTAGCTTGTCTTTGAGTGTTTGAAAACTTTCCAGACATTTTTCTGTCCACTCAAACTTAACGCCTTTGTGAAGCAGATTAGTCAAAGGCTTAGCAATCTTTGAGAAATTCTCGACAAAGCGACGACAATACCTTGCAAGGCCAAGAAAACTTCAGACTTGCTTGACATTCTTTGGTGGAGTCCATTCAAGAATAGCCTGAACTCGTTTTGGGTTAACAGCAATGCCATCTTTGGAGATCACATGGCCGAGATATGTCACTTCAGACAACCAGAATTCACATTTAGAATACTTGGCATATAGTTGATGTTCATGCAGCTTTTCCAGTACCAGCCGCAGATGTTCGGCATGTTCTTCTTCATTCTTGGAATATATAAGAATATCATCCAAGTAAACCACTATGAATTTGTCGAGGTAATCCATGAAGATGTAGTTCATTAACCGGGAGAAGGTAGCTGGAGCATTGGTTAAGCCGAAGGACATGACAGTGTACTGGTAAGAACCATAGCGAGTAACAAAGGCAGTCTTCGGAATATCCTCTTCGCGAACATGGATCTAATGATAACCCAACCTCAAGTCGAGTTTAGAGAACACCAATGATCCAGCAAGTTGATCATATAGATCATTGATCCGAGGAAGTGGATAGTTATTCTGTATGGTTGCCTGGTTGATAGGACGGTAATCTTGAACCAACTGATTCGTACCATCCTTCTTCTTGACAAAGAGGGAAGGTGCTCCCCAACCAGATGAACTGGGGCGGATGAAACCCTTTCTAAGTGACTTGTCGATTTCCTCCTTAAGTTCAAGTAGTTCATGCGGCGGCATCTTATAAGGATGCTTCGCAATAGGAGTAGTGCCCTGCTTCAAGTCTATGATGAATTCAACAGCTCTAGCAGGGGGTATTCCTTGAAGTTCTTCTGGAAAGACATCTTGAAAATCACGAACAACTAGAACGTTCTCGATGCCTTCAAGAGGTGAAGCATTCAATGCATTCTGAACATATATCTGATTCTCGGCATTCTGAACTGTTCGAGCTGAGTATTTGACTGTCTAGCCAGAAGGATGGGTAAGTTGGACTTTCTTAGCGGCACAGCCAATCAAAGCATTGTGGGCGGTCATCCAGTCCATAACGAGAATCATGTCTATGTCGGAAGGTCCAAGAGCAATAAGGGAAGCAGAGAACATCAACCCTTCAATTCTGATCTGATTGTTGTGACTTACCATCTTCGTTTGCCACCTGGAACGGGGAGTGCTAATCTCTAATGGGGTGGGCAACAACTCTAGAGGTAGCTCATGCCGTTGAGCAAATTGTTGAGACACAAAGGAATGTGATGCCCTGGAATCAAAGAGAACAGAAGCTGCAACTGAACTAACTGGCAGAGTTCCCATCACGATTTTAGGGGACTCACGAGCTTCTCCCATTTTGACGTGAGTGACATGGCCTCGGACCATAGCAGACATCCTGGCCTTACGATTTCTGCAACGATGGTTTCGATGGCCCTTCGTACGACCATCAGGAAGCCGCGATACATTCTGAGACGGATCCCGGCGACAATTGATAGTAAGGTGTCCTGGCTGTCCACACTTGCGGCATAAATCATCGTGATGAGGAGGAGCCATAGCATTGGGCTGTCCAGCTTGAACCGTTAGCTGTCTCGGCGGTGGAGGCAAATGAGGTGCAACATAAGACGTCCTCGGTGCTGGAGTTGGGCCGTGAAAAACATTGTGTGGGATCCATACTTGACGTTTCCGAGTAGGCTGACCCAAAGACGAGCCAACATATCGAGTACACTTGAGCGACTCCTAGTATTTACTCAGAGCAGTTTCAACTCGGAAAGATTGGCTGACAAGCGTTACGAAGTCTGTGCAATCATGGACAGCAAGTGCGAGGTTTATATGAGTGCGCAGTCCTTCACAGAATTTCTCCTGCTTGCGTGCGTCAGTGCAGACGTCATCTTCTGCATAGCGGGATAATTCAAGGAATTTCCTCTGGTATTCATCCACAGTCATTTTTCCCTGAGAGAGTTTGCGGAACTCCTGCTTCTTTTGGTTGATCAGAACTTGAGGAATGTACCGTGCATGAAAGGCTGACTGAAATTCCTGCGAAGTGGTTTCAGTTCTAGTAGGTAGCATACCCCTGTGACTTTCCCACCATTGAGCAGCTAAACCCCTTAGGTGATACGTTACATAGGTGACGTAACTGTCAGGGATAACATTAGCCGACTTCATCTGGAAGGCAATGTCATGGAGCCAATCATCAGCATCCATTGGATCAGTCGAGCTGCGAAAAGTGGACGGGTTGAGGCGCACGAATTCTGGCAGAGTTGTTGGAGCAGACTGTTGCTGAGCATTCTGAGTTGGGAACTGAGCCATTACTCCAGTCATAAACTGACGGTTCAGTTCAAACTGCTGCATCATTGCGGCAATATAAGGTGGAGGTGGAGGATCGTCAGCCATCCTGCCAAATCAACAGGGGCAGTTTAGCAAGAAAAACTGCATGTGTAAGAGGTCATTCACGATGTAACATGAGTAATGAACAAGAAGGGCATTAGATATATGATAGTAGTCATTAAAGACATACCAATCCATGCACAGAGTTAGATTCAAACGGATAGTACGAGCTCGGGAACGCTCGCAGCTAGAGAAACTAGGCGGCGAGCAGGCATGCGGTAAGGAAGTACACAACGAGACATAGCAAAGGCTACATCAACGTCAGAGAAAACTGCTGGAGCGAGGATTCTGCAAGTGACAACATAGGGTGCCCTCGATAAAAGGATCCTGCAAGCAGAACCTGGCCCACAATCTTGAAGAAAGGGGGGTAATTTCATAACTCCGGGTGGATGTGATCACGAGAACCTAATGTTCGAGTTAGTAAAATTTTAACCCGAAAGGAAGAGAGATCAGAGTCCCAGAGTAAGCAAGAGGAATAAAAGATCCTAATACCACCCAATGGCGACGTGGGCCCGTAAGCCACACCACCATGTTAGTAAAACAGTTTTCTGATACTAGACTCAACTTCAGCCAAGGAATTGGAAACGGGGATCCTACAGGCAGTCGGCTCTGATACCAACATGTGACGCCCCCGGCTTAATCATGCACTAACCATACACGCAAATGCACACGATCAAGCCTAAAGACTCACTTGAATATATCACAACACAACTCTAAAACACAAATTAAAATAATACAAGCTTTATGTTACAAGCCAGGGGCCTCGAGGGCTCGAATACATAAGCTCGCTTACAAGCGTCAGCGGAAGCATCAGATATCTGAGTACAGATATAAAAGATAAACAGAAAGGCCTTGAAAAGGCGGGGCAAAACAAAACACTACGATCGAAAAGGCGCAGGCCTCCTGCCTGGGACCCTCCGAACCTACTCCTCGTCGTCAGCCAACTCGTAGTAATATCCACCCTCGGGGGTAGTAGTGGTGATCGCCGACAGGGGCAGCTGGCTCTGGGGCTCCGTCATCTGGTTGCATCAAACGGATATGGGGAAAAGAGGAAGCAAAGCAACTGTGAGTACTCATCCGAAGTACTCAGCAAGCAAGGATCTACACTACACATGCAACATTATCAAAGAAAGGCTGTATATGTGGACTGGGCTGTAGAAATGCCAGAATAGAGAGAAGGCCTAGTCCTATCGAACACTAGCATCTTCAGCGGTCTTGCAGCATTAGAAGAGTGTAGATTAGTACAGTATAAAGTAGTAGTAGCAATAAGTATCAACCCCACCCAAAGATCCTTTCTCGACTCCCCGGGAGAAAGCAATCCCAGAGCCCTAATATCCATATCTCATCACAAGTATCCAATTCTAGTTGTATTGATCGGGATACAACTCTGAGCGTCCGTTACCGAGGATCTGGCTATGCATAGATTAGTTCTTCCCAGTAGGGGTGCACCAACTTACCCACCACGCTCGCTTAACTCCGGCCGGACACACTTTTCTGGTTCATGCCCGGCGTCAGCCAAATGACACACCGCAACCCTACCTAGAGCTCAGCAGAGAGGTCCCCGTCGGTCTATATCCTAAGCGCTCAGGGGTCTTGGGCCATCGCCCTGTGCACTCCGGGTTGTTGCGTGCAGGGGGAAGCCAGGCACCAGGAGGGCGCCAGTCCGTCCCGGCCGCGATGCTGAACTGGACGTCTGACAGAGCTTTCGGCTGATGCTACGATGCAGAGTGCCCATAACTTTTCCCGCGTGATGGTTAGTGGTATCGGGCCAGAGGCCCACTCGGATCAAATATCCTAATCGTTAGTGTTTTGGTAGTGCGGTAACGAGCAGAGACTCACGATCGATGTGACCATGTCGCCCCATCTCGAGGACTTGCAGCAAGGGCTAAGAATGCCCGGCCACTCCTCGTATTTATCTCTCGGGTACCGTCCAGGTCAACCCGTCTCCACATGACTCGCGGGTACCCCTCAGGGCCAACCCGATGTCATCATGGTTCTGTGTTAAGTCAAGGTAACCATGTGTCCAAACACCAGGGGGAAACCTGAGGAATCACCCTCGATGGATTCCACCTAATGTAGTCGTCAAGGTGTAGGAGGAACCACCCTCGAGGTTCACACTTGAGGTGTTGCATGACGGCGTCGTTATCGGGAGTGGTGAAGGAGGAATCACCCTCGAGGACCACGACCGAATAGCTACTCTACAGAGTTAACATCAGAAGTGCTAAACGAGGTATCACCCTCGGCACTCGATAGTAACGTTGCAGTGTCGTACAACTAAGGGGGTGATGTGCGATGCCGGGGCCTGGTTATCGATCAAGTTGATCGAGTCATCTGATAATCCAGCGCGGGTAACTGGGTCAAAGTGGGGTCTCTGGTGGGTCTCTAACCAGCCTATACTAAGCAGTTTAGGATAAGTAGGTAAGGTATCAATAGCAGGTTACAATAAACAGGCTATGCATCAGAATAGGATAACTCAAAGCAGTAGCAAATTCTAATGCAAGCAGGAGGGAGAAAGAATAGGCGATATAGGCATGTTCAAAAGGGGGGTGCTTGCCTGGTTTCTCGGCGGCAAAGGCAGGTTCATCAGTGGGGTCGTCGATCTCCGGAGCTGTGTCGGTCTCGGGGACTACATCGGTACCGGGATCTACCAAGAGAGAAGAGGGGGAGGAAACAGATAAATACATAGCAAACATATGCAACACAGAGCATGTTATGCTAAGATGCAGTGCAGGGTTGCCTAAAAGCATGTCTAAGTCATATTAGTTATTTTAGGATTTAAGTTGGAATTTTTAACCGGTGTATATGCGCTATTCATCTACCGGAAACAGGCTAAAAGTTGCAGGTTCACCTCCGTAGAGGGTCCCGACACGGAAATAGATGGCACGGTCGGCTTCGTGGGATTTTTCTTAGCAACTTTCATGTATAAAGTTTTTCAATCCGAGCTACGGTTTAATTTCCATGAATTTCTAAAGATTTTAGCATTTTCTAGAATTACTTAAATAACAGAAAAGGATTATTATGTCAGCATGACATCAGCACTGCGTCAGCCAGTCAACTGAGCTGCTCACTGGTCAAACTGACAGGTGGGGCCCACCTGTCAGCCTCTTTGTTTCTAACAGTGGATTAACTAAACTAACAGAACTAATTAGTGGTGTGGGCCCCAGTTGTCGGTGACTAACTAACTAATTATTTAATTACAGATTTTAATTAACAGTTTTATTTATTTATAAAAACGTTTTATGCGGCAGGGCCCGCTGGTCAGTGACAGTCACTGCCACATCAGCGGCGCTGACCAGGTCAACTGGGCCCGCGGGACTCAGTTACCAGCGACTGAGGGCGGCCCACCGGTCAGGCCACGTCAGCGCCGGCGCCGGAAAATGCTCCGGCGAGCCGTTCCGCGGCGACGGAACGCCGGAGTTGCTCGAAATCGAGCTACGGGGCACCAATTCACGCGCGGCCGGTACCATTCGATCGGTCGTGGAGCGCCGCGTCCAATGACGGCAACCACGGGAGGTGAGATGGGCGGAGCTCGTCGGAAACAAGCTCGCGGCGGCGCCGGAGTTTGGTAGAGGTGGGTTCTGGTGAAGCAGGGCATGGAGCACGACAGGGTTAGGTGCGTTGGGTTGCTGGGGAGGCCCTGAGCGCGACGCGGGCTCGCACTGGACCAAAAGGTCGCAGAGGCTAGGCCGGCGATGAGCGAGGCAGACACCGACGTTCGAGTGAAGTCGAGCAGGGGGCTAGGGGGCTCGGGAGGATGAGTGGAAGGGCTCGATGGACTCCTGGCCATGCCATGAGCACGATGCCGTGCTCGGAAGTGAGCTCGGCCGGCTGTGGCCATGATGGCGATGCGACAGGCGGCAGCCGAAGTACGGTGAACGTGGAGAGGCAGCTACGGGGGCGGAAAAGCTCCGGGGAGAGGGGGAAGACACGCGGTGGCTCACCTTGCAGGCACAAGGGGGCCCGGCGACTGTTTTGTAGCAGCAAAGTAGCGGGGTTCGTCGGAGCAGATGCGGCGGCCGGAGATGGGGAAGACGGCGATGGCAGCGATTGATGCCGTCTCGGCTCGAATCACTGGTTGTAGTCGACGTAGAGCAACTGGACAGAACTCCTGGACACTCTGGTTCGTCGAGAGAGGGCCAGGGACCGCGAGAACGAGCAGTGCATGGCGGCGAGCGCTCGGGCTCCTCTCCAGATCGATGGGGGAGGACGGAGGAGGAGGGGAAAGTGAGCGAGGAGGAGTCAGGGGGGATGGACGAGGGGGGTCCTTATCCCCTCGCGGCGCCCGCTGCATCGCGGAGTTGGCAGCTCGCTGGTGCGTGCGCGCCCAACCATGGTCGAGCTGACACGGTGAAGGAGAGAGAGGGAAGAGGGAGAAAGAGGCCTGGTGGGCTGGGCCTCAGGCACTGTGCACTTAGGACCAGTGTATAGTGGCCTTTCTCTTTTTCTAGTTTTATTTTTCTGTTTTGTATTTCCAGCAGCCTTTTGCATTTAATTTAGCCATCAGATGACATTGCAATAAATGTGGAGCTGGCAAAAAAATACTAGGGAATATTGTGCACTGCCACAGAAAGTTTGGGCAATTTTGGAATCCTTTTGAATTTTTCAAAAATGGAAAGGCATTTAAAATGCTTCTTTTGACACTGTTTTAAATGCCTTGGCCCACTTTGACTTGATGGAGATGTTGTTTTCCTTAACAACAAATTGTTTTGGAATATTTGCTAAATGATGAACATTTTTGCAGCAACTTTTGTGCAACTTGAAATTTCACTTTGAATTTGAGTAGAATTCAGAGAAGGAATTTGAAATGAGATATTATCCCAACATGATTATCATTGCAAATCACAGTAGCTTAGCATCATCATGATGGATTACTGTAGCACCATTACATAGGGGTGTTACACTTGAAAACACTTGTGTTGGTTTGTTCCAATACTTTGCTTTTTATTTGTTTCTGCCTTTGCGATTTTTCGGTTGTAAGTTAGTTTTCAAAAACCCAAAACCCCCAAAATAGAATAAGCTTTGCTTTGCTCTTGTTCTTATTTAGCCCCTTGGAGTTCATTTGTGTTGGGATCTACGGTAGGGTGCGTCGACTGCAAATTAAAATTTTCCTCCGCGTGGAATAACCAAGAACATGCTATGGGGGATGGATCACAGATCGTTACCACTAGACGCGCAGTGCCGTACTGCGGAAGAAGAGTTGGGGCAGCAGGTCCATGGGGTTCGTCTCCTCCCCGTCCGATCCCCCTCGAACAGCCTATTGTCGGATCCCACGTACTGGTTCGCTGGAGCGGCAGAAGTGCACCACCTCTAACGGTATTTTCGCGTGCAGGAGGAACATCGTGAGGCGGACTGCTAGGTCCGATCACACAGTCGGCGGCGAGTGGAGGTGGCTAGTTACAACACATGTAAAGCCCTAGTGACAGCGCCTAAGCGATCGGCCGAATGAGTGTGCCGCACCTCCACTATATATAGGTGCCCATCACGAGCACAACACTTGGGCCTCGCACGGACCCTAAAGCCCAAAATATGTTCAGCCTGGATCCGAGTCAAAGTAGGACCACATCTGACTCGTGGAGTCCGATCCGGCCTCATAGGTTCCTTCCCTTAAGCGTGCGACCCCTTAGGTTCAAGTCAGCTTGGTCGCAGGTCGGATCACCTCCGACCTGCTCGGTTGGTAGCGGCCTCTAGCAAGGCATGCCAATCACCAAGTAGACAATGAAGCCGGTTGGCGAACCTATACAACATGTGACACTTCTGTTCCCTTTGCCACACGATATATGTAGTCGGGCTCAAGGCGAGTTTGTCATCCTTGTGCTAGCCCGAACTCTTTCTCGTTCCAGTGATGCCGACCACAAACCGGATTATCTCATAATCCCCGTCGCATGGCCATGCTTATCTTGGTCGAATCACACGAGCGGGCCATCTTGCTCGATCATGTCTCGCAACATGGGTCTGGACAAGCCCGAAACCTACCTTTGTAACTACCCAGTCACATAGTAGCGTTTGGTCGGCCCAAACAGGTCTGTCACCATCCCGAGTACATGCGCCAGCTCAGGTCTTAGGACATAGAACGTATGTTGTACTAGAGACTCACAGATGACATATCGCTGCGTCTCACAGTAGGGTCTGTTCGACTCGGACCTTATATGGACTCGGATCCGACTACGTCAAATCCGACCAGATCCTTCCGAGTCCATATTATATGGCTACCATCCAATGCTCCATGGCTAATGAGACCGAGCCATCCACCGTGTCATATGCTAGTCTAGTTGGCTGCGCGTCCACACAGCCCTTTCAACTAGGGACCTTTTAGGACAGTCATCATACAATGCATAGTCCCACAAACAAGTCGTGTACTTGCTGATACACATCATTGATAATGTCCAAGGACTATCTTTATTCATAAACACATAGGAAATATCATCATACATGATTGCCTCTAGGGCATATCTCCAACAATTTGCACTTTGTTTTCAGAGGAGTTGATCTATGCCAGGACAACGAGGAATGCAAGAGTAAGGAAGAGAAGTGTGTAAATTCGCAACCGTGAAGGTATGTCCTACGACCATCGTCTTTTGCACTTGGCTACTTAGAGTAGATGTAGTAGTAGTATGTGTAATATGTGTGGATGGGAGTGAGTCTTCATAGTTGATACAAAGGTTTTGCTCTAGTAGCTGAAATAATTTTGTAGCCTTTGTTTTCTATAGTTTAGACAACTAAGACTTGCCGTGGGATAGTTTTGAAAATGAAATGAAATTAACCAAGTATAACTTTGGACAAGAGAAAGTCTTTCAAGACTTGGGAGTTGAGAAATTGTAGGGAAGTGATGTTTGAACATGCTCAACCCCATGTTGTTAATTTTAATGGACTTGATAGCACTTGTGGATTAAATTGTCTAGAGGAACTTAGTTGAAAGGAGGTGAGATTATGCAAAAAAATGTGTCTTGTATATCTCAGCATGGTGTTACAGCCCCCTGCTGGTACCATGGCCTTTGCTACTATATGCGTGTTTACGTGTGTAAATGTGGCTTCGTCACCCTTCTTGATGTTATGCTGAGGACTCCGCTGGCCAATGAACGATCCACCAAGAGCTATAGCTCGGATTTCGGTTAAGAGTTTGTTACCGTACGTAGTGGCAACACTACAAATGAATATTATTCGGCTTTCTCTTGAATGGGTGTGTATGTGGTAAATAAAGGGGACTGATCAAAAGAGCTCGAAAGAGACATTAGTGCTAAAGGTCCATAGTTCCCAAACATTAAGCCACAGCAAAAACCTATGCATGATCACTTATTTGGCATAATCTCCTTCACGTGACAATCAAAGTTCCAGCAAACAATGCTTGAAACAAAGTGTTTAAGAGCCTAGAGGAGGAAACAATTGTGGGTGTGTTCAAGAGCACTTGAGCATCATGTTTCACTACATGCTTTCTACTCCCTAACTTATGTTTTCATGGCTCTATCTTAAGAAAATCTTTCATGCATTTCCCGCAAGCAAGTGTTGTCTAGATTAAATGAAATGAAGTGTTAAAAAGTTGTTTTATCTAGTAGATCAGAAACTTTGTGTTTACTATCTTTACTTTACTAACACTTGTGCTACTTGTGAGCTGCGTTGGGATTTCCTCGAAGAGGAGAGGATGATGCAATACAGTAGAGATAAATATTTCCCTCAGTTAAGAACCAAGTTTATCAATTCAATAGGAGAACCACACAAGACCTCGTGAACAGCACATACAAACAAAAGAACAAATACTTGCACACAACGCGATCAAGGGGGTTGTCAATCCCATCGATGGTTAATTGCAAGACCAAGTCTGATAATGGTAGATAGATAAACAAAAACACAAAATAAAATAACAGTACATAAATTGCAGCAAGGTATTTTTGGATTTTAATATATGATAAAGGTAGACTCAGGGGCCATAGTTTTCACTAGAGGCTTCTCTCTTGAACAAAAATCATACGGTGGGTAAACAAACTACTATTGGGCAATTGATAGAAAAGCGCATAGTTATGACGATATTCAAGGCAATGATCGTGTATATAGGCATCACGTCCGAGACAAGTAAACCGATTCCTACCTGCATCTACTACTATTACTCCACACATCGATCGCTATCCAGCATGCATCTGGAGTATTAAATTCATAAAGAACGAAGTGACGCCTTAAGCAAGATGACATGATGTAGACAAAGTAAATCCAATCAATATGAATAAACCCCATCGTTTTATCCTTAATGACAACAATACAAATACATGTCTTGTCTGTAGATCACCGCAAGATTGAGCCCATTACAAAGCACCTCTCCCATTGCAAGATAAATCAATCTAGTTGGCCAAACCAAACGGATAGATCGGAGACAAATTCAAAGCAATAACAATCATGCATAAAAGAGTTTAGAGAAGACTCAAATAATATTCATGAATAATTTGATCATAAACCCACAATTCATCGGATCCCAACAAACACACCGCAAAGGAAGATTACATCTAATAGATCTCCAAGAACATCAAGGAGAACATTGTATTGAAGATCAAAGAGAGAGAGAAGAAGCCATCTAGCTATTTGCTATGGACCCGTAGGTCTGTGGTAAACTACTCACACATCATCGAAAGGGCAACAATGTTGGTGTAGAAGCCCTCCGTGATCGATTCCCCCTCCGACAGAGTACCAGAAAAGGCCTCCAGATGGGATCTCTGAAGAACAGAAACTTGCGGCGGTGCAAAAAGTATTTTGGGTGGCTCTCTGTTGGTTTCCTGATATTAGAGAATTTACAGAGGTGGAATTAGGTCAGACAGAGCCACGAGGAGCCCATAAGGCACTAGGACGCACCCTACTGCCTTGCTGTCTCCTCGCTTCTCGTCTGGTCACCTCCCGAAGCTTCTAGGGTCTCTCTTGTCTAGAAAAAATCATCAAAAAGTTTCGTGGCATTTGGACTTTGTTTGGTACTGATTTCCTGGAAAACCAAAAACAGGCAAAAAAACGCAATTGGCACTTGGCACTAAGTTAATAGGTTAGTCCCAAAAAATGATATATAATTGCATATAAAACATCCAAGATTGATACTATAATAGCATGGAGAAATAAAAATATATAGATACATTGGAGACGTATCAAGCATCCCCAAGCTTAATTCCCGCTCATCCTTGAGTAGGTAAATGATAGAAACTGAATTTTTGATGTGGAATGCTACTCCCTTTGTCCAGGTGCATAGGGCACCTAAGAAGGTGCAGCGCGACCTAGGCGATTATGGATTAGACTAGTCAAAATTAATTAGCACGGCATTATATGTGTATTTAGTGCACTATTTAGGGAGGTGCATTTGGGCATCCAACCACGGTGCGTGGCCGTTTGCATGCACGTTCGGTAATTATGTGTTGGGGCTTGCATGCAGTGGCCGTTTGCAATGACTGGTCATATGTGCCTTGTTATCTGGGTTGGACTCAAAAAATTAACCACTCCACACCGCGCTAGCTAATTGCAGCGGCTTACATTATAGGAATTCCTGGATTTTGTTAGGTGCCTAATGCACCTGGACAGAGGGAGTACCTAACATGTTCATCATGTAATCTTTCTTTTATAGTATGAATATTTAGATCTAAATGATTCAAAGCAATAGTCTATAACTTGACATAAAAAAATCAGTACTCAGTCATACCAACAAACAATCATGCCTTTCAAAATATCAATGCTAAAGAACGCTATCCCTACAAAATAATATAGCCTTGTCATGCTCCATCTTCTTAGCACAAAGTATAAATCATGCACTACCCCGGCGTCAGCCAAGCAATTGGTTCATACTTTTTAATGCGCTTCAGCTTTTTCAACCCCCACACAATATATGAGCGCAAGCCATGGATATAGCACTATGGGTGGAATAGAGTATTGTGGTAGACATGATATGGACAAGATAAAAAGGAGAAAGTCTCACATGCCCGGGATTGCCATGCAACGGATGCACTAAGAGCTATAAGTGTATGAAAGCTCAAAATAAAAACTAAGTGGGTGTGCATCTAACTTGCTTGCTCTAGAAGACCTCGGGCATTTGAGGAAGCCCATCATTGGAATATACCAGCCAAGTTTTGTAATGAAAATTTCCCACTAGTTATATGAAAGTGACTACATAGGAGACTCTCTATATGAGAAACGTGGTGCTACTTTGAAGCACAAGTGTGGAAAAAGGTAGTAACATTGCCGCTTCTCTCTTTTTCTCTCATTCATTTTTTCTGTTGAGCTCTTTTTGGACTCTTTTTTCTTGGGCTCGTTTTGGCCTCTTTTTTATATTTTTTTATTTCCTCACTTGAGACAATACTCTAATAGTGAATAATGATGATCATCACACTTCTATTTACTTACAACTCAAAATTACAACTCGATACTAGAACAAAATATGACTCTATATGAATGCCTCTGGCAGTGTACCAGGATGTGCAATGATCTAGCGTAACATGTATAAAAAATGATGAACGGTGGCTGAGCCACAAATACTATGTCAGTTATATGATCATGCAAAGCAATATGACAATGACGGTGTGTGTCATAATAACGGCGGTGGAAGTTGCATGGCAATATATCTCGGAATGGCTATGGAAATGCCGTAATAGGTAGGTATGGTGGCTGTTTTGAGGAAGATGTAAGGAGGTTTGTATATAAATTTTGTGTAAAAAATTCATTATTTTATCATGTTCCACTGAATTAAACAATTCTGCTACTGAGCGCAAAAATTTCTGTTTTTTCACAGAATCAAAGAAACTATAAAACCAAATCAACCCAAAGGCTTTACTTGGCACAAACACTAATTTAAATACAAAAACACAACAATGAAAGTAGCATAAGGTGCACACTCCAAAAAATAAAATGATAACTATTGGATTGTCTCCAAACAAACTCTTTCTAGCCATTAAGATAGGCTTTGAGATTTCAATGATGCTCACATGAAAGACAATAATTGAAGCACAAAGAGAGCATCATAAAACATGTGACAGACACATTTAAGCCTAACATACTTCCTATGCATAGGCATTTTATAAGCAAACAAATTATTAAGACAAGAAATATCTAGCATATGCAAGGGAGAGGAATAAAACATTGACAAACTCAACATAACGAGAGGTGATTTAGTAACATGAAAATTTCTACAACCATATTTTCCTCTCTCATAGTAATTATATGTAAGATCATAATAAAATTCAATAATATAGCTATCATATAAAATATTCTCTTCATGATCCACATGCATAAAAGTCTTATAATCTTCCAAAATAGTGGAATTAACATCAACTAAAGTCATGACCTCTCCAAACCCACTTTTATCAACCAAAAAAAGATTGAACACTCTCCAAATATGTCGGATTCTTTTTTCCTAAAGTTGACACTCTTCCAAACCCACTTTCAATATTGTTGCAAACATTATTATCAATGTCATATTCATCATGAGGCTTAAATAAATTTTCAAGATCATAAGAAGCATCACCCCAATCATGATCATTGCAATAAGTGGTGGACATAACAAATTCATCATCCCCAAGCTTGTAGTTTTACATATTATTAGCACAATTGAAATTAATAGAATTTATAGTGACATCATTGCAATCATGCTTTTCATTCAAGGAGCTATCATGAATCACTTTATAAATTTCTTCTTTTAACACTTCATCACAATTTTCAGATTCATGATTTTCAAGAAAAACTTCATAGAGGTAATCAAGTGTACTCAACTCACTAGCAATTAGTTCATCATAATTGAATCTTTTGAAAAGATTAACAAGTGGATGAGGATCCATAGTTATCTAAAATTCTTGCTTTCATTTTCTGTTTTTGAGTGTTGACAAGAAAGCAATAAAAGTAGGCAAACGAGCAAACAAATTTTATATTTGTGTTTTTTTTGTAAAAACATTTTAGAAGTGGGGGAGATGAAAATGAGAGGCAAATGGAAAATAAAAGTAAATGCAAGGAGATGAGAGTTTATGCGATGGTACTTGATAGGTTTTGCTGATGTCTCCTCGGCAACGACGCCAGAAATTCTTCCTGCTACTTGTGAGTTGCGTTGGGATTTCCTCGAAGAGGAGAGGATGATGCAGTACAGTAGAGATAAGTATTTCCCTTAGTTAGGAACCAAGGTTATCAATCCAGTAGGAGAACCACGCAAGACCTCGTGAACAGCACCTACACACAAAAGAACAAATACTTGCACCCAACGCGATCAAGGGGGTTGTCAATCCCCTCGGCGGTTAATTGCAAGGATCAAGTCTGATAATGGTAGATAGATAAAACAACACAAAATAAAATAATGGTAAATAAATTGCAGCAAGGTTTTTTTTGGTTTTAATATATGATAAAGTTAGACCTGGGAGGCATAGTTTTCACTAGAGGCTTCTCTCTTGAACAAAAAAGCATACGGTGGGTAAACAAATTACTGTTGGGCAATTGATAGAAAAGTGCATAGTTATGACGATATTCAAGGCAATGATCATGTATATAGGCATCACGTCTGAGACAAGTAGACCAACTCCTTCCTGCATCTACTACTATTACTCCACACATCGACCGCTATCCAGCATGCATCTAGAGTATTAAGTTCATAAAGAACGGAGTAACGCCTTAAGCAAGATGACATGATGTAGACAAAGTAAATCCAATCAATATGAATAAACCCCATCATTTTATGCTTAATGGCAACAATACAAATACATTTCTTGTCCCTTTCTGTCACTACGATATAGATCACCGCAAGATTGAACCCATTACAAAACACGTCTCCCATTGCAAGATCAATTAATCGAGTTGGCCAAACCAAACAGATAGATCGGAGAGAAATACAAAGCTATAACAATCATGCATAAAAGAGTTAAGAGAGGTCTCAAATAATATTCATGAATAATCTGATCATAAACCCACAATTCATCAGATCCCAACAAACACACCGCAAAATAAGATTACATCGAATAGATCTCCAAGAACATCGAGGAGAACATTGTATTGAAGATCAAAGAAAGAGAAGAAGCCATCTAGCTACTAGCTATGGACCCGTAGGTCTGTGGTCAACTACTCACACATCATCGGAAGGGCAGCAAGGTTGATGTAGAAGCCCTCTGTGATCGATTCCCCCTCCGGCAGAGTACCGAAAAAGGCCTCCAGATGGGATCTCCGAGGAACAAAAACTTGCAGCAACGGAAAAAGTATTTTGGGTGGCTCTCTATTGGTTTCCCAATTTTAGAGAATTTATAGAGGTGTAATTAGGTAAGACGGAGCCACGAGGGACCCAGAAGGCACTAGGGCGCGGCCACCCCCTGGGCGCGCCCTACTACCTTGCTATCTCCTCGCTTCACGGCTGGTCTCCTCCCGAAGCTTCTAGGGTCTCTCTTGTCCAGAAAAAAAATCGTCAAAAAGTTTCATGGTATTTGGACTTTGTTTGGTACTGATTTCCTGGAAAACCAAAACCAGGCAAAAAAACAGAAACTGGCACTTGGCACTAAGTTAATAGGTTAGTCCCAAAAAATAAAATATAATTTCATATAAAACATCCAAGATTGATACTATAATAGCATGGAACAATCAAATATTATAGATATGGTGGAGACTTGTCAACTTGCACTATGGTATGTTTTTAGGTCAAGAAGCGGAGGGCTATCTAGGCATATCGATCATAAGTGAACCAAAACCTTCTCGTGATTTTAGTTTAAACAACTGAGTTCCTTATGATTTGGTTTTATCTCTATGTTGCTCGAGGATGATCAAGTTTAAGCTTGGGGGAGTTGATGAGTGATATTTTTACACTCATTTCAACCTTATTTAAACCGAGATATTTCACTAAAAGAGAGATATTCGCTTCGATATTGCCACTAATGACTAATGAATGCAAAGGATTCCACAAATCCTCTCTTTAACATTTTTTCCACATGAAATGGGCTAAAAAGGGAAGATATCACGTGGGAGAAAGGAAAGGAAGGAAAATGGAGAAGAAATATATCCTTAGGAGGCATCAGGAGGACTCCAGAGCAAAAGACGGCGTTTCATGCGACCGCGACCGCTCGCATGAGCTATCGTTTGGCGTGGAAATCAAGCCAGCTCATCCACCTGAATAACTTTTATTAAGGGGACCCCGTCGAAATGTCAACAGACAAAGCAGAGGAGAAGAGTCGAGCACAGCCACAACAAATTCATCATCATCTTCATCCACAAAACCTTGCCGCCGCCATTTTCACCTCCATAGCCATCTCCACCACCATAGCCCTCTCTCATCTAGTTTATACTTGTAATCATGCATCGCACAAGGCATCTATTGTAAGACATACTGCAATCAATCAATCTCAAGATGTGTTCTTTAATGATTTTTTCTTGCGATCTGATCTCCATGTGTAAGTAGTCCGGTAAGGTTTGGGGTGAGGCATGAGCCCTGCAAGTCAAGGTATTTGGTGAAGGGATCAATAAAAGTCTTTGACACAATGTCTTGTATGTGTAAATAAAATTGCATCGTGAAGTATCTCTTGTCTTGTCCGTGATCTTCATCCCTACAGGTACCCAGGATCATGGAGATCGTGCACCGGTGAGGCTAGGAGCAAGGGGACATGAAGTGTTATACCGAACAACAGTGAAACTAAGGTTTACTAGGGTAACATCACTGGTGCAGAGACCTCCTATACAAACGGTTTTTAACCCCTTTCCGCGATGGCGTTTGGAACCGTCGCCAAGTGAGTGTGGGCGATAGGGGGGTCCTTCCCACACGACCCAGAAACCGTCGGGGATAGGCCCTCCTGGAAAATAGGCTGGGGAAAAATGAGCTCGTGTGCGATCTGGCCAGGCATCGAAACCCAATCGTTTCCGTTCGTATGTACATCCCACATGGTGAATCCCAGAAAAACATTTCCGTTCGTATGTATATCACACATAGTTTTTTGTGTGGAAACGTTTGTGCAAGGTGGCCTAACGCAAACAGTTCTCTGCCGGAAGCCGTGTGTGATTGTTAGTTGATCGAACACGCCTACTTTCTAGAAACCATGTGGGTTGTTTGAGTTCATCGCCCACGATGCTGTCTGAGTAACCGTCTGCAATAAAAAAAACCAATAAGCAAGGTAATTAGCCTATTATTGATAATCCGTATAGTAATCAAATTGATATTTCTTATAAAACACACCAGATATTTCATATCCGTATAATGGCAACCAGGATTTCATAATCGAATTACATCAGATAGCTTCGGCACTCAGTTACACCATTACACAACAGCACCAAGTTTCACATGCAACATCGAAAACCTTTGGAAAGTAGCATCATACACGGTAAATAGACAGATGAATCTCATCTGGGAAACTGCAGAAGCGGAAGGCAAATATTGAGCCTTCAGTGATGTTGAATGTCCTTGCAACTTTAGGCCAGTGGCTATGGATAATTGCCCGCCCAACCTTCGTCCTCTTTAGGAAGACTTCAATATTGTACCGTGGGTGTTGAATGAATACCTTCCTCGCCTCTTGACCATGCAGGTGGTTTGAGAGGTAATCATCGGTGAACTGCTTTGAGAAGTACTGAAAACAAAGATATGCATAAATCGTTGTTATAAATTTTGAAATGGCGCAAGGGGTAAAAACAAGGTAAAAGAGTTAGTACCATCCTATAGTTGACTGATGTCTTCTTCATTGTGCAAACAAGATCTTGCTGTTATTCGTCGCAAGTTTCTTCATCCTAACAATCTTTCTGAGTTTCTTGACTTGACTGATATTCATGGACATCTCATTTCCCCATATGCAAAATGGGTCAAACAGTGGGTCTAAGCCTCTGACAGCAGGACCTACATGTGTAAGACCAAATTGTAAGAAACCTAAATATTAGAATGATTCCTGCAACTGCACAATAATGTGCTAGTATTAGCAAAAGGACCATGCATGAGCAAACCTCGATGGTAAACCGCAGTGTCTCCCATTGTTTCCCTGCAACACACATAAGGAAGATCTTGATCAGGTTAACTGAGAGTTGCCATACTATCAGTAGAATATGTATTGAGTACAGCCAAATTCGATTTATTTCACATGCATAACAATACAAAATTGTACCCACAGCAAATGACCATCAAATTGCAGAATTGAACCAAATAGTTAAATGGACGGCAGACCAAATGAACCAAAATAGTTAACTGAGCATGACATTGCAGAATAGAAACATGTACTAGAAGATAAGACAGTTAACAAAACAAAGAATGCTTTAGAACAGTACTACAAAATGTAGAAATTGTTGGACCAAACTATTAACTGAACATTACATTTTAGAGGACCAAACTGTTAACTGAACATTACATTTTAGAGGACCAAACTGTTAACTGAACATCAGATTGCATATTAACATTACAGAGGACAAATCACTAGAAGGCACTGGCGGTGGCCTCGAGAAAACAGCGCGAACTGTATTTTAAAGTAGACAAGCGCGTGGCGGTGTCGACGGCGGCCTCGAAGACGAGGTGCTCCTCCAAGATCTGGCGGTCGGCACACATGGCAGCCATAGCGACCTCGTGCGCGCATGCGGCCATGATTTGCTTCTCCGCTGCCAGATGCTACTGAGCTCCATGTTATACTGCGTGCAAAATGGCTGTGGGCGGCGCTTAATTGGAGGAGGGGGACAGTGATTTCGGCGGCAGGTGTCGCGCCGTCGATCGGGGCATGTGGGACGGGGAAGGAGGAGGATGGTGTGGGTGGGGTGTGGATTACCTGACCATATCGACGAGGCCGTGCAGCAAGAAGAAGGGTCGGCGGCGAGGAGGCCGCGCAGCAAGAAGAAGGGTCGGCGGTGAGGAGGCGGCGCCGCAAGAAGAAGGGTCGCCGGCGAGGAGGCTGTGCTGCAAGAAGAAGGGTAGCCGACGAGGAAGCTGTGACGCCCCCGGCTCAATCATGCACTAATCATACATGCAAATGCACACGATCAAGCCTAAGGACTCACGGGAAGATATCACAACACAACTCTAAAACATAAATAAAGTCATACAAGCTTTATATTACAAGCCAGGGCCTTGAGGGCTCGAATACATAGCTCGATGGCATACAAGCGTCAGCGGAAGCATCAGATATCTGGGTACAGATATTAAAAGAGAAACAGAAAGGCCTTTAGAAAGGCGGGGCAAAATAAAACACTACGATCGAAAGGCGCAGGCCTCCTGCCTGGGACCCTCCGATCCTACTCCTGGTCGTCGGCAAGCTCGTAGTAGTATCCACCCTCGGGGTAGTAGTAGTGATCGTCGGCGGGGCAGCTGTCTCAGGGGGCTCCGTCATCTGGTCACGACAAACTGATATGGGGAGAAAAAGAAAGCAAAGCAACCGTGAGTACTCCCAAGTACTCAGCAAGCAAGGATCTACACTACATATGCAACATTATCAAGGAATGGCTGTATATGTGGACTGGGCTGCAGAAATGCCAGAATAGAGAGGAGGCCTAATCCTATCGAAGACTAGCATCTTCAGAGGTCTTGCAGCATTAGAAGAGTGTAGACAGTACAATATAATGTAGCAGTATCATTAAGTCTCAACCTCACCCAGAGATCCTTTCTCGACTCCCTGCGAGAAAGCAATCCCAGAGCCATACAGTCATCAACCTCGTCCTGAGATCCCTTCTCGACTCCCTGCGAGAAGCAATCCCAGAGCCATATATCCAGGTATCATCTCACGTTCTAGTTGTGTCGATCGTGATACAACTCCGAGTGTCCTTTACCGTAGGACCGGCTATCGATAGATGTGTTCTTCCCTGCAGGGGTGCACCAACTTACCCAACACGCTCGATTAACTCCGGTCGGACACACTTTCCTGGGTCATGCCCGGCCTCGGCCAAACGATACACCGCAGCCCTACCTACAGCTCAGCAGAGAGGTCCCCGCCGGTCTACAACCTAAGCGCTCAGGGGTCTTGGGCCATCGCCCTGTGCACTCTGGGTCGTTGTGTGCAGGGTGGATATCAGCACCGCCTCGGATGGTCGGTACGATCCGACCATGCCACAATGCTGAACTGGACGTCTGACAGAACTGTCGGCTGATGCCACGATGCAGAACGCCCATACTATGCCCACGTGATGGTTAGTGCTATTAGGCCAGAGGCCTGCTCGGATCAAATATCCAAATCGTTAGTGGACTAGGGCTTGCGGTAACGAGCAGAGACTCACGAAAGATGTGACCCCGTCGCCCCGTCTTGAGGACCTGCGACAAGGGCCAAGAATGCCCGGCCGCACCTCGTATTCATCACTCGGGCACCATACAGGCAACCTGTCTTCACATCACACGCGGGTACCCCTCATGGTCGACCCGCCTTTCCAAGTAACAACAGTACAGTCCAAGTATCCGTGTGTCCATAACATCAGGGGAATCCGAGGTATCACCCTTGTTGAATTCCCACTCGATGTATCTGTCAAGGTGAACTCGGAGGAATCACCCTCGCTGGGTTCACACTTGAGGTGTTGTACGACGGCGTCGTTATCGGAAGTGGTGAAGGAGGAATCATCCTCGATGACCATGACCGAATAGCTACTCTACAGAGTTAACATCAGAAGTGCTACACAAGGTATC
The DNA here is from genome assembly GCA_011799875.1 of Thinopyrum elongatum. NCBI lineage: Eukaryota > Viridiplantae > Streptophyta > Magnoliopsida > Poales > Poaceae > Thinopyrum > Thinopyrum elongatum. The sequence goes on from CM022303.1 coordinate 463,668,012, forward strand.
ACCCTCGGCACTCGATAGTAACGCTGCAGTGTCGTTACAACTAAGGGGGGTGATGTGCGGTGCCGGGGCCTGGTCTTCAATCCCGTTGATCGGGTCTTCGGATAATCCAGCGGGGCAGTCGGGATAAGTGGGGTCACTGATAGGTCTCTACCCAGCCTATACTAGACAGTTTAGGATATGCAGGTATTTATAAACAGCAGGTTACAATAAACAGGCTATGCATCAGAAAAGGTAAAGCAGTAGCAGCAGAAATTCTAATGCAAGCATGAGAAAATAGAATGGGCGATATCGGGATGATCAAAGGGGGGCTTGCCTGGTTGCTCTGGCAAAGGCAAGGTTGTCAACGGTGTCGTCGGGCTCCGGAGCTGCGTCAGTCTCGGGGACTACGTCGGTACCGGAATCTACCGGAAAGAAGTAATGGGGGGAAGAACAATAAATAACAGAGCAATCAAAGCATTACAAAGCGTAGCATGGTAAATACGTGGTGCTAGGGGTGACCTAACATATGGTTGCACGTCACCGAGGAAGGGGGAATCCATCCGGGAATGTTTTCCCGGTTCCGGACATTTGTCAGACAGACGACCGGAGGGGAACGGTTCCATGTTCAGTTAGTTAGGGACGTGTGACGGACGAACGGACCATGTATTCGGATTCGTCTCGTCGTTCTGAGCAACTTTCATGTACAAGGTATTTTAATCTGAGTTATGGTTTATTTTATATTAAATTTCAAAGATTTAAACAAATTCTGGAATTATTTAATTAATTAAATTAGAATTATCCGAAACAGTGTATGCTGATGTTAGCATGATGTCAGCAGTCAACAGTGCGTTGACTTGGTCAAGCTGACGTGTGGGTTGTGACGCCCCCGGCTCAATCGTGCACTAATCATACACGCAAATGCACACGATCAAGCCTAAGGACTCACGGGAAGATATCACAACACAACTCTAAAACATAAATAAAGTCATACAAGCTTTATATTACAAGCCAGGGCCTCGAGGGCTCGAATACATAGCTCGATGGCGTACAAGCATCAGCGGAAGCATCAGATATCTGAGTACAGATATAAAAGAGAAACACAAAGGCCTTTAGAAAGGCGGGGCAAAATAAAACACTACGATCGAAAGGCGCAGGCCTCCTGCCTGGGACCCTCCGATCCTACTCCTGGTCGTCAGTCAACTCGTAGTAGTATCCATCCTCTGGGTAGTAGTAGTAGTCGATCGACGGGGCATCTGTCTCAAGGGGCTCCGTCATCTTGGTCACGTCAAACTGATATGGGGAGAAAAGAAAAACAAAGCAACCGTGAGTACTCAGAAGTACTCAGCAAGCAAGGATCTACACTACATATGCAACATTTTCAAAGAGAAGGCTGTATATGTGGACTGGGCTGCAGAAATGCCAGAATAGAGAGAAGGCCTAGTCCTATCGAAGACTAGCATCTTCAGAGGTCTTGCAGCATTAGAAGAGTGTAGACAGTACCACATAATGTAGCAGTATCATTAAGTCTCAACCTCACCCAGAGATCCTTTTTCGACTCCCTGCGAGAAAGCAATCCCAGAGCCATACAGTCATCAACCTCGTCCAGAGATCCCTTCTCGACTCCCTGCGAGAAGCAATCCCAGAGCCATAGTATCCAAGTATCCAGTTCTAATTGTATCAATCAGGATACAACTCTGAGTGTCCGTTACCATAGGACAGGCTATCGATAGAAGTTTCTTCCCTGCAGGGGTGCACCAACTTACCCACCATGCTCGCTTAACTTCGGCCGGACACACTTTTCCGGGTCATGCCCGGCCTTGGCCAAACGACACACCGCAGCCCTACCTAGAGCTCAGCAGAGAGGTCCCCGCCGGTCTACATCCTAAGCGCAAGGGGGTCTTGGGCCATCGCCCCTCGCCCTCCGGGTCGTTGCGCACATGGCTCAGATCCAAGCACCACCTCTGTCGTGAATGGCGCCAATCACTCCATGCCGCACTGCTGAACTGGACGTCTGTCAGAGCTTTCGGCTGATGCATATGATGCAGAACGCCCATACTATGCCCACGTGGTGGTTAGTGCTATCGGGCCAGAGGCCCACTCAGATCAAATATCCAAACCGTTAGTACCTTGGGCTTGCGGTAACGAGCAGAGACTCACAAAAGATGTGACCCCGTCGCCCCGTCTCGAGGACTTGCGGCAAGGGCCAAGAATGCCCGGCCACGCCTCATATTCTCACTCGGGCACCACACAGGCACCCGTCTTCACAACACTCGCCACTTAGGCGCACGCGGGTACCCCTCAGGGTCGACCCGCCTTTCCAAGTAACAACAGTACAGTCCAAGTATCCGTGTGTCCATAACATCAGGGGAATCCGAGGTATCACCCTTGTTGAATTCCCACTCGATGTATCTGTCAAGGTGAACTCGGAGGAATCACCCTCACTGGGTTCACACTTGAGGTGTTGTACGACGGCGTCGTTATCGGAAGTGGTGAAGGAGGAATCACCCTCGATGACCATGATCGAATAGCTACTCTACAGAGTTAACATCGGAAGTGCTACACGAGGTATCACCCTCGGCACTCGGTGGTAACGCTGCAGTGTCGTTACAACTAAGGGGGTGAGGTGCGGTGCCGGGGCCTGGTCTTCAATCCCGTTGATCGGGTCTTCGGATTACCCAGCGGGGCAGTCAGGATAAGTGGGGTCACTGATAGGTCTCTACCCAGCCTATACTAAGCAGTTTAGGATATGCAGGTAATTATCAACAGCAGGTTACAATAAACAGGCTATGCATCAGAATAGGTAAAGCAGTAGCAGCAGTAATTCTAATGCAAGCATGAGAAATTAGAATGGGCGATATCGGGATGATCAAAGGGGGGGGCTTGCCTGGTTGCTCGGCGGCAAGGGCAAGGTCGTCAATGGTGTCTTCGGGCTCCGGAGCTGCGTCGGCCTCGGGGACGACGTCGGTGTCGGGTGCTACCGAGAGAGAAGAGGGGGAGGAAATAGTAAATACTAAGCAAACAAGTGCATGTCATGTCAATAAGCAGAGCTTGCGGTGTTCTATCGTAGGGCTAGGTAATACTGGCGAAAGAGAAAAACATCCGGGAAAGTATTCCCGGTGTCCGGCATTTCGGACAGACGAAAAGAGGGGAACGGTTGCATGTTCGGATAGTTAGGGACGTGTGACGGATGAACGGACCGCGTATTCGGATTCATCGCGTCGTTCTGAGCAATTTTCATGTATAAAGTTTTTCGATCGGAGTTACAGATTAAAAGATATGATTTTCTAAAGTTTTTATTAATTTCTGAAATTCTTTTAATTACTAAATTCATCAGAAAAATGAATTATGACGTCATCCTGGCATCATCACTGCGTCAGCGGTCAACAGACCAGTTGACTGGTAAACGGGGCCCACGCGGGGCCCATTGGCAGTGACTGGGCGTTGCCCAGTCAGCATTTGACTGGGTCAATGGGACCCAGGGGCCCAGTGGTCAGTGGCAGAGAGGCGGGGCCCACCGGGGCCAGGTCAGCGCCGGCCGCCGGAGCTCTCCGGCGAGCCCGAACGACGGTGTCTACTCCGGCGAGCTCGGGATCGAGCTATGGTGCACGGTTTTGGGAGATTCTTCTTGCGTTCGAAAGCTGAGCTTGAGCCGCGTCGAGCGGTGCTACTGGCCGGAGCTGGGGTGTTCTGAAATGAGCGGCACGACCACATCGGCGGCGACGGTGTTCGGGTGGAGCTCGGGATTGTTGCTACGGCGTGCGGGCGAGCAAATGGAGCAGTCAGGGGGACTCTACGCGCGAGGGTGAGCAAAACGGGCACAGGCACAAGGCCCAATGGTCGCCATGGCTATGCCAGCGACGAGCTCGCGCGGTGGCGGGCTCGGGCACAACGGGGACGGCGGCTAGGGTTCGACCGAGAGGGAGAGAGGAGAGGGGAGAGGTAGGGGTGCTCACAGGGAGCCTGCAGGTGTGCGTAATGGGCTCGGGGGAGGCTTGTGGTTGCCGGAATTGGCGACGTCGTGCGGCGGCGATCTGAGGAGGAAGAAGGCTCGGGGAGGCGCTGCGGTGGCCCTCGTCTTCGGTTCATCGGCGTAGTCGAAGGAGGGGATGACGGCGAGCACGTTGGACACGTCGGGGAGGTGAACGGGGCACGGTGGTCGCGAGCTTCACAGTGCCGCGGTCATGGCGGCGCTCGGGCGAGGTGGGGGAACGAGGGAGGAAGGGGGGAAATGGCGAGGGAGACGCCAGGGGTTCGCGGGGGTTGCCCTTATCCCCTACGCGGGCGCGGCGACGCGCGTTATCGACCAGGGAGCGAGGGGGCCAGGGCGGCGAGCGCGGGCGCGGGCGACAGCGCGGCGAGGTGAACAGGGGAGGTAGGGGACGACACTAGATGGGCTGGGCCGCGGCTGTAGCGAGCAGGCCAAGTGCACAGTAGTTCCTTTAGGCCTTTTTTCCTTTTTCTCTTTTTCTATTTCTTTTCTTTTCTGTTTGCAAAATGTTTGAGCACCAAATGAACTTTGTTCAAAGTGTGACCTAGTCCATAATTAGCAGTACAATGTACCATACCACCAGAAACTAGTTTGGGTAAATCATCATTTCATATTTGACTTAGATTAATTAAAAGGTTATTAAATATTATTCTCAGCCACTGTTAGAGGAGGTTTGGGTTACCTAATTAATTTATTAAAAGTTGGTTACAATTTTAGAATTGTCTCTGGAATATTTACAATATTATGAACATTTTAGTTTCTATGTTGAACAACTTTTATTTTCCACTTTTAGTTTTGAATTTCCATTTGAATTTGAATTTGACAAGGGATATGTTACTAATGATGATTAAGCCCTGTTGATCATGATGACTTGGCATAATCAAAAGGGTGATTACTGTAGCTTAATACATGGGGTGTTACAAGGGTCCCACCTGTCATACTCTGTTTAGTTAATTAGGGTTTAGCCAATCTAACTACAGATTAATTAGACTAACTAATTAATTAGTTTAACTTAATCAGGATTAATTAAATTAATTAATTAATTAATAATTTTATTAATTTCGTTTTTATTTTCTTTTATATATTTTTTTTAACAGGGCGGGGTCCACTTGGCAGTGGCCCACCCGGTTCCTGGCTATGCACGCACGCGCGTGTACCAGGGGGAGGCCACGGCGGGCGCGGTCATGCGGTGTGGGCGGCACGCAGCGGGAGGCTGGAGTGGCCGAGGCGGGTGTGGGCCAGGGCAAGCGGCAGCAGGGGGAAGCGGGGCGCGGCGGCGCAGAAAGGCGAGCTCAGGCGGGCGGTAGCAGCAGGGCTAGCGTGGCTGCGGGCGCGCGAGGGCGGCGCTGGGCGCGAGCAGGCACGCGTGGGGGCCAGCGGGCGCGGCCGGAGCCCAGTGCTCACCACGAGCGCCGGCGCGGGGCGCGTGTGGCCGTGGCGAGGCGAGCGGGGCACGGGGCGCGAGCGGGGTGCGGCGGCGTTCGGGACAAGGAGCGGGGAGGCGGAGGTCGGGGCCTCACCAGCGGCTGCAGGGGAGAGGGGGCGGCGAGGCTCGGGGTCGGCCGGTGGGGAGGAGGACGAGGAAGCGGCGTGGCGACGGGAGGCGAGGTGGCGTCGAGCGGCGGTCGACGGCTACGGGCGCAACGGTGGGGTCGGGTCGGGATCGGGCTCCTCCCGATCTAGAACCAGACGGGGGGGGACGAAGTGGATCGAGATGGGGGGGATTAGGGTTTCGCGGTGAGGGGAGGGGCCATATAGGCCAGGGGAAATGGGCCGGCCTGGTGGCCTGGCGGTCCAGCTGGGCCACGGCCCAGTGGGGGGGGGGGGGTCTGTTCCTTTTTTTCTTTTTCTTTCTGTTTTCTTTTTAGTTTCTGTTTTGCATTTTATTTTTATTTCAAAACACTTTTGTAAAATATGGAACTTGCCCATATAATAACAGTGCATTATTAGCCACTTCTAGAAATTGGTTTGGTGTCCATATCTTTTTATTTGGATTTTATTTAATTGAAAAAGGATTAAATAGTGTTGTTTTGCTGCTGATCCTTGTTGTTTGAGTCCTTTTACAATTCCAATAAATGTTGCTATTATTTTTTATAAATACCTTGGGAATATTTGCAACATGATTCACATTTTTGTTTTCTATGTTTTTGGACTTTTGAATTTCACTTAGTATTTAAATTTGAATTTGGAAAGGGATATGTTACTAATGATGATTAAGCATTGTTGATCATGATGACATGGCATAATCAAAAGGGTGATTACTGTAGCTTAATACATGGGGTGTTACAGAAGTGGCGCTGCAAGAAGAAGGGTCGCCGGCGAGGACGCGGCGCTGCAAGAAGAAGGGTCGCCGGCGAGGAGGTTGAGCTGCCAGTAAGTAGCAGTGAAGGATTGAATTTGGAAAGCTAGGAGGAACAGTGGAAATGTGGCTTTTGGTGGGAGGGAGGGGGCGGGGAGATAGATATTTCCGCGGTGGCAGAAAAATTTCGCTCGGTGCCGCGAGAAACTGGCGCGCAAGTGTGGTCCAAGCGGGGGCGGTGGACTATAGACGATGAAGCTTCCTGCGTAAGCCAGACAAGACGGTGCGCCAAGATATTTTATATCGCATCCCACACGATTCTTTCTAGTAAACTGTTTGTGTTATACCTGATTTTTTTCATTATGTTTTGAAAGACAAAATGGTGTTACGGAGGGAAAGGATGGTGAAGTGTATGCTAGAACATTTATTTACAGTGAACATGCAACTACATGAGTGTCGTGTTTAAATTTGGAATTATTCCGGGTTCGTTTGGCATCTTTATGCATTAATTGAGTTTCTAGGCATTTAATGTGCATAATTCAAATTTGAACTACAAGCACATGCTCCAGTGCACCAAAGTTGGTTGAAAAATCACATGTGTGTCCTTGGGTGAATTTCTAGGTCCCATGCAAGAAATGGGAATGAAATTCAAACATCTGGGCGTCGTGGCTCGGCCGGAAAGATTGAGAAACTTGGTTTTTTAATTCATGTAAATCCAAAACACGCTTGAAAATCATGAAACTTGGCATGGTGTCATGACATGGCACCAACATGCTGTGGTAAAATTTTTGGCCGAATTGGGACAAGCTTTGGTACAAGCTTCTTGCAAACCGGAGCTTCTCTCAAGAAGGATCGTGGTTCCGAGAGGGAACGTGTCACCTTCGTGTGCGAAACGACATACGTACACTGCCTTCTCCCGCCTTAATTTTTTTACACAGGCAGATTAGACCAAATAGAAGTATCGTGCTAAATTTTGGAATTATTCCGGGTTCGTTTGGCCTTTTTATACAATAATTGAATTTCTGGGCATTTAATGTGCATAATTCAAATTTGAACTACAAGCACATGCTCCAGTGCACCAAAGTTGGTTGAAAAATCACATGTGTGTCCTTGGGTGAATTTCTAGGTCCCATGCAAGAAATGGGAATGAAATTCAAACATCTGGGCGTCGTGGCTCGGCCGGAAAGATTGAGAAACTTGGTTTTTTAATTCATGTAAATCCAAAACACGCCTGAAAATCATGAAACTTGGCATGGTGTCATGACATGGCACCAACATGCTGTGGTAAATTTTTTGGCCGAATTGGGACAAGCTTTGGTACAAGCTTCTTGCAAACCGGAGCTTCTCTTAAGAAGGATCGTGCTTCCGAGAGGGAACGTGTCACCTCCGTGTGCGAAACGACATACGTACACTACCTTCTCCCACCTTAATTTTTTTACACACGCATATTAGATCAAATAGAAGTACCGTGCTAAATTTTGGAATTATTCCGGGTTCGTTTGGCTTTTTTATTACATTAATTAAATTTCTGGGCATTTAATGTGCATAATTCAAATTTGAACTACAAGCACATGCTCGAGTGCACCAAAGTTGGTTCAAAAATCATATGTGTGTCCTTGGGTGAATTTCTAGGTCCCATGCAAGAAATGGGAATGAAATTCAAACATCTGGGCGTCGTGGCTCGGCCGGAAAGATTGAGAAACTTGGTTTTTTAATTCATGTAAATCCAAAACACGCCTGAAAATCATGAAACTTCGTATGGTGTCATGACATGGCACCAACATACTGTGGTAAATTTTTTGGCCGAATTGGGACAAGCTTTGGTACAAGCTTCTTGCAAACAGGAGCATCTCTCAAGAAGGATCGTGGTTCCGAGAGGGAACGTGTCACCTCCGTGTGTGAAACGACATACGTACACTGCCTTCTCCCGCCTTAATTTTTTTTACACAGGCAGATTAGACCAAATAGAAGTATCGTGCTAAATTTTGGAATTATTCCGGGTTCGTTTGGCCTTTTTTATACATTAAATAAATTTCTGGGCATTTAATGTGCATAATTCAAATTTGAACTACAAGCACATGCTCTAGTGCACCAAATTGGTTCAAAAATCACATGTGTGTCCTTGGGTGAATTTCCAGGTCCCATGCAAGAAATGGGAATGAAATTCAAACATCTGAGCATCGTGGCTCGGCCAGAAAGCTTGAGAAACTTGGTTTTTTAATTCCTGTAAATCCATAACACGCCTGAAAATCATGAAACTTGGCATGGTGTCCTGACATGGCACCAACATGCTGTCGTAAATTTTTTGGCTGAATTGGGACAAGCTTTGGTATAAGCTTCTTGCAAACCGGAGCTTCTCTCAAGAAGGCTCGTGGTTCCGAGAGGGAACGTGTCACCTCCGTGTGCGAAACGACATACACTGCCTTCTCCCACCTTAATTTTTTTACACAGGTAGATTAGACCAAATAGAAGTATCGTGCTAAATTTTGGAATTATTCCGGGTTTGTTTGGCCTTTTTTATACATTAATTGAATTTCTGGGCATTTCATGTGCATAATTCAAATTTGAACTACAAGCACATGCTCCAGTGCACCAAAGTTGATTGAAAAATCACATGTGTGTCCTTGGGTGAATTTCTAGGTCCCATGCAAGAAATGGGAATGAAATTCAAACATCTGGGCGTCGTGGCTCGGCCGGAAATATTGAGAAACTTGGTTTTTTAATTCCTGTAAATCCAAAACACGCCTGAAAATCATGAAACTTGGCATGGTGTCATGACATGGCACCAACATGTTGTGGTTATTTTTCTGTCCGATTTGCGAAGGCGCACACATTAACAATCAACAAAGTCATTTTGGAACAAGTGCTGTCATGTTACAAATCGGAAACACAAGTATTATTGAAACCGTGGGCGTTCTACGTATCAATTACGTGCCGCCACGCATCCCCTTTTTTATTGGCTAGGAGGTGCCGTGCGGGGTACCTATTTGAGTACGGGAGGCGTGCGATCAGACCCCTGCGCGTGCTCATCGGGAGGAGAGCCCTTTGACCTCTATCCGCCGCGCACCTCCCTCCCAACGTCTCCATTAATGGCGCCCGAGCCCCTGTTTCACGGCATGGCTACGTCTCACTGGACTGAGATTTAAGAGAGAAAAAAGAAAATCTGAAAAGAAAGTTTTGCACAGATCTTGATGTAAGATCCGACGGACCGATATAGCATCGACTGCGACTTATAGCAACACTGATGAATATAAGGACGATGACAGTGGATAATAATTGTCTTACATATTTAGGAACATAATTTAAAAAGCCACATGCGGCAACGCCCGAAATACACGAGGGCAAAAGAAGAAGGAAGACAACAATCTGGCTCGCTGATCTCTACTTTCTTGATGCGTTGCTGCAGGCACTTTGATCTGGCTGACCGTTTCTGTTCTGTTGCCTAATCGCAAACAGTTCATCCGTGTGAAGTGTATGCCATCAATCGCAGACACTTTGATCTGGCTGACCATTTCTGTTTTGTTGCCTAATCGCAAACAGTTAATCCTTCTGAAGCGTATGCCCTCAATCGCACACACCTTTATCTAGTTGCCCATTTCTGTTGTTCCTCCTCATCACAAACAGTTAATCTGAGTAAACTGTATGCCGTATATCGCACACGCCTTCATCTGGCTGCCCGTTTCTTTTGTTTTTTCTCATCGCAAACAGTTCATTGAACTGAACCGTATGCCCCTCATCGCACATGCAACTAAAATCGGAACCGTGTTTGATGCATCCGTCATCGCAAATGTTTTGTACCTATTTTGATGGTTTTTTTACATCACCATTTGCGGTGAATGCATCGCACACAGTTTCATCAAAGGTTCTCTTATCGTAGTGTCGCGTTAGCAGCATCCTGCAGTAGTGCATGGATCATATCCTTGGGGATTCATGAGGTGTAGTCATTGAATGCCCAAAGCTTTTGTCTGGTATTATTATCTTAATTCATGGGGCAACCCCACGAGACGGATAGGGCCTTCGGTAGGACAATTGATTCTTGATGCAGGACTCGTGCCGGTCAGGATGTTATTTGGACACACACCCCATTCCAAACGAAGCAAGCACCTCTTGATGGGTGGCTTCCCGAGCACAAACTAATATCATTTTTTATCCCAACACCAATATATGGTTGTAAGCATTAAGACTTCATCCCCGTACCTTCTTTTTATTATAAGTGTTTGAATCAATATTTGCTTGCTGATCCGGTCAAAAGCTGGATTTGACACTTTAGCAAAAGCTAGCTAGAGATCATCGCTTCAAGGGAATCTTCCGCTCATGGGTTCAATAACCCTGGGTCACCTCTCGGGAAATAGGTGCGGGATACTCTTTTCAGTTCCAATACCGGAACAACAAAAATGAGATATCAACAGTGCGGGACCACCACCCACTCCGCCACCGCTACCTGAAGGTGGGAGGTGGCGGCCACCGAAGCCTAGCCGCTATGCATTTGCGACAGTGACCGTGAGCGCTACCTCGCCTTCCTGGGGGAGGAGGAGCTCCAGGTTGCTCTGCAATGGTGGAAACCACCGCCTATGCCGCAGCCGCGACGCGGAATGCGGAGACTGATGTCTACTACACAACTTATTCTTGTAGACTCGTGTTGGGCCTCCAAGCGCAGAGTTTTGTAGGACAGTAGCAATTTTCCCTCAAGTGGATGACCTAAGGTTTATCAATCCGTGGGAAGCGTAGGATGAAGATGGTCTCTCTCAAACAACCCTGCAATCAAATACAAGAAATCTCTTGTGTCCCCAACACACCCAATACAATGGCAAATTGTATAGGTGCACAAGTTCGGCGAACAGATGGTGATACAAGTGTAGTATGGATAGTAGATATAGGTTTTTGTAATCTAAAAATACAAAAACAGCAAGGTAGCAAGTAACAAAACGGAGCACAAACGGTATTGCAATGCCTAGAAACAAGGCCTGGGATTCATACTTTCACTAGTGCAATCTCTCAACAGTCCTAACATAATTGAATCATATAACAATCCCTCAACGTGCGACAAAGAATCACTCCAAAGTTCTTATCTAGCGGAGAATATAAGACGAAATTGTTTGTAGGGTACGAAACCACCTCAAAGTTATCCTTTCCGGTCAATCTATTGAGATATTCCTATAAGTGTCACAAACAGGCCTAGAGTTCGTACTAAAATAAACACCATATGATACACATCAACCAACACTAATGTCACCTAGATACTCCAATGTCACCACAAGTATCCGTGAGTTGATTATTCGATATGCATCAAACAACTTCAGATTCATAATATTCAATCCAACACAAAGAACTTCAAAGAGTTCCCCAAGATTTCTACTGGAGAAAGAAGGACGAAAATGTGCATCAACCTCTATGACTAGATTACCCCAATGTCACCTTGGGAATCCACAAGTTGAGTACCAAAACATATATCAAGTGAATCAATAGAACACCCCATTGTCACCACGGGTATCCACATGCAAAACATACATTAAGTGTTCTCAAATCCAAAAAGTATTCAATCCGATAATAGTGAAACCTCAAAGGTAAAAACTCAATTCATCACAACAAGATAGAGAGGGAGAAACACCGTATGATCCAACTACATTAACAAAGCTCGTGGTACATCAAGATCATGCCAAATTAAGAACACAAGAGAGAGAGAGAGATCAAACACATAGCTAGTGGTACATACCCTCACCACTGAGGGTGAACTTCTCCCTCCTCGTCATGGAGACTGCCAGGATGATGAAGATGGCCTCCGGTGATGATTTCCCCCTCCGTCATGGTGCCAGAACAGGGCTCCAGATGAGATTGCGGAGGTACAGAGGCTTGCGGCGGCAGAGTGGAAGTTCTAGGGTTATTTCTGGGGGTTTCGCTATTTATAAGAATTTTCAGAGGTGGAATCACGCGAAAAGGAGCTAAGATGGGCCCACAAGCCACCAGGCCACGACCACCCCCTGGGCGCGCCCTGGTGGCTTGTGGGGGCCTCGTGGCTCTTCGGGTCCTCCCACGAAGCTTTGGGATCTCTTTTGTTCCAAAAAAATTTGTCAAAAAGTTTCGCTCCATTTGGACTTCATTTGATATGGATTTTCTGGAAAACAAAAAATAAGAAGGAAACATCAACTAGCACTGGGCACTAGGTCAATATGTTAGTCCATGAAAATCATATAAAAGCCATATAAAAGTGCACCGAAATCATACAAAATTATAATAAACATGGCATGAATACTTCATAAATTATAGATACGTTGGAGACGTATCAGCATCCCCAAGCTTAATTCATGCTCGTCCTCGAGTAGGTAAATGATAAAAGAAATAATTTCTGAAGTGTGAATGCTAGCATAGTGCATAAGTTTGGTCAATGATAATTTCAATCACACTTTTCCTAGCATCATAACAGCAACTCTTTCTCATAAAACTCATCATGATAAAGTAGCAATCAATTCACATGTTATGGTCAAACAATGCATTCTCTTGAAACTTAACAACCTATGTTCTTAGTCAGAAACAATTGCAATTCAACTTATTTTTAACAAAGTCTAAGTAAGAGCTCCACATACTCAATTATCATGTAGTCTCTTATGATTGCTAATACTCAAAGCATATTTTTGGAACAAATAGCATCCATCGAACACAGAGAAAGATAGGGGCTTAAATGTTTTGCCTCCCAACTCATTTATCATATAGATAATTGTCAAGAATAATAATTCATGATCAAATATATTTGAATGGCCATATGTGCCTGGATCTTTCCCCACCACATGATGCTTGCCAACTAGAGAATAGGTTGAAATAAGAAGAAATACTATTGACTCATGCATGAAAGTAAAAACTGAAAAAGTAAAAGATAGGCCCTTCATGGAGGGAAGCATGGATTTGCATAGGTGCCAGAGCTCATTGCTTAAAACAGAGATGAATACATTTTGACAGGTGTACTTTTCCTATCAACGTCACGATCGAGAGTTCTCAATATCTTCCATGCTAAACACATTATAGGCGGTTCCCAAGCGGAAAGGTAAAGTTTACACCCCCCTCAACCATTCACACACAAGCCATGGCTAGCCGAATCCTCGGGTGCCCTCCATACAATCAACTTTCCGGGGGAGTTTGTTTCATTATTTTTTGTTTTGATCATAGGACTGGGCATCCCAATTACCAACCTCTCTCATGAAATGACAAGTGAATAAACACCCATCGTGAGAATAACCCGCTTAGCATGGAAGATACTGACCACCCCCTGCTGCTTCATGAGCGGTACGGGCACACAAAAAAGATGTTTATTTGAAGATTTAGAGATGGCACATGAATTAACTTGGAACGGCAGGGTAATACCGTATATAGGTAGGTATGGTGGACACCAATGGAAGAAACTTGGCTCAAGGATTTTGGATGCACAAGCAGTATTCCCGCTTAGTACAGAAATTTTGGCTAGCAAAAGATTCTAAACAACAAGCACCACATGTTGGAGGATCCATAACAATATAACTTCGATGCAAATATACCCAAACATAACTCATTACATTGTCTTCCTTGTCCAACTTCAACTAATTTGCTCAAGTTTGAAAATAATTAATGGGTATTCACAATCATAAAAATATTTCCAAGAAAATATATTTGTATGTGAAAGTTCTCTTCCATATACTATCTTTCATGAATTGCTTGTATGACCAATATTGTGATTGTCAAACTTCAATAGATTTTACTTTCTAAACCCAATGTGAAACTACTACTAGGCATGATACAAGCATATGAAGCACATATAATTTCAACTTTATGATATACAGTTCATTCAACAATTTACTCTTAGTATATAAGTGAAGAACGAGAGTAAATGACAAACTACTCCAAAAAGATATAAGTAAAGATCAAATGAGTAATTAAGTAAATACGCAACTATGTGAGGACTCTCTCATTTAAAATTTTCATATCTTAAGTATTTTATTAAAAACATCAAATGAAATAAAACTACATTCCAAGAATAGCACATATCATGTGAACAAGTAAAAACTTAGGCTCAACCAAAACTGACCGATAATTGTTGATGAAGAAAGATGGGATGCCTACCGGGGCATCCCCAAGTTGATGCTTGAGACTTCATGAAATATTAACTTGGGATGCCTTGGGCATCCCCAATCTTGAGATTTTGTGTCTCCTTAATTCCTCTCATATCACGGTTTTCCTAAATCTCACAAACTTCATCCACACAAAACTCAACAAGAACTCGTGAGATAAGTTAGTATAAATTAATGCAAAACCTTATCACTCTCTACTGTAACAAATCACTAAAATTATAATTTAACATTGCATGCTAAATGCCTCTGCATATTTAATACTCCTATCCTCAAATAGAATTATTAAACAAGAAAACATATGCAAACATAACAGCAATCTGTCTAAGCAGAACAGTCTGTAAAAGATAAAAGAAGATTCATACTTCTTTAACTCCAAAAATTCTGAACAATTACCACACTGTAGAAAATTTATCATAGCATACTGTGTAAAAATTTCAAGATTTTATAATGTTCTGACTTTTTTGAAGAATTCAGACGATAATAGAAAACTTTCTATTTTCAAACAGCAACATATAGACTTGCAAAATAAGCTTGGTAAAGGCTATACTTGACATTTTTATTGAAATAAAAGATACAAAACATTATTCTAAATAAAAGCAAGCAAATCCTAATAAAATAAAATGATGTTCCAAGAAAAACACATATCATGTGACGAATAAAAATATAGCTCCAAGTGAGGTTACCGATAATGTTGAAGACAAAAGAGGGGATGCCTTCCGGGGCATCCCCAAGCTTAGGCGCTTGAGTATTCCTTGAATATTACCTTGGGGTGCCTTGGGCATACCCAAGCTTAGGGTATTTCCGCTCCTGGTTCTCCTCATATCGATATCTCACCCAAAACTTGAAAACTTCAATCACACAAAACTTAACGGAACTTTGAGAGATAGGTTAGTATGATAAAGAGCAAATCATTCACTTTGGTACTATCAAGACAAGATCCATAATTGTTCTCACACAATTCCTATTGTACCCTATCATTTCTATAATTTATATTGACCAATATAAGCCATAGAAACTAGAAAACAAGCAAACTATGCATTGAAAACAGAATCTGCCAAAAATAGAACCGTCTGTAATGATCTGAACAATGACCATACTTTTGTAAATCCAAAAATTCTCAAAAAATTAGGATAACATAGGAAATTTTTATATAAATCATGTGTAGTAAATTCATAATTTTTTGTCGCTCCAGTGATTTTAAAAAATTCTGTTACTGGGGGCAAAAGTTTCTGTTTTTACACAGAATCAAGTCAACTATCATCCACACTGTCCTAAAGGCTTTACTTGGCACATTATTGAAACAAAAGTTATAAAACATGATTACTATAGTAACCTAATCATGTGAACACAAGAAAACAGTAGGGGTAAATGTTGGGTTGTCTCCCAACAAGCGCTTTTCTTTAATGTCTTTTTAGCTAGGCATGATGATTTCAATTATGCTCATAAGAAAGTAAAGAATTGAAATATAAAGGGAGCAACATGAAGCATATTACTAGCACATTTAAGCCTAACCCACTTCCTATGCATAGGGATTTTGTGAGCAAACAATTTATGGGAGCAAGAATCAACTAGCATAGGAAGGCAAAACAAGCAATACTTCAAAACTTTCAACATAAAGAGAGGGAACTTGATATTGTTGAGATATGTAAAAGCATATATTCCTCTCTCATAATAACTTTCAGTAGCATCATGAATGAATTCAACAATATAACTTTCACATAAAGCATTCTTTTCATGATCCACAAGCATAGAGTTTTGATTACTCTCCACATAAGCAAATTTCTTCTCATAAATTGTAGTGGGGGCAAACTCAACAAAATAACTATCATGAGATACTTGATTGGCATAATCTAAATGAACATTAAAATCATGATGACAAGCTTCAAGGTTATCATTATTCTTTATAGTATACATGTCATCACAATAATCATCATAGATAGCAACTTTGTTGTCACAATCAATTGAAACCTCTTCCAAAATAGTGGATTCATCACTAAATAAAGTCATGACCTCACCAAATCCACTTTTATCAATATTGTAACAAGATTCAACACCCTCCAAAATAGTGGGTCATTACCTAGAGTTGACACTCTTCCAAAACCACATTCATCATTGTAACCATCATAAATAGGAGGCATGCAATCATCCTAACAAATTTGCACATCAAAACTTGGGGGACTAAAAATATCATCTTCATCAAACATAGCATCCCCAAGCTTAGGGCTTTGCATATCATTAGCATCATGGATATTCAAAGAATTCATACTATCAACATTGCAATCATGCATATCATTCAAAGATTTTATGCCAAAAAAATTATCGAATTCTTCTTCTATCAATTGAGCACAATTTTTCGCTTTATCATTTTCAAGAAAGACATTATAAAGACGAAGAATATGAGGCAACCTCACTTCCATTTTTTTGTAGTTTTGTTTTATAAACCAAACTAGTGATAAAACAAGAAACTAAAAGATTAAATTGCAAGATCTAAAGATATACCTTCAAGCACTCTTCTCCCCGGCAACGGCGCCAGAAAAGAGCTGGATGTCTACTACACAACTTATTCTTGTAGACTCGTGTTGGGCCTCCAAGTGCAGAGTTTTATAGGACAGTAGCAATTTTCCCTCAAGTGGATGGCCTAAGGTTTATCAATCTGTGGGAGGCGTAGGATGAAGATGGTCTCTCTCAAATAACCCTGCAATCAAATACAAGAAATCTCTTGTGTCCCCAACACACCCAATACAATGGCAAATTGTATAGGTGCACAAGTTCGGCGAACAGATGGTGATACAAGTGTAGTATGGATAGTAGATATAGGTTTTTGTAATCTAAAAATAAAAAATAGCAAGGTAGAAGTAACAAAACGGAGCACAAACGATATTGCAATGCTTAGAAACAAGGCCTAGGGTTCATAATTTCACTAGTGCAATCTCTCAACAGTGCTAACATAATTGAATCATATAACAATCCCTCAACGTGTGATAAAGAATCACTCCAAAGTTCTTATCTAGCCGAGAACATAAGACAAAATTGTTTGTAGGGTACGAAACCACCTCAAAGTTATCCTTTCCGATCAATCTATTGAGCTATTCCCATAAGTGTCACAAACAGCACTAGAGTTCGTACTAAAATAAAACCATATGATACACATCAACCAACTCTAATGTCACCTAGATACTCTAATGTCACCACAAATATTCATGAATTGATTATTCGATATGCATCAAACAACATCAAATTCATAATATTCAATCCAACACAAACAACTTCAAAGAGTGCCCCAAGATTTCTACCAGAGAAAGAAGGACGAAAACATGCATCAACCTCTATGCCTAGATTACCCCAATGTCACCACGGGAATCCACAATTGAGTGCCAAAACATATATCAATTGAATCAATAGAACACCCCATTGTCACCACGGGTATCCACATGCAAGACATACATCAAGTGTTATCAAATCCAAAAAGTATTCAATCCGATAATATTGAAACCTCAAAGTTAAAAAACTCAATTCATAATAACAAGATAGAGAGGGAGAAACACCATATGATCCAACTATATTAACAAAGCTCGCGGTACATCAAGATCGTGCCAAATCAAGAACACGAGAGAGAGAGAGAGAGAGAGAGAGAGAGAGAGAGAGAGATCAAACACATAGCTACTGGTACATACCCTCAGCCCCAAGGGTGAACTACTCCCTCCTTGTCATGGAGACCGCCGGGATGATGAAGATGGCCTCCGGTGATGATTTCCCCCTCCGGCAGGGTGCCGGAACAGGGCTCCGGATTAGACCACAGAGGTACAGAGGCTTGCGGCGGCGGAGTCGAAGCTCTAGGGTTATTTCTGGGGGTTTCCCTATTTATAAGAATTTTCAGAGTTGGAATCACGCGAAAAGGAGCTAAGATGGGCCCACAAGCCACCAGGCCACGACCACCCCCCCCTGGGCGCGCCCTGGTGGCTTGTGGGGGCCTTGTGGCTCTTCTGGTCCTCCCACGAAGCTTCGGGTGTCTCTGTTGTTCCAAAAAAAATCGTCAAAAAGTTTCGCTGCATTTGGACTTCATTTGATATAGATTTTCTGAAAAACCAAAAACAAGCAGAAAACAACAACTGGCACTGGGCACTAGGTCAATATGTTAGTCCATGAAAATCATATAAAAGTGCACCAAAATCATACAAAATTACCGAAAAAGGCTTTCGCCCCGCTTTATATATAAAGCATCGACCAACAGTGCCCGGCACAACCGCATTCACCCACAGCATACGCACACACACACCCAAGTCAGGATACATAGGCGCTGAGCGCAGCAACACACTCCCTCGCACTACAAGAGCCGCCGGGGGCTTCACCAGTGAACACACCACCGCGAAGAAGTGAAGCCACATATGACGAACCATGGGCTCCAAGGCGGCGCCTTCAGGAAGGATACGGCACCGGAGCACCGCCACCGCCCGATCCAAGGATCAGAGTTTCCCCTGGAGCAACACGACGGGCAATGATAGCCGCGACGACGCCTTCAAGAAGGGAGCGATCTTCGCCGTCGCCAGTCCGTCCGAAGATAGAGTAGGTTTTCACCCCGGCCAACACTCACCGCCACCGAACGCCACACCCCGGCTACCACGCCGCCCACACGGCCGTGGCAACCGGGCAGCACCGAGGCACGAGCTCTGCCCGTGAGCATCGCGCCACCACCACCAGGGCCGCCGCCCCGGAATCCAAGACCTTGACACCACGTCCCCCGAGCCCCACCGCAACCCCAACCGTAGAGACGGGCGGAAAGGATCCGCCTTCCGCACCCCTGGCTGGTCCCAGAGCCGAGACCCAATAGGCCGGCCACAACAAGCCTCCATCGAGCCGTCCTGCGACACCGGGCGTGAGACGAGCGCAGTCCTGTTGCCGGGCGCGAGACGGGCCGATCCTGCTGCCGGGCGCGAGACCAACTCTGTCCTACGGCACCGGGTGCGAGACGGTCGATGGACCGCAGCTGGGAGAAGGCTAGCCCTCCGGCGAGAGAAGCGGACGGATGCCGAGGAGAGGGGTCGAAGGCCGACACAGGCAGCCTACAGACGAACCAACGCCAGAACAATCTGGCCGCCGCCGTAATCAACCTGCCACCACCACATCACATGCGCCTCCACGCCCTGGTCAGATCCACCCGAAGCCCCGCCACCCCGCACCGGAGCAGCGCGAACACCGGCCGCAACACCACCACCTCCACAGGGACGCCGGCCACCTCCGCCATCGACGACCATCACATCCACCGGATCTGGGCCGGGATGCCCAGATCCGCCGCCAGCACGACCGAGACCACCAGCCCCCATGAGCCGCAGGGGAGAGGAGGAGCCGTCGGCGGGCCACAAGGGCGCGGGGCGGAGCGCCGGAGCAGGAGCCGGCCGGGACCCGACGCCGCGGGCAGGAGGGAGGCACCCCGCGACGCCATCCATCTGCGCGCAGGGGAAAACCGCCCCGCCGCCGCCTCGGCCACGCGGCCTTTGGCCGGCGGCGGCAAGGGAGGGGGAGGCGCGGCGGAGGGTCGGAGGTGGAGGCGCTAGGGTTGCCTCCCGACGGCCCTCGCGGGAGCGCCTCGGGAGGGAGGGGAGGCGGGGCGGATTATAATAAACATGGCATGAAACTTCATAAATTATAGATACGTTGGAGAAGTATCAGAGACCTACGAGGAGTCTTGCCGCTTCGAGGAGGAACGTCACGAGCAGCTGAGGGCGTACGCGGAGCGCGTCACTCATGATGCTGCAGAGGCAGGCGGCAGAGGCCACTCCTCCGGCTCATCGGTTGGATCCTCCTCCTTTGCTTCTTACTAAGGGTGCTCGCCATAGGAGGTTTCTTCTTGCTGGTAGTACAAGCCCATCCGTAATATCTAGGGGCTATTTTGTTCACAAAGTAAGAAGTGAAAATTGACGCAAAATTTGGACTCGTCAACCATGTCGACCAGATGTGATGTGAGGGCGTGTTGGTGGGTTGTTGTAGAGTCGGTGCAGTGTTCTGCCCCATGGTCGAGACGGGCTTCAACCAAGAGGGTTGTTGAGGAAGTGTCGTCATCCTCTGATTATGAGGCCGGTACAGTCGGCACGGGCTCCATGGAGGCCGCGCTTGTATCTTGCTAGATTGGAGGAGCGCGGAGTAGGAGGTCGCCGCAGCGGTCGATGAAGAAAGCGAGCGTTCCGAAGAAGATGGTGTGAACGGGGGCAGTCGGCGGGTTAATGTCGAGCTGCCCTTCCCCGCCTGCAACACGAAGGCGAGGGAGCCAAAAGTGAGACTCTGTCCCAGTGAGAAATCGTCGGGCCTGATGGAAGATCCGATCCGGAGTCGGTCTCCGGTCGACGCAGCTCGTACCGGGTGCGCCAACTAACAGTGCAAAAACCGTCAGTTCCCTCGGTAGGGTAGCGAGTGTCGTCGGAAGTACCAAGAGGGAATTCTTACGGGGGGTTCACCCAGGTTCAGACCCTCATGGTGAGATAATACTCTACGTCATGCTTTGTTTTTATTGATGTGGGAGCACCTCATGTGACGGGGTTACAAGAGGATGGTGGTGATGACTACTGAGGTAGAGGTTTGTACACTTTGGACCAAACTCTTTTTTGCATTGGCAAATGCAACAACAGAAATTATCTAGGGTTCTCCATGCTAAAAGAAGTTGAGAGTAAATCGTATAGCTCCATGTCCGTAGTGTGAAATCGTTGATACCACATACCTATCTGCTAATCCAGATTTTCATGCAAGGACTAAACACGTTGAAATATATTTCTATTTTGTCAGAGAAAGAGTTGGTAACAAACAATTTAAAAATCCGATTTGTGTTCCAAAGGTCAGGTGGATGGCTTCACCAAGACATTGCCCACAAGAAGTTCGCAATAATTCAAGCGTAAGCTCGTCTCGGCAAAGTTGTGATTAAGGAAGGGTGTTAAACACACCAATATCGTACATATCAACAGATGGCTTCCAGAAGGTTTATCACGTGCTAATGGATCTCAGGTTGTTGGCTAGTTGGTTCGGTTTCAGTTGTAGTCCGTAGATATCTCTCTCTGATCTTTCTTGAACGTACGCGGCCCCTCCGACGAGGGTTAAGACGCTTAATTCTGCATATGCATCATGCAGAGTCATTACAGCCATACATTGTGCTGTGCAAATGGAGGCCACGAGGGAAAACGGCAGTACAGGCAAAGCGCGGTTCAGGAAGCGCAAACGCACAGTTCTGATCCTCTTGTCTCCATAATATTTAATAATTTATTCTTATGCAAGTCTTGGTAAATGAATAAGAATCAGGTAGCATGTCATACAAGGTACATGTGTACTACTAGAGCTTTTCAGTTGGAAAAACATATCTATACCGGCACGGTTTATACAGCCTCTCGACGAACAGACTAAGCAATTTTACTCATCATCATAACTTAATATCTTCAGCGCCTGAAGCGCTCTGCATGTCGTCAATCCCTCCATCATCATCATCATCAACAGCAGCAGCAGCAGCAGCAGCAGCAGCAACGTTACGTACATACAGGGCTAGCCATCTCTGGATTCTCACTTCATGATTGGTGGAGAGGCGTAGGGGCCATTCAGCCAGCCGTTTGCGACCATGCGGTAGGCGGCCTCGGTCATGTGGATGCCGTCCCAGCTCACGTACGCCGACGGGTTCGAGCACACGCTCGCGCCAGCCTCGCCGCACTTCTTTTTCAGGTTGAAGTTGTAGGCGCCCGACCCTCCGGCGCCGCAGCACGCCTGCAATGCCGTGCTGAAACCTGCCATAGCCGTCAAGTTCTTGAGTTAGATCATGCCACACAGTACTACTACTTCCCAATGCACACAGGGGAAGGAATTGCTCACCGAATTTTCCAGGGCTGACGACAAACTGCATTGCAGCTTTGAAGTAATCGCCGTACATGATTTTCGTCTTTGGGTACTTCTTCTGAAGCTGGTCAAGCTGCTGCTTGAGCTCTCTGTTGTGGTGGAAGGCCAGGCGGTTGTATCTCCGGAGGCACCCGGTGCGCGCGTTGTAGTCCGACTTCTTGCTGCTGTTGTAGAGAGTCAGGTACAATGGGAAGCACCCGATCGGAAGAATTCCAGGCACCAACAGGTCTGTCGCGCCAAGCTCGATCAATTTCTGAAACAAAAAAAAAATGAGCGTAAGACTATCAAAAATCCCATATGTTCATGCACCTTTCAGTTTGCATTCACGGAGTGTGCAGAACTACTTTCAATCCTAGTGTCGAAAATGATCTTACATTTTCGGACGGCGGGAGTATATTCCAAATAGCACAACCGTTTGAAGCCGTTATATTACTGACGAGCTAGTTTAGCAGAGAACTACTAATAAAGCAACAGTAATGCAACACTGACAGTGCTATAATTTTTTAAGATCTGTTCACTCTCATTGAAGTGTGTGGACTGGACACTAACCAATGTTTTAGTGTCATGTCATGTGACAGCCGTTTCATGATGGCCATGCACACAACAGATGATTCCTCATCTTCTTTACCAGCCATACCTTTTCCATGCCCATTCTCTTCATTGTGCAATCATGTCAGATTGACGCGAATTCCCCATCGAGACATCACATGGGCCGCTACACTAAGCAACAATCTGATGTACTGTGGAGCAACTCTATTCGGGACCAAAGTACAGACACCATGGCATCACGAGTATGTATCTGGTGTGATCTATGCCGGCGAAAAAAAAATCCCTTTTCCAAACCAGTATAACAATAGCAGTTTCATGTTAATTGCCTAGTCACAAGATTCTCTACTTGTGAGAAAGATACCAAAAGTGTCACATGGCACCGCCCCTATTTTAATGTCTGCAAATGTTGGTAACCCTGTGACCATCAGTAACCATCATACCGAGATCCCTAGATCCAATCCAATCAAATGTGTATTGGCCCTATCAGTCTATCACTCGCCTACCACCACACCACACCACAGTGCAGCCACCCCCATGAGCTTAGGTAGTGACACTGTGCCTACCTACTACTCCCTACGTTCCTAAATATTTGTCTTTCTAGAGATTTCAATAAGTGACTACATACGAATCAAAATGAGTGAATCTACACTGTAAAATATGTCTATATACATCCGTATGTGATGGTCGATTTGAAATCTCTATAAAAACAAATACTCCCTCCGTCCCAAAATTCTTGTCTTAAATTTGTCTACGTACGGATGTATCTATTCACATTTTAGTGTTAGATACATCCGTATGTAGACAAATCTAAGACAAGAATTTTGGGACGGAGAGAGTATTTAGGAACGAAGGGAGTAGTAACTAAACTACTACCGAGAAAAAAAAACTTAACTAAACTACTTGACCCCCTTACTGAACACTCCCTTGTAGAACCGACATCCATATGGTCTCAAGGCAATTCCAGAGCACGGCCCGAATCCGTGCGCCTTGATCATCTCCCCACCGGTTTTTCAGCCGCTCATGCGTTTGTCATGCATTCCACCTTGCCAGCAAACATCCAGGTATGACAGATGTTTGTTTGCCCGAAATTCGCACCCATGACACACTTGCGCTGCTTTTCTACTTTTGCCATGTGTGTGTGCATCCCGTTGGATTTTCTACGGTTGCTATATGATGCAGTGCCAGGGCCATCCTACATTTCTACTCCTGGAGTGATGTGCAGATCACCCTGCACGGATTTCATACCTCGACGCCGTTGGCGATGGCTTTGGCGACCAGCGGCACGTAGGTCTTCACCTCGGAGAAGGCGACGCCGGAGAACAAAGGAGCATTGTAGTCGTTTCCCCCAAACTCTCCCACCACAAACAGGGACTTGCTGAAGTAGTCCTTGCACTCTGCAGTCAGCACAACAAAATGAAACTCTGAACTTGAGATCTTCTGTATCACATTTCAATAAGGGTTAAGAGGCTCGGTGCCGGACCTTTCTCCGATTTGCAAAGCGACGGCTTCATCTTCTGGAGCCAGCCGATCTGGGTGTTGATGGAGCCGGTGTTCCAAATGCGCTGGTCGATGCCATGCGCCTTGAAGAAGGAGTACTCCAGCGCCGTGGCGCCGGTGATGGCAAAGTTGGCCCCCTTCTTGAAGTCCTTGCCGTGCGCCTGCGACGCTGGCGGCAGGGGCAGCCCGAAATGCTCGGCTGCAAATTGATGAAAGATCCCCATCAACAAAAAGAAAAATTTACACGGCATACATAGGAATTCACAGTCTAGCAATGCGATGGCGTACTAGTCAATCGGTTGCAGCAGAAAAAAAAAACCCGGTCTGCTTTATATCTTTACAGAGGGAAAAGAAAAAGGAACTTTAATTCGAATCAACACTTTCCTCTGGCAGAATGGAGGCAGCAATAATTTTCACTGTTGCAAAGCAGCAGCTCTTTTTACCAGCTTATTTTACCACTCGATTATGTCTTCTTTTCTTTTCTTTTCTTTTCTGAAAGGAGAGCTTGGCCTTTTTTCTACCTGATTAGCTTTGCATGACGAGAAATTTTTTGAACACTCTAATTGGTTGAGTAGGAGCAGCCCACTAAACATGAGACGCTGGTTGAGTAGGAGCAGCACACTAAACAAGAGTCAATTTCATCATGACCAAGGTCAGAGCATGGTCAAACACTCCAGCAGGCTAAAAACAGAGACATTGCTATGGGATATCGCAACGCAGAGCACATAAAATAAGCACTGCACCAAAAGAAGAAGAGGAGAGGAAAAGGACGCCACGGTGAGAAGCTAGGAATAGGACGGATGCCATCCATCCATCGATCCGGGACGGCGGCCGGCGCAGGAATGCGGGATTCGCGCGCGGCGAGAGAAGGCAGGAGAGGAGAGAACGGTACGTACCGAGGAAGTCGACGACGACGCGGCCGTTGGAGCAGCGGCCGGTGGGGCGGCCGAAGAAGGTCATGCCGTAGGGCGCCCGCGCGGTGGTGAGGGACTTGGGGATGCCGTCGACGATGAGGTTGCCGGCGTCGGAGAGCGAGTCCCCGAAGCTGAAGACGGCCTGGTACGACTTCTTGGCGTGCCTGGCGGCGGCGGCGCACGAGAGGCACAGCGCGGCGACGAGGACGAGAAGCAAGCCCCGATGCTCCATTGCTGCCGCTGCTAATGCTGTGGGTGTCGGCGGGCGACGCGCATGTGCTGTGGGTGAGAGAGGGAAAGATAGGATCCTTTACTTGTGTGGTGCCTGCTTTATAACTGCTGAGCAGTGTGACTGCGGGGGAGTGAAGTGAGGTGAAGTGAAGTGTGTGCCGCTGCCGCTGGCCTGTCGCGGGCGGGTGGCACTGTTCGGCATGACCGACCACCGGATGATGCTCGCTCTCGCGCGGTCCAACTGATTTAACCATAGCCGCGCCACACAGTACCACAACCAAAAAAACACGTCAAATCCTGTTCAATGTGCGGCCGTGCAGGTGCAGGCCTCGTCTCATGCCAAATGCGCGGGACCAAGTTACGCGCCATGAATCACTCCTATCCTACTTGCCAGTCTGAGATGAACAGAGACGGTAGGTATGGACTGCTGAGAAGTGGACTTTCTTTACTTGGGCTACCACCGTAAAGACGGGTACTCGTACCAACCAAAGTAACTCCACTATAACTCTCCCCCCTGCAGCCCGGGACCCGGTACTGGCGAGTATTTCTCATTCCTGGTGTTGATCATAGGTTCACAGGCCATAATAATGAGATGCCGCCCTTTCCTTCTCTCCCTGCGCCTGTGATCCTCCACCATTCCACCATTATTAACCGGATCTGTGCGGAGGCAGCTGCAGCCGTCCAAGCTCGCTCACAAGGGCACGGCTCTTCACGTTCGGCAAGAAATGGAGCTCCCATCCATGTCGGGGTTTTTTTTTTCACAGCATCGATTTCCCTGTCGTGTCAATAACTTCGCTGCAGGTTCCCTTCCGCGCCCGTTTCTTGTTGAACCGCCCCGCCCATTAATTGGCTTTCGAGTCGGTGCCCTCGTGGTTTCCCTGAATCGCGCGAGCTTTGTCTTTGCCCCCGTGTCCATGGCGCGCACAGTGGCATACGTTTCGGAGATTCCTGGCTCGCGGCCTCTGCCGTCGGATCGGCTTGGGCCTGATCCAGGACGTTCGATTGGAACATGCGTCCAGCTCTCACTGTCCAGCATGCGTGCTAAATTATAAGTAGTTTTTTAATGACGTTTATACTCCAGTTGGCTTATGGCACTCCATCCTCGCCGTGACGCCAACGACACTTTGTACCAACCAGGTCAGCACCCAAGTATCACCGAGTGAGTGATCTATCAGAGCGCAAGTCGGCACATGCATGCGAGATGGATTTGTCAGCATCAGCCTGACGTCACTACGAGCAGCAACGAATGTTTTCTACTCCGCTCCCTCCAGAATCAGGATTTCACATGCCTCAACAGCCAAGTGCAAGACATAAAAATAAAACTACAGTCTTGCTAAGTCTCAGTTGACGACTGAGACTTCGTTAAGTCTTAGTCGATGCTATATCCGTGAGATCCTACATTGAGATCCGTGTATTTTTTTTTCATTTTTTCTTTTTCTCTCTAGTATGTTATGTCACTTGACTGAGACTTGTTAAATCTCAGTCGACTGAGACCTAGCCACACCTATAAAACTAATCTCACTGTAATCATCCAGAGTACTCCGTCCGTCCCGTAATCAGTACTATCCGTAATATAAGAGCATTTTTGACACTACGTAAAAAAACACCCTTATATTATGGGACGAAAGGAATAGTACTTACTACTCTAGTTTGAAGTGTGATTACTACACTGCTCTGTTTTGGCATTAGGTAAGCCCTAGACAAACCTTGCAAAAGGCACTCAATCAAAGTCAACAACAGTTGCCTTGCGCCAACTCCATGCGTCCAGCATCTGGCCCCATGGTTTGCCTGCCCCGATGCACCCACGGCCACGGGACACAGCTCATCTCACCTCATCCGGACGAGCACAATGGCAGCCACTGATAAAAGGGCGCTGCGCGGTTGTTGAGCCATAACTGTTAGTAGAGTTGATCGCAGCACCAAGGTGCAAAGTGCAAAGTGTATCCTCCCCATGCATGCAGTGACGAGTGGCCACACTCCACTCCACACATGCGACCATGGCTTTTGCGTTTGGGAGGGAATGGAAGACAACAAACACTTGGTAGCAGGTGTGCACGCGCGCCACTCTGAAGGGCAAACGCTGGGTATGAATTTTTTTATCACTTTAGTTACATGTCATTCAGCTGAATTTTAAATTCGGATCAGTCGATTTTGAATGAAGGAAGAAGAATGAAGGGCTCACCGGAGAGAAAGAAGGGGCTCGCTGGATCACCCCATTATCTATCCTAGGGTTCAGGGTGAGGCCGGTGGTGGGGCTTCGCCGGAGAAAAAGAATGGACGCGGGCAGGGCTAGAGTGATGGCCGAGGACGGCGACAAGACCGACGGTGGGCGACGGTTCAGGGGAGAGCGGTGTGGGGAGGCGGTCGCGGGAGTGCCGCCGGCCGCGGGCGGCAGTGGCCGGCAGTTTCGTTGGTGACATGTTTGACGGGTGAAAGAAGAAGAAGTTTGGAGGTAGAAGAAGCAAACTGCACCTTTTATTTTCCATCCAACGGCTGAAACAAAATCGTCTGAGCCAAATTCATTTTTCAATCGACTGACGTCTAGCCATTCAAAAAATTTATTATTACACGCAGAAAGGAAAATGTATGTCCTAAGAGCGTCTACAGCCGGACTTGCAAATCCGGGCCCTCAAACGCCCGCGGACGTGCTCGGACACGTTCGAGGACAATGACCGGGCACTTCTCAAATCGCGTCGTCCACATCCGTGTCTCTCAAATCCGAACCCCTATATCCATACTATATCATGCAACGTCGATGAAACTACGTAGATCAGCTCCGGACATAGAAATAGCTAGTTCACCAAAAGATCCACCAAAGTTCACATAAACGACGGACAACTTTATACTATATCTAAAACTTGAAATTAAAATCAACTTCACCACTTCCGGGCAGGCCCTTTCCCCTTCTGGTCGCTGGCGTAGCTGTACCCGTCGGCGGCTGGTGGAGGATCGTCCGATTAATCGAAGGAGGAGCCGTGGTCGTCGGAGGAGGAGGAGTCGACGATGACGAGGCCCTTGAGGCGCTGGACGGCTCGGACCTGCTGGCGCCTGAGCTTGGCCAGCCGAGCCGCCTTCGATGCCTTCTCCAACGCATCCCGCTCAGACTGCTCGATGACAAGCCGAAGAGCCTTGGCGTTCTTCCGACGGAGCCGCCGAGCGTCCGTCTCCGCCGGTAACCCACGCCGGCGAAGGACGAAGCTCTCCACAGCCTCCCTCTCACTTGCCCGCTGCCTCTCGCGGCGGGCGGTGCGCGCCTCCGACTCCGGCCTGCGCGTCCGGGCCGGCGGGGCGGGCACAAGCACCCACCGCTGCCCACGAGGGGGAGCAGCAGCCGGCGGGGCGAGCCGTGGTCATCGGAGGAGGAGGAGTCGACGATGACGAGGCCCTTGAGGCACTGGACGGCCCGGTCCTGCTGGCGCCTGAGCTTGGCGAGCCGAGCCGTCTCCGGCGCCTTCTCCAACGCCTCCCGCTCAGACTGCTCGATGGCAAGCCGAAGAGCCTTGGCGTTCTTCCGACGGAGCCGTCGAGCGTCTGTCTCCGCTGTCATAAGCGACCGGCGGTAGACCCACGCGAGGAGCAGCTGGTCCTCGTCGGGCTCCACCGGTAACCCACGCCGGCGGAGGACACAGCTCTCCACAGCCTCTCTCTCCCTTGCCCGCTGCCTCTCGCAACGGGCGACGCGCGCCTCCGACTCCGGCGTGCGTGTCCGGGCCGGCGGGGCGGGCACAAGCACCCACCGCTGCCCACAAGGGGGGAGCAGCAGCCGGCGGGGCGAGGGGACGGCGTGGGGAAGCAGTAGCCGACGGGGCGAGGGGACGGCGTAGGGGAGGAGCGGATTGCGTTGGCCGCCTGTCGGAGCTGCCCATGGGCCGGGAGGGGCCAGCGCCGGCGTCCGAGATGCGCCGACGGGGAAGCTCCGGCTGCGACGAGGCTGCAGATCCGGAGCTATCCCCGGTCTCCACCTTGTACCGCTCCAAGGCAATGCGGAGGGCAAGCTCATACTCCGGATCCACCATGTCGTCGGAGCGGCTGCCGGATCTCGACATTGCGCCGGATTCGATCGAAATCGGTGAGAGGAGAGAAGAGGACGGAGCAGGAGAGGAGAGTGAGTGAGCTAGGGTTTCGGAACGATGAGGCCGATGGTTTTTTTTATGAGACATCCGTGGGGTCGGTGATGGGCCGAACTTGTTAGGCGGACGCGCCCGGGCAGGCGTACTCGGGCCACCCCATATCCGCCCCATATTTGGGCTGAATATGAAGGGTGTCGATCAGTCCGGACGTTTGAGGCGTCCGTCTGGGTCGAAAAAATGTGACCGGACAACCTACCGGGCATATGAGATGACTTTGAGAGGTCCGGCTGTAGATGCTCTGACTCATGCATTGTCACCTTTCTTTTGTGCTGCTTCGGCTTAGTACTACGTCAACGCAATGCTTGAAGGAGTAGGACGCATGCACTGGCTGCTACCCCTAGATGCAAATCATTAAGATATAAGTATTTTCTTGCAGACCCTAGCATAAAGATCCATCCGCGGCGATCACGTGACGCCGATTGTGGCGGTGGATCCTTGTCTAACCATCACACGGCTTTGAAGACCCACGCACATGGCTGCCACACGTACACCTACCCACGTACGTACCTTTTCCTCTTCCTTGCGACCTCAGAAAAGAATGGTATACGGGCCAGTGTTGTGAAGAAAACACTACACGAAATTGTGTGCGAGGATAGATTGCGCCTTGCCCGAGTTACACAGGAGGTTAACCAAAAGAACAGAAAGTACTGAGCTTTAATAATACATACTACTAGGTGGATCCTTGCGTGGAGCGTAGCAGGATGGAGGGTGTAGGTGGTGCACCGGCGGTGGCGGCGGTGCGAGCGCAGCCATGGCGGCGGCGGCGCTACGAGGCCTTGCCAGGAAGGGTCTTGGCGGGCAGCGGGCGTTCGGTTGCTGCCGTGTGAGGCGTGCGGCGATGCCTCGGCGGTGTGGGTGCCGGAGTGTGGTCGGAGGTGCGGGTCGGATCCATTCTGGTGGCAGTCCCTTGGCGCGGGTGAAGGCCATCGTGGCGGAACTGGCTTTGCACCGCTCGGTGGTTGCTGCGGCTCCTAGTCGATGTTGAAGGTGATGGCTTTAGGCGTGTTCCCTCGGCAGTGAGGGGGGCTTCGATGGCAAGTTGTTGCGATGACGGCGGTGCGAGGCATCTGATCGAGACTGGCCGGGATCTTGGAGACGTGGAGATGTGCAGCGTTACGGATGAAAATCCTGTTCGGTTGTGGCCGGACCGGCGTTGATGGCACCTGCGGGTGTCATTCACCTTCCTGGAGGCTTCGCCGAGTGCAACGCCATCTTCCTCGCGACCTCGTATCGGCAGCTGTCTCCGGGGCGAAAGCCTTGATTCGTAGGATCGGCATGATGGCAACGTCTTGAGGTTGTTACTCTGTTGGGAGCATTGTGCTGGGAGACTCGAGGTCCCATGATGCGCTCCTCCGGTGTTCACCGCTGCCCGGATCTTTCTCCTCCGGCGCCATGTACGGTCGTCGCTGGCTAATCCAAGGAAGCTGGAGTTGCTGTTCTTCGGAGGTCTTCAGTGTCGGCCGAGACGCAGCGAGGGGCTCGGTGTTGGGTAGGCTTTTTGTGTCGTAGCTGTGTTGTTATGTTTGGTTGTCCTTGTACGAACCGGGTGTGGAGTTGGTCGCCTTCGTTGTTCGTAGCGAGTGGTAGACGTTGTTGTATGTCTTATTTCTCTCCTTCTATAAAGCTAAGGTACGTAATTTGCGTACTCTCGAAAAAGAAAAAAAATACATACTACTACACATCAAGCTCATGGCTGGTACTTCCCGCAAAAAAAAAAAAAGCTCATGGCTGGTACTACAGGCCACCGTACGGCACCTCTGTCTCCTTGGCGACAGTACTAGGGTGTGTGTTTTTATACACGGTTCGCAAGTTATTCTCGTGACCTCTTGTTTGTTGAGGCTAATGATGGCCTAACCTATGCAGAGTTAATGAAATCCAATGAAGGAGAAATCATGCTCTGATGGGACACGCGGCCATAGAGCTGAAGGCGATGCACATCTCTTGCGTACATTCACTGCCACGTTCTAGCGCTAGAATAAAGGGGGCTTGGAAATCAGAGGAGTTATCTACTTTTGCACACGAGCAGCATGCTCTTAATAACTAGTCGTGCATGTGAGGTCAACCAAACTCGCATGCTGATCAACGCGGGGAGGATAGAACATGCACGCATGGTTTGGCTGCAAAAGTGCTGACACCATCACCAAACTCGAGATTACGGCGTCCATTTTACTATTTAGTACTCCCTCCGTTCCTAAATACTCGCTCCGTCTTTAAATAAGTGACTCAATTTTGTACTAGCTTTAGTATGAGACGGAGAGAGTATAAGTCTTTGTAGAGATTTCACTATGGCCTACATACGGATGTATATAGATGTAGTTTAGAGTGTAGATTCACTCATTTTGCTCCGTATGTAGTTCATAATGAAATCTCTAAAAAGATTTACATTTAAAAACGGAGGGAGTAGTACTACTGTATTTGCAGTGGCAAGTGGAAGATAGAGTTTGGATTAGCCAGCTGATTACTGAACGGAGGACACTACTGTCAGAAACTCAACGGCTAGTGCGCGTCTTTACAGGAGAATTTTCACTGCGGCGCACGCAGCAGTACTGGCTAACACTGGGCTAAAATTAGCAGGATTTAGTTGTTGGAGATGCTCAACGCTTTGATTGGGGTTTACCCGAAGAGCTATGCATGCAGCCACCAGCCTGGAACGGAATCGATTCCTACTACGTACAGCAGCGATAACAAATGGGAGTCCTTTTCCCATGTGCATTCGTGTGGGCCTTGATCGATCGATCGCCAGCAAAAAAGATGTGAATAATGCTCAGTGCATACTGCACAATACTACATTCAGCGGTAGCAGTGGGTGAGCCCGATCTATCAGCCTGCAGTCTTTTTCTTGGACCACTGGAAACTTCCAAAATGTTGGAAAAGAGAATATAATTGTGGTATGAGAAGGTTAGATCCCAAACAGCAGATTTCTATTTATTTATTTATTTCTGGGGTCGGTGTTGTGTGCTATTTTTGGTTGGATTGGTAGTTTGGTCGGTGCTTACGGGGTTTGTTCTTCTAGTTAAGTGTCATAATCAGGAATTAAGGATGTTATATGTAGGTAGTACATTCTAACACATTCTTTACGCTTGTTTATTGACAGCGATGCAATCTAAACAACAACCCAAAAGGGGGGAAAGGTTGTTTCGATATCATAAAAAGCTTTTTGGATGTAATATTTTGCACAAATATTTAAAAAAAGAATTTGAGAATAAAAACACCTATGGTCCAACTCTGGTGTGTGCCTTTAACAGGCCCAAACACACACTGGACTGGCAATTGGCCCAATTCTAGAATGTGCTGCTAAAAGGCCGAAAGGGGTACGGCCTGGAAATTGGCCCATCTCTAGAATGAGCCGCTAACAGGCTGAAAGAACATCGGGCCGCAAATTAGCCCAAAGACATAGCGGGGTGTTAATGGGCTCGAACTGACGATGGGCCACAATGATGCAAAATCATTAACGGGCCGTTGACGGGCCAAGGCAGAATCATATGGGTCGTGGTTGTAAATAGGCCAGACATAAGTAGGCCCTAAATGGACTGGCCCGCTAATTTTGACTGGGCCGGGCTTTTTATGTAAATGGGCCACTGTTTGGCCATGCAACATGTCGATGTTTCATAGGCACGTCTTGTCCATTGGATGGATGACATCTGTCACAACGTAAAGCTGACACGTGGTTCCGCTGGCAAATGAGAAAATGACATATAGAAAATCATCATTAGTCGGGGCTGTTAACGGGTATCAGATTCAAAACCGGCCCTGATAGCTTAACGACGACCCGTTACGCTGGCTGCCATGTATCGGTTACTCTTAACGAAATCACTTCCATGACGCACCATTTATCATCAGTGAAGTGAACACATCCATGACAATAAATTGAGTATTGTCATGGAACACTTCTACAACGACACAGGTATGACTATCCTGATTCTGTCATAAGATCGTCACAGATGTACATACGTGACAGCAAAGGTGACCTACTGTGACAAACACGTATCATCACGGAAGTGTTTTTTTTTATAGTGACTATATGTGGATGATGATTTTTGGCCTGTTTTACCCCAGGTAGGCCCATCTAAGACACACATGCAAAGAGGCAAAAAATGGTGCAGGTAACCAAGCACGTCATTTCAACTTCTTGTTCCGGTTCGACCACTCATATGCTCATGTGCGATGATGAGTTGGCGGCGCACAGTAATGCATTCCTTGTGCACTGTTTTGCATTGTTGTTGTTGTTGTTGTTGTTTGTCTGTTTTTTCTTTGATATACTATTTTGTAAGAGGGTTTTCTCAATAACTGATATCACTCAACTATGTAAGTTTATCCATAAAGCAGGATGAAAGCATGTTATCGTAAGTATATTTTGACAAACAAAAATGTCACAGTTTTGAAGGCCCTGGCTATGACGATATCAAGTGCGCGCCAGAGCATCTACAGGCGCGGTCACCAAGTCCCGCCCATCAAACGCTCGTGCACACCGGCGCGTCCGCAGGCACTGACAGAGCACTCCTCAATTTATGTCGTCCACATCCGTGTGTCTCATATCCGGTACCCTATATCCATACTAATGCATGCAACATAGAACTAAACAAACGTAGATTTCAGACGGAGATAAGAATCAAACATACAATGCACATTCCGATCACCAACTGATCTCCAAAAGGTGGCCAAAGTTCACATATCCACATAAACGACAGACACCTTTTAACTAGATTACTAAAACCTTGAAATTAGAGAATGAGACGATGGAGCTTCACCACTTCCTCGCCGACCCTTTGCGCTTCCAGTCGCCGGCGCGGCTATAGGCGGCAGGTGGTGGATCGTCAGAGTCATCAGAGTCGGAGCCGTGGTCGTTGTCATCGGAGATGACGATCAAACCCTTCATCCGTCGGACGGCCCGGTCCTGCTACGCTCGAGCTTGGCCACCCTCGCTGCTGCCTCCGCCGCCTTGCGCTCGCACTGCTCAATGGCTTGCCGGAGAGCCTTGGCATTCTTCCTCCGGAGTCGGCAAGCGCCCTACGTGACCGGCGATAGACCCAAGCAAGGAGCCGCTCCTCCTCGTCGGGCTCCGCCGACAACCCGCGGCGGTGGCGAAAGGATGCTCCACCGCCTCCCTCTCCCTTGCCCGCTGCCTCTCGCAGCGGGCGGCGTGCGCCTCCGATTTCGGCGTGCGCATCTGCGGGGCCGGCGGAGCAGGCACTAGAACACACCGCTGCCCTTGTGGAGCAGCGGCCAGCAGGGGAGGTGGTCAACGGAGGGGAGGCGCGGATTGAGCAGCCCTCGCGGAGCTGCGCGCAAGCCGGGAGGGGCTAGCTCCGGTGCGCTGCATCGGTAGGTGAGCGACGACGGAGCAAATCCAGAACTGCCCCCCCCCCCCCCCCATCCACCCGCGATCGCTCCAGCGCAATGCAGAGGGCTAGCTCCTCGTCGACATCGATGGCATCGTCGTCGGAGCGGCTGCCGGAGCTCGACATGCTCGCTGGAGACTAGATTGGATCGAATCGGAGAAGGGGGAAGAAGAAACGGAGCTTGAGCGGAGCGTATGGTTTCCGATTTGGTGTCTTTCGTGGGGATGGACTGGGGTTGGCGGTGGACCGGACTGACGTGGCAGACGCACCCGGGCGTGTCCGGCCCGCCCCATATCTGCCCTTTGTTTGAGGCCAGTTTGAGGCATCCGGGTGGGTCGTTTTCTTTTGTCTGGTCCGGCCCGTCCGAATGTTTAAGGAGCCCCGATGTAGATGCTCTCAGTGGAGCATGCATTTTTTCAATGTCTTTGCTTTGCATGTGTCTTGTGCTTTCAAGCTCTTGTAGGAACATTTTGCTCTCAGAATATCCTTGCGACATCAGGAAAAGACATGAATTCCGACTATATACCGTCTGATAAACAACCGCTCTTGGTCGTTGCAGAATGCAACTTGTGTACTGACCTACTACTCGTTACTACTAGTACAATCAGACTACTAGTAGTAGCTAATTAAGGCCGCACTTGGAGCAACTCCAACGGGCCGACCCAAACGGATGACGATTTTGTATGTTTTTTGTCCGTTTGGGTCGGCCAGGCGGACACGAACGTCCACTTCCGTGTTTGGGTCGGCGCGTGCGCCCAACGCTGGCCCGACCCATTTTGACGGCGCTAGAAAAAAAAAGAATGCATGCATATTTAAAATAAAAACAACATTAATTAAACATTAAAGCTGGCCACGAAGGCCGGCGGGAGTCCACGCATCCACATTTGCATTTAAGAAAAATAAAAACAAACTAAACTACGAGGCGGCGCGCTGCCCTAGGCGTCTTCGTCGTCGTCCTCGGGGTCCGTGAGGTCGATGAGCGTCGGCGCCGGCCCGGTCCAGTGGAACGCCGTGTTCCAGAGCGCGTTCATGTCGGGCGCGGGCTGTGCCGGCGCGGACAGTGCCGCCACGGGCTATGCCGCCGCGGCCTGGCGCGCTGCTCGTCCTCGGCGTCGCGCTCGAGCATCTCGAGGTACTCGCCGTCGCGGCGCTCCTCAGCCAGCGAGTGTGGCTAGATGGGGACGGGAGCTGGCTGGAAGTGGATGAGGACGGCCCCGCCGCACGGTCAGCTTAAAAAAGGACGACCGCCGTCGCTGACGCGTGGGCCCGAGGTCATAAATTAAGCTGATCAGGTAGGCAGCTGGTAGTTGGACGACCGCCAGGTGGGGACGCGGCGGACACCGAGAAGGCGCGCGTGGCGTCAGTTCCGCGTCCGCGCCGACGCATTTGGGGCGCAAATTTGGGCCGCAAACGTGTCGGCGCGGACGCGAAGCGGACTCGATTTGGGTTTGGGCCGGCGCATTGGGCCTCCTCTTTTGTCCGCTCCGACCCAAACGGACGGCGGCGGACGAAATGGGTCGCCCCCTTGGAGTTGCTCTTATGCCAAGTGAGTACGCCTAGCTCTTCTAGAACTCCGACCAGCCTGCTCAAGCCTCAACGCGTACGTCCAAATGCAGTAGACAACGCCACTATGCCAGCACTTGCACACATAGGCACGCTTTTGTCCAAAAGGACCATCTGCCCAACAGAATTGCTAAAAAAGACCCCCTTCAGATGAAATTGACAAAAAAGACCCCCTCGGCCGTGGCGGCAGGCGCGCCAGCCGACACGTGGCACCTGCCGCCACACTGGCAGGCGGCAGAACTGTTTATGACACTGTTCAGATGGGGGGCGGTTTTACGCAGCAGAACGACAACGGGACGCGAGTGAACAGTGATGCCGCCTCCGGTGTGGCGGCAACATTGTTCATGTGGGATGAACAGTGGTTTTGAAAAAAATAAAAAAATAGCAGAATAATTCAAAAAAATCTGAAATTTTGCACCCACTCAGAACACTGGATCATCTTGCTGACAAAAAAATTTCAGATTTTTTTGATTTTTTTGCTATTATTCGGCTATTTTTGAAAATTACTGTTCATTCATATGAACAGCGAACAGTGCTGCCGCCTCCCGGTGTGGCGGCAGCACTGTTCACTCACGTCCGTTGCCGTTCTGCTGTGCGAAAACCGTCCCCCGCGTAAACAGTGCCATAAACAGTGCTGCCACCTACCGGTGTGGCGGCAGGTGCCACGTGTTGGCTGGCGCGCCTGCCGCCACGGACGAGGGGGTCTTTTTTTGTCAATTTCATCCGAAGGAGGTCTTTTCTAGCAATTCCATTGGGCGGGTGGTCTTTTTGGACAAATAATCCGCACTCACCTGCGTGGAAACCGGTAACTCAGCTTCCAGCCAAAGGCAAGTCCTCGGCCGAGCCCGAGCATCGTGAGAGCGAAAGGGAACGTGAAAACCGGCCCCTGAAAGCAGTGATGTCCCAGCGCGACGAGTAGATGCAAGTGTCTTTTTTAACTATATGACCCTTTTACGATCTTATTGTTGTCCACTGACCCCCTCAAAAACTTACTTCGTGGTCTGACCCCTTCACTCGAGGCCAATAAATCTGGCGTTTTTAATACACTGCATGCCGCCAGTTCATCTTACGCCAATAAATGTCAACTAATCCGAGGTGGCAGTCACGCCTACGTGACAAGAAAAGTCAAAAGAATCTAATCGATTGGCGTGTATGCCAACTAAAATCGCCAAAGTCTACAGGCGTGTACATGGGACATGTCTTATGTGACGCCCCCGACTTAATCGTGCACTAATCATACACGCAAATGCACACGATCAAGCCTAAGGACTCACTTAAAGATATCACAACACAACTCTAGACACAAATTAAAATAATACAAGCTTTATATTACAAGCCATGGGCCTCGAGGGTTCGAATACATAATCTCCCATACAAGCGTCAGCGGAAGCATCAGATATCTGAGTACAGATATAAAAGAAAGACAGATAGGCCTTTAAAAGGCAAGGCAAAAGAAAACACTACGATCGAAAAGGCGCAGGCCTCCTGCCTGGGACCCTCCGAACCTACTCCTGGTCGTCAGCCAACTCGTAGTAGCCATCCTCGGGGTAGTAATAGTGATGGTTGATGTCTGCTAGAACTACGTCGGTATTTCCCCAAAGAGGAAGGGATGATGCAGCACAGCGACGGTAGGTATTTTCCTCAGTGATGAGACCAAGGTTATCGAACCAGTAGGAGAACCACGCAACACTACGTGAACGGCACCTGCACACAAATAACAAATACTCGCAACCCGACGTATTAAAGGGGTTGTCAATCCCTTTCGGGCAACGGCGCCAGAAATGGCTAGTGGACGGGAGAAAGTTGTAATAGATTGGATAAATAGATCTCGAATAAATGCAAAATAAAATAAAGTACAGCAAGGTATTTTTGGGTTTTGGAAATATAGATCTGAAAACAAAAGCAAATAAAAATAGATCGCGAAGGCAAATATATTAAAGAAGAGACCCGGGGGCCGTAGGTTTCACTAGTGGCTTCTCTCGAGAAAAATAGCAAACAGTGGGAAAACAATTACTGTTGGGCAATTGATAGAACTTCAAATACTCATGACGATATCCAGGCAATGATCATTATATAGGCATCACGTCCAAGATTAGTAGACCGACTCCTGCCTGCATCTACTACTATTACTCCACACATCGACCGCTATCCAGCATGCATCTAGTGTATTAAGTTCATGGAGAAACGGAGTAATGCAATAAGAATGATGACATGATGTAGACAAGATCTATTTATGTAGAAATAGAGCCCATCTTGTTATCCTTAATAGCAACGATACATACGTGTCGTTTCCCTTTCTGTCACTGGGATCAAGCACCGTAAGATCGAACCCATTACAAAGCACCTCTTCCCATTGCAAGATAAATAGATCAAGTTGGCCAAACAAAACCCAAATATCGGAGAAGAAATACGAGGCTATAAGAAATCATGCATATAAGAAATCAAAGAAGACTCAAATAACTTTCATGGATAAAAACATAGATCTGATCATAAACTCAAAGTTCATCGGATCCCAACAAACACACCGCAAAAAGAGTTAGATCATATGGATCTCCAAGAGACCATTGTATTGA
Organism: Thinopyrum elongatum; assembly: GCA_011799875.1. Taxonomy (NCBI): domain Eukaryota; kingdom Viridiplantae; phylum Streptophyta; class Magnoliopsida; order Poales; family Poaceae; genus Thinopyrum; species Thinopyrum elongatum. The sequence continues at coordinate 463,707,030 of CM022303.1, forward strand.
GAATCAAACGAGAGAGAGAAAGCCATCTAGCTACTAACTACGGACCCGTAGGTCTACAAAGAACTACTCACGCATCATCGGAGAGGCACCAATGGACATGATGAACCCCTCCGAGATGGTGTCTAGATTGGATCTGGTGTTTCTGGAACTTGCGGCGGCTGTAATTGATTTTCGTCGACTCCCATAGGGTTTCTGGAGTATTGGAGTATTTATATAGCAAAGAGGTGGTGCGGGAGGCCACCGAGGTGGGCACAACCCACCTGGGCGCGCTTGGGCCTCCAGGCGTGCCCTGGTGGGTTGTGCCCCCCTCGGGGCACCCCCCAGGTGCTTCTCCGGCCCACTGGATGTCTTCTGGTCCCAAAAAAATCCACAAAAAGTTTCGCTCCGTTTGGTATTGATTTCCTGCGATGTAAAAAACATGCAGAAAACAGCAACTGGCACTGGGCACTATGTCAATAGGTTAGTACCAAAAAATGATATAAAATGACTATAAAATGATTGTAAAACATCCAAGAATGATAATATAACAGCATGGAACAATAAAAAAATTATAGATACGTTGGAGACGTATCAGCATCCCCAAGCTTAATTCCTGCTCGTCCTCGAGTAGGTAAATGATAAAAACAGAATTTTTGATGTGGAATGCTGCCTAACATGTTTACCACATATTCTTTTCTTTATAGCATGGACATTTGGACTTTTATATGGTTCAAAGCAATAGTCTAGTTTTGACATGATAACTTAAATACTCAAGCATATCAACAAGCAACCATGTCTTTCAAAATATCAATGCTAAAATAAGTTATCCCTAGCCCATTATGTCAATCATTGATCCATTCATGAAACACACTCGCATATTAGCTACACCTAATGCTCAAGTACGATCATAGTGCCCCTTAGTTGGTGCTTTATAAGAGAAGATGGAGACTCAAATAAAAATTGCATAAAGTAAAAGAAAGGCCCTTTGCGGAGGGAAATAGGGATTTGTAGAGGTGCTAGAGCTCAAAGCGAAAATTGAGAGATAAAAACATTTTGGGAGGTATACTTTTCCCACCAACGAAAACGACTTAGAGTTCCCCACACTTTCCATGCTAGATATATCATAGGCGGTTCCCAAACAGAAAATAAAGTTTATTCATTTTTCCACCATACTTTCACTTTCCATGGCTAACCGTATCCACGGGTGCCCTCCATACCAACACTTTCCAAGGAATTTATTATTTGACAACATAAAGTAAATTCAATTATTCATTTTGGGACTGGGCATCCCTAATACCTTTGCCTTACTCTCGTGCAATGACAAGTGAATAAACACTCATCGTGAGAATAATACATCTAGCATGGAAAATATCGGCCACCCCTCACCGCCTCGTGAGCGGTACGAGCACACAAAAGAGAAATTTATTTTGAAAATTAGAGATGGCACATGCAAATTTGCTTACAACGGCAAAAGAATACCGCATATAGGTTGATATAGTGGACTCACATGGCAAAACTGGTTTAAAGGGTTTTGGATGCACAAGTAGTGATCATACTTAGTGCAAGATGAAGGCTAGCAAAAGATTGAGAAGCGACCAACCAAGAAACGAAAAATCTCATAAGCGAGCATTAAGCATAATTAACACCGAATAATACACCACAAGTAGGATATAATTTCATTGCATAACTATTGACTTTCGTGCATGCATAGCGAATCACAAACCTTAACACCAATATTCTTACTAAAGCATAATTACTCATCAACATAGCTCACATATCACATCATCATATCTCAAAACTATTACAAGGAATCAAGTTTATTTTCTCCAATGATCTTCATGAAAGTTTTTATTATATCCTTCTTGGATATCTATCACTTTGGGACTAATTTTCATGTGTTGCTTTTGATAAGCTCAAACAAATATAAGTGAAGATCATGAGCATAATATTTCTTTCTCTCAAATTAATTTAAGTGAAGCAAGAGAGAATTTCTTAAAAATTTTACTAACTCCCAAATAAATCTAAGTGAAGCATGAGAGCATTTCTTCAAAATTAATAAAGCACACCGTGCTCAAAAAGTTATAAGTGAAGCAATAGAGCAATTCCATAGCTCATAAAGATTTAAGCAATTCTAACAAGTCATGGCATAATTTTGGCTCTCTCAAATAGGTGTGTCCAGCAAGGATTCAAGACTTAAAACAAAAAGCAAAACAAGCAAAGACTCATATCATACAAGACGCCCCAAGCAAAACGCATAGTATGTGACGAATAAAAATATAGTTCCGAGTAAAATACCGATGGTCGTTAGAAGAAAGAGGGGATGCTACTCGGGCATCCCCAAGCTTAGTTGCTTGCTTCTATTTGGATAATAGCTTGGGATGCCATGGGCATCCCCAAGCTTAGGCTCTTCTTACTCCTTATTCCTTCATCCATCGTAAAATCACCCAAAACTTGAAAACTTCAATCACACAAAACTTAACAAAACCTTCGTGAGATCCGTTAGTATAAGAAAACAAATCACTACTATAATTACTGTATCAACCCAATTAATATTTTATTCTTGCATTATATCTACTGTATTACAACTTTTTCTATGGCAAAAACTCTTCAAAGAAAACCATAGAATCATTAAAACAAGCACACAGCGCAAAGAAAACAGAATCTGTCTAAAACGGAACAGTCTGTAGAAATCTGAATATTTCGAATACTTTTGTAACTCCAAAAATTCTAAAAAATTAGGACAACAGAGGCAATTTGTATATAAATCTTGTGTAAAAAATTCAGAATTTTTCATCTCTGCTGTGAATTTTCAAAATTGTTTTACTAGATGCAAAAGTTTCTGTTTTCCAACAAGATCAAATCAACTATCACCCAAATCATCCCAAAGGCTTTGCTTGGCACAAACACTAATTTAAACCACAAAAACACATCTAGTCAGAGGCATAATTGTGTATTTTATTGAAAACAGTAAGAAAACCAAAAAGTAAAAATATACAAGTTGGGTTGCCTCCCAACGAGCGCTATCGTTTTACGCCCCTAGCTAGGCATAACGCAAAAGATCTACGTATTGTCAACTTTGTTCTTGTTTTCCTTGGAGGTGTTTTTCTCAGGAGGCTTTGCAAAAACAACATAAAACACATTATCCATGGAAACTTTAGCACAATCAAGTTGCTTATCATCATATCCCTTTTGATTTCCGGCAGTGATCCAAGAATAATGTTGATTAACATCATTAAAAACTTGTTGGATAATATCTAAAACAGGGACTTGCTTTTTAAGATTCTCATCAAAGATTTGATTATCCCCAAGTAAATGTCTTAAAGCATAATCACTATTATAGAGAATTTCATATATCACGGGTTTTTCACGATTCATACCATAAAAATCAAAGATTTTCCTAGCTTCCCGTATCATGTAGTCAAATTCATTCATAAGAACAAGAGTGGCCAACTTTTTAGCTTTAGGATTCTTTATAACGGGTAACTCATAAAACAATCTTTGCAAGGTAGGATGAGTACGGATAAATCTATTTTCAAGTTTCAGAACTAGCGCTGAAATAGCTTCCGCATAAGATTTAGTCCTTTTAAGTATAGGAGCATCATCAAGACTCAAATTTCCAACACAATTGAAAAATTCTTGGATATGTTCTTTTCCCATAACATTCCCCTGCCCCAAAACAAAAGTTTTGGCATCTAGGTTACCCGTACGCTCCATTTTAGGAGTTAGGCCATCATCTGTTTCTGCCATACCAAAATCACTCATGATTGCAAGCAAAAAGATAGATCTGACGAGAAAATGGCGAACGAAAAAGAGGGCGAATAAAACGGCAAATTTTTGTGAAGTGGGGGAGAGAAAAATGAGAGGCAAATGGCAAATAATGTAAGGAGATGAGATTTGTGATTAGGAACCTGGTAGCTGTTGATGATGTCTCCCCGGCAATGGCGCCAGAAATTCCTTTTGATGTCTGCTAGAACTACGTCGGTATTTCCCCAAAGAGGTAGGGATGATGCAGCACAACGATGGTAGGTATTTCCCTCAGTGATGAGACCAAGGTTATCGAACCAGTAGGAGAACCACGCAACACTACGTGAACGACACCTGCACACAAATAACAAATACTCGCAACCCGACGTATTAAAGGGGTTGTCAATCCCTTTCGGGCAACGGCGCCAGAAATGGCTAGTGGACGGGAGAAAGTTGTAATAGATTTGATAAATAGATCTCGAATAAATGCAAAATAAAATAAAGTGCAGCAAGGTATTTTTGGGTTTTTGGAAATATAGATCTGAAAACAAAAGCAAATAAAAATAGATCGCAAAGGCAAATATATTAAAGAAGAGACCCGGGGGCCGTAGGTTTCACTAGTGGCTTCTCTCGAGAAAAATAGCAAACGGTGGGAAAACAATTACTGTTGGGCAATTGATAGAACTTTAAATACTCATGACGATATCCAGGCAATGATCATTATATAGGCATCACGTCCATAGACCGACTCCTGCCTGCATCTACTACTATTACTCCACACATCGACCGCTATCCAGCATGCATCTAGTGTATTAAGTTCATGGAGAAACGGAGTAATGCAATAAGAACGATGACATGATGTAGACAAGATCTATTTATGTAGAAATAGACCCCATCTTGTTATCCTTAATAGCAACGATAAATACGTGTCGTTTCCCTTTCTGTCACTGGGATCAAGCACCGTAAGATCGAACCCATTACAAGGCACCTCTTCCCATTGCAAGATAAATAGATCAAGTTGGCCAAACAAAACCCAAATATCGGAGAAGAAATACGAGGCTATAAGAAATCATGCATATAAGAGATCAAAGAAGACCCAAATAACTTTCATGGATAAAAACATAGATCTGATCATAAACTCAAAGTTCATCGGATCCCAACAAACACACCGCAAAAAGAGTTACATCATATGGATCTCCAAGAGACCATTGTATTGAGAATCAAATGAGAGAGATAAAGCCATCTAGCTACTAACTACGGACCCGTAGGTCTACAAGGAACTATTCACGCATCATCGGAGAGGCACCAATGGACTTGATGAACCCCTCCGAGTTGGTGTCAAGATTGGATCTGGTGTTTCTGGAACTTGCGGCGGCTGGAATTGATTTTCGTCGACTCCCCTGGGGTTTCTGGAATATTGGGGTATTTATAGAGCAAAGAGGCGGTGCGGGAGGCCACCGAGGTGGGCACAATCCACCTGGGCGCGCCTGGGCCTCCAGGCGCGCCCTGGTGGGTTGTGCCCCCCTCGGGGCACCCCCCAGGTGCTTCTCCGGCACACTGGATGTCTTCTGGTCCAAAAAAAATCCACAAAAAGTTTCGCTCCGTTTGGACTCCGTTTGGTATTGATTTCCTGCGATGTAAAAAACATGCAGAAAACAACAACTGGCACTGGGCACTATGTCAATAGGTTAGTACCAAAAAATGACTATAAAATGATTGTAAAACATCCAAGAATGATAATATAACAGCATGGAACAATCAAAAATTATAGATACGTTGGAGACGTATCAATGGTCGGCAGGGGCTGCTGTCTCAGGGGCTCCGTCACCTGGTCGCATCAAACGGATATGGGGAAAAAGAGGAAGCAAAGCAACCGTGAGTACTCATCCGAAGTACTCAGCAAGCAAGGATCTACACTACATATGCAACATTATCAAAGGAAGGCTGTATATGTGGACTAGGCTGCAGCAATGCCAGAATAGAGAAAAGGCCTAGTCCTATCGAAGACTAGAATCTTGAAGCCTCTTCAAGCATCTTCGAGCATCTTGCAGCATTTAGCAGAGTACAGAAAAACATAATATAAAGTAATAGTAGTGCAATCAACCTCACCCAGAGATCCTTCCTCGACTCCCTGCGAGAAAGCAATCCCAGAGCCATACTATCCGTTATCAACCTCGCCCAGAGATCCTTCCTCGACTCCCTGCGAGAAAGCAATCCCAGAGCCATACTATCCATTTCTCATCACAAGTATCCAGTTCTAGTTGTATCGATCAGGATACAACTCCGAGCGTCCGTTACCGAGGATCCGGCTATGCATAGATTAGTTCTTCCCTGCAGGGGTGCACCAACTTACCCACCACGCTAGCTTAACTCCGTCTGGACACACTTTTCTGGGTCATGCCCGGCCTCGGCCAAACGACACGCCGTAGTCCTACCTAGGCTCAGCAGAGAGGTCCCCGTAGGTCTATATCCTAAGCGCTCAGGGGTCTTGGGCCATCGCCCTGTGCACTCCGGGTCGTTGCGAGCAGGGTGAAGCCAGGCACCACCTCTCACTGGATGGCGCCGGTCCGTCCCGGCCGCGATGCTGAGATAGACGTCTGACAGAGCTTTCGAAAGAAACGTACGACGCAGAGTGCCCATAACTTATTCCCGCGTGATGGTTAGTGCTATCGGGCCTGAGGCCCACTCGGATCGAATATCCAAATCGTTAGTGTATTGGGGGTGTGCGGTAACGAGCAGAGACTCACGATCGAAGTGACCCCGTCGTCCCGTCTCGAGGACTTGCGGCAAGGGCTAAGAATACCCGGCCACGCCTCGTATTTAACTCTCGGGTACCCTCTAGGTCAACCCGTCTCCACATCACTCGCGGGTACCCCTCAGGTTCGACCCGCCTTTCCAAGTAACAGTCGTAAAGTCCAAGTATCCGTGTGTCCATAACATCAGGGAATCCGAGGTATCACCCTCGTTGGATTCCTACTCGATGTATCCGTCAAGGTGAACTTAGGAGGAATCACCCTCGATGGGTTCACACTTGAGGTGTAGCACGGCAACGTCGTTATCGGGAGTGGTGAAGGAGGAATCACCCTCGATGACCACGACCGAATAGCTACTCTACAGAGTTAACATCAGAAGTGCTAAATGAGGTATCACCCTCGGCACTCGATAGTAACGCTGCAGTGTCGTACAACTAAGGGGGTGATGTGCAGTGCCGGGGCCTGGCTGTCGATCACGCTGATCGAGTCATCTAATATTCCAGCGGGGGCAACTGGGTCAAAATGGGGGTCTCTGGTGGGACTCTACCCAGCCTATACTAAGCAGTTTAGGATAACCAGGAAGGTATCAACAGCAGCTACAAAAACAGGCTATGCATCAGAATAGGATAAACAGTAGCAGCAGCAATTTCTAATGCAAGCATAAGAGAGAAATAATAGGCGATATCGGCATGTTCAAAGGGGGGGTGCTTGCCTGGTTGCTCGGCGGCAAAGGCAGGGATCGTTAGTGGGGTCGTCGATCTCCGGAGCTGCGTCGGTCTCGGGGTCTATCGAAAGGGGAGGGGAAAGAAACAATAAATAAAGGCAGACAAATGCAATCACAGAAGCATGGCATGGCAGCACGTTATTCGAGAGATGCCCTAATGCAGTACTACGCAAGTTAGTGGGTGCGGAAAATTATCCGGGAGTGTTCTCCCAGCTCCGGGTGATTATCGGACAGATGAAACGGAGGGGAAGGTTCCATGTTCATCATGCTAGAGGCATGTGACAGGTATGAGGAGGGCATATTCGGATTCGTCTCGACGTTCTGAGCAACTTTCATGTATAAAGTTTTTCCATCCGAGCTACGGATGAATTACTATGAATTTCCGAAGTTTAAGCAATATCCGGTAACTCTCTGAAATTCTGCTAAGTCTGAGAATTGCTTAGCTTTAAACATCACTTAGCTGTTTTCCGGAGGCTATAGCTATTGTTTTGTCCATCCTATGAATTAGTGCCTTATGTCAATATTGATCACTTTCCTGTGATCTACCAAGATGGTATCAATTGCATCATTGTTAGAGTTCATTTGCTTAATCAAAACTTTACTTGAAAAGTGCCACTTGATGTTAATTCCAGAAACTGTTAAAATTATACGAACATAGGATTTTGTGATTTTCACAGGATTTAATCCATGCCTTATTTGAATTTGGTCCAATGGGGTAACTTGGAGCTTGTCAAGTGTACTACCCGCCCATATAATTCTTATCCACATTAGAAGTCGTTTTGATATTGTTTTGCTGTAGTACAGAGAGGTAGTTAGTGTAACCGTACCAAAGCTAGCTACTGCTACAGTAACATTCACTGCTGCAGTAACTGAATGTTACTGTAGCAGCGCAGCAGACGCAGGAGCAGCGGCTAGCAGGCGGGCGCGGGCGGCAGCAGTCGCGGACGGCGGTGCACGGGGCAGTGCGGGGAGCGGCGGGGCAAGGCCGGAGCCACACACACACACTACACGCACCACACACACACACCGAGCACGCACACACACAGACAACACGCACACCTAGCACACACAGCCACACATGGCCGCTCGGCCATGGCCTTGGCCATGGCTAGCAGCAGCAGCAGCCGGTGACGGCAGCACGCCGCAGAGCAGCGGCACAACGGCAAGAGCAGCAGCAGTGCGGGAGCGAGCAGAGCAGCGGACCAGCAGCAAGCCGCGGCGAGGCCACACGCGGGCGCGCGCGCACAGCAGGAGCAGTAACCGCACACACACACGTACGCGTACGCGGGGGGTTCAGGCACGACGGTGACGGCGGCCTACGGCATTCAAATCGAAGGGGGTGAGGGGGATCCGAGGGAGAAGCTCACCACAAAGCCGGGGACGTGGTCGGGGAGGCCGGGGGCGGATCGGAGCGGCCGCGAACGTCGTCGAACGCCGATGATGTACCGACGAAGATGTGCTCGATGCCGAGCGCACGGGGTGTGCTAGCTCTAATCCTTCGGGGTGGTGATGAAGCCGACCATGACGGAGCTGCCGGACCTGGTCTCAGGAAGCGGGGTGGCCATTGGCTGCGACTACCACAACGGCCATGGCGAGCAGAGCTCGGGCGCGATAGATTCGAAGGGGGCGACGCGAGGAGAGGAAGGAAGGAGGACTAGGGTTGTCTCACGCATCGGGGAGGGCCTTATACACATCGGGGGCTCGCTAGATGGTTGACACGACGGCCACGGTGGCGCGGATGCGTGCCACGCACAGCCCCTGCCTTCTCCTCTGTACTGAGATTGAAGGAGGCCTGTGGCGGGCTGGGCTAATACTGCAGCAATAGGCCTTTAGTGCACAGTAGACCTTTAGCATTTTCCCTTCTCCCTTTTTCTGCAATTCAAGCAGCTACGGGTTTGCAATTATTTGGGCTACCAAATGATTTTTGCAAAGCGTGAAACTTGGCACATAATTCAAGCACGATATTACCAGGTTGTACAAAAAGTTTTAACCTCTTTTGCATTCATTTGATTTTTGGTTTGAATTTAAAAGTGATGGAAGGGTGATGTTGGATCATTCAAAAATAGCTAGGGGCATCTTTGAAGTCTCAATTAATGTTGGTTTTATTTTTATAATAGCTTTAGGATTAGTTGCAATATCATGAACATTTTTGTTTTGCTGTTTGGATATTTATTATTTGGACTTTCTTTTAAATTGGAATTTGAAGTAGAAATGTTTCTTAACTGCTTTGCTTATGGCATAATGGTTATGACTTGGCATGATTAAGAGGTGATCACTGTAGTTGATACATGGGGGTGTTACATCTTCCTCGTTGCTTCGTCTTCCCCGATTCGATCTACTCCGGCGAACTTCACCATGAACGCAGCCTCCTGCTCGCCTATGACATGGCCGCCTCGGCCCCGACCGCGCCACCCGCCGCCCGTCCCCAGCCGCGCCCCCCGCCGCCCGGCCCCGTTCACGCCACCCGCCGCCCGTACAAGCAGATGGGTGCGCCATGGCGCTTCCCTGGCGAGCCGACCAGTGCTCCCGACGGTAAGAACGACCTCCACCTCACTGGATCCGGCCCACCTCGACCCCGGCGATCTCCACCTTCTCCCTTCGAGCCCACTTCCATCCCAGTCTCCACACCTCTTGCCGCGCCGAGCTTCGTGGTGGCGGCTATGGCGTAGGAGCTCTGGGTAGTCCCCGCGGTGAGAAGACAACCATGGCACGATAATCGATGCAAGCTCATGGACGCGGCTGGGCGACGGATGGCTGCTGGATGGCGGGGTAGTGACTCCGGCAGCGAGGTGCACGGCGGGCCATGGTGTGATGCCCCCGGCTTAATTGTGCACTGATTATACACGCAAATGCACACGATCAAGCCTAAGGACTCACTTGAAGATATCACAACACAACTCTAAAATATAAATAAAGCCATACAAGCTTTATATTACAAGCCAGGGGCCTCGAGGGCTCGAATACATAGCTCGATGGCATACAAGCGTCAGCGGAAGCATCAGATATCTGGGTATAGATATAAAAGAGAAACAGAGATAAGCCTTTAAGAAGGCGGGGCAAAATAAAACACTACGATCGAAAGATGTAGGCCTCCTGCCTAGGACCCTCTGAATCTACTCCTGGTCGTCGGCCAGCTCGTGGTAGTAGCCACCCTCGGGGTAGAAGTGGTAGCTGAAGTCGTCAATCGGGACAGCGGTCTCAGGGGCTCCGACATCTGGTTGCATCGAATGGATATAGGGGAAAAAGAAAGTAAAGCAACCGTGAGTACTCATCCGAAGTACTCAGCAAGCAAGGATCTACACTACATATGCAACATTTTCAAAGGAAGGCTGTATATGTGGACTGGGCTGCAGAAATGCTAGAATAGAGAGGAAGGCCTAGTCCTATCGAAGACTAGCATCTTCAGCATCTTCATCGGTCTTGCAGCATTAGAAGAGTGCAGATTAGCATAATGTAAAGTAGTAGTAGTATTAAGTAACAGTCTCGCCCAGAGGTCCTTTCTCGACTCCCTGCGAGAAAGCGATCCCGGAGCCACATATCCAGGTACCATCCCAAGTTCTAGTTGTACCGATCGGGATACAACTCCGAGTGTCCTTTACCGTGGGACCGGCTATCGATAGATGTTTTCTTCCCTGCAGGGGTGCACCAACTTACCCACCACGCTCGCTTAACTCTTGCCGGACACACTTTCCTGGGTCATGTCCGGCCTCGGCCAAACAACACACCACAGCCCTACCTACAGCTCAGCAAAGAGGTCCTCGCCAGTCTACCTCCTAAGCGCTCAGGGGTCTTGGGCCATCGCCCTGTGCACTCCGGGTCGTTGCGAGCAGGGTGGATACCAGCACCGCCATGAATGGCCGGCATGATTCGACCGTGCCGCACTGCTGAACTGGACGTCTGACAGAGCTTTCGACTGATGCTACGATGCAGAGTGCCCATAACTATTCCCACGTGATGGTTAGTGCTATCAGGCCGTAGGCCTGCTCGGATCAAATATCCAAATCGTTAGAGGACTAGGGGCTTGCGGTAACGAGCAGAGACTCACGGTCGATGTGACCCCGTCGCCCCGTCTCGAGGACTTGCTGCAAGGGCTAAGAATGCCCGGCCGCGCCTCGTAAAATAACTCACGGGTAGCTATCCATCATTCGCGGGTACCCCTTAGGGTCGACCCGCCTATAGTTTCATGGTTCAGTGCAAAGCCATAGTAACCACAGTAACCGTGTGTCTAACACCAAGGGGAACCCTGAGGAATCACCCTCGATGGAATTCCACCTGATGTAATCATCAAGGTGAACGAAGGAGGAATCACCCTCGAGGTCCACACTTGAGGTGTTGCACGACTTCGTCGTTATCGGGGGTGGTGTAGGAGGAATCACCCTCGCTAACCACAACCGATTAACTAACCTACAAGGTTATCATCAGAAGTGCTGACGAGGTATCACCCTCGGCACTCGATAGTAACCCAGTAGTGTCGAGCAACTAAGGGGGAAGGGAGGTGCGGTGCCGGGGCCTGGCCTTCGATCCTGTTGATCGGGTCATCTGAGAATCCAGCGGAGCAGTCGGGACAAGTGGGGGTCACTGATGGGTTTCTACCCATTCTATTCTAAATAGTTTAGGATGAACAGGAAGGTATCAACAGCAGGTTACAATAAACAGGCTATACAACAGAAATAGGATAACAGTAACAGTAGCAAAATCTAATGCAAGCAAGAGAGAATAGAATGGGCGATATCAGGATGCTCAAAGGGGGGGCTTGCCTGGTTGCTCGGCGGCAAAGGCAAGGTCGTCAGGGGTCGTCGATCTCCGGAGCTGCGACGGTACTGGGCTCTATCGAGAGAGAAGAGGGGGAGGAAACAGATAAATACAAGGCAAGCAAAGTAACACAGAGCTTGCTTTGCTAACGTGCAGTGCAGGGTTGCCTAAAAGTATGTCTAAGTCATATTAGTTATTTTAGGGTTTAAGTTGAATTTATTAACCGGTGTATATGCGCTATTCACCTAACGAAAATGGGCAAAAAGTTACGGGTTCACCTCCGTAGATGATCCCGTCACGGAAACAGACGGCACGGTCAGCTTCGTCTCGTCGTTCTGATCTGTACAAAGTTTTTCCATCCGAGCTACGGATTATTTTCTATGAATTATCAAAGTTTTAGCAATATTCTAAATTTTCTGTTTATTAATATTTCAAAAAAAATTAAAATGAAAATGCTATGGGTACCCACTGGTGCACCCAGCAGAGTGCTGGTGTGGTTGTGCTCGCCGCGGCGGATCTGGGGCGAGAGGGGAGGAGCTGCGGGGGGAAGAGGACGAGGGCGAACCCTAGGGCGTCGGGGGTGATCTTATCGGCGCCGGGAAGCCGCGGATGGGCGACACGGCGATGGGCGTCGGCGTGTCGGCGCGGGCGCGCGACAGCGCGCGATGAAGACGATGATGCGACAAGGTGGGCTGGGCTGCTCCTGTTTGACTAGAGCCCAGCGCCATAGTAGCAGTTAGGCCCTTTTTGTATTTTTTCTATTTTCTGTTATGTTTTCTGTTTTCCTTCCTGTTTTGCAAATTCCTAAGCCACCAGATGACTTTTGCAAAATATGTGACTTAGCCCAATAATTGTAGAGTATTATTAGCTAACACCAGAAATTAGTTTGGGCCAAACATGATTTCATTTGGATTTTTATTAAATGAAATGGGATTAAAAGGGTGTTGTTTGCTACTGCTTGAGGTTGTTAGGGTTACTAAACTAATCCATTTAATGTTGATTACAATTTTATAATTGCCTCTGGATTATTTGCTATTTAATGAACATTTTAGTTTTCCAAATTGAACAACTTTTATCTTCACTTTAAGTTTGAGTTGAAATTTGAATTGGATGTTGAAATGGATTATGACACTAATGATGACCAAGCATTGTTGAACATGATGACTTGGCATTATCAGAAGGCAATCACTGTAGCCATTACATAGGGATGTTACAATTCTCCTCCACTAAAAGAAATTCTCGTCCCGAGAATTCAGGAGGTAGAAGGAAATAGGTCGGGGTATTCCTTGCGAAGATGGTCCTCGCGTTCCCAAGTGGCTTCATCTTCAGTATGATTTGACCACTGCACTTTCAGGAACTTGGTAACCTTCGGACGGGTCCGACGTTCAGCTTCATCGAGAATGCGGATCGGATGCTCCTTAGAAGAAAGATCATCTTGCAATTCGAGCATCTCGTGATCCACTGCTCGGTGCGGAGATTCTTTGAAGCATTTACGAAGTTGCGACACATGGAAGACGTCGTGGATATGAGAGAATTGTGGTGGCAACTCCAGTTTATATGCCACCTGACCACGTCTAGCAACAATGCGGAAAGGACCAATGTAGCGTGGAGCTAGCTTGCCCTTGATTCCGAAACGGTGAGTGCCCTTCATAGCAGTGACTCGCAGATAAGCCTGATCACCAGGTTGATAAGTCAAACCCCATCGTTTGTGATAATAGTTGCTCTTCTGACGGTCCTGGGCCGCCTTGAGATTTTCTCGAACGATACGGACTTGCTCTTCGGCATGTTGAATAATATCTGGACCCACGAGCGGTCGTTCCCCAGTTTCTGACCAATTCAGAGGGGTTCGACACTTACGTCCATATAGAACTTCGAAGGGGGCCATTTTCAAGCTGGCTTGATAGCTGTTGTTATAAGAGAACTCGGCATACGGGAGAGATTCTTCCCACTTCTTGCCGAAAGAAATAACACAAGCCCGAAGCATGTCTTCAAGCACTTGATTGACTCGCTCGACTTGGCCTTGGGATTGGAGGTGATATGCTGAACTCCAGGTGATATGAGTTCCCATAGCTTCTTGGAAACTTTCCCAGAACTTTGAGGTGAAAAGACCGCCACGGTCTGAACTAATCTCTTTCGGAATACCGTGGAGTGATACAATTCTAGAGATTTATAATTCTGCTAACTGACTAGCAGTGATCGTCTCCTTGACAGGCAGAAAGTGTGCAACTTTAGAGAGTTGGTCGACGACGACAAGAATAGCATCGTGACCCTTCTATGACCTGGGAAGTCCTGTAATGAAATCCATCTGAACCTTATCCCATTTCCACAGAGGAATAGGAAGTGGTTGCAGAATTCCGGCAGGCTTCTGATGTTTTGACTTAACGCGATGACACACATCACATTCAGCAACATAGCGAGCAATATCCTGCTTCATTCTAGACCACCAGTACCTTTGACGGAGATCACGATACATCTTGGTGCTACCCGGATGAATAGATAGCGGTGTGTCATGTGCCTCCTTCATGACCTTGTCAGTCATTAGCTCGAAGTGAGGTACATCAATGCGGTCTCTAAAGTACAAGGTTCCATCTTCAGACAGCGAGAAATCCCTGTACTTTTCCAGGTGAAGATATTTCTTCATCAGATCAACTTCAGCATCTTTAGCTTGTGCACTCTTAACAGCCTTCTCAAGGTCTGGTTCAACTGCCAAGGTTTTTAGGTATCCTTGAGGAACTATCTCGATATTTAACTTTCGAAGCTCTTCATACAGAAGTGGTTGCTCTAGCTGGACTTCAAGTTCACAGCAATAGGATTTGCGACTCAATGCATCAACCATTACATTAGCCTTGCCAGGGGTATAAGAAATACCCAAATCATAGTCCGCAATGGTCTCCATCCATCTTTGCTGACGGAGGTTTAGAGATGGCTGAGTGAACAAGTACTTCAGACTTTTATGATCCGTGTATATCTCGCAACAATTACCGAGAAGGTAATGTTGCCACAACTGCAGTGCATAGATGACAACAGCTAGTTCTAGATCATGTACTGGATAATTCTCTTCATGCGGGCGCAATTGACGAGAGCCATAAGCAATCACTTTACGCTCTTGCATTAGGACACAGCCTAATCCTTCACGGGATGCGTCACAATAGATCACAAAATCTTTGCGAGAATCTGGAGGAGCTAGCACTGGGGCAGATGTCAGCTTGTCTTTGAGTGTTTGAAAACTTTCCTGACACTTTTCTGTCCACTCAAACTTTACGCCCTTGTAAAGCAGATCAGTCAAAGGCTTAGCAATCTTTGAGAAATTCTCGACAAAGCGACGGCAATAGCTTGCAAGGCCGAGAAAACTTCTGACTTGCTTGACATTCTTCGGTGGAGTCCATTCAGGAATAGCATGTACTTGTTCTGGGTTAATGGCAATGCCATCTTTGGAAATCACATCGCCGAGATACATCACTTCAGATAACCAGAACTCGCATTTTGAATACTTGGCATATAGCTGATGTTCACGCAGCCTTTCCAGTACAAGCCGAAGATGTTCGGCATGTTCTTCTTCATTCTTCGAATAAACCAGAATATCATCCAGATATACCATGACTAATTTGTCGAGATAATCCATGAAGATGTAATTCATTAACCGGGAGAAGGTTGCTGGAGCATTGGTTAAGCCGAAAGACATGACAGTGTACTCATAAGAACCATAGCGAGTAACGAATGCTGTCTTCGGAATATCCTCTTCACGAACTCGGATCTGATGATATCCCAATCTCAAATCAAGCTTAGAGAATACTGAGGAACCAGCAAGTTGATCATACAGATCGTTGATTCTGGGAAGCGGATACTTGTTCTGAATTGTTGCTTGGTTGATAGGTCGATAATCTTGAACCAACCGATTCGTACCATCCTTCTTCTTGACAAAGAGGGAAGGTGCTCCCCAAGCAGAGGAACTGGGGCGGATGAAACCCTTCTTAAGTGACTTATCGATTTCTTCCTTAAGCTCGAGAAGGTGGTGTGGAGGCATCTTATAAGGACGCTTCGCAATAGGAGTTGTGCCTGGTTTCAAGTCGATGACAAACTCGACAGCTCTAGTAGGGGGAATTCCTGGAAGTTCTTCAGGAAAGACATCCTGGAAATCATGAACAACTGGAACGTTCTCAATGCCTTCAAGAGGTGAAGCATTCAATGCATTCAGAACATATATCTGATTCTCAGCATTCTGAACTGTTCGAGCTGAGTATTTGACTGTCTGGCCAGAGGGGTGAGTGAGCTGGACTGTCTTGGTAGCACAGTCAATCAGAGTCTTATGCGCTGTCAACCATTCCATACCAAGAATGATATCAATGTTGGATGGTCCGAGCACAACGAGGGAAGCCGAAAAAAGTAGACCTCCAATCTCGATGTGGTTGTGGTGGTTTACCATTGAGGTTTGCCACTTGGACCCCGGAGATTGAACCGCTAGAGGAGTGGGTAATTCTTCCATGCCTAGTCCATGCAACTGAGCAAATTGTTGGGACACGAAAGCATGCGATGCTCCTGAATCAAAGAGAACAGAAGCTGGCACTGAATTAACATGAAGGGTACCCATCACAATTGTTGGTTCCTTCAGGGCCTTTTCAGCATCGACATGATTGACATGGCCAATTACAATAGCAGCCGGTATAATATTACGGTTCCTGAATCGGCGGTTTCGACAGCTCTTCTTACGACCAACAGGAGGACGTGGTGCAACTTGAGGAGTTGCCATAGCATTAGGCTGTCCACCCTGAACTGTTAGCTGTCTCGGCGGTGAAGGCAGACGAGGTGCAACATATGATGGCCTTGGTGTTGGAGCAGGTCGGTGATAAACATTGTGCGGAATCCAGACTCGATGTTTCTGAACAGGCTGACCCGAGGATGAGCCAACATCACGAGTGCGTTTGAGCGACTCCTGGTATTTAGCCAGACCAGTTTCAACTCGGTAGGCTTGGCTGACAAGCGTCACAAAGTCCTCACAATCAAGGACAAGAAGTGCGAGCTGTATATCGGAACGCAGTCCTTCACGGAATTTCTCCTGCTTGCGAGCGTCAGTGTCAACATCATCTTTAGCATAGTGGGATAATTCGAGAAATTTCCTCTGATATTCATCCACAGTCAATGTGCCCTGTGAGAGTTTGCGGAACTCCTGCTTCTTCTGGTTGATCAGACCTGGAGGAATGTACCGTGCACGAAAAGCTGACTGGAATTCCAGCCAATTGGTTACAGTCTCTGCAGGCAACATATCCTTGTGGCTTTCCCACCATTGAGCAGCAGGACCCTTCAAGTGAAATGTCGCAAAGGTGACATAACTGTCAGGGGCCACATTAGCTGACTCCATCTCAAACAGGATGTCACGAAGCCAATTATCAGCATCCATAGGATTGGTGGAGTTACGGAAAACAGATGGATTTAGGCGCACAAATTCTGACAGTGAGATCGGTCTAGGCTCCTGACGAGCATCGTTGCGTTCCAAACGTTTTACCAGACTCTCGTTGAGCTGACGGTTCAATTCAAACTGCTGCATCATTGCGGCAATATAGGGTGGAGGTGGAGGATCGTCAACCATCCTGCCAAATTAACAGGGACAGTTTAGCAAGAAAAACTGCAGGTGTATGGAATGATTCATGAAGTAACACGCACAACAGAAGGAAGTGCAATAGATACTTCATCATATTCGCACCAGACATTCAAATCCACACATAGCCTCGGTTACAATCCGGCATTACGACAGCTGAAAGGGGAAGGCTAGACAACTAGGCGGCGCGCAGACACGCGGTAAGGAAGTACACAACGAGACATAGCAAAGGCTACATCAACGTCGGAGAAAACTGTTGAAGCGAGGAATCTGCAAGTGACAACACAGGGTGCCCTCGATAAAATGATCCTGTAAGCAGAACCTGGTCCACATTCTTGGAGCAAGAGGGAATATTTTCAGAACTTCGGGTGGATGTGATCACGAGAACCTAATGTTGGAGTTAGTAAAATTTTAACCTGAAAGGAAGAGAGATCAGAGTCCCAGAGTAAAGGTCGAGGAGTAAAAGATCCTAATACCACCCATTCGGCGTCGTGGGCCCGTAAGCCACACAGCCAAGTTAGTAAAACAGTTTTGGTTTTCTAGTCTCAACTTCGGCCAAGGAGTTGGAAAGGGGGTTCCTAGGGGCAGTCGGCTCTGATACCAACCTGTGATGCCCCCGGCTTAATCATGCACTAATTATAAACGCAAATGCACACGATCAAGCCTAAAGACTCACTTGAAGATATCACAACACAACTCTAAAACATAAATAAAGTCATACAAGCTTTATATTATAAGCCAGGGGCCTCGAGGGCTCGAATACATAGCTCGATGGCATACAAGCGTCAGCGGAAGCATCAGATATCTGGGTACAGATATAAAAGAGAAACAGAGATAAGCCTTTAAGAAGGCGGGGCAAAATAAAACACTACGATCAAAAGGCGTAGGCCTCCTGCCTAGGACCCTCCGAACCTACTCCTGGTCATCGGCCAGCTCGTGGTAGTAGCCACCCTCGGGGTAGAAGTGGTAGCTGAAGTCATCAATCGGGATAGCGGTCTCAGGGGCTCCGACATCTGGTTGCATCGAATGGATATGGGGGAAAAAGAAAGTAAAGCAACCGTGAGTACTCATCCAAAGTACTCAGCAAGCAAGGATCTACACTACATATGCAACATTTTCAAAGGAAGGCTGTATATGTGGACTGGGCTGCAGAAATGCCAGAATAGAGAGGAAGGCCTAGTCCTATCGAAGACTAGCATCTTCAGCATCTTCATCAGTCTTGTAGCATTAGAAGAGTGCAGATTAGCATAATGTAAAGTAGTAGTAGTATTAAGTAACAGTCTCGCCCAGAGGTCCTTTCTCGACTCCCTGCGAGAAAGCGATCTCGGAGCCACATATCCAGGTACCATCCCAAGTTCTAGTTGTACCGATCGGGATACAACTCCGAGTGTCCTTTACCGTGGGACCGACTATCGATAAATGTTTTCTTCCCTGCAGGGGTGCAACAACTTACCCACCACGCTCGCTTAACTCCGGCCGGACACACTTTCCTGGGTCATGCCCGGCCACGGCCAAACGACACACCGCAGCCCTACCTACAGCTCAGCAGAGAGGTCCCCGTCGGTCTACCTCCTAAGCGCTCAGGGGTCTTGGGGCATCGCCCTGTGCACTCAGGGTCGTTGCGAGCAGGGTGGATACCAGCACCGCCACGAATGGCCGGCACGATCCGACCGTGTCGCACTGCTGAACTGGATGTCTGACAGAGCTTTTGACTGATGCTACGATGCAGAGTGCCCATAACTATTCCCACGTGATGGTTAGTGCTATCAGGCCGTAGGCCTGCTCGGATCAAATATCCAAATCGTTAGAGGACTAGGGGCTTGCGGTAACGAGCAGAGACTCACGATCGATGTGACCCCGTCGCCCCGTCTCGAGGACTTGCTGCAAGGGCTAAGAATGCCCGGCCGCGCCTCGTAAAATAACTCACGGGTAGCTATCCATCATTCGCGGGTACCCCTTAGGGTCGACCCGCCTATAGTTTCATGGTTTAGTGCAAAGCCATAGTAACCACAGTAACCGTGTGTCTAACACCAAGGGGAACCCTGAGGAATCACCCTCGATGGAATTCCACCTGATGTAATCGTCAAGGTGAACGAAGGAGGAATCACCCTCGAGGTCCACACTTGAGGTGTTGCACGACTTCGTCGTTATCGGGGGTGGTGTAGGAGGAATCACCCTCGCTGACCACGACCTATTAACTAACCTACAAGGTTATCATCAGAAGTGCTGACGAGGTATCACCCTCGGCACTCGATAGTAACCCAGTAGTGTCGAGCAACTAAGGGGGAAGGGAGGTGCGGTGCCGGGGCCTGGTCTTCGATCCCGTTGATCGGGTCTTCTGAGAATCCAGCGGAGCAGTCGGGACAAGTGGGGGTCACTGATGGGTTTCTACCCAGTCTATTCTAAATAGTTTAGGATGAACAGGAAGGTATCAACAGCAGGTTACAATAAACAGGCTATGCAGCAGAAATAGGATAACAGTAACAGTAGCAAAATCTAATGCAAGCAGGAGAGAATAGAATGGGCGATATCGGGATGCTCAAAGGGGGGGCTTGCCTGGTTGCTCGGCGGCAAAGGCAAGGTCGTCAGGGGTCGTCGATCTCCGGAGCTGCGACGGTACTGGGCTCTATCGAGAGAGAAGAGGGGGAGGAAACAGATAAATACAAGGCAGGCAAAGTAACACAGAGCTTGCTATGCTAACGTGCAGTGCAGGGTTGCCTAAAAGTATGTCTAAGTCATATTAGTTATTTTAGGGTTTAAGTTGAATTTATTAACCGGTGTATATGCGCTATTCACCTAACGAAAACGGGCAAAAAGTTACGGGTTCACCTCCGTAGAGGATCCCATCACGAAAACAGACGGCACGGTCAACTTCGTCTCGTCGTTCTGATCAATTTTCGTGTACAAAGTTTTTCCATCCGAGCTACGGATTATTTTCTATGAATTATCAATGTTTTAGCAATATTCTAAATTTTCTGTTTATTAATATTTCAAATTATTTTTAAAATGAAAATGCTATGGGTACCCACTGGTGCACCCAGCAGAGTGCTGGTGTGGCTGACAGTGGGCCCCAGTTGACTGCCCAGTCAGCAATCAACTGGGGGCATGACTAGTCAAAAGGGGCCCACTGGACCCACCAGTCAGTGACTGGACTGGTCCAGTCAGCTGGTTGACCAGTCAACTGGGTCCAGTGGGACCCAGTGGTCAGCCTCTGGTTAATTTAACAGTAGTTAGGTTAATTTTAATACTCTAATTAAGACGTGGGCCAAGTCTGTCAGTGTCACAGCTGTTAGGGGGTTAGTTTAACACTAATCCTAACTGCTACAGTGACATGGCCCACTCGTCAGTGGGTGTTAGGCACGGGGTTAGTGAGCTAATCACTGGGCCCCACCGGTCAGCTGCCCACCGGCGTTCAAACGCGGTGGCGCGCCGGCAGCGACCACAGGAACGACGGGGTGGCTCGGGATCCGCCGTCCGGCGACCATTCGGTGCGCGGATGGGCGGGATCGAATGCGGGCAAAGCCGCGCTTCGAACTGCGGCGGTGGAAGCAGCAGGGGAGGCCGGAAGTGGCCGGTGCAGCGACGGCGGACGACGGTGCATACGGGAGCTGCGACGGCACGGCACAGCGGCTCGAACGGGGGCAAACGGATGGTGCTGGCCGCACCACGGGAGTGCCCCGAGCACGTCCATGTGCTCGGACGGCCATGGCAAGAACTACTGCGATGGCGGGGAGCTTTGCGGCGGAGCCGAGCTCGGCCATGGTGGGCGCGGTGGCTACGGGCGACGTAGGGCAACACAGAGTGGGGGAGATGGAGGGGAAAGCTCACCGGGCGCCCAAGAAAGGCCCTCGACGGCTTAGGAGCTGCAGAGGAGCTCGCGGTCGACGGGGATCGCCAGCGACAAAGAGGGTGAAGTCGAGGTCAATCTCGTCTCTGCGGTCCTCCCCGAGCTCGATGGCGAGGTGCAGAAGAAGGAGTCAAGCGCGGCGGAGTCGATGGGCTCAACGGGGCGACGATTGGGAGGCCGTGGCCGCGCTAGTCCATGGCCATGGCGGCGGCGCCGTTCGGCTGTGCTCGCCGCGGCGGATCTGGGGCGAGAGGGGAGGAGCTGTGAGGGGAAGAGGACGAGGGCGAACCCTAGGGCGTCGGGGGTGATCTTATCGGCGCCGGGAAGCCGCGGATGGGCGACACGGCGACGGGCGTCGGCGTGTCGGCGCAGGCGCACGACAGCGCGCGATGAAGACGACGATTCGGCAAGGTGGGCTTGGCTGCTCCTGTTTGACTAGAGCCCAGCGCCACAGTAGCAGTTAGGCCCTTTTTCTATTTTTTTCTATTTTCTATTCAGTTTTCTGTTTTCCTTCTTGTTTTGCAAATTCCTAAGCCACCAGATGACTTTTGCAAAATATGTGACTTAGCCCAATAATTGTAGAGTATTATTAGCTAACACCAGAAATTAGTTTGGGCCAAATATGATTTCATTTGGATTTTTATTAAATGAAATGGGATTAAAAGGGTGTTGTTTGCTACTGCTTGAGGTTGTTAGGGTTACTAAACTAATCCATTTAATGTTGATTACAATTTTATAATTGCCTCTGGATTATTTGCTATTTAATGAACATTTTAGTTTTCCAAATTGAACAACTTTTGTCTTCACTTTAAGTTTGAGTTGAAATTTGAATTGGATGTTGAAATGGATTATGACACTAATGATGACCAAGCATTGTTGAACATGATGACTTGGCATTATCAGAAGGCAATCACTGTAGCCATTACATAAGGATGTTACACATGGCGTCTACGTGTGGCGAGGACGGCCGTCGGCGCTGTGAGGCAGCAGAGGCGACGGGGCGAGCGAGGTGATGCTGTGGCGGAGCGGCGAGGGTGGTCCAGCGCCCTGCCATGGCGGCGGCGGGGCCGGCCGAAGCGGATGCGCGCCCAACCTCCGGGAACGCTAATAGCGACAAGTAGTATGGAATGTGCAAGGAAGAAGAAGGCCACCCTCCCGTAATTATTGGATGGTCTGAAACAGTAGCGGAGAAACGCCATTCGGTTTGGTGCATTTGACTTTTGCCACGTCAGTCAAACTGCCAACTCGGATTAAAGACGCCGGATTTGTGGGCGGCATCACGGGTATTAAAGACACCAGATCTTTAGACTTGCTTAAAGGGGGTCAGGCAACGAAATAAGATTTTTAGAGAGTCAGTGGACAAAATAAGATCTTAAAAGGGTCATATATAGTAAAAAAGACACTAGATGCAACAGCATGGCGGAGCCCGAAATGAAGATCCGAGGACGGTCCATGGATATATCTATCCTCTCTCTCCGGTGGTTCTGTTGCTGTTGCTGGGGCCATCCATGCACTACGAGCGAGCGCGATAAAGCTCTTCAGGAAGCATCCATCTACCTGCATCTGGGCATCGAACCAACCTCAATTAATCCATTGGGTCCGGGCGGGCCGGTGGGAACGCGGAGCTACACGGGACCATGCTGGCCCTGGCACGTCCGTGAATATACTACACCACTGCTGTGCTGACCGCCCTGTAGTTTGAATGTTATTTTGCGTCGACCAAAGTCGCGGGTGAAATTCTGCTCTGCATGCGGTGCCGGTCCACAGGACTGTACACGTGCATCATTTCTCTTATCACGGCAATATATTATTCTAGTGTAATTTTTTATATATATATATTATGAGACTGAGTAGTATATTTTTTTTTAACACAGTACATACGCAAGCGCTCATATACACGCGCATACACTCATCCTTATGAACGCACACACGCACACCCTATTCATATGAGCACCTCCGAAAGACTGAGCCGGCATATCATCTTGAAATTTACGAAGTCACCGAAGGCACCTCGTCGTCGACGGGAACGTCTACTCCCACTGAATGCGCATCGTCGGAAACCCTGAAATAAATCCAGAAATAAATACGAGCACCAGAATTTGAACCCTGATGGGTTGGAGATACCACAGTCCCTCTAACTATCCAACCACAGGTTGGTTCGCGACTGAGTAGTATACTATCAAGTCTTTTTCGTGTGTATATTGTTGTTAATTTAATGCCTAGATGTACAGCAATAACATGATGTTAAGAGCTACTACCTGGGTTCTAAAATGTAAGAGCATCTACAGCCGGGCGGCTCAAACCTGCCTCATATGCTCGGACGGGCTGTTCGATCACGATTTTTTTATCCAGACAGCCCCTTCAAACGGCCGGGCTGACCGGCGCCCCTCATATCCAGCCCAAATATGGGACGAATATGGGACGCCCGGGCACGCCCGCCACGTCAGACCCGGCCCACGTTGGCCCACGCGACCCCACATAAATTCCTCCTCGTTCGCTTGTCGGACCAAACCCTAACCACTTCACTCCCCTCCCCGTCACTCTCCTTCACCACCCAAGCTCGTCTCCGACTCCTTCCGGCCGTCTCCGGCATGGCGGGCACCGGATTTGAGTCCTTTAGCTCATGATCCGCCGACCCCGAGCTCGTCATACACGGCCCTGAAGAGGAGATGGTCGTTTGGCTTGCGCTCTGCCGCGCCCGGGAGGAGGCCCGTACACGGCAGCGCTCGGACTCCTTCCATCGAAAATCCATTGCGTCCGCCCAAATGGAGCATGGATCCGGCGCTAGGCCAGCCGTAACTGCCTCGCCGGAGACCGTGCGGTTTGTCTGGCGTTCGAATGCGCTGGCGGACGCGCAACCCCTCTGTTGGCGCACCGAGCATGGGGACGCACCTTGTCCGACGAGGCCATGGAGGCCATGGCACGGCGTGCCCGCCGTGTAAGGCACCGGCGCGGGAGGCGGCGGCAACCCTCGCGGCGGTGGACGTCGGCGAGGCGGAGTCGCATTCACTGGCGCCCCGTATGGCGCATCAGTCCGGGCGCCGCAAGCCGCCTCTTCGTCGACGTCCGCGGCTCGTCCCAGGACGGATCCGTCACCGGTCTGACGTCCACCGGCACCGTTCGGGTTTCGGGCTCCGACGAGAAAGAGTAGGGCATAGGAGACGGCGGCGTCTTGAGTCCTTTGAGCCGGCTCGTGTCCCATGCCCTACTCTACCTTGCCGGCGACCGGACCAACACTCTGAGGAGCGTCAGGGGCGGCGCCAGCATGGGGCCATGTAGGGGCGGCCGCCCAAAATTTTTGCAACGTAGGTTACCTCCCCTGCTAATTTGGCCCGTGGCCGCCATGGGAGAGAGCCGAGCTCTTTTTTTTTTGAAAGGGAGAGCCGAGCTCTGTTCCAACCGTTATGTTCCGTCGTAAGTTCAGCCGAGAAAGAAGACGACGAGAGAGATAACCATTCGCATGAGAAATGGGCCAGCTAATGGATCACAGATAGTGAAGGCCCAGTTAAACAGGAGACCACTAATTGCCTACACCCTTTGAGCCTTACGTTCCCAATTCGTCGAACCTCCCCAATCATGATCGATCGAGAAAATGAATCAGAACATCCGCCAGTGCCATAGTCGTGCGCCCCGCTCAAAACTGCAAGCGAGCCTTCAACGGAGGGAAACAAGCGGGATCTCCTATCTGCTGCTCGTTGCGGCAGATTGGCGGAGGTTCGCACAGGCTGGTACCGCAAGTGGGCCAGTCCAGGCTGTACTGTAGCGAGCCGTGTAAAATTCGCAAAAAGAATGCCATGGAACAACCTGCTACATGAACAAAATATAGAAACACCAATCATTTTTTAAAAAAGTGAACAATTTTTAAAAAATGTGAACAAAATTCCGAAATTCTATAAAAAAACATGCACAGTTTTTTAAAGCATGAGAAATTTCAAAATTCCAAACAGATTTTGTAGAAGTGAACAATTTTTGAAAAACATGAATAAAATATTGAAATTCTGAACAATTTTTAAAAACATGAACAAAACTTGAAATACTTGAACAATTTTTGAAAATGTGAACAAATTTCCAAAATTCTATAGAAAAACGTGAACAGTTTTTGTAAACATGAACAAATGTTAAATTTCCAAACATTTTTGAAAACGTGAACAATTTTTATAAAAAGTGAACAAATTTTAGAAAACACAAACAAATATTGAAATTATGAACATTTTTCTAGAAAATAAACCATTATTTTGAATGCAAACAGTTTTTAGAAAAGTGAACAAAATTTGAAATTCTGAACTTTTTTTATTAATTCTTTGAAATTACGAAAAAACAAAAAATAAACACAAAAATTAATAAAAAGAAACAGGGAAAATGAAAGAAAGAAAGAAAAAAAGGGAAAAGACCCAGGAGTAGAAACCAACAAGAAAAAACCCGGTTCAGGAACCTTCTAGTAGGTTCCCAAAACGGAAGAACTACTGTACAGAATGAAAAGCTTCGCTAGCAATTGGGCCGGCCCACTGCGTCGTTCGCTCGCGCAACCCTGTGCGAAGCGTCGACATTACGACGCAGTGAGCGGCGATTAGGGCTTTCTGAAACAAGCAACAAGTTCTTTTCTTCCCCAATCTTCGTTTCTTATCTTTTATCGGAACAAGTGTCATATTATGCTAAGATTTATGTCAATATGATTTTTTTACACGTTCTAAGTACCTAGTGGACTCAAAGATAGGATATTCTTGGAATAAAGAAGGGAAGATTCAACCAAATCCCGAATCCGCCACTGAGGAGCGCAGCCGGCCGCAGGACATGGCTAGGGCGGAGCCGGGCGAGCGGGGAGCGGAACCGGACGAGCTTCACTTAGATTAGGTTTCACGTTGCATGTAATAATATGAATTTGAGGTATCCAGATGTGGAATGCATCTTTTAAGGCATGACCGGTCACCGCGAGCGTTTGAGGGGTCGGATTTGCCAAGTCCGACTGTAGATGCTCTAAGACCAAACAAAGGGTGTAGTCTAGACCAGTGGCGCGCACAGGCATTTAAGGGTAGAAGTTTTTTAAAAAGGCCGGTTTTAAAAGCTCACTAGAAGTACAATGCACCTGAACAACATAATAAAAGTTACATTGAGATCCCTAAACCTTAGAACTGCCACTTCCGCCGTCCGAACGAGCCGTCGACACGTCGTTGTTGCCGCTCTTATACCGGAGCTGGCCTGATCTTATCGATAACAACCAAGAACTCTTCGTGCACGTTGTTGGGAAACGTTACATGGAAAACAAAAAAAATTCTACGCACACGCAAGATCTATACATGGAGATGCATAGCAACGAGAGGGGAGAGTGTGTCTACGTACCCTCGTAGACCGTAAGCGGAAGCGTTTATTAACGCGGTTGATGTAGTCGAACTTCTTCGCGATCCAACCGATCGAGTACCAAACGTACGACACCTCCGCGTTCAGCACACGTTCAGCTCGATGACGTCCTCACCTTCTTGATCCAGCAAGACGGGCAAAGTAGTAGATGAGTTCCGGCAGCATGACGGCATGGTGACGATGGTGATGCAACTATCTCCGCAGGGCTTCGCCGAACACTACGAAAATATGACCGAGGATGAACTAGAGGGAGAGGGGCGCCACACACACACGGTGTGTGGCGCCCCTCTCCCTCCTCCCATATATATATAGGTGGAGGGGGGAGGGGAGGCAGCCCCTAGGGCGCCCCAAGTGGCCGGCGGCTGCCCTAGGGCGCCTGCCCTGGCCGAACCCCCCCCCCCCCATATTTGTGCATGGGGGGAAGGAAAGGGGGGTTGGCTGCCTTTGGGGCGCCTCCTCCTTCCTTCCCTCCCTCTTTGGTGCATGGGCAAGGGGTGGAGGGGCGCACCAGACCCCTTGTGGGCTGGTGTGCTTCCCCCCTTTGGCCCATAAGGCCCACCGATTGCCGGTGGCCTCCCGGAACCTCTTCCGGCACCCCGATAAAATACCAGGTACTTCCGAAACCTTTCCGGTGACCAAATACTATCGTCCTATATATCAATCTTTACCTCCAGACCATTCCGGAGCTCCTCGTCATGTCCGTGATCTTATCCGGAACTCCGAACAACATTCGGTCACCAAATCACATAACTCATATAACACTATATCGTCAACGAACGTTAAGCGTGCGGACCCTACGGGTTCAAGAACTATGTAGACATGACTGAGACACCTCTCCGATCAATAATCAATAGCGGAACCTGGATGCCCATATTGGTTCCTACATATTCTACGAAGATCTTTATCGGTCGAACCTTATGACAACATACGTAATTCCCTTTGTCTGTCGGTATGTTACTTGCCCGAGATTCGATCGTTGGTATCTCTATACCTAGTTCAATCTTGTTACTGGCAAGTCCCTTTACTCGTTTCGTAATACATCATCTCGTAACTAACTCCTTAGTCACTTTGTTTGCAAGCTTCTTATGATGTGTATTACCGAGAGGGCCCAGAGATACCTCTCCGATACACAGAGTGACAAATCCCAATCTTGATTCATGCCAACTCAACAGACACCTTTGAAGATAGCTGTGGAGCATCTTTATGATCACCCAGTTACGTTGTGACGTTTGATAGCACACAAGGCATTCCTCCGGTATCCGAGAGTTGCATGATCTCATGGTCGAAGGAACATGTATTTGACATTTAAGAAAGCAATAGCAATAAACTGAACGATCATATGCTAAGCTAACGGATGGGTCTTGTCCGTCACATCATTCTCCTAATGATGTGATCCCGTTATCAAATGACAACTCATGTCTATGGTTAGGAAACCTTAACCATCTTTTGATCAACGAGCTAGTCTAGTAGAGGCTCACTAGGGACACGGTATTTGTTTATGTATTCATACATGTATTTAAGTTTCCGATCAATACAATTCTAGCATGAATAATAAACCTTTACATGAATAAGAAAATATAAAATAACAACTTTATTATTGCCTCTAGGGCATATTTCCTTCACACGTACCTCTAAGGACCAGTGTCTTGGAGCCACAGTCGTCGCGGTTGAACCCTTGAATCGATCTGAAGAACCGACACCACGTTGCGTATGCACTACAAGAAATCCAACCTTGCCGCATTGAGAAGCTGGCAATAATCTACGCGGGAACTCCGTCTAATTCGTCCCGGCGAAGGAACTTAAGGAGGACCAGAGCTCGGAAGATTCAAAGAAGAAGCATCGACATTCATCCGAGCGCCTCCCCGCGATGACTAAAAGCCTATTATATCTACTTGTCAGAACCGAGACACTAGGAACCATAGGTCGCCGAAGTGGCAAGCAGAGGGGCTGAATCCATGAGTTCGTCAGCGGAGATCGTGGTGAAGAAAGACTTTGTTCTGGTCGCCTTGCGAGAGGGAAACGAATATCCAAAGTAGGGGGGAAAAATCCCATGGACGTAGGTTCACAAAATGTCTAGTATAACTAATAGGGACATTTCCATTTTTGCCCTTAGTTGGTTCTAATCAAAGTTGAAAGAGCTGGTTTGTATGCGTGGAGACTAAAATAATTAGCCGAACAAATTAAAAAAGTTTGCAATGTTTGTCGAGTACCATGAGAGGCGAAAGGTTAGATAGTACATGATTGTGTGTGTCGTCGGTTTGCTGTCATTGCCTGCCTCGTCTTTGTGATGCGTAGTGTTTATTCCAGAATTTACAATGCATAGTTGCTTTTTAGAGAAAACTTCGCCGCAGTTTATTAAACAATGATGGGAGCTCCCATTCCCCCGGCCAATGGAGTGCAAAGGAAGCAAGCGCATGCCCAACCCGCGCACTGTGGGGCGGCCCAACGCAGGAGGCATCCCCTTTTCCCTTAATTTTATTGTTTATTTTTCCCCGTCTTTTCGTTATTTTCAACAAAATTTAAAGAAATATATGCAAACATGAAAATATATCTGTGAACTTGAAAAATTGTTCATGAATAAAAAAATATTCATGACGTATTAAAATGTCTATGAATTCAAAAAATATTCATGGTTTTCATGATATCCGTGAATGCAAAAAATATTCATTATATAGAAAATGTTTGTGAATGCAAAAAATATTCTAGAATTAAAAACATTGACCCCTTAAGGAGAAAAAAAATCCTAGATTAAATTGAAATAAAAAACAAAAAATAAAAGGGTAAACATGAATAGAAAGTCTCCGGAGAATATATACATGGGCTGGTCAAATGTCTCCGTTTAGAGCGCTGCTTCGTCAACTAGCGCTCGCGCGGGCATCTAATGGGCTGTGGCCCAATAGCGATTCCCTCGTTGGTCGCTCGGGCCGCTGGTTGGTCGGGTCTTCCTGTTTTTTCTGTTGTTGCGGGGAAAACCTGCTGGTTGACCATAACCATTGACTTCGATAATTGACCCTTTACTAGGCTGTTGATTATTGACTTTTTTTAAAAGCTTACAATTTTTTATGAAATTCAGAAGTTGATTTTTAAAAAGTTCACAAATTTTTCATGATTTTGAGAGATGTTTGCTCATTTGAAATTCATGAATTCAAAAAAAATCTGGTATTTGAAAAGGGTCACAAAATTTGAAAAAAGTTCATTAATTGGAAGATGGTCATGAATTAAAATGAATCGTACATTTGAAAATGATCATAAACTTTGAAAAGGTTTTGTGGATTTCGAAAAGTTCATAAATTTAAAAAAAATGCAAATATAAAAAAGTGCCCAAACTTTTCAAAAATCACGCACTTGTAAAAATTCACACATTTGAAAAAAAGTTCACCAAAAAACCCAGAAAAAATAAATTAAAAATAAAAAGGAAAAAAACCGAACATAAAATTAAACGAAACCTGAGAAAAAACTACCAAAAGCTACAAAAAAGTGGTTGGTGGGAGCGTATGTAAAAGCAAAGTGTGACCACTTTAGATGGGCATACCCATTACTACTGACTTGCACATGGGAGGTGAATCCCATGTACGAATAACACTATAAGTACGAAAGTACTCATGTGATCCCAAGCTCCAGTGATCCCGGATGAACAGTAAAATCCGAAAAAATAGAAAAAAATTCAAAAAAATCTGATTTTTTTTTGCAAGAAACATTGTCATTTTTTCTACATGCATGCAAATTTTCATCATGAAATTACATTTGTAGAGGTGTGGGCGAAAAAAACAAAATTGATGTTCCAAAGTGCTTCCAAAAACAGTTTTTTAGAACATCAATTTTTTTTGTCCACACCTCCACAAATGTAATTTCATCATGAAAATTTGCATGCATATAGAAAAAACATCAATGTTTCTTGTCAAAAAAATTCAGAATTTTTTAAAATTGTTTACTATTTTTTTTCCAGATTTTACTGTTCATCCAGGATCACTGGAGCTCGGGATCACATACTCCATGTCCCTATAAGTATCACTATAGTGCAAAATAGGGTTGCACATTTGCACACCATCCAGCGGCTCACGCGATCAGTAAGAGTGACCAACAATGATTTTCATAGAGATCGATACAATGATGCGTACTTGGGCTAGTCAATTTAGGCAACTCACATTTCATTGGGTCTCGACACAAGGGGGCTAGTAGCACGGGAGTTATATCTCGCTTGTAGCAAGATATAAGCTCTTCTCGTCTGAAGCTTTTCCCAGACCGCTAGTATTGTTAGTTCGCTCGCTCGCATCGCTGATTTCGTTCACTTTGTTTTTCTTTTGTTTCTATGTTTTCTTTAGTTTTATTTATTTCTCTCCCAGTCTCTTCGATTTTGTTTGTCTTCCCCCGATTTTCTTCGTTTCTTTATCGGTTTCAAATAGTTTTTCCTTTTTCCTTCCTTTTTCTTATGTTTCTGTTTCTTTCTTGGTTTTCACTGGTTTCTTTTCTTTCTTAGTTTCTTCATTATGTCTTCGGGTTTCTTTGTTTCGCTCTTGGTTTTCATCAGTTTTCCTCGTTTTTGTTTGCTTCTTTCTCAGTTTTGCTATTTTTCATTCTTTTGTGTTGGTTTTCTTTGGTTTTATTTTTATTTTTCTTATTTCCTTGTTTTCCTTTGTTTATTTCTTTAGTATTTTATTTCTTTATTGTTTTTTTTGGGTTTCTCTTGTTTCTTTGTTTTCTTTTCTTTTTTCAGCTTTACTCGGTTTTCAAAATATATTCAATTTTTTTTACTACATCACATTTTTATATACATGTTTAACATTTTTAAAATACATGATTACCATTTTTGAAATCCTATATTTTTTTATGTCTACTATTTTCGATAGGCATTGTACTCTCTGGTATATATTTAATATATTATTCTAATACACATTTAAAATTTTTAAAATAAATTTTAACATTTTATTATTCATATTTTATATTTTTTCAAATGCTTGGTTATATTTTTTGAAATAAAAGGTTGACATCTTTTTAAGACATGGCCAGCATTTTTTCTATACATTTTAAACTTTTTTTCAAATGCTTGATTAATCTTTTTCATATACTCCCTCTGTTCCTAAATATTTGTCTTTTTAGATATTTCAAATGGACTATCACATACGGATGTATATAAACATATTTTAGAGTGTAGATTCACTCATTTTGCTCCGTATGTAGTCACTTGTTAAAATCTCTAGAAAGACAAATATTTAGGAACGGAGGGAGTACAAGATTAACATTTTTAATACATGGTCAACCCTTTTCTCTATACACATTTAACATTTTTTAAATGGTTGATCAACATTTTTTCAAATGCTTTTCAACAAATTTTCAAATGCTTCATTAGCATTTTTTAAATACATGATCAAATTTTTCATGAACATTGTAGTTTTTGTGTACAGTGTTCGTATTCGTGAAAAAGTTTTCTCTGTATACATTTAACATTTTTCAAATGCTTGTCTAACATTTTTAATTTTTTATGTAGAATGTTTTTTGTTCTATATATAGGAGTATTTAGATTATTTGGAAGTATTATTAAAAGTAAAATAAAAATAAAGCAAAACACAAAATTGAAAAGCAGGAAAAAAAGAATAAAACGAGGCTGTGGCCTCCGCCCGGGCCGGCCGACCTGGCACTCGCCTTCAAGCGAGTTTGCCCTACATCTCGCTTTAAGTAAGACATAGGGGCGCCTGGCTAGTAGGTGAACGGCAAATTGGGATTGGGTTGGTCTACACGCGCTCGAACGTGGGCCGCAACCTAGGAAAAACCTTTTTAGTATTTTCTCTTTTTATTTCCTTTTTCCTTTTTTCTTTATTTACTTTCTCCTATTTGTTTTTTGATTCTTTTCTGTTTCTATTTTCTCTGTTTATTTTTTGTGTTTAATGTTTATTTTAGATTTTCTTTTGTACTTATTATTTTATTGCTATGGATGAATATTTAATTTCAAAAATTACATGAATATAATTTTTAGAAATATGAACATGTTTTTAGAATTTTACTTTCTTTGTTACGATACCTGAAGATTCAGAATAAAAATATTTAGAAAACACATGAAATTTAACAAAGTTTTTTCGTTGACCTGAACATTTATTTTTCAAAACATGAACATCTCTTCAAGGAAATAGGAATATTTTTGTTCGAAGATACATTTTTTAAGCTTTGAACGGCAAATTCTGGCATTTCACATACACGAAGCAAAAGCTAGCCCTCAGATGGCCCAACAGATTTTAGCGAGCGTACACACTCAACGTGATTTCGGTGTTAGGAGCCTTTTGGAAGGTTCTTGTATAATTTTTACTGGTTTTGGAAACATTCTAGAATTATCTTGTACATTTTTCGTATTTCTTTTCTTTTAATATTTTTTTCTGTTTCAAAAATTTCATTTTGTTTTTAAGAAATTTCAAAAGTTATTTGCAAGCTTTTACAAATGCTCATCATTTTGTTGGAATTATCACCAAATCTTCACATTCATTAAAATGTTTCAAAAATCGGAAATTTGATCAGAATTTCCTAGAAATCTCCAAAATAAAAAAACATGTGCCTTCTAAAAAATATATTTAAAAATTGATTAATACATCCCAAACATATTCAATTTTTAATAAATTTTTTGTTCTTAATTTTTTTTTTACAAGTGGCCGCATTTTTTTTTTGTAAAAGGTTGGAAAATTTTAAAATAATCATGATTGTTTATAAAAAGAGTGTTTTGAAAAGTCGCGAAGCTACAGGACATGTTGAGTCGCTATAGTACTGTCTGAGTCGTTGTGGTACCGGTCTTTTTTTTTTTTGAGGAATTGTGGCACCGGTCGAATCACTACAGTACCCCCCGGAGTGATTGGTCGCCCAGTCGGGCACGCCCTGTGCGACACAACGATCGTTTAACGTAGAGTACGTCCAATAGGAGCTCCCCCAAACCTTTGCTGGTTCTTGTTCTTGTTTTTTCGTTTTCTTTTGAGATGAGAGAAATTGTTCTAGTCTGTCCAAGACAGGCATGTGCATGTCAACTTCTTTCTGAGAACAAACCCAAAAGCAAAACTTCCAACTAGTTTATTGAGAGCGCAGTCGGTCAGTGACCTTACCGCCCCTTTATCTCTAGACATCATGTATGCATGGACGCAATGACGCACCATTATCACTCAGGCACGTATGTACGTACAAACCGCATATACCGATCACTTAAGCAAAACGAGCATACTGCATACAAAAAAAGTGATTCTATCTTTCATGAAAATCTTTTGTGCCTGCCAGTTTCTTCGCGTTTGCTAATCATCAATCATCATATGCCTGAATTTTTTTCCGAGCGTCGTTAAATTTCTGCTTTCCTCGAGGGCAAGCCAAGACCTATCCAGGATGGAAGCGATGCTGCGCGTCCAGGAAGATGCGAGGAAGCAGGTTGACGGGTGCGGGCCGCTTAGAGGGATGGCCGCGTCGGTGGCAATCAATGACGGGGAAGGAGGTTGAGGTTGAGGTGAGGGCGGTGCGACAAGGCAGCGTGCGACAGTGCCTGCCGACCACACGGCGCATAGCAGGTGGATGGAGCGGGGTAGGCCGAGGGTTCTTGGGAGGAAGAAGATGAGAGTGGTTGAAGCCTTGAAGATGAACATGTGCGGGAGGATAGTGGTCGTTGGATGGTGATCCAACAGCCTAGAAATTTGTTTGATGGATTTTTTTAGTCATCTGATGTATAGACGGTCCCTTTTTTTTTTAATTGTTAACCACGCATCCCTTGAAGCCAGCAGCCACGGTATGTATCGCGGGAAATTAAATACTTGGAGAGTACAAAATATCATGAGATTTAAATACTTCATCATATAGTAAAATCTCAACCCAACTAACTTGTGGTTGTCATCACACCGATGACAGCCACGTCCGCTCCACACACAAATTCAAATTAACGTAATAACTATGCATGCATTTTACTACAACAAATTTATTCGAACGTACTACTAGTGTTGCGATCAACTGGACGTACGTACGCGGGCACGTACGCACACTTTCGCCGGATAACATGCATGCACGAAGAAGTCATCATTCATTGACCATCTCTCCCTCACGCAGAGTCTCTCTGACTGCATGCCTCTATGGAGCGACCGAAGTTGGCGGCACGCTGCCATGGTGGTGTATCGGGTCAGGCCCGCCTGGCACCTCCCTATCCGCGCCGTCTCCACCAGCGGCCTGGCTCGACGGCGTCTCGACGACGTCGTCCCCCATCGTGAACGACGCAACGGGCCTTGGCCGGTGGCCGTCGACGAGCCCGTGCTGCAGCGCATTACCGCCACCGCCACCGCCTCCTCCATTACCCACCACAACCTCACCTTTCTGCATCATCCTTGCCGCTTCCATCTTCCTAGCGACACCGAGAGTGCAAACCAAGAACAGCAGCACGGCCATCCTCAAAGAAGCCATGGACGAACTGAAAACCTTACTAGACAAATCAAGTCGCGAGCCTGCAACTCGATTGCTATCGATATCTGAGATATTTGTCTTGTACTAAGAAGAAGCAAGCCAGTGAAGCCAGTGATGGGCCAAGCATGCACTTGGAAACCCTTATATATATACACGCGGGCCGGTCCAGGTGAGGAAACAACCAGACGACCAGTCCGTTGGACCGATGGCGACGTTAACTAAGAGGATCTCTAGTAGATCCCGCAAAATCCCGACCCGCTCATTAGCGGGTCAAAAACGTGCGCGGCAAAACATAAACCATATATAAAACTGCATAATTTGAAAAAAAGTTTCGCGGGAGAAATTGCAACCATAGTAGTTCATCACACACTACATATACTACATATGATCAAACACTAATTCATTACAAACACTAGTCCATACTACATACTACATTCACTACTAGTACTAATAAGGGGGGTGGGGATCTCACGGCGGCGAGCTCGCGGCCATGGACGACGCGGTGGAGAAGCTCAATCCTCCTCGTCGGAGCTGCCGAGGTCGATGTACTTCTTCCTCTGCTCCTCGCGGATGCGCCGCCACTCGTCGGCCTTCTCCTTGGCGGCAAGGTTCGCCGCGACCGCCTGCTGGAGCACGAGGGCTTCGAGCTCCTCGTCGTGGCGCCGACGCTCCGCCTCCTCGTGCAAGCTGCGTTCGGCAATGGCGGCCGCGACCGCGTCGACATCGGCGACGAAGTCCTCGCGCCGTCCGAGCGGACACGACGCTCGCGCTCGGGGTCGCGGCGACCGCCGGAGCTGCGGCCGGAGCTCCACATGGCGTTTCGAGGCGGATGCGGGC
The DNA here is from genome assembly GCA_011799875.1 of Thinopyrum elongatum. NCBI lineage: Eukaryota > Viridiplantae > Streptophyta > Magnoliopsida > Poales > Poaceae > Thinopyrum > Thinopyrum elongatum. The sequence goes on from CM022303.1 coordinate 463,743,017, forward strand.
TCGCCGGCGGCGAGAAATGCGAGGGGGCAGTGGGGAATCGCGCTGGAACGCGACGGCGGAGGGATAGGGTTTCGACCCGTATCCCCCCGCAAACCCGTAGATATACCGCTTCTGACGGGCGGTTTGCGGGCCGCGGTAAAAATTTTTACGGGTCGGACGAGTATACGGGCTCTGTTCTGGCCAGAAAATTGGACCGAGCCCGTATACTCGTCGGACTTATGCGGGTTTGCGAGATTTACAGGGTCTGCTAGAGATGCTCTAATCGTGGCTTAAATACTCAGCAAAACATCCAAAGCAAAACAGATCTATCAGTAGGCGGATCGAAAATGCGACGATCTTTTAGAGAGAGGCAGAGGGCATGCTATAAAGGTAGTGGGGGTCGCTTCGGCATCGCAACGACCTCGATCGTGCATTCAGATAAATCCAGAGCTGGCGGTTAATCGTGGGCGTGCACCCTGAAAGCATTATTTTAGTACCCTGCTAGTGCAGCGCAACCTGATACTCTGTCGAACCCTTGTTTGCTTATGGAGGCCAAAGCCAGGCTTTGCTAGCTAGCCAGATGTGACAGTGAGTGAGATGTGTCATGTGTGATGTCACCAAAGCATAATGTGAGCCAGCAATACAAGTATAAAATGACTCTGATTCGGATAGTCTGACTGTGTACTACGGCTTTACACCACCTTTGACTAGCCGGTGGATCTTGGAGCAGTGCTTTTTAAACACAGTAGATACGCAGGCGCTTATACATACATACTTACACGTATCACACGTACTCTATCCTTATGAGCATCTCTAGGTGATTGAGCTGAAAAATTGCATGGTTATGGTTGAACGGAGTGCAATCAGTTAATTAGGAGCAGCAGCATATTAACACTCCCTGTCATAGAAAGCATAACTACACAGCTCGCCTGTAATAAATCCATAAATCAAGTAGGGCCTATTTGTGTGGTGCTAATATGTACGGTAACAACTATTGTAACTTTCTCCCAGTTTTAAAATTATTTAACCTTGGTTGTAGTGGGATCACCGTGTAAAAGGAGTATTTTCATTCTCAATGATATGTACACAGCTTGCAAAAATATCTTATATTGTAGAACGAAGGGAGTACAACTTTGTATTTATTAACCATGCACATGCAAAGCAAGTCCAATTAACAAAGATTAAACCAAAAATAGTTTGCTTAACATTTACTTATGTTCGTAATTTCATAAATACAGGTCGTCAAACTTATGTAACTTTGACTGTAAAAATATTTTAAAGTACGTATAAGTAAGGTAAAATAATATTTTTATGTTTGTCATAAAATATAGTTATATATATTATTTTAATGTTTTTTTAGTAACATATACTACCTCCGTCCTGGTTTATTGGTCCACTTCGTATTTTGTGCTAAATTTTGAACTTAGATTTAACTAACAAAATGTTAATACATGTAAAAAAAAACATCATTGAAAACTATGTACAAATACGAATCCAAAGATATAATTTTTGGTCACATGCATTCATATTTTGTTAGTTAAATATATGATCAAAATTTTACACAAAATACAAAAAGGACCAATAAACCAGGACGGAGATAGTACACATGAAAAGTAACATATGATGTATATATATTGGAGACCGCCGGAATAAGATGTATTTACAGACGAAGGGAGTACAACTTATTTGTATATGTTTTCTTACCTTGATAATTGGAAGACGACAGTAGAAAATAGTTAATCATGCATGCTCTTAGAGTCATAGTTTATAAAGGAAAAAGTATTTACTAATGGACACACAATTTCAGAAGTGCACATAAATATGTATAATTTCATCTTAATTGCTAAACAATTTTGGGAAATTTGTAAGAATAGGTGCTCAACTTAAGAATATACAATTATGTATGTAAAAAATAGGCGAGTTATTACTAATTATAACCATGAGACAGTCAGTTGATGAATGATCAAGACATGTGTGAAGAATTATGAAATCGGTTCGATGATTTTGGATTCTTGGATGTAAGTATGCAAATTCTTACTCATGTTTTTATTTATACTGGTAGTTGATTGTACAAATCAAATCAGATAACATACCTTGAGACAAGAAGATTACTTAGACATAGGGAACTTGGTTTGATGTCTTCAGTCCATTGATCAGTCTCGGTTGAATAAGGAGTACGCAAAATGTACGCACTCTTCTTGTTAAATCGGCCGAGCACCGTGCACAGTTACCCGACCATATACTACCACGGCTGTTTAGTTTGACCGTCAAAATTCATACTTTGACTTCTCGCAAAAAAAAAAATCATACTTTGACAATACCATGTAGTTTGTATAACACAAAATGTATCCGTTATATTCTATTAAAAAAAACGCTCTTTTTTTTTGCGAGAAAACTTCCAATCTATTCATCTTCAATCATGGCAGTACAACGAACACCAGAAATAAAAATTACATCCAGATCCGTAGACCACCTAGCGACGACTACAAGCACTGAAGCGAGCCGAAGGCGCGCCACCGTCATCGCCCCTCCATCGCTGGAGTCGGGCACAACTTGTTGTAGTAGACAGTCGGGAAGTCGTCGTGCTAAGGCCCCATAGGGCCAACACCCCAGAACAGCAACAGCCGCCGATGAAGAATAACGTAGATCGGAAGGATCCAAACCGAAGATACATGAACGTAGACGAACAACGACGAGATCCGAGCAAATCCACCAAAGATAGATCTGCCGGAGACACACCTCTACACGCCCACCAACGATGCTAGACGCATCGTCGAAACGGGGGCTTGGCGGAGAGACCTTTATTCCATCTTCAGGGAGCCGCCGCCGTCTCGCCTTCCTAAGCAGGACACAAACCCTAAGAAGATACGAAAAATACGACTAAAAACGAAGTCCTCCCGCCGGCCCTTGTCAGGATCCACCGCGCCTCCATGACCCTAGGGCCACCGGAGATGAGGCGGACCTGCGCCAGTGCCGGCGAGAGGCACGAACCCTAACTTTCTTTCTTGGAGGAGGAGGCGGCTACTGGCCCAGTAGCTATGTTCACCTTGAAGTAAGAGAGATATAGCTCTCACAGTTTTGTTGGGGCCTATTCAAAAGCGCTCTTGATCCTACATTTTGAGTTAATAGAATTGCTCTTTATTAATAAATATTCTTTTGAAAGCACTTCCATATGATTATAACTGTGTAACCATTAACTAAATACTTTACGAGAGTTCTATGATCAAATAATAAACTTGGACATCCAAACAAAGCCTTGTAGCTTCTCAAAATTAAATAAAAACTAGGCGTTATAGTTTGGAGCGGAGATTTTCAGTCGAATAACCAGCTGACAACATGGGCATGGCAAAACCCCTGTTGGTTCAGCTGGCTTAACTAACGCATGATCTCCGCCGTACGGATGCATGGTGGTGGGCTTCTGATATTGATTTCTTCGATTCCATTTAGTAGGCATAATCCGGCCGTTAGGCACTTTTCATGCATGATGATGCGACGTCTACGTGGTATGTGTTGATAAGACGACATGAAGATGTAAAGAGCTCTGTTGTCGCGTCAGCGTGGTCAGATATATATGCGGCAAAGAGGATTTGAGCCTATCGGTTGATCCAGCTGCATGAGTGGATAGACATGTATGGCCGGACTAGACTTTCCAAAGGCCAACCGTCGGACTAGACTCCCCAAAGGTCAAATCCGTGAAACGCTCCCCTAGCAACGAATGTTTACCAAGGCCAGGTGGTGATTAAACAAGCCAGCTTGCAACCTCGCAAAAAAAAAAAAGCCAGCTTGCAGTTTTTGTTTTTGACGCTTATAACCGGCGAAAAGTTCAGCCGGATCTGACTCCGGTTCAAGAGTTTTTCGAGATTTGACCTTTTTTCCTACGGCCAGGGACCGCGACGGTAGGGTTGTAAAGGCAACCGCCATGAAACCCTGGCGGTAGCTCACCCATCCACGTCAACCCAAGTAAACGGCGGACGTCTTCTGCCGCCCACCCCACCGCCAGAGCTCTCGGCGGTAGGCTATGCAACCCTACCGCCCGAGACCCTGGCGGTAGGTGGTGAACAGTTATAAACCCACGGGGTTTGGGACGTGGGGCCCACCCACGAACCCCAGCCCCCATCTTCTCCCCTGCGCCCGCGCCGCGCCGCCCAGGAAGAACAGAGAGGAACTCCTCTCTCCCCCCTCCACTCCCTCCCTTCGATCTTCTTCGTTTGTCCACCATTTTTGCGGATCGAGAAGACTCCGAAACGAGAAAAGTAAGCTCTCTCAATCCCTCCAATTAGTTTTAGTTGAAACCCTTTTGATTCGATGCATTATTTGGTGCAAGTAAACCCTATTTTCCTACTAGTTTTTAATTTTGGTTGATTCTAGAATTACTTAGCTTGATTCTATATGATGTATGTGGTTTAATATGAACTCTAGTAACTAGTTGGAGAGATTATATGTAGTTTCTATATGAACCCTAGTTCATCACCAAGTTAGTTGGAGATTTAATTTTTTTTTGAATGAATGGTCATATGATTGATGTTGGAGGGATTGTAACTAGTTGGCTACATATGATGGATGTTGTTGAATGAACTAATCATATACATATAGTACAATGTTTGAATATGATGGATTTTGGTGAATTATTTATATGCTATTTTTCTTATAAATGTTGAATAAACAAATGCATGAATGATGGTTGAATGTTGTTGAATGAATGATGTTGGTTGAATATGATTCATTTACATTGATCATTTTATATTAGTTGAATATGATAATTGATGAATGTTGGTTGAATATGTGTTAATTGATGAAAATGATATGATTCATGTTGGTTGAATATGATTCATTTATATTTGGACCTGATATGTTTCATGTTTGTTGAAAATGATACAAGTTGGTTGAAATGACATCATTTCCAATTGTTTAGGCGGCACCCCTTGCGCTCGAAATCGGCATCAAGTACACCATGCTTGATCATGCTTTCGACAACGGTCACCACGCCCGTTTTGTGGAGAATGGAGTGGTAATGTCTATGATCAAGTTGTTGTATTGATTATTATGAGAAATGAAGTTACTAACTACTTCCGTTTATATTTTGACAGATGCTACCCCCATTGCGGATGAGGGGCCACATGAAGGCCGTTCAGATGCAATATGACGAGCGCTACACTCCGTACTTCAGGAGAGCACGACTGCTGGGTTTCGTGCTTCAGTTCAAAAGACAGCCGCCGACGCTCGTCCACTCGGCTCTCACAGCATTGATCGACCGGTGGCGCCCCGAGACGCATAGTTTCCATCTACCATGTGGTGAGATGACGGTGACTCTCGAGGACTTGGGCATGATCATGGCCCTACCGATCCAGGGCCATGCACTCACTGGGCGAGTGGAGAGGACCAACTGGCAGGAGAGGGTTATCGCCCTCATCGGCGACTGCCCTCCCATGAAGGGGAATAGAACATTCGGTGTGCGACTCAAGTGGCTCCAGGAGAACCGGTCCGTATGCCCGCAAGGTGCCGATGAGCGGACCATGGAGCAATACGGAGGGCCTACTTGTGGTACCTTCTGACGGAGGTCGTCTTTCCAGACTGCTCGGGGGATAGCGCCCTATGGATGTATTTCGGCTTCCTGGAGGACTGGGATGCGGGGTACAACTGGGGTCCGCCAGCCTCGCTTACTTATACCGCTCGGTACGATAAATATCTCAATATTCATTTTTCGACCTATGTATGATGTTTTAGATTGTGTTATCTGATCATCATTTGATGTTTGTAGCTGGACGACGCAACACAGAGGACCGAAGAGACCTCCGGCGTGTGTGGATTTGTCTGGGACCTCTCTATTTGGATGTGGGAGCGGTTGCCGGTCGGCCATCCTGAGAGAGAATGCCGGCGTGCATGGACGGAGTATGGCGAGGAAGGCGACAGTGCTCGATACCCGACCGCCGCGTACGCTTGGGACAAGATGAAGGTCTACACGGGCAAGGCCAGTATGCTGTACAAGATCTTCACCAATGAGCTAGACAACCAGACAGCTTTCCAGGTATACCAAGTAGCTTATCAATCGTTTTGTAGCAACTTTCACGGTTCTTGACAATCCTTTTGTAGGCGAACTAGTGGCCGTACCACGACCGGGAATGGGTGTTCGAGCTCAACTCGATGTGCGAGGAGGATAGGCTTACCTAGCGGTGCATTGTGTCATTGATATGTTTGTACGCAGTCGAGTGGCTGAAAGGATCGATATGGTTGACTAGAGGGGGGGGGGGATGAATAGGCAACTAACAATTTTTAGCTTTTCTTCAGAAATTAGGTTTAGCAACAAATAGGTTGTCTAGGTGTGCAACTAGGTGAGCAACCTATATGATGCTAACAATAACAACAACAAGTACAAGCAAAGGATACAACACAACAATAGCTTGCACAAAGTAAAGGAAAGAGATAACCACAAGTGGAGCCGGTGGAGACGAGGATGTGTTACCGAAGTTCCTTCCCTTTGAGGGGAAGTACGTCTCCGTTGGAGCGGTGTGGAGGGACAATGATCCCCAAGAAGTCACTAGGGCCACCGTATTCTCCTCACGCCCTCACACAATGCGAGATGCCATGATTCCACTAGTGGTGCCCTTGAAGACGACGATCGAACCTTTACAAACAAGGTTGGGGCAATCTCCACAACTTGATTGGAGGCTCCCAACAACACCACGGAGCTTCACCACAATGGAATGTGGCTCTGAGGTGACCTCAACCGTCTAGGGTGCTCAAACACCCAAGAGTAACAAGATCCGCAAGGGATTAGTGGGGAATCAAATTTCTCTTGGTGGAAGTGTAGATCCGGGCCTTCTCAACCAATCCCTAGAAAATTAACAAGTTTGATTGGCTAGGGAGAGAGATCGGGCGTAAATGAGCTTTGGAGCAATAATGGAGTTTGGGGGAGGAAGAGGTGGGTCTTCTTGAGGAAGAAGACCCCCTTTTATAGTGGGGGGACAAATCCAACCGTTATGTACCTCTCAGCCCGCAAACCAGCGGAACTACCGCTCATGGCATGGTACTACCGCTCTGGGAGCGGTACTACCGCCCTTGAAGATCAGCAGGAGGAGTTAGAAGAGCAGAGGAGAAAGCAGAGGAACAGGCGGTGGTAGCTGCGGTAGTAGGGGCGGTACTACCGCCTAAAGGCGGTACTATCGCTGCTACATCCGCCAGTTTTCTAGAGGCGAACAGGTTGCACGGTAGAGACCCGGAGGTACAACCGTAAAACCCGACACGAAAAAGTCGAGGCCTCAACTGCGAGCGGTAGTGCGAGCGGAGGTAGCAGCGGTACTACCGCCTATAGGCGGTACTACCACTGCTGCCCGCGGTACTACCGCTTGCAGCTCTTCTCCCCTTCTTCGGCACAAACGGAGGACAACTCCAATGAAACGGAAAGGGCGATGGGTGCAATATGAGTGTGTACGTGATGATTCTACCCAAACCTTTTCGACACGGACCCCACTTTTATAGTACGGTTTTCCCTACGACTCAAGTCCACCAGAAAAGAAGCGCGGGAAAGAAAACCGTCTTCTCTTGAAACTCTGAGGGGCACGACCCTTCTTGTGCCATATGCTTGATAGTCTGAAATGCTCAATGCACATGATTAGTCCGCAAACATATGGTCATCAATCACCAAAACCACTTAGGGAGAAATATGCCCTAACAATCTCCCCCTTTTTGGTGGATTGATGACAACATGGGATTTGCACAAAGGATATAGCAAAAAGAGGTGTGCAACCCCACAATCTACAAAATATAGACAGGCTCCCCCTAGATGTGCACACTATTTTAGATATGCTTTTGGAATGCAAAATACACACATATAGGATCCACACTCCCCTTTATTTTATAGATCAAACCATACTTGCATAGATAGTAAGATGAAGGCAGGCAAGTGATACCATGTGAGCATATGAATAAGAGCATAAACATAAGATATATCTCAGAAGCGATTACTAACATAAAGCACTTGACATAGATAGATAGAGATAGGATAGCTCATATGTCTCACACCATATGGTCTCGAACACACGGGACAAACACAAACTAAAGCAAACGAAAGAGTTCGAGCGAGGAAAGCAACGACAAAGAGAGAAACACACTCGACACTCGACTCACAACACACTGCAAATCCCTACTCTCTCCCCCTTTGGCATCGAGACACCAAAAGAGTAGAGAGGACACCTAAGCACGATGGTGGTAGCAACACTCCAGGACATCACCAATCATGCTCCTCCTCCTCGTCAGACTCCTCTACAGCAGCTGTAGGGCCTCCAGTGCCATCATCAGAATCAGACCACGAGCAGTGCACACGGACCCAAGCCTCCTCACCAGTGATCCTGTCCTTAGAGCCATCGGAAATGGTGAGGCCAACCTGCCTCATGATGGCCTTGTCACGACAACGGGCCTTCTTTGCATTCACATGAGCCTTGTACTGACCCTTTGCCTGAAGGCAGAAAAGCTTCCTCATCTTCTGCTTGAGCTTCTTAGCCCAAGATGGCTCCTCAGACGGCTCATAGTCCTGCTCATCATCATCATCATCCTCAGACCTAACTGTATCATGCTCTTGTGGGGCAGGAGCTGTCGTTCCCCACTTCTCCTTCTGCCTCAGCTGAACAACATCATGAGACACTAGGTCTCCAGTGAGAAGCTCCTCATCAGGAAACGAAGACGCCCATGTCTCCTCAATGAGCTGCATCACGTAAGGGCCATAAATAATACACTTGCGCTCCAAGATCGCACAACGAAGTTCCGACCACATGACATGAGAAACATCCAACACCTCCTGAGAGCCCTGCTCCTTCTGGCAAAAGAGAAGGAGGTCCACCAGATAGGAATGCACCATATCCAGATTCACAACACGAGGGAACAGAGTGTTCCTGAAAGATCCTATGCATGATATCCATAAAGCGCCAAAGCTCGTAGGAGACATGTCCAGTTTCAGACGCCTTCCTGGTAGAAAACGGCCACAGAGCCTCCTTGTGAGTAGCATTGGCCTCCCGGTGAGGGCGAAACCCAATTGGGGTTTGGGCGCCCTTATCCTCATACGACAGCAACTCCATAAAGTTCTTTCAAGAAGCAGACAGACGCCGACCATTGGTCATCCAGGAGAGGGTCCTATCCTCATCATGCCCAAAGTGAACTGTGGCATAGAATTGCGCCACAAGCTCTACATCAAAATCCTTGTTGAATGAGATGATCCTCTTGATGTCCAGCTCCTCGCACCTCTGAAGAGCAGCCCCAAAGTACGGTAAGTCCCTCTCCATGTGAGAGAGATCAACTGACTTAACTTTCACAAACAGATTCTTCTTTGCCTTCAACACATCATGGAAGATGCACTGCCGAAACCGGTTCCAAAACATGCGATGAACAAGCGCAGGATCCTGAGGCTCCCGGTACGGGTTGCGCTTACGTGCCGTACCAAACTCCAGAGTAGACATCTGATGAGCTCCCTTGGGCCCCTTGTTCTTGGTTGCAGTCACTTTGACTCGCTGTATTGGCTGCTCATCAGAGCCACTCACCGGCACTGAGCCACACTCTGGCACGGTGCTGCCCACTGACACATCGGCAGAACGGTAGCGCTTGGAGCCACCGGTATGGGCTGGGTTCTTGCGATGAGCCTGATGCCCAGAGCTACTGCCACCTGGAACACACACACAAGAACACGAAAGAGACAAATTGCATAAGCCAAGGAAGAAGAAAGCACAAGAGTGAAAATGGAACGGGGAAAAGTTGAAGTTGGAAGCTCTGAGCGGTAGTACCGCACCTCCCAGCGGTAGTACCGCTCCGAAGGAGCGGTAGTACCGCTCGAGGCGGATGTCAATGGGACTGACAACTTTCGCGGGGAGATCCGGTAGTACCGGAGATGCCAAATTCAAATTTTTGCGGTTAAATCTTCACTCTACCTACTCTAGCAGTCTTCTACGTCCTACTCATGCCCCGATTTGGCCAAAAATCGAAGAATGCAACGGATATTGCCCTAAAACCTAGATCCAAAAACTAGAACCAACGAGGAGAAGAATGGGGGCAATACCAGAATCAATGGTAAGAGGAAGGGGTGGGGATCGATCCCACCGGACGGAAACGCGGAAGACGGCCCGGAGATGGCAGCCCGGCGGCAGCCCTCCGCTGCCTGTTCATCGACTGAGAGAGAGAGGAGAGGGGGCAAGTGAATGGGTATGGGGAGAGAAACCTCCCCCTGCCCCGATTCATAACCCCCGCTCAAACTCCCCGCGTGGTAGTACCATGGATCCGGGCGGTAGTACCGCTAATAAGCGGTAGTACCGCGTTGGCTCAGTGGTAGTACCGCTCAGGCGAAAATAGGCAGGAGCAAAAAGAAAGGAGGCTTATGCAAACGGGAAAACCAAGGAAAATACGAGAGGGATAAGACGAGGAACAACAACAACTGGAATAGACACCTCAAGCACAAAAGCAAGGGAAAAAGAACCACACAAGAAGTGCCTCAAACACACACAAAGACCTCAAGACCAACAACAACCATTGATCGCGAGGGGAGGGCGGTGGCCGAAGCCACCTATGTTTGATTTAATAGGTATGGCACCGCGAAGATTTTAACCTTGGTCCCATGACCAAAACTCATCTTTGAAGCACAAGTACCATAAAAAATGGCTAATGTGAAAGACTTGATTGATTTATGCATAATGGGGGGAGGGAGAGTTCATTGAGAGAATAACACTCCCCCTATGTCCATGCCTACATCTAGAACAAGATATGATGATGAGTGTGGTGGGGTGTGCCTAGATTCAAGCCACATTGCTCGAATCAATGATATTTAGCTCATGCCTTAACTCGCGAAATCTTGCTTCATCTAGAGGCTTGGTGAAAATATCCTCTAGTTGCTCTTGAGTGTTGATGTAGATGATCTCAATATCTCCACGCTTGATGTGATCCCGAATGAAATGATGACGAATCTCAATATGCTTCATCTTGCTATGTTGCACTGGATTGTGAGAGATTTTGATAGCACTTTCATTGTCACATAGAAGAGGCACTTTGTCACATGTGACACCGTAATCCTTTAAAGTTTGCCTCATCCATAGCAATTGTGCACAACAACTTGCGACAGCTACATATTCGGCCTCGGTGGACGAAAGAGATACGCAATTTTGCTTCTTTGAAGACCAACTCACCAAAGAGCGACCAAGGAATTGGCACCCTCCGGAAGTTGACTTCCTCTCCACACAATCTCCCGCCCAATCCGAGTCCAAGTAACCCATGAGATCAAAGCTTGCTCATTTGGGGTACCATAAGCCAAAGTTTGGGGTATGAGCCAAATATCAAAAGATTCACTTGACCGCCACATAGTGGCTTTCCTTAGGTGCGGCTTGAAACTGTGCACAAATTCCCACACTCAACATGATATCCGGTCTAGATGCACAAAGGTAAAGCAAGGATCCAATCATGGAGCGATATACCTTTTGATCCATCGCTTTACCATTGGGATCACTACCAAGCTTGCATTTGGTGGGCATGGGAAACTTGACCGGCTTGACATCATCTAGCTTGAATCTCTTGAGCATGTCTTGGGTATACTTGGCTTGATTGATGAATGTTCCTTCTTTTCTTTGCTTGACTTCGAACCCAAGAAAGAACTTCAACTCTCCCATCATAGACATCTCAAACTTCTCGGTCATTAGTGCAGCAAACTCATCATTGAAAGATTTGTTAGGAGAACCAAAAATAATATCATCAACATATAGTTGGCATATGAACAAATCCCCTTTGACCCTCTTAGTAAAAAGAGTGGGATCGATTTTCCCAATTTCAAACCCACGATCTTGCAACAACTCGGTAAGGTGCTCATACCATGCACGTGGGGCTTGTTTAAGGCCATAGAGCGCCTTCTTGAGTTTGTATACATGATTGGGGAGCTTGGGATCCTCGAATCCTGGGGGTTGTTTGACATACACCAACTCATTCAAAGGACCATTTAGAAATGCACTTTTCACATCCATTTGTTGCAACTTAAAATCATAATGAGATGCATATGCAAGCAACATGCGAATAGATTCAAGGCGTGCAATGGGGGCAAAGGTTTCACCGCAGTCGATACCCTCGACTTGGGAGTAGCCTTGTGCCACCAATCTTGCCTTGTTTCGAACAACCACACCGTTCACATCTTGCTTGTTCTTGAAGATCCATTTGGTCCCGATGACATTGTGTTCCTCCGTTGGCCTTGGCACTAATTCCCAAACTTGATTGCGCTCGAAGTTGTTGAGTTCATCATGCATGGCTTCAAGCCAATCCTCATCATCGAGCGCCTCATGTACCTTTTGGGGTTCAACACACGAAACAAACGCGTGATGCCCACAAAGGTTTGACAATTGTCTACAAGTAGTTACCCCTTTTCTCAAGCTTCCAAGCACATTCTCCATGACATGTTGTTGAAGCTTGAGCTTGGAAGCCACCTTAGCGGCACGGCGCTCCAAAAGTTCCTCGATGGGCATTTGAGGATCATCTTGCTCATCTTGAGCACCGTCTTGAGTTTGCTCTTGATCTTGAGCACCGTCTTGAGCTTGCTCTTGATCTTGAGCGAGCTCGGAGTCATGAACTTGATCTTGGGCATCATTTGGTGCATCACCATCTCCACGGGGTTGATCTTTCCCTTGATCTTGCTCATGGTTGAGGGCCTTCACTTTGTTCTTTGGAAGCGTGTGGGTCTAGCGTAGATGATGGCTCCACTTGAGTAGAGCATTGTCCTTCTCCTTCGGCCACAAGGGGTTCCTCAATGGGGAGTATTTGACCAATCCCCATTTTTATTATGGCTTGGGGAGGAATTTCATCACCTACATCACAAAGACCACTTTGCTCCACTTGGGAGCCGTTATTTTCATCAAAATCCATGTTACACGTCTCCTCAATGAGTCCGGTGGACTTGTTGAGGACATGGTAAGCATGAGAGTTTGTAGCATAACCAACAAATATGCCTTCTTGAGCTCTAGGTTCGAATTTAGACAAACAAACGCCTTTCTTGAGAATGAAACACTTACAACCGAACACCCAAAAGTACTTGAGGTTGGGCTTGTTGCTGGCAAGTATCTCATATGGAGTCTTGTTCAAGCCTTTGCGAAGGTAGAGCCTATTGGATGCATGACATGCGGTGTTGATGGCTTCGGCCAAAAAGTTGTACGGGGATTTGAACTCTGCCATCATGGTCCTTGCCGCATCCATCAACGTCCGGTTCTTCCTCTCCGCCACACCATTTTGTTGAGGGGTATATGGTGCCACATATTGATGCTTGATCCCCTCGTCACTAAGAAACTCATCCAAGGTGTAGTTCTTGAACTCGGTGCCGTTGTCGCTTCTAATCATCAAAATCTTTGCTTCATGTTGACGTTGAGCTTCATTTGCAAAGTTGATGATGGTTTGTTGAGTCTCACTCTTCCTCTTGAAGAAGTATACCCATGTATATCTTGAGTAGTCATCCACAATTACCAAGTAATACTTTCTTCCACCAAGACTATCAAAGGATGGAGGACCAAAGAGATCCATGTGAAGGAGCTCCAAGGGCCTCTTCGAGTAGATGATAGTCGAGGGTCGGTGAGCTGTTTCATGAAGCTTTCCTTCGATACAAGCACTGCAAGCACGGTCTTTGGCAAAACTCACATTTGTTAGTCCATGGACGTGATCCCCTTTGAGGATACTTTGCAAAGATCTCATATTGACATGGGCTAGTCGGCGATGCCAAAGCCAACCCACATCAACTTTAGCCATTAGGCAAGTCGCGGTCTTAGTGGGTCGCTCCGAAAAGTTCACCACATAGAGACCGTTCTCGACATGCCCAACAAAAGCTACTTTAAGAGTCTTGCTCCACAAAAGGGTCATGGTATCAAGATCAAAGAATGTTGCAAAGCCCATAAGTGCAAGTTGACAAACGGAAAGCAAATTGTATGCAAGGGACTCAACAAGCATGACCTTCTCAATAGTTAAATCTTGAGAGATGACCACTTTGCCAAGTCCCAATACCTAGATGTTGACACATCATCGAATTGGACATGGGTGGGCATAGATGGAATTGGATGCACATCCACCACCAAGTCCTTGCTCCCGGTCATATGATTTGTTGCTCCACTATCATGCAACCATGACACTCCACCGGAAGCAAACTCCTACAAGAGATCAATGCTTGGATTTAGGTACCCATTCTTGAATGGGTCCTTTGAGGTTAGTAACAAGTGTCTTAGGAACCCATATAGACCATTCAATGTACTCATAATAAGAACCAACAAATTTAGCATAAACATGCCCATCACTAGCACGGTATAAAACATAAGAGGGGTTAAAGTCGCGGCTTTGTTGGTAGGGGCGGTTTTGCCCTTCTTGGCATTACCACCCAATTATTTGTTCTTCTTCTTCTCATGAGCACCCTCACCCACCTTGACAAAGGTTTCCTTGAGCGGGAGAGGTTGCTTGGTCTTGTTCTTTTTCTTCTTCTTTGCCTTGGGTACAAACCCAAGTCCTTCCTTTCCTACAACTTCCTTTTGATTGCTCAAAAGGTTATTGAGGTTCTTCTCGCCTTGTATGCAAGTCACAAGGCCCTTCTCAAGTTGCTCTTTCAACTTGGCATTTTCCTCCACAAGATGCACATGCTCACAACAAGGGTTAGTAGCATGGGCATTATCAATTAGAACGAAAGGAGGACACGTGGAAATCTCCTTGGTTTGCTTCACTTGGAGTTGATCATGAGACTCTTTGAGAGAAGCATGAACACCCTTCAAGACCTTGTGAGCCTTGTCAAGAGTATCAAATTCTTCCTTGAGTCTATCATGGCAAACCCCAAGTGCGGCTTTCTCGGATTTAAGCACACGAGTAAGAACAATAGCATGATCAAGATCTTTTTGCAATTTAGCATGATCAATGTTGTGTGACTCCTCAAGAGTCAAACGAAGATCCCGCTCTTCTTCTAGAGCAATGGAAAGATCCGCAATCTCATCGGCATCGTCGTGACTATGCCCGTCCAACTTGGAGATAGTATCCTCACGCGGCTCAATGATATCATTGGCCTCACCAAGTCGTTCCAAGAGAGAAACAAAGTGCTTCTTGGATTCACCCTTGAGCTTACTCATGAACTTGGTGAACTTATTCTCATCAACTTTCACCACCTCACTATCATCAACACAATCTAACAATGAAGGAGTAGTAATGATGGTGGTTTTGATGTTAGGAGTTACCTTGTTGATACCTTTGGCCATGAGACACTTGGCAATGGTGTTTTCATTGGGGGCACCGAAGAGAGACACCTTGGAGGGGGAAGATGTAGCAATGGCAATGGGTGCCGTTGCCATTCCTTCTCCACTTGTATCTTCCTCATCATCATCGGAGGGGTACTCTTCATGTGCCACCAAGCCCTTTGGAGGAGTCTTCTTGGTGAAGTTGTTCTTGCTCGGGAAAGACTTGGCTTTGTCTTTGTGAATGAGTTTGCCACCATTGTCTTCCCTCTTCTCGTAAGGGCACTCCGCTACAAAGTGACTCACATTGCCGCAATTGTAGCAAGTCCTTACTCGTTGCTTGTTCTTTGACCAACTTGAGTTGTTCTTGGTGAAGTTGGGTCTTGAGTTCCTCTTGTTGCTCCAAAATTGCCTTGATGCAAGAGCCATGTGCTCATGGTAAGCATATTTGGTGTCCTCGGGGCAACTCTCCTCTTCTTCCTCCTCTTCTTCTTCCGGAATGGCCTTGTCCTTCAACGCAAGGGTGGATGAGCTTTTCATTGACCGGACACGAGCAAGAGCATTGTCGGCGGTCTTGTTCATGATGTTCATGGCAATAAGCTCATCCATCACTTCACTAGAGGTTAAGGTGTGGAAATCCGTCCTTTGAAGAATCATGGAAGACATGGCCTTGTTGAAAGGCATGATGGCCTTGAGAAACTTGCGCTTGATCCAATTGTCATCCGTATCCTTGCTCCCATGATCTTGGAGAGCAACCGCAAGAGTTGTCACCCTCCGGTAGAGATCACGCGGATCCTCATCTTCTAGCATCACAAATTCATCGGCCTCATCAAGGACCACTTCAAAGTTGGACTGTTGGATGCTTGAGCTCCCCTTGTACAAAGATGCGATGTATTCCCAACAATCCTTTGCACGAGTGAAGGGACGTAAGTGGGATAGATCTTTGGGAGGAACCGCATCTTGAAGGATGAGCAAAGCGGAGTGATTGTATTGATTGTCCACTTCTTCTCTTGGGGTGAAGTTGTTTGGGTCATGCGGGTAGAAGCCTTGCTCAATGATTCTCCAAACATTTGTTGAGCTGTGATTCAAATGAGACTTGATGCGAAAAGCCCAATTAGCAAAATCACCCTTAACAAGCTTAGGAGGAGGACCAAGATTATTGATGCGCGGTGTAGGGACTGGTCCTCCATAGACCGGGGGAGGGGGAACCGAGGCAAAGGTTCCCGTCCCATTCTTTTCGTGAGGAGAAGAAACATGAGTACCTTTAGCCGCTTCCTTAGCGGAATTGGCCTCCGACTCCGATGCGGTGGGATTAACCACAAGCAAAGGACCGGGAGAAGCTTTCATCCCCTCAAGCAATTCTTTAAGCATGGACTTGACTTCGGTCTTCATGGACGTCTTAAGTGAAGCCATAGCTTCATTTAAGTCATCACGTGTGATCAAAGTCAACTCCACGGCCTCAGGCACTTCATCCCCGGTGTCAACCATACTCTTCGACCGGTGAAACCCATAATAAAGAGACGAGGCTCTGATACCAATTGAAAGGATCGATATGGTTGACTAGAGGGGGGGGGTGAATAGGTAACTAACAATTTTTAGCTTTTCTTCACAAATTAGGTTTAGCAACAAATAGGTTGTCTAGATGTGCAACTAGGTGAGCAACCTATATGATGCTAACAATAACAACAATAAGTGCAAGCAAAGGATACAACACAACAATAGCTTGCACAAAGTAAAGGAAAGAGATAACCACAAGTGGAGCCGATGGAGACGAGGATGTGTTACTAAAGTTCCTTCCCTTTGAGGGAAAGTACGTCTCCGTTGGAGCGGTGTGGAGGCACAATGCTCCCCAAGAAGCCACTAGGGCCACCGTATTCTCCTCACGCCCTCACACAATGCGAGATGCCATGATTCCACTAGTGGTGCCCTTGAAGGCGGCGACCGAACCTTTACAAACAAGGTTGGGGCAATCTCCACAACTTGATTGGAGGCTCCCAACAACACCACGGAGCTTCACCACAATGGAATGTGGCTCCGAGGTGACCTCAGCCGTCTAGGGTGCTCAAACACCCAAGAGTAACAAGATCCACAAGGGATTAGTGGGGAATCAAATTTCTCTTGGTGGAAGTGTAGATCCGGGCCTTCTCAACCAATCCCTAGAAAATCAACAAGTTTGATTGGCTAGGGAGAGAGATCGGGCGTAAATGAGCTTTGGAGCAACAATGGAGTTTGGGGGAGGAAGAGGTGGGTCTTCTTGAGGAAGAAGACCCCCTTTTATAGTGGGGGGACAAATCCAACCGTTATGTACCTCTCAGCCCGCAAACCAGCGGAACTACCGCTCATGGCATGGTACTACCACTCTGGGAGCGGTACTACCGCCCTTGAAGATCAGCATGAGGAGTTAGAAGAGCAGAGGAGAAAGCAGAGGAACGGGCGGTGGTAGCCGCGGTAGTAGGGGCGGTACTACCGCTTCCACTACCGCTGCTACATCCGCCTGTTTTCTAGAGGCGAACAGGTTGCACGGTAGAGACCCAGAGGTACTACCGTAAAACCCGATACGAAAAAGTTGAGGCCTCAACTGCGAGCGGTAGTGCGAGCGGAGGTAGCAGCGGTACTACCGCTGCTGCCCGCGGTACTACCGCTTGCAGCTCTTCTCCCCTTCTTCGGCACAAACGGAGGACAACTCCAATGAAACGGAAAGGGCGATGGGTGCAATATGAGTGTGTACGTGATGATTCCACCCAAACCTTTCAGACACGGACCCCCTCTTGATAGTACGGTTTTCCCTACAACTCAAGTCCACCAGAAAAGAAACGCGGGAAAGAAAACCGTCTTCTCTTGAAACTCCGAGGGGCACGACCCGTCTTGTGCCATATGCTTGATAGTCTAAAATGCTCAATGCACACGATTAGTCCGCAAACATATTGT
Source organism: Thinopyrum elongatum (assembly GCA_011799875.1). NCBI lineage: Eukaryota > Viridiplantae > Streptophyta > Magnoliopsida > Poales > Poaceae > Thinopyrum > Thinopyrum elongatum. Next base: position 463,761,118 of record CM022303.1, read on the forward strand.
CATCAATCACCAAAACTACTTAGGGAGAAATATGCCCTAACAGTGGCACTTACCACAGCGTGTGGCCACACAGTTTGGTATCTTCCAACATACCCCACCGTGTAAACCCCCGACACCGGTGGCTTCGATCTTAAGTGGTGAGGACATTGTTCTCTACTTGCTATGTTTTGGTTTGTCTTTGACATTGTCATGACGTCCACTGCTTCCTATGCCTTGCAGGAAGAGTAGGAAGAATTGTCAGTCGATCACAGACTGGGGGCATGAGCACGAGGATCACGTGAAAAAGTGGAACGAGAGGAGGTCTCGCGAAGATGGCGAGAGGAGAGCGGTTGACTGGGACGCGTACCGTGAAGACCACATGAAGTGGTATGACGATGGTGTGAAGTACCGTCTACGCCTAAGGCCGCTGTGGACGGAAGACGATATCGCCGAATTGGAGGAGAATAACACCAAGAATGAAGCCTACCGTGGCCAGCTCAGAGAGCTCGAAGGTGATTTCAGGGAGTATGCACCTCTGATGAACAGAGTGGTAAGTGTTGTTCTCTATGGTTTTGAGCTATGAGCGATTGGATGAAAACTGCTGTAGTCAGTGTCACTTGGCCTTTAACATGATGCTTACATGTGCAGGCTTCGGAGCTCAACAGAAGCATTATTGATGGCTCAAACGCGCTTGTGTATGACCCTGGGACCATGGAATCTGACACCAAGGTGAGGGATACGATGAAGGTAACATCGAGCCTCCCTAGCCATGTTATACTTTAATTCTACCCTAAGATAGTGGGTATGCTTGAGTTGATATGTATTATATTTTTGGTTGTTTGCTATTGCAGAAGTTCATGACCCGTTGTCGTAAGATAGTGGGTATGCTTGGGTGCGCTCGCGCGGCCGACGTCCATGATCCTGCTCATGGAGGGTCGATGCGTGCCATCGCTTCGTCGAGCCACGCCGACAGAGCTTCCTCTACCGATGCCGCCTCATCGTCTCGCGTTGTTGAGGAGGAAGAGGAAGAAGATTACGAGGAAGAGGAAGAAGAAAACGAGGAAGAGGATCAAGGCAATGAAGAAGAAGAGGATGGAGCTGGTGAGGAGGAGGAGTACGACGATGATGACGGACCTCCACCGACTCAGCCAACCCAGGAGAAGAGAGGGAAACAACCGAAGAAGGACTGAAAGAGCCCATCACTGTTCCAGAAAAGAGCATCCTCGTCGTCGCCCAAAGAAGCCGGATGAAACCCGCTGAAAGAGAAACGAGGAGCGTACCGCCAAGAGGGGGAGGAGCAAGTGATATGGTCATGTTGGTGTTGTCGTTTAGTTGAACTAGTTGTGAACAAGAACTTCTATGTTATGTTGGTGATGTCGATTTGCTACCTCTAAACTATGTTGAACCTATTTGATATGTCGAACCTATTTGATATGTCAATTTGATGTTGTCAATTTGCTACCTACAATGTGTGGGATCATCATATTTCAAGTTGCAAACAATAATTGCTGCTGTATTGAACTATCATTCATATTTGTGGTTCAAATGATCAAGATCATTCTCAAAGAATAAGTGACAGAGGACCCTACCGACAGACACCCCGGCGGTAGGGTCTCATAGCCTACCGCCGACAACCATGGCGGTAGGGTGTGAGACCCTACCATAGAAAATCATGCATTCCCTGTCACAGAACCCCCCCGGGCGCACGACGCCCTACCACCAGACTCCTTGGCGGTAGGGTGTGATACCCTACCGCCAGGGAGTCACGCATTCCCGTCACAGAAACCCCACGTGCGTTCGTCCTGGCACACACCTACCGCTGAGGCACCTGGCGGTAGCCTTAGCTACCCCACCGCCGTCACCTATGGCGGTAGAGCCGTTACACCACGTCAGCCCCAATATGGTTGGCTGACGACGGCTGCCGTTAAGCTACCGCCACACGCTTTGGTCATAGACTGCACAACCCTACTACCACTGTCCCTGTCGGTAGGAAAAGGGTCAGATCCCAAAATACTTTCGAACCGGGGTCAGATCCGACTAAACTTTCCGGATAAGGTCAAAACACGAAACTTGGACAAAGCTCGCTAGGGAGGGTGGCACAGACGAACGTTTTAGGTGACCTAAAGCAGAGGAATGAAGACATCAATGTAATGTATCGATCTCTTCGAGAAGAGCAACTAAGACCGAGAAGACTCGTTAGAATTTCGTAACCAAATCCCTTCCCCCTTACTCCCCCTCTTAAATTTCGGGACGAGATTTCTTGTAGTGGAGGAGAATTGTGACGTCCGGATATTTAAGCTACAGTAACTCTCTACTAATGATGCCACATCACCATGATTACTTTTGTTAATCTCGCAATGATTCAAATCCCGTTCGAAGTTCAAATTTAAAAATCAAGTCAAACGTTAAAAGTTTTCAAATATTAAAACAAAAATGTTCTAAAGGTGACAAATAAATAACAAGTAATAATGGTGGAGAAACCACATTTTTATAAAATGTTTAAATACTTTAAAATAAGTAAAATAGCAGCAAAACAATTATTTAAATACCTTTTATAGATAATAAAATATTAAACTAAATTATTTGGCGACTAAACTTTTTGTGGCACTGGATTAAATGGTAATACTAATTTAGGAATTAGTTCTACATTTTGTAAAACTATATTTTATAGAAATAAAATAAAAACAGAAAACAAAAGAATAAATAAATGAAAAAAGAGAATAAACAAAAAAATATAAAAAGAGAAGAAAGACCCCCTCCCCCAGAGCCGTTCGGCCCAACTGGGCTACCAGGCTCCCTGGCCGGCCCACCCTGCCTCCCTTATCCCCCACATCCCTGGCCGAACCCTAGAGCCCACGCCCCCACTCGCCTCCCCCCACGATCCCCCCTCATCTCTCCCCCCCATCGGGAGAATATCTGGTACTCCCACCCCTAGGGTGCTCCCGGTGCTCCAAACTCGGTAGCACATTTTTAAATGTTCAAAAAATTCCGAAAAAAATCTAGCACATTGACACAACATCAATGCATGTTGTCAAAATAATTCGAATCAAAATTTGAAACATTGCTCGAGATACAAAAATGACAAAATCGACATCAATGTGATAATGGGCCAAATCTAAAGCCCAACTTATGTTGTGTACTATTTACTGTCAAATTTGTCATTTATGTTTCTCAAGCTATGTTTCGAATTTTTATTTCAAATTTTGTGACAACATACATTGATGTTGTGTCTATGTGCTGGATTTTTTTCGGAATTTTTTTAACATTTAAAAATGTGCTACCGAGTTTGGAGCACCGAGAGCACCCTAGGGGTGGGAGTAGCAGATATTCTCCCCCCACCCTCGACTGGATCTGGGATCCGCCCCCCCCGGTCGCCGACCTCGCCGTCGCCATTCACCGACGCCGCCCGTCTCCGGCTCGCCTCCTTGACCCCCTCCCCGCCCAGCCTCCTCGCGCCTCGCCGACCCCCCTCTTCAACGACCATGAGCACAACCCCCTCTCTCACTTCCCAGCCGGTCACCGCGTCCGTCGTGCCTCTCCCCTGCGCATGGCCTCGCCTCGCCACGGTCACCACCACCCCGCGCGGCCCCCATGCCCGCTCTCCCCCTCTGCGCGCACACCCTCGCCTCCGCTGCCACAGCCCACTGCTGCCACCATCCACCACGACCTCGCCCTTCCCCCGTCGCCCCCTCCCCTACTGCGCATGGCCACCCCTCGCCGTGGCCTCGTCCCTGCCTCCCTCTGCCCCAGCTGCCTCGCCCCCTCCGACGCGTGCCCCGGTCACCCGTGCACACGCGCCCCGCACCGGCCACTCCCACCCCATGCCCTATCGCGCTGCACCGATCGCGCCCGTCCGGCAGCCCCTGCTCGCCCCGCTCGCCGCTTTGCCCCGCGCCGCCGCAGCTCGCCGGCCCCGCCGCTCGCCCGTGCCACCCCCTTGCTGCTGCTGCTCCAGCAGCGGCCACGGCCGTCGGTGCCAGACCACGATAGCCCGCGCCCGAGCCAGCGCTCGCACCAGTTCGGGCGATGCCCACACCCGCGCCCGTGTGCCCGATAAGGCCCCCTGGGTCGCTGACGAACGGAGCCCACCCCTATAAAAAATGAAAATAAAGAAAAAAAGAATTAAATAAATAAATTAATATATAAATTAATTAACTTAATTAAAACTAGTTAATTAACCTAATCACTTAATTAAACTAATTAATCTTGTTTAATTAAACTGTGGCAATGACAGTGGGCCCCACTGCCCTGTTTGACCAGTCAACAAAACCTTTGACTGCTGACATCATGCTGATGTCATGCTGTTGCAATAAACAAATTTTGATTTAAATTAAATCAGTTAATTCCAGAATTTGTTTAAAACTTTGAAAATTAATGTAAAATAAACTGTATCTCGAATGAAAATACTTTGCACATGAAAGTTGCTCAGAAAAACATGACGAATCCGAATACACACTCCGTTCGTCTGCCACATGTCCCTATCACAACGAACATGGAACCGTCCCCTCCATTTCATCTGTCCGAAAATGCCTAAAACCGGGAATACTTTCCCGGATGTTTTTCCCCTTCGCCAGTAGCACCTAGTACTGCGTTAGGTGACACATAGCACCGCTATTTGCCTTGTCATGCATCGTCATAAATCTGTTTGTATTGTATTCATTGTTTCTTCCCCCTCTTCTCTCCGGTAGACTTCGAGACTGACGCTGCTGCTCCAGACATCGACTACACCCCTGACGACCCGTCTTTCTCCGCAGAGCTTCTAGGCAAGCAAACCCCCCTTGATCATCCCGATATGGCCTACTCTTTCCCTCTACTGCTTGCATTAGAGTAGTGTTACTGTTTCATCGATTTGATCCTATACTGTTGCATAGCCTGTCCTTGTTGCTACTGTTATTGATACCTTACCTGCTATCCTAAATGCTTAGTATAGGATGCTAGTTTATCATCAGTGGCCCTACATTCTTGTCCGTCTGCCAGGCTATACTATCGGGCCATGATCACTCGGGAGGTGATCACGGGTGCATACATACATACATAGTATACTTGATACATGTGGTGACTAAAGTCGGGTCGGCTCGTAGAGTACCCGCGAGTGATTCACGAAAGTGGGGGCTGAAGGGGCAGGTGGTTCCATCCAGGTTGTGATGGGCCTGGGTTCCCGACAGCCCCCGAGTGATTCTTTGTGGCGGAGCGACAGGGCAGGTTGTGACCACCTAGGAGACAGGTGGGCCTGGTCCCTGGTCGGTGTCCACGGTTACTTCAAATAACATGCTTGATGAGATTGGATATTTGATCTGAGTTGGTCATTGGCCTTATACGCACTAACCGCCACGTGGGACAAAATATGGGCAACCGGCGTCGTAGTATCAGCCGAAGCCTTCCAGACGTCAGCGACTGAGTGGCGCACGCCGGGTTGGACTGGAATGCCTGCACTTGTATAAGGGGGCTAGGTCTGCTCACCGGCCGCGTACGCACGTGCAGGAGTGCAACGGGCGATGGGCCCAAGACCCCTGCATGCTTAGGATTTAGACCGGTGTGCTGACCTCTCTGTTGGGCCTAGGTAGGGCTGTGACGTGTTGATCTTCCGAGGCCAGACATGACCTAGGAAAGTGTGCCCGGCTAGAGGGATCGAGCATGTCGGATAATGTGGTGCACCCCTGCAGGGAAGATTGATCTATTCGAATAGCCGTGTCCACGGTAATAGGACGACTTGGAGTTATATTCCGACCTCATGACAACTAGAATCGGATAGTTAATAAAACACACCCAGATAAGTTCTAGAGACAACCCGATGTGATCGCTCTCCCACAGGGCGACGAGGGGAGGTTCGTCGGGTAGGATTATGCTATTCGATGTTACTTGATGCTATACTTGCTACTCTCTTCTATATGCTTCAAGATGGAGGCTGCCAGAAGTGTAGTCTTCGATAGGACTAGCTATCCCCCTCTTATTCTGGTATTCTGCAGTTCAGTCCACATATACTACCCTTTTCATTGATACCGATGCATATGTAGTGTAGATCCTTGCTTGCGAGTACTTTGGATGAGTACTCACGGTTGCTTTGCTCCCTCTTTCCCCCCTTTTCCCATTCTTCTCGGATGTCGCAACCAGATGTTGGAGTCCAGGAGCCAGACGCCACCGTCGACGACGACTACTTCTACCCCGAGGGTGCCTACTACTACTACGTGCAGGCCACCGACGAGCAGGAGTAGTTAGGAGGATCCCAGGCAGGAGGCCCGCGCCTCTTTGATCTGTATCCATGTTTGTGCTAGCCATCTTATGGCAACTTGTTTAACTTATGTCTGTACTCAGATATTGTTGCTTCAGCTGACTCGTTTATGATCGAGCTTATGTATTCGAGCCCTCGAGGCCCCTGGCTTGTAATATGAAGCTTGTATAACTTTAATTTATGTTTAGAGTTGTGTTGTGATATCTTCCCGCGAGTCCCTGATCTTGATCGTACATGTTTGCGTGTATGATTAGTGTATGATTGAAACGGGGGTGTCACAAGTTGGTATCAGAGCCGACTGCCTGTAAGAATCCCCCTTCCAAACTCCTTGGCCGAAGTTGAGTCTAGTCATTACAAAACTTTTACTAACATGGCTGTGCGGCTTACGGGCCCACGTCGCCATTGGGTGGTATTAGGATCTTTTATTCCTCGTCTATACTCTTGGACTCTAATATCTCTTATATTCGGGTTAAATGATTTTACTAACTCTAACTCTAGGTTCTTGTAACTACTTCCTCCCGGAGAGCCCCTCACTCAAGATGATTGCTCGGTACACCAGAAGATTCTGAAGATACTCTCCGATGCTTTCCCGAGACCCTTGTGCCCTTCGCCATTGCGATCCCTACCACCGATAAATCCTTATGGATAACTACCTACATTTGTCATTCATACCTTCATCCTCACTTGCTCTTGTTATTACAAGATGCCCCAAAATTCTCTCTATTGTTGTTCCGAAAATACTTTGTGCCTACTGCCTTGCAGTTCTTTCCCGCATAAATACCCCAACGGGTAATTCCTCGCACCTAACTAAGTATTCGTTCATCCCCAGTTGTTCATATGTTTCATAAGATACTTTGGAATACTATTCGATCTTCGAAGAATCCTCTGCAACCTATTACTCCTGAAATTCTTGCCCGCTTGCATTATGGTTAAATCCATATTTCTAAGTAATCTCCGTTGACATCCTCTGTCACTATCATTTCGAGTCCCTTGATTCAATATGTTGCGAATGCTCGCAATCCTCAATCAGATCCTAGAATTCATCCTTCCGGCTCAGACGTCATTTTAAACATGAGCTGGATCTCGACCAATCAATTGTCGTCGATTGTACCCCTAAGCCTACTCAACTTATCCATCCTTAATCAGAGCGTTTGCTTATTATCCCTTGATTTGGAAATCATAATTCCTTGCATTTGAGCCTTGAATTAGTCAGTTGTTTCTATAATTCAATGCCCTTGCATTGTTTCTTCCTCTGGTTCTGTGCCGATGCTCACGTCAGCACCGTTATGGACCGTCAGATCCTTTGTTGAATTATCATCTGACAGTGTCCTTTGTATACAAAAACCTCGAGAAGTTCTTTCCCTGATACATAATGCCATTGGTAAATCCTATTCTCTGATTTGGCCAACCATGCTCTGCTTTCAAGCTGGTGATATTTACTCTTGAAGCTTGTGGTATATGTTTCTAAGATGCCCGATGGGTTGAACCTATGCCTTCCTTAATCTGTGAGAACCCGAAAGTTTTCACGGGTCATCCTCCTCTGGTAATTCACTAGGTAGGTTTTCACATTCAAATCATTTTAATAGAGCAGTGAATGAATGGTCATGCATTGGAGAAGTGGGAGTCGACCTTGAACTTTGTGTTCATGCCCATGGACACGATGTAGATCTTATCATGGAAGCTTCTCTGAAAATTATTTGTCCCCTTGGTATAAGCTCATCTTATATCTGTGATTTGTTCTTTTGCAGTAGTGGTTCCGACCATATTGATATTCTTTGATTCCTTTTCTCGGACAAGTTGAAGTACTTGTCTTCTGCAGATCAGTACACCTGACCAACCTCTATTCTGCTCTACCTTCGAGTATTACCCTATGGTATCGCGATAATATCACTGAACTAGGTTCCTTGTTATGGGTCTTCATCAAGTATTAATTCTCATTGACTCCATTTTTTCCCGGGTCTGAGTTGTTAAGAAACTCGGGGACACCCATAATTAAATCAAGTCCGCACCACGATTAAACAACTCTTAGTAATCTTCTTTACTTATGACTTTGTACCCGATCACGTCATTCCTAGCCTGCTTGGCTATATCATTATCGTGCTGGTGTTAACTGTGCTACTGGTCCTTATTCCCGGAGCACAACTTTTGATGATGAGCTAAGCTTACGTCGATTGAGGAAGTCATGGACTAAGGGGTCCTCGGGGCGACGACCCATTGTACATGGGCTGGACTGGTGGAGCCGTGTGGTGACCGGAGACCTGTGAAGCCGTGGTGTGCCCTCCAAGTTAAGGGTGGATGAGATCTCTTTCCCTCTTGTTGTAATCTATCTTCGGTAACCCTAACCCTATTGGTGTCTATATAAACCGAGGGTTGTAGTCATTAGGGTTAGAGCTACATTCATCACCTCATAGCCTTAGGGTTTAGCTCATGCTGATCTTGAGGTAGATCTACTCTGTAAACTCCATCATACATTCAATAAAATCAAGCAGGACATAGGGTTTTACCTCTTCGAGAGGGCCTGAACCTGGGTAAACACTGTGTTCGTCGTCCCCTGTTATCCATTGATCCTAGATCCACAGCTCGGGACCCCCTACCCCAAGGTTTGCCGGTTTTGACACTGACATTGGTGCTTTAATTGAGAGTTCCACTGCTGGATCATCGGAAGGATCGATGGCTCGTTTAGTCCTTGGAGAGGACATCAGTTCCATGGACCTCTTCATCCCTGGAAAACTCTTTGCTTTTGGCAGCATCGTGCTGCATGCTGATCTGACCGGCCATCTTGGCCAGGTCGACAACTTCGCTCCCGAGCACCGGATTCGATTCGGCAATCTGGAGTACGTTACTGACGCGCGAGGGGATTTGGTTTTCACCGGATTCACCACCCCCGCAGGCCTTGCCGCGCCTGCTCCGACGTACATCTCCGATCCGATCTGTGAATCGGCCCCAGTTACCAAACGGCTTTGGGCCAGGAAAGACTACCTGAGAGAGGGGACCTTACCCCGCCGTTAACCGAACTTACATCGGCGGAGGATTTATCCCCGGCCCTCGAGGCAGAACTAGAGGTCAGAGGCCAAGATTCGATCTTGGCCGAGCTCCTCCCCCGCAACATCCTGCTAGCTTTGAGCCCGCACCCTGAGTCAGCGAATAGCGGCCAGGGGTCACCCCTGGCCCAAAACGACCCAACCTCAAGCCCGGTAACCCTCGATATGTTGAACAAGGCATTGGACCGGATTCAGAAAATGACCATCCAGGAGAACCTGCTCTCTGTCGTCAATAACCAACCCTTCAAGGTGTTCGACAGGGAATTTTGCGCCCCACCCACCACCCATTTGGTAGCAACTATCAATGATTTAACCGATATGTTAGACTACAATTCGGAGAATGCCGAATACATGGACGAGGAGGATGTAACCACGGCTTATACTGAGGTCGGTCCCCCCGTCACGGGCCGCTGGTCGGCCATGTCCACCTACGATATTTACATGGTGGACACCCCCAAAGATGGCGACGGCACTCCCAATTAGGATAGAGGCAAGCCCAGAGACGAGCCGCCCAAATGATGAAAACAATGCCGCCGGTCAAAGCCACACCGAAGCCATACGAGCAACATAGACTCGACGGAGAACGGCACCAAGAATAATACGGATGACCCCGCCGGAGCCGCAGCCAACGAGCGTCACCAGGATGACCCTGTGGGGCAGGAGGACCCGCTCAATCTGGAAAGCCGCGAAGACTCCAAGGATAGCAACTACCTCCCACTCTCTGAAGAGGTGGCAAGTCTCGGGAAGGATGACTTTATTGTCCCCGAAGACCCTCTGGAGCAGGAAAGGTTCAAGCGGAGGCTTTTAGCCACCACCCACAGCCTGAAGAAACAAAAGCACAAAATCAAGGCCGAACAAGACACCCTCAATGAGCGGTGGACCAAAGTCCTAGCCGCCGAAGAAGGATATGGCCACAAACAGCAAGTTAAGAGCTATCCTAAGCGAAAATTGCTACCCCAGTTCGACGATGAAGCCTTAGAGCCAACACGTCCAACATACACACGCGCTGAACAGCCAAACCGTCCCCCTAGAGGATGGGACAGAGAAGCTGCCGAGGCCGAACACCCAGCCGCCCCACCTCACCGTTACGGCAAGGATCAAGTGTGGCCCACTTACGAGTACGACCTTCGCCATGACCTAGACGCCAGGGGAGGTCGCACCAGGTCCATTTACGGACCTAGGGAAGACTCGCCCGCTTACCGGGAAGCATACTATGATCGGGCAAACCGAAACGATAGAATCCGAGAACAGCAGCAGATTTGGAGGACCGAGGACCTCCGACGCGACATAGCCCGAGCCCGGGGCGCCGCACACCCCTTGTGCTTCACAGAAAGGGTAATGCAACATCAATTCCCAGAAGGCTTCAAGCCTGTGAACATTGAATCATACGATGGAACCACGAATCCAGCGGTATGGATAGAGGATTTCCTCCTCCACATTCACATGGCACGAGGAGATGACCTCCACGCCATTAAATATTTGCCGCTAAAGCTCAAAGGCCCAGCTCGGCACTGGTTGAACAGCCTCCCCGAAGATTCTATAGGTTGTTGGGAAGAGCTGGAGGACGCTTTTCGAGCAAACTTTCAGGGCACCTATGTCCGGCCTCCGGACACTGACGACCTAAACCGCATTACGCAACAACCCGAAGAATCTACCCCACAGTTCTGGAACCGATTCCTCACCAAGAAAAACCAGATTGTCGACTGTCCGGACGCCGAAGCCTTGGCCACGAAGCATAGTGTCAGGGATGAATGGCTCATAAAGCAGCTCGGCCAGGATAAACCACGAACCATGGCAGCCCTTACCTCTCTCATGACCCGCTTTTGCGCAGACGAGGACAGTTGGCTTGCTCGTAAAACCACCAATCCCGATACCCCTGGAACTTCTGAAGTCCGGGACGGAAACGGAAAGCCGCGACGCAGCAAGAACAAACGCCGCCACAATGATGGCAAAGGTGAGGATACGGCAGTAAACGTCGGATTCCGAAACTCGAAGTACGGACAGCACAAAAAGGCCCCTAAAGGCAACAGCGACGGCCCGTCCAGGCTAGACACAATCTTGGACATGTCCTGACAGATCCATGGCACGTCCGAAAAGCCTGCCAACCACTCCAACCATAATTGTTGGGTGATAAAGCAGGCCGGTAAGCTCAACGCCGAAGACTCGGGCAAAAGCCCACGCAGCGAGGTTGATGATGAGCCCTGCAGGCCGAATAGTGGAGGCCAGAAACCCTTCCGTTCCGAAGTCAAGATGGTAAACATGATCTACGAAACCCATATACTGAAGAAGGAGAGGAAGCGAGCGCTACGGGACATATACTCTGTCGAACCAGTAGCACCGAAGATCAATCCATGGTTAGCTTGCCCGATCACTTTCGATCGCAGAGATCACCCCACAAGCATACGCCATGGGGGGTCCGTAGCCCTAGTGCTAGACCCCATTATCGATGGATTCCACCTCACTAGAGTCCTAATGGACGGAGGAAGTGGCCTCAATTTGATATATGAGGATAAAGTGAAGAAAATGGGGATCGATCCATCAAGGATTAAACCCAGTAATACCACCTTCAAGGGGTCATTCCGGGAGTGGAGGCCCGCTGCACGGGCACCGTGATGCTTGAAGTAGTGTTTGGATCTCCGGACAACTTCCAAAGCGAGGACTTGATCTTTGATATTGCACCTTTTCGCAGTGGCTACCATGCCCTCCTCGGCCGCACATCGTTCGCCAAATTCAATGCCGTCCCGCATTACGCGTACCTCAAGCTGAAGATGCCTGGCCCTTCAGGTGTCATAACTATCAATGGCAACACCGAACGCTCACTTTGAACCGAAGAGCACACTGCGGCCCTAGTGGCCGAATACAACACCGGCCCATATAGGCCCGGATGCCGACCCACGTAAAGAACGACGACAACAGCAAATGGGTTCGAACCCGTTCTCCATCGTGGGAACCCACATGTGTTCGCCGCAAATAGGGATACGCGACTCACGGCACGCCCACCTTCTCCATGCTCCATGTGCCTCGCCAGCATAACTTTGCGCTTAAAATTCCATGGGCAGCCGTGAGGCATTCATTAATCTGAAGTACATGTTCGGTTCAACCGAACTTCGGAGCGACCTCGTCTTCGGACGACCTGGGGACTAACTCCAGATACCCCCCAGCATAAAGCACCACTGGCAGAACCCTCGCCCATCAAGGTCTCATTGAAGGTCTCAGCCCCCACCTATCAAAAGCAAAGGCATAGACATGCAGCAGGGCACAGTGAAGGCTTCAACTCACGCATCAAGGCCCTGCGTCAACCTTTCCTATGTAAAATTTCCTTTTTCTTTCTTACATTTGCCGCCTTCACAGTTCGAATTATACGGTTAGATGTCCGGAGCTTACGAGAAATAATAAAATACCCTTTATGGTGTTCGGATATCCGCATTCTTGCAATTTTTCTGTACCTTTCCGATTCTCTCATCGCTCTTCGAACAGCCCGGCATGAAAAATATATCAATCAGTCATGAGTTCGATTTATGTATTAGCTCACTATCCTTAAGTCTGGCACCACATCCTGCTAGGTGTCCGGCGTCTCGAATATTGCACTATATGCATCTATTCTGAACTATGTCTTGGGTCAATAGTTGGGTTGCCCGGCTCCTATGTTTGCCCCTTATGTTCCGCTAGTTCGGCTAAGAGGGCAAAGGGAGAACCCCTGTGATTGTACTACTGGCTTGCCCGGTCAAGTACCTCAGGAGGAAGAAGCCGAAAACTGATCGTCATAGTAAGCGTGAACGGGTCTGCGATCCGATGATGAGGTTGGACTCTAAAAAATCGTTGGCGATTTTGCCGTGTCACACGAAGGGTTCATCTTAACACAAACCATGTGATTGGAAAGGGTAAGCTTTGACCCCCAAGTACATCACACATACACCGGGGGCTAGTCCCTAGTCCCCACCGTCAAGCTCCTACGGCTAAGTGAAGGCAGTAAAACGGAATAGTCTGATTGCCTAGTTTCGTTCCCACACTACCACCTCCGGGTACCAAGATGTTGGCTAAGGGTTACAGTGCGGAGACAAAACACCCCTCGTGACATTCACTTGGGGGCTGAAGCCGATGACTGGTAGCGTTCAGAATTAACATACGACCACACAGGAGTCAAAATTAAATCATGATACAAGTCAGGCAGGTGCATAATAAAGCATAAGTTCCACTTGATACAAACTTGCTACAACTACTCAAGAATTACATTTTTCAAACACTGGCCCTCTATCGCCCGCGCTCCGGTCATCACTTGCATGAAGTACTGCTCGGGGCGGCGATGCTCCTTCCCCTAGGGCGGAGGACCAGTGGCCATCTCCATTGGATTAATTCTTGGCCAATGAACCATGGTCTTCGCAAACGTGAGCCGAGCCCCCTCAAGGCACACCGACCTCTTCACGGCGTCAATCCGGAGCGGCGCCTCCCTCAGCCTCTGCACAAGGTCGAAGTAGATGTCCAAAAGGGGCTTGGCCAGCCACAGACCGACACAGATGTCCTTCAAGGCCAGCTCGGACATCCGATGCATCTCCATCAGCTGCTTCATTTGATCGCTGAGGAGGGGAGGACGCTCGGAGTCAGAAAACTGTGACCAAAAAAGCCGCTGCGTGGAGTCCTCCTCGCGGGTGGCATAGTGCCTCACCGCGGCCGCCGCATTCTTCAGGAGTTCGGCGAAGGCGCCTGCGGAGCGCCAGACCTTCGTCAGCAGGGCGAATCTGTTGCCTCCGAACACACTCTGCAGTAAATATTTCTTACCATTGGCAATTTGTGCGGCTTGCCGAAGCTCCTCCCGGACACCTCGAGCGTCACTCCTCACCTCCTGAAGCTCCTTCTCTGCCTTGGATAGGTTGGAGGATTGCTCTTCCTGCCCCTTTTCAATGGCCTCCAGCTTCTTGGCAGCATCCTGGAGCTCCACTTGGACTTCGGTCACCCGAGCCTTGTGCTGACCCACAGCAAGCCTGGCCTTTTTTAGCTCGGCCACCGCCTTCTCAGCGGTCGCCTTCTCCGCAGCCGCCTTGGCCTCGGCCTTTTTCAAGGTCTCCTTCAAGCCTTCAACTTCAGCGGCGACCGCTGCAAGATCAACATAATAAAGGATCACCTCATAACCCGGATCGACAATATCCGGCATTAAGTAAATCGTATATACTATCAATGGGCTTATCTTGCGCCTCGTCAAGCCGCTTGTTGACAAGGTCAAGCTCTTTATCAGAAAGCTTGAGCTTCCGATCCATCTCCTCAAGCGCCGCGACATTAGCAACCGTGGCCATGGAAGATGCCTGCATCAAGCCACAAAAAATATTAACATCATTAGTCGGCTTGCTGAATTTGATCCTCTGTAGTTTTTCTTCGAAGATCTTGCAGAGCATCGGGGGCTGGTACATACACGGCCTACCCGAACTACCAAATACAACCACATTATGAGGAAGAAGCATTACTTGACTTACCTCAAAGCCTGTTAAAAGGCCTTGGACAACATTGTTCAGTCCGGACTGGACGGACCGAACACCCTGCATAACCGCACTCATAAGAGTGCGGTGCCCATCAATGATGGCTGAGTTGTTCACCAACTCCTCCAACACCTCTGGCCAACCGGCTGCCGCCCGTGTAGAGGTGTTCGGCGTTGGCGTTGGCCCCCCAGCCCCTTCCCCACTGGGAGGGGTTTGTGCCGTCGAAGGCCTTGGGGGCTCGGAGGCAGTTGGCGGTTGGGGTCCGGTTGGTCCGGACTCCTTTCCCGTGTCAGCCAGGAGGGACGTTCCCTCCTGGTCATCAAGGACCGAGGTGTTAACCTCGGCCATTATGGCATTGACCTCCCCCTCTGTGGTCGGAGGAGAAGGAGTCCTTTGGGACCGCACCTCTTCGGCCTCTTCGAGGACCAAAGGAGGCGCGGAATGCGCCATTGACCCACTGTCCGCCAGTTCGGCGGGTGGAGACGTCCCCTCCAAAACCTGCTCAATGGGGCGCTTGCATGGGGGACTACAATTCGGAGGGGTTAACCTTCAACTAAAGCAAACTACTGAAAGCATAACAGCTGAAAATACAGACACCTTACCTGCTGCCAGGGGGCCTGACCCTGGGTTCCTTCTTCGGGGGTTCCTCAGATGCCTCGGACTTATCGTCGTCCGAGCTGTCAGGTATAACCAGCTTAGGCCGGTGTCATCTCTTTGGGGCCAGGGAAGGCTGGACCTCCTCGGCGTCTTCGGACGCCGGCCTCTTTTTGGAGCGCGAAGTGGCACTCTCCTCTTCGTCCTCCTCCTCCTCGTCCCCATCCTGTACGGATGAGGCCACCTCATCTCTGGACTGGTTGCTCGGACGGATCCTACGATGGGGGCCTTCCCTGGCCTCCGGTGCTTCTTGCTTCTTGCCCTTCTTAGCGGGCGCCTTGTAGGGCACCACGACTAGCATCTCCTCCAGCTGCTCTGATCGGGGCCCCTCTGGCAGCGGCGCCGGGCAGCTGATCTTTTTGGCTTTCGCGAGCCAGCCCTGCAGAATCCACGTAACAAGGTCAGATCTCACATAATGTAAATATCCGAACACTCTTTGAAGAGAAATGCCACTCACCTCCCTTGGGGGATTCGCGGCATCAAGACCGACGTCCTTCCCCTCAGCTGGCCACTCCTTCTGGGGCTGGAATAGTTGGCCCCATATCTTGTCCGGAGTCATGCCGAAGAGGTGCCGCACAGTGGCCGGATCCGAGGGCTCATGCTCCCACATGGGCTTGGCCCTTTCCTGACAGGGGAGGATCCCGTGGTGGAGCATGATTTGGAACACGTCGACCAGCTTAGCGCCGGTCTCTAGCATGTTGTCGACGCGCTTCTGCAGCGCCTTGGTGTCAGCAACGCGCCCCCAGTCTAGACTCTTGGTGGTCCAGGAGACAATCTGGTGGGGGGTCCGGACCGGAATGCGGGGGCCGCCCCCCATGCGGCCTCCCTTGGCTCGGTGATGTAGAACCACTCCTTCTGCCACATCCGGACAGTGTCGACGAAGTGGCCGTCCAGCCATTGGACCCATTTCAGCTTGGTGATCATGGCCCCGCCGCAGTCCGCGTGCTCGCCGCCGACCACCTTGGGCTTCATGTTGAACACTTTCAGCCATAAGCCGAAATGCGGCTGGACCCGGAGGAGCGCCTCACATACGACGATGAAGGTCGAAATGTGGAGGAGGGAGTTGGGGGCTAGATCATGGAAATCTAGCCCATAGTAGAACATTAGCCCCCGCACAAAGGGGTGCAGGGGAAATCGAAGCCCCCTAAGGAAATGGGGGAGAAAAACTACCCTTTCGCCTGGCTCAGGCGTAGGGATGATCTGGCCCTCTTCGGGGGCTTGATGGGCGACGTTGGCCGGCAAGTAACCGGCCTCCTTCAACTTCAGGATATCTTCGTTGGTGACGGAGGAGGCCTCCCACTTCCCATTGGCGCCAGATCCGGCCATGGTCGAAGGAGGTGAAGTGGGATTGGCTATGGAAGCAGAGAGAAAGGGCGCTAGAACTCTGAAGGACTGCGAGTGCGGAAAGAAGGAGAAGACGTGGGATGCAGATTATAGCGCCCCCCCCTTTATAGACTGTGGGCAGGCCAGAGATCCCTTTTTTTCATGCCGTTGGCCTCTCCACTTCCCGATATCCCTGCAGCGTTATGAGCGGGGAGGGGAATCGAAATCATTAACCATATCCCCCGAAAGGCGGGACACGGTCTCCACGTTGAAGGGACGTGTCAATCGTGGCATCAGCCTTGAGCCGCGCTTCGAGAAATAGTAACTGCCTGGCATTATGGCCAGAAGCGACTCTTCGTTGAAGGAGAAAAAGTTGTCAGATAAAGGCACTATTTGCGATTGAGCGATATTTTTATTATTACCTTCGGTGTTAAGTAAAACAGCCGCTTCATATTCCGAACATCTCTTGGTACCGAACAGGGGGGAGACTAGCTGAGGAACTCACCCCACAAGCCAAATATTGGTCAGATGAATGGATACCGGATACAAGTCTCGGCATTGGAGGCAAGTTCGGGGGCTACTAAGAGAGTCATGGACTAAGGGGTCCTCGGGGCGACGGCCCATTGTACGTGGGCCAAACTGGTGGAGCCGTGTGGTGACTGTAGACCTGTGAAGCTGTGGTGTGCCCTCCAAGTTAAGGGTGGACAAGATCTCTTTCCCTCTTGTTGTAATCTATCCTCGGTAACTCTAACCCTAGCGATGTCTATATAAACCGAGGGTTGTAGTCATTAGGGTTAGAGCTACATTCATCACCTCATAGCCTTAGGGTTTAGCTCATGCTGATCTCGAGGTAGATCTACTCTGTAAACTCCATCATATATTCAATACAATCAAGCAGGACGTAGGGTTTTACCTCTTCGAGAGGGCCCGAACCTGGGTAAACACTGTGTTCGTCGTCCCCTGATATCCATTGATCCTAGATCCACAGTTCGGGACCCCCTACCCCGAGGTCTACCGGTTTTGACACTGACATCGATCTTCTTCGTCTTATCATTTCACCTCGAACAGCAAGCTTGATTCCGAGTTGGTGTCGTATCCGTGGGTCCAATAATCTTTCGCTGCATCAGTCCTTTTGCTTGATGCAGTAGCTGTTCGATTGCTTCTTTGTGGAGCCTCTCGACAAAATTTATCATGATCATCATCAACATTTTGACTCCTTCCAAGTTATCGATCGAATTCATGATGATAAGTGCCATCCTCGTCCCTTGGTAATTTGAGTCACCATCGACAACATGCTTACCTTCCTTTCATCACAAACTTGTTCATGTTATGGATGCTACTTGCTTTCCAGCTTGTATTATGTTCTACCTTGAAGTATTACTGTCTGTTATGTCAAGGATGTTGTGAGGATTGCTCCACCTCTTAAGAATTCTTGGTATAGTGATACTTCTCACCATCACCATTCTTTCTTGGTCCCCGTGTTGATTCTAACCGGGATACCAACAAGTGAACGGTGCTGTTTGGATTCTGCCCTTCTAGCAACCCTATTGTTATGAAGTTAATGGTCGACCATTCATTCTTAGACTAATGGTTATTGAATCACCATTCTAACATTGATCATGCTACCTATGCCCATATTTCGGGTGCACCTTTCAACCAATGTTTAATTGTGTATGTTTTCCTCGAGCATACATCATTATGTCATTTGATCTGACAGATGTTATCTCCTTGTTCACATGATTGTGGAAACCCATCTTTTTGGAAATCTCGAGGAACTGTCGCTGAGTCCATCAGCCACCCCCTCATCCTCTTCTTGGTTTAATGATGAACTCTTGTTTCAGAACTCGCTTCCATAGTTCATTGCCCGAGAATCTTACAATGTCATCTCGTCAATTTGTGTCGCACCTTTTCTTCTCAGTCATCCTGAGTCTGAGGTATCCTGACACTAATTAGATCTGAATCTCGGTCAGATATGATGGTTGGAACATATTTCCAAGAGTTATAACATTGGTCTAATATGACCCGGTAAGGAGATGTCATGCCTGGCACACCTGGCCGGAGGACCTGTTGTTATAGTTTCCTTTTTAGCAAGGTTAGCCATTCTTCCATGCGGAAATTGTATGACTTATTCTATGAGTTGTTCCTGATGGATCCTTTGTGTATCCAAAGTCTGACCTTTGATTGAAGACCATACCAATGCTATCTCGAAGCATGTCTGTGGTACTCCAATTTTCGATAAGAGCATTTGAAGTGCAATGCTAAATTTTCTTTATCAATTATCCAAACACCGTTGTATGGGTAACGACATGAAATTCCTCCCCCCTTACCTAAATGGTTTTCTACTTTCTATCCTGTCGTGGATATCATGCTCTGCTTGTCCTTGGGAAGGATATACCCCTGAAATATGTGTTTAAACACATTTTCCTTTCCACTGTTCTGTTTAATCTGATAATCATATTTTCCTTTCCATTGTTTGGTTTAACCTTTCTTGTGATCTATATGATCTAAGCAGTCCGTTAGGAGCCCCTGGTGCTCTACTTGGTAGCCACCCCACATTCGGCCAGCGGGGCGCTCGTAGCAGTCCATTAGGAGCGCGTCGACACCCAAGGGAGGCCCAACGGCCCTCACGAGGCCGTGGGACCCCTCGAGTCCTCAGTACCGCCGGGCGGTGCTCTCGGCCCCCCCGCCCTTCCGTCGCCTGGCGAGGCGCCGGGGCCCCTCACGCCCCGCTAGAGGCAAGCCTCCATCGACGCCCCACGCCTCGTCGAGCACCCGGTATACTTCGTCAGCACAGTGCTGCGGGACGCGCGTGCGCGTTACCCTATGCAGCAGAAGCTCCTTCTCGCGCTCCTATTTGCTTCCAGGAAGCTGTGCCATTACTTCCAAGGCCACCCTATCAAGGTTGTCTCCGCATACCCCCTGGAGAAGGTGCTCCACAGCCCCAACGCCGCTGGACGAGTCGCCGAGTGGAACATCGAGCTACAAGCCTTCCAGTTGGAGTTCTGTATGACCAGGGTCATCAAGGGGGCGGCGCTTGCCGACTTCATGGCGGAGTGGACATATACCCATGACAGGGAGCTGTGCGAGGACCGGTCCCTGTCGCCTGGAGACGAGGCACCCGATGGTTGGGTCATGCACTTCGACGGCGCCTTCTCATGGCAAGGCGCGGGAGCTGGGGTCGTGCTCGTCTCCCCAACCAAAGACGAGCTCTACTACGCCGTCCAGCTTTGCTTCCGGCACGGCGAGAAGGTCTCCAACAACATTGCTGAGTACGAGGGCCTGATCACCGGGTTCAAGGCCGCGGCCACTTTGGGGGTCAAGCGCCTCACCATCAAGGGCGATTCCCAGCTCCTCGTCAACTTCTCCAATAAAGAGTAGAAGCCGAAGGACGAGCATATGGCGGCATACCTTGAGGAGGTACGTAAAATTGAAAAGTGTTTCCTGGGCTTGGAGTTGCAACACGTCCCGCGCTGGGCGAACAAGGAAGCTGACGACATCGCCAAGCTAGCGAGCATCCCGCCGTGAGCATAAAAACCCAGGCGTCTTTGAAGAAAGGCTCTTCAAGCCATCAGATGCACCCCCAACGGTTGGACGGACGCTGCTCCTGGAGGAGTTACCGCCCGCATCGGCCGCGGGCGCCCCAACCTGTGGCCCGACCTCAGGAGCCTGCCTGCTTCTGGCATTGGAGCCTCAGGTAGGCGGCTGGGTTGAGGAGCTCAAGGCCTACCTGCTCCATGACACCCTACCAGAAAAGGAAGCGGAGCGCGTGGCTCGGCAGGCTACCGCTTACTGCTTGAGGGATGTGGAGCTGTACCGCAGGCGCCCTAACGACGTCTCACTAAGGTGCATATCAGAGGATCAAGGGCATGAACTGTTGGCCGACATCCACGGGGGAGACTGCGGGCATCACTCTTCGTCGCGCACTCTTGTGGGCAAGGCATTCCGCAGTGGGTTCTATTGGCCTACGACGCTCCACGACGCCACTGAGCTGGTCCGGTCCTGCGAGGCCTGCCAGTTCCATGCCAAGCAGATTCATCAGCCAGTGCAGGGGCTCCAGACAATCCCACTCTCGTGGCCCTTCGCGGTCTGGGGGCTGGACATACTGGGCCCGTTCCCTCGGCCGGCCGGTGGCTATCGCTACCTCTACGTTGCCATTGACAAGTTCATCCAGTGGGGGGAGGTGGAGCCTGTGTGCATCATCCCTGCAGGCTCAGCCATCAAGTTCATCAAGGGCCTCATGAGCCGGTTCGGCGTTCCCAACCTTACCATCACCGACAACGGCTCCTAGTTTACAAGGAACCTCTGCAGGTTATATTGTGCTAACCTTGGAATGCAGATATGCTACGCTTCAGTGGCACACCCACGGAGCAACAACCAAGACGAGCGCACCAACGCAGAAGTCCTCAGGGGCCTCAAGACCAGGAGCTTCAAAAAGATGCTTGAGGCCTGCGGCAAGGGCTAGCTGGATGAGCTGCAGTCCTTGTTGTGGTCCATCTGCACCACCGCGACCAAGCCCACCGGCTTGACTCCCTTCTTCCTCGTCTACGGAGCCGAGGCGGTCCTCCCGTCCGAGATCAAGCATGGTTCCCCGCGGGTCCTGGCATTCAACGAGGCGTGCCAGGATGCCTCACGGGAAACTGATCTTGTGCTCGGCGAGGAGGCCCGTCGCCAGGCCTCCCACCGTGCCGCGAGGTACCAGGCCTTGCGGTGCTACCACAGCCGCAACATCCGCCCCCGAACTCTCGAGGTTGGAGACCTCGTCCTGAGGTGGGTCCTCTCCAGGGAGGGCATCCACAAGCTCTCGCCCATGTGGGAAGCCCCGTTTAGGGTTGCCCATGTCTCCAGACCAGGCGCCACGCGCTTGGAGACGGAGGACGGGGTCCCCGTGTAGAATGCCTGGAACATCCAGCACCCCCGCAAATTCTACTCATGACACACTCACGTAATAATGAGTGGGGATGTACACGCTTCGGAGTCTCCCAGTGCGCCATTCCACGGCCTCGCGGGAGCTCCCACCCATACCCAAGTGGAAGCCCCATGCTCCGCGCTGGCGAAACTGTCGAACAGCGACCATGCCCACGCCCAAGTGGAGGCCCCATGCTCCACGCTGGTGGGAAGACTAGTGTAGGCGCCGGACGCGGCAGCCTTTTCCCTTTTTCTTGTAAACCGAATTTGCATTTTCTCTGAATAAAGCTTGAAGTTTTTGTGTCTTTGCTCAGAAAAGGGTTGGGGTTTTTCCTTGTGGTGTTTCCCTTCTTGAATTTCCTCCAAAAAGAGGCAGCAATGGCTTCCTGATGCCCCCCTCCCGAGCGTCCCGCAAGCGGGGGCTGGGCACGGGTCTTGCGCTTGGGCCAGCCCCAGCGGCATTAAGGACCCAAGGAGCAGCAGCCGCGGATCTGCCCCTGTGCACACCACCTCACCAAGACTCTGGTGTCTAAGTCCTCGTGCGACGCTCATGAGCGAGCCAGCAGGCACGCGTTGCCCTCGGTCTCTCGCCTCAGGAGTGCTCATCTCCTGGCCTTGCCTGGGCATCGCGACCCGACTTACCAGTGACGATCGACCCTCGCTCGGGGGCTATGAACACAGAATAAGCATAAGGGAAAGGCACCCTAGGAAGGCACAGATGCGGTTCGGTACATCATTAAGGAGTTTCCATCAATACCCTTTACATCCCCGCGGGGCCATACTTAAGTGTCAGCAAGTAAACAAAAGAAAGGCGACCTAAGGAGACGCGTCTTCTTCATCGCTGTCGTCAGTCCCATGCAGCTCCGCTTCATGCTGGTCTTCGTGGCTGTCAGGGGCGAACCGCGCGATCAGAGCGTCCACAGGGTCCTCAACCCACTCCCCCAGGGTGTCGCAAATCACCGTGGGTACGGGGGCTATCAAGGCCTCAAAGTCAAAGTCGGGATCGGAACGAAGGAGATGACTGAAGACGCACGTCGACTCCTGTGCAAGGAGGTCGCGCTTTCTTCTTCAACGAGCTTACCCACCTTCTCCATGCCTCCCTCAAGCCACTCCACGATCCTGGTGAAGAAGGTGAGGTAGCCAGTGTCGTCGGGCACGAGCGGGCTAGAGACGCTCTCCTTGCAGATGGAGTTCAGGGCACGGCGAGCCCTTCGCTCGAGGTCTTGAAACATCTCGGAGCACGTGAGCTGCAGCCCCTGAGCCCGGTTCGCCTCGTCCACTGTGGCACCCCGGCTCAGAGGAACCGGAACACCCCGCATTCCATCCCAGAGATCAAGTCTTCTGGAATACAACACTACTTGATTACAAAGGATAATACTACACGGGTCTGATGTTACAAAAGATCACATCAGCACAGTGACACTACGCCTGCTAAGGTAACTGTATGCTAGCAGCGGAACAACTCGTAGCAGTGGAACAACAACGACCGTGGTGAACTCCACTCCGCAGGGACTCTGGCTGGGACACGATCTAGCTCGCACGATCAGTAGCCTCGACAAGCAATCAATCACGGCATCACCTGCAATCTGGCATGACACGCCAGGTCAGTACATTGAATGTACTTGCAAGCTCACAACAACCAAAAGCATCAAGGCAAAACAACAACATAGCATTAACAGGTTACCTTATGACCAACTACTCTGATGTGAAAGCAACTATAAAGCATGATATGAAACTACTAGAATACTGATGAACCAACATCTCAAGAACCATCTCACTCTTGGCTATCCGGCCAAGCAATAAATCACCTCGATCACCTCGTGATCAATACCTCCTCGTGATCACCGCGTGACCACATCACAAAATGAATGATCATCCTCAAGATCATCCCAATATCATCATCAACATCTTGCCAGACTGTTACTGCTCACATACAAATATATAAGTCATCTAAAAGTCATTCCGTCATGTGAGTGTTGATCGAACGGTGTGACCTAGTACGAACTGTGCCCATGACCAAGGACACGACAATTGATAGATTAAACACACTCTGCAGAGGTTAGCACACTATACCCACATCACAGAACCCATGGCCTTGTGCTCCCATTCGGGTGGACCAACGGCGTTCTGACAAAACCAGTCTACTGCAATGACACTCTCCCGGCCACTTCGACCAACTCCCCTTTGGGCTCAGTCCTGGGTGGCCCCGATGTCACCTCGTGACATCCAACGACCACCGTCGTGCCAAAACAAAAACGGTCCCAAACGGGGACAAAAAGGCGCCTACAACAACTACGGGCACACAATGTTATCACCGCCTACCGGGCCAGGGCAGCACGCGTACATAACCTTCCCTAGTTGGAGGCACCGGCGAGAGGCATAACAGTAGACCGCATTAGGGCATTCCCATAAAGGCAAATGTGGTTGCACTGGAAAAGCCCGGTTCGGTGGCACCTGACCAACGAAATGACAGAATTTATCCCCAAGGTAGATCTGTGATAACTGATGGTCTAATATCATATCAACCTGTGATCCAAGTTATAGCAATATCCAAATGATCCAAAACACAATATAGCCATATCAGAATACTCCGAGGATAGCATATAACTAATATCATGATGAATCCAAGAACCATGATGCTACTAATCCAATAACAAGAGCAAGATAGCTAATCATAGATCAACATGATAGTATCATATCCAAAGTAATACTCCAAAGCATAATATCACATACTATCATGAAAATAATCATAATATCCACTAATAATCCAATGGCAACATGTCCTCCTACATCTGCAAAACATTAGTCCTAGTAATCCAAACAACATCATGGCAGTAGCAAGATCAGAATATCACTTCGGGAAATGCCATGAACAAGTCACATGTAGCTAAAGCAAATTTTAAATAAGTTTATTAAATAAAACTATGGCATTGCATTGCAATCATGCAGATGGAGGGTGTGGCTTGCCTGGGAGGGATGGATTCACCGGGAAGAAGTGCGAGGAGCTCGCTAAAAGAATCGCCGGAAAACGTTCTCTCTCGGAGGTTGCTGAATAAGGGCAAGGGCATAATGGTCATGTTCAGAATGTTTCCACATGGTGAAAATGATACCTTTGGAACGGGCCCGACGAATAGAAAAAGTGGGCTTTGGAATCACCTGATTCGGAGTTATGGGTGAAAAGATACAGTGGTTTTTCTGCCAGGCACCTTCCTGCAATTATTTTATTTACATACGGGTCCTAGACAGTTATTCCACTGATAAAGAGAAAGCGCACTTTAGAAAATACGCTTCTAGTAAAGGAAAGCGCATTTCCGATCGCGGCTCCGGAGGAATATGCCTTCAGAAGTGGAAAACGTATCCTCGTAGAATACGCCTCCACTTAACGGGCTGGGCCCGGCCAGATGGGTCTTTGACGCACGGGGCCCAGCTATAGGCTATTTTTTTTAAATAATACATTTTTTTTAATAAATTTGAAAAATAATACACGGTTTCAAAAATTTGCAAAAATAATACACCGTCGGCCTCTAATAGGCCGACTGGACCCAGTCGGCTTCCTCTGGGCCGATTAGGGTCCAGTCGGTACTAGAGGCCGACAGGACACTAGTCGGCCCAGAGGAAGCGACTGGCCTCTCGGCCACCCAGGCATGCATCAGTCGGCCTGTAGTAGGCCAATTAGTACTAATCGGCTACCTAGGCCGATTAGTACTAATGGCCTACTACCGTCGGCCGTAGTAGGCCAATTAGTACTAATCGGCCTACTCTAGGCCGATGTTACTAATTGGCCACTACAGGCCGACTGATGCATGCCTCCATCTTTTCCCCCCTTATGTATTTCGGACAGTCTTTTTTTCCCCTTATGTACTTCCGGACAGTTCTTCCTATCAAATCTTTACCGCCATTCTCCCCGCCAACCTTTCCCGCCATTCCTCCCCGCCAACCGTTTCCGCCATTCTCTTCCCGCCATTCCCTCCCGCCATTCTCCCCCGCCAACCGTTTCCCGCCAATCGTTTCCCGCCATTCTCTCCCGCCAATCGTTTCCCGCCATTCTCTCCTGCCAATTGTTTCCCGCCATTCATTCCCGCCATCTTTTCTCCCTCCATGTTCTCTTCTGAACCTATAAAACCCCGCTAATTTTTTTCCCACCCTACTATCCCGCCATCTTCTCTTCAGAACCTATAACCCCCCCCCCCCGCCGCAGACTGTAGTGATTGGCAAACTATAGTGATTGGCTGATTTGTTAATAACGGCGCTGTTTTTTATGCAAACGGCGCTGATTTTTAGGCAAAGATTCGGCCGAGCACGCGGGTGTCTGCTTTGTCTGATTCTTGCTGTCTGCTTTGTATGATTCCTGCTGTCTGTGGTGCGGTGCCGTGCTGTTGCTACCGACAACACAGTGCTCCTCATCTTTATATACGAGATGCCGTTGCCTGCTGTCTCACGCTCTTCTCTTTGCTTCTGCCCACACTGCTTGCTCTTTCTCACTCTCTTCTCTATCATCCAGCCGCACTTCAAAACACCAACGCGCTAGTCATTATGAGTTTGCCTTGCTCGGATCAAAGCATTAGGCCTACGAAAATGAAGAGTGCGAGTTTGCCTCGGGGGGTGGAAGTACTTCGTTGTTGGTGTGGCGATCTCTGTAAGGTGAAAGAGGTGACGGATTTTTCAGATTGGTTGGGCATGAAGTTTTTCATGTGCGCCAATTATGAGGAAGATCCACCCGTTGCTACTTCACCGTGCATCAGGCCTCCGGTATGTTTCAGTCATGAAGAATAAACACGTTGTTGATATTATTGTTGATTTGATATTTCTATTTCTATTTTGGTTGTAGTCTCCTCCGCCTCTGTGCATGTACTATCGTTGGATTGACACGAAAAAACCGGACTGGGCGGTGACCGAGATTCGTGAAAGAGGTCGTCGTGCATGGGCAAGTTTGGACATAGAAGAGCGCCGCGCGAAGGCGGCAGCAGAGGAGAAAGCAGAGCAGGAGAGAGAGTGGCAAGAGTACTGTGTGAAGCAGAGGGCTTCTCTTGATGAGATGAAGAAGAAAAACCGAGAAGAGGGACTTCGACTGGCGGAGGTTCAACGACAGCGACAGGAGGCCCGTGAGGCTGAGAGGGAGATAAAAAAAGAAAGGGCTCGTGCAGCCAAGGCAGCAGAAGAAGCTGGTGATGGAAAAGGAAAATATCCCCGTTGGACTCAGTAGATTTATGTTATTGTATCGTAACGTTCGCATTGCAGCAAGTTGTATCTTAAAATTCGCAGCAAGTTGTATCTTAATTTGAAACATGTTAATTTTTATGTATCTTATTTTATGCATGTATGTTGTAAGTTAAGTCGTATGTACCGTTTAATTTAGATGTAGTTCTATCAAGTTGTTTGTACTGTCTTGTTGTACGAGCATTATGTTCTATCTAAATATGATGTTGTAGTTCGGATAACAGAGTACTAAATAGAGTAGGCATATGTCGGTGCGTGGAGTGACGTGGCTGCTGCTGCTGCTGCTGCTGGTGCTGAACAACGTCGCTTGTCCGGGTGCACGTGATAGCCTCGTAGACAGCCCGTATCTTGTTCTGCATGCGTTCCAAGAAGGGCTGTAGCACAAGTCGGTGTTGAAGAAGAGGTCCAGATGACAGTGATCGTCCAAAGTTGCATTAAACTATAACACGATACATACCTCGCGACGTGTCCAACACAGACCGAAAGTAGGCATGTCGATGCCGCCAGCATCGAACATGGCGTCTATATTTCCGCTTCGGTAGTTCCCGCCATATTTTCCCGCTCTGTACTTCCCGCCATATTTTCCCGCTTCGCTCGTTCCCGCCATATTTTCCCGCTTCGGTAGTTCCCGCCATATGTTGCCGCCACAATTTTCCCGCTTTCTTAGTTCCCGCCATTTTTTCCCGCTATCAAGTTCCCGCCATTTTTTCCCGCTATCAAGTTCCCGCCATATTTTCTCGCTCTCTACTTCCCGGCAGTGTCTCCCTCCCGCCTTTCTTTGTGCTCTCAACCTATAAAACACCCTCGGCAGTAACGTGGGTAAGCAGTCTAGTGTAGTCTCGTTTCACCGTTGGATCGAAGGCATTTCCAAACGAGAAGGTAAATCAAATCCACCCCCCCATTATTTGGTTCATTTAATGTATCATAGTTTTTTGCAAACCCTAGTTTTCTTTGTCGTAGTGGTTATGCTCAAGGGGTAAGTTAGGTGCTCAGTGGGATTTGAGTGGGATTTGTGTGTTGCAGATGGCTAAGGGTACTCAGTGGGTGCTTAGCCCTATTGTTCATGTCCAAGGCTTTCCTCCAAGTGTTGTGCAAGTTAGTGAAGTGGACATCACTTTTGATTGGTTAAAGACTAAATTCATGTTGAAGCAAGGGTTGAAGGAAGACGATTTTGTGTACTACGTCAGCAGCTTGCACTCAGATGGCCCTGGGGAAAGAAAATTCATTGAAATAACTGATGATGATACAATTCATGAAATGCTCAAAGAATGGGAATGGAAAAGGGTTGTTGACTTGCATTGCTACAGGAAACCGAGTTATATGTGATGTTTATGTCGTTTGAACTATTGTGGACCATCGTGGTCATGAACTATTTATGTCTTTCGAGACATTGTATGTGATGAACTTGTCATTCGAGACTCAGTAGATTTATGTTATTGTATCCTAAAATTCGCATTGCAGCAAGTTGTATCTTAAACAGCAAGTTGTATCTTAATTTGAACATGTTAATTTTAATGTATCTTATATTATGCATGTTATTTTCGATGCATCTTAATTTCAAAAGTTTAATGTATCTTATTTCAGTCAGTGTGGAAATGTAACTCTCCTCAAAATTATTTGTGGTAAAGAAAAACGTGAGAGATTCCCTATTGGTCGACCCTATGTCGAAGTTGAGAAACCTTTTGGAGACATATATCATTGATATGGTTATCTATGTATGAGTCGTTATCTATGTATGAGAAATGCTTGATGTATGTGTTACTATCGCACTAGCTTCTATCAGAGTTGGAGACATATATCGACCTATGTATGCGAGAAACATATGCATTATAATTCCTGCACAACCATTCTCCCTCGTCATTTTCTTTCCCGCCATTTTCCTTCCCGCCATTCTTTCCCGCCCTTCTTTCCCGCCCTTCCTTCCCGCCATTCCTTTCCGCCTTCTTTCCCGTCCCCGCCATCTCCGCCTTCTTTCCCGCCATTCTTTCCCGCCATTCTCTCTCCCGCCATCCTTTCCCGCCATCTTCTCTTCTGACCCTATAAAACCCCCTTCGCACTAAGGTGGGTGAGCAGGTAAGTGTATGTCCAAAAGTCTTCTTAGTTTAGCCGCCAACTCGTGAAGATTAACAGACAACTATATATTACCGGACGCCTAAATATTATTACCGGTCACCTAATATTACCGACACCTAATATTAAAAGACAACTATATATTATCGGACGCCTATATATTATTACCGGTCACCTAAATATTACCGGACACCTAAATATTAACAACAACTATATATTACCGGACGCCTAAATATTATTACCGTCACCTAAATATACCGGACACCTAAATATTAAAAGATAACTATTATTATCGGACGCCTATATTTATTCTGGTCACCTAATATTACCGGACACCTAAATATTAACAGACAACTATATATTATCGGACGCCTATATATTATTACCGGTCACCTAAATATTACCGGACACCTAAATTTAACAGACAACTATATTTACCGGACGCCTAAATATTAACGGACACGTAAATACTTGACAAAAAAAATTATCAGACCAACTAAATATATTATGATATATTACCGAACCAACTATAAATCGCCAAGTATATGACACAAACAGAATTTAACTTTATTATACCCTTGAAGCGTGAGAAGAAACGACGAACGAACGACGCCCCTCAATCACCGGAGAGCACCACCACCACCTCCACGTGCAGCACCCTCTCCTCCTCCACCACCTCCCCCTCCAAC
The DNA here is from genome assembly GCA_011799875.1 of Thinopyrum elongatum. Lineage (NCBI taxonomy): Eukaryota > Viridiplantae > Streptophyta > Magnoliopsida > Poales > Poaceae > Thinopyrum > Thinopyrum elongatum. The sequence continues at coordinate 463,790,693 of CM022303.1, forward strand.
ACCACGTGCAGCACCCCCTCCTCCACCACCTCCACTCCACCACCACCACCGCCATGTGCATGCACCCCCTCCTCCACCACCTCCACCTCCACCTCCACCACCACCTCCACGTGCAGCACCCCCTCCTCCACCACCTCCACCTCCACGTGCAGCGTGAGAAGAAAATGGGTATTAATTCGGTGTAGTTTTGCTTAGAAGACAAGAACTGAAGAAATGTGGAAGAAGGGAAGGAAGAAGGGAAGGAAGAAGAGAAGGAAGAAGAGAGCCACGGGCAGCGTGGGAAGTGAAAGAAAAGGGAAAGGAAGGAGGAGGCAAGGAAGTGAAAGGAGGAGGCAAGGAAGTGAAAGAAAGCAAAGAGAAAGTGAAAGGAGGAGGCAAGGAAGTGAAATAAAGAAAAGGGAAGGAAGGAGCCGGCCAGGAAGGAGTCACGGGCTCTGCGTCGCGTGTGTGGGCGCGTGAGGCCCTGTCGGCTTCGGCCAGGCCGATAGGTCGGCAATCGGCCCAGAGGAAGCCGACTGGACGCTGCCCAGCCGTCCTAGCCACTTGTCGGCCCAGAGGAAGCCGACAGGGTCCAGTCGGCCCAGAGGAAGCCGACAGGGTCCAGTCGGCCTCTAATGGGCCGACGGTGTATTATTTCTGCAAATTTTTGAAACAGTGTATTATTTTTCAAATTTATTAAAAAAAATGTATTATTTAAAAAAAATTAGCCAGCTATAGAGGCTTCGTCCTCCTCCCACGTGTTCCTAGCAGAGGTGAGGGGCGGAGCTCACCGGCGCGGCTGGCCGGCGAGGAGGCCTCCGGAGAGAAGGGCGACGGAGGGAATGGGTCGGGCGCGCCGAGCTGAACCTCCCTGTACCCGCAGGATCTTGAACGGAGATCTGAGGACGTCGGCGTCGTCGTCTCGACGGCGACTGGCTTCGGGCGCCGGCGGGAATCGGGGATTCTGGCCACCACTCGAGCAATGGAGGGGTGGAGGAGGATATACAGGGCACCAGGTGCTCGAAGGTGCACTCAGGAGGTGCTGAGAGGGGCCGGAGTGAGTGGGTGGTGGAGATGGCCGAGCGGCGAGGTGGTTGGCCGGAGAGGAGGGAGAAAGCCCCGTGGGCTTGCTGGAGTGGTCATGGGCACCGATTGGGAGTGAGAGAGGCCGAGTGGCGAGGGGAACCGAGGCCGGGGCAGCTTCAATAGGCTAGGGGGCGAGGTGCCGAGCCGGATGCCGCCACGAGCTCGTGACCGGCTCCGGTGATGGCTGGGAGCATCACGGGAGCGAAGTAGGGGATGAGAGAGGGCAGAGGGGAGGTACTAGAGCAGAGAGCGAAGCCATAGGCATGAGGAGGAAGAGGCCGAGGCACAACAGGGGCTGTCGGCGCACTGTTCGTCCGTGGACGCGCGGCGTCTAGCGTCGGCGAGGAAGCTTCCGGAGGGGAGAGAGTTCCAGAGCGACGGCGACTGCCCGAGGAAGCCTCCAGACATTCTCAGGCGCGCGAGGGCGATGAGAGGCGAAGTGACTCGAGCTGGACAGAGCACCGGACACGGACTTGACCTGCAGAGCGCGTGCACAGGCGCCAAACCGCATGGTCACCGCCTAGCATGGCAAGTAGAGAACAAGAGGGGCTATCAAATGATATCTGAGGTGTTGTCTCTCCACCCTAGATACTGTGGGAAGAGATAAATAAGCAAAAGGAGCCAAGGAGAGATGGGAGGCTTCACTGGAAGTTTGCTGTATCAGATTAAACCATGTCACTGTGATCAACAGGGAAGTGCTTGGAGCGAAATTGGATGTCTGGAAGGTTTATAACAAGAAGTACTATGATCCTGTGAATTTTTCAAAGAAATGGACCACAAATTAATATAGTTGCTTTGCAACTGAAATTTTGGTCCAGAAACTTGATTTAGAAGGGGCACTCACATGGAGTAGCCACATTAGCTGAAATTTTGCATGGGATGATGATATGGGCATAATAAGATTCTTTAAAATTTTCATACCATTTGGACTTGCAAAAATGGTACTTCCTTCACAGCTATCCTCTCTGCCCAGAAACTTGAGAAAATTCTAGAGGAATATTGAATTGATGAATTGATACCAAAATTGGTGGATAGAGGTTTTATGGCTAGTATAATGCTTTGGTAAATTTTCATACAAAATGGAGGAATATAAAATATACTTGCTTCACAACCTGAAAATATTGACAGAAGCAAAGATTTGATGGTGTGCTAACATAGTTAATTGGATGGGTCTTAAAATTGGAGGAGTGTGATGATATGAGGACATGAAGAGACATGTAAAATTTCAAATAAATTTGATAAACCTATCTAGTACTTCCTTCACAAAGGCTTCCTTCTGACAGAAACTTTGCAAAATTGCCGAGGAAGGTTCACTAGGCAAATGGAGCTGAATTTTTTCATGAGGAAATTATTTGGATGGAAGAGCATTCCCAAAAAGTTTGGGAGCAAGCAAGAAAATATAGGTGGCACTTCCTTCACAGAAGACCACTCTGAACAGAAATGAAGAATAATTATTGGGGAATTATTTTTGAACTGGACAAGGAATGTTTGGACATATTTGTGGCATATATGATCCAAAAAAATTATGAGAATTATATGGGAATTTTGTGGAAGACAGAAATATAGGTTGCTTCACAACCTATGGCAAACAGGGTTGTTCCTTTAATAGAAAAAGGAATATTCCAATAAAAAGAATTTGAGGTTGAGCTAGAATGGAAAATGGCATGACCTGGGGAGAGATTTTGGGAATGATGAGCCACTTGGGAGGAGAAGAAATGAAGGTCTCCCAGGTTGCAAGTCCACATAACCACTCCGAAAAGAAAATTAGAGCGAAAACCAATTAAATTAAAAAGAAAAAGAAAGAGCCAAAAACCAGGGTGTTACAAACCTTCCCCCTTTAAAGAAATCTCGTCCTTGAGATTTGGTTGCTCAGGGAACAAGTATGAATATACCTTAAGAAAACCGTTTCCAACTCGGGTATCCTTTTCCTTTATATGTTGTTCCCCCTGATTTTCACATGATATGCTTACCTTGCTCTGGGGTGGTTTCTTCACCTTTCCCACATTCAGATGGTTCCTTCCTCATATACCAAATTCTTATGCTGACGTTGATTCTTTCATATCTGCGGTGATATCCGAATGACCTGAGCATAAATTCCCTTTTGTCATGAAAACTTTTTACTTCTGCCATGGGGTTGCTCAAACAAATGCATGTCTTCCGAGTTCAATCCATGCTGAGAATCATGGCCATTCTCCTAACGAGATCTGGCTACCCGAAGGTGGTACTGACTTATGTTGATTTGTTTCTTTGGCTCGAGCAGGAGATACGTACCAAAGATTTGACTGCCTTCTGCCGTGAGCAATATAAAGGGGTATGGATTTATAGCTGTAGCATACCACAAACATTAGCATCTTGAGACTGGCCTGACAGGGGTGCTGGCGGGAAGATACTTTTCATGACAGGCTGTCCGTGTACTTGGTTCTGCCAGTGAGTATACCTGGTCTAAGCTAATTGTTCGGCTTTTGTCTTACCCATGCGGTCGGTATATCCATCCATGGTAATAGGCTGTGAGATTCTTTAACACTGCCACTGAAGTCAAACTGCCGAGGTTGCAAAGGAATCCTGGATCTGACAAAACAGACTTGGATATTCCACACTAACCATTCTGAGTAGGTGCCGTGGGACAAACGGGTCAGCGGGATATGGAGTCCTTGTAGAACAAAGTAGGCCTCCGAGGGTATGCCTTTGTGGATCCATAAGGAATCATGGCCTCCAACTGACTTGGGTATCTGGACCCTGATGGTCGCGCAAAAATCATCATACCTTTTCTGTCAGTCTCACCCTTTGACGGTCTTAATTTTCTTTGTCGGGATACCTTACTGACATAGCTTGGCCACATATGTCCTTGATTCTTCGTACGACCATAGAGGTGGTTGTTGCAATATTTTGGCATCATTCCTTGTGCTTATTTTCTGACCGGGGTCCGCACATATATGACATATACTCGGGGGCTTGTAGCTATATAGAGCTCATTGTTGAGGCCAATCATACAAGAGGGTGACAAGAGTTCATGAGATCTCCTTGTCTAGTGCGGGAATAATGATTTTGGTAGCCATTGTCAAGACTGTTGATTCTGCGTTGCCATCTCTAAAACTTGTCGATCCTTGCATTACATGAGATGTATCTCTGCTTATCTTCATTGGCATGCCTCATGAGGTTGTGGGATCCTTACCTTTCTTAGGTATTTCTGCTTGATCATTGCTGTATCTCGTATGAGTGACTGGTATGACCGGGGATACATGCTCACCATATATATAAGAATCATATGCACCCGAACACTCGATCCTTGCGGTAGGCATATGTCTTGACTGCATTGTTCTTCTGACAAAATTATTGCGAATCTGATCCTTGAGCTGCATTGTCATATTCTGCCAAGTTGCTATGGAAGACTGGGCATCTTGGGCCGGAATCTTTCCATATATTGTATTGGGGAAAATCGAGGAGCCTTGCATCATAAGCTTCTTCCGATAGTGTGTGGTGGAAGATTGACTTTGTCATATCCAAAGCTTCATACTGTGATATGCAGACTGAAAGCGATACACACCCATAATATTTTGTGGCTGGTTACTTGCATGAGAAAAATTGTTTGACTGTCTTCCTTGATCATAGCACATTCTGGCTTTCTTTCGGAGTATAACATATTTCAAGCAGCATTCATTGCTGAGCCAAAACTTTGTATATGATCCATACCTTTGACTGAAAAATATACCGTTGATCTTGCACCTGATTTGTCTTCCTGGTGGCTGGATCATTACTGCGTGAGGATTAAGTGCATGCTGTAGACTTGATGTGTTTAACTGAGCTTCTTCCAAATATTTGAAATCCTTATTGCTTCTTCGAGTCCGGTGTCGGTTGATGAGCAACTTCCATAAGGGGAAATAAGGTAACACCGAGGGCCCAAAAGAAAGGAGCAAAAGAAAACAACTCAACTAAACAAAAGCACACAAAAACAATCCACTCACACAAGGTCACATATTACTGCTATTCACACAATATGCATGCCTACTTAAGCACACAAATCTCGCGGGAACTCCGGTACTACGATCTAACATGCTGTGACGGTGTGCACGAGGACGAATCAACGTGTGGAAGGATTGGTGTAAACATAGCTACACCAAGTGCTGGCTTAGCCAGGTAGCACCCTTGACTAGCTCGGAGGTGAGGATGTACTTGGTAACCATGTAGCAGGACACGAATGTCGCGACCACATTATTATCAAGCGGGTGGAAAGGATCCGTACTCTTCCAAGGAATAGGATAGCGGGAAAAGCTGAGTTTGCTGACATTGCCCTTTCTTGATGCCTACGATCATTAAGGGTTGCCAACACGACAAGATAAAAGGCATGATCCAGGGTAGCAACATGTCTACCACCGAAAAGATAGATGGGACGGAAAGAAAGATATCGATGCGATACCTGAGCACCATTTCTGCAAACAATGTCAGGAACACTTGGCATCACTCTGCTCGGACGGAGATGACGCCAAACACCGAAGAATATGAAAAAGCAAAACTGGAGGGATGCAGGGGCTGAGGTGTAGTGGATCCAAACCGATGCCAGCTACACTCACAAGATAAACCATTAGCAACAAATAATAAGGCTATATGCATGCTATGCAACAAACAAATGCAGCAACCAATGCAACAAACAAGCCAAACTCTATACTACCGATTTCTACCGCTCACGCTGACTAGGGTGTCCTACAGCCAGACCTGCTCTAATACCAAGCTCTGTGGCACCCCGGCTCAAAGGAACCGGAACAACCAGCATTCCAGCCCAGAGATCAAGTCTTCTGGAATACGACACTACTTGACATAGAACAAATCAAATCTTATTACAAAGGATAATGGTACATGGGTCTGATGTTACAAAAGATCACATCAGCACGGCGACACTACGACTACTAAGGTAGCTCCATGCTAGCAGTGGAACAACTCATAGCAGCGGAACAACGACGACCGTGGTGAACTCCACTCCACAGGGACTCTGGCTGGGACACGATCTAGCTTGCACGATCAGTAACCTCGACAATCAATCACGGCATCACCTGCAATCTGGCATGACACTCCAGGTCAGTACATTGAATGTACTTGCAAGCTCACAACAACCAAAAGCATCAAGGCAAAAAAACAACATAGCATTAACAGGTTAACTTATGACCAACTACTATGATATGAAAACAACTATAAAGCATGATATGAAACTACTAGAATACTGATGAACCAACATCTCAAGAACCATCTCACTCTTGGCTATCCGGCCAAGCAATAAATCACCTCGATCACCTCGTGATCTATACCTCCTCGTGATCACCGCGTGACCACATCACAAACTAAATGATCATCCTCAAGATCATCCCAACATCATCATCAACATCCTGCCAGACTGTTACTGCTCACATACAAATATATAAGTCATCTAAAAGTCATTCTGTCATGTGAGTGTTGATCGAACGGGGTGACCTAGTATGAACTGTGCCCATGACCGAGGACAGGGCTATCGATAGATTAAACATACTCTGCAAAGGTTAGCACACTGTACCCACATCACAGAACCCATGGCCTCGTGCTCCCATTCGGGTGGACCAACGGCGTTCCGACAAAACCAGTCTACTGCAATGACACTCTCCCTGCCACTCCGACCAACTCCCCTTTGGGCTCAGTCCTGGGTGGCCCTGATGTCACCTCGTGACATCCAACGGCCACCGTCATGGCAAAACAAAAACGGTCCCAAACGGGGACAAAAAGGCGCCTACAACAACTACGGGCACACAAGGTTATCACCGCCTACCGGGCCAGGGCAGCGCGTGTACATAACCTTCCCTAGTTGGAGGTACCGGCGAGAGGCATAACAATAGACCGCATTAGGGCCTTCTGATAAAGGCAAATGTGGTTGCATTGGAAAAGCACGGTTCGGTGGCACCTGACCAACGAAATGACGAAATTTATCCCCAAGGTAGATCTATGATAACTGATGCTCTAATATCATATCAACCTGTGATCCAAGTTATAGCAATATCCAAATGATCCAAAACACAATATAGCCATATCATAATTCTCCAAGGATAGCATATAACTAATATCATGATGAATCCAAGAACCATGATGCTACTAATCCAATAACAAGAGCAAGATAGCTAATCATATATCAACATGATAGCATCATATCCAAAGTAATACTCCAAAGCATAATATCAAATACTATCATGGAAATAATCATAATAGCCACTAATAATCCAATGGCAACATGTCCTCCTCAATCTGCAAAACATTAGTCCTAGTAATCCAAACAACATCATGGCAGTAGCAAGATTAGAATATCACTCCAGGAAATGCCATGAACAAGTCACATGTAGCTAAAGGAAATTTTAAATAAGTTTATTAAATAAAACCATGGCATTGCATTGCAATCATGTAGATGGAGGGTGTGGCTTGCCTGGGAGGGATGGATTCACCGGGAAGAAGTGCGAGGAGCTCGCGGAAAGGATCGCCGGAAAACGTTCTCTCTCAGAGGGGGCTGAATAAGGGCAAGGGCATAATGGTCATTTTCAGAATGTTTCCACATGGTGAAAATGATACCTTCGGAACGGACTCGACGAATAGAAAAAGTGGGCTTTGGAATCACCTGATTCGGAGTTACGGGTGAAAAGATACAGTGTTTTTTCTGCCAGGGACCTTTCTGCAATTATTTTATTTACATACGGGTCCTAGACAGTTATTCCACTAATAAAGAGAAAGCGCACTTTCGAAAATACGCTTCTAATAAAGGGAAGCATATTTCTGACCGCGGCTCCGGGTGAATACGCCTTCAGTAGTGGAAAACGTCTCCGTGTAGAATACGCCTCCACTTAAAGGGCTGGGCCCGGCCAGATGGGTCACTGACATGCGGGGCCCAGCTGCAGAGGCGAGGGGCAGAGCTCACCAGCGCGGCTGGCCAGCGAGGAGGCCTCCGGAGAGAAGGGCGACGGAGGGAACGGGTCGGGCGCGCCGAGCTGAACCTCCCTGTACCCGCGGGATCTTGAACGTAGATCTGAGGACGTCGGCGTCGTCGTCTCGGCGGCGACTGGCTTCAGGCGCCGGCGAGAATCGGGGATTCTGGCCACCACCCGAGCAATGGAGGGGTGGAGGAGGATCGCCAGGGCACCAGGGGCTCGAAGGTGCACTCGGGAGGTGCTGAGAGGGGCCCGAATGAGTGGGTGGTGGAGATGGCTGAGTGGCGAGGTGGTTGGTCGGTGAGGAGGGAGAAATCCCCGTGGGCTTGCTGGAGTGGTCATGGGCGCCGATTGGGAGTGAGAGAGGCCGAGTGGCAAGGAGAACCGAGGCCGGGGCAGCTTAAATAGGCGAGGGGGCGAGGTGCTGAGCCGGATGCCGCCGATTGGAAGTTTGCTGTATCAGATTAAACCATGTCACTGTGATCAATAGGGAAGTGCTTGGAGCCAAAGTGGATGTCTGGCAGGTTTAGCACAAGATGGACTATGATCCTGTGAAGTTTGCAAAGAAATGGACCACAAATTAATATAGTTGCTTTGCAACTGAATTTTTGATCCAGAAAATTGATTTAGAAGGGGCACTCACATGGAGTATCCACTTGAGCTGAAATTTGTCATGGGATGATGATATGGGTATAAGAAGATTCTGTAAAATTTTCATACCATTTGGACTTGCAAAAATGGCACTTCCTTCACAGCTATCCTCTCTGCCTAGAAACTTAAGAAAATTATAGAGGAATATTGGTTTGATGAATTGATCCCAAAATTGGTGGAGAGAGGTTTTATGGCTATGAGAATGCTCTGGTAAATTTTCAGCGAATATTAAGCAATATAAAATATACTTGCTTCACAGCCTGAAAATATTGATAGAAGCAATGATTTGATGGTGTGCTCATATAGTTAATTGGATGGGGCTGACAATTGGAGGAGTGTGATGATATGAGCACGTGAAGAGGCATGCAAAATTTCAACTCAATTTAATAACCCTAGCTAGTACTTCCTTCACAAAGGCTTCCTTCTGACAGAAACTTTGAAAAATTGTTGAGGAAGGTACACTAGGCAAATGGAGCTGAATTTTGTCATGAGGCAATTATTGGATGTAAGAGGATGCCCAAAAAGTTTGGGAGCAATCAAGAAAAGATAGGTGGCACTTCCTTCGCAGAAGACCATTCTGGACAGAAATGAAGAATAATTATTGGGGAATTATTTTTGAACTGGACAAGGAATGTTTGGATATATTTGTGGCATATATGATCCAAACAAATTATGAGAATTATATGGGAATTTTGTGGAAGACAGAAATATAGGTTGCTTCACAATCTAGGGCAAACAGGGTTATTCCTTTAATAGAAAAAGGAATATTCCAAGAAAAATAATTTGAGGTTGAGCTAGAATGGAAAATGGCATGACCTGGGGAGAGATTTTGGGAATGATGAGCCACTTGGGAGGAGAAGAAATGAAGGTCTCCCAGGTTGCAAGTCCACAGAACCACTCCGAAAACAAAATCAGAGCAAAAACCAATTAAATTAAAAAGAAAAAGAAAGGGCCAAAAACCAGGGTGTTACATCTAATGCCCGCTCCACGAGGTAAGTGAGATCCCCCTCTTGCTGATAAAGGGATGCCAGCTCAGCTTCGGTCGCGGCTTGGGCGTCCATTGCGGTTTTCTAGCGCTTGTCTGCCTTGGCCAGTTTCTTCTTGAGGCCGTTGATCTCGTCCTTCAGTTCTCCGCGCCGTGCACACAAACGGGTCTCCTGAAGCTTCAGTTTCTGGTGATGGTCCTTGATGAGTGCCGGCCGGGCCCTCGCAATCCCCTCCTCGATCTCCGCCTGAACCCTCGCCTCCCGGGAGGCCAGTGAAGCTTCGGCGGCTATTACTTGGTGCTCCATCACCTCCAGCCGCTCGTGCTCCAGGCTTTGCTCGGACACCACCAGCGCCAACGCCTCTTCAAGAGTACGAAGCCTCGCTTCTCGCGTCGATGGCCCTTCCGCTGAGGCAGCAAGAGCGGCTTCGCGTGCTTGGGCTTGCCGCTCCAGGGTAGCGTTTGAGGCCAGGAGCTCCCGCTCGCGGGTTTCTGCGGCCTCGCGCTGCCGGTCCGTGGCCTTGGCCTCCTCGAAAGCACGGTCGCAGGCGTCTTTCGCTGCAGCGGAGGACTTCTCATCCTTCGAGTGAGCAGACTCGTGCTGCAGGCGGCTGAGGTTGACAATGACTTCAAGTTGGCGCCACCCGCGCGCCAGGCGCAAGTGCTCGGCCTTAAGACACGAGTCGACGTCGCGAAGCTCCGTTTTGAGCCGGTTTAGTGCGCCCCTCGCATCCTAGAGAAGGCCGTGCCTAACGACGCCATAGCTGCGCGCGAGTTTGAACGCTCGGCCTTGGCCTTGTTCCGCGCTCTAGTCCGTGGTGGAGGCACGGGAAGGTCCTGCCGCGCTCGTCGGGGACCAGGGGCCGGCTGGCCCCCTGTCCGATTCCCCTGCCCGGGGCGCAGCCCCATGCGAGCTTGACACCCTGCCCATGGGGGTCATCAACTCACGGCAGATCCGACCACCGGCGAGTGTTGGCGGGATGAGCGGTGGCATTGCCCTCGCGAGCTTGATGTTGTTTTCGATGGAGGGCGCCGGGGATGGAGAGGGGAGGCCCGCCAGAGGTCGCCTCAAGAAAGCCGCAATCGCCCCTGCGCACGTGGACTTGGCCGTAAGGCCCACGGAACGTGCTACTGCCGCTCGCCCCACGCCCCCAGGAGATGGCGGCGGGAGCGCCCTCGTCTCTTCGCCCGGAGAAGACCTAAGGAACAAGAGCTTAGGGAAGCTTGCCGCGTAAAAATCAAGGAGAGCGGGGCACTTAATCGTCTATGGCGACCCACTTTCTCCTCTTCAGGGCTCGCGGTGGCGAGCTGGTGTAGTCTTCAAGCCGCCCCCTCCTCCGAGAGGCATGAGGCCCGAGATTTGGCACCCTAGAGCTCGGCGCGTGGCTCCCCATGTTTAAGGCAGTGGCAGCGCCTCCGGGCGGGACGACGCCACCATCGTTCGCAGGCGCAGGGGCGGGCCGCTGCGCAGTAGTCGGTTCAACACGCCCCTCCGCTGTCGCCAGGGGCGTTCCGACCATGGAGCCCTCAAGGCCCGGAGCCACCAGAAAGGGGTTGTCTCGAGGCCCCTCTTGGCCCTCGGGGAGCAGCCCCCACTCATCAAAGTGCAGCATCTCCCTGACGAAGTCTACCCTGCTCGTGTAATTGTACAGGGGGAGCCCTTTCTGAGGAAGCGCACTTGCTTCCCCGCCAGTCAAGAGGAGGAGTACCCCACTCAGCACGTCGGGGGGCAGGGAAGCCACCTGGAGCCTCATTGCGTCCTCGCAGCCGATGAAGGCCCACATTGGGCGGGAATGGCACTAGAGGGGGCAATTCGCCGTAGGATGAACTCCCTCACAACCATCGTCACCATCACGCCTGCCGCCCTCAGGTCAGCCATCCTTGCCGTGACCCATGAGAGCCTTGGGTCGACGAGCCTCTCGTGCTTCCACCCGGAGCTCACTTCTGCCGGGGACGACGGAGTTTGAAGTAAGGGGCTAAACTGGGCCGCGTCAACGTACACCCATTGCCTCCGGAAGCCCTCCACGTCTGGGCGATCTCCATGTCAATTCCCTCGCCCGCCGTCGCGCTCCCTGCGCAGAGCGACACGCACCCGGAGCACTGCGCGCTGGCGGTCAGCCGCAGGGAGAAGAAGTGGCGAAGCAGCGCCACCGAGGGGGCGATGCCCATGAAGGCCTCACATAGGAACACGAAGGCGGAAAGGAGAAGGACGGATTTCGGGTCAAAGTGTAACGCATGGACCTGGTAATGCGAAAGCACGGCGTTGAAGAAATCCGAGAACGGCGGCAGCAAGCCAGAGAAGAGGGCATGTAGGTGAACGGCGACGGTGGTAGCCTCCAACTCGGTAGAAGGCTGAGAAGCAGGGCAAATCTTCATTGCCTTCCACTCATTGGAGTCGGCCACGATCACAGGGAGGACCTTGTCAAGCCCCTCACGGTTGAGCACTGTGCACCGACCCAGAGCGGGTTTCGGCCTTGCTTGGCGGTCCGCCGTCGTCGTGGCCTTGCTCCTCTTTTTTTGGGGAGCCATGGTGACACGGTGAGCCGAGGGAGGCGCAGGATCCGACGGGCGAGGCGCAAGCTTGCTTGAGAAGGAAGGAGCAGAGGACAGGTGTGTGGCGGGGTGATGCCCCCCCGGCGCGCGCCAGGCTTTATGTCAGCCTGGGCAGTTGCTGAGCATTCGTGGGGAAGTGGGGGCGTCCCACACCCCGTTATGCGCCGTGCATCAAGCCTGGCCCGCGAGCGGTTGGGGCCCGTGCTGCTTCGCCTCTCCTCTTCGTCTCCGCCTTCGAAAAGGGCCGTACATGCCGCGGGCCCGGGGGCTACTGTCGGGGTTCTAGGACCTGGGGTACCCAGGCCCGTCTGCCTGCGGTCCATCACGTGGCATCGTCAAAGGCCTGGTGCGGCCCAGCTCCAAGACTTCACGAGCAAGACCCTCGCGAGGGCCCTTGCCTCGTGAGGCGAACTACATCGAGGCCTCCCAAGGCGCGGACATCTCTAGGCTCGCACCCCACCTCACGAGGCTCGTGGTGACGTGAGCCGTGACGACCGGAGCCAGGAGGGCGCCAGCGGGCGCAGTCCAGGGCAATTTCCTCTTTGGTGCTAGAGGGACAAGGACGTACGCGGGTTCCCGAGGAATCCCCCAAAGGTTGCCCTTCCGGTGCAACAAGACCAAGACCACGGACTCGCCGGGATGGAGGTCATCACCGAGCCCACCAGTGCGTCATGACCAGAAGCTTTGCAGACGAATACCACCTTTAGTCAGGATAGGGTGTACTCCTGTCCCCCTTCAAATTGGCCGTTGTGGTATCCCTTCCCGCCTAGAGTTTTCGGGGGAAGAGGACTGGCCCAGTATAAGTATAGCTAGGCCACCACCTTAGAAGGACATCGAGTTCATCCACCCCTCGAGCCCAGAGCCGCTCCTGAAGCCTCCCGAGGCAGTTCATCCTTGTACTAGTTCATACTCATCCTCCTCACGAGGTAATCCACCACAAAGCAGGAGTAGGGTCTTACACCGCAAGGTGGCCCGAACCTGGGTAAATCATCGAGTCCACCTCTTCTTCCCTCTCACTCGAGCACGCCGGAGCAAAGCCGTGAGGCAGCGAGCAGGAAGTTGTAGCTTAGCAGAGTTCTTCGCGCACACCCCAGAGGTCGAATCTTGTTTGGGTCTACGGAGCCCCGATTCCGACAGATGCATGCTGGATAGCGGTCGATGTGTGGGGTAATAGTAGTTGATGCAGAATCGTTTCGGTCTACTAATCTTGGACGTGATGCCTATATACATGATCATTGCCTTGGATATTGTCATGATTATTCGCTTTTCTATCAATTGCCTAACAGTAATTTGTTTATCCACCGTATGCTATTCTCTTGAGAGAAGCCTCTAGTGAAAACTACGGCCCCTGGGTCTATTTTCCTATCATATTAAACCAAAAATACCTTGCTGTAATTTTTCTTTATTTATTTTATTTTGAGTTCTTGCTAGATCTATTTATGAAATCTCATACAATTTAATCTATCTCAATACCGAGGAGGGATTGACAACCCCTCTTACGCGTTGGGTTGTAAGTATTTGTTGTTTGTGTGCAGGTGCTGTTTACATAGTGTTGCTTGGTTCTCCTACTGAATTGATAACCTTGGTTTGATAACTGAGGGGAATACTTTTGCTGTCCTGCATCATCCTCTCTTGTTCGGGGAAATACCAATGCAGATACAAGCAATCACTCATCGCCGGGAGTGAGTACTTCCTTCGTAGGCTTGCTGGACGGTGATGGGTTGGATGAGATTCATCATGTAATCAAGTTAGTTTTGTTAGGGCTTGATCCCTAGTATCCACTATGTTCTCAGATTGATGTTGCTATGACTTTGCTATGCTTCATGCTTGTCACTAGGGCCCGAGTGCCATGATTTCAGATCTGAACCGTTTATGTTTTCACAAATATATTTGTGTTCTTGATCCTACCATGCAAGTTATATGCACCTATTACGTGTTATGATCCGCATACCCCAAGGTGACAATAATTGGGACTCTTGCCGGTGATTACCGTAGTTTGAGGAGTTCATGTATTCACTATGTGTTAATGCTTTGTTCCGGTTCTCTATTAAAAGGAGGCCTTAATATCCCTTAGTTTTCTTATGGACCCCGCTGCCACGGGAGGGTAGGTTAAAAGATGTCATGCAAGTTCTATTCCATAAGCACGTATGACTATTTATGGAATACATGCCTACATTATATTGGTGAATTGGAGCTAGTTCTGTGTCACCCAGGTTTATGACTGTTATATAATGAATATTATCCAACGTTACCACCGATCCAATGCCTACGAGTTTTTCACATATTGTTCTTGCTAAGTTACTACTATTGTTACTACTGTTACAACTGCTACAAAACTACTGCTACTACTGTTACTGTCATTGCTACTGATCACGCGGTTGCAGATATTTATTCTCCAGGTGTGGTTGAACTGACAACTCAACTGCTAACACTTACAAATATTCTTTGGCTCCCCTTGTGTCGAATCAATAAATTTGGGTTGAATACTCTACCCTCAAAAACTGTTGCAATCCCCTATACTTGTGGGTTATCAAGGGCCCATAGGCCCAGCCTGAGGAGCATGGGCCGACTAGGTTAGCACCCACTAATCCAGGACACCGTCAGTAGCCCCTGAGCGGGTCTTCGACACTGAAGACGACATTGCTGGACTTCGGATCTGGAGTCTTAGGCTCGATAGGCGAGTTCCCCTCTAAGCAGTCTTCAGACATCAGTAGTCCTGCTAGGTGGTCCCGGACTTGCCACAAATGGCTCTAGACCCTGTCCTTGGTAACCCCATACCCTTACGGGGAAACGAGTCGCTTTATGGCAAAATGTCGAAGCGTCAGTGATGTTGCTTGAACTACATCGGTATTTCCCCAAAGAGGAAGGGATGATGCAGCATAGCTATGGTAGGTATTTCCCTCAGTTATGAAACCAAGGTATCAATCCAGTAGGAGAACCAAGCGACACTATGTAAATGGTACATGCACACAAATAACAAATACTTGCAACCCGACGATTAGGAGGGGTTGTCAATCCCTCTACGGGTAAAAAGATAGATAAAATTGTGATAGATTGGATAAATAGATCTCGATAGAACGCGAAATAAAATAAATAGCAAAAAAGTGCAGCAAGGTATTTTTGGGTTTTTGGAATAATAGATCTGAAAATAAGAGCGAATAAAAATAGATCTTGAAGCAAATATGATAAAGAATAGACCCGGGGGCCGTAGATTTCACTAGTGGCTTCTCTCAAGAAAATAACATACGATGGGTAAACAAATTACTGTTGGGTAATTGATAGAACATCAAATAATTATGACGATATCCAGGCAATGATCATTATATAGGCATCACGTCCAAGATTAGTAGACCGACTCTTGCCTGCATCTACTACTATTACTCCACACATCGACCGCTATCCAGCATGCATCTAGTGTATTAAGTTCATGGAGAAACGGAGTAATGCAATAAGAACGATGACATGATGTAGACGAGATCTATTCATGTAGGAAAAGCCCCCATCTTGTTATCCTTAATAGCATCGATACATGTGTGTCTTGCTGCCCCTTCTGTCACTGGGGAAGAACACCGCACGATCGAACCCATCACAAAGCACCTCTTCCCATGGCAAGAAAAATCGATCTAGTCGGCCTAACTAAACCAAAGATTCAAAGAAGAAATACGAGGCTATAAGTAATCATGCATAAAAGAGATCAAAGAACTCAAATAACTTTCATGGATATAGATCTGATCATAAACTCAAAGTTCATCGGATCCCAACAAACACACCACAAAAAGAGTTTCATCAAATAGATCTCCAAGAGACCATTGTATTGAGAATCAAAAAGAGAGAAGAAGCCATCTAGCTACTGCCTACGGACCCGTAGGTCTACAATGAACTACTCACGCATCATCGAAGAGGCACCAACGATGATGATGAACCCCTCCGTGATGGTGTCTAGATTGGATCTCGTGGTTCTGGAACTTAGGGCGGCTGGAATTGTGTTTCGTCAACTCCCCTAGGGTTTGTAGAATATTTGGGAATTTATAGGGCGAAGAGGCGGTGCGGGAGGCCACCGAGGTGGGCACAGCCCACCAGGGCGCGCCTGGGCCCCCAGGCGCGCCCAGGTGGGTTGTGCCCCCCTCGGGGCACCCCTCTGGTACTTCTTTGGCCCAACTTGTGTCTTCTGGTCCAGAAAAATTCTCCAAAAAGTTTCACTGCATTTGGACGCCGTTTGGTATTGATTTACTGCGAAGTAAAAAACAAGCAAAAACAACAATTGGCACTAGGCACTATGTCAATAGGTTAGTCCCAAAAAATGATATAAAGTTGCTATAAAATGATTGTAAAACATCCAAGAATGATAATATAACAGCATGGAACAAGCAAAAACTATAGATACGTTGGAGACGTATCAACATCCCCAAGCTTAATTCCTACTCGTCCTCGAGTAGGTAAATGATAAAAACAGAATTTTTGATGTGGAATGCTCCCTAACATGTTCATCACATATTCTTTTGTTTGTAGCATGGACATTTGGACTTTTATATGGTTCAAAGCAATAGTCTAGTTTTGACATGAAAATTTCAATACTCAAGCATATCAATAAGCAACCATGTCTTTCAAAATATCAACACTAAAGAAAGTTATCCCTAGCCCATCTTGCTCAATGATCCATTCATGAAACACACTCGCATATTAGCTACATCCAATGCTCAAGTATGATCATAGTGCCCCTTAGTTGGTGCTTTATAAGAGAAGATGGAGACTCAAATAAAAATAAAAAATGCATAAAGTAAATAGATAGGCCCTTCGTTGAGGGAAGTAGGGATTTGTAGAGGTGCTAGAGCTCAAAGCTTAAATTGAGAGATAATTTTTTTTGAGTGGCATACTTTTCCCGTCAACGAAAATGACGGAGTAATTTCCAACACTTTCCATACTAGATATATCATAGTTGGTTCCCAAACAGAAAATAAAGTTTATTCCTTTTTCCACCATTCTTTCACTTTCCATGGCTAGTCGTATTCGCGGGTGCCCTCCATACCAACACTTTCCAAGGAATTTATTATTTGACAACATAAAGTAAATTTCTTTTTCATTTTGGGACTGGGCCTCCCTATTACCGCCGCACTCTCGTGCAATGACAAGTGAATAAACACTCATCTTGAGAATAACACATTTAGCATGGAAAATATTGGCCACCCCCTGCCGCTTCCAGAGCGGTACGAGCACACAAAAAGGAAATTCATTTTGAAAATTAGAGATGGCACATACAAATTTCCTTAGAACGACACGGGAATACCGCATATAGGTAGGTATGGTGGACTCATATGGCAAAACTGGGTTTAAGAATTTTGGATGCACAAGTAGTATTTCTACTTAGTACAAGTGGAAGCTAGCAAAAAGATTGAGAAGCAACCAACCAAGAAACGAAAAATCACATAAGCGAGCATTGAGCATAACTAACACCTAATAATGCACCACAAGTAGGATGTAATTTCATTGCATAACTATTGACTTTCGTGCTTGCATAGGGAATCACAAACCTTAACACCAAATTTTTTACTCAAGCATAATTACTCACCAACATGACTCACATATCACTATCATCATATCTCAAAACTATTACAAAGAATCAAGTTTATTTTGTCCAATGATCTTCATGAAAGTTTTTATTATATCCCTCTTGAATATCTATCACTTTGGGACTAATTTCATATGTTGCTTTTGATAAGCTAAACAAATTTAAGTGAAGAACATGAGCATAAAAATTTTCGTCTCTCAAAATAATATAAGTGAAGCATGAGAGAATTTCTTCAAAAATTTACTAACTCTCGAATTAATCTAAGTGAAGAATGAGAGCATTTCTTAAAAAGTATTAAAGCACATCGTGCTCAAAAAGATATAAGTGAAGCACTAGAGCAATTCCATAGCTCAAAAAATTTAAGTGAAGCAAAAAGAGCAATTCTAACAAATCATAGCATAATTTTGGCTCTCTCAAATAGGTGTGTCCAGCAAGGATACTTGTGACAAACTAAAAAGCAAAACAAGCAAAGACTCATATAATATAAGTCGCTCCAAGCAAAATTCATGATATGTGACGAATAAAAATATAGCTCCAAGTAAAATACCAATGGTCGTTAGAAGAAAGAGGGGATGACTTCCGGGGCATCCCCAAGATTAGTTGCTTGGTTCTCCTTGAATATTAACTTGGGGTGCCATGGGGCATCCCCAAGCTTAGGCTTTTCTTACTCCTTATTCCTTCATCCATCGTGATCTCACCTAAAACTTGAAAATTCAATCACACAAAACTTAACAAAACCTTCGTGAGATCCATTAGTATAAGAAAACCAATCTTTACTTTAAGTTCTATAGAAAACCCATTCAAATTTTGTTATTGCATTATATCTACTGTATTCTAACTTTGCCATGGCTTATACCCCCCAATACAATCCATAGAATCATCAAAATAAGCACACAATGCAAAGAAAACAGTATCTGTCAAAAACATAACGTCGGTATTTCCCCAAAGAGGAAGGGATGGTGCAGCACAGCTATGGTAGGTATTTCCCTTAGTTATGAAACCAAGGTACCAATCCAGTAGGAGAACCAAGCAACACTATGTAAATGGTACCTGCATACAAATAACAAATACTTGCAACCTGACGATTAGGAGGGGTTGTCAATCCCTCTACGGGTAAAAAGATAGATAAAATTGTGATAGATTGGATAAATAGATCTCGATAGAACATGAAATAAAATAAATAGCAAAAAAGTGCAGCAAGGTATTTTTGGGTTTTTGGAATAATAGATCTGAAAATAAAAGCGAATAAAAATAGATCTCGAAGCAAATATGATAAAAAATAGACCCGGGGGCACTACAAAAAAAAACACTTCCGTGATGATACGTGTTTGTCACAGTAGGTCACGTTTTCTGTCATGCATGTACATCCATGACGATTTTATGACAAAATCAAGATAGTCATACCTGTGCTGTCGTAGAAGTGTTCCATGACAATACCAAAATTATCATCACGGAAGTGTCCACTTCCATGACGATAAATGGCGCATCATGGAAGTGCTTTCGTCAAGGGTAACCGACATGTGGCATCCACCATAACGGGTCGCCGTTAAGCTATCGAGTTCCGGTTTGGATCCGATAACCCGTTAACAGCCCGGACCAATGGGGATTTTCCACGTGTAAAATCATCATTGGTTGGAGGAAACACGTGTCGGCTCCTCGGTGGGCCAGATGTCGTCCATCCAATGGAGGAGACGTGCCTATGATACGTCGACACGTGGCAGGGCCCAACAGAGGCCCATATAGGTTAAATAGGCTGGCCCAGTCAAGGACCGTAGTATTTACTCAGGTACTAGTGGGCCAGCCCACTAACGACCCGTTTAAACATGGCCCATTTATGGCCCGAAGCCAGATCTGGCCCGTTAATTGTTCGCCCAATATTTGGGCCCAATTACGGCCCAGTGACATTTTGGCCTGTTAGAGGCCCGATGTAGACATGGGCCCATTTCAGCCCGGTGTGTCTTTCGGCCTGGGAATGGCCCGTGCTGCCCATGGGCCATATATGGTCCGACGCGACATCCGGCCCACTAACGGCCCGTGATCAAGGTGGCAACAGTTCAGCCCAACGTGACTTTGGGCCTGTTAAAGGCTTGTCGTATAATTCGGCCTGTTGATGCCTCTACTAAGCTTTCGGCCCCTTAAAGGCCCATGATATCAGTGGGCCAACTAAGGCCCGAGATATGTTTTGGCATGGTAATGGCCCGTCATATAACTGGGCAATAATGGCCCGGTCTACATTTCAGCCTGCTGAAGGCCCGTTGACGACCAGTGAAAATTGAGGCCCAACATGCATTTCGGCCTGCTAAAGGCCCATGGTTTCTTATGGGCCATAACAGGCCAGCAGAATATTCAGCCTGTTAATGGCTCGAAGCTATATGGGCCCAACTAAGCGCTGGGTCCACTAAAGGCCCAACTAAACTTTGGGACGAATATAGGCCCGTGTAAGTTGTGGGCCTGGCGCAAAGTGTGAAGGCCCCAATGGCCTTTCAGGCCCAAGAAAGTTGCAGGCCAGCCCAATTGTGGCCCGCTAAAATGCAGGCCCGTTAGAGGCGAATGTTTCGGCCCGGTCGACTACATCAGATTTTCGCCGTTTTTTTCAGATAGCGAATGATGGCATATACGGTAACTAGTAGGAATTAAGAACAAACCTACTCTATACAATAAAGAAATTATGGCATAGTAACTTAGAATAAACCTACACTATATAATAAAGGATTTATGGTATTTACATCCACTGGGCATCAAAGTTCGCCACCAGTGATTATAAAGCGCAACGAAGAAGCAGATTACAAAAACTGGGCGCCATTGCAGCGTAACAAAATAATACTGAACCAAGACCACTTCCAAGACAGTTCAAGAAAGGTTAGCCTTGCACGGGAACTACTGCGCAAGCTGCTGAGCAAGGCTGTGAGACCGGCCTAGCATGTCGGTCATAGCTTCCAGGTGTAGCTATTTAGCAATGAGGTTCTCATTGGTGTTCTCCGCAATCTTTCTTAGAGATAGGATTTAAAGTCGAAGTTGAGTTGCAGAATGCCTTTCTGCTAGAACTTGGGACTGAAGAAGTCGAACTAATTCAGATAGCGAATTCTATGAGCTTGTCTGACTGCTAGTCTCAAGTAACTTGAACACTGCATCAAGACAAGACTTTGGGGTTGTCTCGCTATCTTCAAGATGTTTTGCCTTCTTTGCTGCAATATATGTTGGGTTTGTCTCACAGCCTTCAGCAGACTTGTGCATGCCATCAGGCATATCACCCTGAAACAAGCAGAGAGATGACGGGTTTTGCACGTGTATAAACAAAGATGGTAACTTTGCTGTCAATTCCATCCAATTTCAAATTAGAAAATAAAGAGTAAGTTCAAAATATCAATAGCATAATTTGGCATTGTTCATAATGCGGGGAGCTTCACCACACTACTGGATTACCATGTCAACAAAACAAGCATAGACGAAGGGCAAAGACAATCATTGTATCTATTTTGGTTAATGTGCATGGCATGTTGTTCATATCATCAGCCACATCAGTAAGATAAAACAGGAGATGACAGGGTGCAAACGTGGGCTGCTTCACCACACACTAGATTATAGATCCACAAAAACAAGCATACATATAGGGAGTATTGAGTAATGTGCATGGTATGAATAAGGAATTTGGTTTTACAAGTAAAACTTGGAACTTACAGTTGTTGCGAACATGCATTTTGATAGAAACAGCAAACTAAACAGCAGTTGATGATAGGGAGTATGAGCAAATTAAACAGCAGTTGAGGATAAAGGCTTTAGAAGGACTGACTTACATTAACAGTTAACACCGGCTTTATAATGCCCTTCTCCTTGTCAAGGGAAGGATAACTCAAGAATTTCAGCACAGAATCTTCTTCATAAGCATTGCCTGTACTCTACATTTTGTAGAGAGTAATTATAGATATGAAAATACTGGAAGGGATAGAGGATAATGAAGATAAGATGCAGATTGATGCTACATAATCAACTACCAATCCCTGGAAGTACAAGCGTTACACGACAAAATGTACTGACAAGAGCAATGGGCTACACTTCTGCATTGGCATTGTCTGTGTATTCAACTTTTTGGTAAGATTAAATATAGACCTGATATTTTTTAGTAAATGGTGGGCGAGGGAGATAAGATGCAAAATGCTACACAATGAACCAATCCCTCTTCCCATAATATAAGAGTGTTTTGAACACTCATGTACTATACAAAACACTCTTATGTTATGGCACGGAGGGAGTAGCTGTTAATGTAAGTACAGTGATAGATGACGTTCAGTCCTTACCAGAGGACTGCAGAGCTAAACCTCTTCAAAAGCATTGGGTTGATTCTAAATTTATGTAAGAGTCGATACGGATCTTATAATGCCCACCAAATGGAGGATAACAAGGCTAACATGTGCAGTGATGCTACATAATCAACCAGCTATGAAAGTAAGTGTGGTCATACAGGGCAAGAGGTACTCACAAGAGCAATGCAGTGTGCAGTATAGTTGCGAGATTCTGTGGTCCCTTGAGAATGAATGTTCTTCTGCAAACAGTTTTCGTACAAGTGAGACATTAAGGCACATGCAGAAATGTCGTTCAAATTGTGATGTGATATCATAGACAGTACCTTACGCTGCAGATGAAACCAATGTGTAATTAGATTATTCCAGTCACTATTTGATAAATGTAGCACCGGAGACTTTACAGAAATTTCGTTTAGAGGCTTGCCATCGAAGTGCGCTTGCCTCAGGTAGGAACAATACTTCATCAACGAGTGCTTGAAAAGCGCAACCAACCCTTGCTCGTCTTGACTATCCAGTTTGGTCCTCGCCTATTTAAAAGAATGAAATCTTGTGTCTTCTGTCAGCAGAAACATATGCAGTAATTACCATGAATAACATTAGTACATTACTTATGCGTAAGTTGCGGAGGAAGATTGGAAATTGTTCTTTGTCTATGGTAAAATCTTTCCATGAAGGAAAGATGCGCACAAAGTTCCTGACAACAATATAAGCTTCGTCTTCTAAGCTGGGAAGAAGTGGAACATGAGTCCTATTTGCTGCAATTGGGGCTCTCTCTCATTCGTAAAGGGATTTGGCAACTGGATTTGGTGTACTCTTTGCTGGAATGGGGGTTTTGCGTCGTAGAGCTGGTGCTATGTCAACTGGCATCATCATACTGTTTGCTGCAATTGGGGTCTGCTGAGTTGGGGCATCAGAGATGGCCAGTGTAGTAGGGCTAGAGTCTGCTAGAGTTGTGGCCGTGTTTTCTGGGTCTGGGATATTGCAACTACACCTAATGGGCTATTTGATTTATCAGGTGTCACTACCTTTTCCAAATACTTTGTTCGTGCTCCTCCGCGATCAGCAATCGCCCTCTTCCTTTTGAACGTCTAATACACAAGAACAACATTTGAATGGATAAATATGGTAGGATGACAGATGGAATATGTACTGAAAATGGATAGGCAGGGCGATTTCACATACACGATGTGTAAACTAAGCTAATGGCAGTGCAACAAAGTAGAAGCAATGCACATCATCAGTTGCAAGATATGTACGACCAATATAACCTTGGAAAGTTAGAGCAAGCACCTTGATGGGTGAATAAGATATGGCATCTGCCTCTGACTCCTCCACTAGGGAGCTACATTGACTTAGGTCTCCCTCTAGACCAGAATCATTGTTAGGATCATATTATGAGCATGAATCTGTAGGTGGAGAGCGTTTGCATTGCATTGCATCCAGACTTGATTTCAGTTCCTTAATGCCAAGTTCAACAGCCATGGCATTGTTCTGCTTTATTCTTTTCATGCGCACAAGCTCATAATCATTATGATGCTGTTCAGTATCTGAGATTCATGAAAACATAAAAGTAGTTAGATTATCTATGGAATGCATTGCGGATTCAACTCGAAGAGTGTCTCCCTACAAACCCCTACGTATACAAAGTTCACCCCCCAACCATGCTGACCAGACCACACACAAAATACAAACCTCTTATGTCTCTATAACAGGCAGACACACATTTCAAAACTGAAGTAGGAACATTAGAATCATATCAAATTCGCATTTGAACAAATAAACTAAGGAATTATGAGTGGCATAATGTTTAGCTTCAAGGGTGGAGTGCTGGTAGTGCGACACAAAGCAAGTAGGCAGATTGTATTCCATGTAAAAGATCGTAGTCTATGTAAAAGGTGGATATGGCACTTTCTTTCTATACAATGCAGTGTTCGTTGCCCACACATGATGGAAAAGATCACACAGAGAAATACTATTCACTCATGTATGCGGTTCTAGTATTCTGAAACAGGGTGGTCCAACCTAAAAGAATATTGACAACAAATATGACAAGGCAAGCATAGAGGTAGTGAATCAATCATTACTTGTGAGCTTACTAGGACAAGTATGCAGAATTGTAACTGCAGTAAGAGACCGTCCAAAATCTGAATCAAGAAGTTGGTCTAGCACTTATTGTTTGAAACTAATCGACGTGAATAATTGGATATCATATCGAATGAGTAAGAAAGACAAGTAAAATTGTCAACAAACCTGGCCTGTAGTAGTAATCTGGGTCAATGTCACTATGACCAACAATCCAAAATGACTAGTGTCTGTTCCTAAGGCCGGAATTTTGAAACCCTGTGAACTTTACAGGTACTAAAGATTACTGAAATACATCTAAACCATTAAGTGTAGGTAGCACTCAGTACACAACAAACCCTAATGACAGTCCTGCCTAATGAGTAATGAATCAATTAGAAAATGGGTGATGAGGAGTGGCTGCTGAGTGTTGAGGATGTATCTCAGGATAAATCGCGTTGGCTTAGTGGCTGCTGCACACTTGAGCCCTGAACGAACTGGGAAGGTAGGCACGGCGGCACGCCCGGGCAGCGGTGACGCTGTTGGGCGAGTGGCTCATAACCTCCTGTTAGTTCGGCGTCTCCTCCTAGAGTCATGCCGTCCGGGGATGGCAAGTCACCGGCGAGGCAGGCGGCTGGGGGCGAGTAGAGATCGGAAGTGCATCAGAACAGAGGGGAATCGAGGCCTGGGCCGACCCAAAATCCCAGGGTGGGCCGCGGCCCACCGTGGGCACCCTGTAGATCCACACCCGAGCGACGTACATGCATTTTTGAAACTAAATTAGGAACATTTAGCTGACCAATTAAACGACTCTGTTTTAATAATATCAAATTCGTATTTGAACAACTAAGCTTGTTTAGCTTGATGGGTGGAGCAGTGCTATTATGACAGGAAGCATGTATGATAATCGTATAGTGATCATAAAAGGGGGGAAACCCTAAGCATGATCAATTAAACCCTATTATGACTGTGCCATGGTAGATTTGAAGCAGCAAACCACAGAAATGCTATTTAGCAGCCATTGTTTGCTTCGAACTAAGAACTAAATTCTAAGAGCTGAAAAGAAAGTACAGTAACCAAGTTACGATCTATTTTCTGGTTGAGGTCAAAAAGTTGAGCAGATATGAAGTAGTACCACCTCTCTTGCGGCGCCGTGTAGGTATCGGGGGTGCGATGGCTGTCGGTGGCGTTGAAGCAGATATGCGATGGTAGACGGGTGCATCGGGGGATAAGTCCCGTTACGGTGGACGAGAAGGTCGTGGGAGCGGCCCCGGCAAGGAGGACGACGTCCCCGATGAAGCGAGAGGACGCTGAGGGAGTCATGGACTAAGGGGTCCTCGGGGCGACGACCCATTGTGCATGGGTCGGACTGGTGGAGCCGTGTGTTGACCGGAGACCTGTGAAGCCGTGGTGTGCCCTCCAAGTCAAGGGTGGACGAGATCTCTTTCCCTCTTGTTGTAATCTATCTTCGGTAACCCTAACCCTATCGGTGTCTATATAAACCGAGGGTTGTAGTCATTAGGGGGAGAGCTATCTTCATCCCCTCGTAGCCTAGGGTTTAGCTCATGCTGATCTCGAGGTAGATCTACTATGTAAACCACGTTATACAATCAATACAATCAAGAAGGACGTAGGGTATTACCTCTTCGAGAGGGCCCAAACCTGGGTAAACACTGTGTTCGTCGTCCCTTGTTACCCATCGATCCTAGATCCACAGCTCAGGACCCCCTACCTCGAGGTCTGCCGGTTTTGACACCGACATTGGTGCTTTCATTGTGAGTTCCGCTGTTGGATCACCGGAAGGATCGATGGCTCGCTTAGTCCTTGGAGAGGACATCAGTTCCATGGATCTCTTCGTCCCTGGACAACTCTTCGCTTTTGGCAGCATTGTACTACACGCTGATTCGATAGGCCATCTTAACCAGGTCGACAACCTCGCTCCCGAACACCGGATTCGATTTGGCAATCTGGAGTACGTTACTGATACGCGGGGGGATTTGGTTTTCACCACATTCACCACCCCCGCAGGCCTTGCCGCGCCTGCTCCGACGTACACCTCCGATCCGATCTGTGAATCGGCACCAGTCGACCAAATGGCTTTGAGCCAGGAAGGACTCCCTGAGAGAGGGGACCTTACCTCACCGTCAACTGAACTCACATCGGCGGACGATTTATCCCCGGCCCTCGAGGCAGAACCAGAGGTCAGAAGCCAAGATTCGATCTCGGCCAAGCTCCTCCCCCACAACACCTTGCTGGCCTCGAGCCCGCACCCTGAGTCGGTGAATAGCGGCCAGGGGTCACCCCCGGCCCAAAACGACCCGACCTCAAACATTGGCGTGGAAGGTGCACATGAGGGTCAAAGCACACCCTCAGTTTCCGAGGACAATCCGGTGCCCCTCGAGGTTTCAGTCCCGAATCCTGAAGATTGGTCCGTTCGGGACCAAGGATCGGTTGAGTCATAGACCGACCTCCGCTTCATCACCACAAAGTCTGGCCTAGAGCCCTCAAGTCCAGCAACCCTCCATATTTTGAACGAGGCGCTAGACTGAATTCAGAAAATGACTATCTAGGAGAACCTGCCCTCCGCCTTCAATCACCGACCCTTCGAGGCGTTCGACATGGAATTTTGCGCCCCACCCACCACCCATTTGGTAGCAACTATCGATGATTTAACCGATATGTTAGACTATAATTCGGATAATGCCGAATACATGGACGAGGAGGACGTAACCGCGGCTAATGCTGAGGTCAGTCCCCCCGTCACGGGCCGCTGGTCGGCCACATCCACCTACGACATTTACATGGTGGACACCCCAAAGAACGACAACGACACTCCTGAGCAGGACCGAGGCAAGCCCAGAGATAAGCCTCCCAAACATTGAAAATAGCGCCGTCGATCAAAACCACATCGAAGCCACACAAGCAACATAGACTCGGCGGAGAACGGCACCGTAAATAATATGGATGACCTCGCCGGAGACGCAGCCAATGAGCATCATCAGGATGACCCCGCGGGGCAGGAGGACCCGCTCAATCCGGAAAGCCACGAAGACTTCGAGGATAGCAACTACCTCCCACTCTCTGAAGAGGAGGCCAGTCTCGGGGAGGACGATTTTATCGTCTCTGAAGACCCTCTGGAGCAAGAACGGTTCAAGCGGAGGCTTTTAGCCACCGCCCGCAGCCTAAAGAAGCAAAAATGCAAAATCAAGGCTGAACAGGACACCCTCAATGACCGATGGACTAAAGTCCTAGCTGCCGAAGAGGGGTACAGCCGCGATCAGCTAACCAGGAGTTATCCTAAACGAAGGCTATTGCCCCAGTTCGACGAAAAGGCTATAGAGCCAACACGCCCGACGTATACAAATGCCGAACAGCAAGACCGACCCCCTAGAGGGCGAGACAGGGAAGCTGACGAGGCCGAACATCCAGCCGCCCCACCTCGCCATCACGGCAAGGATCAGGTGCGGCCCACTTACGAATACGACCTCCGCCATGACCTAGATGCACGTGGAGGCCGTACCAGGTCCATCTACGGACCCAGAGAGGATCTGCCCACATACCAGGAAGGATACTATGATCGGTTAAACCGAAATGATAGAGTCCGGGAGCAGTAGCAGAGTAGGAGGGCCGAGGACCTCTGTCGCGACGTAGCCTGAGTTCGTGGCGCCGCACACCCCCTGTGCTTCATAGAGAGGGTAATGCAGCACCAATTCCTAGAAGGCTTCAAGCCTGTGAACATCGAATCATACGACGGAACCACAGATCCAGCCGTATGGATAGAGGATTTCCTCCTCCACATCCACATGGCGCGAGGAGACAACCTCCACGCCATTAAATATTTACCGCTCAAGCTTAAAGGCCCAGCTCGACACTGGCTGGACATCCTTCCCGAAGATTCTATAGGTTGCTGGGAAGAGCTTGAGGATGCTTTTTGAGCAAACTTCCAGGGCACCTATGTCCGGCCTTCGGATGCTGACGACTTAAATCGCATCACGCAACAACCCGGAGAATCTGCCCGACAATTTTGGAACCGATTCCCGACTAAGAAAAACCAGATCGTTGACTGTCCAGATGCCGAAGCCTTGGCTTCCTTTAAGCATAGTGTCAAGGATGAATGGCTTGTACGGCAGCTCGGCGAGGACAAACCAAGAACTATGGCTGCCCTTACTTCCCTCATGACCCGCTTTTGCGCGGGCGAAGACAGTTGGCTTGCTCGCAAGAACACCAACCCAGACACACCCGGTACCTCTGAGGTTTGGGACAGAAATGGAAAGCCCCGACGCAGCAAGAATAAACGTCGCCACAATGACGGCGAGGGTGAGGATACGGCAGTAAATGCCGGATTCTGAAACCAGAAGTCCAGAACCCGAAAGAAAGCCCCTAAAGGCAACAGTGATGGCCCGTCTAGGTTGGACACAATTCTGGACAGGCCTTGCCAGATCCATGGCACATCAGAGAAGCCTGCCAACCACTTCAACCGAAATTGTTGGGTGATCAAAGAGGCCGGCAAACTCACAGCC
The DNA here is from genome assembly GCA_011799875.1 of Thinopyrum elongatum. Taxonomy (NCBI): domain Eukaryota; kingdom Viridiplantae; phylum Streptophyta; class Magnoliopsida; order Poales; family Poaceae; genus Thinopyrum; species Thinopyrum elongatum. The sequence continues at coordinate 463,819,324 of CM022303.1, forward strand.
GAAGACTTGGGCAAAAGCCCAAGAAGCGAGGACGATGACGAGCCCCGCAGGCCGAATAGTGTAGGCCAGAAACCCTTCCCTTCTGAGGTCAAGATGGTAAACATGATCTACGCAACCCACATACCGAAGAAGGAGAGGAAGCGAGCGCTACGGGACATATACTCCATCAAGCCAGTAGCGCCGAAGTTCAATCCATGGTCAGCCTGCCCGATCATGTTCGATCGCAGGGATCATCCCACCAGTATATGCCATGGAGGGTCCCCAGCCCTAGTGCTGGACCCCATCATCGATGGATTCCACCTCACTAGAGTCCTAATGGACGGAGGAAGCAGCCTCAATTTGATATACGAGGATACAGTGAAGAAAATGGGGATCGATCCATCAAGGATTAAACCCAGTAACACCACCTTCAAGGGAGTCATTCTGGGAGTAGAGGTCCGCTGCAAGGGCACCGTGACACTCGAAGTGGTGTTCGGATCTCCGGATAATTTCTGAAGCGAGGACTTGATGTTCGATATTGCACCTTTTCTCAGTGGCTATCACGCACTCCTCGGCCGAACAACGTTCGCTAAATTCAATGCCGTTCCGCACTACGCGTACCTCAAGTTGAAAATGCCTGGTCCTTCGGGCGTCATAACTATCAACGGCAACACAGAACACTCACTTCGAACCGAAGAGCACACTGCGGCCCTAGCGGCCGAAGACCACACCGGCCCATATAGGACTGGATGCCGACCCACTGTAAGGGCCGGCGACAATAGTAAACGGGTTCGAACCCGTACCCCATCATGGGAACCCGCATGAGTTCACCACAAATAGGGATATGCGCCCCACGGCACGCCCACATTCTTCACGCTCGACGTGCCTTGTCAGCACAACTTCGCACTCAAAATACCATAGGCAGCCGTGAGGCATACATTAATCCGAAATACATGTTCGGTTAAACCGAACTTCGGAATTACCTCGTCTTCGGACGACCCGGGGACCAATTCCGGATACCCCCAAGTTTAAAGCTTCATCGGTAGGGTCCTCGCCCATCAATGTCTCATCGAAGGTCCCAACCCCCACCTATCAGAAGCAAAGGCGCAGACGTGCAGCAGGGCACAGTGAAGGCTTCAACTCACGCATCAAGGCCCTGCGTCAACCTTTACTCTGTAATTTTTTTTCTTTCTCTCTTGCAAGTACTGCCTTCGCAGTTCGAATTGTACGGTTAGACGTCCTGAGCTTACGAGAAATAATAAAAATATCCTTTATGGTGTTCGGATATCTGCATCTTGCAATTTTTCCGTCCCTTTCCAATTCTCTCCTCACTCTTCGAACAGCCTGGCATGAAAATATATTAATCAATTACGAGTTCGATTTATACATCAGCTCAATATCTTTAAGTCCGGCACCGCTTCCCGCTAGGTGTTCGGCGTCTCGGATATTGCACTATATGCATCTGTTCCAAACTATGTCTTTGGTAAATAGTTGGGTTGCCCGGATCCTGTGTTTGCCCCTTATGTTTCGCTTGTTCGGATAAGAGGGCAAAGGGAGAACCCCTGCGATTGTACTACTAGTTCGCTTGGTCAAGTACCTCAGGAGGAAAAAGCCAAAAACTGATCGTCATAGTAAGCGCGAACGGGTCTGCGATCCGATGACGAGGTTGGACTCTAAGAATCGTTGGCGATTTTGCCGTGTCACACGAAGGGTTCGTCTTAACACAAACCATGTGATCGGAAAGGGTAGGCTTCGACCCCCAAGTACATCACAAATACACCGGGGGCTAGTCCCTAGTCCCCACCGTCAAGCTCTTAAGGCTAAGTGAAAGCAGTGAAATCGAATAGTCTGATCGCCTGGTTTCGTTCCCGCACTACCGCCTCTGGGAACCAAGACGTTGGCTAAGGGTAACAATGCGGAAACAAAACACCCTTCGTGATATTCACTTGGGGGCTGAAGCCGACAACTGGTAGCTTCCAAAACTAAACATACGGCCACACATGAGTCAAAATTTAATCACTAAGCTCGCCGGGCGCATAATAAAGCATAAATCCCACTTGGTACAAGCTTGCTACATCTACTCAAGCATTACATTTTTCGAACACTGGCCCTCTATCGCCCGTGCTCCGGTCATCACCTGCGCGAAGTACTGCTCCGGGCGGCGATGCTCCTTCCCCTAGGGTGGAGGACCAGTGGCCATCTCGATTGGATTAATCCTTGGCCAATGGTCTTTGCAAACGCGAGCTTCGCCCCCTCAAGGCACGCCGACCGCTTCATGGCGTCAATCCGGAGCGGCGCCTCCCTCAGCCTTTGCACAAGGTCGAAGTAGGTGTCCGGAATGGGCTCGGCCGGCCATAGGCTGACACAGAGGTCCTTCAAGGCCAGCTTGGACATCCGATGTATCTCCATCAGCTGCTTCATTTGATCGCTGAGGAGGGGAGGACGCTCGAAGTCCAGAAACTGTGACCAAAAGAGCCACTGCGTGGAATCCTCCTCGCGAGTGGCATAGTGCCTCGCCGCGGCCACAACATTCTTCGGGAGTTCAGCGAAGATGCCTGCGGAGCGCCAGACCCTCGTCAGTAGGGCGAATCTGTTGCCTCTGAACACACACTGCAATAAATATTTCTTACCATTGGCAATTTGTGCGGCTTGCCGAAGCTCGTCCCGGACACCTCGGGCGTCACTCCTCGCCTCCTGGAGCTCTTTCTCCGCCTTGGACAGACGGGAGGATTGCTCTTCCCGCCCCTTCTCAAGGGCCTCAAGCTTCTCAGTGGCATCTTGGAGCTCCCCTTGGACCTCGGTTACCCGAGATTCATGCTGCTTAGCAGCACGCTTGGCCTGCTCAAGCTCGAACACTGCCCTCTTAGTGGCTGTCCTCTTCTCGGCCGCCTTGGCATCAACTTTCTTAAGGGCCTCCTTTAAGCCCTCGACCTCGGCGGCATCAGCTGCAAGATCATCAAGATAAAGGACCAGTCAATGGTCCGGCCAGTCCCTATATGGCAAATACACATCTTTTTAAATAGCTTACCTTGCGCCTCGTCAAGCCGTTTGTTGACAAGGTCCAGCTCTTGATCGGAAAGCTTGAGCTTCCGATCCATCTCCTCTAACGCCGCGGCATTAGCAGCCGCGGCCACAGAAGATGCCTGCGTTAGCATCAGAAATGTCGACATTGTTAACCGACCTACCGAATTTGATCCTCTGCAGGTCTCTTAGAAGATCCTGGCAGAGTCTCGGGGGCTGCTATGTATGCGGCCTACTTAAACTAAGAACTATAACCGCATTATGAGGAAGGATCATTAGTTGACTTACCTCAAAGCCTGTTAGAAGGCCTTGGACAACGTCGTTCAGTCCAGATTGGACAGACCGAACACTCTGCATAACCGCACCCATAAGGGTGCGGTGCCCTTCAACGATGACGGAGTTGCTCACCAACTCCTACAGCATGTCCGGCCAGCCCGCCAGCGCCCGTGCGGAGGTGTTCGGCGCTGGCATTGGCTCCCCGGCCCCCTCCCTGCTGGGAGGAATCTGTGCTGTCGTGGGCCTCGGAGGCTCGGGAGAAGTCGACGGAGGGGGTCCGGATGGCCCGGACTCTTTTCCCTCGTCGGCCAGGAGGGACGCTCCCTCCTTGTCTTCGGTGACCGAGGTGTTGACCTCAGCCATTACGGCATCTACCTCCCCCTCCGTGTTCGGAGGAGGAGGAGTTCTTTGGGACCGCACCTCCTCAGCCTCTTCGGGGACCAAAGGAGGCACATAGTGCGCCATAGACCCACTGTCCGCTAGCTCGGTGGGCGGAGATGTCCCTTCCGAGATTTGCTTCGTAGGGCGCTCATGCAGGGGACTGCAATTCGGAGGGGTTAACCTTCAACTAAAACAAACAACTGAAAGCATGATAGCTGAAAATACAGACACCTTACCTGCTGGCAGGGGGATTGACCCTGGATCCCTTCTTCGGGAGCTCCTCAGATGCCTCGGACTTCTCGTCATCCGAGCTATCAGGTATAACCCACTTAGGCTGGTGTCTTCTCTTTGGGGCCGGGGAAGGTTGGACCTCCTCGGCATCCTCGGGCGCCGGCCTCTTTTTCGAGTGCGAAGAGGCACTCTCCTCTTCGTCGTCTTCCTCCTCGCCCCCATCCTGTACGGATGAGGCCACAGCATCTCCGGACCGGTTGCCCAGATGGATCCTGCGGCGGAGGCCCTCCCTGGCCTCCGGTGCCTCTTGCTTCTTGCCCTTCTTAGCGGGCGCCTTGTAGGGCACCATGACCAGCATCTTCTCCAGCTGCTCTGATCGGGGCCCCTCCGGCAGCGGCGCCGGGCCGCTGATCTTCTTGGCCTTGGCGAGCCAGCCCTGTAGAATCCACATAACCAGGTTAGATCGAATCTCACGTAATGTGAATATCCGAATACTCTTCGAAGAGACATGCCACTCACCTCCCTTGGGGGATTCACGGCGTCAAGACCGATGTCCTTTCCCTTGGCCGGTCACTTCTTCTGGGGCTGGAATAGTTGGCCCCATATCTTGTCAGGAGTCATCCCAAAGAGGTGCCGCACAGTGGCCGAATCCTCGGGCTCATGCTCCCACATGGGCTTGGCCCTCTCTTGGCAAGGGAGGAGCCCGCGGTGGAGCATGATTTGGAACACGTCGACCAGCTTCGCGCAAGTCTCTATTACGTTGTCGACGCGCTTCTGCAGCGCTTTGGCGTCGGCTACACATCCCCAGTCTGGACTCTTGGTGGTCCAGGAGGCCAATCTGGTGGGGGGTCCGGACCGGAAGGCGGGGGCTGCTCCCCATGCGTCCTCCCTCAGCTCGGTGATATAGAACCACTCCTTCTGCCACATCCGGACGGTGTCGACGAAATGGCCGTCCGGCCATTGGACCCGTGTCAGCTTTCTGATCATGGCCCCTCCGCAGTCCGCGTGCTCGCCGCCGACCACCTTGGGCTTCATGTTGAACACCTTCAGCCATAAGCCGAAGTGCGGCTGGACCCGGAGGAGCGCTTCACAGACGACGATGAAGGTTGAAATGTGGAGGAGGGAGTTGGGGGCTAGATCATGGAAATCTAGCCCATAGTAAAGCATTAGCCCCCCGCACAAAGGGGTGCAGTGGAAATCCAAGCCCCCTAAGGAAATGGGGGAGAAAAACTACCCTTTCGCCCGGCTCGGGCGTAGGGATGATCTGGCCCTCTTCGGGGGCTCGATGGGCGACGTTGGCAGGCAAGTAACCGGCCTCCTTTAGCTTCAGTATATCCTTGTTGGTGATGGAGGAGGCCTCCCACTTCCCATTGGCATCGGTAGGGATGGAAAAAAAGCTCGAAGCTCGCAAGCTAAATGAGTAGCTCGTGATTCGGCTCGAATTGACTCGAACTTGAAGGCTAACAAGTCGAGCCAAGCCTTAATTTAAGATCGTTTATAGACCAAGTTAAACAAGCCGATCTCACGAGTACTCGTGTAACTCGTTAGGCTCGGTACAAAAGAACAACTAAGCACCCTGCGTCCCAAGTGCACAACACAAGGCCCAACCGCCCAGGAGACTCACAGTCACTCCTTCCATTCCGAGCAAAGCCGTAGGTGTTTGATTCCCTCCTGTCTTTGGTGTTTCTTTCTCTTGTGAATCATTATGGCGGTGTCGTGCCTACGCCATGGTCGAGGGAGGTAAAGTGGGATTGGCTATTGAAGCAGGGAGAAAGGGCGCTGGAGCTCTGAAGGATCGCGAGTGCGGAAGGTAGGAGAAGGTGTGGGATGCAGACTGTAGCGGCCTCCCCTTTTTATAGACTGTGGGCAGGCCAGAGATCCATTTTTTCACGCCGTTGGCCTCTCCACTTCCCGATATCTCCGCAACGTTATGAGCGGGGAGGGGAATCAAAATCATTGACCATATCCCCTGAAAAGCGGGACACGATCTCCACCTTGAAGGGACGTGTCAAGCATGGCGTCAGCCTTGAGCCGCGCTTTAAGAAATAGTAACTGCTTGGCGTTATGGCCAGAAGCAACTCTTCGTTGAAGGAGAAAAGTTGTCAGATAAAGGCACTATTTGTGCTTGAGCGATATTTTTATTACTACCCTCGGTGTTAAGTAAAACAGCCGTTTCAGACTCCGAACATCACTTGGTACCGAACAGGGGGAAGACTTGCTGAGGAACTCGCCCCGCAAACCGAATACTGGTCAGAATGGATACCGGATACAAGTCTCGGCGTTGGAGGCAAGTTCGGGGGCTACTGAGGGAGTCATGGACTAAGGGGTCCTCGGGGCGACGACCCATTGTGCATGGGCCGGACTGGTGGAGCCGTGTGGTAACCGGAGACCTGTGAAGCCGTGGTGTGCCCTCCAAGTCAAGGGTGGACGAGATCTCTTTCCCTCTTGTTGTAATCTATCTTCGGTAACCCTAACCCTATCGGTGTCTATATAAACCGAGGGTTGTAGTCATTAGGGGGAGAGCTATCTTCATCCCCCCGTAGCCTAGGGTTTAGCTCATACTGATCTCGAGCTAGATCTACTCTATAAACCACGTTATACAATCAATACAATCAAGCAGGACGTAGGGTATTACCTCTTCGAGAGGGCCCGAACCTGGGTAAACACTGTGTTCGTCGTCCCTTGTTACCCATCGATCCTAGATCCACAGCTCGGGACCCCCTACCCCGAGGTCTGCCGGTTTTGACACCGACATACGCAATGCAAGGCTCCTGGTTCGTCGCCGTGGATGAGAAACGTCCATCTCTAGCAGTGGACGACGCGGTCTTGGTAGGCGCTCTGGCATGGTGGAGGATGGCGGTGATGGATGGGGTGGAGGACGGCGGCGATGGATGGGGTGGCGGACGGAGGAGGCTAGTGTGGGGATGGTGTTCTAGCGTGGACGGTGTATGAACGGGAAAATGGAGGGAGAGGTACGGGGAACCATGTTTTTGGGACGCGCCTGTCTGAAATATGGGAAAGTTATGAACTTAGGCCCCATTTAAAATTTGGACGTCTTGTCGGTTGGGGATAGGACGGTAATCTTGCATCTCCCCAATATTTGCCCAGAGCGATTTCGGGCGACGAGAGGGTGTTTTGGCGCCCACGGTTGGTGCCCACGGTGTATGAACAGGGCTGACAGGTGGGGCGGTTGTGTCATGTCTGAGTGAAATTACAAACCTGCCCCTATTGAAAATATTTGCCTACATCGATTTCGGCCGAGTCGAGTTTGTTTTGCCGCCCACCGTGTATGAATGGGGAAATGGAGGGAGAGACAGAGGTCTTTCGGACGGGCTTGAATCAAATGTGTTTTGCCGCCCATGTTTGGCGCCCACCATGTCTGAATGGGCTCAGAGGCGGTCGTGTCAGGTCTAATTGAAGTTACTAACCTACCCCTATTGAGAGCAGTGGAAATCGGGCCGATGGATTGTCCGTGTAAGGGGTAGACAGTAATTTCCATCTCGCAAACTCTGGCTTCAGGCAGCCGACGTGGGAGTGGATATTTTGCCGCTTCTTTCGAATTTTGGGACAATAAGCATCCATGTTTACCCTGGCAACTAAATTCGATTCCATTTTGTATTCTTATATGAATCTTTATAAATCATTCTATGTGTTTTTATATATCTTCAAAAGCACAACAAAGATGTATTCCACTGTCATATATGAATATGATTTACAAATGCCGATACTTGAATTCAGAAGCTAGAATCCAGTTTAAGGTGAATTCGAATATTTGAAACCACTTTATGTCCAACTCAAGTGTCACACGCAGCATAATGTGTACTCCCATTTAGATATGTACACAAGCGATGTCTCAAGATTCAAAATACCGAGTCAATCAACCAATAATGTACAAAACTAACAGACATATAAACACTTATAGAGTATATGGATCAATAATATCAACTAACATACATAAGCCAGGCCGCTGTACTTTTTTGCTTGAAGAGCATCTTTTTTTAGCGAAGCTAGTACAACATCTTGGCCCTTTCAGATGCGTGCCACTTAAGGATCATCTATACTACTATTATTGCTGAATGCACATTCAGCCCGATTGGCATATTTGTAGGTCTGGCACAACAATCAAAATGAAATGTCTCAGTCTTATCAATTAATATAGACTCGTGCTAAAAAAAATTACAAACCAAAAACCAAAAAACAATTATTACATGATCTCTAAAACAAATGATTTGATCGATTACATGAACAAACAACACACAGGTTATCCAATGATGGAAAAAACATTTCACCTATGATTTACCAAGTGGGAATTTAATTTTCTTTTTCCTTCAGGACCTTAACAATGCGGTCAGTCTCAGCTTGCTTCATTTTGAAATCCACCAAATATTTAATGGTTGTCTTGAGTACTGCTTGTGATTGTGCTGTTTGCTTCCTCAACATGTCAACTTCATCTGTAAGTGCAGAAGCAGAATCTCTTTCTACCAATAGTTTAGTCTCTAGAGCATCAGCAGTTGGCAATTCATGATGCACAATTGGGCCGGTGCCACTGCTGTGGGATGATACAACGTCCATGGGGACCTCGCTCTTTGATCTTGGGCTAACCTGTTTTGCCATTAAAGTTCCGATTGGATTCCGAAAAGTTGAAGTTAGAAAACATCTCAACTGGGAGTTAGAACAGCAAACCGGTTAAACAAACAAGGAATTAAAGAGTTTTGATTGGATGCTGAAAAGTAGTTATTAACATCATTGTAACCAGTTGCAGCAGCAAAGCAGTTAAACAAACAAGTTTTGCAAAAGGTACCTATTGTGGCATTGGAGTTTCTCTTGGATCCTGAAAAGTTGAGTAGCCAGTAACGTGATTAAAGCAACCGGTTGCAGCAGAAAAGCAGTTAAACAAACAAGTTTTGCAAAAGGAAGCTGTTGTGGCATTGGAGTTTCTCTTGGATCCTGAAAAGTTGAGTAGTCAGTAACTTGATTAGAGCAACAAGTTACAGCAGCAAACCTATTACACAAATATATTTTTGAAAGTGTACCTATTGTGCAATTGGACTTCCAATTGGATCCTGAAAACTTGAAGTTGGTAAGATGATTACATCAACAAGTTACAGCAGTAAACCAGGTAAACAAGGAAGTTTCTAAAAACATACCTGTAACACCCCATTTGTAACACCTCCCATTTTGGCAATGTATCCAACTTGATCTTCATCTAATTCCATGTGGGTCTATCCTTGTTGGCTCCATTGTGTTTTGCTTTGTTATTTTACCTATTGCATTGTCTTGTCATTTCTTGTTATATTTTCTCTATGCCATCATATGTTGCATCATGGTCATATCAAGTGTTGCATTGTGCTTATGTCATTTTTCATTCTCATATTCATCATGTGCATTGTGCTTCATGCATGACCTTTTGTTGCATGCCCCAGGTGTGATCCATGCATTACCACCTCTCCTTCTCTTTTCTTTCTTTTTGCAAGTGCCATCTTGCTCTCCTCCATAAATGTTCAATTTCTCCCCAGAAATCTTACTCCATGCCCAAAACCTCTCTGTAAAATTTCAGCCTATTTTAAGTTGTTTTGGTTAGGTTCAAAAATGCCTCAAGTTTGAATTTTATTCAAACTTGTTTTCTTTTTCTACCTCTAAAAATGTCCAAGACAATTTTATAAACTAGAGCACAATTCCAGGATCATGGGGATATTTTCATATTTCCCAAATTCCTCTCCTAGGTCCCTGGCCTTTTCATTTTGTTTTCTGTTTGAGAAAATATAAATAAAAAGAAAAGGGCCGCAGCGGCTGCAGCAGCAGTCCACCTGGGCCTCGGCCACCAGGCTGGCCCAGCTAGCTCCGCGCTAGGCCAGCCCAGTTCAGCCCGCGCGCATGACCCTTCCTCTTTTTCTCACTCACGCTCGTGCGTACCCCCACTGCCCCGCGTCTACGTGGCTAGGCCGGCCTCGCGCGTCAGCGACCGCGCCTGAAGCCGACCCACCTTTTCTTCCTCCTCAGTCCCCCTCACGCGCGCGCACATGGCCGTGGCCGAGAGCGTTGTCGCACCGACCCGTCGCCCTAGCCCCCTACTTAACCCCTCTCCTTGTCTACGCGTCCCCTAGGGTTCCACTCTTCCTCTCGCTGCCGCCGCCAGCAGCGAAAGCCACTAGATCCGCCGTTTCCACCGTGTCCCGAGCACATCTGGGCGCACGAGTTCATCGCCGGCGTGCTCACCGTCGACCTCCGCCTCGCTAGACGTGTCCGTCTACTTCCCCGACATCGGCTACGCCCACGAAGTCGACTACGAGCAGCCGGAGCCCCTCCAAGTCGCCGTCCACTTCGTCCTCTCCTGCTTCGGTCGTCGTTTGTCTCCGGCCAAATTCCGGCGACTCCCTCCCCCTTTCGCCGTCCCGATCACGCGAGCATGTTCGTGGTTAGCTTCCGCGTCTCCCCTTCTTTTCCCCCCTCTGGTGCGTACTCTAGCCGACGTTTCCATGTGAGCCGAGCTCGCCGCCGTCGGGCCTTGTCTCCGGATAGGAACCCGACCCCTTTTGCCTCGTCGCTTCGGTCCTTCATGCTTGACGTAGCGTGTAGAGTCCGCCTAGCCGCTCTGTCACGCCTGCCATCCTCAACAGCGAGTAGCCCGAGCTCGCCGTTGCCGCCTCTGTCACCTCATCGCCGGCGTCGCGTTCGTCGTCGTTCGGTGGCGTGCGTGCCATACGTGTGTGCGGGTTGTTCCAGGGCACCGTTTCCACCCGTCCGCCGCTCGCTTAGGCCACCGGAGGCAACTCCGGCAAGGCCTCCGCCGTGCTCTGTTCGCCGCCGGCCGCTCCCCTGTTCTGCTCTGTTTTGGGCAACAACCGCGAGCCACTGCCAGGTGGGCCCCCTTGGTCAGCCACACAGGGGCCAGGATCCAGCTGTCAGCCTCGGAAAACCCCAGCCTTCCAGTTCGGGCATATTCCATTTTTGGCAGTGTACATTTCGAGCCTTTTCTGTTTCGGGCAAGTCCATTTCTGGACATTTCTAATTCTGGAAGTTGCCATTTCTATTTATTTTCTTTTTAGGCAGTAGTACATTTTAAGCATTTGTGGTGATTTTTCTACAGCAACATATACATATTATATATGTTTTTGGGCTGGAAAAATCCCACCAATCCATTGGTGGCATCCATTTCTTCATTTGAGCAAGTTTGCACACATGCCATTTTTACATTACATTGTTGTTTTGTCATTTTTGTGTGATTAAATTCAAACATGCTATACGGTAGTTTTGCACATGTATAGCTTCATTTTCATGTCTACTTCATGCTAAATTTTATTTCATGCCATGAAGTGCACTGTGATGAGTGCCAGAAGCTTGAAAACATGCCTACATGAACCTGTTTTGTCATGCCATGTATATTTTGCTGTCTGTAAACAGTTCATATCACTTGCCATCTTTGCATTGTAGCTATCATCTTCTCCATGGAGATCTAGAATAAGCTCAGTGAGGGAGTTTTGTCAAGTGCATTTAGTACTAGCATGCCATGCTCTTGTTTGCTATAATATGTTCCTGTAGGATATAGTTTACTAGTCCTAAACATTGCTATCTGAATCTGTTTTTGCCATGGTCAGTGAATCCTGCTAAGTCTGTAAACCTGTTATCTTTTGCAATCTTGCCATGCTGTTTTAAACATGTTCTAGTGGTTTCTAGCAGTAGCTCAGTAATCATGTTTTGTAGTGCTTGACATGTACTTCTATGCCATGCCATTTGTTTTCCTGTTGGAGTGTTGTAGCATATTTACATGTTGCATCTTAAGTGTCATGTTGCTGTTTTCAACAGATTGCATTGTATATGGTTTTGCTTGTCATTTTCAAACCGTGCATCCGATTCCGGCGATCTTTATATCGATTTCAACCAAAATCTTCCACTCCATCCAGTGGCATGCTTGGATTACCAAGATAGTGCCATGTTCATCATTTCCCCTTTCGTCTCGATTGCACCCCTTCTGGAGCACCCATATGCATTGCACATCATATCTTGCATTTCATGGCATGTCTTGCATCATGTTGCTTGCACATTGCACCGTGATTGATTGTTGTTCTGTTGTTTGTGTTCTTGCTTTGGGTAGAGCCGGGAGACGAGTTCGTGAACGAGGACCCTATCGAGTACGTTCACGAGGAGCAAGCTTTCGTTCCCATTGAGGACATTTCAGGCAAGATGATCATTACCCCCGATATCACTTCTATCTTTGCTTGCTAGTTGTTAGTTCTATCGCTATGTCGCGCTACCTACCACTTATTTATAAAGCCTCCCATAATGCCATGTCAAGCCTCTAACCCACCTTCCTAGCAAACCGTTGTTTTGCTATGTTACCTCTTTTGCTCAGCCCTTCTTATAGCGTTGCTAGTTGCAGGTGCAGTGCAGGTTGTTCCATGTTGGGACATGGATATGTTGGGATATCACAATATCTCTTATTTAATTAATGCATCTATATATTTGGTAAAGGGTGGAAGGCTTGGCCTTTTGCTTGGTGTTTTGTTTCACTCTCGCCGCCTTAGTTTCCGTTATACCGGTGTTATGTTCCTTGATTTCGCGTTCCTTACACGGTCGGGGTTTATGGGCCCCCCTTGACAGTTCGCTTTGAATAAAACTCTTCCAGCAAGGCCCAACATTGGTTTTACCATTTGCCTAATAACAACAAAAATTTGCATAGGGAGTAATTAACCCGAGGATTCTTAATCAACAACCCGGGCCAGTGCTCCTCATGAGTGTTGGTCCAAACCTGTCAACCACCGGTGGCCGCCAGGGGCAACTCTGGATTGGTCTACCGGAAGTTTGGACAATCTGATCGTGGCCTGAGACGAGATACGCGCGGCTACTATCAGGGTGTCGGCACGTCGGGAGGTCTTGCTGGTTTTGTTTTACCATTGTCGAAATGTCTTGTGAACCGGGATTCCGAGCTTGATCCGGTTGTTCCGGGAGGAGGATTTTCCTCTGTTGATCGTGAGAGCTTGTCATGGGCTAAGTTGGGACACCCCTGCAGGGTTTAAACTTTTGAGAGCCGTGCCCGCGGTTATGTGGCAGATGGGAGTTTTTAATATCCGGTTGTAGTGAACTTGTAACTAAACTCTTTAAAATACACCAACTGCGTGCGTAACCGTGATGGTCTCTTTTCGATGAGGTTCGGGAAGAGAACACGGTGGGGTCATGTTTGAACGTAGGTAGTTCTTGATCATCACTAGATTGCGACCGTTTGCATAGTTTCTCATCTTATTCTTGTATTCGTAAGTTAGCCACCATACATATGCTTAGTGCTTGCTGCAGCTCCACCACTTAACCATACCATACCTATTTAAGCTTTAATAGTCTTGCTACCGTGGGTGATATGATTGCTGAGTCCCCGTGGCTCATAGTTCACTACAAACATAGTTGCAGGTACCGTTGAGTCTGATGCAGGAGATGCCACTGAGCTCCATTGGGAGTTTGACGAGGATCGCGGGCGTTTCTATGTTACTTATCCGGACGATCAGTAGAGGACCTAGTCGGAGTATCTAGGGATAGTAGCAGGGTGGTGTTTTCTTTTATCTAGTCCGTAGTCGGACTCTACTATATGTATGGATGATTGTATGATGATTGTCATATTTATGCTACTCTGGGGCATGTGTTACCTGGATCTCGTATTCTATCTATTCACTTGGTTGTATGTATTTGTATGCCACCTTGCTACGCGTCCGAAATGTGATTGTGCCTCAATCATGAGTTCATCACGTGATTGGAATAGAATTGCATCTTGGGCGTTATAATACCTGTTGTGCCAACAGAGTTTCAGTTGGATCATGCAAACTAGAATATTAGCAATCATAAATAAAGTGTTGCAAGAGCCATAAGAAACTAACATCAAACTAGTAAAACTATCCAGTTTTGGCAACGTATTTATTACACATGAACTAGTAAAACTAACAATTTCTTGGCAATGTTTTAAAGTAACAAGTCGGTACCGTTTACCAGCAATACAGACCTCTGTAAATTTCTTTGATGTAAGCAAAATGATTCCGACATATATATATATATATATATATATATATATATATATATATATATATATATAAGTTAAAAAGATGGTGTCCCTCATATAAACCCGACAGTTGTCTATCTATGAACATGCAAACATTACTAGTGCTACAAGTGATAACAGCAAACCATTTAAACAAACAGGGTATCAGAACGTAAATTACACGTGAATTTTGCTGCACCCTAGAAGTACATATGACCAGCTATCTACGTGCTTAAGTAGCTATTTAAGTTCAGGCAAACAGGTAATTCTTAACAGTAAGTATCAAACACATAAATAGACGCAGTCTATAATAGGATTAACAGGCTATGGCATTATGTAATCAGTAGCAAACTAAATTAAGCCAAGCAACGTAATTGAATTTTTTTGCAATAAGTGGCTAACTAAAATTCTGAGAAGCAGGTAACTAAACTTACGCTAGCTCTTTGTACAGGCACACTGCAACTTCTTTTTCGCTTAGAAGGTTCTACGAAGGAGTCCATGGCATCAATTGCTTGGATACGCAGTCCCATTACTTCTTTCTTCCCACACTGCATTGGTAAGTCGAATGGTTAATCTGATAAGATGGTGCGTCCTTGATATGTTATGTGAGGACAGGTTGTCAGACTAGTTGTAGCAACACACATCACACTGGCTTTTACTGTTTATTTCATGCGATTACATTTGGCATATCGGGATCTAAGCAATCTACAATAGGATGAAAAGACTGGCATCCTTCACATTATTGGCGAACTCAGTTCATAGAAACAAGCAATTCAACCATTCTGTGGGTAAATCAAAAGCGCCACTGGAATATTTTTTACTACCCCAATCATACACGCAAAATGGGGCGACGCCACCGTAGGGGCTAGTATGGGCGGCCGCCTCGGGTGGCTGGAAAATGTGCACCTAGTTTGAGTCGTCCAGGTTGGCCTAGGCTAGTTTTGTTCGTCCCAGCGCACGAGCAGGCAATGTAAAAAATGAAGAAAGACATTTCAATTCGGATGGGCCAATAACATAAGTGCAAGGCAGGCCCTATAGCAGGCTCGCGGCCCAAACGAGCGCCTCCCATATCGATTAACATCACAAAAAATCCCAATTCGTTCGCTCCAGCCTCCAGTCTGGTTCACTCCTAACCTAGCCGCCGCTGGAGAGACCGACACAACACTTCCTCGCGCCCTCGTTGGACGCCGGTCGCCAGGCTTCAAGCGAATGGAAGGACAAGAAGATGAAGATCCAACCCTGGGTGTAGCCTGCATGGGAGGCAGCGGCGGCAGCACGGGCATGGCATCGAGCTTGCGCAAATGGACAGTCGCAGCTTGCAAGAGCAGCATGTGCAACGTGCAGGTACATCACATCCCTGATTATATCTAATTCAACTGTTCAATTTCTGGCCAATAGTTAAACCTGACGGTGTTGTAAAACTGCTTGTATGTAGGGAATCTATAAGAAAATGAAACCAATTTCTACTTATTTTATAACTCCCCAAATCAATACTGAACTGACTGAACCTGATGTGTCTAATCAAGTTTTCGGTGCAAACATACAAGCTCATGTTGATCTTGAGCCTGAAGTGTCTAATGAACAGACTGCTAATGAAGGATTTGATGCAAACATTTTACATGCTCCTGGTGATGAACATATAGTGTCTAATGAGGGATCTAATGCAAGCATTTTGCAAGCTCCCATTGAAGGATTTAGTGTCTAATGATGATCTGCTATGTTGAGAGAGAGATAGAGATTTGCAGGAATTGATGACAAGCAAATTATAGTACATTTTCATGGCTTGAGGAAACGTCGAGGCCATCTACCAGAAAGTCCCCGTATCATGACAACGTAGCATAAATACTTTTCTAATCTGTTGTTTGAAACTATTGGCATACTTGTGCAGGATAGATATATTGATATGCAGTTTGCGTACTGGTTATAGGTGCAATTACACTTCGATATTTTCAGCCAGAGAACGAATAATTCAAGCAGGTACAGTCCATGTTAGTAGTCCTTGTACACCATGTTGCATTTTGTGTTTTTTGGTGCTTACATCATTTAGTGTTTTATAATCTGGAACTACTTTAGATCATTAGCTAGTTTTCAAAGTGCATGTAGCTTCACATTTCTCAAGTTATGTTGATTTCTGGAGTGCAAGTGCCTTCGTATTTTTGAAGTTAAATTTTTGCCCCTGGTAACTTCAATTCGTTGATCCGCCACTACACACAAATCATACACGCAGGCCAATACAAATTAAATGAAATGCAGGGACTTACGCTAGCTCGTTGTACAGGCTCACTGTAGCTCTGCTTGCGCTTGGGATGTTCCATGTACAAGTCCATGTTACCACTTGCTTGGATGTGCCTGCCTTGTGCTCCTTGCATCCCCCTCTGCATTTTTGACACGGCGAATGGTTGATCAAATAAGAGGAATCGACCTTGCTGTTGTACCGGAGGACATGTACTTACAAGGTTATACCGGTGTGCAGGACGTGTACCAGATCCCGTAGCGCCGTCATGCTTCGCTAAAAAATGGTTTGCTTGTTTCAGATGATATCTCTAGAAGAAATAAGAGTTAAAGTCAGAGTTGCATAGGCGTGTAAGCTAAGAGAGCAGTAAAAGGATATCCAAACATGGTCGGAACAGTGCACAAGGGAGTGATATGTGGATACATAGTTTGGGCCGGCGTTTGGGCATGCTCGCCTAGCTAGAGTGCAGGTCACTTCAGAGCCGTTGAGGGTGATGCGCTGGCGTTGGCTGGCCGCGCACGGATGCAGATCTTGAGCGGCAGCGGAGCTCTATGATGCGGTGGACGAGACCGTTGGTGAAGCCCCAACGGCCTCGGGGGGTGGAGGTGCGACGATGTGCTCGGTGAAGTAGCCCCGGTGAGGTGGGAGACAGCGTCGGTGAAGCGCACCTGATGCAGTGGAAGTCGGTGTCTGTGAGGCACGTCGATTGCGGCAGCCGACGTTGTCGGTGGACCACCCGGTGCAGTGGACGAGGGCGTAGATGAGGTAGCTCCGGTGCGGTGGTGAAGCGCGACCGTCGTCTTCGTCATCGTCGTCTGGCACAGAGGTGGGGAAAGAGACGAGACGAGGGGCGATTCAAACTTTGCTTGGGTTGGCGGTGAATTAGGGATTTGAGCGCTCTGGGCGCGGAAGGGGACGGTGGAGAAGGGAGATTTTGTAGGGCTGGAATTGGGGCCGCCAGATATTTCAATCCAAAACGTGGAAGCGCGAACTTTTTTTGTCGTCATTCTTTTTGGGGGGGGGGGGGGTGAGGGAGGAGGGGTGGGTGGCTGGGTGCTCGCGCCTGTACGACACAAGCGACCACCACGACACGACCCTGGTCTGCTTGGTGCGCCTACATTTGAGAATGCAAACAAATCTTCTTTCATTTGCAAACGAATCTGTATATATTACCATGCCCGTGTTGTCCTTGCAAATAATTAGTCATTCAAAACGAGATACTATAAATTAATTAATGAGGAGTTATTTGAATTAGAGTGTGTGTCACATAGCGATCTCCAATTCTAATGTGGATTTCGCATTTCACGGTATCCACGCTACTTTTTTAATACAAATTCATATGTATAAGATGAACACCATGGTAGTGAGAAAACTTTGGATGGATTCAAACATATGACCTACAAAATAGCACAACAATCGAGTCAATGTCAACTTTTCCAAACCTAGTATGGCACGAATTCGAAATAATTATGGAAGCCATATGCATGGTCCTCAAATCAAATCTTATAATGTACACTAAATTGAAACGTCGATATTAAGTCTCGTACTATCTACATTCAAATGTTGTTTTTAGCCGCACCCTCCCGGCACACACACTACATACTTCCTGTATCGATCAATCTTCCTCTCCTAACCACCTTAGAAAGCTATCGGTTTCCAACACACGTTCATTCTTTCTCTCCATGTTTCGATCTCTAACTCTCTCAACTACACAACCCCCTTTTTCCCACTCTGTTACCAAATGTATCTCTCTCACACACCCGCCATTGCACTCCATGCTGAGCTCTGTCTCCCTCTCTCCCTCCCACCCTCTCTCACTAGATACATGCATTGGCTATCTAGACCCCCCCTCTCATGCGCACGCACGCACATTGTCTATCTAGGTCACTCTCTTGAGACTATCTCACTCTTTCTTCCGCACGGTGGCCAACACTCGCTCAATCTCGCTCTCTTTATCTAAGTCTCGATTAACCTCGCTTTCTCTTACACACAAATGATATATCTCCCTGTTCGGGCCTCGATCGACACACTCTATACTCTCTCACACTGATTGTCTATCTAGGTCAGTCCATTCAAGCCGCCCCCACTCTTTCGACCTCATGGCGGGCTACGCTCGCTCAATCTCTCTCTCTCTCTCTCTCTCAATCTCTCTCTCTATGTATGTCTCGATTGACCTTGCTCTTTCTCAGACACAAACGATATATCTCCATGTTTGAGCCCAATTCGACATATTCATATTGTATACTCTCTCACGCACATTGTCTATCTAGGTCACTCTCTCCAACCCGTCTCACTCTTTCGATCGCATGAAGACCCACACTCACTCAATCTCTCTCCCTTTATCTATGTATCGATTGACCTTGCTTCCTCCCACGCACAAAATATATCTACATGTCTGTGACTGGATCATCTCTCAAGCTCTATCTTACAGCCCTCACCCTTCCCAAAAGATCAATCGGACAATATCTCTCCAGAGCATATATATCTTTTCAACGAATGCTGGACCACACTCACTTTGTCTATCTATCTATCCGTGTCTCGATTGACCTCGCTTTCTCACGCCGTATCTTCCACACATTGAAGCTACCTGTCCATCCCTCGCAGAGCCGGAGCAATTTACATTGCGAGGGGGACTCCAACCTTGGATTAATTTGTGAAGGCATTTATTCCGGTGGGTTTAGATTATATTTTCATAGCATTCGGCCCACAACTACTCCAAACACCGTTGCAACCCCCGCACCTCCCCCAATTGATTTCCTTCTGTCTCGGTCACCGCTCTCTCGCATGTACTTTCTCACCTTCCACGTCGCACCATGGTATTTTTGCAAAAAACTCTGTTGTTCTCTTTAATTATTACAAATAAGCTACAAACTACACATCGATAGTCCACCTGTAATGGAACAAATTTCGACCCACAAATTAAAGTGCTACAAACTACACACCGAGGGGCCCACCTGTCATGGAACAAATTTGGACCCATATATAAATTCAAAATGAAAAAGGACGAGGATCAAACATGCGACGAGGGCCTTCAAGCCGCACGTCTATAGGAAACATAGTAGCAACGTTTGTTGTAACCCCCTTTGTTTATATAATGTTTTTATATTACCACAACCTATTTAATGGATAACATGTCTTAATATTAATTTTAGTACATTAGTGGGACCGGCTCGTTAGCACGTACTATTCGCCTTCACTTACTGGTGGGTTCCATGTCTGCTCTCTCTCTCTCTCCTCCCCTTCTACGTTTAGACGCACAGGCAAACATGAAGAACGCGCGGGTGATATTGCCGTTGACCATATCTGGACGCGTTCACAAGTTACGGCACCAGTTTCACATACTAGTAGTATTATACATGTAACAAGTTTAGGAACAAAAGTGACCATGACGGAAAAGTTAGGCTAGTTGTAGTACTATTTATCTACTACTCCGTAATAATTAAATGCGTGGATAAATAGATGTATCGCCTAGTGCTCGAACAATGGGACTGGTCGCGCCCTACAAGTATTTGGAATTGACATGGTATTTAATATGAAATGTTTGCGATGAGAAGGAATACATGTGGCGTGATGACGTTTTATATCTAATTTGATACGGCTCTAGCAGAACATTCAATCGATCAAACCATAGATTTCATTCTGTCTAACTCTGACTTTACATTCATACGAAGATCAAACGAAAATAAACAGAAATGATAAATCCCAAACGTTCGAATTTTAAGCATGGCAATCCAAACATTTTTCATGGCAAATTTAGATTACGCGACTGCGGCGGGGGCATCTTGCGGTGGGAAGCGGCTCCTCTGCCGTGCTCTGTGTGTCGACGGGCCACTGACCGATGGCGACGGCGGCGTCTTGCGCCATTGTTGGCGTACTCCTGGATGTTGGCCCTAGCTTCAAGGAAGGCCAGAATGGTCTGGACTTCGTGTCGGCATTCTGGGAACCAGGGTACCCAGACTTGCCTGCCTGCGGCCCTCGGCGTGGCTTCACCAATGGCCTGGTATGGCTCATCTTCATCATCAACAACACAAGACCCTCGCGAGGGGCCAAGCCTCGCGAGCCGGACGACGCCAAGACCTCCAGAGGGAGCGACTTCCTTAGGCCGGCTCCTGAGGAGCGGAGACTTCTATGCAAGCCCCACCTCGTGAGGTTCAGATGACGCATGCCATGACGACCAAGGCCAGGCGGGCACCAGCGGGCGCAGTACAGCAGGTTTCCTCTTCGGTGCTAAGGAAGCAAGCGCAGACGCAGAGTCCCAAGGAATCGGCCAAAGGTTTCCATTCTCGTGCTACAAGACCAGGACGGCAGGACAGAGGTCATCGCCGAGCCCACCGAGACGTCACAACCAGATGCTTTGTAGGCGAAGACCACCTTTAGTCAGGATAAGATGTACTACTTGTCTCCCTTCAAACTTGGCCGTTGTGGGATCCCTTCCCGCCTTCATTTTGGGGGAATAGGACCGAGGCCACTATAAATATAGCTAGGCCATCACCGTAGAAGAGGAGGAACCAGATCATCCTCACCAGCCCACACCCTCACAAGAACACACCTCCTGAGGTTGTTCTCCCTCTGTACTAGTTCATCCTCAGCCCACCTCGAGGCCAATCCACCACAAAGCAGGAGTAGGATTTTACACCGCAAGGTGGCCTGAACCTGGGTAAATTGCTATGTCTTCTTCCCTTCCAGTTCATCGAGCTAGGCGGTGAGATCCACGGGTCGGCAGACTGGGGAGATTGAGTTCTTCGCACGCACCCCAGAGTTTGAACCTTTCTTGGGTCTGCGGAGCCCTGAATCTGACATTTGGTGCGCCAGGTAGGGGTGCGTCGAAGCCTTTCCTCCACGGGTCGATTCACCGCCGCTCCATTGTTCCCATGATTGACGCTCGTCGAGTCCGTGCTGAGCGCCGGGCCGCCCTCGCCGCCCGTGTCGCCCAGGCAGAACCGGCGAGCACTGGTGACCTCTCCATCGCGCGCTCCGTGGTGTCGGCACCTCACGCCGTTGTGGCCATCCTCGGTGGATCGCAGGCGCCAGCTTCGGATCGCCATATCAAGCAGTTCTTCCGCCAAGTGGGTGCCGCTCGCGCACAGCGGGGGGCTCCTCCGGGATGGGCGGCGCCTAAGGCCGACCTCACCTTCGACCCAAGGGACCACCCCAAGACCACGGTTGGCGCCGGCGCGCTCCCTATGCTCTGTACCCCCACCATCTGCAATGTAGCGGTCACCAAGACCCTCATCGATGGTGGCGCCGGCCTCAACATCCTCTCCATGGAAGCGTTCGGCCTGCTTCACGTGCCCTACGGCCGGCTCCGCCCCACCAAGCCTTTCTCTGTGGTCGTTGATGGCTCCACCAACCCCCTAGGGCAGATTCGCCTCCCCGTCACCTTTGGCACGCGCGACAACTACCGCACCGAGCTCATCGACTTCGACATCGCCCGTATCGGCCTCCCGTACAACGCCATTCTTGGGTACCCGGCCCTGGCTAAGTTCATGGCGGCAACCCATCCTGGCTACAACCTCATGAAGATGCCGGGAAGCAGCGGCGTCCTCATCGTGGCGTGGGACGCCAAGGATCCGCTCTCGGCCCTCAAGCTGCCTACAAGGCTGCAGCGGCCACGCGGCCAAATGAGGATCAAGCTCCGAAGGGCCCGGGGGCTGCGCCAACAAAGAAGAAGCAATTGTTCTCTCAAGACAAGGCTAAAACGAAGCAGGTGCTGGTCGATGAAGACGGAGGAGCAGGCCCTACCTTCACCATACGCGCTGACCTCCCTCCAGACCAGGAGAAGGCACTGGCCAGCTTCCTCTGCGCGAACAAGGGCATTTTTGTGTGGAAAGCTGTGGACCTGGTCGGGGTTCCGCGTGGGGTAATCAAGCACCACCTAAAGGTGTGCCCCAATGCATGCCCAGTGAAGCAGAAGGCACGACGGCAAGCCCCGGAGAAGCAATCGTTCATCATCCAGAAAACCCACAAGCTGCAGGAAGCCGGCGTCATTCGGGAAGTGTGACATCCAGACTGGCTCGCGAACCCAGTTATCGTCCCCAAGAAGGGCGGGAAGGAGCGCATGTGCGTCAATTTCACCAACCTCAATAAGGCCTGTCCTCAAGACCCTTTCCCTCTCCCGCGCATCGATGAGATTGTCGACTCCACTGCCGAGTGCGACTTGCTGTGCTTCCTGGACGCCTTCTCAGGCTATCACCAGATCAAGCTGGCGGTGCAAGATGTTGAGAAGACGGCCTTTCTGACCCCGTGCGGGGTGTACTGCTACACCTGCATGCCGTTCGGGCTGCGTAATGCGGGAGCAACCTTCCAATGGTTGATGCACATCGCCCTAGGGCAGCAGCTTGGGAGGAACGCATAGGCATACGTCGACGACATAGTGGTGAAATCTTGGGAGGCGAGAACCCTTATCGAAGACCTGGAAGAGACGTTCGACAGCTTGCGCAAGGTAAACCTGCTGCTCAACCCGAAAAAATCCGTGTTTGGCATCTCGTTAGGCAAGCTGCTGGGTTTCCTGGTGTCGCACCGGGGGATCGAGGCCAACCCAGAGAAGGTCAAGGCTATAGAAAGGATGAGTCCGCCGCAAACCCTCAAGGAGATGCAGAAGCTGGCGGGCTGCGTGACCTTGCTCGGGCACTTCATCTCCAAGCTAGGAGAACGCGCCCTCCCCTTCTTCAAGCTGATGAAACAGAAGGGCCCGTTCGAGTGGACTCCGGAGGCTGACGCGGCCTCTCAAGACCTCAAGAGGTACCTCACCAGCCCACCGGTGATAGTGGCACCGCGCCCCCATGAACCCTTGGTGCTCTACCTGGCCGCCACACCTCACTCTGCCAGCGCAGCACTGGTGGCGGTCTGAGAAGAGCGCCCCGTCAGGGGCTCGCGGAGCAGCACCTCGCGCCCAGCCGAGGCACCGCGGCCTCAGGACGGCGCTCCTGAGGCCTCGGCCACCCCGCCGGTCGGCCGGGCCCCTCAGGATGGCGCTCCGGAGGCCGCGGCTGCCTCAACCAATGACCAAGCTCCTGAGGTCCCTCAACCTTAGGAGGCACAAGGCCCAGTCAATGCCTCTTCCCTCGTCGAGCACCCAGTATACTTCGTCAGCACGATGCTGCGCGATGCTCGGGCGTGCTATCCCATTCCGCAGAAGCTTTTGCTCGCGCTCCTCGTCGCCTCCCGAAAACTTGGTCACTACTTCCAAGGCCACCCCATCAAGGTTGTCTCAGCTTACCCCTTGTCGAGGGTACTCCGGAGACCAAACGCCGTGGGAAGGGTCACCGAATGGAATATCGAACTGCAGGCGTTCCAGTTAGAGTTCATCACCACCAGGATCATCAAGGGTGCGGCACTCGCTGACTTCGTGGCAGAATGGATCAATGCCCCTGGCCGGGAAGTGGGTGAGGACCATTCTCTCACACCCGGAAGCGAAGCACTGGATGGTTAGGTCATGTACTTCGATGGAGCTTTCGCGCGCCAGGGCACGGGGGCTGGAGCCGTGCTCATCTCGCCCACGAAAGACAAGCTCTACTATGCCGTGTAGCTCTGCTTCTAGCACGACGAGTAGGTCTCCAACAACTTCACAGAATACGTAGGCCTAATCGTCGGCCTCAAGGCTGTGGCGGCCCTAGGGATAAGCCGCCTCACCATCAGGGGTGACTCCGAGCTCCTCGTCAACTTCTCCAACAAGGCGTACAAGCCAAAGGACGAGCACATGGAGGCATACCTCGAGGAGGTACGCAAAATTGAGAAACATTTCTTGGGCTTGGAATTGCAACACGTACCGCGTGGCACAAACAAGGAGGCGGACGACATCGCCAAGAGGGCGTTCCGACGTCTGCCTCAGGACCCCAGCATCTTTGAGGAGCGGCTCTTCAGGCCGTCGGCGGCTCCACCCGTCGCGGCACCAACGCCGCTTCAGGAGGAGCTTCCCCAGGCGCCCCTCTCGGGCGCCCCAGCTTGCGGCCCGACCTCGGGAGCCCGCCTGCTCCTTGCGCTCGAGCCTCGGGAGGGGTGCTGGAACGAGGAGTTCAAGACGTACCTACTCCAAGGCACCCTACCAGAGAAGGAGGAAGACGCAGAGCGAGTCGCCCGCCAGGCCACTGCGTACTGCATTCAGGACGGTGAGCTTTATCGGAGGTGGCCAAATGATGTTTCTCTACGGTGCATCTCCAGGGAGCAGGGATGCGAGCTATTGGCTGACATACATGGCGGGGACTGCGGGCATCATTCCTCATCACGCACCCTCGTTGGCAAGGCATTCCGCAACGGATTCTACTGGCCCACAGCGCTCAATGATGCCACCGAGCTGGTAAGATCTTGTGAGGCCTGTCAGTTCCACGCCAAGCAGATTCACCAGCCTGCCCAGTGCCTCCAGACCATCCCGCTCTCGTGGCCGTTCACGGTCTGGGGGCTGGACATCCTGGGTCCATTCCCTCGAGCGCTCGGGGGCTACCGCTACCTCTACGTCGCCATCGATAAGTTCACCAAGTGGGCGGAGGTGGAAGCCGTCCGCGCCATCCCAGTCGGCTCGGCCGTCAAGTTCATCAAGGGCCTCATGAGCCTCTTCGGGGTTCCTAACCGCATCATCACCGACAACGGCTCGCAGTTCACCAGCAACCTTTTTAAAACATATTGTGCTAACCTTGGAACGCAGATATGCTATGCTTCGGTGGCACACCCTCGGAGCAACGGCCAGGCCGAGCGCGCCAACGCAGAAGTCCTGAGAGGCCTCAAGGCCAGGACCTTCAAGAAGAAGCTCGTGGCCTGCGGCAGGGGCTGGCTCGATGAGCTCCAGTCCATGCTGTGGTCCATCCGCACCACTGCGACCAAGCCGACGGGCGAGACCCCATTCTTCCTTGTCTATGGAGCCAAGGCGGTCCTCCCTCACAAGGTCAGGCATCGCTCTGCGTGGGTCTTGGTGTTTGACGAGGCACACCAGGACGCCACGCGGGCGATGGACCTCGTGCTGGGGGAGGAACGCCGCCGCCAAGCCTCGCTCCGAGCTGCGAGGTACCAGCAGGCGCTGAGGCGGTACCATTGCCGCAACGTCCGCTCCAGGACACTCGAGGTGGGTGATCTCATCCTGAGGCGGGTGCTCTCTAGGGAGGGGCTGCATAAGCTCTCGCCCATGTGGGAGGGCCCGTTCAGGATCGCCCGTGTCTCCAGGCCTAGCGCCGTGCGACTGGAGACGCAGGACGGGATCCCCATCCAGAACGCCTGGAACATGCAGCACCTCCGGAAGTTCTACCCATGAAGCAAGGCCCCGTGCCTGTGAAGGTCTCCGCTCATGACACTCTCACGTAATAATGAGTTGGGGCTATACACGCCCCAGAGTCTCCTGAGTGCCACCCCTGGGCCTCACGGGGGCTCCCACCCACGTCCTAGTGGAGGCCCCATGCTCCGCGCTGGTGGGAAGACAAGAAGACTAGTCTAGGTGCCGGACACGGCTTTTCTTTTGCTTGCTTTCTGTAGTTGGTTTTCGACTTCTTGAGTGAAATCTGGAGCTTTCGTGTCTTTCGGTTGCAAGAGTTGGAAAGTTTTTCTCTTCTTCTCTTTTCACGGTGTTCGCCATTCCAACCCTGTCCCAGGAGGAGCGGCAGTTGCCTGTCGCTCCCCCTCTCGCGCCCCGCATGCGGGGGCTAGGTACGATGTGCGTGCACAGGGCTCGTGACCACACCTCGCCTGCTCCAGCTTCGGCGCCTTAATCCTCGCGTGACGCCCTCGGACGAGCTCATGGGCATGCGCAACTTCTTAAGTCCATGCCTCCGGGCATCGCGACGCGGTGTACTAGCTACAACCAAACCATGCTCGGGGGCTTGCGCGAGGAAGGACGAGATGCTTCCTGAGGTTTTCTAAGTTTTCTAACCTTGCAGCTACATGACGCCTCCCGAGGCTCAATGCCTCCTGAGACTCAGCGAATCCTAAGTTTTCAAGAAGGAAGCCCTTGGTAGATGCCCCTGGGAAGGCGTGCCCTCGCGACATGCAAATCTACCACGAGCACACCAAGCTAAGTTACCCTAAACACACCGGGTAGAAACATGGACATCGCAAGACGATATGAAAATGACGAGCATAGCATAACGGCGCAAGCGCCATGGTTCATTACACGCCCCAACAGGGCCCTCTACTTCTTTCAATGCAGGAGGAAGAAAGAAACAACAGCAAGCTGCGCGACTACGGCGACTCCTGAGGTTCGGTCCCGGCAACACCCGAGCTTAGTCGGAGCTCTCTTCCTGTTTCACCGGGGCGCGCCGGCGATGCGGCTCATCGCCTTGCCTGATCCAAGCCCGGCGGCGCAGTGGCTCGTCGCAGTCGCCGTCGCTCGTACTCCGCCCAGAAGAGGAGCTCCTGCTACTGGAGCCGGCGTGGCCAAGGGCAAGCTCACCGCCAGCAACGGCGCCATCACCGTCGTCATCATCGTCACTGTCACTCTCCGGGCAGCACCCCAGGCACCGGCCGCTTTCCCCGAAGACCCTGACGAAGAGGGTCATGGCGGCATCGTACCTGAAGTGGAGGGTGCACCTCCCATGCAGGCCGCGCGCGCGGGCGAACGGCTGCTACCCGCGATTCAGGAACATGTTGCCGACGGCGGTGACCTCGACATCCACCCAGGAGGCCTTGCTGCAGCAGCCGTCGGCCTGTAGCCAGAGGCCGCCAGGCCCTCCGGTCGGCAGCGCGCTCGCGAAGGAGCACGGCAGCTGGAACCAGATGCCCGCTGGCCTCTCCGACCGCAAGACAAACTCCGGGAGCGCGTCGGCTGTGTGGGAGCGCGGTCGTGGCGGCCGGACGACCACCGCGCGCCTCCTCTCGTTGCCGAAGCCGCCCCGGTCGTGGCAGCTCTAGCCACGGGAAGAAGCTCCACCGCGGCTACCGGAGGTGGCGCCGGCTGTCAGAGGAGCGCGCCCGCGCCCTCGAGGGGCCGCCGCTGGGATCGCTACGTGCTTTCAGGGCGTCCCATGGCCTCTCTTGGTCGGCGGCGAGCCGGGCCCCCCCTTGGGGGCCTTCCCCTTCTCCACCGCGGAAAGCCTCCTCCCGGGCGCCATGGACGCTGTGACAAGACGGCAAGGCGAGAAGGAAGAAGAAGAAGCAGGCAGCAGGAAGACGGAGATGAGCAGGGGGCTCCGCCCCTCCACCCATTTATAGCTAGAGGGAGGCCAACCGCCGGCCTCCATGATCTCTGGTAATGATGATCTTTTTGCATGCAGCAGGCTATTGTCAAGTCGAACGGTTGTCGAAGCAGCGTGGGGAAGCGGAGACGCCCACGTCCCATCAAGCGCCACGCGTCGACCGGGTCCACATGCGGTTAGGGCCCGCGACGCTTCGCCCTTGCCTTTGGCTTCGCCTCGAAGCCAAGTCCGAGCGCGCCTTGGGCCCGGGGGCTACTGTCGGCGTTCTGGGAACCGGGGTACCCAGACTTGCCTGCCTGCGGCCCTCGGCGTGGCTTCACAAACGGCCTGGTACGGCTCATCTTCATCATCAACAACACAAGACCCTCGCGAGGGGCCAAGCCTCGTGAGGCGGACGACGCCAAGACCTCCAGAGGGAGCGGCTTCCTTAGGCCGGCTCCTGAGGATCGAAGACTTCTATGCAAGCCCCACCTCATGAGGTTCAGATGACGCAAGCCATGACGACCAAGGCCAGGCGGGCGCCAGTGGGCGCAGTACAGCAGATTTCCTCTTCGGTGCTAAGGAAGCAAGCGCAGACGCAGAGTCCCAAGGAATCAGCCAAAGGTTTCCATTCCCGTGCTACAAGACCAGGACGGCAGGACGGAGGTCATCGCCGAGCCCACCGAGACGTCACAACCAGAAGCTTTGCAGGCGAAGACCACCTTTAGTCAGGATAAGATGTACTACTTGTCTCCCTTCAAACTTGGCTGTTGTGGGATCCCTTCCCGCCTTCATTTTGGGGGAAGAGGACCGAGGCCACTATAAATATAGCTAGGCCATCACCGTAGAAGAGGAGGAACCAGATCATCCTCACCAGCCCACACCCTCACAAGAACACACCTCCTGAGGTTGTTCTCCCTCTGTACTAGTTCGTCCTTAGCCCACCTCGAGGCCAATCCACCACAAAGCAGGAGTAGAGTTTTACACCACAAGGTGGCTCGAACCTGGGTAAACTGCTGTGTCTTCTTCCCTTCCAGTTCATCAAGCTAGGCGGTGAGATCCACGGGTCGGCAGACTGGGGAGATTGAGTTCTTCGCACGCACCCCAGAGTTCGAACCTTTCTTGGGTCTGCGGAGCCCTGAATCCGACTCTTCGGTTTCCAGAAGCGAGTCAACTGGCGGGAGGAGGCGACTGGCATTGGTGCAACGAAGAGGTCGACGATGGCGATCCATGCCGCTGAGGGGGGCACTGGCACCCACGCGGGGACAGGCACTGGCAACGGCGCGGCAGAGACATTCGTGTGCACGGGCACCGGCACAGGCGCGCGTGTTAGTGCACGCGCAGGTGCATGCGTTGGCAGGTGCACGGGCATCAGCACGGGCGCGCGCGTCAGTGCACGCGCAGGCGCATGCGCTGGCAGGTGCACGGGCGCGTGAAAGTTGGCGAGAACTTCGTGGAACCCCGTGGCATCAAGCTCGGTGACAATGTGCGGCTCCCAGCCCATCAATGCCACGGGGATGGGCGCTGGCGCAGTCGGGGCGACGGGAGCCGGAACGGGAGCGGGGACAGGTGCGGCGTCTTCCCGCAAGGCCAGTTCAAGCTTGTCCCAAAGCGCCTTATGTTCTTGAGACTCCGGCTGGGTGTCTTCCTCAGGAAACTGGAAGACTAAGGGCAGACCATCGTGATGCGGCATGGCGTACGGTTAGGTTAGGCTGGTTGGAGGTAGACGGTAGGAGAATCGGAGAGGAAGAGAGAAGATTGTAGCGATACCGGGTAGTGCAGTGGTGATTTTAAACGGCGGCGCCGGTGCCATTAAAAGTGGGGGCAGTTGGAACGAAGGTGGGCGGCGAA
This sequence comes from Thinopyrum elongatum, assembly GCA_011799875.1. Lineage (NCBI taxonomy): Eukaryota > Viridiplantae > Streptophyta > Magnoliopsida > Poales > Poaceae > Thinopyrum > Thinopyrum elongatum. Next base: position 463,848,407 of record CM022303.1, read on the forward strand.
GCCTGGTCAAAGGGCTCGCCTCCCGGTGAGCCTACGCAGCGGCCTGCTCGCATGCCTCTCGGTCTGCCGGCGCAGTGGTTTGCTCGCACGCCTCCCGTCGACTCACACGCTTGCTCGGACGGCACCTACCGATGAGAAGCGGGACTCGTGGCGGCACGTAAACGCCCATAGTTTGAATAGTGAAAGCATTCTCATTAACGTGACAGGTCTTTGTTCCAAAATACATTGGCTCTTCATTTGTGCAACTTTTCATAAGCAGCTTGTCTCAAATTGAACAAAAAAACTACGACAGCATATTTGTGCCATATCACAAGACCATGATCAGTTTCATTAATTTCAGGTCACTTTTGGTTTTATGAAATTTAAAATCCAGTATTCGAAACAATATCATAACCTGCATAATGCAATAAATTTTCAAGCGATACATCTTTACTGTTGTAGATGTTAATATTTCTTAAGAAAGGATTTGGTTAAACATTTTGCTTAGTTAGACTTCAGACAAGTTATATATGCAGAGTAAAAGGATAATCCCTCCGTACCAGTGCATTGCCTGATATATTAACTCTAGTACTAGGCATGAACAAACGGGGCTCAATTCTGTGCTCATCCTGGTGTAGTACTCCTATTAGTACTAGGCAATGGAGTTGATGGGTGACCTTGGGTAGCGGCGACCGATGGAATTGAACCATGCTCGGCACGGTAGGTAACATTGTCTAGTTACTAAAGCATCCCTCCATTGTTCATCGGTAGTCATTATGGACCGGGGACATGAGGAGAATTTCCTAGGGCTGGAATTCTGGCCGCCTGATATTTCGACTCGAAACGCGGAGGCTTGAGTGGTTGGGGTTGGCGAATGTGCGTACCACGCACGCCACCAGAAGGACACGAGCCCGGTTTTTTTTAGGATCAACACGAGCCCGGGTCTGGCTGGTACGCCGTCGGGTGCTACCATTCGAGAATACAAAAGGAATCTCTTAAATTGCCGAACGAATCTATATGTATTACAATGCCCGTATTTTCCTTGCAAATTACTGGTCATTCCAAAAGGCACGGTAATTGATTTATGACGAGTTCTTGAATTAGAGTGAGTTTGTGATATAGTGATCTCAACGTGGATTTCACATTTCATGGTATCCCCAGTAAGTTTTTCATTGCAAATTCAAATTTAAAAGATGAACGGTATGGTGGTGAGAAAACTTTGTATGTATCAAGCATATGACCACACACACACACACGAATACAACAATAATCCAGTAAGTATAGTGCATCTATTTTTCCAAACCATGCATGTATGACACGAATTCAAAAATAGTCGCTCTATTCCTAAATATTTGTCTTTTAGAGATTTCAACAAGTGACTACATACTGAGCAAAATGAGTGAATCTACACTCTAAAATATGTCTATATACTTCCGTATGTGGCAGTCCATTTGAAATCTCTAAAAAGACAAATATTTAGGAACGAAGGGAGTAAAATGTAAGCCATGCGTGGTCCTCAATTCAATATTTGAAATGCACAAGAAACTGAAATATGAATATTAAGTCTAGTACTACATACATGCAAATGTTGTGTTTAGGTCTCTCCATCGACCCCCACCCACCCACACACACATACTTCATGTATCGATTAATGTTCATTTCTTTGTTAATAGAGCTATTGGTATCCGACACATGCGCGCTCATTATTGCTCTTCACGTTTCGATCTCCATTTATGTCATTCCTGCCCTCACACTCTCAACAAATGTATTTCTCACACACAACCTCGTCGTGCCCTCCATGACAAACGCTCCCTCTCTCTCTCTCAAGACACATGTGTTGCCTTTGTAAAACACCTTCACCGTGCGCGCACACACAAAGTCTATCTAGGCCACTCTCTCGGTAACTATCTCCCTCCAGCCCTCACCACAGCTTCGCCGCACGATATCTCGGTGTATCATCTTTAACATTCGAGTGTACGCTAGGCCACACTCCCTCGATCTCTCCCTCTATAAATGACTCGATTGACCTCGCTTTTTCGCGTCGTATCTCTCATGCATAGATGCTCTCACTACACCTCTTGCGTAGGCGAAGCTATGTAGATTGTCGGGGGTTAACCCCTCGGCATTAGATAAAATTGTGAAGCTCTGTTTAGGATTGTTTAGATTATATTTTTTGAACATTATATTTGTCCCCACCCTCCCAAACACCGATTGGTTGTGCACCCCCCTCCCCGGGAGAATATCATGTGCCCCCACACCTTAGATGCTATATGCTGATACGAGTTCCTTGGAGCTTGTAGATCTGAGATATAGCAGCTCACAAGATGTCTTAATATTTTTACAGGAAACCTTAATGAGTTTGAGAATTGCACACAATTTGTACAAAAACTACTCAGATGCCCTTGGATCCCATATCCAACGACCTGGATGCTCGTATCACTGTAGCATCTAAGATGAAGGAGGACCTCATATTCTCCTGTATGTAAGAATATCATGTGCTACCACACCTTAGATGCTTTGGTGATACAAGCTCTTCGGAGCCGTTGGATCTGTGATCCAACAACTCCTTGGAGGTTCGAATGTTTTTTTGCAGAAAAGCCCCCAAAGAGTTCGGCCACTGCTCACAAGCACAAAGACTGCTCAGATGCCATTGGATCTCAGATCGAACGACCTCGAAGCTCGTATCACCATAGCATCCAAGCTGCGAGAGCACAAGATGTTTTCTTGCACGAGAGAATATGAGGTGCTCCCACACCATAGATTCTATGGTGACACGAGTTCCCGAGAGATCTAACGGCTCACAGTAGGAGGTTTGAATGTTTTTGCAATATAGGCCTCAAAGAGTTTGGGAATTGCGCAGAAAGTACAAGTACTATGCATGTGGCATCTGATCACAGATCATACGACCTAGATGCTCGTATCACCATAGCGGCTAATTAAGCTACGAGGAGCACCTAATATGAGCTACTGGGAGCCATTGGATCCAAGATGCAGCGGCACACACGTGGCCTGAATGTTTTATTTACAAAAAAACCCTTGGAGAGTTTGGAAATTGCGCATAATTACAAAGACTACTCCCAAGCCATTGGATCTCAGATCTAACGACGTAAAAACTCGTATCACCATAGCATCTAAGCTGCGGGGTGGATGTGATATTCTATGCCGCTGTCATTTTTGTTCCTGAACTTGCAAAATACGTGTAACTGGTGCCGTAACTTCTCTAACTGCACAAAGTGTTTGTGAAAAAAAACCATCCTACACTGAAATATCGGAACAACACACGGGGGTCCCACTTATCATTGATCAAATTTGGACCTAAAACTAACAAATCTGAAAGACGAGATTCGAACTGGCAACCTAGACTACAAAGCATAAGTCGATAGCCTGAAACAACAATGGTTGTTGGCTTTGTCGCATAACTTGATTTTATACAGTATTACGTTGAGTAGAGTAGAGGGAGTGGCTCGTCAACACGTGCATGACCGTTGACTCACTTACTGGTGGGTCCCATGTCTGCGATCTCTCTCTCCTCTCCATCGTCCAACCTTTAGACGCACGGGCACACACGAAGAGTGGCGTGAGCTTGCCATGGTGTTATTATAACTAAAAAAATGCTTGGAAAATAGAAGAATCGCCTAGAACAAGAGACGTTGTGGCTGGTCGAGATGGAGCTAACCACACCTATCCTTCGTGCCACGTTAGCATGATGAAGCTCTGTGGCTAGTGGGGTGTTTTCGACCGACTGGCTGGGTCCCGAGGTCGAACATACATAGTACGTCTGATATAGTATATTTTTACACGCACATTTTCCCTCCGTGCCGAGACGTGGCACACCCTACCGCGCGGTTTCTGGGTACTCCCGGGTGGTGCACGCATATTTTCTTCCTTGCTGAGACGTGGGATGCCCTACCGCGTGTTTTCTGGGTCCTCCTCGGTCGTAGTGCCGAAGCAAGTAAATGAGTCGTCAAATCACAAAAGCCCACCTTTCCCGCCGAGTACATCAGTGAAGCATGGTGGCTAGCTAGTTGGGCTAGTGCGACCGATTAGCTAGGCCGCCGCCACATTTGTTTTTTCACCCCTTTTTTCTCTCCTTGCCGGCAGGTAAATTTAAATATCCACCGCGGCGTTGCTCTGGTCTTTGGGTGCGGCAGGCGTGGCAGGATTTTTATTTTTTTGATTGACGGGAGCAGGCGCGGCAGCAATTAGTCATGATGACTCCGCCTGTAAAACCCACTGCTCCCTGATGTGAAAAGTCGTAGACTGGTGTTTTCCCATGGTGAAAACCAAAAGATTCACCCCGCTCCTCGGCTGGCTCCCTCCGCCTTCCTGTAGATTGCATTGCCTTTCAGCCGTTTCGCCCCCTTTGCTTCCTCTCCCCATTGCTTCTACCTGGTTCCATGGCGGCGCACCAGATCACGGAGTCTGAGGTGAGGTGCCTGACACAGGAGCTCCAGGCCAAGGATGCGGAGCTCAGGGCCAAGGACGTGGAGCTCCGTGAGCTCAAGGAGGAGAGGAGTGCCATGCTCCTCCTTTATGTGCGGGAGTTCACAGAGTTTCAAAAGTGGCAGGCATCCACCACAAAGATGCTCGAGGCGTCGGCGACGTTGCTGCAGAAAGCGGGAGATACGATAGGCGGTCAGGCGAGCCGACTGGAGCGCGAGCGGGCCAATCATGACGAGGTCTAGGATCGCCTCAACCTCTTGGTGGACCATGTTGCCATGCCCGTGTTGCGGTTGTGCGATGCCTACCGTCGTGCCAGCGCGACCATGCGGCCGTCGGGCTAAACCCGTTCGACCACCCCGTCGACTTCAACGAGCTGCGGCTTCCTGACTTGGTCTCCTTATTCACCTATATCTCCGAGGAGCTGACCATCTCCGCGTGATGGTGGGTTCAGAGCTGGACAAGGAGGGTTTGCGGGCGGCCGTCGCCGTTGCCGGGTGAACCCTCTCAGGGCTTCGTCACCGGAATCCATTCGTGCCATTGGACGCCGTCTTTGACGAGCTGGCTCCCGTCGACCGGGAGCGGGCTCTGCGGGCGGTGGCACCCTGCATCACCAACGTCGTGCGCCTCAAGAAGCAGAGGGACTTCGGTGGTGTTTAGGCGTCCTCTGCATGGGCATGTCCATGTCTCGGCGCAACATGACTGTTGGATCAAACTCAGACGGTGCAGATCAGTCACTGTAGCACAAAGCGTGTGGGTGTGTTTGGTTGCATTCTCATCTCAATATAGTTGTTCCCTCTTCATGCATGCTCATCTTAGCACCCCTCTTCATGCATGTTCCTAGTGTATTTGTGTTAACCTACTAGTGTGGACTCATGCACCCTTCATGCACTCTGCCAAACACCCAAAAGTGGGTCGAGAAGGGAACTTTTGCTCCCATCCCATGCACCCTTCATACACCCTGCCTAACACTGATTCGTGCTTCATATGGTTCATGTTTCGTGGAGTACTGTAGCACCGTACTCTCTGTGCACTGTAGACCTAGTTCTATTAACATTGATCTCACCGTTCATTCTCGGCGGACAGTCAAAAAAGGGTTATGTTACATTATGGTTCATATAGTTGACATGCGCACAACATCATTTGTTGTCATCATATCTTACTACACTAGCAACAAGATTATATAGTACCGACGTATGAACCACTGCACATGCCTAGTAGTAGGAGTACTGTGTAAGTTCAAGTGGCTGCCTTGTTTCGCACTCCTCCATCGTAAGAGTGGAAACACTTGCTGTAATCATTTTTTCTTCAGAAATAGTGGACACGCTCTACCGTGCGGATCCTCCTCGACGGTCGTCGGGAACCTTTCTACTCACTTTCGCCGACGTGTGGGACAGCCAGCATCGGGGTCCACTTACCATGCACTAAATTTCTCAATACTAGAGTGCACAACTGCACGGTAGACTACCTCGGTCGAAGCGCCACAGTAATGCCCAATGAGCCGTCAAATCACAAAACCCCCACCTTTCCAGCAGTAAGTTGGACGGACGAAGCAACCATCATTTCACTCTTCTCCCTCAGCTTCCTCTCTTGAAGAAAACCCCAACTCGCTTCTCCCTCATCTTGTTCCTCATTTCTTCAAGAAAACCCCGACGCGCTTCTGCCATTGTTCTTCTCTCCCAAAGAAGGAAAGGTGAGCGCATCTATGGTGTTGATTCTGGCCAAGGCCCGGTCTTGCAACCTCGAGACTGATCCTATAACTCCCTCTCTGTTCTTCTTTTGGGTTTGTGATTATGGTTTCTTTTCTTTTATTTCTATTTGACAGCTTCTTGATGGACCCTGGAGCACCGACCAAAGTTATGTCTATGGCTCTGGCCAAAACTGTCGAGGCTCAGGGTACGAAGAAGCGCAAGCACCCCGCCGAGACTACCGCAGACAAGCTCAAGGCCATCACCCTGTCCAAGCCCCCCTCTCCGGGATCCCTCATTAAGCAGGTCCAGGTAATATCTCTTCTTGACGATCTTTTTGGAGATCTTGATCGTGTTTTTTCATCTAACACGCAGTACTAGTACTAGTAGTACAACTTTCTGGGTGATCTTGCATGTGATTTTTGTGTGCCAAATGACGGTTCTAAATTGCTCTTTTTACCAAAACATGCAAGAGGTTGACATACATATGATTATTGCACATAACACTGATTTCTTATAGATTACTTTCAACTACTTTATGAACATCAATGCTAGCTATAGGAAATGCAAGATTTTAGCTCTCATGCCTTTGAAGAGAGTATATTAGCCTCAGTAACTTGTGTTATGGATATTGCAAGTAATCCCTCTGCTCTCATGCCTTTGAAGACATGTTCTAGTGTCTTTGTTCACTAATTTATGTGCGTATATGTACTCTTATATGGAGTAAAATATCGAAAATCATCTTATATTTCTGAACGGAGGTAGTAATAAAATATTTGGTTTCTGTTTGAATTAGAACCAGGTCCGCGGTGGAGATGAAGTTCTCAAAGTCATGCCGTGTGAACTGGAAGACCTGAGGATGAGTTCTACTACTAAACTATCCAGCTGCTGTGTCCTTGTCGCCACGTGTCGTCAACTAGTGTTTTCCTGTAGCATTGTTGTCAGGCGTGTTCTCGAGGGTGTACTTCACCACAACAATTTCCTAGTTGTGCCTTCGATTACGAAGGGTGTGGTTCTTGTAAAGCTTCCCAACAAATCTGATGTGGACTGTCTTCATCGTCATGTTTATGAGTGGAAAGACCACTCTGTTAGGTTCTCCAAGGTTGACGAGATGGCGATGGTGCCAGTAGACATCTCTGACGAAGTCCATGGCCTAGTCAGTTATGTGGGGTACATCCCGTAGGTCGGTGGCAAGAAATAGTCTGCAGAGTTTAATTAGTGCAACTTTGCTTGTCTGTAGTAAGTACTATTGTTCAGTACTTGATTTGTGTGTGTGAACCCTGTATTATTTAGTACTGCCGCTTTTGTTGTGTGGTGAGTCCTGAGAACAGTCTATGTTAATGTCTGTCCACTCAATTCAGTCTGTATATTTTGAAGTATCCAGATCATCATTTTTGTGAGGACGTTTTATCAATTATGGTTACACTCCAATATTTGTATGCATTGCAGGGTTTATCGCACCCACCAGGATTTCCAGTCCCATGGATGTTCGGTCCATACGATTTGTCACGACCTTTGGACTGTCCTTGTGGGAGTAAGCGGGGGCCCTGCATGCCACCCGTAATTGGACGATCAACCTTCAGTTTAGAACTTGAACATAGTGATTTCCTGGTAAGGATTCACTCGTGTCACATCAAGTAAATCTTATCGATTTACTGTCTAAATCTTGTTGATTTACTGTCATGTTTTCTTACTTTTGCTGCAATTTTCCGATGCAGGTTTTGTCATGTCACATTCGTTACAGAATAAACCGTTTGGTTTGCTCTATGATGGTTATTTTTGCAAGTTTCACTTCTTATGTCGTGTCAGTAACGAAGGCGCTGTCCATCACTTATATTACTGGACACAATTGGATCAGTCTGTTGTCTGAATACAATCTGAAGCCCTATGATGAACTGCAGTTTGGTTTAACAAACACGCCACAATTAGTCCTTCTGGCATTTAAAAGAAGTGAAGAAAAAGACTGGATCAAGGTTACGGAGCCTAGTGAAGTTAGAAAGCTGAAGTATGAAATCATAGCAGACCAGAGACGATCGCTGATGTCTCATACATCGGTACCACCTTCAGCATTGAATCGAGCACCGACACTTTCTCAGACGGCACTGGCTCTAGCACTGACAGCGGTAGTAGCTCAGTCTGATCCACCAGAGGATTGGGCACCGACCGCGTCAGCGGATCAGGCTGGTCTACCGAAGGATCAGGCACTGACACGGGCACCTGCTCCGACACCGGCACCAGCTCCACACGGAGCTCCATCTCTGGTAGCAGCAGCGGCACTACCAGTTGCACTTGCATCTGCTCCAGCCTATGCAGCGGCAACGGAACCAGCAGTTGCATCGGCAATAGACTGGTCTGCAGTTCGCACTGCATATACCAAAGTCCTTACAAAAACCGACATCTCCACCTTCTTGGTAAGCATTGGCCGCCCAAGTGCTTCGTTCTTTTTTCTGTCCATGTTGTTTCACATGATTCATTGTGTTGATTTAACTGTTTGTGTATGTCTTCTTGTTTGCAAACAGAGAATTCCTAGAGCAACGAGGGAGTCGTTCAATAATCTGGGCGACCGTGGCCATGTTTCTCTTACCATGCGCAGCCTTGGTTTGAATGAACCTCCTCAATATACCGTATGTATAAAGGATGGTCGCATGATGATTGATGCTAAATGATGGTCAAGGTTCAAAACTCTATCAAATCTTGTGGTAGGGGATGATGTCAAAATCGAACTTTCTCGGAAAGGAGAGCTGGTCCAAATCAACTTTGAAATTCTTCAATAGCAGCACGCAACTGCCGAACTGATCTATCCTCTGAGAGCTTTTGATGTAATAATATGGCATGGTGAAACAAGTGTCCTGTGTGTATAAGTAGTACGACAATATTATTTATCACGTAGGATATCATGAAAGAATTGCAACTCTGATTGCTGGTTAGGAACTGTCGTTCGATTTCATTCTAACAGCTGCCGTGCTTTATTTAATCTTCTGTATTCGCCTTGTGACAACATCTAAAACCAGCGCTGTACCGATCGCTTGCAATATGAAATGCGCTGAGTTAGAACACATGGGCCCCAAACATGCAGGCCCACCGGCCCGTGGCCCAAAGTCCAGAACCATGAGCCTGTCTGAGTATTATATTCTCAGCTGAACCCCCATATTATGTTATATATATTCCCCTTGATTTTTCTTATGTATAAAGTTGTGATATAAAAGATTTTTATACTTCTTTACAGAGGGAGTATCTCTCTGTCAAAAATATATTTATGTGTAACTAGTTACTCCTGCCTTTCTACTTCCTTTCGCTGATATGTGGGGCATCCGGCAATGGGGTCCACGTGCCATGCACCAAATTAGAGTGCACAACTGCATGGTAGACTCACCCCGGTCGTAGCGCCGCAATAATACCCAATGAGCCGTCAAATCACAAAAGCCCCCACCTTTCCATCTTTAGCAGTAAGCTGGACGGACGAGGAAGCAATATTTCACTGGGCTTGAATCCCCGTCACCCTCGTCTGCTTGTTCAGAGAAAACCCCCTCTCGGCGATTGCGCAGGGTTTTCTCATGGAGAACCAGGTACGAATTCTTCATCCATCCCCGATAAATCCTAGTCCCTTGGTTGCGGGTAATCCTAGGATGGCAGCCACCATCGTTGATGCATTTTTCTTCCTACTAAATCTAGTGTGTTTCATTTGTAGTGCCCAAAGTGCAAGGACCCTACAGGTTTCTGCTCCCTCGACGAGACGCCAGACTTGTTCCTTCTCATCCTAACATAGGATTTTAAAACGCGCACAGTATGTTCCTAGAATCCTCTTTTCTATCCGGGAGGGTGGGGTTTTTTGAACATGCTGTCGACTAATTTGGAAATTTGGATTGCTATATTTGGATAAAAGGTAATAGTACCATGGTCAACACTGACGTGAAAAAGGAAATTATTTCTAGATTTGGATAGCGAATACATTGTGTTCTCATATTATTTTTCCTGCAGTAAATTCCTTGCTCTGCCAGAACACATGTACTCAAGATGGTCAGCCTTGCCATAACTGAATACTCCATTTTAATGGTCACATTGAAGACAAGCCATGGATATAAGTTCGGAGTTGGGTTCATGAACCAAGAAGATCGCTGCTTTTTTTATGGCCGAACTTGGATAAACTTTCTCAAGTGTTACAGACTGAAAGTTGGCGCACAAATGTTAATGGAAATAGCAGAATCTGGTCTCATCTTCACTGTGATCTTCCACCCCGACGTCATTCCAGTAGTTCATCCATGTTAGTTTTGTATCTGGTTCTTGCATGTTGCCTCGATTACTTCTTAATCCACCTATTCTGTCTAACCAATCACAATTTAACTTTAGAAGTAGCAACGATTTGTGATTCCCTTCTCTCACGAAGATGCTACTTCTAACTAATATTTCTTATAATTGATGGCACATGTAGGTTATTTCAAAGTTAAGCACGCCACTCATTTGTTATTCTATAAGGACTCGACTATTACTGATGGCACTGAAGTTGACTGGGACGACATCCACCAGTTCCTACACTTTATTGATTGTCTTGAGGTCCTTGTGGGGCGTTTCAATGGTGAAAGGCCACGTGGGATATGTGTGCCACTGCTGCACACATTGAACAGGTCCAACTGTGTCGAGAAACTTATGGTACGAGCTATTTTCTGTTATATATGTTGTTCATAAACTCTTGCTTATACACAGTTTTACAGCTGTGATCTTCTTGAAACAGAAACTGCCCAGTTCTATTGTTCCTATACAGATGCCTGACCATGGTCGGGTCAGACTTGCACTTGGTCACAACATGATGTTTATGTCGACCTACTCCATTTCCCTTGGAGGTGAAAAGATACTTATTCATGGCTGGTCTCAAATAATGAAGGCCCATCCATCTTGGAGAATAGGATAGAAGGTTATGCTCATGCTTTTCCATGGCTCTAAAGTGAATATCCTGTTTATTGACCACATTGTGAGATGAAGCCGCTTTCAGAAGGTTGTGGATGCGTGGGGTGGCGCCTGGGCCTTGTCCTGGGGCTTGGTGGCCTCACCCTTGGTTAACTGTAGGCAAAGTAGCACTGTTCGAGGCGTGCTTTGTACGGTTGAACCTGTATAAGTACTCATACTGCTTTCAGCTATGGTTGTTAAGTGCCCCTGCTGGTTTCAGTTAAGGTTGTTAAGTACTCCTGTTGCTTTTACAGTCTGTCGTGTTTCTTCAGTCCTGTCTTCCTTCGGCCGCCAAAACCAAACCAGCGCCGGCGGGGCCGCCTGCTTCCACCTCCCACGGCTGGCTGCGCCCCAGCGTACGCATCGCCGCCCCACCGTCTCCTAAATCGTTAACGCCGACGTCCGAGGCCTCGCCGTTGTCCCCCGCGTGCTTTGGTGTGTTCGCCGTGGTGCCGCCCTCTTACGTTGTCAACATGGTCAACAAACAAGAGGAATCAGGAGAGGACTGTACGTGGAGAGGATGACAGTAGGGGCCCATCATGTCCTTGGCCGTACGCAAGCAAGTTCCTCATTTTTTTATTATATACTCCATTGTCAGCGCATACAAAAAGAAAATGCTTCCTCCTAGTGGTTTGCTGACATCTGGGACCCACGACATTGTCAGCGTATAGTCAATAGACAAGAGAACAACACAAGATCGGCTGACACCTGGGGAGTATTTTTTTTGTTATTGTTGAGACGAAGCAGGGTTTCAACTGGGCTGTGGCCCGTCTAGCCCAGGCTTCTATTTTACGTTCACCACATGACCAGCCCAGCTATTTTTTCTTTTTGAAAATGAGCCCAGTTTATTTTTTCTGAAGAATACCCAATCTAGGCCTACTTATTTTTCTACGCCCTGCTGGGCTGCAACACTTTCAAGATGGCTGCAAATCTTGAAAGTAATATGAAATGGGCTGTAAATATAAAAAAACACACGACAAATTGGCAATTAATTTCAAATTTCTGAATTTTTTCACATTTTCAGATTCCAATTTCTCTGGGCTTTAACCTAATTTAAATATATCTTCAAAGTACTTTAAATCTGGCTCAACATTTCGGTATTAAAAATAGTTTGGACCCCACCGAAATATGCGAAATTTCGTTTAAATTTTTAACCCTGGCCCTGGCCAACAAAAAAAACGGACTGCAATAAATTGCATAAGAAGTTGCAATGAGCTGTAAATTATTAAAAAAATAGGGAATGGTTTGACTTGTGGGCCTATTAAGTTGATGCGTATGCAAGATTTTTTTACTTATTATATACGTCAACAAACGATTCTAGCAGACGTGACCGTTGGATGTCAATCCAACGGTCATCATGCTTTCAATCTCTGATCTTCTCCAGCTGCCAAATCCAGCGCTGACGGGACCGCCTGCTCCCACCTCCCGTGGCCGGCTGTGCTGCCGCGCAGGCCTCACCGCCCCTACTACTCCCACCGCTGGCCAGGCCATCCCTCTACTCACCCACATCCCTCCACTGCTGTGGCTTCGCTGCCTCCGGGTCATTCCCTTCCTGGGTCTCGCTGTCGTCCATTGCGTTGGTGTTCTCAGCACGGCGTAGTCAACTTTGTCAATAAACGACAACATCAGAAGAGGGATGTACATGAAGAGGCTGACAGTTGGGACCCACATGGTCCATGGCCGCACGCAAGCAAGTACCTCCTTATTACGCCAAAAAGAATGAATCCTCCCCATGACAGTTGGGACCCACCAGCTATATCTTGGCACGGAAGGAAGTGCCTCCTTATTAAGCAAAAAATAACAAGTGCTCCCCATGATAGCTGGGGCCCACCAGATTTGGAGGCTGACTTGTGGCCCTACTAAGTTGACGCGTACGCAGGGCTTTGTCAACTTAGTCAACAAACGATTCTATCACCAGTGACCGTTGGATTGTTAACATCCAACGGTCATCCTGCTTCTTCAACCTCTGATTTTCTTGCTCCAGCCGTCCAAACCACGGCGTGCTCCTGCCTCCCGTGGCCGGCTGTGCTGCCGCGCAAGCCTCACCACCCCTACTACTCCCACCGCTGGCCAGGCCATCCCTCTACTCACCCACACCCCCTGTTATTCTGCGGCGACGGCAGCCTCACACCACAGCCGAACCAGTCAACCCTCGTACTACCCTCCGTGTGTTCCCAGGCTCCGCGTCGTTCCCTGCCTCACCGTCGTCCACCGCCTGGTGCTGTCCGCGCGGCATGGTCAACGAACAACAACCATCGGAAGAGGACTGTACGCAGTGAGGCTGACAGATTGACCCACTAGCTACATCTTCGCACGCAAGGAAGTGCCTCCTGATTACGCGCAAAAAAAGAATCCTCCCCCTGTCAGGTCGGACCCACAATCAATATCTTCGCACGCAAGGAAGTGCCTCCTTATCCTCCCTGACAACCGGGACCCACCCGGTCAAAGCGTACGTAGCGTTGTCATTCTGGTCGCAAACGTGTACGTACATACTGGTCCATCGGTCTTTCTGCCACGATGAACCGTGGCCCAGTAAGGAGCAGTAGCTGTTCAGGCAGTCCCGTCTATATCATGTACACGTACATATAGCCATGTTGCAAGAAAGTAAATACGGCTACGTATATACATACGGGCGGGGTCTCGAACGCGTACGGCGACAACGTCCTGTTCATTGGCACCCAACCGACTGGGTCGGAACGGAGAAACAGCGTCGTGTTCATCAGGAGGCAACAGACTGGGTTGGAATGCGTCGTGTTCATCGGGAGCCAACCGGCTTGGACGAAACAGCCAAAACGGGGTCTGGCGTACCGCAAAACGGAGGAAACAGACTTGTGTTCGAGCTCCTACGGTCGAAACGGGGTGCTGTTTATTGGGAGGGGTGTGGCGTACCGCAAAACAGAGGAAACAAACTTGTGTTGGAGCGCCTACGGTCGAAATGGGGTCCTGTTCATCGGGAGGGGTGTGGCGTACCGCAAAACGGGACTCCACGGGCTACTGTTCATCCATCGTCGACTGCCTCCAACCTCCACCAACTACTGTTCATCCACGGGATCCTGTTTACCCAGCCTCCACTGGCTACTATTCAACAAACCCTCCACGGGGTCCTGTTCATCCAGCCTCCACCGACTCCTGTTCAACCAGCCCTCCACGGGGTCCCTCCACCGGCTACTGTTCATCCACCCCCACCTCCTCGATCGAGGACCTGTTCATCCAGCGGCAATGGCCTCTACTACCATGGGATCCTGTTCATCCAACCCCCATTGGGGACTGTTCATCAAGAGGCAGTTTGGATCGGCTTCAGTTAGCAGCAGTAGCGAAGGAATCACTTGATACGTCCATTTTGTATCATGTTTTCCTACTGTTATTTATATTGTTTTTCTGTATAATAATGCTTTTTGGAGTAATTCTAATGCCTTTTCTCTCATAATATGCAAGGTTCACACAAAGAGGGAGAATACCGGCGGCTGGAATTATGGACCTGAAAAAGCTACGTCAGGCTACCTATTCTGCACAACTCCAAATGAGCTAAAACTTCACGGAGAATTTTTATGGAATATATAAGAATTATTGGAGCAAATAAGTACCAGAGGGGCCAACCAGGTGGGCACAACCCACCTGGGCGCGCCAGGGAGCCCAGACGCGCCCTGGTGGGTTGTTCCCTCCTCAGCCCACCTCCGGTGCCCCTCTTCTGATATATAAGTCATTTTGACCTAGAAAAAAAATAAGAAGAGGACTTTCGGGATGAAGCGCCGCCGTCTCGAGGCAGAACTTGGGCAGGAGCACTTTTGCCCTTCGGTGGAGCGATTCCGCCGGGGGAACTTCCCTCCCGGAGGGGGAAATCATCGTCATCATCATTACCAACAACTCTCCCATCTTGGGGAGGGCAATCTCCATCAACATCTTCAACAACACCATCTTCTCTCAAACCCTAGTTCATCTCTTGTGTTCAATCCTTGTACCGAAACTACAGATTGGTGCTTGTGGGTGACTAGTAGTGTTGATTACATCTTGTAGTTGATTACTATATGGTTTATTCGGTGGAAGATTATATGTTCAGATCCATTATGCTATTTAATACCCCTCTGATCTTGAGCATGATTATCATTTGTGAGTAGTTACTTTTGTTCTTGAGGTCACGGGAGAAATCTTGTTGCAAGTAATCATGTGAACTTGATATGTGTTCGATATTTTGATGGTATGTATGTTGTGATTCCCTTAGTGATGTCATGTGAACGTCGGCTACATGGAACTTCACCATCTTTGGGCCTAAGGGAATGCATTGTGGAGTAGTTAATAGATGATGCGCTGCGAGCGTGACAGAAGCTTAAACCCTAGTTTATGCGCTATTCTGTAAGGGACCGATTTGGATCCAAAAGTTTAATGCTATGGTTAGATTTATTCTTAATACTTTTCTCGTAGTTGCGGATGCTTGCGACGGGGTTAATCATAAGTAGGAGGCTTGTTCAAGTAAGAACAACACCTAAGCACCGGTCCACCCACATATCAAATTATCAAAGTAGCGACCACAAATCAAACCAACATGATGAAAGCGACTAGATGAAATTCCCGTGTACCCTCAAGAACGCTTTGCTTATCATAAGAGACCGTTTTGGCCTGTCCTTTGCCTCAAAAGGATTGGGCTACCTTGCTGCACTTTTGTTACCATTACCGTTACTTGCTCATTACAAATTATCTTGCTATCAAACTACTCGTAACTTATAATTTCAGTGCTTGCAGAGAATACCTTGCTCAAAACTACTTGTCATTTCCTTCTGCTCCTCGTTGGGTTCGACACTCTTACTTATCGAAAGGACTACGATTGATCCCATATACTTGTGGGTCATCATCACTCGGGTTCAGTTAACAGCCAAGGGATTGATCGGGGTTCAGTAACGTAGCTAGTGCAATCGCTTGGGTTCAGTTAGAGCCCAACGCCTCGCTCGGGTTCAGTTAGAGCCCAACGCCTCGCATACACGCGCGTACGTGTACGAGAGAAACGTGCAAACCTCCGTGCATCGCTCGGCCCCGACCACCCACCGTAACCGGGAACTCCCTGAAATTTTCCTTGCCCTCGCTTCTACCATGATTTTTTCCATCATGGAAGGCCCAAAGAATGTCATGCAGGTGCGTCCCCGGCCCGCCGAGGACGAAAATCCCATTTTCTGTCATGATTTTTTGTCATAGAAGTAGGAGCCCACCACATCTATGATGATACGTGCTTTTGTCACAATTATCGTCATAGAAGTGTCATAAGCATGACAGAAAAAAATTTCATTCGGCCCAAAATATCACGGATGTGTCTTTTTTTTTGTAGTGGGGCTGTAGATTTCACTAGTGGCTTCTCTCAAGAAAATAGCATACGGTGGGTAAGCAAATTACTGTTGGGCAATTGATAGAACATCAATTAATTATGACGATATCCAGGCAATGATCATTATATAGGCATCACGTCCAAGATTAGTAGACCGACACCTGCCTGCATCTACTAGTATTACTCCACACATCGACCGCTATCCAGCATGCATCTAGTGTATTAAGTTCATGGAGAAATGGAGTAATGCAATAAGAACGATGACATGATGTAGACGAGATCTATTCATGCAGGAATAGCCCCCATCTTGTTATCCTTAATAGCAACGATACATGTGTGTCTTGCTGCCCCTTCTGTCACTGGGAAAGAACACCGCACGATCAAACCCATCACAAAGCACCTCTTCCCATGGCAAGAAAAAATCGATCTAGTCGGCCTAACTAAACCAAAGATTCGAAGAGAAATATGAGGCTATAAGTAATCATGCATAAAAGAGATCAAATAACTCAAATAACTTTCATGGATATTGATCTGATCATGAACTCAAAGTTCATCGGATCCCAACAAACACACCGTAAAAAGAGTTACATCAAATAGATCTCCAAGAGACCATTGTATTGAGAATCAAAAAGAGACAAGAAGCCATGTAGCTACTGCCTACGGACCCGTAGGTCTACAATGAACTACTCACACATCATCGGAGAGGCACCAATGAGGATGATGAACCCCTCCGTGATGGTGTCTAGATTGGATCTCGTGGTTCTGGAACTTGCGGCGGCTGGAATTGTGTTTCGTCGACTCCCCTGTGGTTTCTGGAATATTTGGGAATTTATAGGGCGAAGAGGCGGTGCGGGAGGCCACCGAGGTGGGCACAACTCACCAGGGTGCGCCTGGGCCCCCAGGTGCGCCCAGGTGGGTTGTGCCCCCCTTGGGGCACCCCTCTGGTACTTCTTTGGCCCAACTTGTGTCTTCTGGTCCAGAAAAATTCTCCAAAAAGTTTTGCTGCGTTTGGACTCCGTTTGGTATTGATTTTCTGTGAAGTAAAAAACAAGCAAAAAACAGCAACTAGCACTGGGCACTATGTCAATAGGTTAGTCCCAAAAAATGATATAAAGTTGCTATAAAATGATTGTAAAACATCCAAGAATGATAATATAACAGCATGGAACAAGCAAAAATTATAGATACGTTGGAGACGTATCAGTCGGCCTCTTCCCCTTTAAATTCCTGGGCTAGTCGTGCAAATTTACCGCACTGGCCCAATCCTTCCTCTCTAAGCCACTCGCACAAGGGATTGTCCTCTCTCAAGCTCATCCTCGAGAGTTTCCCATGGCGAGCGACGAAGGCTCCTCAAGGCGCTCTCATGGCCCTGTGAGAGGCAATTGGGGCAGTTGCGTTGTCTCATGCCTTCATCTGGAGCGCCTAGCCAGGCAAGGTGATCTACCAGATTCAGATCTGACAATGACCTGCGCAGGATTGACATCCATAAATGGTCAAGTGTACACGGAGAATCACCCATCCCCTCGAGAGGGGGAGAGGGTATGTTTTATTTCCTTTTTACTGCGTGGTTTAGGGTTTCCCATTCACCCCTTCATCCGGGGTCTGCTGGAGTTCTACGGGCTGCAGCTTCATCACCTCACCCTAATGCTATTTTACATATTGTGGGGTACGTTGCCCTTTCCGAGATGTATCTCAGATGCGAGGCACACTTTGAGCTCTGGCGAAAGTATTTCTGCATAACGCCCTGTTCCCCTGCCGAGAAGTTATATGAGATCGGGGTAGATGAAGTTTGTCGAATCGAGGGGACTGAATATCCGCAAGGCACACCTCGGGAGGATACCAACGTCTGGCCAACCAAGTGGTTCTACATAGACGACGTCCCTCTCCTGGAGCCAGTTCGGCCAGGACTCCCCTTATTTTCCATGGATCCCACGAAGAGGCGGTACAACTGGAGGCCAAAGGGCCCGGCCTCAGAGGAGAGCGCCGAGGTAACCAAGCTGGTGGCTCAAGTGACACAGCTGCCGCACACCGGTTCGCAGGCAACCCTTAGCAACAAGCGTGAGGGCCGAGGGAGCTGCGGCCCTGGGCTCGTACCTCCGCGGGAATCGCCTCCGAGGCCCCTCAGCCCGAGGACTCGGCGACCAGCTTGGCTACTCCGTCCGAGATCCAATGTGCCGCGAATTATCACCAACGAAAAGCTTCTCTAAGGAATACGGCCTTCTCGGATCAGGAGTTCAATGCCCTCAGCATGGTGGATACATACCTCGGGGCAGCCCGAGGTGCCTTTGATCAATCGCTGGACATCTTGTCACAGGGTTGGCTGGTAAGGATTTACCCGAGTTCTTGTTGCTTCGGGATTTCGAATATTTGTTTGGAGACAAATAAGACTACCAATAACGGTAGTAGCCCCTAAGGCTTGGTATGGGCCCCTGGGACCGTATCAAGGCTTGAATACTAATCAATGTTTGCTGCCATTAACAGGAGGCTCGATTGAAGAATGATCAGCTGACCGAGGCGCTGGTCCAAACAAAGGTGAAGCTAGACGTTGCACTGACTGAGGTGGAACAGGAGAAGAAATTCACCAGGGAGGCGCACAGTAAGTGCTCCTACCGACGTTTATCGGTGCTATAGAGGGAATGACATAGCCCTAATGCCAAAATCCCTGTAGCAGTGGAAGCCCTAGGTCATCTTGAGAGAGGCCTGAAGCAGGCCCGCAAGGATCTTTTGTATGCAGAGTCGCAGCTTCAAGCAAACCATCATGTGGTTAGTCAAAGGGTGGATGGCATTAATGCAACTTCGGTCATGAAGACGCCTTCTCATAAAATTACGGCGAAGCATGACCTTTCTTTGGCTCCAGCGGGGGATTCTCCCGAGGATGAAGGGTGGACGTACTTTTTAGAAAGTGAGTTAGACAGTGGCCTACCAAAGGCAGCCGGGGAAGCTGATCGTCGAATTAGCTCGGCCGGTCCGACGACCACAGATCCAACACTGGATGAGGATAATAGGGTTCCCGACCCATGATCCTTAGAGATCGGAACTTGTCCACTCGCCTCTCATATAGAGTATCACCCTGATAACTCCGGCCCACCCAACGTTTGGGATCTGGCCTATGTGTAACAACTCCCCGACGAATCGATCAGACAATATTGGGCTAGATTCTTGTTTGTTAAAAACAAGATATCGGATTACCTGGACTCTGACATAATCATAGCCTTCCAGCATGGACGCAAGGATAAAGGCATTTCGAATGCCCTCGCTTGTTGCTGTGTTCAAACACTCTCGGAATTATCCGACCTAGTGTCTCGATTTTGCGCCATTGAAGACGCCTCGCTGGTCGAAGAAAACATGGATTCAATTTGTGAAGGCTATAAAAAATATGACAGATTTGTACCTCGGCGTGAGCACCGTAAACAGAACACCCCGGGTGAGCAACCTCGAAAAAAGGAGAAAACCTCCGGTCACCCCGGGACGACCCTGGATGGCTTTCTGGATAAACCATGCCCAATCCACGCTATTCTGATTAACTCCTGCCTGACTCACAACCTTCACGACTCCTCGGTGTTGAGGCAGGTGGCCAAAAGGGGAACCGCCCTCCTGGCGGGCGCCTCTTGCCACACTAAACAGACCTTGGACAAAGACGAGGTCCTGATGATCTATGAGACTTCTACGTCCAACAACCAGCGCAAAGGGGCCCTATGGGAAATCAATTCTGTGATTTTTGCAATACTAATAATAATTATTTTATTAGTACTATGATTGCTCCTCCCACCGCTAGTGCGGAGTCTTATGATATTAATGCCGCTTTGTTGAATCTTGTTATGAAAGATCAATTTTCCGGCAATCCCATCTAAGCACTTTCATAGAATTGTGTGATATGCAAAAGAAAAAAGCTGTGGACAATGATATTGTGAAATTAAAATTATTTCCTTTCTCTTTGCAGGATCGTGCAAAAATTTGGTTTTCATCTTTGCCACGAAATAGTATTGATTCTTGGGACAAGTGCAAAGATGCTTTTATCACTAAGTATTTTCCGCCCGCGAAAATTATTTCCTTAGAAATCAAATCAGGAATTTTAAGCAACTTGAGCATGAACATGTTGCGCAATCTTGGGAAAGAATGAAATTAATGCTAAGAAATTGTTCTACTCATGGTTTAAATCTATGGATGATTATAAAAAAATTTATGCGGGATTGAATTTTGTTTCTCGAAATCTTTTAGATTCTGAGGTAATTTAATGGAAATTACTTTGGGTGAAGCCACTAAATTTCTTGATAACATTATGGCAAATTATTCACAATGGCATACCGAAAGAGCACCTACTAGTAAAAAGGTTAATTCTGTTGAAAAAATTAGTACTTTGAGTGAAAAAGTTGATGCACTTATCAAATTGGTTGCTAGTAAAAATGCTCCTATTGATCTTAATGATGTGCCTTTGTCTACTTTGATTGAGCAAACTAATGATCGCATAGATGTAAATTTTGTCTGACGAAACAATTTTAATAACAATGCTTATAGAGGTAATTTTAATCCTAGGCCTTTTCCTGGAAATTCCTCTAATAATTATGGCAATTCCTATGGTAATTCTTCTTATAATAATAATCGGATGCCCTCTGATCTTGAGAGTAATATTAAAGAATTTATCAATGCCCAAAAAGTTTTCAACACTATGATAGAAGAAAAATTGAATAAGATTGATGATATCTCTAGGAGCATTGATAGAATTACTCATGATGTAGAAAATCTCAAGATTAAATTTTTTCCACCCAAGGTTGATATCAATGAATCAATTAAAGATTTATATGTTTCCATGGATGAAAGTAAGAAAAGAACCGCTATGCTTAGAGCTAAAAGAGAATTTTTAGAAAGAGTGTTTGCGCCCGATTGCTTTCATGGTAATGATGAAGATGTTAAGATGATTGGTGTTTCTTCTATTGATTCCTTGTTTAGTGATATTAAACTTGATGATAAGAGGACTGAAGAAGAGTCAACTTTATTTAGAAGGTGTCCTCATAATTCGGAGGGTGATAATCTTGTTGAAATTTTTGATAAAAGTGGGGTTGGAGAGGTAAAAACTTTAGCTAGTGATGTGCCCACTATTTTGGATTATAAATATTTTAATTATAATAGTTGTTCTTTGATTGAGTATATTTCTTTGTTGCAATCCATGCTAAATTCACCAAATGCATATGAATAAAATAAAGCTTTTACCAAACATATTGTTGAAGCGATGATGAAAGCTTTAGAGGAAAAATTAGAATTAGATATTTCTATTCCTAGAAAATTATATGATGAATGGGAACCCACCATTAAAGTCAAAATCAAAAATTATGAGTGCAATGCTTTGTGTGATTTGGGTGCTAGTGTTTCCACAATTCCGAAATCTCTATGTGATGTGCTAGGTTTTAATAAGTTGGAAGAATGTTCTCTTAATTTGCACTTGGCGGATTCTACTATTAAAAAGCCTCTGTGAAGAATTAATGATGTTCTTATTGTTGCAAATAGGAATTATGTGCCCATAGATTTTATTGTTCTTGATATTGATTGCAATCCGTCTTGTCCCATAATACTTGGTAGACAATTTTTACGAACTATAGGTGCCGTTATTGATATTAAAGAAGGGAATATAAAATTTCAGTTTCCATTAAGAAAGGGTATGGAACACTTCCCTAGAATAATAATTAAGCCACCATATAAATCAATCATGAGGGCAACCTATGAAACAAAAACTAAAGATGACAATACTTGAATCTATGCATTATGCCTAGCTAGGGGCATAAAACAATAGCGCTTGTTGGGAGGCAACCCAATATTTATCCTTTAAATTTTGGTTTATTTTCTGTTTTTTAATAATTACACAATTATGCCTCTATTACTATTGTGCTTTTTATCTTTTAGTTAGTGTTTGTTCCAAGTAATGCCTTTAGGATGGCTTGGGTGATAGTTGATTTGATCTTGTTGGAAAACAGAAACTTTTACGTCCAGTAGAAAAATTGTTAAAAAACACTGGAGCGATGAAAAAATATGAATTTTTACACAAGATTGATATAAGAATTACCTCTGTTGTCCTAATTTTTCAGAATTTTTGGAGTTACAGAAGTATGAGCTTAATTCGGTTCTGTACAAACTATTCTGTTTTTGATAGATTCTATTTTTGTTGCATTGTGTGCTTATTTTCCTGAATCTATGGAGTGTATCGGAGGGTATAAGCCATGGTAAAGTTAGAATATAGTAGGTATATTGCAATAAAAAAATATGAATAGGTTGCAACATCACTTAAAGTAGTGAATTGTTTTCTTATACTAACGGATCTCACGAAGGTTTTTGTTAAGTTTTGTGTGATTGAAGTTTTCAAGTGTTGGGTGAGATCACGATGGATGAAGGAATAAGGAGTGAGAAGAGCCTAAGCTTGGGGATTCCCATGGCACCCCAAGGTAATATTCAAGGAGTACCAAGCAACTAAGCTTGGGTATGCCCCGGAAGGCATCCCCTCTTTCTTCTAAGAACCATCAGTAATTTTACTTGGAGCTATATTTTTATTCGTCACATATCATGAGTTTTGCTTGGAGTGTCTTGTATTATATGAGTCTTTGCTTGTTTTGGTTTTTAGTTTGCGACAATCATCCTTGCTAGACACACCTATTTGAGAGAGACATAATGATGCTATGATTTGTTAGAATTGCTCTATGTGCTTCACTTAAATTTTTTGAGCTATGGAATTGCTCTAGTGCTTCACTTATATATTTTTTAGCATGGTGGTAGTTTAATTTTTGAAGAAATACTCTCATGCTTCACTTAGATTATTTTGTGAGTTAGTAAATTTTTAAAGAAATATCCTCTCATTGCTTCACTTATATTATTTTGAGAGATGAAAATTGTTTTGAAGAAATATTTATGCTCTTGTGCTTCACTTAAATTTGTTTGAGAGCTTTGTTAGTAGCAATGGTAATATATGAAATTAGTCCCAAAGTGATAGATATCGAAGGGGGATATAATAAAAACTTTCATGAAGGTCATTAGACATTATGAACTTGATTCATTGTAATAGTTTTGAGATATGGAGATAAAAATATGGGAGTCATGTTGGTGAGTAATTATGCTTTAGTAAGAATATTGGTGTTACAGTTTGTGATTCCCTATCCAAGCACAAAAGTCAATAGTTATGCAATGAAGTTATATCCTACTTGTGGTGCATTATTCGATGTTAGTTATGTGTAATGCTCGTTTATGATCATTTTTGTTTTTTGGTTGGTTGCTTCTAAATGGGAATACTGCTTGTGCATCCAAACTCCTTAAACCCAGTTGTTCCAATTGAGTCCACCATACCTACCTATATGCTGTATTTCCACGCCATTCTAAGTAAATTTGTATGTACCAACTCTAATTTTCAAAATGAACTTACTTTTTGTGTTCCCGTACCGCTCATGAAGCGGTAGGGGGTGGCCAATATTTTCCATGCTAGATACTTTGTTCTCACGATGAGTGTTTATTCACTTGTCATTGCACGAGAGTGTGGCAGGTAATAGGGATGCCCAATCCCAAAATGAATTTTTTATTTATGTTGTCAATAATAAATTCCTTGGAAAGTGTTGGTATGGAAGGCACCCGTGGATACGGCTAGCAATGGATTGTGAAAGAATGGCAGAAAAAGGAATAAACTTTATTTTATGTTTGGGAACCGCCTATGATTTATCTAGCATGGAAAGTATTGGGAATTCTCGGTCATTTTCGTTGACAGGAAAAACATGCCTCTCAAAACAATTTTATCTCTCAATTTAAGCTTTGAGCTCTGGCACCTCTACAAATCTCTGCTTCCCTCTGCGAAGGGCCTATCTATTTACTTTATGCCATTTTTATTTTTATTGAGTCTCCATCTTCTCTTATAAAACACTAACTAGGGAACACTATTATCATACTTGTGCATTGGGCATAGTAAATATTTGAGTGTTTTTCATGAATGGATCAATGATTGAGCATAATGGGCTAGGGATAGCTTTCTTTAGTGTTGATATTTTGAAAGACATGGTTGCTTGTTGATATGCTTGAGTATTGATGTCTTGATGTCAATTATAGACTATTGCTTTGAATCATCTAAAAGTCCAAGTATCCATGCTACAAAAGAAAAGAATATGTGATGAATATGTTAGGCGGCATTCCACATCAAAAATTAAGTTTTTATCATTTACCTACTCGAGGACGAGCAGGAATTAAGCTTGGGGATGCTGATACGTGTCCAACGTATCTATAATCTTTGATTGTTCCATGCTGTTATATTATCAATCTTGGATGTTTTATATTCATTTACTAGCATTTTTATATCATTTTTTTGGGACTAATCTATTGACATAGTGCCCAGTGCTAGTTGCTGTTTTTTGCTTGTTTTTTAGTTCGCGGAATATCAATACCAAACGGAATCCAAATGCCACGAAACTTTTTGGAGATTTTTTCTGGACAAAAGACACCCAGTGAGCCAAAGAATTGCACGGGAGGAGGCCTATGGGGCCCACTAGGCACCAGGGCGCGCAAGAGGCCACATGAAGCTTCTCCACTAACCTCTGCCTCTATAAATACTCTAAAATCCCAGAAACCCTAGGGGAGTTGAGAGAATACAGTTTCCGCCCTCGCAAGTTCTAGAACCATGAGATCCAATCTAGAAGCCTTTTCCGGCACTCTGCCGGAGAGGTTAATGATCACGGAGGGGTTCTTCATCATCCTTGTTGCCCCTCCGATGATGCGTGAGTAGTTTACCACAGACCTACGGGTCCGTACCTAGTAGCTAGATGGCTTCTTCTCTCTTTTTAATCTTCAATACAATGTTCTCCTCAATGTTCTTGGAGATCTATTTGATGTAATGACTTTTTGCGGTGTGTTTGTTGGGATCCGATGAATTGTGGGTTTATGATCAGTTCTATGCATGAATATTATTTGAGTCTTTGCTGAACTCTTTTATGCATGATTGTTATAGCCTTGTATTTCTTCTCCAAAATTTTGGTTTGGTTTCGCCAACCAGATAGATTTTTCTTGCTATGGGAAGAGGTGCTTTGTGATGGGTTCGATCTTGCAGTGCTCAATCTCAGTGACAGAAAGAGACATGACACGCATGTATCGATATCGTTGCTATTAAGGATAAAAAGATGGGGTCTATTCCTACATGAATAGATCTTGTCTACATCTTGTCATAGTTCTTATTGCATTACTCCGTTTTTGCACGAGCTTAATACACTAGATGCATGCTGGATAGCGGTTGATGTGTGGAGTAATAGTAGTAGATGCAGAATCAGTTCGATCTACTAATCTTGGACGTGATGCCTATATACATGATCATTGCCTTGGATATCATCATGATTATTCGCTTTTCTATCAATTGCCCAATAGTAATTTGTTTACCCACCGTATGCTATTTTCTCGAGAGAAGCCTCTAGTGAAAATTACGACCCCCGGGTCTATTTTCCTATCATATAAAACCAAATATACCTTGCTGCATTTTTTTTCTTTCTTTATGATATTTTTTGTTTTAGTGAGATCCATTTATCAAATCTCATACAATTGAATCTATCTCAATACCAAGAAGGATTTACAACCCCTCTTATGCGTTGGGTTGCAAGTATTAGTTATTTGTGTGCAGGTGCTATTTACATAGTGTTGCTTGGTTCTCCTACTGGATTGATAACCTTGGTTTCATAACTGAGGGAAATACTTACCTTTGTTGTGATGCTTCATCCTCTCCTCTTCGGGGAAATACCAACGCAGATACAAGCAATCAACAGGCCCAGAAGATTGAGAGCTTAAAAGCTCGACTGGCTGCCGCTGAATCAAAGAATCAGCGAATTGATGACATGATTTTTGGTAAGTCACGATATTCGAAGAATTTGCCCGTCAAGTAGTTTGGCCGAGGTGATTAACAGACTGATGTCGTTCCTTTGGCAGCTTCTATGTCTGGTTTACGCCTTGACATCCGGGATCCGATTCCCAAAGACATGGGGAATCATCTATCTGTGGTGCATGAAAGTGTGCAGAAATCAATGAAGGATGTCTACTAGGCTTTATGACCCGAGGTTGAGCAGGTCCCCGAAGACATGGCCGTCCTAGCCGAACGGCTAAAAAGAGCTCGACGCAATATCCAGCTTAGAAAGTATCCGCATGTCAAGAAGGTGCAAGGGAGGCCTGGGCCATGGTGAAGACCCATTATACTAGTCTGAAGATGACAGATCTAGCAGAGGTAGGACCCATGGGGTCAGACGGGAGGAGATCCCCACCAGCTACGCTTACAAGAGTGTAATGCTTGCTGCATGATTTTCGCAAAAGGATTGTGTGCTAGACACCTTAATAGATTGACTAGACCGAGTGTGATAATTGTGTATGACTTTATGTATCAAAGTACTTCATGTCAATGCTCAGACCGCGCGTCCAAACTTCGTCAGCCAGCCATCGGCTTCCACCTCCTCGGCTGAGGGCCGAGGAGTGTCCTGTTCTACTGGCCGAAGTAATCAGACAAGGTGCTTCCGGTGACAAGGCAATCTGGCTAGACGGCTTGAAAGACAAGAGGGTGTCGGAAAGTTTTGTTATATTACTATTTAACGTAAGAAAC
Organism: Thinopyrum elongatum; assembly: GCA_011799875.1. Classification (NCBI taxonomy): domain Eukaryota; kingdom Viridiplantae; phylum Streptophyta; class Magnoliopsida; order Poales; family Poaceae; genus Thinopyrum; species Thinopyrum elongatum. The sequence continues at coordinate 463,875,351 of CM022303.1, forward strand.
ATCTTTCGAGGAAAATAGTTCTTTGAACAGTTCCTTTCCTCGGGTAACTATGTTGAGCACATCGGTTCGAAGATGGGTGACCTCGGAGTTAAAGCCCCTAGTCATGGTTTGAAAATACCCCTTCCACATTAACCCTATGTCGTGGTCAACCGATTTGTATTGTAAGAATGCTAGCTTTCAGCTTTGTCCGTCTGAGGTACTGCACCAGCTAACCCAGGAGTAACAATCACAGCGGAGCTCCCTTTGCCCCCTAGCTGAAATATCGGGAACGTAAGGGTCAAACACAGGAGCCGAGCAACCCATCTTGGCCAAATCTTAAATTAAATCGATGCATATAGTGGCTTTAAAGATAATAGTGCATAAGAGGTGGAACAACGCGTGTTTTGAAAAGAACATGTTGTATTATCCCCCGAGATCATTTGAGAATGTTCCAAGGTGGAAAAAATAAAAAATAAAAAATAAAGAAAAAGAAAAGGTGTACGTTTTGTACATTAGCCGTGCACGGGGTGTCAACTGTAGAAGCGTCGGAGTAGTGTCGCATTCCAGGTGTTGGGCTCTAGTCGGCTGTCCTCTGGATCTCGAATTAGGTAAGCTCCTCCGATTAGCACTTGGTCAATGATGAATGGCCCGTCCCATCTAGGGGAGAGTTTGTGCTTCTACTTTTTGGGATGTAACCTCGTGACGAGGTCCCCAACGTTGAAGTCCTTTGCATGTACTTCTCTGCCATGGTAGCACCGGGCCTGCTGTTGATAGATAGCTGATCTTGCCCGTGCAACATTGCGCTCTTCTTCGAGAGAGTCTAGGTCATCTTGCCGATCGAGCTCGGCTTCTAGCTCCTCCTACATGCGTACCCAAGGTGCGTCATGTATGATGTCGCAGGGGAGGACGGCCTCGACACCATACACCATAAAAAATGGCGTGTATCCAATGGATCTATTCAGTGTGGTACGCAAGCCTCATGAACAGAATTGAGTTCCTCGACCCATTTGTAGTCAGCCGTTTTGAGGGATCACACGAGCCTTGGCTTGATGTTGCTAAGGATTAGTCCATTGGCTCGCTCCACTTGCCCGTTAGACTGCGGGTGGTAAACGAACGCGTAGTCGAGCTTAATGCCCATTTTTTCACACCATGCTTTTACCTCTTTGGCCGTGAAGTTTGTCTCATTTTCCCTGATCAGACTGTGGGGGACAGCGTAATGGTGTACCACCTCAGAGATAAATCCAAATACTTGGTCAGCTTCTGCCGAGGTGACCGGCTTTGCTTCGATCCACTTGGTGAATTTGTCTACCATGACCGATAGGTATTTATTTTTGTTTGATCCACCCTTGAGTGGTCCGACCATATCTAGCCCCAGACGGCAAAAGGCCATGTGATGGGGATGGTTCGAAGGGTCATGGGGGGCATGTGGCTTTGTTTGGCAAATACCTGACAGCCTGGGCAATGCTGTACAAACATTGAGGCGTCGACGCCCGCAGTCGGCCAATAGAAGCCAGCTCGGAAAGCCTTGCTAACTAGGGTCTGGGCGGCGGCGTGATGTCTGCTCATGCCAGAGTGTATCTCCTGAAGTAGGAGTCTTCCTTCTTCCTCGGATATGCATCGCTGGAGGACGTCTGTGGTGGTCATTTTTGTAAAGCTCTCCTTCGTGAACCTTGTAGGCTTTAAATTGCCTTATGATCCGACGTGCGTCGGTTTGGTTATCAGGGAGATCTTTTTGGAGCAAGTATGCGAGGAGCGGCTTAGTCCAGGGTGCAATGACTTCAATAACTTCATGTGCGGAGGCAGTTTCCTGAACCACTAAGCCGCCCATTATGCCTTCGTCATCTTCGGGAGGGGCATGCTGCCCAACATCGCTTGACTCCGACGTTATTTTGTCGTCTTGCCAGACTACGAACGGGTTAAAGAGTCACTCAATTAAGGTGTTATCTAGGACTTTATCCCATTTTGCGCTCATTCGGGCGAGTACATTTGCGGCCTGGTTGCTGTCCCGGGGTATGTGATGAAATTCCTGCCCCTCAAACCTGGCCAAGATCTTTATGACGGCATTTCGGTTAGCTGTCATCTTCGGGTCTTTAGCGTCGAATGTGCCATTGACTTGTGAGATGGCGAGGTTGGAATCGCCTCGAACCTCCAGGCATTTCACACCCATGGAGACTGCTATCCGGAGTCCATGCAGGAGGGCTTCGTATTCGACCGCGTAGTTGGAGTCCGTGTACATGATTTGTAGCACATATCTAATATTGTCTCCCGTGGGTGATGTGAGCACGACACCAACCCCTAGACCGGCAAGCATTTTGGAGTCGTCAAAGTACATGGTCCAATGCGAGTAGGTGCTGTATTCCCGAGGGAGTTCGGCCTCCATCCATTCGGCCAAAAAATCGGCCAGCACCTGGGATTTAATGGCTTGGCGCGACTTGTAGTAAAATTTCAAAAGATAGGAGCTCTATGGCCCCGTTGCATCCCTGTTATTTATTATGTCACTTAACGAGACGTCGGATGCCACGGTCAACGGACGCTCTTGAAAGTAGTGCCAAAGTTTTCGAGATGCCATGAAGACGGCGTAGGCTATCTTTTGATAGTGAGGGTATCATCACTTGCACGGAGTTAAGACTTTGGAGATGTAATAAACATGCCTCTGGACCTGGAATTTGTGACCCTCCATGTTCCTTTCGACCATGAGGGCTGCGCTAACCACCTGGTTTGTGGCCGAGATGTATAATATCATTGGTTCACATAAACCTGGTGCTGGCAGGATGGGATTGGTGGCGAGGTGAGCCTTGAAGTCTTCCAGGGAGGTCGCGGCCTCCTTGGTCCATTTAAATGTTTTTGTTTGCTTTAGTAGCCTATACAGGGGTAGGGCCTTCTCTCCGAGTCGTGATACAAAGCGACTTAAGGCTGCCACATAGCCTACCAGTTTTTGTAAGTGTTTGAGCTCTGTTGGTACCTCCAAACGGTCCAAGGCTCGAATTTTGGCCAGATTGGCTTCAATTCCTCGGCTGGATATGATGAAGCCAAGGAGTTTGCCAGCCAGGACCCCGAAGATGCACTTCTCCGGATTGAGTTTAATTTGATACTCCCGTAAGCTGGCGAATGTATCCTAGAGGTTGTCTACTAACTGTCCGATGTGTTTGGTTTTAACAACCACATCTCTACGTAGGCCTCGACGGTCTTCCCGACGTGTTTTTCCAGGCATGTTTGAATCATACGTTGGTACGTGGAGCCGACGTTCTTTAGTATGAAGGGCATCGTGTTGAAGCAGAATGGCCCGTAAGGTGTGATGAATGCTGTTGCTGCCTGGTCAAATTCCTGCATCTTTATTTGATGATATCCCGAGTAGGCTTCTAGGAAGCACAGCGCATCGTGGCCTGCTATGGCATCTACAATTTGGTCGATACGGGGTAGGGGGAAGGTGTCTTTGGGGCAGGCTTTATTAAGGTCTTTGAAACCGACACACAAACGACAAGACCTATCCTTCTTTGGTACCATGACCAGATTGGCTAGCCAGTCGGGGTGTTTTATATCTTGTATGAACCCGACATCCAGTTGTTTAGCCAGTTCCTTGCCCATTGCTTGATGTTTGGGCTTGGAAAAACGCCAAAGTGTTTGCTTGACAGGCTTGTAGCCTTTTAATATGTTCAAGCTATGTTTCGCGAGCCTACGGGGTATCCCTGACATGTCGGAAGGGTGCCAGGCGAATATGTCCCAGTTCTCCCCGAGGAAAGTGCGTAGGGCCTCGGCAATCTTCGGATCGAGGTTCGCCCCCATGGATGCCATTTTAGGGGGGTCCATTGGGTGTACTTGAAATTTGACTATTTCGTCGGCCGGCTTGAATGAAGTAGACTTTGGTCATTTATCAAGGATGACATCATCCCGGTCGACTTTGGTGCGTAGCGCGGTTCGTTCCTCGGTCGCGAGGGCTTCAGACAAAGTTTCGAGGGCAAGTGGTGTAGTATTGTTCTCAGCCTTAAGAGCCCTGTCAGGGTCACTTGAGATGGTAATGATCCCTTTTCGGCCTATCATTTTGAGCTTCATGTAGCTATAGTGCGGTACTGCTTGGAATTTAGAGAAATCGTCCCATCCAAGAAGGGCGTGACATCCACTCTTGAAAGGAGCGATATGAAACATGACCTCTTCAGAGTGGTAATTATCGGTGTTCCAAAGTCCACGTCCAGGGTTATTTTTCCACTGCAGTGTGCTTCTCGTCCAGGGACTATTCCTTTAAAGGTGGTGCTACTCTGTTCTATGCGCGATTTATGGACGTGCATCTTATCCAGGGTATCTGCATATATTAAATTCAAGCTGCTGCCTCCGTCCATAAGGACCTTCTGAAGTTGGCAGTTGTCTACGATTGGGTTGAGGACCAGCGTGGCGGGACACCTGTTCGGGGTTGACCTCGGCTGATCGTTATGATCGAAGGTAATCGGCGTGTCTATCCATGCGCCCCGAGTCGGCACCTGCCGAACAGAATTGATTTCCCGTAGGGCCCCTTTGCGCTTGTTGTTGGACGCAGAAGTCTCATAGATCATCAGGACCTCGTCTTTGTCCAAGGTCTATTTAGTGTGGCAAGAGGCGCCCGCCAGGAGGGCGGTTCCCCCTTTGGCCACCTGCCTTAACACCGAACAGTCATGAAGGTTGTGAGTCAGGCAGGAGTGAATCAGAATAGCGTGGATTGGGCATGGTTTAACCAGAAAGCCATCCAGGGTCGTCCCGGGGTGACCGGAGGTTTTCTCCTTTTTTCGAGGTTGCTCACCCGGGGTGTTCCGTTTACGGTGCTCACACCGAGGTACAGATCTGTCATATTTTTTATAGCCTTCACAAATTGAATCCGTGTTTTCTTCGGCCAGCGAGGCGTCTTCAATGGCGCAAAATCGGGACACTAGGTCGGATAATTCCGGGAGTGTTTGAACACAGCAACAAGCGAGGGCGTTCAAAATGCCTTTATCCTTGCGTCCATGTTGGAAGGCTATGATTATGTCAGAGTCCAGGTAATCCGATATCTTGTTTTTAACAGATAAGAATCTAGCCCAGTATTGTCAGATCGATTCGTCGGGGAGTTGTTACACATAGGCCAGATCCCAAACGTCGGGTGCGCCGGAGTTATCAGGGTGATACTCTATATGAGAGGCGAGTGGATGAGTTCCGATCTCTAAGGATCATGGGTCGGGAACCCTATTATCCTCATCCAGTGTCGGATCTGTGGCCGTCAGACCGGCCGAGCTAATTCGATGATCAGCTTCCCCGGCTGCCTCTGGTAGGCCACTGTCCGACTCACTTTCTAAAAAGTACCTCAACCCTTCATCCTCGGGAGAATCCCCTGCTGGAGCCAAAGAAAGGTCATGCTTCGCCTTAATTTCAGTTGCATGCGTGGAAAGATAAACACCAAATAGATCCCTAGTTTCGCCCCTAAGACTAACTCATGTGATGCATGATGATTATGTTTCCTGATCATTGGGCATTGTTAAAGTAACAAGGGTCCCGACACTAATGAGAACACATTGTTTGGAGAACAATGGTGTTGGACAGAGTCAACTTATGGTATACTATGAGATCCCATCATTACTAGGGAAAAGCCTAGCAGTAGCGCGGGTGCCCGCGCTACTGCTATGGCGCTACAACTAATGTTTAGCAGTAGCATGGGATGGACACGCGCTACTACTATCCTACATAGTAGTAGCGCCTGTCCATCCAGTACTACTACTGCACCTACCTAGCAGTAGCGTCTTGTCAACCAGCGCTACTGCTAAAAAAATTCCCGTATTTTTTTCTTCTGCGTATTGGCGCTGTATTTGTACAGGTTTTATACAATAGTCTCATCATTGATTTTATGATCATGATGAGTTATTATATCACTAGATTAGATTGAAGTGGAGGCAACATGGTGCAGATCGATCAAGTTTGGATTAGCAGTACTTTGGATCTGCACCATGTTGCCTCCACTTCAATCTAATCCACATTTATTTCACCGACTGATATAATAATTCATCATTCTCATAATGATATAACAACTCAGCATCATCATCATCATCATAACTCATCATCGTTATCATAATAACAAGTCATACTCATCATCATCATAGTCATCTAACAACTTCTACTCATTATCATAGTCATAACCAACCCTAGTTAATTGTTCTTAGCACATGATCATGAGCATTAGCTAGGACCTGCTACCCTCTCTAAGGTAAAATAGCATAAGACAACATAGCCCCTGACTATCCATTATGAAAAATGGAGATTATCCTGTCTCCAATTCATGCACTTCGCATAATGTTGCTTCCAAGTAGCTCCCTATGATTATTCATAACTTTTTTCCATTCTTTGATTGTGATGTCTTCATCGGTTTGAGAAATCTTGTATGAACAGCGGTGAAGCCTAGGCGGACTTGCCCGTAAGATAATAACATCAATGCGACCTTCCGTAAACATCATATGAGGCACACAATCCTTCGGGATTTTCTGTTGAAGAACATAATAATAACGTAGTTAGCAATGTAGGTTATCTTTATAAGAATGTATGCAAAAGATGCACTGATGTCGTAATAGTAAAAAATCTTACCATGCCATCCACATGGATGTTATCGTAGTTCAACACATGTACTAGTGGCACGTATTGACCATAATGTGGACGAGTTTCATAATTGATATTGAAATTCTCAACATCAATAATAAATGAGATAAGATGATCTTTCTCCTCGTAAATTAGTTCAGAGCCATGAGTGTAGTAGGTTCTGTCTACTATCTTCTGTACATGTGGCACCCCGGCTCAGAGGAAACCGGAACGCCCCGTATTCCAGTCCCAGGGACAAGTCTACTGGAATACGGCACTGTTGGCATAGAACAAATCAGCTCTTTATTGCGATAAATATGGTTACAAAGATTACATCAACACGGCGACACTACGCCTGCTCAAAATAGCTCTATGCTAACAGCGGATCGACCTGAGGAGGCGGAGTATCTCTCGGCAGCGGAACAGCGTCGGCGGTGATGGACTCCACTCCGCAGGGACTCTGGCTAGAACGCATATCCTAGCTCGCGCAATCAACATCTTCGACAAACAAGGAGTCATGGCATGACCTGCAAACTGGCATGACACGCCAGGTGAGTACTTTGAATGTACTCGCAAGCTCACAACAAACATCAGCATTAAGGCAAGACAACATCACAACAATCAAGATTAAGTTAAGATTTATTGTTACCGAAGGAATGGTTGAAATGAGCAATAACAAGCTACTCTTCCTGCATTCTGGTGACCAACTCATGATCACTCCAAGAACATCCAATGATCATCCTCGAGATTGTTACCAAGACTTGCCCATGGCATGATATCCGACTGTTACCAAACTCAGATGAGTTCTCCCATCATTATTGTCATTATAACGGTTGATCTCCTATTGAGGTCTGGACGGGCTGTCCAATACCGTGGACACGGCTATTCGAATAGATTTAACACTCTGCAGAGGTTGTACACTTTACCCACACCACGGAACTCATGGCCTCGTGCTCCCATTCGGGTGGACCAACGACGTCCCGACGAAACCCGCCTGACCCGTGACTCTTCCATCGTACGACCGGCAATCATACTCCCTCTTGGAGTCAAGCCCTGGGTGGCCCCGTGTCCTCAAGACACCTGTCAGCGTCCTGGCCAAACAAACTGTCCCAAACGGGGACCTGGATCCAATAACTCAACTGGGCTCACAGGGTTATCGCCGCCTACCGGGCCAGGGTAGCGCGCGCGCATAACCCTCCCTCTTTGGAGGTACCGGTGGAAGAGCACGCGATCAGACCAAGTCAAGGCCATCCCATACCGGCAAATGTGGCTGCACGAATAAGCCCGGACAGGTGACTCTCGATCAACCAACTAAGTTCACTTATTACCAGGTTGTTTCATCAAGTTAACTTAGTTGGTCAAATTAGGCATCTTATCCCCGAACAATCTTTCTGTCACAGCTGATACTCCGATATCATAGTAATCCAATAACCGGCATGCTTAGGCTACTGCTACTAGTTCATATCCACAAATGCCGGATGAAATCCCAAAATAATCATAGACGGTAATCTCAACATCATAACCTCAACGAGTGGGTAAACTACTAGTCATTAACAATCTGGTATTCAACATCTACTCATGCATGTCATAATCCAATCCATGCTACAGATAACATTCTTGCTATTAAAGTAATTAATTAAACTATGATATTGCATTGCAATTATGCAGATGAGGGTTGTGGCTTGCCTGAAGATGAAGGAGTCATCGGAATGAAGTGCGGAAATGTCGCGGGGACGAATGCCGGAAACAGTTCTCTCTCGGAGGGGCTGTTTACGGCAAGGGCAAAATGGTCATTTCTGCTGTGTCAACACAGCATGAGAATGACACCATCGGAACGGGCTCGATGAGACGAAGACGTGGGCGTTGGATTCACCTCGATCGGAGTTTCGAGGAAAAAGTTGTGAAGGTTTTTCTCCCGAGGACCTATCTGCAAATAAAGTCTTTACAAACGGGTCCTCAGCAGTTTTTGAAAAAAGAACTACGCGCCCAGGGCTGCCTTGGGCCGAAAGTGGCCAAGGCCTGGGGTTAGCTGGGCCACGCAGCGGCTGCTGCAGCTGGGCCGGCCCACGGCTTCCCCCCTTTTAAAAAAAGGGCCCGGCCTGGCCGATCGTCGTCTTCTCCCTCGCTCCCCTGGCCAAAACAGAGGAGGCAGGGGAGGGGCTCGGCCGGCGACGCCCCCCGACGGCTCCGGCAGTCCCCGGATCCGGCGAGGCCACCGAAGGGACCAGGGAGGCGCGCCACGCCCGTCCAGAGAGGGGGCAGGCGCCGGGGAGGGCGGAACGACGGCGTGCCACGGAGGCAGGACACGGCGTGGTCGGATTTTGGGCACGCAGCCACGGCCACTCCGGCGAGGGGGCCAGGAGGTGGGAAGGGCCGCCGGAACAAGGGGAATCCACAGGTGGAGGTAGAAGGGGGAGAGGGGGCTTGGCTGACAAGCGAATTTGAGGGAGGGCCGGGTCGGCCTGGCGGCCATCGGCGGCGAGGAGAGGTCCTGGAGCCTCGGGGAGGGGTCGGGGAGGAGTAGTGGTGGAAGGGGAGCTCGGTGGTGAAGGCAGAGGGGCCTCGGGGGCTTAAATAGCCGGCGGCGAGGGGGGGGGGGAGAACGTGGCCGTGGCGCCACGTACGCCAGTTCCCGGTGCTTCCCGAGCTCTCTTGGAGGAGGGGGAGGACTCCAGGAGGGTTGAGGGGCGTCGGAGAGGGCTCAGGAGCGCTCAGGAGGGCTCAGGCGAGCTCGGGAAGGCTCGAGACGGAGAAAACGCCAACGGCGGCTACGGGCAGAATAGGGTGGAGCTCGTCGCGGAGCGGCGAGGATGGGACTGGAGGGGGAGAGAGGTCTGGGGAGAAGAAGACAGCGAGGGAAAGCTGTGGGACAAGACTAATCGCGCGAAACCGACAACGAGAGGAGGGGCCCCGAGCAAACGGCGTTCGGCACGCGTCCACTGCGTGCCAAAACGGTGGTCACCGCGTGCATAGAGGCATGCAGTGCTTTCTGGCACCCAAAATGTTGTCTAGCTAAGGGACCTTGCTCCCCAAGGCACCGTGAAGGTGATAGATCAACGAGAAAGTCCAAGGGTTTATGGGAATACTCACTGAAAGGTTGCTGTAGCAAACTGTTTGATGAATGCTGCGATCAACAGAAGAGGTATAAGGTCCAACTGAGATGTCTGGGAGGTTTGGGATAGGAAGGACTACTATTCTGGGGAATTTTAAGGGAAATGGACCAGGGTTTAACATAGTTGCTTAACAACTGCATAACCTGGTCCAGAATGCCAATCTTGAAGTGCCACTCACATGGAGTGTCCAATTGGTCTGAAATTTGGCAAGGCTTGATTATTTGGACATATAATGATGCTGTGGAAATTTCATACCAAATGGACAAGCCATAATGGTACTTGCTTCACAAGCATCCCCTCTGTCCAGAAACTTGCAAAATTTGCACAGGGCAATTGGATTACTGAATTGGGCCAAAACTTGGTGGAGAAGTTAGATATGGGTAGAAGCATGTTCTGAAAATTATTCATGAATTATGGAGCAATAAAAATTATAGTTGCTTCACAACCCATAATAATTATCAGAAACAAAGATTTGATGCTGTGATCACATAGATGATTGCATAGGGTTGAAACTTGTGTAAGAGTCATTATTTAGGCAATTGGAGGTGCTTCCAAAATTTCAACTCATTTGGATACTCCTAGCTAGCACTTGCTTCACAAAGATTCCAGTTGCCCAGAAACTTTGGAAATTAGCCAAGAGAGATTTAATATCCAAATAAAGTTGAATTTTGGCATGTGGCAATGATATGGATAGGAAAGGATGCCCAAAAAGTTTGAGAGCAAGTAGGCCAATATAAAGGGTACTTGCTTCACAAACTGACAACTAGGGCAGAATCAGAAAAGGAATTTTGGTGGATTATTTTTGAACATGGCAAGGAATATTTTGACATATCTGGATAAGATATGTCCCAAAGGATTTATGAGAATTATTTGGGAATTTTGGGAATGATAGAAATATGAGTTGCTTCACAACTCAGAGCTGACAGGGTTATTCCTTTAATAGAAAAAGGAATATTCCCAAGAAAAGAATATTAGGATTGGTCCAAGATGGAAATGAAAAGGTCTTGGGATGATTTTGAGGTTGGCAAGCCACTTGGGAGAGGAATAAAGGGTGGTCTCTCCAGGTTTCAGGACTACTAAGCCACAGAAAAGCAAATCCAGACAAAAATAAAAAGGAAGAAGAAATGGGCAAAATCCAGGGTGTCACAGTACATTTTTTGAAGAATGGAAATAAGATGTCAATAGAAATAAGCCATCAATGATTTTTAAATAAACAATATAAATTCCTTAACAAATTTATTTGACAAACTCACAAAGAGGTAGAACTGGAAGCGTCTCGACATCCACCCAAATGTCGATATTATCGTCAATTTCATTTTCGGGCCGAAGATCGAAGGTGATTTGCATATCCTCCTTAAATTCATAGGCCTTGCAAAATCCTCTCCAAGTTGAGCAACCGAAATGCGAGCTATTTGGTGCATTAAATAGCTTAACCAAAAAAGTGAAGCCATGCTTCATCCTAAGGTGAGCACTCTTCGTCTCTGTTCTCTCCCTATCTTCAAAACCGAGCTTTTCCAAGACATGAGGCCTTGCATGACATGGGATGAACTATTTCAATTGAAAACATAGAAAATTACACGTTGAAGCCAAAATTCACAAGTCATGCATAATTATGGAAAAATACTCGTCGTCGTTACGTACCGTAAAAACGTCAAAAGTCTCCTTTAGCACGATGGTGAAGTACCTACCATTTTGAGGATAAGGTATCCTGTCGCACATACCCCGTCGTCTTCGCAGTAGTCACACTCAGGAATCATATCGTCATCAGAAATTTCCTGTGTTCATAAGTCAAACATTAAAAATTGACAGCAAATAACAGGAACTCAACCCAAAGATCAGTATTACTCATCATGGGTTGACTTTCGGTCTGTCGAGTCTTTCCTTGAAAACTCTCATCTCACGTGGTGTATATGGTGGGAACTCCCTCTCTGATATATTCGATCGATGGTGATGGTCGCTCCTCCCTTCGCCCCTGAGTGCATTACACCAAAATGTCTATCACACGGGAACGAAGGAGAAGCGACCCCCACGACAACAGTCAGGATTCTTCCTCTCTTATATTTTGACAGTATATGGTGGACACTCCCTCGTAGTTATTTCGACTGACGGTGATGGTCGCTTCCCCTCCTTCTCTCATGCATTACGAAAGTATATCACGAGCAGAAGGAAGAGGAAGGGACTCCCACAACAACAGTCGGGATTCTTCCTCTCAGATCTTTCGACAGTATATGTTGGACACTTGATACGTCTCCGACGTATCTATAATTTTTGATTGTTCCATGCCAATATTATACAACTTTCACATACTTTTAGCAACAATTTATATGATTTATTGGACTAACATATTGATCCAGTGCCCAGTGCCAGTTCCTGTTTGTTGCATATTTTTTGTTTCGTAGAATATCCATATCAAACGAAGTCCAAACGAAATAAAAATTTACGGAGAATTTTTCTGGAATATATGTGATTTTTGGGAGGTGGAATCAACGCAAACGGAGGCCCACGGCCTCCACTACCCACCAGGGTGCGACCTGCCCCCTGGTGCGCGGTGGTGCCTAGTGGGCACCTCGTAAGTCAGTTGGGGACCTTCTTCGGCCGCAAGGAAGCTTATATCCAAAAAAAAATCATGTAAAATTTCAGCGCAATCGGAGTTACGGATCTCCAGATATTTATGAAACGGTTTTCGACCAGAAAACAGGAATGCGAAACAGACGAGGATAGAGAGATAGATCCAATCTAGGAGGGGCTCTCGCCCCTCCACCGCCATGGAGGCCATGGACCAGAGGGGAAACCCTCCTCCCATCTAGGGTGAGGTCAAGGAAGAAGAAGAAGGAGGGGGGCTCTCTCCCCCTCTCTCCCGGTGGCGCTGGAGTGCCGCTGGAGCAAGGATCGTGACGGCGATCTACATCAACAATCTTGCTACCATCAACACCAACGTTCTCCCCCTCTATGCATCGGTGTAACCTCTCTATTCCCGCTGCAATTCTCTACTTAAACATGGTGCTCAACACTATATATTATTATCCAATGATATGTGATTATCCTATGATGTTTGAGTAGATCTGTTTTGTCTTATGGGCTGATTGATGATCATGATTGGTTTGAGTTGTATATTTTATTTTGGTGTTGTCCTATGGTGCCCTGCGTGTCGCGCAAACATGAGGGATCCCCGCTATAGGTTGTTGCAATACGTTCATGATTTGCTTATGGTGGGTGGCGTGAGTGACTGAAACACATACCCGAGTAAGTGGGTTGTTGCGTATGGGAGTAAAGATAACTTGATACTTAATGCTATGGTTGGGTTTTACCTTAATGATCTTTGTTAGTTGCAGATGCTTGCTAGAGTTCCAATCATAACTGCATATGATCCAATTATGGAAAGTATGTTAGTTCATGTCTCTCCCTCATATAAAATTGCAATAATGATTACCGGTCTAGTTATCAATTGCCTAGGGACAAATAACTTTCTTGTGTGACAAAAGCTTTCCACTAAACAACTACCTTTTATTATCTTGCAATTTATTCGTAGTTTTATTCTTGCAAAGTAATTCTTGTTTTATTCTTGTTCTAGGTAAAGCAAACGTTAAGTGCGCGTAGAGTTGTATTGGTGGTCGATAGAACTTGAGGGAATATTTCTTCTTGTCGGGTTCTGGGCTCAGCAAACCCAAGAAGGTTCAAACTCTGGGGCGTGTGCGAAGAACTCAACCTATCAAGCCTGCTTACTCATCGCTCCACGGCCTAGCCTAGCCGGACTTGCGTGAAGGTGAGGAAGAAGATGAACACGACAGTTTACCCAGGTGAGGGAGTCCCGGATTAAGGGGTCCTCGGGCGTCCGGGTAATGTGACATGGGCCGGACTGATGGGCCAAGAAGATATAAGATAGAAGGCCTTTCCCCGTGTCTGGATGGGACTCTCCTTTGCGTGGATGGCAAGATTGGCATTCGGATGTGTAATTTCCTTCCTCTGTAAACCGACTCTGTACAACCCTAGCTCCCTCTGGTGTCTATATAAACCGGAGGGGTTTAGTCCGTAGAGGCCATCATAACTACCATAGGCTAGACATCTAGGGTTTAGCCATCACGATCTCGAGGTAGATCAACTCATGGAACCCCCATACTCATCAAATACAATCAAGCAGGACGTAGGGTTTTACCTCCATTAAGAGGGCCCAAACCTGGGTAAACATCATGTTCCCTTTGTCCCTTGTTACCTTCGATCTTCAGACGCACAGTTCGGAACCCCCTACCCGAGATCAGCCCGTTTTGACACCGACATTGGTGCTTTCATTGAGAGTTCCTTTGTGTCGTCGACGGAAGGATCGATGGCTCGCCTTGTCATCAAAGACAACATCACCTCTGGAGGAGCCCTAGTTCCAGGACAGATCCTCCAACTCGGCGGTTTTGCCATGGGCGCTCGCCCAGCCGTTAAGCCAAAGGCGGCCCCCCAAATCGCCAAACTTCATCTCTGCATCGGCCTTGAACACTCCGAAAAGATGGATCCAGCAGATGTCTCGTCCTTGAACGAACTGCTAGATTGCATCGCTGCCCTGGGGGTCGCAACAGACTATGATCGGATTGGGCTTAAACCTGATCAGAGGGAAATCAAGTCCCCGCTGATCACCCATCTGGAAGGGGTCGTGGAGGAACAAGCCGAGAATACTTCTCCCCCTAAGTTGATAGCAAGCTATGTTCAGATTTCCGAGCCCTGTGAGTCGGATACCCATCTTCGGGAAGAGACCATGTGTCCTCCGAACATAGAATCAGGCGTTGAGCCCAAAAACCACCAGGACCCTCCTAATCCTGGACTAGTGACCTCGGAGATTCTTCAAACTCCGGATCCAATAGTGGGTCAGGGCTCGGATTCCAGCCCACCCACCCACCACAAGTAATATTCCCCAAGCAATTCAGGTCCTCCAGATGTATGTGACCTAATGTATGTATGACAGCAACCTTAGGAAACGGTCCATCACTTCTGGGCCAGATTCTTGCTTGTTAAAAACAAGATTAAAGATTGCTGCGACGAGGACGCGGTTTCAGTGTTCTGCCGCAACTGTACGGACGAGGGAATCCTCAATGCCCTCAACCGCCGCCGCATACTGCACTTTGCAGATTTGGCACTTATAGTATGGAAGTACTGCGCAATGGAAAGCGCCTGGAAAGCCCAGACAGCTCAGTGGGAACCTCCTGCCTTTAAGCAGCCCACCGGACGGGCAAAAAGGATGCACCCTTACGGGGCACTCGATCATCATCTCATTGACAAGAAAATCAAACCCTTCACGGGACATAGAACTGTCCTGGACGAATTACTCGACAAGCCCTGTCGGATACACACGACGCCGAATACCGAACCAACACATAGCCTTCGGCCATGTTGGGTACTCCGGCAGGTGGCTAAGAGCGGCGAGGCCATCCTCACCAATACCACCCCGAAGAAGCACTCTTTGGAGGATGACGACATCAATGTCTTTACGGTCTTCGAGACCTTTTCTTCAAGTAATCGGCGCAAAAGGGCGCTCCGCGACCTCGCCGAAGTTAACCAAGTAGCCGCAGTAAATCCTTGGAACGATACGGCAATAACTTTTACTGCCGACAACGAACCAAAGGCCAGATCAGTCCGAACACCTGCCGCCTTGGTCTTAAACCCAATTGTAGACGGCTTTCGACTCACCAAGGTGCTCATGGACGGCGGCAGCGGACTAAACCTCATCTATGAAGACACGCTCAATAAAATGCAAATGGACAAGAGTCGCATCGAGCAAAGCATCACCACCTTTTGAGGGATTATCCCCAGTCGTGAAGCATGATGTTTGGGGAAAATTAAACTTGATGTAGTATTCGGCACGCCGGAGAACTATAGGTCCGAAGAGTTGCTCTTCCATGTGGCACCTTTCAAAAGCGGATATCACACCTTGTTGGGGCGATATGCCTTCACACGCTTCCAAGCCATACCCCATTACGGGTATATGAAGCTCAAAATGCCAGGGCCCAACGGAGTTATCACCATCACCAGTGATCTGGATATAGTGCTCCGCACCAAAAAGAAAATGGCATCTTTGGCCCTCGAGGCATTATCTGAGGTCCTAGCGGCCGAGGAGCTAACCACTCTGCGTTCCACAGTGGACAAAGATGATGTAATCCTCGATAAGAGGCCCAAGTCCACTTCTTTCAAACCAGCAGACGAAATAATAAAATTTCAAGTACACCCGACGGATCCCAACAAGACAGCCTCCATTGGAGCACAGCTGGATCCAACGATCGACGCCACACTAAGAACGTTCCTGTGGGAAAATTGGGATATCTTCGCCTGGCACCCTTCGGACATGCCCGGGATCCCACGCAGACTGACCGAACATAGCCTCAATATTATAAAGGGGTTCAAACCAGTCAAGCAAACGTTGCGGCGATTTTCCGAACCCAAACGACAAGCTATGGGAGAGGAGCTAGCTAAACTTCTTGAAGCAGGGTTCATCAGGGAAATCAAACACCCGGACTGGCTGGCAAACCTGGTCATGGTACCGAAGAAGGATAAATCCTGGCGTATTTGTGTCGATTTCAAAGACCTCAATAAAGCCTGCCCTAAGGACCCCTTCCCGCTACCTCACATTGACCAAATCATTGACGCGACTGCAGGACATGATTCACTGTGTTTCCTCGACGCATACTCCGGATGCCATCAAATTAAAATGGAGTCCGACCAGCCCGCAACGGCATTCATTACCCTGTACGGGCCTTTTTCCTTCAACACCATGCCATTCGGACTCAAAAACGCTGGCGCCACTTACCAACACATGATTCAAACATGTCTGGAGAAAAAAATTGGCAAGAAAGTGGAGGCATACGTAGATGATGTAGTCGTCAAGACTAAACATGTCGAATCATTGGTGGATGATCTACGCCTCACATTCGACAACCTCCGAACATATGACATACGGCTCAATCTGGAAAAATGTGTCTTCGGCATTCCAGCCGAAAAACTACTCGGGTTCATCATTTCCAATAGAGGAGTCGAAGCAAACCCGGCCAAAATGCAAGCCTTGTCACAATTGACAACCCCAACAGACCTAAAGCAGGTCCAAAAACTAGCTGGGTGCGTGGCAGCTTTGAGCCGCTTTATCTCCCGATTGGGAGAAAAGGCACTACAACTTTATCGCCTACTCCGATGAACCGACCACTTCGAGTGGACGGATGCGGCAGCGGCCGGATTGGAAGAAATAAAAATTCTGTTAGCAAGCAACCCAATCCTCGCCGCACCAAACATCGACGAACCTATGTTGCTCTACATATCTACAACTCACCAGGTGGTGAGCGCGGTGCTCGTCGTCGAACGAGAGGAAGAGGGACATAAATTCCCACTCCAAAAATCAGTATACTATGTATCGGCGGTCCTTACACCATGCAAATCTTGATACCCCCACTACCAAAAGAAAGCGTATGCGGTCTTCATGGCATCCTGGAAGCTGCGGCACTACTTTCAAGAGTGTCCGATCACGGTGGCATCCGAAGTACCACTCAATGATATCATAAATAATCGGGACGCTACCGGCCGCATAGCCAAATGGGCCATTGAGCTCTTACCATTTGAAATAACATACAAACCACGCCGAGCTATGAAATCTCAGGTGTTGACTGACTTCGTCGCCGAATGGACGGAAGCCAAACTCCCTAAAGAATACAGCACATACTCCAACTGGGTAATGTACTTCGACGGCTCTAAAATGTTAGCCGGGCTGGGAGCTGGTGTCATCTTAACCTCCCCTAATGGGGACATAGTCCGCTATGTATTGCAAATAATGTACACAGACTACAACAACGCAGCCGAATACAAGGCACTACTGCACGGTCTCCGGATAGCTGTTTCTATGGGCATTCAACGCCTAGAGGTGCGTGGGGATTTGAACCTCACAATATCCCAAATAAATGGAGATTTTGATGCAAAATATCCAAAGATGACGGCATACCATGACGCCGTACTCAAAATATCAACTCGGTTTGAGGGGCTCGAGTTTCATCATGTTGCTCGAGACAGTAATCAGGCAGCGGACATCCTTGCTCGAATGGGCGCTAAACGCGACCCCATCCCACCTAACACCTTTGTGGAAAGGCTCTTCAAGCCATCCATGGTGTGGCATGACGAGAGCGGCAACACTACTCCGGGGCCGATCATACCCCCAGATGCCGAACACACTTCTGATATCATCGGGGGCTCGGGCACCGAAATGACACCTTCCGCCCATGTAATCATGGCTGTCATTGCTCCATGGACTGAACCCTTCCTGGCCTACCTTAATAGGCGGGAGCTCCCTGAGGACCAGAATGAGGCCCGTCGCATAGTTCGACGCTCGAAAACCTACAAGGTTCATGAAGGAGAGCTCTACAAGAAAAGTACTACTGGAGTTCTTCAAAGATGTATCTCTGAAGAGGAGGGACAGCAGCTCTTGGCCGAAATACAAGCTGGTCTCGGTGGCCATCACGTCGCCGCTCGGGCCCTCGTAAGTAAAGCCTTCCGTACAGGTTTCTTTTGGCCTATGGCCCGAGCAGATGCACAGGCTCTTGTACAGCGCTGCGTCGGATGCCAGTTTTTCGCCAATCAAAGTCACATGCCACCCACTGCCTTAAAAACAATCCCCATTACTTGGCCTTTTGCGGTCTGAGGGCTGGATATGGTCAGACCCCTTAAAGGGGGAAGCCACAAGAAGAAATATTTGCTGGTTATGGTGGACAAATTCACTAAGTGGATAGAGGCCAAACCAGTAAAAACGGCTGAAGCTGGACCGGTGATCGACTTTATATCCGGCGTTGTACACCGTTATGGTGTCCCTCATAGTATCATTACTGACAATGGCTCTAACTTCACAGCCGATGAGGTGAAAACTTGGTGTGCTAACTTGGGCATCAAGCTCGATTACGCCTCCGTATATCACCCTCAAACAAATGGTCAGGTCGAACGGGCTAATGGCCTGATAATGAGCGGCATCAAACCCAGACTAGTGCGATCCCTACGGGAGTCAGATAAGCACTGGGTCAAGGAACTCGATTCCGTACTCTGGGGACTACGGACCACCCCCAATCGCACGACCAGATGCACACCCTTTTTTATGGTGTATGGCGCAGAGGCTGTTTTGCCCTGCGATATTATTCATGACTCACCTCGAGTGCGCATGTATGAAGAGAGAGAAGCCGAGCTCGATCGGCAGGACGACCTAGATGCCCTAGAGGAGGAGCGCGATGTTGCAAAGGCCCGTTCCGCATTCTGTCAACAACAGGCCCGGAGATATCAAAGCAGGGAAGTGCGGGCAAAGACTTATAATGTCGGTGAACTCATCTTACACCTCCCAGAGAAGAAAAAGGACAAGCTCAAACCAAAATGGGAGGGTCCCTTCATTATCGATGAAGTTCTCACTGGAGGAGCTTACCGCCTTCGTAATGCATCAGATAACCGCTTAGAGCCAAATCCATGGAACGCTTCTCGGCTCCAAAGATTCTACGCATAACGTGCGGCCAAACTTCTTTTTCGTCCCCTTTTTCTCCTCTTCATTTTGTTTTTTCTTGTTTTTTCGTTTTTATACGATTTCCAGGAAGTGTTTGGATAAGACGAACACTTGAGGGGTACACATCCTTAAATGTACATACTCCACCATAACCGGGGGCTTCTTTAACCGAAGCTTATTATTATTTCGAGACTGGAGCTCGAAATATAAATGTCGTTTGCTCATATACATCGTTTTTGTCATTATATGCACCTCTATGACTTAAGTTTTTGCCAAGCTGGGCTGCCTTGCTCCTGTGTTTATGCCCTACGTTCCCGATTATTCGGCTAGGGCGTAAAGGGAGCACCTCTGTGATTGTTACAACCGGGTCACCGAACATGTACCTCAGACGGGTGAAGCCGAAAGCTAGCGTTCTTAAGAGAATAGGTGGTCGGCAATCAAACGACAGATTGTTACATTCTTGTAACCACTCCAAATACTGTGGGATAGTTTTTCCGTATAACGGACCAAAGCCCCGGCACGCATAATTACTGCCTGCCAACCCAAGGAAAGGAACCCTTAACGGAACTATTTTCCTTGGAAGATGTTTCTTACATATGTAATATAACATACATCCTGAACTACAGTTTTTTGTCTGTTCAAGCACAATGACTGGGTTGCCTGGTTTCCGGACATAGTGAATGTTTCTTTTCATTCCCAATAGTGTCCGAAAACACTCCACCATTTTAGTCCGGAGGTTAAAGCCGAAAGCCTGCGATGACAAAACTTTTCACATGTTCGGATAAAGGCACAGGTTGATCATAACGTACTCTAATACATTTGCATCAAATACCTATTCCTTATCTATTCCATCTATAAGACTGTCTAACCTATAGTCTTCCTGCGAATACTTCGCAGCTATCATTACTTGGTCATACACCAAACTCACTGGAATCTCTTTCCCGTCTGGTCCCTGTGGTCCCTCTCAGGCCATATGATTTGGATCTAGCTTGGCGAAGCATGTTTTCACCATGGCCCAGGCTTCTTGTGTGCCCTCACGGCAGGCGGATGTCTTCCATAGCTCAAACTGGTGCCAGGCACCTTTGAACAGGTTTGCCAAGCCCTCCATACTCTCTGGAGGGGTATCAGATGGCCATAAAGCCTTCACCATACCCTTCATGGCCTTCCGGGCCCGAGCATGTACCACGGACAGCTCCTTTAGCACGTCGCCTTGAAATCCGGATACTTCCTCTTCCGGCCTACCAGTTAACAGACCTGCAGCAATAGAGTCATGATATTCCGAATTATGGATTAAACATGAGCACCTAGGGAGGTTCTGAATAAAAGAGGAAGACATACCGAATATGCCGCCCCTCAGTTTTTCATTTTCTCTTTGAGCGGCCGATAACCGAGCCTTCAGCTCTCTATCTCTTTGGATTGTTTGTCCTTTTCCTCCTTGAGATTTTTCTCCCTGGACGCACTCATTGCGATCTTTTTCATCTCCGCCAGTTCGGCGGTAACAGCATTCAGCTACATTTGGTTTGTTTTCAGCTCCTGGGCTAGCGCAGTGTTCTTTTCTTTAAGGACCTACAGGGTATATCGATCCTTAAATCGGTTTGCCTCACCGCTTCATGTCTCGGGGGCTACTGGCATATGACTATCCAAAATTGCATAAACGCTTACCTGTATGTCCTTTTAGAACAACTGAGTGACTCCGGCAAGTCCGTCTCGAGTGGCTCGGATATATGCATCCACCGTTCTGAGTGCGGTAAACTCTTGCTCGAAAAAAGCCGGGGCACGCATGGCTTCCTTTAATCGACGGTGATTCATCACGCTCTCCACTTCGGAATTCGTGACAGATATGTCGTCCGAATCCTCATGAGGATTCGGATCTGGCATTGCCTCGGTTCTCGTCCTAGTTGGCGAGTCCGGCACCGGATTGGTGGACATCCGGCTAGTAGGGCATTTTCCCACCGTCTGCCGCATGTTTCTCCTGACATCAAAGATAAGAAGGAGACCTTAAGCAATCCGGACTCATGCCTAGGCATGTATTAAGCGGACATACCTCTTGGAAGACTGTGGGGTTTCTGCAGCACTCCCGGTCCCCTTTCGTTTTGAACGACTGCCCTGTGTAGGGGCCGCCCTCGAGGAAGTGCGGTCTGCCGAACACCGATCCTGTTAAAAGTTTGGAATGGTATAATAAGCAAAAGTGCAAATAAGGGTTTCCTTTTAAGAGCCCTCCGAATACTTACGATGCAGATGGGATAGAGGCGGGGGTAGTCGGTGGTGATAGCCACTCTTAAGCCGTCAAGGCTCGCTTGATAGAATACTCCATCATCGAACTCTATGTATATGTCTGGATCCTTGTGAAAGCCAGGGTCTCCATCGTGGCTATGATCCTCTGGCTATGGAGCGAGACAACGGACGTCCTCGATCATCTTCCTCCATGACTATTTTTGGTAACAAAGGGCAAAGTTGATTAGTACCTGTGACAGCAATAAGGCAGCGCAGACAATCGAAATCTTACCCATTCTACGGGGTTGTACATGGAATAGCCATCCCGGCAGTTTAAGCGGAGGAAGTCTTCTTTCTCACCCTTATACAGATCGGCCAGGATTGTGGCCAGTTCGGCAGGGGTATCCGGACCCTTCCGTCTGTAACGGGAAGCGTCATCTTCTCCATTATAACACCATAAGGGAGTTACTCTGGATTGGAGAGGCTGGATGCACCTCTTTATTGCAATAGCCATGACCTCGACTATCAAGAGCTTGGTATGGGCTAGTAACCTAATCTTGTTAACCAACCTTTTTATTTCAGCACTGTCTTCCTCCTTGGGACTTCGGGGACGCCAGTTGAGACGCTTCTTTAAAGGAGCAGTAGAAAATTCGGGAAGGCGGCGCCGAACTGGGTCCGGTAGTGGGACGTCGTCCATATAAAACCATTCCGAAGACCACTGTGGGTATACCTCCTTGGGAGTTCCGATGAGGTATCCGGATCCGGCTATACACCATACTTCGGCACCGCCCACTTAAAAAATAGAGCCTCCCCGATGGCGGGGATTAAGGCAAAAGAACTTCCTCCATAGTTCAAAATGGGCCTCGATTCCTAAGAACAGTTCACAGAGGGCAACAAAACCTGAGATGTGCAGAATCGAACCTGGGGTAAGGTTGTGCAGTTGGATGCCATAAAATTCCAATAGGCCCCTGAGAAAGGGGTGGATTGGAAATCCTAGGCCCCGCAGCAGAAAGGGGATGAAGCACACCCTCTCATTCTTGTTGGGGTTGGGGAAATTCTCAGCCATCACATCATTGCCAATTGAGGCCAATCCCACTCGAACGGGGACTAGATCCGCGAGGGGAAGGTAGCCCTATGTCTGGAGTCGACTCAGCTGAAGATGAGGCACGGAACAACTCTGCCAATCACCCTCTCGAGGGCCATGGGGGCGCGAAGATGAGCCTGGAGCACTGGCCATGCTGGAAAGCTTTGTTCGCAGCTAATTTTGACGGTCTTTCTTTTGCGCGATATGAGATGGCATTTGGGGATCTAGCTCTCCTTATATAGATGCCGTCCGAACATGGTGACGGGCTTATTTGCAAAAAATCACAGACCATTCACATTCGCCTGGCGCGCGGAATATGAAGCGACCACAGAAAAGGATCATAAAGGCAGCACATCGAGGTCAGAACCGGACTGTCGTCAATCCAAAGTACAAATGAAGAACCCGCCTTGCAATGCCGAAGACATAAGCCGGATACTACGTCGTCATTGAAGGCAAGTTCGGGGGCTACTGAGGGAGTCCTGGATTAAGGGGTCCTCGGGCGCCCGGGTAATGTGACATGGGTCGGACTGATGGGCCGTGAAGATATAAGATAGAAGGCCTTTCCCCGTGTCTGGATGGGACTCTACTTTGCATGGATGGCAAGATTGGCATTCGGATGTGTAATTTCCTTCCTCTGTAAACCGACTCTGTACAACCCTAGCCCCCTCCGGTGTCTATATAAACCGGAGGTGTTTAGTCCGTAGAGGCCATAATAACTCCCATAGGCTAGACATCTAGGGTTTAGCCATCACGATCTCGAGGTAGATCAACTCTTGTAACCCCCATACTCATCAAATACAATCAAGCAGGACGTAGGGTTTTACCTCCATTAAGAGGGCTCGAACCTGGGTAAACATCGTGTTCCCTTTGTCCCTTGTTACCTTCGATCCTCAAACGCACAGTTCGGAACCCCCTACCCGAGATCAGCCGGTTTTGACACCGACACCAGGTTTGGGCCACCTTGTGGTGTAAAACCCTACTCCTGCTTTGTGGTGGATTGGCCTCACGAGGGGCTGAGGATGAACTAGTACAAGGGATGAACAACCTCATGAGGTTCAGGGACGATGAGGGTGGAATGGATCCGATCTCGGGGGGTTTGTCCTCCTCTATGGTGGTGGGTAACCTATACTTATAGTGGCCTCGGTCCTGTTCCCCAATCGTAGGCGGGAAGGGATCCCATAGTGGCCAATTTGAAAGGGGACAGCTAGTACATCTTATCCTGAAGAAAGGTGGTCTTCGTCTGCAAAGCTTCTGGCCGTGACGCAACGGTGGGCTCGACGATGACATCCGTCTTGCCGTCCTGGCGGTCTTGGTCTTGTAGCACTAAAATGGAAACCTTTGCCAAACTCCTTGGGAACCCACGCCTGTCCTTGCCTCCTTAGCACCAAAGAGGAAACTACCTCCCCTTCGCCCGCTGGCGCCCGCCTGGCCTTGGTCATCATGTCTTGCGTCATCGTAGCCTCATGAGGTTGGGTACCTGCATAGAAATCTCCGCTCCTCAGGAGGCCGCCTGGGGAGGTCGCTCCCTCAGGAGGTCTTGGTGTTGTCCGCCTCGTGAGGCTTGGCCCCTCACGAGGGTCTTGCCTTAGTGGTCTTGTAGATGGGTCATACCAGGCCGCTGAGGGAGCCATGCCGTGGGCCGCAGGCAGGCAAGTCTGGGTACTCTGGTTCCCACAACGCCGACAGTAGCCCCCGGGCCCAAGGCACGCTCGGACTTGGCTTCGAGGCGAAGCCAAAGGGCGACGGCGAAGCGCCGCGGGCCCCAATCGCCTGCGAGCCAGGCTGACGCGTGGCTATCGGCTGGACGCGGACGCCTCCACTTCCCCACGTTGCCTCGGCAACTGCCTGACTTGACAACTGCCTGGCGCATGCAGCGAGGCCATGATGGCTTGGAACATGAGAGGTCGCCAGTTAGCCTTCCTCCGGCTATAAATGGGGAAGGGGGGCGGAGCCCCCAGCCCATCTACATCTTCTTGCTGCTCGCTCCTTCTTTGTCTCCGTTATCGTGCCGTCTTGCCGAAGCATCCATGGCGCCCGTGAGGAGGTTCTCCGCCGAAGAGAAGGGCGAGGCCCCACAGGAGGGGCCGAACCTGCTCCTGCCGAAGAAGAGGCGCGGCCGCCCGTGCAGGACCTCCCCCTCGCCCACAGCTGCCCAAACCTGGTGCGAACGCGCTCCGCCGGGTTTCCTTATCGGTGCGAGCATTCGCACACAGGGCCACGGCCTTGGAAGCAGCCGTGAGGGCCACGGTGGCTGAAGCCGGGGAGGAGGGCAGGCGACAGCCATGCGACCACCACTCCCACGGGCATATGCTAGGGGCACGTCCAGCGAGTTTGTGGTGTGGGCGGCGATGCCGCCTCGCACATGGATTCGGCTTCCGCGGTCCTTTGCGGGGGAGATACCGCCGAAGGGGCCCGTCGAGCTATGGCTGCAGCACGATGGCTGCTGCAGCCAAGCCTCAGAGGCGAAGGTCGAGGCCGTCTACTCCGGCGATGTTTTCATGACCCGAGGATGGCGCGCGATCGCCTGTGCCTGCAACTCGGGGGAGGCACACCATCCACTTTGAGTACGACGGGGCGTCGATGTTCTTCTTCAAGGTCTTTGGAGAGGACGGAAAACGTCTGGAGTGCTGCCCCCGGGGCGACGGCCTCGACGGTGACCTTCCTATCGGCGACGAGGGCCGATAAGGCGGCAGGGCCACCGGTGGTGAACTTGCCCTTGGCCTTGTCCGCGACACCTCCAGCAGCGGCGATACTGCCCCCGAGGAGAGCTCAAGCAACAAAGACTACACCGAGCCGTCGCGCCGCCGCTCCCGGGCCTAGGAAGAAACGCGATGGCATCCAGACCTGCGCCTCCTGAGCAGCGGTCCTCGCTGGTCTTTTATTTTGCTTCGTTTCCTGTATCAAGGTCATGAGAGGCCCCGAGGGGGCATGTAAGAACCATGGCGCCCGTGCCCTTATGCTCTTGCCCGCACTCACGTTTCCCGATTGGGCATTGGTCCCCCTTTTTTGATCTCGCGACAGCGTCCTGCTCTATGTCGATAGGACCCAGTCCCCATGTGGGCTTCAGCCGTCGCTCGTATGCCAGGTCGCGATGCCATGTGCAAGGCCAGGAGGTGAGTGACCCGAGGTCCGGTAAGATCCCCCGAGGCGCGATGCTCAGGGGGTCCCCCTTGACACTCAAGCAACTATAGAAAGGTTAAAAGAGGGGGGGGGTCCCTTGCCCGAGCGAGGTCGTGAAAGGATAAAACACTAGTAGCAAAAACTCGTGCTGGCGTGCGCAGGATAACTTAGCTTGACGGGGTTGCGTTTCGTGGTGAGTCCTCCACCGGGGAGGCGAGCCTTCCTGGGGGTTGCGACCTTGCGCGCGTCCCTTGGTCTGCATCAGATCAGAATAGGCCCCTGCTAGGGGCGTGTGAGGGGGTTGATGCCTGTCATATTCCAGAAAGTGGTCAAGCAAACATTAGCGCCAGTGGGTCGGGCTCTTTTCCTTGCATTCCCCCGCGAGCTCGGTGATTCCTCTCCCTTTCCTCATCACAATGCTCTACGTCCTCAGGACCCGGCCCTGGAGCGGAACTCAGCCGCTGCTGGTATGCCAGGTCGCGATGCTGTGTGCAAGGCCTGGGGGTGAGGGCTCGAGAACCAGTAGGAGCTCCTGGGTCGCGATGCTCAAGGGCCCCCCTTTTAACGTGCAAGTGACTTGCGCAAAAGAGTAATGGCCTGCCTCACGGCGGTGCTCGGCAAAGGCCATACCCGTCGCCACACAGAATTTAGGGAAACTTTCACTTAGCCTCTGCAAGATGTCGGAGCTGATGTGCCGTGGCCGTGAGGCCTTGCCTCCTGAACCCCTGCAGGTTAGTTAGTTATCAAGCATAAGGGGCGACAAATGCTTGCTGATCCGCTCGCGGTCGTTCCGTGAGGAGACATAGGCACGAAGGACCTGGTGAGGTGACATGCATGGGGCCTGCCCGCGAGCCAGAGCTCAGTCTCTTAGATTTATTAGCGCTGCAGGGATGGACCCGAGCACAGGCGCCGTGCCGGTAGCCCCCTCGCACGGGACATTCGAGAGGAGACCTGCCAATGCGTGAGGCCCATAGGGGCGACTCCAGAGGTGATGTATGACCAGTCGCAAGGTCAAAAAGCTAGAATAGCTCGCAGAACATATCCAATCTAGGGTACATGAATTGAAGCAACATAACTGGGGGGAACGGTCCCTGACAGCCTGAGGACGATGCAGCACATGGGGCGCCCTCAGTTGAACAAACCAAAAAGTCACCTGGCACCATCGTTGTAGAAGTGTTGGAGTAGCTGAAGATGCGTACTGCAGAGATCGCTCCTCACGAGCCGACCGGCTCCTGAGGCCCGGGAGGCTCTGGAGGTTCGGGGGGCTCGCGAGGGTCCGACATGTCCTCCGTCAGGACCGCCTGGCGCCTGGCCTCGTGAGCTGCGCATGCATGCTGCGTGAAGCGCTGGTACGAGGCGGCCGCATTCAGCAGGCCAAACGGCATGCGGACGTAGCTACAGGGGTAGCCCCCGCTCCGGCCGACGCGGGATGGCCAGAAGAGGTCCTGTGAGGCAGCCCTGTTGAGGCCTGGGATTTGACACAGTCGCGCAGCTTGCCGCCCGCGTCGGGGGTGGCACCTGCACTGGGTGGTGCGGGGCGACGCTCGCCTCGCATGGCTCGCGCCTCCTGAAGCTCCTCGATTGCCTTGGTGATGAACTCCTGAGCGCCCGGTGCCTCGCGCCTTGCTCGCGGAGGCGCGCGTCGAAGCATGCCTCCACGTGGTGCCCGAACGCCTCCCTCGTCACGCTGGTCAGGTCAGAGGCCCTCCAGAGGAGAGCCCCCGAGCCCATCATAAGGGGGGCTCCAGGCGCGCCTCCCTATGCGAGAGGGAAGGGCGCCCCAGCAGTGGGCGCGGGGCCTGAGGTACGATCGTCGGGCACCCCAGCCTCCTGACGGCCCTTTGGGAGGACCTGCTTCTTCTTCTTGGGGATGGCCTCAGGGGGCAGGATGGCACCCTCGCCATTTGGGTTCTCGACCTCCTAAGCCTGATAGGTGCGCTCGACGGAGCACACTGCATCCTTTTCGTTGCAAGCGATCATGATGATGCCACCACTTCCTGGCATCTTGAGGACATTGTAGCCGTGGTGAGTTGCTGCCATGAACTTGGCGAGGGCCGGATACCCGAGGATGGCGTTATACGGGGGGCCGATGTGGGCGACATCGAAGTCGATGAGCTCAGTGTGGTAGTTTTCACGCGTGCCAAAGGTGACTGGGAGGCGCACCTGCCCCAGGGGAACGGTGGAGCCATCGGTCACCCCTGAGAAAGCCTTGGTGGGCAGAAGCTGGTCATATGGCACTTGGAGTGTTTTGAATGTCTCGACAGAGAGGACGTTGAGCCCAGCGCCACCGTCGATGAGGGTCTTGGTGATAAGGACGTTGCTGATGGTTGGCGTGCAGAGCATTGGGAGCGCGCCAGCGGCGGCAGAGCACTTGAGCTGGTCCATGGAGTCAAAGGTGATGGCGTGCCTGGACCACCTGAGGGGGCATGATGCCTCAAGCTTGGGGAGGGCCGCGTTCACCTCACAAGCGAACTACTTAAAGATGCGATGAGAGGTGGGAGCCTAAGCACCACCCAGGATGCAGGCGATCGCGCGAGGCTCTTGAGAGCCCCCAGCCCCATCATCTTGCCGGTTGTCGTCGTTTCTCCTTGGCGGCGGCAGCGGAGGGAGGCCGGTGTTGCCCCAAGGATGGTCCTCCCGAGGCTGGTCCCACCATGGACCGTCACAAGGCTGGCCCTGCCAGTCCTGACGGGGGTCGTGGTTGTCCCAGTGGCCTCCACCGCGGCCTCCTCCACGGTCGTAGCCGCGATCGCTACGTTTGGGGCGGCGGCCAAGGCGCCCATCTCGGATGGCCCTGAGCTCCTGGCAGTTGTTGGTGTTGTGGCTGTGGACGTTATGGAAGACGCGGAATGGGCGGTTGCCCCTGGGGGGCTTGTCGTGGTCACGACCACGCTTCATCTCGGGCTTTGCAGCCAGCATGGCGGGACCCTTACGCTTTGCTTCCTTGGCCTTGGCCTTCTTATCTTCAGGATCAGGCTCCGGGAGGTCGAGGAGGGAGAGGCGGCCTTCTTCAGCCCTTGCGCACTTGGTCGCCAGGTTGAACATATCCAGGGCCAAAAATAGGTCCTCATGGATGGTGAGCTCCTCCTTCATCTTGACGTACCGGATGCCATCAGTGAACGCCGAGATGATGGCCTCGTTTGATGGCTTCGGGATCTTGAGGCGAACGCCCGTAAAGCACTGGATGTATTTGTGCAGAGTTTCGCCTGGCTACTGCTTGACGCGCCATAGGTCGGCCACTGCGGGAGCGCGGTCGCGAGTGCCCTGGAAGTTGGCGATGAAGTGCTCGCGAACCTCATCCCAGGAGGAGATCGACCCCTCCGAGAGGTTCAGGAACCAGGAGCGCGCGCCGTCCTTGAGGGCCATGGGGAACCAGTTGGCCATAACCTTCTCATCACCGCTTCCCGCTTCGATGCTCAACGCGTAGAGTTGGAGAAACTCCGCGGGGTTGGGGGTGCCATCGTAGCGCAGAGGAAGATCTGGCTTGAACTTGCCGGGCCAAACGACACGGCGCCGCTCCGGGGTGAAGGCCCGGTAGGCCGCCGCGCTCACAGGCACAGCGCGCACAGGGGGAGCTCAATCTTGACGCCCCCGCACCAGGGGCTCCGGCGGCGCGGGGTCTTGGTGCTAGCGTTGAGGCGCTGGGAGCGCACGCGTGTCGGCCTGCGGCTGTTGCACCACCTGGCAGCTTGCTTCATCGCGCGCCGGCGCCCTGCGCGGCGGGTCACGTGGGCGCGTGTCGCACCTGGGCTCAGGGTCAGCGTCGCACCGAGGAGGTGGAGGAGGCGCGCCGTGAGCCACATCGCCCGCCTGGGACGGCGGGGGACGAGGCGAACGGGACGGTGCAGGGGCCTCACCGGCGGCGTTGATGTGCTCGGAGATGCGGCCGAGCCAGTCATCAGAGAGGTCGTTGGCGGGATGGTAGCGCAGAAGCTCTCGCGCCATGAGAAGCATAGCCTGCGCGTTTGTCGGCCCACGGCGAGCATGGGAGGACGACGCCGTGGCGGGAGTGGGCGATGGAGTTGCGGTGCGACCATCACGCCGCACGGAAGGCGACAGTGACGAATCTTGCTGCTCGCGAGCAGCACGGTCAGTGGCAGCGTTAGCCACCGGGGAGGCAGAGCGGCGAGGAGCGCCGTTGCCCACGGGTGCCATCTAGGTAACACGAGCGGCCCGACGCTCGGCACGGGCACATCGAGCGTCGGCCATGGGAGCGACAGAACAGAGGCGGAGCGAATGATGGAAGAAGGACTCCGAAACGCCCATACCTGGCGTGCCAAATGTCCGATTCAGGGCTCCGCAGACCCAGGAAGGTTCGAACTCTGGGGCGTGTGTGAAGAACTCAACCTCTCAAGCCTGCCTACTCGTCACCCCACGGCCTAGCCTAGCCGGACTTGCATGAAGGTGAGGAAGAAGATGAACACGGCAGTTTACCCAGGTTCGGGCCACCTTGCGGTGTAAAACCCTACTCCTGCTTTGTGGTGGATTGGCCTTGCGAGGGACTAAGGATGAACTAGTACAAGGGATGAACAACCTCACGAGGTTCGGGGATGATGAGGGTGGAATGGATCCGATCCTGGGGGATTCGTCCTCCTCTACGGTGGTGGCTAACCTATACTTATAGTGGCCTCGGTCCTCTTCCCAAATCATAGGCGGGAAGGGATCCCACAGTGGCCAATTTGAAAGGGGACAGCTAGTACATCTTATCCTGACGAAAGGTGGTCTTCGTCTGCAAAGCTTCTGGCCGTGACGCAACGGTGGGCTCGACGATGACATCCGTCCTGCCGTACTAGCGGTCTTGGTCTTGTAGCACTGGAATGGAAACCTTTGCCAGACTCCTTGGGAACCCATGCCTGTCCTTGCCTCCTTAGCACCAAAGAGGAAACTGCCTCCTCTGCGCCCGCTGGCGCCCGCCTGGCCTTGGTCGTCATGGCTTGCGTCATCGTAGCCTCATGAGGCTGGGTACCTGCACAGAAATCTCCGCTCCTCAGGAGGCCGCCTGCGGAGGCCACTCCCTCAGGAGGTCTTGGTGTCGTCCGCCTCGCGAGGCTTGGCCCCTCGCGAGGGTCTTGCCTTGGTGGTCTTGTAGATGAGCCGTACCAGGCCGCTGAGGGAGCCACACCGTGGGCCGCAGGGAGGCAAGTCTGGGAACCCTGGTTCCCAGAACGCCGACAGTTCTACCTTTAGCTCCTCTTTGGGTTCGACACTCTTATTTATCGAAAAAGGCTACAAATGATCCCATAGACTTGTGGGTTATCAAGACCTTTTTCTGGCGCCGCTGCCGGGGAGCAATAGCGTAGGGTGAATATTCTCGTGTGTGCTTGTTTGCTTTATCACTTAGTAGATTTTATTTTGTGCTCTTGTTTTCTATCTTTAGTTATGGGTAGGAGGCATAAAATACCAAAAACATTAGTTGTACCTTCTAAACCAATGGTTGAAGAACCACCCAAAATCTATTATACTGCTGAAGCTTTCTACTTGGATCATCTTTGATCCCTATGTGCTCGTGTTGAAACCCCAACTAGCATAGTTGTGGGAAAATCATTAAATGAGCATGCTTATTTTGTGCGACACCGCTTATCTCAAAAAGGGAAACTTTTATGGCATCATATCAATAAATTGTATTGCTATGCCTTGAATTTATAAGAAATACATGATTTTACTTGTTGTTCTGAAGACCCTAAAAATGCCTTTCTTTCCAATGTGAGTTTAAGGATAATGGAATCTTATCTTCTTATGCCAAGGGTGTTTATAATTACTATGATGTTGAACAAATTGAAGAATTTGTTGATTTTAAGGGTGCTTATGAAATTGCTTCTTTGATTGAAAAGTATGATGTTACTCTTTACAAGTCTGAATTTTTTGCCATACTTAAATATTGCTATGAAAACTATGCTTCTAATGCTTATGTTAAACCATATATTGAGGACTCCTCCGCTGTCCAAGAAGAGACTAATATTTTGTAGGAAACTATGGAAGAAGAAATTGATGAAATTGTGAGCTCATTAGATGAAAAAGATGAGGAGGAGAGTGAAGAACAAAAGGAGGAAGAGCGGATTGATCGCCCATGCCCACCTTCTAATGAGATTAACTCTTTATCCCATACATTGTTTAATGTCCCTTCGTTCTTACCGAAGGATGAATGCTATGATATTTGCTATGATCCCGTTGATTCATTCGAAATATCCCTTTTTGATGAAATTGATGCTTGCTATGCTTGTGGCCAAGATGCCAATTTGAGTGATGCTTATGGAGATGAGCTTGCTATTCTTCCCTATGTTAAGAATGAAATTGTTGCTATTGCACCCACACATGATAGTCCTATTATCTTTTTGAATTCTCCCAACTACACTATATCGGAGAAGTTTGCTCTTATTAAGGATTATATTGATGGGTTGCATTCTACCGTTACACATGATGATTTTGATGAATATAATATGCATGTTCTTGCTGCTCTTACTTGCAATTATTATGAGAGAGGAACCACATCTCCGCCTCTCTATGTTTCCAACATGATAAAATTGCAAGAAACTGCTTATGCTATGTATTGGCCTTTACTTGATGTGCATGAATTGTTCTTTTATGGCATGCCGATGCATAGGAAGAGAGTTAGACTTTGTCATTGCATGATATATGTTGCTTTGTGCTCAATACTAAATTATAAATCATTGCTAATTAAAATTGGCTTTGATATACCTTGGGATCTGGGTGGATCCATTACTTGAGCACTTTATGCCTAGCTTAATGGCTTTAAAGAAAGTGCTGCCAGGGAGACAACCCGGAAGTTTTAGAGAGTCATCTTATTCTGTTGTGTGCTTTTATAAAGTTTAAAAACAAAAAATATAGAGGGGAACCTAAAACTTTGTCAAAAAGAAAAGTGAAAGTGAGAGAGACGAGCATTGTTAAAGTGGGAGCTAGCTTTGAACTTTGTTCATGCCCATGGAAACTTTGTGAACCTTGATTACAGAAACTTTTCAACAAAAATAATTATCCCCTTGTACAAATCCATTGTATTATAAAAATAATGTGCCAAGATTTGCCTTTAGGATGATTAGATTGCTTTTGGTTTGCGGTGCAAAAACAGAAACTTTGGCTGTAGCGCGTGAATTTACATTTTTTACTGGAACGTCAAAAGTTTATGAAATTTTTACATAGTACTGCTATGCAAAATGTTTATTTTTTCCTAATGTTTCAAGATGTTTGGAGTTACATAAGTATGGTCAATGTTCCTATTGCTACAGACTGTCCTGTTTTTTAAAAGATTCTATTTTTGATGCATTGTTTTGCTTGTTTTGATGGAACTATGGATTGTATCGGTGGTATAAGCCATGAAGAAGTTAGAATAAATTAGCTATAATGCAAAAACAAAATATGAATGGGTTTACAATGGTACTTAAAGTAGTGATTTGCATTATTATACTAACGGATCTCATGGAGGTTTTGTTAATTTTTGTGTGGATGAAGTGTTCGAAGATCGAGGAGGTCTCGATATGAGGAGAAGGAGGAGAGGCAAGAGTTCAAGCTTCAGTATGCCCAAGGCACCCCAAGTAAATATTAAAGGACACTCAAGCGTCTAAGCTTAGGGATGCCCCGGAAGGCTTCCCATCTTTCTTTAACAAGTATCGGTATGTTTTGGTTTTTGTTTTGTTCACGTGATATGCGTAAATCTTGGAGCGTTGTGTGCTTTTTATTTTTATTTTAATAACTCCCCATGCTGGTATGAGATAGTCCTTGGTTGATTTATAGAATTCTCATTGCACTTCACTTATATCTTTTGAGTATGGCTTTATAGAATGCTTCATGTGCTTCACTTATATCATTTAAAGTTTGGATTGCCTGTTTCTCTTCACATAGAAAACCATTATTTGTAGAATGCTCTTTCACTTCACTTATATTTATTAGGGCATGGTCTTTTGTAGAAAGAATTAAACTCTCATGCTTCACTTATATCTATTTAGAGAGTCAACAGGAATTGGTCATTCACTTGGTTAGTCATAAAATCCGACATAAAACTTGTGGATCACTCAATATGATATGTTTGATTCCTTGCAATAGTTTTGCAATATAGAGATCATAATTTGTGGGAGGTACTAGTGAATGATTTTGGTTAGTAAGAATATTGATGTTAAGGTTTGTGATTCCCAAAGCATGCACGTATAGTCTCTCGTTATGCTAAGAAGTTGGAGCATGATTTATTATTGATTGTCTTCCTTATGAGTGGCGGTCGGGGACGAGCGACGGTCTTTTCCTACCAATCTATCCCCCTAGGGGCATGCATAGTAGTACTTTGCTTCGAGGGCTAATAAACTTTTGCAATAAGTATGTGAGTTCTTTATGACTAATGTGAGTCCATGGATTATACGCACTCTTACCTTTCCGCAATTTGCTAGCCTCTACGGTACCGTGCATTGTCCTTTCTCACCTCAAGATGTGGTGCAAACTTCTCAGGTGCATCCAAACCCCGTGATATGATACGCTCTATCACACATAAGCCTCATTATATCTTTCACAAAACAGCCACCATACCTACCTCTTATAGCATTTCCTACCAATCTATCCCCCTAGGGCCATGCAACTTCCATCATCATCATATACATGACTTGAGCATTCATTGTCATATTGCTTTGCATGATCGTAAGATAGTGTCGTGGTATAACATGGCCACCTATGGGACCATTGGCCCCTTGTGGTTCGACAAGGGGGAAGAGCACATTGCACAAAGAGCGGAGAGCATAGAGCAGCACGGTAGCAATGAGACAAGCATTTTTTACCCAGGTTCGGGCCGCCGCGAGGCGTCAAACCCTACTCCTCCTTTGGTGGATTGATGAAAGGACCGTGGTGGAGACGCAATGCTCTAACCCGGCAAGGTCGCCTCGGGACAAGAGCAGCTACACGCGTATGAGCGTACAGGGGTCCGAATCCTCTCTAAGGTTGCCACGGCCCTCCTTTTATAGGTCAAGGGGTCACCACAATGGCAAATCAGTCATTACGTACTGATTGGATAGCAAACAGTGCTATCATACCTAACTCTGCAGACAGGACAAGGCGCATTAAATGCACCGCTTAGTGTCACATCATGGGTGTAGCCCGGCAGCCTTGCCGTGCCATTCAACCACCTTCTCACCTGTCTGCGTGACACGTCTCCTGGACGGGTGTCATTTAGGGGCGATCTTCCTCAGAAATGGCTGCCACGTGCCAAATAACAGCCACTTAATCACTTGGGGGCTCGACACCGCACCGATAGGTGACTTGCGTTGCTGTGAGGTGGAGCAGTGGCGCCTTGGCGGGGTAGCCCGCCCTCGGCGTCCCCGGCAGGCTTGCCGGGGGAGTCCTGAGACTTGTCCTTTGGGTGACCTCGACCCCGTCGGGCTCGCCTGCCTGGCAAGGGAGGTTTTTCCTCAGTGATATCTTGCTCACTTGGTTGGTCTTGGTCTTCTTGATCTGCCCTTTGATTTCTCAAAGAGCTATCTCTTCTGCTTGGCCCTGTCTTGGATGTTGCAACCTTGCTCTTGAGCCTGTGTACAGTCTAGGCAACACACACCTGAGGTTTGTTGCACCGACAGGAGCCCCTGGGCCTGGCCCAAACGCACAGCTGAGCGTCATCGGGGTAGGCCCTGTCTAGTACACAGGCGAGGGGGTTGCGATAGCTCATCCACTGAGAACTTCTTCGCTTCTTCATTAACCTGTGGTTGAGTCAGTTTCCGGTTTTTCCGCGCGTCATGCAAGACGTTATGAGGGAGCTGCGAGCCATGATCCGTGGGCTACCAACGTCCCACATTCATGGGGCAGTAACTGCCATTCCACTAGCTTCTCTGCTTCTGGCGTTTCCGCCATGTATGCTGCATGCATTGCACGGGGTTGGTGGCGGACGCGGGGAGCACGGAAATGAGTGCCATGGCAGAAAGCCAGGTGCCATGGATTGGCGCAGGGGGTCAGCCTTGATTCCACGGGCTGCTGATGGTGCGGGGGAGCCGGATTGGCAGAGAAGGGTGGTTGCCTCCCCTGAGTGAGGAGCCAGCCCCCGGCCCTGTTTGCCTATAAAAGGGGACACGGGCGAGGTGCTGGCTCACACCCATCTCCTCCTTCTTTCTTCTGACATTGCTCCTTCATCATGGTGAGGGGAAGAGGGTGCAATGGTACTCCAGTAGTGGTGACGAGGGCTTCTGCTCGACAGCGCCTCCCTCCTCCCCTTGGGGACGCGAAAGCGGAGCCCGTCGCGAGGGGAGGCGGGAGAGGACAAGGTCGTAGTCGCCATAGCGCTCGGGGCCAAGGAGGACGAGGTGGGGCTTTGATCGCACCTCCTCCTGCTTCTCAAGATCCTAATGAAGGCCACGTCGGGAACCAGCCGATGGAGTTCATTGTTAAGCTGCGAGGACCCCCGCGCAGCCGCCTTCGGCTTCCTACTCCATTCGCAAGGGTGATGGAGATCGAGCAGCCACCGGGGTTGAGGCTGCACATGAGGGGTTGTTGTAATGGCAGCATGCGGGCGGACATAGAGTTCCCCGCTCCTCATGTCATGCTTCTCCGGCATGGTTGGAAGAATTTTTCTCGTGCCCATAGTTTGGCGGCCGGGCACGTCCTCCATTTCAAGTCAATGGATGCCACCCTGCTCTCCGTCAAGGTCTTCGGACGCTCGGGTGCTCGCTTAGGGTGCTGCTCGGAGAGCTCGACCGACGATGAAAGCTCCTCCTCGAGCGACAGCGACGAGGAGGGCAGTGACGGCGATGACGACGGCGCCGACGGAGAGGACGACGGCTCCGACTCCAGCTGAACACCAGCCGCACCGTCACCGTCAGGCGGCAGCACCATCATCTACACCTACATGTCCTCTCCGGCAAGGCGATTTGCCGGGGAGTTGGATGTGGAGGTGTGGATGGTGTCTCCCGCTCCTCCAGCGGCCTTCCAGCTGGGCCCCGGCAGGCTTCCTCATGGGCTACGGCTTCGTTCGCCCTACCGCGTCCTGCTGGCCCTGGTGGCGGTGGCCAGGGGGTCATCTCCGCTACTCTCTTCACCATCACCTTCACCCGCGCCCTCTCGATCTTGTCAGGCTCCTTGTCATGGGGCCTGATGGGGTCAGGCTGGGCTTCTGCCCAGGCACCCCTTTTGCCCTCTTTGCCTCCCGCGGTAGTTCCTAGGAGGAGAGGGACAAGAAAGGGATTACGGGGCACTTATCTTTTTTCAGTCTAAAATATGTAGGCATTTGCCAAACTTTAGTCTAAAATATGTAATCTGCTTTAACCATGTTTGTGTCCTGTAAGATCTGTACTTGCTTATCGCATATTAATGAAAAAGACAAGCCTTGCCGGGTACTCGTGCATGTGTCATATCCATGCAGAGGCGAGATGCCTCTATACGTTTAAGTAAACAAGTTTTCTCCAGCAAGCTATCTTGCCGATGCCTTTCATTTGTTGCCGCGGGGCTTGGCCTGCCGGGCACAAAACCATGGAAAGGGACTAGCTCCTCATCGAACCCCCTCCGTCAAAGGCCACTACAACCATCCTGACCGAAGCAACGTTCGGGACGCAAGACGGGAGCACCCATGCTTTGAAGGTGACGAGGTTTTCATATGCATAAGTTTTCACCTTACAGAACATGCATGGATAAGAAATAACTTATCTGCTTGGCTTGTCGAGGACTGATATGTAGGCTTGTCTTCATTTCTTCTCTTTGGGACCAGGTGCACGCAAGAACCCTACAGCTTAGTGTAGAGGAAAACAATGCTACATGTGCCCTCATCTACATGATCATGCTATGCTCATGTTATGCTTATGCATGAATGCAAGTTTTAGGGGCCCCCAGCGCTTTGTTTATTCGTCTGTTGCTCAGGGTCTGCGCCTGGCTTTGTACAAAGGGTTACATGCAACATCGGCAAGGCTTGTACAAAAGGGTGGCTGCCGGGCAGGGCCCGACAGCCGCGCCTTACGGGTAGAACTTACGGAGATGCTCAATGTTCCATGAGTTTTGCAACTAAATGCCATCTCCGGTCTCCAGACGGACTACGCTGGGTCTGGTGACTCGTACTACCCGGTTAGGGCCTTCCCACTTCGGCGTCAACTTGTTTGCACCCTTGGCGGACTGAACACGCCTAAGGACAAGGTCGCCTTCCTCAAAGCTCCGGGCATGAACCCTGCGGCTGTGATAGCGACGCAGGGCTTGCTGATAGCGTGCAGCACGTGTAGCAGCCTGGAGATGGTTCTCCTCAAGTAGCACAGCATCGTCACGCCGGTGCTGTTCTTGTGCTACTTCATCGTAGGCAACTACTTGAGGTGATCCGTATATGAGTTCCGTGGGGATCACTGCTTCTACCCCATAGACTAGGGAAAAGGGAGCCTGGCTGGTAACTCGATTTGGTGTCGTACGGAGGGACAAAAGAACCACCGGTAGCTCGTCGATCCATTGCCTGCCACACTTCTGCAGCCTATCAAATGTTCTTGTCTTGAGTCCTCGCAGCACTTCAGCGTTCGCCCTCTCAGCTTGTCTATTGCTTCTGGGATGAGAAACAGAGGCAAATGAGACCTTGCTTCCGAGGGCATGAACGTATTGCATGAAGGCGCGGCTTGTGAATTGGGTGCCATTGTCAGTGATGACTCTGGTGGGTACTCCGAAATGGCACACCAATCCTTTCAAGAACTTGATAGCTGACTGTGCGGTCACCTTCCTCACAGGCTCCACATCCGGCGACTTTGTGAACTTGTCGATGGCGATGTACAAGAACTCAAAGCCCCCGGTAGCACTGGGGAAGGGGCCCAAGATGTCGAGCCCCCAGACCAAAAAGGGCCATGACAAAGGGATCGTCTAGAGAGCTTGAGCAGGTTGATGGATATTCTTGGAGTGGAACTGGCAGGCTTCACATCTGGTGACTAGCTCGATTGCATCTTGGAGGGCCATGGGCCAGTAGAAACCTTGCCGGAAAGCCTTTCCGACCAGGGCCCTTGATCCAATATGGGAGCTACACATGCCTTTGTGTATCTCCGCCAGCAGTTCCTTCCCTTCTTCCCGGCAAACGCACTTTAATTTCACACCGTTGGGCCTCCTTCTGTATAGTACGTCATTGACGAACTGATACATACTGGCCCTCCGAGCTACTTTTTCAGCTTCTTCTTGCTCTTCAGGAAGTTCTCCGGTTTGGAGGTAATGGACTATGTGCCGTGCCCAAGTTGGAGCCTGAGGCTCGACAACAAGGATCAGC
The DNA here is from genome assembly GCA_011799875.1 of Thinopyrum elongatum. Lineage (NCBI taxonomy): Eukaryota > Viridiplantae > Streptophyta > Magnoliopsida > Poales > Poaceae > Thinopyrum > Thinopyrum elongatum. The sequence goes on from CM022303.1 coordinate 463,914,101, forward strand.
GGAACCTCCTCGTTCGTGGGAGCACACGCCTCAACCGCGAGAATTGGAAGTTCGGTGGGAGGGTGCTGCTTGCCAAGCGAAGTGGAGTTGTTCCCGCCAACCTCTCTGCCAGGAGCTTCAGGAAGCTCTGCCGGGAGAGGCTTGCTGGAGTCTAGTTTTCTCCTCTTTTTGGCCATTGTTGCCGGGGATATTGAGGGTTGAGTCAGGTGGAGAACAAAAGTCCCTGGTTCCATAGGAAGCTTTTGCGCAGCGCACTTTGACAGATGATCAGTAATGCTGTTTTCCACATGGGGTACGTGCTTTGTTTGCAATCTGTCAAAGCGCTCCTCCAGCTTTCTCACTTCCTCCATGTATGCCTCCATCAATGGACTTTGATAATCCTTGTTTACTTGCCTCACCACAAGTTGTGAGTCTCCACGAATGATCAACTTCTTGATTCCCAGTTCTGTTGCGATCCTGATCCCGGCAAGGAGTCCTTCATATTCTGTGGTGTTGTTGGTAGCCTTCTCCCGGGGGAAACACATTTGAACCACGTACTTCAGGTGCTCCCCAGTGGGTGCGACGAGAAGCATGCCAGCTCCCGCACCTTGTAGGGAGAAGGCACCATCAAACTACATGATCCAATCTTGGGGCGTTCCCTGCCGGGAATAATTGTCTCTGGCATCTCTTCATCTGGAGTTGGTGTCCATTCTACAATAAACTCCTCCAATGCTCTGCTCTGAATAGTTGATGTGCTCTCAAACTTCAAACCAAAGCTTGATAACTCAAAAGCCCACTCCACTATTCTGCCAGTGGCGTCAGGGTACCTCAGTATGCGTTGCAAGGGGAAGCGGGTAACAACCGTGATTTCGTGGGCTTGGAAGTAGTGGTGCAGTCTCCTTGAGGCCATGATGAGGCCAAAGATCAACTTTTGCACGCCAGAGTATCTTGATCTAGCCCCCTGAGTAGGGAACTGACAAAGTACACTGGCCGCAGCACCACCTTCTTCCTTGCCGCGATCCTGGAATTGTCTCCGCTGCCCTGCTCTTCTTTGTTATGATCTGTTCCTTAACTTGCCAGGACGAGTTCACTTTTCTCTCTGGAGGGGATGGTTGCCATGGCGGCTCCTTCATCTACATCTCGCTGGGCCACCAGTGTTGCACTAACCAATTGATTGGTTGCCGCTAGGTATAGCAGGAACGGCTCTTGTGGTTTAGGAGCGACTAGGGTGGGAACAGAGGAAAGGTAGGTCTTCAAATCTTGCAGCGTAGCGTCCGCCTCCGGGGTCCACTCCACGGGCCCTACCTTCTTCAAGATTTTGAAAAACGGCAAAGCGCGCTCAGCAGACTTGGAAATGAACCTGCTCAGTGCAGCAACACATCGAGTCAAACGCCTCACATCTTTAACTGTCTTGGGTGCTTGAATCTGCTCGATCGCCTTGATCTTTTCGGGGTTGGCCTCTATCCCCCGGTGGGACACGAAGAAGCCAAGTAGCTTGCCGGAAGGAACGCCAAACACACACTTCTCCGGGTTCAGCTTCAAGTTGATCTTGCAAAGATTCGCAAAGGTCTCGTCCAGGTCCTGAATGAGGGTTGATTTGTGTTTGGTTTTGACCACTATGTCATCCATGTAAGCTTCAATATTCCTATGCAGCTGTGACTCAAAACCAATTTGCACTGCTCTTGCAAAAGTGGATCCAGCACTTTTTAACCCAAAGGGCATCTGTACAAAATAGTACGTGCCACATGGGGTTATGAACGCGGTCTTCTCTTCATCTTCCTTGGACATGAAAATAGGGTGGTACCCGGAGTAGGCATCCAAGAAGGAAAGCAGGTCGCATCTAGAGGTGGAATCCACAATTTGATCGATGCGCAGCAAGGGGAATGGGTCCTTCGGGCATGCTTTATTCAGATCTGTGAAATCTATGTAAAGCCTCCACTTCCCATTCACCTTGCGCACCACCACTGGATTCGCCAACCAAGTTGGATGCAATACCCCTCTGACCAAACCAGTAGCTTTGAGTTTCTTGATCTCTTCGGCAATAAACTGCTGCCGCTCCAAAGCTTGCTTTTGGACCTTCTATTTGCCGGGCCGGGCATGTGGGCAGACAACAAGGTGGTGCTCGATTACCTCCCTGGGAACACTGGGGATGTCAGATGGTTGCCAAGCAAACACATCGACATTCGCCCGGAGGAAGGCAACGTGCGTGCTTTCCTATTTGTCATCGAGGGTGGAGCTGATAGTAAATGTACCATCAGTGCCAACCAGCCCTGCCGGGAGCTTCTTCACAGCGGGCGCAGCAACCTTTGATCTCTTGCTATTGGAACTCTCCGGCAAGTCATCAACAGGCGCAGCGCACTCCGAAGAAGCGCGCTTCCCGGATTCTTTGCTGGCATCCTTGCTAGCTTTCGTCCCTTTCTTGCTTTCTTTTGCGGGAGCGGTAGCTTCCGCGGCCTCTGCAGCGACTGCCTCTCGGTACATCTTATCCACGCATATAATTGCGTCCTTTTTGTCTGATGGAATGGAAATGACGCCCATTGGCCCTGGCATCTTCAGCGTGTTGTAGGCATAGTGGGATGCTGCCATGAATTTTGCCAGGGCTGGACGACCAAGGATTCCATTGTATGGCAGGGGGAGGTCAACCACATCAAACACGATTTTCTCAGTCCGGTAGTTTAACTCCCCCCAAACATTACCGGCAGTGTGATCTTCCCCTTAGGACGAATTCTGCCGGGATTGATCCCTTGGAAAGTACCAGTAACTTTGAGCTCTTCATCTGCTATCTGGAGCTTGCTGATGACCTTGGGAGAAATCAGATTCAACCCGGCCCCGCCGTCAACCAACATCTTTGTGACCTTGAGGTTGCGGATTGTTGGTGAAACCAACAACGGCAAACACCCTACCGCGATGGTGCGGTCAGGGTGATCCTCTTCATCAAAGATGATGGGCGTGCAGGACCACTTGAGTGGCTTCAGAGAATCTGCCGCTGGCTCCACGGCATTGACCTCTCGCGCCCACTGTTTAAGCTGGCGGTGAGAGGAATGCAAGGATGCACCTCCGTCAATGCATAGGGCATCAGTGGCCTTCTAGAACTCCTGCTCACTGGTTTCCTCTTCATCTCCTTCATCACTCTCGTCATCACATTCCTTCTTCTCACGGCCTCTGGCAGGTTTCCCTTGATACTGAGGGGCCTTGCCGGGGCGACCTCCTCTACTGCCTCGGCCCTTCCCACCAACGCCATCTTGATCTCTCTCTTTGTCACACTTCTCGTACTCTGCCTTCTGCTTCTTAACGAGTTGCTCAACCTGATGACACTCTTGAAGATCGTGGCCTTTGGTCCGATGGATCTTGTAGTACGGCCCGTCAGCCTTCCCAGCCTTCTCGGCAGCCGCGGCTTCCCGGCAATCAGTGCACGCGGCAACTTCCTTGTCGGGAGACTCGGTCTTGGCCTTCTTGCCAGTACTAGGAGTACTCGATCCTTCAACAGCTAGCACTGCCTTATCCCTGCGCTTCTTGTTGCGTTTCTTGTTCTTCTTCTTCTTCTGATTGCTGGCGTCGTTGTCGTCCTCTGAGTCAATGTCGATGCCATCTTCTTCATCGGGGAGACGCCTCCCCTGCTATGTTTGGGCACACTTATCCACCAAAGTGTACAGCTCATTCACAGTCTTGGGAAACCGGACATTCATCTTGGAACGTATCCTGCGGTTGTGTACGTTGGACTGGAATGCAGCTACCACTGCTGCCGGGTGGACGTCTGGAATGTTCCTGTGCACCCGGCTGAACCTCCTCATGTATTTTCAAAAACTCTCTCCTTCCTTCTGTGGGAGGGGCTGCAATTCGCTGGGCCGCCCTGGTTCTTGATGACCACCCATGAAGGCGCCAACAAATTCATGGCACAGGTCGGCCAAGGTCGAGATGGAGTTCTCCGGCAAGTGCATCAGCCACGACCTCACGTTTGGCTTGAGTGCCAAAGGGAAGTAGTTGGCGAATACCTTCTCATCTCTTCCTCCGGCGGCTTGAACAGCAATGGTGTAGATGCTCAAGAACTCTGCGGGGTTCAATCTTCCAACGTACTTTTTTGGTATCTCTGGCTTGAATGTATGGGCAGATGGCCAACTAATTTGCCATAGCTCGCGAGTGAAGGCGAGGCACCCAACCTCGAAAGGCAGGTGTCCGTCCCCACCAGGCACGGGCACATCAACGTCGGGGCCATTGCGCCTATCAGACTGGTGGCGGGTTTTGTGGCATCGTTCGATGGTGACGCGTGCGTCCTTCCTTCGCCCGTCTTCCAGGACTCGTCGCTGGTCTCGATGTGCCCGGGGATCAGACGAAGCCATCGATACATCGTCGGGTCCTTCGTCGCGGGGCTTTGGATGTGGCCCCTGCACTGGCTGCCGCAGAGGGGATTGCACCGTGGGGGTGGCCCCTTCGGTACGGCCAGCGGCTCGGGCTGTCGTCGCCGCCTATGGATGCCATGGCAGGCCTCCCCGCTGTGATCCTCCCGCCTCAGTGAAACCAATCAAGCTCTGAATGGTGGGTCTCCACTCATCCATCTGATCAGCCGCCGACGGAAATCTCAACAGGAGTTGGGCCCGCGCCATGGCTTCCGAAGCAGTGCTCGGCATAGACGACGACGTAGATCGCAACATCGCCTGGCTTCTGACGGTGCCGGTAGTGATGGCGTCGTGCTCTCGTCGCCGTGAGCCAGTCGCCAGGGTGGCGTGGCGACGAAGTGGATGTGCTTGGGGATTGGTGACCCCATTCGGCACATCGTCTCGGCTAGCTTGTCCTCGGGGTGGCACGTGCCCAGTAGCCGCACCCGCAGCGGGGGCGGCTAGAGGGTTGCGGTTCACCCCAGAGCGAACGCCATCACTGTGGCTGCATTCCTCAGTGAGGCGGAGAGGTGGAGATGGAATAATCTCCCCACCCACATCCTGTGGAGCATGGCCACTGGGATGTTGTTGACGCTGTCCTTTTCCGGCGCCTCCCGCTCCTGTTTCGGCCGCAGGGGGAATGGCGACGATGCCGCCTGCGCCAGCCATGTCCCCCGCAGCGCCCACGTCCCCGTGCGCCTACTTAGCCCCCACGGCATTAGTGGCCACATGCGAAGGGGCCTTTGAGGTGGACGGGTGAGCTACAGCACCGGACTTTTTCTTGGGCGCCATGGACGATGAAGCTGTTGATGAAGAAAACGATGATGAAGATGATGCGCTGCTTATCCCCTCAGGTTCGCGCAAGCGCATCCCCCTACCTGGCGCGCCAAAGATGTCGTGGTATAACACGGCCACCTATGGGACCATCGGCCCTTTGTGGTTCGGCAAGGGGGAAGAGCACATTGCACAAAGAGCGGAGAGTGTAGAGTAGCACGGCAGCGATGACACGAGCAATTTTTACCCAAATTCGGGCTGCCGCGAGGCGTAAAACCCTACTCCTGCTTTGGTGGATTGATGAAAGGACCATGGTGGAGACGCAACGCTCTAGCCCAGCAAGGTCGCCTCAGGACAAGAGCAGCTACGCGTGTATGAGCGTACAGGGGTCCGAATCCTCTCTAAGGTTGCCACGGCCCTCCTTTGATAGGTCAAGGGGTCACCACTATGGAAAATCAGTCATTACGTACTGATTGGATAGCAAACAATGCTATCATACCTAACTCTACAGACAGGAATGCACCACTTAGTGTCACATCGTGGGTGTAGCCCGGCAGCCTTGCCGCGCCATTCAGCCACCTTCTCACTTGTCTGCGTGACACGTCTCCTGGACGGGTGTCATTTAGGGGTGATCTTCCTCGGAAATGGCTGCCACGTGCCAAATAACAGCCACTTAATCCCTTGGGGGCTCGACACCGCACCGATAGGTGACTTGCATTGCTGTGAGGTGGAGCGGTGGCTCCTTGGCGGGGTAGTCTGCCCTCGGTGTCCCCGGCAGGCTTGCCAGGGGAGTCTTGAGACTTGTCCTTTGGGTGACAGCGACCCCGCCGGCCTCGCCTGCCCGGCAAGGGAGGTTTTTCCTTAGTGGTATCTTGCTCACTTGGTTGGTCTTGGTCTTCTTGATCTGCCCTTTGATTTCTCAAAGAGCTGTCCCTTCTGCTTGGCCCTGTCTTGGATGTTGCAACCTTGCTCTTGAGCCTGTGTACAGTCTGGGCAACACACGCATGAGGTTTGTTGCACCGACAGATAGGTAGCATGATATTTTCATGTCTTGTCCATTTTTTGATATCTTTGCTATGCTAGATCATTGCATATCCTGGTACACTGCCAGAGGCACTCATATAGAGTAATATTGTTCTAGGTATCGAGTTGTAATTTTTATTTCTTTCGAGTTGTAAGTAAATACAAGTGTGATGATCATCATTATTCATTATTAGAGCATGTCCTAGTGAGGAAAGGATGATGGAGACTATGATTCTCCCACAAGTCGGGATGAGACTCTGGACAAAAAGAAAAAAAGGAAAAAATAAAAAAGTGAGGCCAAAAAGAGCCCAAGAAAAAAAAGGAAAAAAGAAAAGAAAAAGAAAAATGAGAGAAAAAGAGAGAAGGGGCAATGTTACTATCCTTTACCACACTTGTGCTTCAGAGTAGCACCATGTTTTTCATGTAGAGAGTGTCCTATGTAGTCACTTTCATATACTAGTGGGAATTTTTCATTATAGAACTTGGCTTGCATATTCCGATGATGGGCTTCCTCAAATGCCCGAGGTTTTTCATGAGCAAGCAAGTTGGATGCACACCCACTTAGTTTTCATGTTGATCTTTCATACACTTATAGCTCTTAGTGCATCCGTTGCATGGCAATCCCTACTCCTCACATTGATATCAATTGATGGGTGTCTCCATAGCCCGTTGATTAGCCACGTTGATGTGAGACTTCCTTACTTTTTTGTCTTCTCTATGTTTACCCCTATCATCATACTCTATTCCACCCATAGTGCTATGTCCATGGCTTGCGCTCATATATTGTGTGGGGGTTGAAAAAGCTGAAGCGCGTTAAAAAGTATGAACCAATTCACTGGTACAGTGAGGTGCTGTACAAATGGTTTTTAACCCCTTTCCGTGATGACATTTTGAACCGTCGCCTAGTGAGTGTGTGCGATAGTGGGGTCCTTCCGACACGACTCAGAAACCGTCGGGGATGGGCCCTCCAGTCACACATGCTCGGTAAAATGCGGTCGTGTGCGATGGGCGAGCGATCAAATACGATTATACGTACAGTTGTGCTAAAAAAAATACAACTATACAGGCCAAATCGTTTCCAGTCATAAGTACATCCCACACAGTCAATCCCGGCTAAACGTTTCCATTTGTATGTACATTCCACACAATCAATCCAAGGAATACGTTTCCATTAGTATGTACATCCCACACAGTCAATCCAAGAAGTATGTTTCCGTTCGTATATACATCCCACACAGTCACTCCAACGAAAACGTTTCCTTTCACAGGTACATCACACATAATTTTCCCCATTAAATCGTTTGTGATAGCCTTGCCATTACAGACGATACTAACAATTTTATCATTTGCGTTATTGAATGCATCACACACGGTGCGTAGAAGAAATTGTGTGGCATAGGCTGTCCATCACACACACTTTTTATGTGGTAAACGTTTGCGCAAGGTGGCCTAACGTAGACAGTTTTCAAGAGGAAGTCATGTGTGATTGTTCATTGATCCAACACGTTTTATTCCTAGAAACTGTGTGCGTTGTCTAAGGTCATCGCCCACGGTGTTTTCTCAATAACATTTGCAATAGAAAAACCCAATTAGCAAGCTAATTGGCCATTGGCAGGCTAATTGTCCTATTATTAATAATCCATTTATTAATCTAATTGACATTTCATATTAACCACACAATATATTTCATTTTCGTATTAAGGAAGCAGGATTTCATAATTGAAATACATTAGAGTACAACATCATATAGCTTCAGCACTCAGCTACCCCATTAGACAACTGTACCAGCACCAAGTTTCACATGCACCATCTATAACCTTTCAAAATTAGCATGATAGACGATACATAGACAGATGAATCTCATCTGGAAAACTGCTGAAGTGGAAGGCGAATATTAAGCCTTCATTGATGTTCAAGGTCTTTGCAACTTTAGGCCAGTGTGTGTGGATGATTGACCATCCTCGTCCTCTTCAAGAACACTTCAATATTGAACCGTGGGTGTTGTGTGAATACCTTTCTCGCCTCCTAACCATACATGTGGTTTGAGAGGTAACCATCAGTGAACTGCTTTGGAAAGGCCTAAAAACAAGGATGTGCATAAATATATTCTCTAGATTGGAAATGGGGCAAAGGAATAAAAAAGCCAAGGTATAATAGTTAGTACCATCCTGTAGTGAACTGATGTCTTCTTCATTGTGCAGACAAAGATCTTGTTGTTTTTTGTTGCTAATTTCTTTATCCTAACAATCTTTCTTAGTTTCTTGACTTGACTGATATTCATGGATAACTCGTTTCCCCATATGCAAAAAGGGTCGAACAGTGGGTCAAAACCTCTGACAGTAGGACCTACATGTGCAAGACCAAATTGTTAGAAACCTAAATATTAGAATGGTTCCTACAATTGCACAATAATGTGCTATTAGACAAAGGACCATGCATGTGCAAACCTCGATTATAAACCTCAGTGCTTCCCATTGTTTCCCTGCAACACATATAAGGTAGTTAGTGATCATGTTAAGTGAGGGTTCGCATGCTATCAGTAAAATATGTTGATGAAAAATAAGCACATTGCAGATGCATCAGATTAATTCGAGCCACATGGAAAACCCATTTATCCAAACCAAGCATGATTAAGAACTAGTATAGCAATTGTATATGTTTCTCATGTATTAAGTGTAGCCAAATTCGATTTATTCCTCACACGCACAACAATACGAAATTCTACCCACGACAATTGGACATCGCATTGCAGAATTGAACCAAGCAGTTAACTAAACACCATAAAAAATGAACCAAACATTAACAGAGCACCACATTGCACAATATAACATACTCCTAATAGAAGATTAGACAGTTAACCAAACCAAGCATGCTTAACAACTTGGAAATATAGCAATTGTATTTGTTTCTCATGTATTTAGTACAACCAAATTCGATTTATTTCTCACATGGTATACAATAACAAAATGCACCCACAACAATTGAACATTGCATTGCAGAATTGAACCAAACAGTTAACTAAACACCACAACAAATGAACCAAACGTTAGCTGAGCACCACATTGCATAATATATAACATACTAGAAGATCAGACAGTTAACCAAACCAACCATGCTTGACAACTTGGAAATATAGCAATTGTATTTGTTTCTCATGTATTTTGAACAGATAAATTCGATTTATTTCTCACATGGAAGACAATAAAAAATTGCACCCTGAAGAATTGAACATCATATTTGCAGAATTGAACCAAACAGTTAACTGAACACGACAACTAATTAACCAAATAGTTAATAAGTGAGCACCACATTGCACGACATATAGAACATATACACTAGAGCAACAGATTGCATGGTAAAAGTAGATAGGACAATTCACTAGAATTTGTTAAGGAAAGGCAGGAGCAGCACATGCAATGGGTAAACCGAGCATGCTTAACTGGCGTAGCTAGCAAACTGAACATAGGTCCTTATAGTGAGCTAATAAGACAAGCTACTCCTCATCCTCGGAGATATCGATGATGATTGGCTCCTTCAACATGGAAGAGGGCGAGGCCTCCACATCATGGGTGCCCTCGTCGTAGTGGTGAGTTGCCTGAGCCACTCCGGGCACCAACCTGATGTCTCTCGAGTTGAGGTAAGCACGGGCACGCTAAGAAAACACCTTGTAGTCTTCATTGAAGGCACCGATGGTGGCCTCGAGAAAACACCATGAACTATCATTTAAAGCAGCCAACCGCGTCACGGCATTGGCATGTGAGCGCGTCGACGGTGGCCTCGACGGTGAGGTGGTCCTCCAAGATCTGGGGGTTGGCACGAATGGCAGCCATCGTGACCTCATCCGCGCGTGCGGCCGTGATTTGCTTCTCCGCTGCCAAATGTTCCTTGAGCTCCTGACTATACTGCATGCACCATGGCTTAGGGCGGCGCCTATTTGGGGGAGGGGTCAGCGATTTGGGTGGATGGTGTCGTGCTGGCGGTTGGGGCATGTCGGATGTGGAAGGAGGAGGAGGATGGGGGTCGGGTGTGGATTACCTGCCTGGATCGACGAGGCCGAGCAGCGTGAAGGAGGGGCGTCGATGAGGTGCGGTGCTGCAAGCAAGGAGTGAAGGTTTCAACTTGGAAAGGAAGGCGGAAAAGGGGGAAATGTGGCTTTTATTAAGTGGGAGGGGGCGGGAAGGTAGATATTTCCACGGAAGCCGAAAATTTTGGATCGGTGCAACGAAAAAATTGGCGCGCAAAGTGTCATCAGACACGGTCCCTTATTCAGCACTATGTACGATATGTGAACATCACAAACGTTTCATATAGCTTACCCCATGTGTGATGAGTTTAAACGTGCAAATTTTGGTCTGAATATCCCTGGTTATAGTGGTCATCCACGTCATTGCATAATTTGGGCACACAAAGGAGGCTACAGCACACCCACACTTCTTAATCGAGCAAGTTCAGCAATTAAACTGAGCTAGCTGACCCAAACATTAACCTAACAAATTAAAGACCGGCACTCTAAATTAAACAAAGAGTACTACTCCGGCTGGCGCTCGTCGATCTTCGCCGCCTCCTCTATGTCCAGCTTGCGGCCGACGATCTCCTGGGGAAGGGGCTCCATGGCATCAATCGCACCATACTCGGCAAGCATCTCGCCATCCGTGTCCGCCATCTCTTTGGAAAAGGCCGCCATGAGCTAGGCGCGGGCGGCCGCGATCTGGGCTTGTATGGGCTCCGTCGTGGCAAGGTATGCTGCGACTGCTCGAACGCTCTCGGCGATTGCCAACTCTTCGGCCGTGGGTTGCCGACCGTTGTCGCAGAAGCTTTGTTCGATTTGTGTAGTGACCGCCACGAGCTGGGTGCGGGCGGCCTCGACATGGTCGTTGGCGGCCTCCATCAGGGCTAAGGCCACCACTATGGAATGGACAGCTGCTGTGCCGCTCTCGCCAGTTGCTATTCCCGAGGCAGATGTTGCTGCCGCCACCTGAGAAGCAACATCGGCCTTTTGGGCTGCCTTGGCCGCCCGGTCGTAGATTGCGGCCGCTCTAACATGCATGGCGGCTGCGGCTGCGCTCTCGCCGGAGTGGGCCGCCGAAGTTACCCTCACGACGCGGGTCCACGTCCCCATCTTTCACCGACGATGATTGAACAGTGAAATGATATTTGGGGAGCGAGCTAGTGTGCTTGACACACCGGCTATGGACTGTAGCCGACGCATCTTCTCGCGTAAGTCATATGCGTCCTATACTCCGACGGTGCTCCAAGATATTTTGTGCTGCATCTCACACGGTTGGTGATAATAAACTGTGTGAGATCTACTTGATTTTTTGTCTTGATTTGAATTAAATAATGGGGTCACAGCGGCAAAGGAGGGTGTTTGAATTGCTAGAACTTTTATCTGCAGTGAACATGCAACTATAGGTGTGTCGTCAAAAAAATTGGAATTATTCAGGGTTCGTTTGGATATTTTTATACATTAACTTGGTTTTCTAGGCATTTCAGGTGCACAATTCAAAATTAAACTACATGCACATGCTCTGGTGCACCAAAATGGCTTGTAAAATCATATATGTGTCCATGGGTTGATGCTTATGTCCCATGCAAGAAATGGGGATGAATTTCAAACACCACGGCACCATGGCTCTCCGACAAACGTTGAGGTACTTGCTTTTGTAATTCTAGTAAATTCAAAACTCGTCTGAAATTCTTGAACCTTGGCATGCTATCATGGAATGGCATCAACATGCTGGGGTAAAAAGTATTGTCCCATTTGGGGTAGGTTATGGTATAAGCTTCTCACAAACCAGAGCTTCTCACAAGAAGCCTCATGGTTCCGGTAGGGAAACGTGTCACCTTTGTGGATAAAATGATATTCGTCGCCTCTTCTTGCTTTCAAATTTTTTTCTGGTGTCAACATAGAACAACAAGAGTGTCGTGTTAAATTTTGGAATTTTTCGGGGTTCGTTTGGACATTTTTATATGTTAACTAAGTTTTCTAGTCATTTATGTGCATAATTCAAATTTGAACTACATGCACTTGCTCCAGTGCATAAAAATGGGTTGAAAAATCAAATGTGTGTCCTTGGTTGCATACTTAGGTCACATGCAAGAAATGAGAATGAATGTCAAACACCTTGACACTGTCGCTCGGCCGCTAACATTGAGATACATGGTTTGAAAATTCTAGTAAATCAAAAACTCATCTGAAATTCATGAAACTTGACATGATATCATGGAACGGCATCAACATGCCGTGGTAAAAATATTGTCCCATTTGGGGCAGGTTTGGGTATAAGCTTCTTACAAACCAGAGCTTCTCACAACAAGCCTGATGTTTCGGTAGGGAACGTGCCACCTTTGTGGACGAAACGATATCCATTGCCTCTTCTTGCTTTCAAATTTTTTCTAGTGTCAACATAGAACAACAGGAGTGTTGTGTCAATTTTTGGGATTTTTCGTGGTTCGCTTGGACATTTTTATACATTAATTGAGTTTTCTCTACATTTATGTGCATAATTCAAATTTGAACTGCATGCACATGCTCCACTGCATATAAATGGGTTCAAAATTCAAATGTGTGTCCTTGGTTGCATGCTTAGGTCCCATGCAAGAAATGGGATGAATGTCAAACACCTTGCCACCGTCGCTCGTCCACTAATATTGAGATGCATGGTTTTTAAATTCTAGTAAATCGAAAATGCGTCTGAAATTTATGAAACTTGGCATGCTATCATCGAACGACATCAACATGCCGTGGTAAAAATATTGTCCCATTTGAGGCAGGTTTTGGTATAAGCTTCTCACAAACCAGAGCTTCTCACAACAAGCGTCATGGTTACGGTAGGGAACGTTTCACCTTTCTGGATGAAATGATATCCGTTGCCTCTTCTTGATTATAATTTTTTTTCTAGTGTCAACATAGAACAACAGGAGTTTTCTTGTTAAATTTTGAAATTTTTTGGTGTTCGTTTGGACATTTTTATACATTAACTGAGTTTTCTATGCATTTATGTGGATAATTCAAATTTGAACTACAGGCACATGCTCCAGTGCATATAAATTGGTTGAAAAATCAAATATGTGTCCTTGGTTGCATGCTTAGGTCCCATTCAAGAAATGGGAATGAATGTCAAACACCTTGCCATCGTCGCTCGGCCGCAAATATTGAGATACATGGTTTTTAAATTCTAGTAAATCCAAAACTCGTCTGAAATTCATGAAACTTGGCATGCTATCATGGAATGGCATCAACATGGTGTGGTAAAAAATTTGTTCCATTTGGGGCAGGTTTGGTTATAAGCTTATCACATACCAGAGCTTCTGACAACAAGCCTCATTATTCCGGTAGGGAATGTGCCTCCTTGGTGGATGAAACGATATTCGTTGCCTCTTCCTGCTTTCAATTTTTTTTCTAGTGGCAACATAGAGCCACAGGAGTGTCGTGTTAAAATTTGTAATTTCGGGGTTCGTTTGGACATTTTTATACATTAACTGAGTTTTCTAGGCATTTTATGTGCATGATTCAAATTTGAACTGTATGCACATGCTCCAGTGCAGAAAAATAGGTTGACATATCAAATGTGTGTCCTTGGGTGCATGCTTAGGTCCCATGCAAGAAATGGGAATGAATTTCAAACACCAGGGCAATGTTGAGTGCCGGCAAAACGTTGAGATACTTTGTTTTTAAATTCTAGTAAATCCAAAACTCGTCTGAAATTCATGAAACTTGGCATGCTATCATGGAATGCCACCCGACATGCTGTGGTATTTTTCGTGTCCATTTTGAGAGAAGGCACACTCGAATAACAGCCAACGAAGGCATTTTGAAACAAATAGCTGCCACTTTAACATCTCAAGCATTTTGTATAATTTAAATCGTGTGCGTTCTATTAACCATTCACGTGACGCCATGTGTCACTCTTTTAATGGCTAGGAGGTGCCGTGCGGACAACTGCTTGACTGAACGGGAGGCATGCGAGCGCAGTCAGCTGCGCAGGCTGACCGAGAGGCGTGCAAGCTATCCTCCAATGCGCAGGCTCACCGGGAAGCGTGTGAGCTGTACGCTGCGCATGTCGGCATTCTGGGAACCAGGGTACCCAGACCTGCTTACTTGCGGCCCATGGCATGGCTTCATTGATGGCCTAGAATGGCCCACCTACGAAAGCCATCAAGACAAGAACCTCGCGAGGGGCCAAGCCTCGTGAGGCAGACGACGCCAAGACCTCCTGAGGGAGCGGTCTCCCCAGGCTACCTCCTGATGAGCGGAGATTCCTATGCAGGTGCCCAACCTCCTGAGGCTGTGATGACGCAAGCCGAGACAACCAAGGCCAGGCGGGCGCCAGCGGGCGCAGAGAAGACAGTTTCCCCTTTGGTGCTAAGGAGGCAAGCGCAGGTGTGGGTTCCCGAGGAATCAGGCAAAGGTTTCCATTCCGGTGCAATGAGACCAAGACCGCCAGGACGGCAGGATGGATGTCATCGCTGAGCCCACCACGGCGTCACAAGTAGAAGCTTTGCAGGCGAAGACCACCTTTCGTCAGGATAAGATGTACTACTTGTCCCCTTTCAAATTGGCCGTTGTGGAATCCCTTCCCGCCTATGTTTTGGGGGAAGAGAACCAAGGCCACTAGATATATAGGTTAGCCACCACCATAGAGGGCTCTTGATTCACTCTCACCCCAGAGCAGACCTCGCGACGTTGTTCATCCCTTGTACTTGTTCATCCTCAGCCCCCCGTGAGTCAAATCCACCACAAAGCAGGAGTAGGGTCTTACACCGCAAGGTGGCCCGAACCTGGGTAAACTGCCGTGTTCAACTTCTTCCTCGTCCATCGAGCTAGGTTGTAGGGCGACGGGTTCGTTGGTTGGATAGGTTGAGTTCTTCACACAGGCCCCAGAGTTCGAACCTTTCTTGGGTCTGCGGAGTCCTGAATCCAACAATGCAGGCTTACTAAGAAGCGAGCCCTTTGACTTCCATGGCCGCCCGCATTGCTCACATCCTCTCCATTAATGGCGCCCGAGCCGCTGTTTAATACGGGCGGCCTTATTGTTCGCCTCTCATTCCCGACCCATAGACCTCCACCAACGCCATGGCTCAGAAGGATCATCTGCCACTAGTCTTCTAATTTGGTGAAGTCGACTCCAAGCCGGATGAGATAGAAAATAAGGAGGAATGGGGCCTCATGGACATGGCCCTGAATGAGCTGGCCGCGGTGGTTGCTGCCCCCGCGCCCGTCCTAGCTCGCATCCCCGCACCCGCACCCACACCAGCGACCATCCCCGTAGCATTGATGGGCTGGTCGCCGAGCACTATCGCAGAGCTGGAAGCCATGGGTGTCAGCGAGGTCTCCACAGACCCGCACGAGCTCGTGTACATGCCAGCGCCAGCGCCCGTGCCCGTGCCCATGCGCGCCCCTGCACATACAGCGGTGTCGGTCCCCGTGTGTTTGCATGCACCCGCCGCGCCCGTGCCCGTGCTCGCGCCCCCCTCAGCGGCATGGGACGCCGTCGTCGACCGCTACCTCGCAGCGCCGTGAGTTGCCGTCCTCCCGCGCCCCGCCCGTCAGTCACACGACGACATGATGTTAGATTTCCATGTGAAGAACATTCTTTGCTGCCTTGAAGGCTTCAACAACGGCGTCCTGGAGGACGATAACGACAACGCCGGCGCGGCACGCCGCCTCCGCCGCCGCCGGAATTAGTTTTTTTGGGTTTAATACTATATCTCAATCATATGAATATAAATTCACAGTGTGACTGAATGAAAGATATGGTTTGAACGAACTTGCATTTTTCTCTCTGAATGTACAGACTTATCAAATGATTTTCTTTAAAAAAATGTCAATGGTTTTTAAATATAAAACACTCATCGCAAACGTTTTAGATAGAACACCCGTATGCAAACCGACAACTTCCCCAGGAAGCCAAGGGAAAATGTGCCGAGCAGGATTTGTGCGGTTTTGATCGCAAACGTTTTAGATAGAACACCCGTATGCAAACCGACAGCTTCCCCAGTAAGCCAAGGGAAAATGTGTCGAGCAGGATTTGTGCAACTCTTCATCGCAAACGTTTTAGATAGAACACCCGTATGCAAAGTGAGAGCTATGGTCTTCCCCAGTAAGCCAAGGGAAAATTCGCCGCGCAGGATTTGTGCATCTCTTCAATGCAAACGGTTCAGAGTGAATACGGTATGCAAAGCGAGACTTCACCTCTAAGCCAAGAGAAAATCTGTCACGCAGGATTTGTACATCCCTTCAACGCAAACGGTTTTTTCGGATGGTCCGTGTGCAACCACGTACAGACAATTTGACAGATTTGCATTTGCATCTGTCATATTGGGTATATTGTGATTTGTCAAACTGGAATGACTGACATTTGTTGATCTAGTAACATTGCCCTTTGTCAACCTTGTAACCCTGCCATTTGTCAAAATATGCAGCTAAAAATCACTAGCACTATCTAATTTTGCAACTGAAATTCAGTAAGCATAGATTTCATTCATAGATTAAGCAGTCGTTCTTTATACAAACAGTTCAACTTGACAGCTGAACCGACCAAACTTTTCCCCAATTATTGCCAACCACGTACTGAAATAGCTAGTTCAACTATATATACTAGCTAATTTTAAGTACGTAGTACAGTTCAACCACATCTATAGTCAGATGAACTGAACAAAATAGCCCCTAAATACTACTACTACAGAGGGGCTTCGTACTACTTCGGGCAGCCTCTCCTCTGCCTAGCGTGCTCAGTAAGAGGCAGAGGAGGAGGAGCCTACCGATGAGCTGGACAACTGTAATACAGTGCCTGCCGCTGCTGCACCTTCAGTGACGCTCACCTCGAACGCCCTTTACTGCTCCAGACGACCCTCTCGAAGCGGCAGGACTCCTCGTAGATCTCCTGATTCCTCGCCTCTACGGCAGCATGTGTTGTGGCCACGGTGGCGGTAAGGCTCTTTGCGTGCTCGATGAGGCACTCCTCCTCCCGCAGGAATTCGATGTAGCGCGCAAGGTCGCTGACGCACGTGCGGGCCTCCAGCTTCGCCTCCCGCCTTCGGGCGGCGGTGGCGGAGCGGGTGATGACCTCGGCGGTCGATGGTGGGCTGGCGGCCGGCGATGGGGTGGTAGCCACGAACACCACCTCCTACCTTCGGGCCGTGGTGGCAGAGTAGGTGATGGCCACGGTGGCCGACAGTGGGGTGGCGGCCACAATCGCGACCTCCTGCCTTCGGGCCACGGCGGCGGAGCGGGCAATGGCCGTAGCTTTTGACGGTGGTGTGGAGGCCACGGCAATAGATGGTGGGGTGGCGGCAACAGCGGCCGGCAACAGCTACGGACGGGCAGCGGTGGTGGAGCGTGTGGTGGGTGTTCCACGCACACCCAACAGGGATGCCACACGCACTACACTACACCGGGGACTGCGCTGCTGCCGCGGTGTAGCCTCTCAGTTGGAGCTGAACTCTGATGATGGCCAGTGGCTGAGCGACGACGACGAACCGGTGCCATTGGCAATTGTTGGAGAAGACGACGAGATAAGCTATTGGGAGGGAGGGGAAAATGCAACGCAGGACTTGCCGGCCGTGAGGGTTTATATAGCAGGCCGGTAAGCATTGGGATTTTGGGGGATTTCACCGAGTCGGGTGGGAAGCTTGCGCGGGAACCTGCACGGTTGTGCGGGAACGGGCTCACCGATGATTGATTGGCGCCACTTCGAGACACCGTTTGACCAAAAGAATGCCCCCGCGCGATGCTCAAGCTTGCGCTCGAAGCTGTTTGCGGTAGCAGGGTGACAAGACGTGCGAGAAGAGGACGAAAGGACACGTACACATACGGTTAATAAAAAAACGATTGCGATTTAATTACCTACAACCCCCATCCTGGTTTATAAGTCATCTTTGTATTTTTGTGCCAAATTTTGACTAGACATTTAAGTAAAAAAATACGAATGCATGTCGCCAAAGATTATATCATTGGATTCGTATTTGAACATGCATTAACATTTTGTTAGTTAAATTTAAGGTCAAAATATGGCACATAATATAAAGGGGACTAATAGACCAAGATGGACGTAGTAGCACACGTCTGCTCTCTACACAACATTGCAACTGCCGGCCGGCTTGTAGACAACCATTCCCTGTGAGTTCAACTGCTCTATGCGTGTGGTTGCTCGCGGTTGAGGTGGCCGCGGCGCGCTCTGCTCGCGTCCCGCTGCGCGTGCTCTGCCCTCGTCCCTGCACGCGCGCTGCCAGTGTTTGGGGACAGCGCACGATCATGTACGTTCGTGCTGCCATTATGATGCGGTTGCGCCGGGCGAGGCGCCACGATGCAGTTACCCGCTGCAAAAGCTGCCATGCAGACGCGCCGAGAATCCAGGCCGCCCGGCCCCCATTTATTCCTGCGGCCATTTACCTTCATCTCTCACGCCACACGACACAATAAGCACACCCATGATGACACATATAGAGAGGACATCCAGCGGTTCCAATGGCGCTCCCCATGGCTTCAATTGCGCTCCTAGCGGCCGCCGACGACAACGGGGGGCAGTTCACCACGCATCACGTAGTGGACACCCATGTGAGGGGGAAGGCCCTCTCGATGGTGTATACGAACGAGCCGGTCTCGGTGGAGAGCTCCATCCAAACTATGGAGCAGTTGCTTGATGAGGACAAGTACCAAGTGGTCGGCTTCGACCTCGACTTCACCAGGGGTCGTGCCGGGCACGATCAGAAGGTTGTCGTCGCCCAGTTGTGCATGCGACATGACATCCTCGTCTACCACTACCACCTGGCCACAAGGCCTTGTGAGCGTTTCTCCAGGTTTATCAACAGCTCCGAGTATAGTTTCGCTACGGTGGACACCACAAACGATCTAAAAGTGCTCAAGGTTTCGGGCTTGACCTGCCAGAATCTTGTCAACATCCATGACCACTACAAGGTCTGGGGCAGCGACAACAACAAACAGAACTCCCTGGTTGACCTCGCCTCGGCCATCATCGACCCCTACTACATGAAGAACACGTTAACTACACAGCCAAGGACGCGTACACAAGATACGAGATGTACAGGCGGATCGTTGACCTGAGGAAGTGTCTTCTTCCTGCCCCAGACGAGGGATCGAGCCACAGAGCAGTGGCGGGAGCGTCACAAGAAGTAGATGACTAGACGATCATTTCTCCTAGTTTAGAATGCATGCAATTGTTTATTGAGGTGTGTGCGAATGATCTGTATAGTGACTTATGTAATTGGATGTTTATTTCAGTTATATATATATACATATGTTATTCTTCTGTAGACAGAGCAAATCACACGGCTTATTAGCAGCAATCATCTGTGTTATTATTGGTCTTCACACACATTTCTGATTACGGACCTGTTTGCCGCGTATCACACACATCTTGTTCAGTTGAACTATTTCTGTTATCTTGGCTCATCGCAAACAGTTCATCGGAGTGAACTATATGCCCTCCGTCGCACACACCATGATCTGGCTGACCGTTTCTATTGTGTTGCCTAATCACACATAGTTCATCCTAGTGAACTGTTTGTCGTATATCACACACACCCTCATCTGGCTGCCCGTTTCTGTTGTTGTGCCCCATCACAAATAGTTCTGCTGGATTAACCGTTTTCCACGCATCGCACACGCAACTCTAATCTGAATCGTGTTTGATGTCACCGCCATCAGAAACTTTTTGTATCTTTTTTGACGGTTTTATTACATCATCTTTTGTGATTAATGCATTGCACACAGTTTCGTTGAAGGGTCTCTGATTGGACTGTCGCGTTTGGACCAACCTGCAGTAGTGATTGCTCGGCTTGTCATCGGGGTTGTGCATGATAAATACTTTGTGTTAAGAAGATGGAGGATGAGAAGACTATATGATTTTGTAGGGATAGCGTTCTTTAGCATTGATATTTTGAAATTCATGATTGTTTGCTGGGATGCCTGAGTATTGATGTCTTTATGTCAAATTATAGACTATTGCTTTAAATCACGTGCGTCTTAATATTCATGCCATGATTAGATTATATGATCAAGATTATGCTAGGTAGCATTCCACATGAAAAATTATCTTTTTTATCATTTACCTACTCGAGGATGAGCAGGAATTAAGCTTGGGGATGCTGATATGTCTCCGTCGTATCTATAATTTTTTATTGTTCCATGCCAATATTATACAACTTTCAGATACTTTTGGCAACAGTTTATATGATTTATTGGACTAACATATTGATCCAGTGCCCAGTGCCAGTTCCTGTTTGTTGCATGTTTTTTGTTTCAAAGAATATCCATATCAAACAAAGTCCAAACGCGATAAAAATTTATGGAGAATTATTTTGGAATATATGTGATTTTTGGGAGGTGGAATCAACGCAAACGGAGGCCCACGGCCTCCACTAACCACCAGGGCACGGCCTGCCCCCCTAGCGCGGTGGTGCCTAGTGGGCACCCCGTAAGTTGGTTGGGGCTCTCCTTCGGCTGCAAGGAAGCTTATATGCAGGAAAAAATCGTGTTAAAATTTCAACGCAATCGGAGTTACGGATCTCCGAATATTTAAGAAATGGTTTTTGGTCAGAAAACAGGTACGCAAAACAAAAGAGAACAGAGAGATAGATCCAATCTAGGAGGGGCTCTTGCCCCTCTGCCACCATTGAGGCCATGGACCAGATGGGAAACCCTCCTCCCATCTAGGGGGGAGGTCAAGGAAGAAGAAGAAGGAGGGGGGCTCTCTCCCCCTCTATCCTGGTGGCGCCGGAGTGCCGCCGGGGCAAGGATCGTGTTGGCGTTCTGGGAACCAGGGTACCCAGACTTGCCTGCCTGCGGCCCATGGCATGGCTCCATTAACGGCCTGGTACAGCCCGTCTACAAGACTATCAAGACAAGACCCTCACGAGGGCCAAGCCTCGCGAGGGGGATGACACCAAGACCTCCCGAGGGAGCGGCCTCCCCAGGCGGCCTTCTGAGGAGCGGGGATTTCTATGCAGGTACCCAGCCTCATGAGGCTACCATGATGCAAGCCATGACGACCAAGGCAGGCAGGCGCCAGCGGGCGCAGAGGAGGCAGTTTCCTCTTTGGTGCTAAGGAGGCAAGGACAGACGTGGGTTCCCAAGGAATCTGGCAAAGGTTTCCATTCCGGTGCAACGAGACCAAGACCGCCAGGACGGTAGGACGGATGTCATCGCCGAGCCCACCGCTGTGTCACGACCAGAAGCTTTGCAGGCGAAGACCACCTGTCGTCAGGATAAGATGTAATACTTGTCCCCTTTCAAATTGGCCACTGTGGGATCCCTTCCCGCCTACGTTTTAGGGGAAGAGGACCAACGCCACTATAAATATAGGTTAGCCACCACTGTGGATCGGATCGGAACCTGGTCGACTGATTCCCTCACCCATAGTCCTCACAAGGTTATTCATCCCTTTTACTAGTTCATCCTCAGCCCCTCGAGAGGCCAATCCACCATAAAGTAGGAGTAGGGTCTTACACCGCAAGGTGGCCCGAACCTGGGTAAACTGCCGTGTTCATCTTCTTCCTTGTTCGTGTGCATCGAGCTAGGCCATAGGGCGATGAGCTGGTTGGCTGGATAGGCTGAGTCCTTCGCACATGCCCCAGAGTTCAGACCTTTCTTGGGTCTGCGGAGCCTTGAATCCGACATTTGGCGCGCCAGGTAGGGGCATGTCGAAGCCTCTCCTCCACCGTTCATTCTGCCTCCGTTCTGTCGCTCCTATGGCCGACGCTCGCCGTGTTCGTGCCGAGCGCCGGGCCGCTCGCATCACCCAGACGGTGCCTGTGGGCAACGGCGCTCCTCGCCGCTCTGCCTCCCCGGTAGCTAACGCCGCCACTGACCCTGCTGCTCGTGAACAGCAGGATTCGTCGCTGCCACCGTCCGTGTGGCACGACGGCCGTACCGCGACTTCATCACCCACTCCAGCCACGGCGTCATCTTCTCATGTTCGTCGCGGGCCAGCAAACGCGTAGGCTGCCCTGCTCATGGCGCGAGAGCTTCTGCGTCATCGCCCGGCCAACGACCTCTATGACGACTGGCTCGGCCGCATCGCCGAGCTCGTCAATGCTGCCGATGAGGCCCCTGCACCATCCCGTTCGCCCTGTCCCCCGCCGTCCCTGGCGGGCGATGTGGCTCTCGGTGCACCTCCTCCTCCTCCTCCTCTGCACGGTGCAGACCCCGAGCCCAGGCGAGAGGCACCCCAACATGACCTGCCATGTAGGGCGCCGGCGCGCTATGAAGAAAGCTGCCAGGTGGTGCAGCGGCCCCAAGGAGAAGCGCATGCGCTTCCAGCGCCGCTGCGTCAAGACCGCGTGCAGCTGAAGGCGGTAGCACGCGGGCGCCAAGATCAAGCTCCCCCATGCGATCGGCACCTGTGAGTGTGGCAGGCTGCCGTGCTTTCACCCCGGAGCTGTGCCGCATCGTCTGGCCCGGCAGGTTCAAGCCAGATCTGCCTCCACGCTACGACGGCACCCCCGGCCCCGCTGAGTTCCTCCAGCTCTACGAGCTGAGCATCGAGGCGGCAAACGACAATGACAAGGTCATGGCGAACTGGTTCCCCATGTCCCTCAAGGATGGCGCGCGTTCTTGGCTCCTGAACCTCCCGGTGGGGTCGATCTCCTCCTAGGACGAGCTACGCGAGCGCTTCATCGCCAACTTCCAGGGCACTCGTGACCGCGCTCCTGCAGCAGGCGACCTGCGGCGCATAAAGCAGCAGCCGGGCGAGACCTTGCACAAGTACATACAGCGCTTCATGAACATTCGCCTAAAGATCCCGAAGGTGTCGGACGAGGCCATCATCACGGAGTTCTCGAATGATGTCCGGGACGTCAAGATGAATGAGGAGCTCGCCATCCATGAGGACTTGTGTTCGGCTCTAGAGATGTTCAACATGGCAACCAGATGTGCGAGGGCCGAGGAAGGTCGCCTCTCCCTCCTGGAGCTTCCGGAGGTCGATCCTGAAGACAAGAAGGCCAAGGCATAAGGGTCCCGCCATGCTGGCCGCGGAGGCCGAGATGAAGCGTGGCCGTGACCATGATGAGCCTCCCAGGGGCAACCACCCGTTCTGTGTCTTCCACAACGTCCACAGCCACAACACCAACGACTGCCAGGAGCTCAGGGCAATCTGCGATGGGCGCTTTGGCCGCCGCCCCGAGCACTGCGACCGCGGCTACGGCCGCGGAGGAGGCCGCGGTGGAGGCCGCTGGGACAACCGAGACCCCCGCCAGGACTGGCGCGACCAACCCCGTGAGGACCGCTGGCAGGGCCAGCCTCGTGAGGGCCCTTGGCGGGATCAGCCTCGTGAGGATCGCCCCCAGGGCAATGCTGGCCTCTCTCCACTGCCGCCAAGGAGAAACGACAACAACCGCCAAGATGATGGGGCTGGGGGCTTCCAAGAGCCTCGCGCGATCGCCTGCATCCTGGCTGGCGCTCAGGCTCCTGCCTCTCATATCATCTTCAAGCAGCTCACTCGTGAGGTGAACGCGGCCCTCCCCAAGCTTGAGGCGTCGCGCCCCCTCAGGTGGTCCAAGCACGCCATCACCTTTGACTCCATGGACCAGCTCAAGTGCTCAGCCACCGTCGGCGCGCTCCCAATGCTCTGCATGCCAACCATCAGCAACGTCCTTGTCACCAAGACCCTCATCGACGGTGGTGCAGGGCTCAACATTCTCTCTGTCGAGACGTTTGAGACGCTCCAAGTACCATATGACCAGCTTCTGCCTACCAAGCCTTTCTCAGGGGTGACCGATGGCTCCACCATCCCCATAGGGTAGATCCGCCTCCCTGTCACCTTCGGCAAGCGCGACAACTACCACACCGAGCTCATCGACTTCGACATCGCCCACATCCACCTCCCGTACAATGCCATCCTCGGGTATCCGGCCCTCGCCAAGTTCATGGCAGCAACTCACCACGGCTACAATATCCTCAAGATGCCAAGAAGTGGCGGCATCATCATGGTCGCCTGTGACAAAAAGGATGCGGTGTGCTCCCTCGAGCGCGCCTACCAGTCCATGGCAGTCGAGAACTCAGATGGCGAGGGTGCCATCTTGCCTCCTGAGGCCATCCCCAAGAAGAAGAAGAAGCAGCTCCTCCCAAAGGGCCGTCAGGAGGCTGGGGCACCCGACGGTCGTGCCTCAGGCCCCGCGCCCTCTACTGGGGCGTCTTTCCCTCTCGCATAGGGAGGCGCGCCCGGTGCCCCCCTCAGGATGGGCTCGGGGACTCTCCTCTGGAGGGCCTCTGGCCTGACCAGCGTCACGAGGGAGGCATTTGGGGACCACGTGGAGGCATGCTTCGGCGCACGCCTCCGTGAGCAAGGCGCCGGGCGCTCAGGAGTTCATCACCAAGGCAATCGAGGAGCTTCAGGAGGCACGAGCCATTCATGGCGAGCGTCGCCCCACGCCATCCAGTGCAGCTGCCACCCATGACATGGGTGTCGAACTGCGCGTCTGCGTCAACATCCTAGTCCTCAACAGGGCTGCTTCGCAGGACCTCTTCTGGCCGTCCCACATTGGCCGGAGCGGGGGCTACCCCTGCAGCTACATCCGCATGCCGCTCGGCCTGCTGAACGTGGCCGCCTCGTACCAGCGCCTCATGCAGGGAGCCTTGGCGGCTCACGAGGCCAGGTGCCAGGCGGTCCTGACCGAGGAGGTGACGGACCCTCGCGAGCTCCCCCAGACCTCCGGAGCCTCCCGGGACTCAGGAGCCGGTCGGCTCGTGAGGAGCGATCTCTAGAGCGTGCATCTTCAGCTACTCCAATGCTTCTACAACGATCGTCCCAGGTGACTTTTTGGTTTGTTCAACTGAAGGCGCCCCTTGGGCTGCATCATCCTCAGGCTGCTAGGGCCCGACCCCCAGCTGTATCGTTTTGCGCATGTATCTGAACTGGCATTGCCTTCATGAGTTTCCTAAGTATCTCTACTGCCTGTCCGGTGCTTCGTCACTATGATGTCGCTGCGCCCTCGCGAACCCACCTGCAACCACCTCATGATTAAGGACTGGCACGGCGTCTGTGCTCGGGTTCGTCCCTGCAGCGTCGACAAACCCAAGTGACCGAGCTCTGTCCCGCGGGCCACCTCCCGTGCGCATCACCTCCCATGGTCCTTGGTGCCTTGTTCTCGCATGAGCTAATCGCGTGTGGGCAAGTGCGGGCGCACGGCCCGGTTCATACAACCGCAGTTCGGCGCTTCGCCGCTGTTGGAGCCGTGCGCCGGCTGTTTTTCCGTGGGATCGTTGCATGAGAAGACTTGGCATGGCGTCTGTGCTCCGGTCCGTCCCTGCAGTGTCGATAAAACCAATGGATGAGCTTTGTCTGGTGGGCCGGCCCCGTTCACGTCACCTCCTGGGGTCATTGGTGTCCGGCTTCTCATGCAATAAACTCCGGAGGGGCATTCGGCGCAGGACCCCCCATCGCCGCGCGGGTTTGTTACGCGTGCCCCGTGCCGCGAAAATCAGGCACAACCCGCCTTGAGGTGGGGCCTCGTGAGTCCCGCGCTGGCTCATGAGTGCCCAGATACACCTCCTCCAGTTCTGCCGTGCTAGCCACGCGTACGAACAGGGCTGTACATGCCCCGGAGTCTCCCCCAGCGGGAACTCCCACCCACGTACCAGTGGAATCCCCATGCTCCGCGCTAGTGGATGACACGATCGAGGAGCGACTATGCCCACACACCAGTGGAAGCCCCATGCTCCGCGCTGGCGGACGACACAGTCGAGGAGCGACTATGCCCACGATAAAGTTGAAGCACCATGCTCCATGCTAGTGAATAAACAACTAAGGGCGCTCTCGCGGCCGCACCAACCTCAGGATAGCCTCTCGACTCTACGAAGGCAACACCCCACAGCTTCCGCCTCAAGATGATCGCGCGAGGGGGCTGGACACGGGGGCTATGCTCAGGCCCCGCCTGGCACACGCTACCATACCAGGTCCAGGCACCTGGTCTTCTCGTGTTCCTCCTAGGCGAAAGCTGGTGGTCAAAGGTATGAGGGCTGCTCACATGTCAAGGGGGACCTCCTGAGCATCGCGACTCAGGGGCCTCACTGGTCACGTAGCCCCTCGCCTCTTGGTGTTGTCCTGGTGATCCGAGCACCCCAACGGTGGTCGAGGTATGCGCGTGGCTGGGCCCTGCCGACACAGAGCGCGAAGTCCTACACCCCAGCGTCCACGTTTCCTTCATGAGGGCTGCTCGCACGTCAAGGGGGACCTCCTGAGCATCGCGACTCAGGGGCCTCACTAGTCACGTAGCTCCTTGCCCCTTGGTGTCATCCTGGTGATCCGGACGCCCCAACGACGGTCGAGGTATGCGCGGGGCTGGGCCCTATCAACGCAGAGCACAAAAGCACGCATGAAGGAAACTTGGCACAATAAGGAAACCACGGGGTCCTAATAATTATTACAAGCACAGATTGTTCCACAAGCTTAAACAGAAGTCTTACGCCTCCACGAGGCACGGGTAAATGTTGCAGGGTAAAACTAAGAAGGAACGCCACTGCCGCCACCTGCCCCGCTCGTTGGAAGCCCCTCGTCGACAATGCTGCCACCGTCCTCACCGCTTTCGACTTCTGCTGCTGGAGCCTCAGAGATGGGAACGTAGAGGAACTTCCCTAGCAGCGTGTCCACCTGGTCCCTCACGGCCTCTGCGGCAGCATCGCGTGACTCGAGTGCCACCGGGTCGATCAAGGCGTTGAGGCCGAAGCCGGGGTCCTGGAGGTAGAGGTGGCTGAAGACGCGCGTCGCGGCCGCGGTGAAGAGCGAGCCGCACTCCACCTCCAGGAAGGAGTCCACCTCAGCGGCGGTACCCTTGAGCGCCTCGGGAAGCTTGGGGAGGAGCCCTGCAAGACCGTCTTCAGGAATCACCAGTGGCTCTTTGTACCCTCCCCCGTGGATGGAGCGCAGTGCCTTGCGGAACCCGAGCTCGAGGGCCAGGAAGGTTTCGCGGTCCGTGGCCGCCTTCTTCTCCATGGCAACGAGGGCTTTCTCCCTGACCTCCAGCTGGGTTGCCGCCTCGGAGGTGTGCTTGGCATGGGATTCCTGGGCGTCGGCCACCTCCTTCTTCAGCGCGGCAAGGCGGCCGCGCGCCGCGGCTTGGTCGATGGCCACCTTGTCCAGCTCGGCGTCGCGATTGGCGAGCTTCGCTTCGCGGCCCTTCAGGTCCTCCTCCTGCTGCTGAAGCCTTTGGCTGCGCGAGGCTTGTTCCTCCTGAAGGGCCTTCAGCTTGGTCTCCGCCTCGGCGTGGTGCTCTTTGGTTGACGTGGCACTCGCCAACGCTGCATCACGAGCCTCCTTGGCTTCAGTGGCCTCCATCTTGCTCTTGGCGGCAGCAGCCTCGGCCCGACCCCAGGCCGTCTTGATGGACGTGTCGGCCTGGAGCCAGCCACTCTTTTCTCGTGCAAGTCGCTTGCATGTTAAAGGGGGGCCCTTGAGCATCATGCCTCAGGGGCTCCTACCGGCTCTCGAGCCCTCACCCCCTGGCCTTGACCACAACATCGCGACCTGACATACCAGTGGCGGTCGAGCCTCGCTCGAGAGCCAGGTCCCGAGGACGTAGAGCACCCTGACGAGCGGGAGAGATGGAGTCGATAGGAGCCCTGCGGGGGCGGGGGCGCCATCAGGAGAAGGGCGCAGCCTAACGTCACACAAGAAGCTCACCCTCGCGACAAGGAAACCACCGAAGGCTCGCCAAGATAAGTCACTTCGCACACCCGGGCACGAACCCCATAATTGGTGTTTCATCCCTCATGATTTCGCTCGGGCAAGGGAACTCCCCTTTCAGTCCTTCAGGAGCTACTTGTGCGCCAAAGGGGACCTCCTGAGCATCGTGCCTCGGGGGCTCTTACCGGACCTCGGGCCACTCACCTCCTGGCCTTGACCACGGCATCACGACCCGACATACCAAGGATGGCCGAAGCTTGCCTGGGGACTGGGTCCTGTTAGCGTAGAGCACTAAGCTACCGCGAGAATAAAAAGGTGGAACCGTGCCCAAGCAAGAGACACAAACACAGTATAAATTGGGGGCACTGACATTAAGGCAAAAAGTGCCCCAATCTTTACACACTCCCACGGGGCCCTTCATGATTTTTGCGCAGGAATGAAACGAAAGGAAAGGACCTCCTGAGGATCGCGACCCGGGCAGTGTCACCCATGATGCATGGCCGGTGCCATTCCTCCCTCAAGCCTGAGCGTGGCGACGTGGCGGCTCATAGCTGTCGTCGTCGCTTAAGCCTGGTTTGGAGGAGGCGTCGCTGCTGCTAGAGGAATCGCGGACAAGGCCAAGGGCAAGTTCACCGCAAGGGGCCTCGCCGATTTGCCGGCCTGTGAGGGGGTCACCATCTCGATCGCCTCCCCTGGGGCAGCACTCCAGACGTTGGCCGTCCCCTCCGAAGACCTTGAAGAAGAGCGTCGACACCCCGTCGTACTCAAAGTGGATGGCGTGCCTCCCCTCCGAGTTGCAGGCACGGGCCATCGCGCCCCATCCCCGGGTCATGAAGACATCACCGGAGTCGACGGCCTTGACCTCCGCCTCTAAAGCTTGGCTGCAGCAGCCATCGTGTTGCAGCCACAACTCGACGGGTCCCTTCTACGGTATCTCCCCCTCCTGGGACTGCGGGAGCCGGATCCATGTGCACGGCGGTGTCGCTGCCCACACCACGAACTCTTGGGCTGTGCCACCAGCAGGGGCCTGCAGGCAAGGTGATCATGCGGTCTCTGCTTGTCCCCCTTCCCGGCTTCGTCCTCCGCGAGTCCTGCGGCCGCTATCACGAGCGGGACCTTGTGCACGGATGTCTGCACTAATGGGGAAACCCAGCGGGGTGTGTTCGTGCCAAGGATGCATGGCCATGGGTGCTGCGGCGGTCTCGCGGGGGCAACTGCGCCTTTTCTTCGGCGGGAGCAACTCCAGTTCTACCAGAGGGGTTTTTCCCTTCTCGGCGGCCGAGAACCTCCTCACTGGCGCCATGGATGCTCTAGCGAGATGGCGACACGGCGAACAAGAAGAAGGAGCGAGCAGCAAGAAGATGAAGATGGGCTGGGGGCTCCGCCCCCCCCCTTTCCCCATTTATAGGAGGGGAAGGCTAACCGGCGGCCTCTCACGTTCGAAGTCATGATGGCCCATCTGCATGCATCAGGCAGTTGTCAAGTCCGAGTAGTTGCCGAGGCGTCATGGGAAGCAGAGGCGCCCACGTCCCATCAAGCA
Organism: Thinopyrum elongatum; assembly: GCA_011799875.1. NCBI lineage: Eukaryota > Viridiplantae > Streptophyta > Magnoliopsida > Poales > Poaceae > Thinopyrum > Thinopyrum elongatum. The sequence continues at coordinate 463,943,431 of CM022303.1, forward strand.
CCACGCGTCAGCCTGGCCCGCAGGCGATCGGGGCCCGCGGCGCTTCGCCCTTGCCCTTTGGCTTCGCCTCGAAGCCAAGTCCGAGCGCGCCTTGGGCCCGGGGGCTACTGTCGGCGTTCTGGGAACCAGGGTACCCAGACTCGCCTGCCTGTGGCCCACGGCGTGGCTCCATCGACGGCCTGGTACGGACCATCTACAAGACTATCAAGACAAGACCCTCGCGAGGGGCCAAACCTCGCGAGGGGGACGACAGCAAGACCTCCCGAGGGAGTGGCCTCCCCAGATGGCCTCCTGAGGAGCGGAGATTTCTATGTAGGTACCCAGCCTCATGAGGCTACCATGATGCAAGCCATGACAACCAAGGCAGGTGGGCTCTAGCGGGCGCAGAGGAGGCAGTTTCCTCTTTGGTGCTAAGGAGGCAAGGACATACGTGGGTTCCCAAGGAATCTGGCAAAGGTTTCCATTCCGGTGCAACCAGACCAAGACCGCCAGGACAGCAGGGCGGATGTCATCGCCGAGCCCGCCGCTGCGTCATGACCAGAAGCTTTGCAGGCGAAGACCACCTTTCATCAGGATAAGATGTGCTACTTGTCCCATTTCAAATTGGCCACTGTGGGATCCCTTCCCTCCTACGTTTTGGGGGAAGAGGACCAAGGCCACTATAAATATAGGTTAGCCACCACCGTGGATCGGATCGGAACCTGGTCGACTGATTCCCTCACCCATAGACCTCACGAGGTTATTCATCCCTTGTACTAGTTCATCCTCAGCCCCTCGAGAGGCCAATTCACCACAAAGCAGGAGTAGGGTCTTACACCGCAAGGTGGCCCGAACCTGGGTAAACTGCCGTGTTCATCTTCTTCCTTGTTCGTGTGCATCGAGCTAGGCCGTAGGGCGACGAGATGGTTGGCTGGATAGGCTGAGTCCTTCGCACATGCCCCAGAGTTCGAACCTTTCTTGGGTCTGCGGAGCCCTGAATCCGATAGATCGTGATGATGATCTACATCAACAACCTTGCTACCATCAACACCAACATTCTCCCCATCTATGCAGCAGTGTAACATCCCGCTGCAATTCTCTACTTAAACATGGTGCTCAACACTATATATTATTATCCAATGATATGTGGTTATCCTATGATGTTTGAGTAGATATGTTTTGTCCTATGGGATGACTGATGATCATGATTCGTTTGAGTTGTATATTTTATTTTGGTGCTGTCCTATGGTGCCCTCTGTGTCGCGCAAATGTGAGGCATCCCCGCTGTTGGGTGTTGCAATACGTTCATGATTTGCTTATGGTGGGTGGCGTGAGTGACTGAAACACATACCCGAGTAAGTGGGTTGTTGCGTATGGGAGTAAAGAGGACTTGATACTTAATGCTATCGTTGGGTTTTACCTTAATAATCTTTGGTAGTTGCGGATGCTTGCTAGAGTTACAATCATAAGTGCATATGATCCAAGTACGGAAAGTATGTTAGCTCATGCCTCTCCCTCATATAAAATTGCAATAATGATTACCGGCCTAGTTATCAATTGCCTAGGGACAAATAACTTTCTTGTGTGACAAAAGCTTTCCACTAAACAACTAACTTTTATTATCTTGCAATTTATTTGTAGTTTTATTCTCGCAAAGTACTTCTAGTTTTATTATTATTCTAGGTAAAGCAAACATTAAGTGTGCACAGAGTTGTATCGGTGGTCGATAGAACTTGAGGGAATATTTGTTCTACCTTTAGCTCCTCGTTGGGTTTGACACTCTTATTTATCGAAAAAGGCTACAAACGATCCCTATACTTGTGGGTTATTATAACACCCTGGATTTTGCCCATTTTTTTTCCTTTTGATTTTGGTCTGGATTTGCCTTTCTGTGGCTTAGTAGTTTGGCAACCTGAGGGATCACCCGTGATTCCTCTTCCCAAATGGCTTGCCAACCTCAAAACCATCCCAAGACCTTGCCATTTCCATCTTGGACCAATCCCAATATTCTTTTTTCCATTCAAGGAATAACCCTGTCTGTCCTGGGTTGTGAAGCAACCCACATTTCCATCATTCCATAGATGCCCAAATAATTCTCATAAATTTTTTGGGTCAGATCTTCCACAAATATGTCAAAACCCTTCCTTGCCATGTTAAAAATCTTTCACCAATATTCCTTCTCTGATTTTGCCCTAGCTGTCAAGTTGAGAAGCAAGTACCCTTTATATTTGCTTGCTTGCTCTCAAAATTTTTGTGCACTCTTTCCAATCCATATCATTGCCACATGCCAAAATTCAACTCAATTTGGCTAGTAAATCTCCCTTGGCTAATTTCCAAAGTTTCTGGTCAACTGGAATCTTTGTGACGCAAGTGCTAGCTAGGAGTATCCAAATGAGTTGAAATTTTGGAAGCATCTTCATATGCTCAAATCATGACTCTCCACCAAGTTTCAACTCTATCCAATCATCTATGTGAGCACAGCCTCAAATCTTGTTTTCTGGTCAGATTTTCACATTGTGAAGCAATTATATTTTATACAGCTCCATAATTGCTGAAAATTGACCAGAGCATTCTCCTAGTTACATAACACCTCTCCACCAAATTTGGGCTCATTTCATCTTCCCAATAACTCCCTAGAATTTTTCTAATATTCTGGTCAAAGAGGTTCATTGTGAAGGAAGTACCATTTTGGCTTGTCCAAATGGCATGAAATTTTTATGGAACTCTCATATGATCAAATCATCAAGCCATGCCCATTTTGAGCCCAAGGTAACACTATATGTGAGTGCCACATCAAGATTTGTTTTCTGGACCAGATTGGTCAGTTGCAAAGCAACTATATTAAACCTTGGTCCATTTCTCTCCAAATTTCACAGGATTGTATTCCTTCCTATCTCAAACCTCCAAGACATCAGCTTTGGCCCTTATCACTTCTTTGTTCATCACAGTGGTGTGGTCAAGTTTGCTACAGCAAACATTAGGTGACCACTCCCATCAAACCGCAGTTCCCCTCATCGATCCATCACCTCCCTGAGACTGTACTTTGGAGGGACTACCCACTAGACAAGATGTTGCATGCCAGGGTGCATCGCATGCGCGAGTTCACGTGGTGACCATGCGGCTGGCATGCCAGCCAGCGCGCTCTGGCGATGGAACCCCTCGGTTTCATCCGTTCCTTCTCTCCCTCACCACCTCTTCATGTCCAGAGGCTTTGCCTCATCGTCGCCCTCGCTCTAGACCCATCTCCCCCTCCAGATTCTTCCTCGCCGCGCCGTGACGAACGCCGCCGTACCTTCTCTGTTCATCTACAGCCGCCGCCATATACGGACGAGCTCGAGCCCTCCCGAAGCTCCTACGAGCTCCTTCGCCCTCCCAGAACCCCTGTCGGCACCACCAGATGCTCGCCACCTCACCGAAGCACCAGTAAGGCGATAAGGCCACCACGGCGGCCGTCCCGATCGCCTCGGCCACCCCAGCTATAAAAGCCGCAGCCCCGCGCCTCCCCGAGCTCACTATCGCCCCCACCGCACTCCACTGGTCCTCCCCGACCTCTCCATCCCTCGCCGGAGTGCCCCTTCCCCTCCAATGGCCGCCACGGCCGCCGCCCTCTCCCTCCTAAATTCCGGGGAGCTCCTCCACCTCCCTCCTCCTTTTCACCACTAGAGGACTCCACTGCCACCACTAAGCTTGCCCCGCAGCCTCTCCTTTCCTCCCGTGCCCCGTGGAGCTTCCCTCAAAACCGCCCGAGCCGCCGTCCGCCGCGGCCGATGTTCCGCTCGCTACGGCGCTCTCCGGTGGGAGTGAAGCCTCGAGATGAATGCGGCCCGTCCTCCTGAGCTCGTGGGTAGGTCGCACGCCATGGGAGATGGCCGGAGCCGCCGGTAAACTCCGGTCGAGCGCCGCCCTGTCTCGGCCGAGCTCGGGCGCGAGAGCTTGAAGACGCTGACTCAGCCAGGCGGGTCCCACCGCTCCTCGGTCCCACCGGTCAGCGCCTCAAGGCCGGCCCCGCACCCGCCACGTCAGTAAGTGGAAGTGTAGTCCACTGGAGTACGTCTTCCCTGCCGCGGAGGCGTATTTCCTGAGAATGCGCGATCTAGTTTTCAGTCAGGGGCTGGTTTGTGAAGGTTTTATTTACAGATAGGTCCCTAGCAGAAAAACAATCACATCTTTTTGCTCGGAACTCCGATCGAGGTGAATCCAAAGCCCACTTCTTCGTCTCATCGGGCTCTACCTGTTGGTATCATTTTCACTATGTTTTGACACTGTGAAAATGACCATTTTGCTCTTGCCCATAAACAGCCCCCTCCAAGAGAGAACTGTTTCCGGCAATCTTTTCCGCGGACTCTCCGCACTTCTTCCCGATGGCTCCTTCATCCCCAGGCAAGCCACAACTCTCATTTGCATAATTGCATTGCAATATCATAGTCAAACTAATTACTTTAATAGCAAGCATGAAGTATCTGTAAAATGAATTGGATTATGCAATGCCTGAGTAAATTCTTGGATAGGTGACTACCATGTTGAGTACCGGATTGTTAGCGACTAGTAGTTTACCCACTCATTGATGCCATGACGTTGAGATTACCCTCTATTTTTATTTTGGATTTCGTCCGGCAATTTGTGGAGATGAAATAGTAGCAGTAGCTTGAACATGGTGGCTATTGGATTACTAGTTGGTTAATGTTTTCACTTGGATTATTATGCTGTCAGAGTGTCAGTTATGATGAAGAGATTATTCGGAGATAAGATATTTCATGGTTCATCCAGAGTCACCTATCCGGACTTACCCGTGCAGCCACATTTGCCGGTATGGGACGGCCTTGACTTGGTCTGATCGCATGCTCTTCCACCGGTACCGCCCGACAGGGAAGGTTATGCGTGCGCGCTACCCTGGCCCGGTAGGTGGCGATAACCTTGTGAGCCCAGTTGAGTTATATGGTACCAGGTCCCCGTTTGTGACAGTTGTTAGCCACAACGGTGGCAGGTGTCACGCGGTGACATAGGGGCCACCCAGGGCAGGACTCCGGGGGAGGATGATTGCCGGTGGTACGATGGGAGAGTCACGGGTCAGGCGGGTTTCGTTGGAGCAATGCTGGTCCACCTGAATAGGATCACGAGGTCAGGTGCTCCATGGTGTGGGTAAAGTGCGCTACCTCTGCAGAGTGTAAAATCTATTCGAATAGCCGCGTCCATGGTATTGGACAGTCCGTCGAGACCTCTCTAGGTGGTCAACCATAGTAGTGATAATGAGGGAAGAACTCGTCCTAAGATCGGAAGTGCTCGGTAGATCGTGAGTATTCTGAGGGTTGTGAGGCAACCCGGAAGAGAGTAATTTTGTGAGACTTGCAGTGCAGATGGTATCAGGAATATGATATGTTAGCCATGGGATGGCTATGAGATGAATGGTCGGATGACCACATGATTTGGATTGGATTTGTAATAGATTCAGATTTGATCCTGAGATTATTCGGAGTATGGATTAAATATGCTCTATCTTACTGCATTTACTTCAGTAGTTATCTTGCTAGAGAACCATGCTTGTTAAATTCTGACTGCTATGATGTTGTCTTGCCTTAATGCTGATGTTTGTTGTGAGCTTGCGAGTACATTCCAAGTACTCACCTGGTGTGTCATGCCATGATTGCTTGCTTGTCGAGGATCCTGAGTTTGCGAGCTAGGATACACGTTCTAGCCAGAGTCCCTGCGGAGTGGAGTCCATCACCGTTGTCGTTGTTCCGCTGCCGAGAGAGTTACTCCGCTGTTAGCATAGAGCTACCCCAGGCAGGCGTAGTGTCGCCGTACCGATGTAAACCTTGTACCCTTTGTAACCATATCCATTATATTAAGAGCTGATTTGTTCTATGCCAACAGTGCCGTATTCCAGAGGACTTGTCCCTGGGCTGGAATACGGGGCGTTCTGGTCTTCTCTGAGCCGGGGTGCCACAGTTATCAACACTCAAGTAGCATTGAGAGACTGAAAATCAACCCGTTACATATATGGAGCAATGACATAAAAAATGGAGCACTCGATATTTCCTACTTTCTAGCACAAGTCATGCCAAAATTCACGAAAAAATCCGGCATGACCTTTGCTAAAAAGGACATATCGAGCACCTGAAATTTGCTGGAATGGAAATTAATCAACACTCCGGCAAAACATAGGCCACTCGGAGTTTCGCTGCAAACAAGAAAAGCCAAGATAGCATTTGGGCAAGCACATACACAGGCTAGTACTACACAACACTACTCCACATATCACAGTGATGACCCACAAGTATAGGGGATCAATCATAGTCATTTCGATAAGTAAGAGTGTCGAACCCAACGAGGAGCAGAAGGAAATGACAAGTGGTTTTCAGCAAGGTATTTTCTGCAAGCACTGAAATAGTAGGTAACAGATAGTTTGATAGCAAGATAATTTGTAACGGGCAAGTAACGGTAACAGTAAATAATATGCGGCAAGGTGGCCCAATCCTTTTCTGGCAAAGGACAGGCCGAAATAATCTCTTATGATAAGCAAAGCGTTCTTGAGGGTACACGGGAATTTCATCATGTCACTTTCATCATGTTGGTTTGATTTGTGTTCGCTACTTTGATAATTTGATATGTGGGTGGATCGGTGCTTAGGTGATGTTCTTACGTGAACAAACCTCCTACTTATGATTAACCCCCTCGCAAGCATCTGCAACTACGAGAAAAGAATTAAGATAAAATCTAACCATAACATTAAACTTTTGGATCCAAATCAGTCCCTTACAAAATAGCGCATAAACTAGGGTTTAAGTTTCTGTCACTCTAGCAACCCATCATCTAATAACTACTACACAATGCATTCCCTTAGGCCCAAGTATGGTGAAGTGCCATGTAGTCAATGTTCACATGACACCACTAAGGGAATCACAACATACATATCATCAAAATATCGAACACATATCAAGTTCACATGATTACTTGCAACATGACTTCTCCCGTGACCTCAAGAACAAAAGTAACTACTCACAAATAATAATCATGCTCAAGATCAGAGGGGTATTAAATAGCATAATGGATCTGAACATATAATCTTCCACTAAATAAACCATATAGTAATCAACTATAAGATGTAATCAACACTACTAGTCACCCACAAGTACCAATCTAATTAAGGTTCTGGTACAAAGCTTGAACACAAGAGATGAACTAGGGTTTGAGAGGAGATGGTGCTGTTGAAGATGTTGATGGAGATGGCCCTCCCAAAGATGGGAGATTTGTTGGTGATGACGATGTCGATGATTTCCACCTCCGGGAGGGAAGTTCCCCCGGCGGAATCGCTCTGCCAGAGGGCAAAAGTGCTCCTGCCCAAGTTCCGCCTCGAGACGGCAGCGCTTCATCCCGAAAGTCCTCTCCATATTTTTTCTAGGTCAAAATGACTTATATACCAGAAGAGGGGCATCGGAGGTGGGCCGAGAAGGGCACAACCCACCAGGGCACACATGGGCTCCCTGGCGCACCCAGGTAGGTTGTGCCCACCTGGTGGGCCCCCTCTGGTAGTTATTTGCTCCAATATTCTTCATATATTGCAAAACAATTCTCCGTAAATTTTCAGCTCATTTGGAGATGTGCAGAATAGGTAACTCTGACGTAGCTTTTTCAGGTCCAGAATTCCAGATGCCGGTATTCTCCCTCTTTGTGTAAACCTTGCATATTATGAGAGAAAAGGAATTAGAATTACTCCTAAAAGCATTATTATGCATAAAATCATTATAAATAACAGTAGGAAAACATGATGCAAAATGGACATATCAACTCCCCCAAGCTTAGACCTCACTTGTCCTCAAGCGTAAACCGAAATCGAAAAACATGTCCACATGCTTAGAGAGAGAGAGAGGTGTCGATAAAAACAAAATATAGACATAGAAGCATCATGCATAATATTATAGCAAGGAACTTTAACATAAAACTTTATCAAATAACTTTTATCATATAACTTCTCATGAACAAGTAACAATTCATCACAACATTGAAGTATAAAGCATAAACCTTATTGAAAACCAACAAACTATGTTCTCAGTCAACTTTGCAACTGCAATTCCTCATATTTTCAGGAAGGGTCACGTATCAGAGCCTTTAGGCAAGTCCACATACTCAACCATCATTTAATCTTCTATGATTCCTAACACTCACAGCATACCCATGAACAAAAAGTTTCAACCGGACACATAGAAAGATAGGAGCTTATAGTTTCGCCTCCCAACGTATTCACCTCAAGGGTGATAACAACAATAATAACTCATGCCTACTCATATCCAACTGGATATATGTGCCTAGATCTTTCCTCACCACATGATGCTTGCAAAAAGAGAAAATAAAAAGGAATAGGGAAGAAAACTTTGGCTCTACATAAAAGTAAATGCATAAAAGTAAAAGATAGGCCCTTCGCAGAGGGAAGCAGAGGTTGCCATGCGCTTATTTGTTTCTATGCCAAATCCCTTAATGCAAAATAACATCATGTTATATTGCCCCTTATGATAGCAACCTTTATTATGTAGTCCGTCGCTTTTATTACTTTGCCATCACAAGTTCGTACAACGCTCAATTTTCTCTTACACACTAAATGATCCAACACATTTAGAAGCAATTTTTATTGCCTTATTACACCAATGACAACTTACTTGAAGGATCTTAATCAATCCATAGGTAGGTATGGTGGACTCTCAAAATAAGATTTGGGTTTAGGGTTTTTGGATGCACAAGTAGTATCTCTACTTAGTGCGGAATTTCTGGCTAGAAAAGATATTGAGCAAGCACCACATGTTAAAGGAGCTATGACAATATAACTTCTATGTGAATATGAACAAACATAAATCATTATGTTGTCTTCCTTGTCCAATGTCAACTATTTTGACACAAAATATTTAATGGGGCTCACAATCATAAAAGATGTCCAAGATAGTTTATTTTCATGTGAATCTTCTCTTCCCTTATTAATTCTTTCATGAATTGCATCATTGACTAATGCTATGTTTGTCAATCTCCAACAAGTTTTACCACTCATACTTTTCCTTATGTGATGTCATTACTTACCATATGATTAGCATATGATCTTTTTTCATTATTTTCCTTTCTTTTTATTGGAACAAAAGAGTAAAGAAACAAAACTCAAACTACTCTTTATTATATATCTCGCACACGATTACATAGATAGATCACTAAGCAAGCACTCGAAAAGAAAGGACCGAACTAAACTTTTATTCAACTAAATCAAAGGAAAACTAAGGATCGAACTAAAATAGATGAAAGCAAAGATAGTGGTGGTGATACGATACCGGGGCACCTCCCCCAAGCTTGGCACAAGCCAAGGGGAGTGCCCATACCATGAACTCAAGTATCTTTTGTTGGGGAAGATGATGAAGGTGGTGGTGGTGATGAGGTAGTAGCGATCTTATCTTCCGGTTTTCATGGCAATGGCTCACCATCATAAGAGGAGGAGCGAGTCTCGCGAGTCCTGCAACTGGCAGCCAAACTCATACCTTTAAACCTTGCCTCATACTCAAAAACTTGGTTTTGGAGATCATAGATTTGGCTTTGCAGAAAGTTGATTTGCTCGTTGAAGGTGAAGACGATATCCTTCATGGATTTGCCATCCACCTTGAGATCGCGGGTGTAATCCGCGATCATGAGGTGATTGGCATTGAGTCCACATTCCACCATCCCCTTGCACTTGAAGACCTCCTGCTCCATACACTACTGCAGGATGCTGCTAACGCGACACTACGATCAGAGACCCTTTGACGAAATTGTGTGCGATGCATTAATCGTAAATGGTGATGTAAAAAAACCATAAAAAAAGATGCAAAACATTTGCGATGGCGGATACATCAAAAACGGTTCAGATTTTAGTTGCGTGTGCGATGCTGGGCATACGGTTCAGTCCAATGAACTGTTTGCGATGAGGCAGAAGAACAGAAATGGGCAACCAGATGAAGGTGTGTGCGATATACGACATACAGTTCACTCAGATGAACTATTTGTGATTAGGAAACACAAAAGAAATGGTCAGCTAGGTGAAGGTGTGTGCGATATACGGCATATAGTTCACTCAGATGAACTGTTTGTGTTGAGCCAAGAGAACAAAAACAGTTCAACTTAACAAGATGTGTGTGATACGTGGCAAACAGGTCTGTAATTGGAAATGTGTGGGAAGACCGATAACAACACAGACGATTCCTGTTAACAAGCCATGTGTGTTGTGAGCAAATGATTGCTGGTACACAATTGTCAGTGATTGATGAAATCATCACTGACGGGTTCCATTGTTTAGTCCGTGTGCGATGTGATTTGCTCTGTCTGCACAACATCTATGCTCTGTCTATAGAGCATCAACATATATACTTAAAAAGACAGCATTGCATAACCAAATTAAGCATACAATTACACAAGTGACTATACACATAACATTTCCACACACCAAAGTAAGCAATTACATGCATACTAAACTAGGAGAAACGAGGATCTAATCATCTACTTCTTGTTGCGACGACGCTTGCCATTGCTCTGCTTCCGGCTGGATCCCTAGCCATTTTGGGGAAGGAGGCACTTCCTCATGTCAACGATTCGCCTGTACATCTCGTAGCTCGTGTACGCCTCCTTGGCCGCGTACACGACATGAGCTTTGTCGAGTTTCTCCATCCAGGCCGAGTGCCAGGCACGCTTGTCATTGTTGCAGGAATCCTTCATGTCTCTGTAGTAGGGATCGATGATGGCCTCGGCGAGGTGAACTAGTGAGTCCTTCTCACGCTCGTTGCTGCCCCAGATCTTGTATTGGCCCTGGATGTCGACAAGATTCTAGCAGGCGATGCCCAAATTCTTGAGCACCTTTACATCGTTGGAGATGTCCACCGTAGCGAACATGTAGTGGGGGCTGTTGACAAACCTGGCGAAACGCTCGCAAGGCCTTGTGGCCAGGCAGTAGTGGTAGACGAGGACGTGATTGTGCATGCACATCTGGGCGACGGCGACCTTGGGACGAGACCCAACATGAGTGCGGGTGTACTCGAGGTCGAACCCGACCACCTTGTACTTCTCCTCAACAAGCAACAACTCCATGATGTGGATGGAGTGCTCCACCCAGATTGGGTTGTTGGTGTACACCACCGAGAGCTTCATGAACCTTCTGTGGGTGTCCACCACGGCATGCATGGTGAACTGCTACTCGTCGTCGGCAACCGCTCGAAGCGCCATTGGAGCCGCGCAAGATACCCTCTAAGAATTTGTCGTGATGGGTGTGCTTCCTGCAATGGTGGGGCGCGATCGAAAGGTTGAAGAGACACAAGGGTTAAATGGCCTCTGTAATAAATGGGGGCCGGCCGGCCTATAATCGTCACGTCTTATTACCGCGTTCATAGCGGAGGATTCCAGTGCACACTTGACAACACCGCACGCATTTCGTTTGACCACGCGTGGGCTCGAAGAGATGCCAAATGTATCATCGGTGAGCCTGTTCCCGCGCTACCGCACAGTTTACCACGCAAGCTTCCCGCCAGGCTAGTTTGGCCACGCGTCGGCTAGAAGAGGGACAAATCATGGGCGTTTGTTGGCAAAAAGCTTTGTAAAAACAAAGTGTGTGGAATGACTTCGTTCATAAGTTTACCCGTGGGTGATGAGGTCAAAGTTACACAGAAGGGTGATGATGGACACTCGAGTACGATAATTAATTCTGCGCTCTACAGGGCACATGGTTGAAGAAACCAACTGTGTGCAATAATGTCAAAGATCGTAGTCAAGTTAGCTATACAGATCATGTGCTATGAGATCGACAAGGTAAACACATTCGAGAATGGTTAATAAAATCTAAGTCCATTGCATATTAAGGTCAAAATAGTGCTACCAATATACGGGTCTCATACGATGCCATTTCAATGATTGTACCACAAAAGCTCGAAATATTACAAGGTTCAAATTCCAGAGTTATATGGCTCAAATTCGAAGATTACAAGGTTCAAAATGATATTAGAAATGAAATTCAGCTCATCATCTGCAAACGCTCGCGCTGATCCATTGAACATGGATATAAGAGAGGTTCAAACTAATATTACCACTTGTAAGGCTTGTTTTGAAACCTCATAATTTTTGCAAAGGGGCCAGCCACTGAGAAGTCATGTATGGGGTTGACACGATGACTTCTGATTACTCTGTCATCTGAAGTTCCAAAATGAAATTCAGCATTTTCGGAGCCTATTCCATTCTGCCGCAGCTGCCGGCGCTGATCAACAAACCATTCATTTTTGTGAAATAAATGTAGGGCAAACCTCATTACCTTCGGCACCCTCGCTTTGATAACAAAGAACCTGGCGAATATAATCTCCGGTAAGGTCCCTCGATAGGAGTTCAAAGTGATTTCTGAGAGATGCAGATCTAGGCATTCAATGTGATTGTTATATTGTATCACATTATCTACCACCGGGCCTAATGTTATCTGCAAAAGAAGAAAATGTGTTAGTGCCTACATGCAATTTTGAACACTACTATAGGCCTATTTGGTTTGCAGGATTTGTAAACTGCACTAACGTGCCATCTTCGATTCAACATGATTAACATGGGCATTTGATTACAATCTAGAAAAATGTAGCCTTCTTCACAAGAGGTTGGAGTGGATGAAAAGTTCCCTAAGAAAACTAGTACAGATGAATCCAAAGGTGAAATGCTTATGGATTGTAACCATATGGATCAAGCAACCAATATGGGGGGGGGGGGGGGGGGGGGGGACATGTATGTACTGAAATCCTCCAAAAATCCTTCTGAAATCATAGTACATTGTCATTGTAAACTTGGAAAAAGGTGTCACAAATTGAACTCCCTTATGGTTAACATTTAACAGGAAAGGAACATCACCTCGATATATAGCTTCTCCAGGCACGGAAGGCATCTCAGGAAACTGACAACTTGGTCCTAGTTGAGGCCAATAGATTCTAGTGCCAAGACCTTCACTATGCGGAGTTTCGGGGTCAAGCTTGTCGGAATCATTTTCTGGATGACAGACGAACATACATCTTCAAAATTACAAATATTGTTAATTCTAGAAGGAGAGGTAGAAGGCGGCTATTGTACCTAAATGGGTGTGGATCCAATAACAAGTTCGGAGTATTTGTCAGACGAGTATCCCACCACTGCCAATTTCAGCAAAGAAATGACATTGATTCTTGTTGGACCTTCTTGATCAACTATAAGTAATCTCTCAAGTGAAGGTGTGTCCTCAATGACCATACCGTGGTACACATCTTGTGATGTCTTCTTGCAGCACCAGCAACACACATAAATAGTCCAGAGAGTCATGGAGGTGATGTGGAAGCTACTCAACCCATTGATCGCCCGAAGACGAAGGTACTCGAGTGCAGTACAGCCACGGAGCAGGCGCTCCACGTCACCATTTGGGAGGCTGACAGCGATAAGCTCGAGGTGCTTCAGTCGTGGTAGAATAAGAGCGGGCGTGTCATTAATGCGGGAAAATGGCAGTTCCTGAACTTGGCGACGCGCAGCATGGGCGCGAGGCGGAGCGCGGACGTTGGTAGTGAGCGCATATGCCCATCATCAAAAGTGAGCTCCTCGAGCTGATCTAGGGCGGGGGATCAGAACCAGTCGTCAAGCTTGGCTCGGTCCTTGCCGTTGGAACGGAACTTGCCCATGCTAAGGCCTCTGGTTGGGCCAGGGTGACTGCCGAGGATCTAGGAGGATGCATCCAAGCTTTTGCGATAGTGTAAGTGCATCTAGTGCCACCCCTAGTTGGTTTTGGAGTATTGACGACAAATGTGGTTGATGGACTAATGTGTTTGTGAGAATTGCAGGATAACACAGGTAGAAGTCCCTCATTGATTCGGTTTTCCTACCAGAGATGACGCCTAAAAATGTATGAAGACATTGAAGACAATGGTGGTTCGTGAAGACATTCACGTCGAAGATAATGATGTGTGAAGACATTCACTTGAAGACTATGGAGTGCGAAGACATAGTTTCTTTCGTAGTTTCATTTTCTTCTTTCTTGAGTCATAGGAACCACCGTACTGTTAAGTGGGTTCCAAGTGAACAAAGTCAGAAGACTGACGTGATGCTCAACCAAAATCCTATGTCTTCGAGTGAAGACAATGAGAGCAAATCTTATCCAGTGTTGGATGAGTCAGCATTGCTTGTAGCCCAAGCCAAGCTACCGCATGTGTTTGAAATCCGATCGTTGGACACATGTCGGTTCCTTAGTGACCCAGGGTCATTTTGGACATATCATGTCGGGTTGCTTGCTGGCTATAAATAGCCCACCCCCTCCACCATAAATTGGTGGCTGCTCAGAGTTAGTGCACGGCTTTTATCGTTTGAGAGCAACCCACCTCCGAAGCCTTTGAGAGAGAGATCCTTGCGAGGACAAAGCCCAAAACACCCAGAGCCAAAGAGTGTTAGGCATCACTGAAGTCTTTCTGTCCATGTGACCTGAAGACTTGTTACACTTGAGGATTGTGTATCCTCCAGCCGGTTAGGCATCTCGTTCTGAGGATCCAAGAGTCATTGTGGATCGCCGATGAACGGAGTCTGTGAAGGTTTGGAAGTCTACCTTGAAGACTTACCAGAGTGATTGGGCGAGGACTAGGTGTCCTTAGCTCAAGGGGTATAAGGTGAAGACGTGGTCTTCTGAGTTCAATCTCAGCCTCCCTAACCAGATGTACAGTTGTCACAGCAACTAGAACTGGTCTACCAAATCCTTGTCTTCACCAAGCTACTGGTTCTATCCCCCTCCTCCTTTACATTTCAGTTTGTCTTCGTGATGTCCTTGCTTGTTTGCCTGATCTGTTTGACTTCACTGTGCAAAGACTATTACCTGTTTGGCTTCATACTGTCTTCCATTCCGATCTGTACTACCTAGCTGCTATTAGTTCTCGTGCTTCCATTACAATGCTTACTTGACTATGGTCTATCTAGAGTAGTTTATCTTCCGCTGCATATCATATAGGTTCCATTTGATTGTCTGTCTTCAAAGACCTTGTGTTTTGAAGACTTTCATAAAAATCGCCTATTCACGCCCCCTCTAGTCGATAACTAGCACTTTTAATTGGTATTAGAGCAAGTTGCTCCCTTGTTCTGTGTGATTCGGTTTAACCACCTGGAGTTTTAGCTATGTCGACTGCAGGGATAATCAAGGTCTCCGCTGCGTGCCCCGTTTTCGATGGCACTGATTACCCCTACTGGAAGAATAAGATGCGCATGCATCTTGAAGCCATTGACATCGACCTCTGGTATGTCGTTAAGACTGGTGTCCCCAAAGTCGGTGAAGGTGTCACCGCTACTGATGTCAAGAGGTTCGCGCAACTGGACTCAACCGCCAAGAACATCATCTGTGGTCATCTGACCAAAGGACAGTATGGCCAAGTGAGTGCTCTAGAAACTGCGAAGCTAGTCTGGGACTGGCTATCCAAGGTCAACGAAGGCGTCTCAACTCAGAGTGACTCAAGGATTGATGTACTTCGCAATCTCTTCAACCGCTTCAAGAGAAATGACAATGAGAATGTCCAGCTCACGTTCGATCGCCTCACTGATATCACGAATGAGCTTCGCGCACTCGGCGCCACTGAGATCACCAAGCATGAAATTGTGAAGAAGCTACTGAGATCACTTGACAGCTCATTTGACACTTTGGCCCTGATGATCCAAGAACGTCCTGACTTCAGAGACCTCGATCCGTCTGACATAGTTGAGAGGCTCAACACACATGAGTTCCAGCTGTCTGAGAAGAGAGATATCTATGGCCCCAACTATGGCCGATCCCGTGCTTTGAAGAAAAAAGTTGTTTCCTCATCTGAAGACGAATCTAACTGCAGTTTTGATGATCCTGAAGACATTGGCAAAGAGCTAGCAATGCTCATGAGAAAGTTCCAAAAGTTCTCCAAGAAAAATCGCTTCGGAAAGTCTTCAAGATCCAGTTCCAAAAATGATGAGGCTTCCTCTCGTGACTACAAGAAGAGAACATGCCACAAATGCAAGAAGCCAGGTCACTACATATCTGAATGTCCTCAATGGGACAAGGAAGCCAAGAAAAAGAAGAAGAGCAAGGAATATGATTCTGACGAAAAGAAGAAGAAGAAATCCTCAAAGTCTTTATCATACAAGAAGAGCTCATCTGGCAAGGCTCGTGCATTCATTGGCAAGGAGATGGATTCAGAGGAGAAGTCTGCTTCTGAGGAGGCAGAGGTGGAGTCTGAGGAGGAGTCTGATTTAGGAGTGGCAAGCCTGGCTCTAGCTTCGGCATTTGTCACCAAGTCCATCTTCAACACTGAAGACAATGGTCTCGCTGCCGACGCTGAAGCCGATGATGAGGACGACTCTGCTCCGACCTATTGCTTCATGGCACGAGGTGCCAAGGTAAACTCACGCGATGCTTACTTTCAAAGCTCCAGTGAAGATGACTCTGAATGTGAATCCAAACCAAGCTATAAGACTCTTGCTAAAATTGCAACTGAACAACAAACTGCTATGGAACATATTCAAAAATTGCTAGACAAAAGCGATGACCTGTTGGACGAGGAAATGAATCAAACTCAGTCCTTAATCGAAGACATCAAAAACCTTCATGTTAAGTACGAAGAACTTGAGAGTCGTCATGAAACCCTCTCAGCCACCCATGAGAAGCTTTCCTATGATTTTATTTAAAGGAAGCAAGATATCGAGAAACTGAGAGCGTCTCATGAAGATCTTCAAAAAGAGAACGATTCACTACTCGCTCAACAGATCAATTCCGCTCAGGAAGATTTTGTGCCACCATGTTTAAAATGTCTTGAGCGTGACAATGCTGTCTCTATTGCTAAATGTTCTACTTCATCTGATGTTGCAATATCTTCAACTGTTGATGTGGTAACTAACCCCTCTTCTGAGGATACCACTACTATTGGTGATGAGAATGCCAGGTTGAAGACATTGCTTGAAACAGGCATGTACAAAAGCCTCAAAGGGCATCAGACACTATGTGATGTCCTCAAGAAACAGATTCTAAACCGAAACCCTAGGAAAGAGGGTGTTGGTTTTGAGAGGAAAATGAATGCTGATGGTTCTTACTGGAAGCCTGAGCAGTACCCCAAAACCACATGGGTTGCTGCAAAGAGTCCTTCAGTAGATCCATCTACTTTATCTGGCTTCACTTGTGCTAATCCCATTATCATTGATGAGTCCTTTGACTCCAATTATAAGCTGTTTAAGAATCAAAATGGTGAAGTGTTTGCCAGGTTTATTGGTACTAACTGCAGGAATGGGCCACCTTTGAAGTAGATCTAGGTTACTAAGAGTTGTCTTGAGAAACTTCCTGTGAATGTCATCATGACACCACCAGGGAAGAAGACAAACCCCGGACCAAAGGCTTCATATGGCCCAAAGGCTTCATACAGACAGAGGACCTCACAAGGTCACCCTAACGCCAATGTTTTGCAGGGAAATTATCATCAGGCTCATGAATATGAGCGTGTTTCTTCTAACCGCTATGTTCACAAATCAAAGATTTTTTCCGCATATTCATTTGAGTACTGCAGACCTCCTGCAAAACTATTTGCTAGGGCTCCAAAGCCAAAGTTCTCAGATGCTGCACTTAGACTCATTGCTTCTAAGCCACCCCTTACGATGTGGGTGGTTAAGAAGAATTAACTTCTCTTGCAGGGTAAGGTCTCCAGCCGGAAATCATTGACTTCTGAAGACAATGTTGGGGACCTAAAACATCTTGTGGGACGCAAGATAAAGTGCCAAAATGGTCTTACCATTTATTTCGTCCCTGGGTTTCTTGATGAGCATCCTATCTTACCATCCAAGAATCTTAACTTTGATAGTATGCTTGTACGTCAAATGTTTATGCTTCACAATACTCTTGGTGAAGCCTATCCCACTAACTGCACTGTAGGGTATGACTCCGAAAGCTACTGAATGGATTATGGATAGTGGATGCACTAACCACATGACTGGTGATCAAAGTCTTCTCATGGATTGAACCCTACGACCTTCTACAAAAAGCCACATCACATTCGCTAACACTGGTAAAAGCATGGTATTGGGTCTAGGTAGAGTTGCTATCTCAAAGGATCAACACATGGATAAAGTGATGCTTGTTGAATCCCTTGGATACAACTTAATGTCTGTCTCAATGCTTTGTGATCTGAACATGATTGTGATATTTGGAAAATATCATTGCCTTGTGCTTATGGAAATTGACAAATCTCTAGTCTTCGAAGGTTATCAAAGAGGTGATCTGTATATGGTAGATTTCTCCGCAGGACCATAGCTTGCCGTATGTCTTCTAGCAAAAGCTTCAGAGTGTTGGCATTGGCATCGAAGGCTAGGACATGCAGGCATGAGGAACTTGCACATTCTCGTGAAGAAGAAGCATATCATTGGCATAGAGGGCATCAAGTTCAAGAAGGATCATTTATGTGGTGCTTGTGAAGTCGGGAAGATGACTAGGGCAAAACATCCCTCGAAGACAATCATGACGACATCACATCCCTTCGAGCTATTACACATGGACTTATTTGGCCCTACTCATTACTCTACCCTTACTACCACTGCACATCTTTATGGCTTCGTTATTGTTGATGATTATTCGAGATGCACTTGGGTGCACATAATTCTCTACAAGACAGAAGTGCAGGATGTCTTCAGACGATTTGCCAATCGTGCCATGACTAACTATGGCATCAAGATCAAGCACATCAGGAGTGATAATGGCACGGAATTCAAGAACACTGGCCTCGACACTTATCTTGATACACTGGGCATCACTCATGAGCTCTCTGCTCCATACACACCTCAACAGAATGGCGTCGTGTAGCGCAAGAACAGGACCCTCATTGAGATGGCTTGTACGATCCTTGATGAGTACAAGACTCCAAGAAAGTTCTGGCCTGAAGCCATTGATACTGCTTGCCATATCATCAACAGAGTTTATCTTCATAAGTTCTTCAAGAAGACATCCTATGAACTCCTGACTGGTAAGAAGCCAAACGTTAGCTATTTCAAAGTCTTCGGTGCCAGGTGCTGGATCAAGGATCCACATCACACTTCCAAATTTGCACCGAAAGCACATGAAGGTTTTATGCTTGGTTATGGAAAGGATTCGCACACCTACAGAGTCTTCAACCTCTTTCACTATAATGTGGTTGAAACTGTGGATGTGCGGTTCGATGAGACTAATGGCTCGCAAAGAGAGCACCTACCAAATGTGCTAGATGAAACCTCCCCTAGTGAATCTATCAAGTTGATGGGGACTGGAGAAATCTTACCCATCGAGGAACTGGCAGAAGAAGAAATTGTCGTTCCAGCACCTACTCCATGTGAAGACAATGCTCAGCCTGAAGACAATGCTGAAGATGAAGATAGCAATCGGCAAGAGCAAAGTCTTCGCCCTGTTCATCCTCGGGTTGCAAATGAAGTTCAGATTGAGAAGATTCTTGATAGTGTCTATGCACCTGGTCCCCTCACTCGATCAAGAGCAACACAGCTAGCAAACTTCTATGGACACTTTGCATTTGTCTCGATATCTGAACCCAAGAAAGTTGATGAAGCCTTCATGGAACCAGAATGGATTCAAGCTATGCAAGAACAACTTCAACAATTTGAGCTGAACAATGTCTGGGAGCTTGTCAAACGTCCTGATCCTCGCAAGCACAATATTATAGGCACCAAATGGATCTATCACAACAAGCAAGATGAACATGGTCAAGTTGTCAGAAACAAGGCTCGTCTCATTTCCCAAGGTTACACACAAGTGGAAGGAATTGACTTTGATGAAACCTTTACTCCTGTGGCTAGGCTTGAAGCCATTCGCATACTGCTAGCCTATGCTAACCACAACAACATCCTTCTGTATCAAATGGATGTGAAGAGTGCCTTCCTCAACGGCAAAATTTAAGAAGAAGTGCATGTAGCTCAACCACCTGGTTTTGAAGATCCAAAGCGTCCTGATATGGTCTACAAACTCAACAAGGAACTGTATGGCCTCAAACAAGCACCTCGCGCTTGGTATGACACACTCAATGACTTCCTGAAGAGCAAAGGCTTCAAACCTGGTTCTCTTGATCCCACTCTCTTCATGAAGACATATGATGGAGAATTTTTTGTATGCCAAATCTATGTGGATGACATTATCTTCGGCTGCACTGATAAGAGATACGGTGATGAGTATCAGATGTCCATGATGGGAGAGCTGAAATTCTTTCTTGGTCTTCAAATACGTCAACAGAGAAATCGCATCTTCATAACACAAGAAAAATACCTCAAAGATTGCCTGAAGAAGTTTGGAATGCAAGACTGCAAGGGTTACATGACGCCAATGCCTACCAAAGGCCAATTGAGCCCCGACGACAATGGTAAAGAGTTTGATCAAAAGGTATACCACTCCATGATTGGTTCTTTATTTTATTTATGTGCATCTAAGCTAGATATAATGCTTAGCTTTTGCATGTGTGCCCAATTCCAAGCGGCACCAAAGGAATCGCATCACCTCGCGGTGAAGCGAATACTTTGATATTTGGCTCACATCCCGAGGCTAGGATTATGTTATCCAAAGGGCTCAGAGTTTGATCTAGTTGGATTCTCAGATGCTGATTATGCTGGTGACAAGGTTGATCGCAAGTCTACATCAGGCACATGTCACTTTCTTGGATGATCTCTTGTCTGTTGGTCTTCAAAGAAGCAGAACTGTGTATCACTCTCCACTGCTGAATCTGAATACATTGTTGTTGGATCTTGCTGCGCTCAGCTTCTCTGGATGAAGCAAACCCTCAAGGACTATGGCATCAACATGAAGAATGTGCCCCTCTACTGTGACAATGAAAGCGCCATCAAGATTGCTCACAATCCAGTTCAGCACTCGAAGACAAAGCACATTCAGATCTGTCATCACTTTCTTAGAGAGCATGTGTTGAAGGAAGACATTGATATCATTCACGTCAACACTGAAGAGCAATTGGCAGATATCTTCACAAAGCCCTTGGATGAGAAAAGGTTTTGCAAGCTGCGGTGTGAGCTAAATATCTTAGAATCCTCAAATGTCCTGTGAATGGACACACACCCTAACGCTTATGCATATTGATGACTTAGATGTGCAACACACAAAGTAATGTATGTCTTCAATTCATGAAGACATACCCTCTGAGTGTGAATACATTAATGTGGAATTTGACTTTGGAGCGCCACGATAATTGTGCGCCGTGTCTGGGTCTAATACTTCCTATACGGTGGGTAACGCCACCACCAATTTTTGAAGATTTTCATTTGGCGTCATGTTGCATTATCTTCAGAGTTGGTTTGTCTTCAACATTGCTCTATCGTCATGTTTTATCTTCGCATTGTTCGATTTGGTCTTCACTAATATATATATGTGTTCTGTCCTCTACAGCATTCACTTATAGCTATGTCTTCAAGTTGCCATTTTTTGCACTAAGTGAATGTGATCGGACCCTAACCCCTTCCATGCTTATCTCTCCAACTCTCTCTGTCTCTTCATATGCATTTTATTGACACGTGTCGATTGTCTTCACTGAGTCCTTGTCAGTTGAATATAAAGAGACAAACATTTAAACTGTGTTTACTATCTCTATCCTTTTTGCCTGAATACCGGAGAAGCCGGAACAACCACTCGACAAACCAGGCGCGTGTGGGGTCATGGCGCAACTTTCAATCTGTTGCATGCTTGCCACGTGTCCATCAGATGTGAACCGCCAGGGGCACTTGAGTAATTACATTGCGCCATCCCTCTTCCTTATAAATACTCCACCCCTGCGGTCATTATTTCTTCTTCCCCCGCCGTCTCGCTCAAACCCTAGCGCCACCGCTAGCATCAGTCGTCGCCGGAGACGAAGCGCTTCACTGTCGGGACTTCTCTGATGTCGTCTTCATGCCGGCCGTGAACATCTTCCCCCCTGCCGCCGCCGTAGGTGTCTTCCGCCGCCGAGTTAGGGCATGGGAGATTGAACTGCTAGGCCTCCATCCTTCTCTTCTGGAAGTTCTTCGTGCGGTAAATAAGAACTCTCTTTTTTACCGTTTATTGGATCCGTTGAACTGTCCACATCCTCCAAAAGATGTTTTTACACTTCCAAATCTGGATCTTGTCTATTCTGAATCTCATAATCTGCAAAGTACTTTCACTTATGTACGCTTCGCATCTAGTTTGTTCCAAATCTGGAACCAACTTACATCTATAAGGGAATGTCTTAATGCTATGAGATCATTGTCTTCAAACTGATTTATCTTCAAAATCTTCTGAGAATGCATATGACCTCTTCCCCTTCCCTCGCATCTCTAATGTTGTCACATGTACATGTCCGTGGGAGAATCCCTTGGTTCTCATAGTCTGCATTCATTTGCAGAGTTCTTACAGCATCACATTGAATCTCCTGAAGCCAGCTCCTGTCTGACCAGCCGACTGAAGCCAAACATAGTTGTGAAGCCATTCAGTCTGAAGTCAATGGCATCTGGCAAATCCGCAAAGAAGGGTGGCAGGCAGCGCCGTGACAACACTACTTTGGACTTGCCCCCAGACCTCTATGAACTATACAAGTCTGATCCAGATGAAACCGACACTCAGCGCAAATCCCGAGTCCAATGGATTCGCAGACATTGGGCAGAGGAATGGTTTCAGTATCATTTTGTCACACCAGAGTATGCAAAGAAGAATGCTGTGAGGCCACCATGGGCCGATATTGTATACATGAAGCTTATTCCCAAGACCAAGGCTCAAGCCATTGCAAAAGGCTTCTATCCTTGCATGGTCAGAGGACCAATGCCTGAAAATGCCAACCCATCCAGTCTCTGATGGTGTCGTGAACATGAACTGTTTGAAGCAAATTTCCAGTTTGCAAAGGCTTCAGCAGCTCAAAACAAGAAGGACCTTGGGATTGACTTCAACCCTGGTCCAGCTGCTCTAAGGCCTGATGGCCGTCGCGAAGCTGAGCCAAACCTCATTGGGCCCTTTGAGGATTTTGATTCATACTTGGCACATTGTGCCGCTCAAAGGGCCACTATTGAAGAAGCTGCTGAGGAAGAGGAACATGCTAAAGTTCCAGAGCCCCCGAAGCCAAAGAAGAAAGCAAAGGCTTCAAAGCCATCTGCTGCACCAAAAGCTTCAAGTGTGAAGCCATTGCAATCTGCACCACCTGAATCTAGTGTGCAGTCTGAAGACTTGTCTCGCATCTCCAAGAAGTCCAAGAAGCCCAAGAAGATTTCTGGGCAAGGTCTCACTCCAGCAAGCATCCTGCGCAATGAAGAGGATGTCATCGATCTGTCCAGTGATGAAGATCTGGCTGATGATGCTCTGGAGATGCTGATCAAGAGCAAGCAGGAGGCTGGGATCTTCAAAGATTTGCCTCTCTTTGATGCTGACATACTCAACAACTTCATCGATGAATGGTTCGAAGACTCTACTCTCACCATTGATGATCTGCAGCTGCCAATTGACATAAGCGTCACATTCCAGGGCTGCATAGCTAAAGAGCTTGCTATTGCTCAAAAGATTGTTGAACTGAAGAACAAAATAGACCATGAGAAAGCTTAATTCAAGAAGCACATGGCCAAGCTCAGTGTCTCTGATGTTCGAAACTTCAAGAAGATGACGGCAGATCTCAAGGATGAATTCCACCAGCGTCGCACTGAAGCCAAAGGCTCTAGGGAGCGCATGAAGTACTATGCAGAGAAGTGTGTACAGGCTCACAATGAAGCTATGAAGAGAAAGGCCCTTGGGCATCCTGGAATTGACCCTCGATTAGCCGCCAAGAAGAAGCAGCCCGCTGAAGCTGAAACCGAAGCTCCAAGGCAGGAAAGACCAAGCATTGTCTTCCTTGCCAGTATGACTGGCTCGAAGCCAAAGGTCCCATCAACTGCTTCTGAAAAGAAGAAGACAAAGCAGGCTTAGGCTGAGGCCAAGAAGCAAAAGCACCAAGTAGCCTCTGATGCTGCTCCTTCACAGAAGAGGCTGAAGACAAAGCCCTCTAAGGCTTCAAGAAGGGCCCAAGCACAAACTGCCTCATCTGCTCCTGGAGAGCCACTGTTTGTTGAACCCATTTCTATTGCCCTTCCTGCATCCTCCAACCGCGAGCGTCGTCTGGTTGTTCATGAGCCTGGTCCCACAGAGGCTCATGTGTCTAAAGACATTCCAGCTGCTGACACCATCGTAGCTGAAGACATTGGTCATGAAGAGAATGTAGTTGATGATGAAGTCCTTCCTCAGTTTCCCCAGATCATGCCCAAGCCGGTATCATCGCCTGCTCCCACGAGCAGTGAACAGATTAGCATTGGCGGTCCCACGATGCCAATCACACAAGATGATTTCTGGGAAGAGCACCACCCCAACACTCCGCTCCACGAGGTCATTCCTCGCACACCACCAGCTCAAGTCACTACTCCTGTGATTGAGACTCCGCAAGACACTCCTGAAGACATGGAGAAGACCACTCCTTCACCACAGGCGTCACCATCTTTCTGAAGAGTTCGCAGAGGCCCTAGGCCCATGGTCTCCATGTCGAGCATTCCTGAAGAGGATGTGCAAGCCACAAGCTCAGTAGCATGTCAAGTGTTCCCTGAAGCCATCCCTACAGAAACTACTCAAGAAACTGAAGCCAAAGAGGCTGAAGACATTCCGGCTGCATCAGCCGAAGAGAAAGAATTAGATCAAGTTGTTGTTCCCCCTACCGTTGAAACAAGAGAGAATGAAGAAGTGATTGTGCCAGACCCCCCAATTCCTGAAGCCACTGAAGCCGTGGCAAATGAGGCTGCCGATACCACCACTGATGAAGCCAATGACATTGTCATGGCTGAAGACAATTTGCAGCCCGAAGCCAATGATGCCACTGAAGACGCTCAGCCCTCCACCTCGGATGTGGCTGCTGCTCCTCCTGTACCTCACACTATGGAACGAGCGTTCTATCATGGTGAGCTTGTAACTGTCAAGTGGCCAATCATGTCACCACCGGCTGCTCCTGGTCCTCACTATGCTTATCATGTGGAGCAAAGGCCTCAGACGCAGAAGCCAAAAGCCCAGGCTGCCAAGGCTTCCCAGTGCTGTTACCACTCAAGGCTCATTCAGTGTGCTTAGCTTCAGAGAGCACAATGCATTCTTCGACAAGGCCAAGAATCCATACAAGAAGCTAAAGATCTCCTCTGACAGGTTTGGGAGCCACCAGCAACGAAGCTATTACTCATGCATCTTGTACAACCAGGACAGGATCTTCCCCCACAAGCGCCTGTGCTGTGATGCCATTGCTGGACTCCCCTGCCTTGAGGAAGCTCTTGACTGCTTTCGAGAAGTTGGCTTGCTCCCATTTGTCGTCGACAAGGAGCACTGGAATGAAGAACTCTTACTGCAATTCTATGCCACTCTACATATATCAGGCTACAACAGGGATCCGAAGACATGGGTCCTTGAGTGGATGTCAGGCGATGTACATCACGAAGCCAAAGCTCAAGACATCATCGAGC
Source organism: Thinopyrum elongatum (assembly GCA_011799875.1). Lineage (NCBI taxonomy): Eukaryota > Viridiplantae > Streptophyta > Magnoliopsida > Poales > Poaceae > Thinopyrum > Thinopyrum elongatum. Next base: position 463,968,871 of record CM022303.1, read on the forward strand.
TAACTTCCCTGCCCTCTCCTGGCGATCTCTATGAGCCAGGTTATCAGCGTTATGATCAAGAATTTCAGAGCATCTTTCAGAAGCCTGAGCCCAACATGAGCCAGATGCTCAGTATGATGAAGCCTTTGCATGTTGATGCTGAATACCCCAAGGAATTTCTTGTCAATGACCTCGAGTACCTGCCCCGCACTATCTATCATATACCGAGGCATACTCTATGGCCAATCAAAGGGCATTCTCCTCACGCCAAGATTGAAGGCACTATGAAGACATTGGTCTTTTACATCATCAATGGCATCAGGTTCAATACTCAAGATTTCTTCATCCATCAGTTGGCAGCTTCAGGGATTGATCTGTTTGGCCTCAAGTTCTATGCCCCATGGGTCATGCGGCTGATCAAGATTCACTCTACCATCAATTATCAAGCTTCAGCTCGCAACCATGTTATCTTTCTGCCTGAAGTGGATATGTCCCATGAAGCCATTTATCCTGTGCCTGCCAAGGAACCTGTTCGTGAAGACAACGCTGCCTTCCAAAGCTTCACACAGCCACTTGAAGGCATACATGTTCCTAATCCTCCTGTTGCTGCTGGTCCTCTTGCTGGTCAGCTTCAGCTGCCGCATCGTGCCAACACTGATGTTACAGCAAGCACAGTTGCCCAAAGGCCTCAGAAGCGTGCTCGTGTGCTGAATGACCGAGAGCTTCTTGTTTCACTTCATCAGAAGCAGGATAGGCATCATGACTAGATGAAGCACCAGATGCAAAGTCTTCTTGTTGATGTCAATCGCATACGCAACCTTGCAACCAAGAACTCATTTGTTGCTCATGAAGCGTGTCGGCGTTCCTGGAAGAGCCTCACACTGCTCTGTTCTGAAGACGATCTTCAAGCGGATGGCTTCACTGAACGCTTCAAGTTTGACTCCAGGCCTCCAGAATCAGCAAGTTGGCGTCCAACTCCTTCCATTGAAGACTCTGAGTATTCATCTTCGGCTCCAACTATTGTTGCGCGAGTCATTGATGAAGAGGATGATGCCACTTCACCAGCTATGGCTTCACTGCATCACGATTCTGCATCAGGCCCCTCTGCACCGCCCAAGTCCACCGTCGACCCTGCTGCCCCAACATCTACACCAACACCGCCTGGGAACGCTTAGACACTCTATGTCTTCACTCCTTTTTGGTCATTCCTGACAAAAGGGGGAGAAGCTTATGAGTTGATAGTCTTCAAGCGGGTCTATATGGGTCGGGTGCTTATTTTTCCTAAGTTTTACAACTCTCGTTCTTGAACTATTGGTTTTGAGTTGTAACCCTTAAACCTTGATGGTCGTCTGCTACTTTTGATGCTACCTTTTATTGCGATGATAAATTCTGCATACTGTAGACGCCCATTTCTCATTGTGCATGTCATTAACTTCACTACATTTTTATATGCATGATAAATTGTCTTCATGAGTTGAAGAAGATCTCCACAAAGTAGAACCTGCCATGTGCATTTGCATTCAAAGGCAAATTACTTATATGCACATCTTCAGGGGGAGCCCTTTCAACTTCATGAAGCTAATGACCACGTTCTTTAACTTACACATATTTTTATCCCCGTTGAAAACTTCAACCAGTTTGTCATCAATCACCAAAAAGGGGGAGATTGTAAGTGCATCTAGTGTCACCCCTAGTAGGTTTTGGAGTATTGACGACAAACGTGGTTGAGGGACTAATGTGTTTGTGAGAATTGCAGGATAACACAGGTAGAAGTCCCTCATTGATTCTGTTTTCCTACCAGAGATGAGCCCTAAAAATGTATGAAGACATTGAAGACAATGGTGATTCGTGAAGACATTCACGTCAAAGATAATGACGTGTAAAGACATTCACTTGAAGACTATGGAGTGCAAAGACATAGTTTCTTTCATAGTTTCATTTTCTTATTTCTTGAGTCATAGGAACCACCATACTGTTAAGTGGGGTCCAAGTGAACAAAGTCAGAAGATTGATGTGATGCTCAACCAAAATCCTATGTCTTCGAGTGAAGACAATGAGAGCAAATCTTATCCAGAGTTGGATGAGTCAGCTTTGCTTGTAGCCCAAGCCAAGCTGTCGCATGTGTTTCAAATCCGACCGTTGGACATGTGTCGGTTCCTTAGTGACCCAGGGTCATTTTGGACATATCATGTCGGGTTGCCTGCTGGCTATAAATAGCCCACCCCCTCCACCATAAATTGGTGGCTGCTCAGAGTTAGTGCACGGCTTTTGTCATTTGAGAGCAACCCACCTCCGAAGCCTTTGAGAGAGAGATCCTTGCGAGGACAAAGCCCAAAACACCCAGTGCCAAAGAGTGTTAGGCATCACTGAAGTCTTTCCATCCGCGTGACCTGAAGACTTGTTACACTTGAGGACTGTGTATCCTCCAGCCGATTAGGCATCTCATTCTGAGGATCCAAGAGTCATTGTGGATCGCCGGTGAACGGAGTCTGTGAAGGTTTGGGAGTCTACCTTGAAGACTTACCAGAGTGATTGGGCGAGGACTAGGTGTCCTTAGCTTAAGGGGAATAAGGTGAAGACGTGGTCTTCTGAGTTCAATCTCAGCCTCCCTAACCAGACGTACAGTTGTCACAGCAACTGGAACTGGTCTACCAAATCCTTGTCTTCACCAAGATATTGGTTCTATCCCCGACCTCCTTTACATTTCAGTTTGTCTTCGTGAAGTCATTGCTTGTTTGCCTGATCTGTTTGACTTCACTGTGCAAAGACTATTACCTGTTTGGCTTCATACTGTCTTCCATTCCGATCTGTACTACCTAGCTGCTATTAGTCCTCATGCTTCCATTACAATGCTTACTTGACTATGGTCTCTCTAGAGTAGTTTATCTTCCGCTACATATCATATAGGTTCCATTTAATTGTCTATCTTCAAAGACCTTGTGTTTTGAAGACTTTCATAAAAATCGCCTAGTCACCCCCCCTCTAGTCGATAACTAGCACTTTCAGATAGCCATGGTTGAGCTCGTGGGTGTTGATGAGGTCGAGAGGGGTGGAGTTCCATAGGGGGCGCCACCGTCGGGAAAGGACGGTTGTCTGCTCCCCTTATTTGATTGGGAGGAGGTAGATGATGACTATCAACATATCATCGGGGAGGCTGCTGATGAAGTCTAGGCCTGCTGGAGTTGCTTGCGGTTCTTGCTCGACCCGCCTCCGCTTGTTGGCAGCCCCGTTCTCCACCTTCGGAGTCTCCTCATCAGTGGCGCTTTCTGATTGAAGTGGGAGTACAGGGAATATTTAGTTAAAACAGGGCAATAGAAAAGTGTATTGGTAACTAGAAGTTAGTAGGTAGGAATAGAGTAAGAAAATGGAATAACAATTGGTTGCTTAAATACTACACAATTCCTTTGATATTGCTGGGTAAGTCAACATGCAGATACTTGAAAAGAACACTTACTTCGAACAAAGTCTGGACGGATGATATCGTCGGGGAAGTTAGTATATATCTCATGACCAGTCTCTTTTATGTGCAGTGCAATTTTAGTGCCAACTTTCAATACATAAAACTTAGAAATTTCTATCCAAAGGCCCTTGGCAAAATAGGAGTGACCACATTCATCAAGTCTTACATAAGCAACGATTCTAAATCCATGGTTTGTGTTCAGTATGACATCCCTGCAGTCTTGATTTATGTAAAGGGAAAGATTGTGTACTACAGATTCTGTTGCATAGCAAGGGACGCGCTGCAGAAAATGGTAGGATTGTTAAAGAATATGGTAACATGCAAATATGGGCGAAATTGAAAGAACTGTACAACAGTTGAAATCAAAGGACAAAAATCTATAATTAAACAGATAGGGTAAGCATGATGTCATGGAAATATGAGAGTAATCGAAAGAACAATACATCATTAATTAGCCTAATATAGAAAGAAGAGGAAAGAAAATCCCCTTTGACGTATATGCTGCATGTGTCACCTTTTATCCAAATGCAGCAATATATAGTATATGTTCAGGAAAGCAGGCCATGCCAACTGATTTAGGGTGAGATTGAACATACCGCATGCATCCTGAAGTCATCTGGTACGGTGAGATGGAACTCCATGGATGTCTGGCCGAGGCCGCAAAGTCCTGATGTGTCCGTGCACTGTACACTCTGTGAATGAAAGAAAATCCTCAAATCAGCTCGAATAAAAATGAATTCATGGTGATTTCGGCCGGGTGATTAAAGGAGGTAGATGAACTGGGATAGGAGATGAGATAATATCTCATTAAATTAGTTACCTTGTTGTCCATGATAAAAAACCCTCAATACGGCAGATTCCCCAACCAGGCGGAGCTGGGTCGACCGCGAGTAGCGTTGAGTAAGTCGATGGCGATAGGCGGCCGCAAGCGGAAGTGGCGAAATGCAGTGGGGTTTGCCGGCAACCTGGCGGCGGCGACAGGCGTCCAGCTAAGTGGTTGCCGCGGTGATAGGCGGTGCCATGCATAGACGCGGAGGAGCTTGTGCAGGTGTGAATGGGGACCGGAGGGATTGGTGGGCGGGGTTAGGGTTTTTGTGACGTGGGGATGGTGAGGGTTTTCTTTTTTCTTTTTTGAATTGGGCGGTGAGGGTTTTCTGTCCCACAAAGAGTTTCGGAGGCAATGGTTTCCTAGAGCCAACCGTGTGTGATGAACGTAACAGGGAAAATGAAAGTCATTGCACATGGTTCCAATTTTAGGAAACGTGTGTGATTGACGTACTACTTCCGTCCTGGTTTATTGGACCCCTTTGTAATTTGTGCCAAAATTTGACCAAAGATTTAACTAACAAATGTTTATGCTTTTCACCAAAAAATATATCATTGAACACTATGTTCAAATACGCATCCAATGATATAATTTTTGCTGACCTGCACTAACATTTTGTCAGTTAAATCTTTGGTCAAAATTGAACACAAATTACAAAGAGGACCAATAAACCAGGACGGAGGTAGATTCCATCAACCGAACTGATTGCATCCATATCCCATATTTAGACATAAGTAAACATAGATTAAACATACTCAGACATAGATAATAAGTCGTACACAAGCATAGTTCAACCATAAGTGCATAGCTCAACCATAAGTACATAGTTCAACCGTCATTAAGCATACTCAAGCGCATTTATAATTAAGACACTACATAGCCATACATAGTTCGATCCCACATCTCATCTCATCTGCCGGCACGATCCTGAAGCTTCTCCAGGTACACAGCGTACGCGGTGTGTGCCACCCTGTGGGAATACTTCTGCTTGAAGGAGCCAATGGCTCGTCCTCTTGCGTGCGCCAGAACACTTTGATACATGTCATGAAGCTTTCAGTTGCAAAATGGGCATCGATAGCCGCCGTCCCAGGTCCTAATATGCCTGTTATGCATTCCCGCATAAAGCTCCCTGAGGATTTGCCTCTTGTACCTCCTCTGGCCATCTTCATCCTCGCTGTTGACATCGTCAGTCAGCACCTATACATATAGTAAAAAAATGTGGCATCAAATTTGGAATACAAACTAATCTCTAGCGAACATTTGGCAGTTGCCAAAATTTGGCATCAAATCAATGTTTACATGCCGTAAAGTAGGATTAGGAATTTATGGCTATTTTTTTAGACATATCCAGATATTATGGTTCGATTTTTAAGCACAATCGTCTATGTACAGACCAATCTTGAAGAAAATAATGGCACAAACATATATGTAGGTCATTCAAAATCAATTGTCAAGACCTGGTTAGGAATTATTAGCACGAACACTAACCCTAGTCGGATTATTAGCAGAAATCATTTGCACAGATGAAACAACTAATCACTTATCACTTGTACCATTCAAACAATCAATACACTACATGGATCTAACGAAACTTACTCAGATTTCATGGATTGAGAGAACATAACCATAGGATTTCTATTCCAAAAAGGGGGAGGCAAGAGTAAGCAGAGAAACCCTAGGATGTATTTGGCACATAAATGGGTATAGATGACTAACCGGTTGTCCGTCGTTGTCGGAGTCGTCGCCGGAGTGGTCGTCGGAGTTGTCGTCGGAGTCGTCGCCCGAGTCGTCACCGGAGTCGGTGTGGACCTCCGGCTCCGGCTGTGGAAGCACGACGCCGTCGACGATGTCAGGATGTAGCGATACCTCGCCGGCGGTGATGGCAACCTCTGTCTCCATCTCCATGCCGTGCTCCAGTGCTTCAGCAGCCCCGGCATCGCCACTCCCTCCTATGGGGCGCTTTGGCGGCATCCTCATACACTGATGGCTTTGAGGACTGAGAGCGGCACCGAGGATGGAAGCGGAGAGAGAGGATTGTGTGTGTGGCGAGGATGGGGGGTGCGGCCGCTCGGGCGTGCCATTATATGGAGTAGTGGGAGAGAGGTGGGCGGCGGTCAAACGCTGGCTCGCCTCCCGGTGAGCCTGCGCACAAGACTGCTGGCATGCCTACCGTCATTTCACACAGCTACTCACATGCCTCCCGATGACACTGCGCAGCGGGCACGCCTCTCGTCAATTCACACACCTGCACGCACGCCGCCTGGTCTGCCTGCACGGCGGACTGGTCACATGCGTCCCATCAACTCACGCCTGCTCGCACAGCACACGGGTCGCGTGGCGGCACGCATATTGTTTTTCTATTTTGATGATTAATGCTGCCGCTTTTTTGCTTAACCGAAGCATGGCATGTATTCATTATTGGTCTAATGCCCACAATTTGAATAAATAATCCATTTGCGATATTGGTTCCCAATTATTAATAATCTCCCATTTGGAAGAAGATAAAGATTACATCAAAACTGGTCTCAAATTTGACAAAGAAAAGTACAATGCCACTTTGTATTGGTGTCCATATGACAACACGATAAGTTTCATGGATTTCAAATAAGTTTTGGATGTACTAGAATTTAAAAATCAAGATTCTCAATGTTTGAAATTTCTTGCACGCAGAGTAAACATGCACCTAGTGAGACACATGTGTTTTTCCAATCCATTTAGGTGCACTGTCACATGTGCATGTAGCCCAATTTGATATTTGGCAAATTATACCCCTAGAAAATCAGTCAATGTACTAAAACGTCTTAATGATCTCTGTTTTTTTCAAAATTAAAACGTCCCTCCTTTGGTAACATATGTGCACCGCGGGAAAATTTAACATGCATCGTAGTTGCGGTGGATGGGCATTGTGTGTGTGTGTGCGTCTGGGGGGTGGGGGTAGCTGGCAGTACACTATGAGTCGTGAGCCACCGTGTGGGTTGGCCGTTTTGTGAGGTAAGTGCCACATCAGAGTCGTGAATTCGTTATTTAAAACATTACACAACCCTTTCATACATACATGTTTTGGCCACATGCAGTCGGTGGTTGTCCTACACGACACTCACTCGCGTGTGACATTTTCTGTGGGCCCGCGAGGTCGTCGTCCATCACTTTGACCAACAGCCGGCAGAGAGGTTAATTTGACCAGCAAGGTAGAATCTTTTTTGTTTGTGTTATGGTGGGAGTATATAGTACGCGTCGAAGAGGTGGGAGGGGACTAGCATATATACTATACACCTCTTTGAAGGTGATGTCGGTCTCAGGGGCCGCGCGGCCTGGAGGAGCCCCCTGCCGCGGTCGAGCAGCTCCCACTCGCCGGAGGAGCTGCTTGACGTGGTGGCCCGAGGCCGGTGCCTGCGAGCCGCCGAGGATGGACGCAACAGCGTGGGGCACCGACGCCACAAAGCGCGCAATGAACAGGCTGCGCAGCTCCTCTCAGGAGGCCACCGAAGACTCCGTTAGGCTGAGCATCCAGGCGCGCGGCACGCTTGTGAGGGCCATCAGGAGCCAGTTCGTCATGACCTTGTCATCGCCGCCCGCCGCCCAGATTGCCTGCGCATACAACCGGAGGAACTCCTCGGGGTCAGCCGCGCCGTCGTACCGCGGGGGCAGCGCCGGCCTGAACTTCTGCGGCCACTTCACCCGCCGCAGGCTGGGGTAAAGGCCCGGTGGCCTCCAGCACTTCCATAGGCACCTGGTGGCCCGGCGGGTGTGACGGTGCCCGCCATGGGAGCCAAAAAACGTGGGCGGAGCGCGGTCGGTTAAGAGGCAAAGCTTCGACATGCCCCTACCTGACGCGCCAAATGTCAGATTCAGGGCTCCGCAGACCCAAGAAGGTTCGAACTCTGGGGTGTGTGCGAAGAACTCAATCCCTCAAGCCTACCAACTCGTCGCCCCACAGCCTAGCCTAGCCGGACCCGCGTGAGCAAGGAAGAAGATAAACACGGCAGTTTACCCAGGTTCGGGCCACCTTGTGGTTTAATACCCTACTCCTGCTTTGTGGTGGATTGGCCTCACGAGGTGCTGAGGATGGACAAGTACAGAGGACGAACAACCTCACGAGGGCTCGGGGATGAGAATCAGTTGACCTCTTCTACGGTGGTGGCTAACCTATATTTATAGTGGCCTTGGTCCTCTTCCCACGAAACTTAGGCGGGAAGGGATCCCACAACGGCCAATTTCGGAAGGGGACAAGTAGTACATCTTATCCTGACAAAAGGTGGTCATTGCCTGCAAAGCTTCTGGTCGTGACACAGCGGTGGGCTCGGCGATGCCATCCATCCTGTCGTGCTGGTGGTCTTGGTCTTGTAGCACCGGAATGGAAACCATTGGTAGATTCCTCGGGAACCCACGCCTGTCCTTTCCTCCTTAGCACCAAAGAGGAAACTGCCTCCTCTGCGCCCGCTGGCGCCCGCCTGGCCTTGGTCATCATGGCTTCCATCATGGCAGCCTCATGAGGCTGGTACCTGCATAGAAATCTCCGCTCCTCGGGAGGCAGCCTGAGGAGGCTGCTCCCTCCGGAGGTCTTGGTGTCGTCCGCCTCGCGAGGCCATGGGGCCTTCGCGAGGGTCTTGTCTTGGCGGTCTGGTAGATGGGCCATACCAGGCCGTTGGTGGAGCCACACCGTGGGCCGCAGGCAGGCAAGTCTGGGTACCCTGGTTCCCAGGACGCCGACAGTAGCCCCTGGGCCCAAGGCTCGCTCCGGCTTGGCTTCGAGGTGAAGCCGAAGGGCAAGGGCGAAGCGCCGCGGCCCCAATCGCCTGCGGGCCAGGCCAGCGCGTGGCACTTGACGGGACATGGGCATCTCCGCTTCCCCACGTCGCCTCAGCAACTGCCCGACTTGACAACCACCAGGTGCATGCAGTGGGGCCATCATTGCTTGGAACGTGAGAGGCCGCCGGTTAGCCTTCCTCCACCTATAAATGGGGAAGGGGACGAAGCCCCCAGCCCATCTCCTTCTTCTTGCTGCTCGCTCCCTCTTCTTCTCCGTCGTCCCGCCATCTTGTCGAAGCATCCATGGCGCTGGTGAGGAGGTTTTCCGCATAGGAGAAGGGAAAGGCCCCCAAGGAGGGACCAGGCTCGCCACCGCCCAAGAGGGGTCACGGCCGTCCCCGCAAGTATGCTGCGACGCCGGCGGTGGCTCCCCGAGGGTGTGGGCGCACCCCCTCAAAGGTCGGCGCTCCGGCAGTCGTGGGAAGGCTCCCTCCCGCGCCGAAAGCTGCCACGGCCAGGGCAGCCACGGTCAAGGGGGGAAGCACGCGGCGGCGATCCGGTGACCGCGCCCACAATCCCATTCGGCCGACATGTCCTCGGAGTTCGTGGTGTGTGCGGAGAGGCCGGCAGGCACCTGGTTCCAGCTCCCGCGCTTCTTCGCGGGCGCGCTGCCGGCCGGAGGGCCTGGCGGTCTCTGGCTGCAGGCCGACGGCTGCTGTAGCAAGGCCTCGTGGGTGGAGGTCGAGGTCACCCCCGCCGGCAATGTGTCCCTGAACTACGGGTGGCAGCCATTCGCCCGCGCGCGTGGCCCGCAGGGGAGATGTACCCTCCACTTCAGGCATGACGGAGCGGCGACCCTTTACGTCCGGATCTTCGGGGAGGACGGCAGGCGTCTGGGGTGCTGTCCGGAGGGCGACGACGACGACGACGATGCCCACCCCTCCGACGACGACGGCCAGAGGGGCGGTGGCATCCTCGGTGGTGAACTCGCCCTTGGCGATGGCCGCGACGCCTCCAACAGTGGCGACTCTTCATCTGGGGAGAGCACAAGTGACGATGACTATGATGAGCTGCCACGTCGCTGATCCCGGACCGAGGAGGGCGGCGAGACACCCCGTCGCCGCGCTCCCACTCAGGAGGACGACGAGCTGCCTCGCCACCGCGCTCTGATGAAGTAGGAGGAGGACTCCAACTGAGCGCGGACGTCGCTGCAGCCAGGCCTCAGGAGCCGCGGTGGTCGTGGGGCCGCTTTTGCTTTTTTTTTTTCCCTGCATCAAGAAATTTCGAAGGCCCTGCTGGGGCATGTAATGGACCATGGTGCTTGTGCCGTTATGTTAACATTTTTATTTCGTGTCTTGGCATTCGTGTTGCTACCAATCGACAGGTTCTTGTTAATCGCGGTTAGGATAAATTAGCTTGGTGTGCTTGTGGTAGACTCCTGTGCCGCGAGGGCGTGCTCCTTCAGGGCTTGGATCCCCTACGTGCCTCTCGTTCCAGAGAGATCTTGCCGAGGGCTTCCTTCTCAAGGATCCGAAGGTTCTCCGGCCTCAGGAGGTGCCCAGTGGCCGCGAGGTCTCTAGCTGGCCATGAGAACATGGGTCCTCCGGAGATGCCTCACAGGGCGCCGTGCCCCACGCGAGCCCCCGAGCGAGGACCGATCGTCACTGGTACACCGGGTCGCAATGCCCGGCGAGGCCAGGAGATGAGGACTTGGGAGGGCAAACATGCCCGTTGGCTCATTTAAGAGCGTCACGCGAGGATTAGGATGCCAAAGATTAGGGCACCAAGGCTTTGGCGAGGTGTGTTCGTGGGCGGACCCAGGCGTACACACCGGAGGCGGACCAAGGCTTTGGCAAGGTGTGTTCACGGGTGGACCCAGGCGTACACACCGTGCCCAGCCCCCGCTCACGAGACACGTGGAGAGGAGTGACGGGCAACTGCAAGACTCAAAAGAACAAACGCTGCAAGGAGAAAAATTCCCACACCTTCGAAATAAATATGCGAGAACTTAGAATTTCATTCCAAGAAGTGGCAAATCGGCTACAAAAGCAAGCAAAGGAACAGCCGTGTCCGGCGCCTACACTAGTCTTCTAGTCTTCCCGCCAGCGCGGAGCATGGGGCTTCCACTAGGCATGGGCATAGTCGTTGAAAGACCGTATCGTCCGCCAGCACGGAGCATGGGGCTTCAACTTCGACGTGGGTGAGAGCCCCCGTGAGGCCCCAGGGCGGCGCTCAGGAGACTCCGGGGCGTGTACAACCCCACTCATTATTACGTGAGAGTGTCACGGGTAGAACTTCCGGAGGTGCTGGATGTTCTAGGCATTCTGGATGGGGACCCCGTCCTGCGTCTCCAGGCGCGCAGACTGGTATAGCGAGGTGCTATACAAACAGTTTTTAACCCCTTTCTGCAACGGCGTTTCGAATCGTCGCCAAGTGAGTGACTGCGATAGGGGGGTCCTTCCCACACGACCTAGAAACCATCGGGGATAGGGAGCCTTGATCCATACAGTTGTCCTACTAAACTGTTTCGGATATCTCGAATATTCGAAACGCTCCATCCTTGCAACTCGTTTGTGCTCGGATTGCCATCGCAGTCGGTATTCTGTGGTGCTACGTTTATGATGCGTGACCCATCACAAACGGTTCACGATTATAGAAGCAGACAATCACACACATTTACTTTTCCTCGAATGTATGCGATTCGAGGTAAGAGCGCACACAGTTGTCACTATAAAACTGTATGCAAAGCTTGAATACATCCCACACGATTCATCCGTCATACCCGCGTTGGATGATCGACCTATCGCACGTGTTCTTCTATGAACAAACGTTTGCAATGCGCACAACATCACAAACAGTCCATAATTGCAAAGCATGTGTGATAAGGTGACTGTCGCAAACATTTAATAAGAAAGAACTGTGTGTGATGCTGTTGTTAATCGCACACGTTTTTTCTTTGCTGATCATGTGTGCAGTAGAGATTGATCGCACACGTAGTGGATCCTAGAAATGTGTCTGATCTCCACGTCTATCGCAGACGTTTCGCTTTTGCAAACCGTGTGCAGTGTAATCCCTAATTTAAAAATCAAATGTTTTGAATTTCAAAGTAGGCAATCACTTATTTCATATCCAACCATGTTTATTACAAATATAGGTTCAACCACGAATGCATAATTCGATGCACAAGTACATATACTGAAGAACTACAGAAGCACCAAGTAAAGAATGATGAACCACAGTTGTACTAAAGACTGTATAGAGAGAGGCGAAAGACATTCTGGTTGCTGGAGAAGGTGAAGCGGAATGCCCATATTGTGTCCTCCTCCATGCGTAATGCGCGCACGACTCTAGGCCAGCCCCTTGTGATGGCTGCCCGTCCATCCTTCACTGTCTTCATTAGGACTTCTCGATGCTCATTGTAGTCTGGATGAAATACTTTAACCTTCATTGTGTGTCCACCAATCATGTACTTTGCGAGGTACTCTTGAGTGAACTGCTTCGGGAACCACTGCGAACGAAAAAGATTCAGACATTGTTGTCTAACAACTCATTATGGGCAGTAAAAAGAGAAGGCTGCAGAGTTTGTAGTTACCATCCTATAGCTCACTATTGTGTTGGATAGAGCATAAACAAATAATTTGCTTGCCACTATTTGTATCTTTTTGCTAATAATCCTTATCAATTTCCTCACTTGATGCTTGTTCATGAATATCTCCTTGCCCCATACGCAAAAGGGTCGATGCGTGGATCCTTGCCAAGGGCATATGTACCTACAAGCAACAAGTCAATATTAGAAGCTAACAAGTGTCCAGGCCTGGATCTATATGCACTACATTATGGAACGACGGGGGGAGTAGAAGCCGAGGGATGAAACTAACCTCGGCGGAAAATGGTGGCCACTCCCGTTGTTGTCTTGCATAAGTAGTGGAAAGGCATGATAAGTACAACAACCTTAACATCAAACAAATATAGCAAAGGTAAACAACATCATCTCCAAATGATAGCTTGAATGCGTTGGTTTTAGCATGCTGTTAAAGCAGATATAAAATGGAAGGCAATGTTACCGACAACAGGCTTAACAGCCATCAAATATTGCAATTCAAACTGGTATTGTTGAAAATGAATAGAACGTAGGTAATGCTTAAACATCACACTGGATAAATGTGTAAAACTGAAATAAAGGGCATGTGTTAACTACACCAGTCATAACTGGAACCAAATATAGCTGTTCAAACTGGTATTGATGCAGTCGAGCGGCACAGTTTTGACTTGCACATAATGTACATCACATTGTGAATGACTGAAATAAACAAGGCATAAATGATCAGTATAACAACCAAATATAGCCATTGAAAACTAGACAGAGTCTCACTGCAACCAACCTAACAAGCAAATACAGATAAACAGGGCATATGCTTGAAAATGGACAAATGCTCACTGCAACCAACCTAACAAGCAAATACAGATAAACAAGGCATCTGGTTGAAAACTGGACAAATGCTCACTGCAACCAACCTAACAACCAAATGCAGATAAACAAGGCATTTGCTTGATAACTGGACAAATGCTCACTGCAACCAACCTAAGAACCAAATACATATAAACAAGGCATCTGCTCAATAACTAGAAAAATGCTCACTGCAACCAATCTAACAACCAAATACAGATAAACAAGGCATCTACTCACTATAAACAACCAAATATAGCCATTCATGAAACTGAAGTGGACAATTCATACTTAAACATCACATAGCCCTATTGAACAATACATTTTTGCATAACTGAAATAATTAAACACGGCACAGTTAAAACACCGCACGGCAAATGCTACTACAACAAAGGGTACGGGTTGGCAATCTAAAAAAGGTAAGATTTGCTGATAGGATGTTGCCTCACATGTCATGGACGGGATCCTTCCAGTTGGAAGAGCACAAACCCATGGTGCGCTCTCTGATGTCACAGATGGGCTGTTTCACCTTGGAAGAACCTTTGTGGGTGCCCTCCTCGTGGTCGTGGTCGAGGATATCTAACTTGGCAATTGAGGATCCCAAGCCGCCGCCGTAGAACGTGTCCTTCAGAAATGACAAAATGGGCTCGATGGCATACAAGGATCGCAAATCCTTAACCACGTGGCGGAGGAGATCAGCGGCAGGGCCGTCGAAGAGATCGACGGCGGTTGAACTAGAGGGGTTGGGGATGGACCACTTAACCTGTGACATGGCCCGTGTGAAGCCGTCGCTGTCGACGAGCTTTATGTCGTAGCCAGCTTTCCCGAGATACAGTAATACTCTAGTCCGCTGACATGAAGCCTTCGGCATGGCAATGTAGTCAACGTCTTTGCCGGCTTCCGCGGCGACGTGTTGCTCCGGGATCGACAAGTCGGGGCGAACGGCGGCCACCTTGCCAACGTCCGCCGAAGAGGCCATGATAAACCTCTTCTTGGCCGAACGCTCGTCGGGTTCCCCGGGATACGTGGTCGAGCTTAGGCTGTGACATTCTAGAGCAGGGGATGTGGATCTGGCGGGGAGGGACACCGCAGGCCTCATCTAAAAACTCAGAGGTGGGATGACGGTATGGGAATCGCTGGGTAACCTGAACTTTATTGTCTAAGCTAGGAGGAACGGGAAGACCGGCAGGGGTTGGCGGCGGCGACGGCGAGCTAGGGTTTGAGGGGGGAGGGGGCCGGGTGGGGCGACTATGGAGGGGGTGGTGTTTGAGGATACGCCACGGCTACTGAAAATTTTAGTAATGGTGGGTGGAGATGGTGGTGGACGAGGGAGAGCGACGGTTCAAATGCCTCGGCTACTGCAATTTTACTATAAGGTCGGTGCTAGAGGAGTGTGGGCGATGGTTGAAGTACGGCGGCTACTAAAATTTGGGTAAAGGAATTGATGCGGGGCGGGAGTACCCAAGATCGCGCACGGTCCAATAAGAATATGAGTGTATGATAATAAGGAAAAGTGGCGGAACCGCCGATTTTTCCAACGCTCAAGGCGGGTAGTTTGTGTTTAGATTTCTAGCTAGCTGGTCTATCGCACACGGTTTGTCCTAATTTTTAGACGCAGACGTGGAATTCAATCTAAATAAACTACCCGTCTTTAGCTTGCGCAGGTGGTGATTTTAGAGCGCACTTGCATCGCACACAGTTAAGCCAGTACCTCCACCTTTGCTCGCGCTTGCGCAGTCGTGGTGATTTTACAGCGCACTTGCATCACACACGGTTGAGCCAGTACCTCCACCTTTGCTCGTGCTTGCGCAGTCGTGGTGATTCACAGCGCACTTGCATCACACACGGTTAAGACATTATACCCGTGTCCATTGAGCGTCATCAGAGTCTTTGTAGCAAAAAAAATTCCAATGCACAACTTTGACCGCGCGGGCCCACGGTTGGGCGCGTCGTCGAAGATCGATGAGTGGGGCCAGAAGTCAAGAACCACCTGGAAGTGGCCAAATATATGTTGGAATATAGGGTGTGGTGTTTAAAACTTTAAATACACAATGCACAACTTTGGTGGCACCTGCCTCGCAAACCCAAAAGCACCCTTGGATATATCTTTAATGACATAATGTCGTAGCTAGCTAGGTTGCTTGACCCATCTCCCACTTCGTGTAAGCGGGGTGGATGCACGTAATGATACTTTGGTCATACATGCATGTCGCCATGACCTACCATAAGACGGACCAGTGAATCTATCGTTTGGTCAAACGACAACTGTTGTTGTCGATAAACTGCTTGGGCCAATAGATTGAACCATCATAAAAAACCGCACGAGAGGGACCACAAAACCAGCACCTCTTGCATGCGGCCCAAAATGATGTACGTTGGAAGGGTGATGTGTGTTTTCAATATAGAATAATATACATTTAGATGTGGTGCCTGCCTCTTGATACAGACAACAACCATGAAGGCCAGGTAGTTAAGGACGAGATACGCAGGGTACGGTGTAGGTCGAACCCAGCAATCCGAGCATGTGGGAGGGAATCCTGACAACGCATGAGCTCGAGCTTTGGTTGAATGACATGTGACGATGACCAGCCCTAACACAAACTAGGAGGAATCCATTCATGGCCAACACATACCCCTCGTTATCGGTGAAAGGGGTGATATATATACACTCGGGGAGCCCACAGATATGCATGTCATCACAAAAAACCGCACAAGGGAGACGTGGTCAATCAGAAGACCCCGTATACACTGTATGCGGCCCAAAAATATGTATGGGTACGGTGGTGTGTGACGTGTTTAAATCCCGAATGCACAACTTCGATGGGCCACCAACTATATTACAAACCGAACACCATAACCGACCCCAAGCCTGGTTCAATACGTATGATGTCAATTTCCGAACTTCGAGGCGGCGGCGGGGGGTGGGGGCTGTCGTCCAACGCATGCGCTCAAACTTTATTTGGTCTAACATGGCACACATATAGCATTAGGAAACCATCATGGTCAAACTCTTCTCGTATGTTGGGTCAAAGGGATAGATTGTCTAGGGCCCCCCTTGTTATCGGTCAAGGATAATATATACCTTGGGGAGCCCACAGATATGTGTGGCATCTATAAACCGCACAAGGGAGACATGCTCGATCAGAACACCAGGCCCCCTATACCCTGCATGCGACCTGAAAAAAATGTATGGGTCTGGTGTGTGATTTGTTCAAATCCCGAAAGCACAAGTTCGATGGGGCACCAACTACATCAGTAACATTACAAACTGAACATCGTACCCCCCACGGCAGGTTAAAGACGTACGATGTCGGGAATGCAACTTTGAGGCGGATGGGGGGTTAGGGGCCGGGTGCCGTCCAACGCATGTGCTGAAACTTGATTTGCTCTCACATAGCACACGGAGCAAAGAGTAAACCCTTCTCGTGCGTTGAGTCGAAGGGATAATTTGTGTTGGCCTACAGATGTCGATCATTCTTTGATTTTTGAGAACAAAAAATAACCAATAAAAACATAGTCTACAAATTAGCAAAACAAGGATCCCAAGGTTTATATAATCGCCATGATAGGTCACTATAGAGTCGATCATTCTTTAATTTTTTACAACAAAAAATAACCAATAAAAACATAGTTTACCAATTTGCAAAACAAGGATCCCAAGGTTTATATAATCGCCATGATAGGTCACTATAGAGACATTTATCTCTATAATGACCGTGTCATAGCGTTTAAATGAAGCTTGAGATATGCAACTTCCCACCGGGTCACCCATCCTTAGACTACGCCAGCCCGAGCACGCTTAACTTCTGCATTCTATTCGACTAGGCTAGTGGATGGGAAGCCGCCCCTTGCTGATAGGAATTGCCTCCTTGCCTTTAAGGCATTTCACGTTGGTCACCCTATGGGACCTACTCCCTCCTATCACACACATTTGTGCTTTTAGAAACTGTGTGCGATATTTACATGGTCGGTGTGTCGCCGCCTAGCCTTCAATGAGCACTGACACTGGCAGCGGGAAAATGATGGGAGAAGAGGCGGGAAACCGATGAGAGGAGTGGCGGGAAACGGTAGCGTGTTTGGATATATAACAACATTAATATAGAAAACTTAGTAGAGAAGGAAGCGTGAGCTAGCATGACGCATGCGCATAGTGCTTACCCATATAATGCATGCGCTGCCGAACGGGATGAGGATTGCAGTTCGATCTTGGAGCATCCAACGGTGCAGACGTACGATCCGTGGGGTTTGGATTCTGGCCAATCAGAACGCACGACTCAGATCGCGCGTGCAGCAGGAGGGCATCGGCCACGGTTTGGTAGGCACACGGCTTTCATGAGTGAACCGTGTGCCATTTGAAAACATTTCGTGAGAAGAATCTTGGTTTTTAAATCCCCGTAAATCCAAAACTCACCCGAAAATCGTGAAACTTGGCATGGTGTCACGACATGACACAGATAGGTCGAGGAATTTTTTTTGTCCATTTTGGCGCAAGTTTTATTACAAGCCTCTTACAAACCGGAGCTTCTCGCAAAGAAGCCTCGTGGTTCTGATAGGGAAACGTGTCCCCCTTGTGGGCGAAACGATAATCACTGCCTCTTTTCGCCATGTATTTTCTTCTATGGGCAACATGGAACGACAGGATATCCGTGCTAAAATTTAAACTTATTCAGGGTTCGTTCGGCCTTTTTATACACTAATTGAGTTTCCTAGGCATTTAATGTGCATAATTCAAATCTGAACTACAAATACATGCTCCAGTTCACCAAAATGGCTAGAAAAATTATACATGTGTCCTTGGGTGCATGTTTAGGTCCCATGCCAGGAATGGGAATGAATTACAACCGTACTGGCGTCCTAGCTCATCCTCAAACATTTGGAATCTCGGTTTTTAAATCCCCATAAATCCAAAACTCACCAGAAAGTCATGAAAGTTGGCATGGTGTCACGTCATGGCACATATATGCCGTGGTAAAAACATTGTCCAGTTTTGGCCAAGCTTTATTACAAACCTCTTACAAATCGGAGCCTGTCACAAGAACCCTCGTGGTTTCAATAGGGAAACGTGTCCCCTTGTGGGCGAAACGATAATCGCTCCCTCTTCTAGCCTTGTATTTTCTTCTACACGCAACATGGAACAACGGGAGATTCGCGCTGAACTTTGAAATTATTCAGGGTTCGTTTGACCTTTTTTATTCATTAATTGAGTTTTCTAGGCATTTAATGTCCATAATTCAAATCCGAACTACAAATACATGCTCCAGTGCACGAAAATGGCTAGAAAAAACGTACATGTGTCCTTGGGGTGCATGTTTAGGTCCCATGGAAGGAATGGGAATGAATTCAACCGTCTCGGCATCCTGGCTCGACCACAAACATTGTGAACTCAGTTTTTAAATCTCTATAAATCCAAAACTCATCAGGAAATCATGAAACTTGGCATGGTGTCACTACATGGCACATATATGTCGTGGTAAAATAATTGTCCAATTTGGGCCAAGCTATATTACAAGCCTCTTACAAACCGAAGCTTCTCGCAACCCTCGTGGTTCCGGTAGGGAAACATGCCCCTCTTGTGGGCGAAACGATAATCCCTGCCTCTTCTCGCCTTGAACTTTGTTTTCTATAGGCAACATAAAATAACAGGAATGTCGTGCTGAAATTTGAAACTGTTCAGGGTTCGTTTGGCCATTTTATATATTAATTGAGTTTTCTAGGCATTTAATGTAGTCCATAATTCAAATTTGAACTACAAGCACATGCTCCAGTGAAGCAAAATGGGTGGAAAATCGTACATGTGTCATTGGGTGCATGTTTAGGTCTCATTGAAGGAATGGGAATGAATTACAAACTTCTCGTCGTCTTAAAACATTGAGAATCTCGGTTTTAAAATCCCAGTAAATCGAAAAATCACCCAAAAAACATGAAGCTTGGCATGGTTTCATGACATGGCACATATATGTCGTGGTAAAAAAATCGTCCATTTGAGACAAGGTGCACACATTAATAGGCAACGAAGTCCTTTTGAAACAAATAGCTGACACGTTAATATCACAAATGGTTGTATTATATGAACCGTGTGTTCCCGTAACCATTTAAGTGCGGCCACGCGTCCCTCTTTTCTTATGGGATAGTACTACCTCTGTCCTCGTTCATTGGTCATCTTTGTATTTTGTGCCAAAATTTAACCATACTCGGTGGCGTGCGTGCAACTGTTTGATTAGACGGGACGAGCGCGAGAAGTCCGCCGTGCAGGCTCGACGGGACACGTGCATCCTGTCCACCTCGCAGGCTCGACGGGACACGTGCAAGTAGCAAGGCCGCCCATGCTCACCGGGAAGCCAGCTCTTTGACCTCCATCCACCAGTCGCTCGCCTCGCTCACAACTTCTCCATTAATGGTAGCCGAGCCGCTGTTTAACACATGGTTAATTAAAGCACCTGGACGGAGGGTGTTTGCTTGTGATCCCATGGCCCCGCTCAATGTTAGCATTTGCTTTGTTCGTGTTTTCAACTAGTATTCCGGCCTAATTTAAAATGCCACATAGGGCAACGGATAATACGATGACAAATAAAATGGCAATGGATAATACGATGACAAATTTATAATGCGCAGATAATAATTGTCTTACATATTCTGGATAATTTAAAATGCCACATGCGGCAAAGCCAGGAAGACACGGGGGCAAGAGAAGAAGGAAATAGCAGACAACGATCTGGGTTGCTACTGTCTCTACTCCTCGATGGATCGCCGGGCGACGACATCCTCCAACTCCTTCTTCAATTCCTGACGACTTTGCTTGAGAGGAGCCACGGATTCCTCCACCTCCTACTCGCGCTCGATCCGGAGCTTCCTCAAGTCACCCATCAGTTCCTCAACGACCGCTGTCAGCGTCATCCCCGAGGCACTGCTCTGCTCATGTAGCATCTTCCAGCCGGCGGCCTCCTCCTCCTTCTCGGCGAGCGCCTTGAGGAGCTTCCCATTGTTACCCATGAGTTGCTCGACGAGGCCGGTCGCCTTCTCAACCGAGGCATCGCTGATCTCGAGCAGCTTCATCAAGCCGTCGACCAGCTCCTGCTGCTTAATGAGGCCAGCGAGAATGTCCTCGTCGCCGGCCAAGGACTTTAGCAACGCCATCTCGTCGCGATCGCCGATGCGGCGAGTGCGCTTGTGAGGGCCCTCGCATGCCCGTGAGAGCTCGTTCGAGGGCTCCGCGGCGCGCCAGGACATCTCTACTGTGGCTGTCGCTTGGCGGCGGGACCTATCTAGTGCTTCCGTGGCCTTGGTCTTTGCTGCCTGGTTATATGTCCACCCGAAACTCCTCCTACCGGTCATGGCGGAACGACTTGATAGGAAAGACCAGTTTTGTGGGTGATGAGGAGAGGAACTGTGAAGTAATTTTTGAGTGGGTAGTTTTTATAGCCAGCTGCTAAGTGTGAACACATATTAGTTTGATCGGTGTGAACAGATTTGCAATTACTTATTGCGTTGTAATCTGCAATGTGACGAGAAACAAGGTCAAAATTTATTGATGGTTCTGGGCCTACAAAGCCCGTTTCTGTTGTTCTGGCTCATCGCAAATAGTTATTATGGATCAACCGTATGCCACGCATCGGAAGCCCAAAACATGGGCCCGCGTTCTCGGATGTACATGTACGTGTCTTCCCACTATCACACACGGTCCAGATATCACCATCGTGTCCGATGGATGCGCCGTCGCGCCTCCCACGGGGTGCCAGAAGGTTGACCACGTGGTTGCTCACCGTTGAGGTGGCCGCGGTGCTTTGCTCATCATTGAGGCGGCCGCGGCGCACTCTGCTAGCGTCCGTCCATGCATTTTTCTTGCCATTGAGGCGGCCACGGCGCGCTCTGCTCTGGCGTCCCTGCGCGCGCTCTGCTCGCCGTTGAGGCAAATTTACAATGGCAACGGTTAATAATTGTCTTACATATTCAGGATAATTTAAAATGCCACATGCATCAACACCCAAAACACGCACGACCTACATATGCATACAATTATAATAAAATATAGGCTAAAAGGCTGAGTTGGCGGCCTTCCGACGACGGTCTTCTCAGACTCCATGATCAGCATAGCACCCTTGCGGCCGTTCATTCCAAGTGTTCTGACCCGCCTCTGCCTACGAAGCTACTGGCGCTGGGTGGCTCTTGGGGTTGCTGGGCCTCTTCCAGAAGAGCTTGACAGCGTGCAATCACGCGCATGATATCTCCGCGGAACCGCTCCATTTCCATATCTCTGGCCTGGTAGCAAATTCCGTCCATCACCTGCATCCTCAAGATATCATGTTGGCGATGTTCTACTTCGTCGCGGACGTCAACTCCGCCAAGGATGCGCTCGAGCCTGGCCACCACATCATCAGGATCGAGGTTGACATGGCCGCTGCGCGCAATGATGACGCCGCAGGCTGGCTGTGTCTTGACTGAATCACAAAGGTCCTCTGCCCATTCCTTGTGGGGCATCAGGCTCTCGATAAACACTGGTGACGGCGGCTCTTCGGGTGGGTCGTTGATCATGCCGCCGAGCAGCTCTGGATCTTTTGCATGGTGGATGGCAAACTGCTCATCACACTTCCTCTGCAATATGTCGATTGTGCACCCAAGGACTGTCACGCCGATATCGCTGCCGTTGGGCCATGGTGCCTGCACTGGCCGATGAAGCTCTTGCTCCCCGACCTGCTCCGGCTCGTTCTCCTCGCCGAAGATGTAACACAGGTAGGGGTCGACATTGAAGCTTTGGTCGTTGCCTGGCATGCTTGGAGTAACTAATGGTAGATGGGTGAGGACTAGATCTGCGCAGAGTGTCGCGATGGTGTGTTGCCACCTAGGT
Source organism: Thinopyrum elongatum (assembly GCA_011799875.1). NCBI lineage: Eukaryota > Viridiplantae > Streptophyta > Magnoliopsida > Poales > Poaceae > Thinopyrum > Thinopyrum elongatum. Next base: position 463,991,174 of record CM022303.1, read on the forward strand.
TATATGCAGCAAGCCATTAGCTGGTGGCGGGAAACCGATGAGGGAAGAGGCGTGGATTTTACAATTCACCCATGTGGAGCGCGGGAAGCATTTACTGGAGCGCGGGAAGACTAAGTGGAGCACACACACAACCCGAATACCGTATGCGGTGCCACATGTTATTTATCACACACGTGTTACCATAAGGAAACGTATGTGTAACTTACTAATCATCGCACATGAGTACTCGCAGATGCATCGTGTGCGATACTCCTAGCCACCGCAAGCAACTAGTTTGCATTTTTCAAAGTTTTTTGTACAAACAGAATCGCACACGAACTAACTATAGTAACCGTCTGTGTTATAATTTCTCATCGCAAACAGTTCATCCGAGTGGGCTGTTTGCTGCATATTACACACATCTTGTTTACACGAAACATTTGTGTTCTTTTGGCTCATCGCAAATAGTTCATCTATGTGAACTGTATGCTGCATATCACTCACATCTTGTTAAGTTGAACCATTTCTGTTCTCTTCCCTAATCAAAAACAGTTCGTCTGAGTGAACCGTGTGTCGTATATCACACACACCTTGATCTGGCTGACCATTTTTGTTGCATTCCCTAATAGCAAATAGTTCATCGGAGCGAACTGTATGTCGTATATCACACACACATTGATATGGCTGCCCGTTTCTGTTGTTCTGTCTAATCGCAAACAGTTCGTGTGGATCAACTGTATGCTTAGCTACGCACACGTAACTAAAATCTGAACCGTGTTTGATGTCTCCGCCATCACAAACGTTTTGCATCTTTTTTGACGGGTTTTTTACATCCCCGTTTGCGATTAATGCATCGCACACAGTTTCTTCAAAGGGTCTCTGATCATAGTGTCGCGTTAGCAACATCCTGCAGTAGTGACGGTGCGAGGCCTGGAGACACAGGCGATCCTGAATGGGCCCTCCCACATAGGCGAGAGCTTGTGAAGCCCCTCCCCGGAGAGCACCCGCCTCTGGACGAGGTCACCCACCTCGAGGGTCCTGGAGCAGACGCTGCGGCAGTGATACCGCCGCAGTGCCTGCTGGTACCTCGCGGCATGGAGCGAGGCTTGGCGGTGGCCCTCCTCCCCGAGCACGAGATCTGTCCCCCGCGAGGTGTCCTGGTGTGCCTCGTCAAATGCCAAGACCTGCGGGGAGTGATGTTTGACCTCGTGTGGGAGGACCGCCTCAGCCCCGTAGACGAGGAAGAACGGGGTCTCACCGGTGGGCTTATTCGCGGTGGTGCGGATGGACCACAACACAGACTGAAGCTCACTGAGCCAACCCCTGCCGCAGGCCTCAAGCTTCTTCTTGAAGCTCCTCGTCTTGAGGCCCCTCAGGATCTCCATGTTGGTGCATTCGGCCTGGCCATTACTCCGTGGGTGCGCCACTAAAGCGTAGCATATCTGCGTTCCAAGGTTAGCACAATATGTCCTGAAGAGATTGCTTGTGAACTGAGAGCCATTGTCAGTGATGATACGAATGGGGACCCCAAAACGGCTCACGAGGCCCTTGATGAACTTGATGGCTGAGCCAGCAGGAATGGTGCGCACGGGCTCCACCTCCGCCCACTTGGTGAATTTGTCGATGGCGACATAGAGGTAGCGATAGCCCCCGGCTGCTCGGGGAAACGGGCCCAAGATGTCCAGCCCCCAGACCGCGAATGGCCAAGAGAGCGGGATGGTCTGGAGGACCTGAGCAGGCTGGTGGATCTGTTTGGCGTGGAATTGGCAGGCCTCACAGGATCGCACCAGCTCTGTGGCATCGTTGAGCGCCGTGGGCTAGTAGAACCCGCTGCGGAACACCTTGCCCACGAGGGTGCGTGATGAAGAATGGTGCCCGCAATCTCCGCCGTGGATGTCAGCCAGCAATTCGCGCCTTTGCTCCTTGGATATGCATCGTAGCAAGACGTCGTTGGGGCGCCTTCGGTAAAGCTCGTCGTCCTGCAAGCAATAAGCGGTGGCCTGACGGGCCACGCGTTCCGCGTCTTCCTCCTTCTCCGGTAGGGTGCCGCGGAGCAGGTACGCCTTGAAGTCTTCGGTCCAGCAACCCTCCTGAGGCTCCAGCGCTAGGAGCAGGTGGGCTCCTGAGGTCGGGCCGCAGGCCAGGGCACCTGAGGAGGGGGCCTGGGGCAGCTCTTCTCGAAGCAACGTCGGGCCTGCAGCGGGGGGGGGGGGGGGGTTGCCGATGGTTTGAAGAGCCTTTCCTCGAACACGCCAGGCCTCTAGGGCTCGCATCGGGACAGTCTCTTGGCGATGTCGTCTGCCTCCTTGTTTGTGCCACGCGGGACGTGTTGCAATTCCAAGCCCAAGAAGCATTTTTCAATTTTGTGTACCTCTTCTAGGTATGCCTCCATGTGCTCGTCCCTAGGCTTGTATTCCTTGTTGGAGAAGTTGACGAGGAGCTGAGAGTCGCCCTTGATAGTGAGACGCTTGACCCACAGGGCCGCCGCCGCCCTGAGGCCAGCGATCAGGCCCTCGTATTCCGCGATGTTGTTGGAGACCTTCTCGCCATGCTGAAAGTAGAGCTGCACATCGTAGCATAGCTTATCCTGGGTTGGCGAGATGAGCACGGCTCCAGCCCCCGCGCCCTGCCATGCAAATGCGCCATCGAAGTGCATGACCCAGCCATCGGGCACCTTGTCTCCGAGCGCAAGGGACCGGTCTTCAACTGTCCCCCAGTCAAGGGCATCCGTCCATTCCACCATGAAGTCACCATGGGCTGCGCCCTTGATGACCCTGGTGGTGCTGAACTCCAGCTGGAACGCTTGCAGCTCGATGTTCCACTCGGCAACCCTCCCCACGGCATTAGGGCTGCGGAGCACCTTCTCCGGAGGGTATGCGGAGACGACCTTGATGGGGTGGCCTTGGAAATAGTGGCACAGTTTCCTGGACGCGACGAGGAGCGCGAGCAGGAGCTTCTACGGCATGAAGTAGCACGCGCGTGCGTCACGCAGCAACATGCTGACGAAGTACACTGGGTGCTCGACGAGGGAAGAGGCGTCGACGACATCCCACTCCTCTTGAGACGATGGGGCCTCGGGAGCCTTGCCGTCCGATGGAGCAGTTGAGGCCTCAGGAGTGCCATCCTGAGGTGGTGATGGCGCGAATGTACGCGGGGCGCTACGCTGTGCACCCGCACCTGCGCGCTCCTCCCTGACCGCCACGAGTGCCGCGCTAGCCAAGTGGGGCGTGGCGGCCAGGTAAAGCACCAAGGGCTCAAGAGGGCGAGGCACCACCATCATCAGCGGGCTCGTGAGGTACCTCTTGAGGTCTTGGAAAGCCGCCTCAGCCTCTGGAGTCCACTCGAAGGGGGCCTTCTTTTTCATCAGCTTGAAGAACGGGAGGGCGCGCTCGCCAAGCTTGGAGATGAAGCGCCCCAATGAGGTTACGCAGGCCACGAGCTTCTGCATCTCCTTGAGGGTCTATGGCGGGCTCATCCTTTCTATTGCCTTAACCTTCTCGGGGTTAGCCTCGATTCCTCTGTGCGATACCAGAAAACCCAGCAACTTGTCGGACAGGACACCAAACACGCACTTATCCGGGTTGAGCCGCAGGTTTACCTTGCGCAGGTTGCCGAATGTTTCTTCCAGGTCTTCGACAAGGGTCCTTGCCTCCCGTGACTTGACCACTGTGTCGTCGACGTACGCCTCGGTGTTCCTCCCGAGCTGCCGGCCCAGAGCGATGTGCATCAATCACTGGAAGGTCGCGCCGGCATTCCGCAGCCCAAAGGGCATGCAGGTGTAGCAGTACACCCCACACGGGGAAAGGAAGGATGTCTTCTCGATGTCCTGCATCGCCATCTTGATCTGGTGGTAGCCTGAGAAGGCGTCCAGGAAGCACAGTAGGTCACACTCGGCGGTGGAGTCAACGATCTGATCGATGCGGGGAAGAGGGAACGGGTCCTTAGGACACGCCTTGTTGAGGCTGGTGAAGTCGACGCACATGCGCTCCTTCCCGCCCTTCTTGGGGACGATGACCAGGTTGGCCAGCCAATCAGGGTGCCACACTTCCTGAATGACACCGGCTTCTTGCAGCTTGCGGACCTCCTGGACAATGAACGATTGCTTCTCTTGGGCTTGCCGCCGCGCCTTCTGCTTCACCGGGCGCACACTGGGGCACACCATCAAATGGTGTTCGAACACATCCCGTGGGACGCTAACCAAGTCCGTCGCCTCCCATGCAAACACATCCTTGTTTGCACGGAGGAAGCCAACTAGTGCCTCTTCCTGATCCGGGGGGAGGCCGGCGCCTATGGTGAAGGTGGGGCCTGAACCTCCGTCGTCGATGGGCACCTGCTTCGTCTCGGCCCGGTCTTGAGAGAACAATTGTTTCTTCTTTGCGGGTGCGGCCTCCGGGATCTCCGGAGCGTCCCTGGCGCCTGGCCGCATGGCTGTCGCGGCCTTGAAAGCGAGCTTGAGGGCCAGGAGCGCATCTTTGCTGTCCCCCGCCATGTTGATGATGCCGCTGCTTCCAGGCATCTTAACGACATTGTAGCCGGGGTGCGTCACCGCCATGAACTTGGCAAGGGTCGGATACCCGAGGATGGTGTTGTACGGGAGGCCGATGTGGGCGATGTCGAAGTCAATGAGCTCGGTGTAGTAGTTGTAGCGTGTGCCGAAGGTGACTGGGAGGTGTATCTGCCCCAAGGGGGTGGTGGAGCCATCGACCACTCCTGAGAAGGGCTTGGTGGGCGCGAGCTGGCCGTAGGGCACTTGAAGTAGGTCGAAGGCTTCCTTGGAGAGGACGTTGAGGCCAGCTCCACCGTCGATGAGGGTCCTGGTGACCGCGACATTGCCGATGGTGGGTGTGCACAGCATAGGGAGTGCGCTAGCGCCGACCGTGGTCCTGGGGTGATCCCTGGAGTCGAAGGTCATGTCGGTCTAAGGAGTCGTGCGGCCTGGAGGAGCCCCCTGCCTTGGCCGAGCAGCTCCCACCCGCCGGAAGAGCTGCTTGACATGGCGGCCCGAGGCCGGTGCCTGCGAGCCGCCGAGGATGGACGCAACAACGTGGGGCACCGGCACCGCAAAGCGCGCAATGAACAGGCCGCGCAGCTCCTCTCAGGAGGCCACCGAAGACTCCGGCAGGCTGAGCATCCAGGCGCGCGGCACGCCTGTGAGGGCCATAGGAAGCCAGTTCGCCATGACCTTGTCATCGCCGCCCGCCGCCCAGATGGCCTGTGCGTACAACTGGAGGAACTCCTCAGGGTCAGCCGCGCCGTCGGACCACGGGGGCAGCGCCGGCCTGAATTTGTGCGGCCACTGCACCCACCGCAGGCTGGGGGTAAAGGCCCGGTGGCCTGCAGCACTTCCGTAGGCGCCTGGCGACCCGGCGGGTGGGATGGTGCCCGCCATGGGAGCCATGAAACACGGGCAGAGCGCAGTCGGTGAAGAGGCAAAGATTCGACACGCTCCTACCTGGCGCTCCAAATGTCGGATTCAGGGCTCCGCAGACCCAAGAAGGTTCGAACTCTGGGGCGTGTGCGAAGAACTCAACCTCTCAAGCCTACCAACTTGTCGCCCCACAGCCTAGCCTAGCCGGACCCGCGTGAGCAAGGAAGAAGATGAACACGGCAGTTTACCCAGGTTCGGGCCACCTTGTGGTGTATTACCCTACTCCTGCTTTGTGGTGGATTGGCCTCATGAGGGGCTCAGGATGAACAAGTACAGAGGATGAACAACCTCGCGAGGCTCGGGGATGAGAATCAGTCGACCTCTTCTACGGTGGTGGCTAATCATATTTATAGTGGCCTTGGTCCTCTTCCCACGAAACTTAGGCGGGAAGGGATCCCACAACGACCAATTTCGAAAGGGGACAAGTAGTACATCTTATCCTGATGAAAGGTGGTCTTCGCCTGTAAAGCTTCTGGTCGTGACGCAGCGGTGGGCTTAGCGATGACATCCGTCCTGCCGTGCTGGTGGTCTTGGTCTTGTAGCACCGAAATGGAAACCTTTGGTAGATTCCTCGGGAACCCACGCCTGTCCTTGCCTCCTTAGCACCAAAGAGGAAACTGCTTCCTCTGCCCCTGCTGGCGCCCGCCTGGCCTTGGTCATCATGGCTTGCGTCATGGCAGCCTCATGAGGCTGGTACCTGCATAGAAATCTCCGCTCCTCGGGAGCCAGTCTGAGGAGGCTACTCCCTCCAGAGGTCTTGGTGTCGTCCGCCTCGCGAGGCCATGGGGCCTTCGCAAGGGTCTTATCTTGGCGGTCTTGTAGATGGGCCGTACCAGACCGTTGGTGGAGCCACGCCGTGGGCCACAAGTAGGCAAGTCTGGGTACCCTCGTTCCCAGAACACCGACAGACGCTTCCATCTGTGGGCCCGCGAGGTCATCTTCGATGCATGCATCACTTTGACCTACATCGAGAGAGGTTAATTAATTTCACCATCAAGGGGGATTCTTTTTGGGTTGTATTATGGTAGGAGCATATAGTATGCGTCGAAGAGGTGGAAGGGGACCATCATATGTAGTACGCTTCATGAACCTTGCTCTGTGTGGGGACTTTACGGTTTTGGAGGCATGTGCCACATCAAAGTTGTGCATTTTGGGTATTCAACATATGTTTGGCCCACATGCAAAGTGACGGTGGTTGTCCTCTCGCAGCCACTCACGTGGTTATCAGCAATATCGATGCTTTCCATCTGTGGGCCCGCTTGGTCCATCACTACTTTGCCTGACAACGAGAGAGGTTAATTTGACTTAGGAGGGGATTATTTTTTTGTTTGTAATACGGTATATATATAGGTCATGCTCTGGGATGACATGATACAGTTTGAGCACACACATGCATGTGTACACATGAATCCCTCCCATCGAGTCGAAGTGGCTAGTACCACGACACATCATGAACCGATCTCGCTTTGTGTGGGGACTGTACGATTTTCGACGCACGCGCCACATCAATGTTGTGAATGGTATTCAAACATGCATGCACGCATCACCTCCATACATAAGCATGTAGTGGTTGTCTTCGAATGGTACACTCCCTCGCATGGTTATTGGCGACAAGCCTATATATTCGTGGGCCCGCGTGGACATCCATGATCACTTTGACCGACAACAAGATAGGTTACCATGGCAGATTCTTCCTTTGGTTCGTGTTATCGTAGTATAGGTCATGGTGAGATTCAGACCTAATTAAGTTTGAGCGCATACTATGCACGCATGCATGCATGAATCCCCGTCATCGGCTCGAAGTGTGGTGTGACATACATATGCATCGTCAACTAACCCTCGCTCCATGTGGGGATTTCTGGTTCGAAAGCATGGTGCCACATCAAAGTTGTTCCATTGTGTATTCAAACATCAACACCTCTGCATACATATGTTTGGGCCACACGCAGGCAGTGGTTGTCTTTGGGTACTAGCTACTTGCATTATTATTGGCGAGCTAGCCCATCTCTGGGGTCGCATGGACGGCCAGCACTTTGACCAACAACAAGAGAGAGGTTGTACGACCAAGGTGGATTATTCTTGGTCCGTTTTACGATACATCTTGGTGAGATGCCCTCTCTGGCCCACCGACTGGAAGTGTGTGTGGCGCGTGCGCGCGCGTGTGTGTGTGTGATGGGGGGGGACTGCTACTTCACACTTTGCTAGGTGAACCTTCGTGGGGGGCATGCGTTCATAGCTTAGGATTCCCCTCCTGCCGACACGAGGGGGGCAACCAATACCGTGCGCTTTGCGAGATAGGTGCCACATCAAAGTTGCATTTGGTATTTGAACATCAAACCACCCTTTTCATATATATATTTGGTCCACATGCAAGTGTGTTCGTGTTCTGACCCTTTCCCGCGTCATTTTCACCAAATTTATGAACATTAGACAAGTCGGATGAAGCAATAGACACGGTTCACTCACACTAACCATGTGCCACGCCGGTGCCCCTGTCACGCACATCCGCACAGTACATTGGGCTCCACGAGGCTTCCCCTCTCAAAAATATCTACCCGCCTGCAGGTTTTTTCTGTTTGATAACACACGGTTATTATGTTTCGACTGTGTGATGTTTGTTGTTCCCGCTCCCGCCTGCATCCCTCGAAAATATCTGCCTGCCCCGAGGGTTTTTCTGTTTCATAACACACGGTTGTTATTTCCGGACCGTGTGCGATGCACCATCATCCAAATTTTCAACAGCTCCGGCATTTCACTCTCGCGTTATAAAATTTTCAGTAGCCGCATCATTTCCTCAAACACCCCCCCCCCCCCCTCCACACACACACCCCCTCCACCACAACCCCTCCCTCGCTCGAAACCCTAGCAAGGTCACCGCCGCCGCCGCAAGGCCTCCATTGTCAACATCTGCCGGTTTGCCCGTGCAGCTTGTGACGCCCCCGGCTCAATCGTGCACTAATCATACACGCAAATGCACATGATCAAGCCTAAGGACTCACGGGAAGATATCACAACACAACTCTAAAACATAAATAAAGTCATACAAGCTTTATATTACAAGCCAGGGGCCTCGAGGGCTCGAATACATAAACTTGCGAACAAGCGTCAGCGGAAGCATCAGATATCTGAGTACAGATATGAAACAGAAACAGAAAGGCCTTTAGAAAGGCGGGGCAAAATAAAACACTATGATCGAAAGGCGTAGGCCTAATGCCTGGGACCCTCCGATCCTACTCCTGGTCGTCAGTCAACTCATAGTAGTATCCATCCTCGGGGTGGTAGCAGTAGTCGATCGACGGGGCATCTGTCTCAGGGGCTCCGTCATCTTGTTACGACAAACTGATATGGGGAGAAAAGGAAAACAAAGCAACCGTGAGTACTCAGAAGTACTCAGCAAGCAAGGATCTACACTACATATGCAACATTATCAAAGGGAGGCTGTATATGTGGACTGGGCTGCAGAAATGCAAGAATAGAGAGAAGGCCTAGTCCTATCGAAGACTAGCATCTTCAGTGGTCTTGCAGAAATAGAAGAGGGTGAGAACAATACAATATAATGTACAGCATATCATTAAGTCTCATCCTCACCCAGAGATCCTTTCTCGACTCCTGCGAGAAAGCAATCCCAGAGCCATACAGTCATCAACCTCGTCCTGAGATCCCTTCTCGACTCCCTGTGAGAAGCAATCCCAGAGCCATAGTATCCGTATCCAGTTCTAACTTGTATCAACAGGATACAACTCCGAGTGTCCTTTACCGTAGGACCGGCTATCGATAGAAGTGTTCTTCCCTGCAGGGGTGCACCAACTTACCCAACACGCTCGATTAACTCCGGCCGGACACACTTTCCTGGGTCATGCCCGGCCTCGGTCAAACGACACACCGCAGCCCTACCTACAGCTCAGCAGAGAGGTCCCCGCCGGTCTACATCCTAAGCGCTCAGGGGTCTTGGGCCATCGCCCTGTGCACTCCGGGTCGTTGCGAGCAGGGTGAAGCCAGGCACCCGGAGGGCGCCGGTCCGTCCCGGCCGCAAGGCTGAACTAGACGTCTGACAGAGCTTTCGGCTGATGCTACGATGCAGAACGCCCATACTATGCCCACGTGATGGTTAGTGCTATCAGACCAGAGGCCTGCTTGGATCAAATATCCAAATCGTTAGACTAGGGGCTTGCGGTAACGAGCAGAGACTCACGAAAGATGTGACCCCGTCACCCCGTCTCGAGGACTTGCTGCAAGGGTTAAGAATGCCCGGCCGCGCCTCGTATTCACCACTCGGGCACCACACTGGCACCCGTCTTCACAACACTCGCCTCTCAGGCGCACGCGGGTACCCCTCAGGGCCGACCCGCCTATCCAAGTAACAATGTAAAGTCCAATTATCCGTGTGTCCATATCGTCAGGGGAATCCGAGGTATCACCCTCATTGGATTCCTACTCGATGTATCCGTCAAGGTGAACTCGGAGGAATCACCCTCACTGGGTTCACACTTGAGGTGTTGTACGACGGCGTCGTTATCGAAAGCGGTGAAGGAGGAATCACCCTCGATGACCACGATCGAATAGCTACTCTACAGAGTTAACATCAGAAGTGCTACAAGAGGTTTCACCCTCGGCACTCGATAGTAACGCTGCAGTGTCGTTACAACTAAGGGGGGGTGATGTGCGGTGTCGGGGCCTGTTCTTCAATTCCCGTTGATCGGGTCTTCTGACGATCCAGCGTGGCAGTCGGGATAAGTGGGGTCACTGATAAGTCTCTACCCAGCCTAGACTAAACAGTTTAGGATATGCAGGTAATTATCAACAGCAGTGTCCTCCATCCATCTTTGCTGACGGAGGTTTAGAGATGGCTGAGTGAACAAGTACTTCAGACTTTTAGATCCGTGTAGATCTCGCAACGATTACCAGAAGGTAATGTCGCCACAACTGCAGTGCATAGATGACAGCAGCTAGTTCTAGATCATGTACCGGATAATTCTCTTCATGTGGGCGCAACTGACGAGAGCCTAAGCAATCACCTTACGCTCTTGCATTAGGACACAGCCTAATCCTCACGGGATGCATCACAATAAATCACAAAGTCTTTGGGGTATCTGGAGGAGATAGTACTGGGGAGATGTCAGCTTGTCTTTGAGTGTCTGGAAACTTTCTGACATTTTTCTATCCATTCAAACTTAACGCCTTTGTGAAGCAGATCAGTCAAAGGCTTGGCAATCTTTGAAAAATTCTCACAAATCGACGGCAATAGCTTGCAAGGCCGAGAAAACTTCTCACTTGCTTGACATTCTTCGGAGGAGTCCAGTCAAGAATAGCCTGAACTCGCCCTGGGTTAACGGCAATGCCATCTTTGGAAATCACATGACCAAGATATGTCACTTCAGATAACCAGAACTACTGCATTTGGAGTATTTGGCATACAACTGGTGTTCTCGGAGCCTTTCCAGTACAAGATGGAGGTGTTCGGCATGTTCTTCCTATTCTTCGAATATACCAGAATATCATCTAGACAAACCACGACAAATTTGTCGAGGTAATCCATGAAGATGTAATTCATCAACGGGAGAATTGGCTGGAGCATTGGTTAAGCCGAATGACATGACAGTGTACTCGTAGGAGCCATAACGAGTAACAAATGCAGTCTTGGGAATATCCTCCTCACGAACACGGATCTGATGGTAACCCAACCTCAAATCAAGCTTAGAATACTGAGGAACCGGCAAGCTGATCATACAAATCATTGATCCAGGAAGCGGATATTTGTTCTGGATGGTGGCTTGGTTAATGGGTCGATAATCCTGAACCAATCGGTTAGTTCCATCCTTCTTCTTAACGAAGAGTGAAGGTGCTCCCCAAGCGGAGGAACTGGGGGGGCGGAGAAGCCCTCTTAAGTGACGTGTCGATTTCCTCCTTGAGTTCGAGAAGATGATGCGGAGGCATCTTAAAGGAGCGCTTCGCAAATGGGTAGTGCCTGGTTTCAAGTCGATGACAAACTCAACAGCTCTAGCAGGGGGTATCCCTGGAAGTTCTTCTGGAAATACATCTGAAAATCACAAACAACTGGAACGTTCTCGATGCCTTCAAGAGGTAGCATTCAATGCATTCAGAACGTTATCTGGCTTTCAGCACCTTGAGCTATTCGGGCTGAATAATTGATCACCAAGACCAGAAGGGTGTGTGAGCTGGACTATCTTAGTAGCACAGTCAATCAAAGCATTATGGGCTGTCAACCAGTCCATACCGAGAAGATGTCTATGTCGGAAGGTCCAAGAGCAATAAGGGAAGCGGAGAACGTCAACCCTTCAATTTTGATCTGATTGTTGTGACTTACCATCTTGGTTTGCCACCTAGAACGGGGAGTTGATACTCTAATGGTGTGGGCAATAACTCTAGAGGTAGCTCATGTCGCTGAGCAAATTGTTGAGACACAAAGAATGTGATGCCCCGGAATCAAAGAGAACAGAAGCTGCAACTGAATTACTGACAGAGTTCCCATCATGATTTTTGGAGACTCACGAGCTTCTCCCATTTTGACGTGAGTAACCTGGCCTCGGTCCATAGCAGACATCCAAGCCTTACGATTTCTGCAACGATGGGTTCGATGGCCCTTCGTACGACCATCAGGAGGACGTGGTACATCCTGAGGAGAAGCCATAACATTAGGCGGTCCATCATGAACCGTTAGCTGTCTCGACGGTGAAGGCAGTCGAGGTGCAACATAAGACGGCCTTGGTGTTGGAGCAGGTTGATGATGAACATTGTGTGGGATCCAGATCGACGTTTCTGAACAGGCTGACCCGAGGATGAGCCAGCTTCATGAGTGCGCTTGAGTGACTCCTGGTACTTAGTAGAGCTGTTTCAACTTGGAAAGTATTGCTGACAAGCGTTGCGAAGTCTGTGAAATCATGGACAGCAAGTGCAAGTTTTATATCAGTACGTAGTCCTTCACGGAATTTCTCTCTGCTTGCGAGTGTCGGTGTTGACGTCATCCTCAGCATAGCGGGACAGTTCAATAAATTTCCTCTGATATTCATCCACAGTCATTTTGCCCTGTGAGAGTTTGCGGAACTCATGCTTCTTCTGGTCGATCAGACCTAAGGAATGTACCGTGCACGAAAAGCTGACTGAAATTCCTGCCAAGTGGTTACAGTCTCCGCGGCACAAGCCTTGTGGCTTTCCCACCATTGAGCAGCTGGCCCTTCAGGTGGAATGTCGCAAAGGTGGCATAACTGTCAGGGGCAACATTAGCTGACTCCATTTCAAACAGGATGTCACGAAGACAATCATCAGCATCCATAGGATTGGTGGAGTTGCGGAAAACGGACGGATTGAGGCGCACAAATTCTGGCAGCGAGATCGGTCCAGGCTCCTGGCGAGCTTCGTTGCGTTCCAAACGTCTTACTAGACTCTCGTTGAGCTGACGGTTCAATTCAAACTGCTGCACCATTGGCGGCAATATAGGTGGAGGTGGGGGGTCGTCAGCCATCCTGCCAAATCAACAAGGGCAGTTTAGCAAGAAAAACTGCAGGTTATGGAATTATTCATGAAGTATCATGCACAACAGAAGGAAGTGCAATAGATAATTCAGCATATTCGCACAAGATATAGCTTTGGTTAGTAACCGGCATTACGACAGTTGAAAAGGGAGGGCTAGACATCTAGGCGGCGCGCGGCACGCGGTAAGGAAGTACACAACGAGACATAGCAAAGGCTACATCAACGTCGGAAAACTGACGGAGCGAGGAATCTGCAAGTGACAACACAGGGTGCCCTCGATAAAGGATCCATAAGCAGAACCTGGCCCACAATCTTGAAGCAAGGGGGGATATTTTCAGAACTCCGGGTGGATATGAGCACGAGAGCCTAATGTTGGAGTAAGTAAAATTTTAACTGAATAGAAAGAGAGCAGAGTCCCAGAGTAAGGATCGAGGAGTAAAAGATCCTAAAACCACCCAATTGGCGACGTGCCCGTAAGCCACACAGCCAAGTTAGTAAAATAGTTTGGACCACTAGACTCACTTCGGCCAAGGAGTTGGAAACGGGGCTCCTGAGGTAGTCGGCTCTAATACAACAATTGTGACGCCCCCGGCTCAATCGTGTACTAATCTACACGCAAATGCACACGATCAAGCCTAAGGACTCACGGGAAGATATCACAACACAACTCTAAAACATAAATAAAGTCTACAAGCTTTATATTACAGCCGGGCCTCGGGGCTTGAATACATAAACTTGCAACAAGCGTCAGCGGACCATCAGATATCTGAGTACAGATATGAAACAGAAACAGAAAGGCCTTTAGAAAGGCGGGGCAAAATAAAACACTACGATCGAAAAGGCGTAGGCCTCCTGCCTGGGACCCTCGATCCTACTCCTGGTCGTCAGTCAACCTCGTAGTAGTAACCATCCTCGGGGTGGTTAGCATAGTCGATCGACGGGCATCCGTCTCAGGGGCTCCGTCATCTGTTACGACAAACTGATATGGGGAGAAAAGGAAACAAAGCAACCGTGAGTACTCAAAGTACTCAGCAAGCAAGGATCTACACTACATATGCAACATTATCAAAGGGAGGCTGTATATATTGGACTGGGCTGCAGAAATGCAAGAATAGAGAGAAGGCCTATCCTATCGAAGACTAGCATCTTCAGCGGTCTTGCAGAAATAGAAGAGGGTAGAACAATCAATATAATGTAGCAGTATCATTAGTCTCATCCTCACCCAGAGATCCTTTCTCAACTCCTGCGAGAAAGCAATCCCAGAGCCATAAGTCATCACCTCATCCTGAGATCCCTTCTCGACTCCCTGCGAGAAGCAATCCCAGAGCCATAGTATCCAATATCCAGTTCTAAAATTGTATCAATCAGGAGGTAGGGGCGGTCGGAGGCGGGGACGACGCCCGATCCGGTTGCAGGGGCCCCCGTGGCTTGCGCTGGTGAGTGCGTACGGTGTGGACGAGCGCGGTTGGGCCTCTGGACGCCGTCGCGGGGCTGGGAAGCGATGATGGCCGCCGGTCGACGGCGGTGTGCGCGGGCGGACGAACTCGAGTGGGAGAGGGAGAGCGTGGGGGCGCGACGGGAAGGGTGGGGATGTGCTAGTGTTTCGGTCGATGGGGGTGGGGGTTAAGCGGGCCAGTGGGGGAGGCCGGCTGGGCCAGGTGGGCCGGCCAGTGCAGCGGCCAGCTGGGCCGTTTGGCCCAGGGGGTGGGGGGTTCAGTTTTTATTTTCTCTTTTGTTTTCTTTTTGTCTTTTTCTTTTATTTATTTTCTGTTTTTCCTGTTTGCAAATAGTTAGGCCCCAAAATGATTTTTATAAGACATGGCAATTGTTCCAATAATTACTAGGCATCCTCAACTACTACCAAAAATTAGTTTGGAGGCAAATGGAGTTCACACAAATTTTATAATAATTAAAATGCATTAATCCTAGCTATTTTGGTAATGTTTGAGCCACCTAATTATTTTATTAATTGTTGGTTACAATTTTAGAATAGTCTTTGTAATATTTGCTATTTATCGAACATTTTAGTTTTTATGTTGCACAACTTTTATATTTCACTTACATCTAAATTTGAATTTTGAGTTAGGAGTTGAAATGCATTATGATGCAAATGATGATCATGCACTGTTAAACATGCTGACTTGGCATTATTGAAAATGGGATTACTGTGGCTAACCACTGGGGGTGTTACAAATCTCGTCTACTAATAAGAATTCTCGTCCCGAGAATTAAGAGGTAGAAGGAAAAAGTTCGGGGTGTTCCGCACGAAGATTATCCTCGCGTTCCCAAGTGGCTTCATCTTCAGTATGATTTGACCACTGCACTTTGAGGAACTTGGTAACCTTCTGACGGGTCCGACGTTCAGCTTCATCGAGAATGCGGATCGGATGCTCCTTATAGGAAAGGTCATCTTGCAATTCGAGCACTTCGTGATCCACAGCTCGGTGTGGAGATTCTTTGAAGCATTGACGAAGTTGCGACACATGGAAGACGTCGTGGATATGAGAGAATTGCGGCGGCAATTCCAATTTATACGCCACCTGACCACGTCTAGCAATAATGCGGAAAGGACCAATGTAGCGTGGAGCTAGCTTGCCCTTGATTCCAAAACGGTGAGTGCCTTTCATCGGGGTGACTCGCAGATAAGCCTGATCACCAGGTTAATAAGTCAAACCCCATCGTTTGCGATCATAGTTGCTCTTCTGGCGGTCTTGAGCCGCCTTGAGGTTTTCCCGGACAACACGGACTTGTTCTTCGGCGTGTTGAATAATATCCGGACCCACGAGCGGTCATTCCCTAGTTTCTGACCAATTCAGAGGGGTTCGACACTTACGTCCATATAGTACTTCGAAGGGGGCCATTTTCAAGCTGGCTTGATAGCTGTTGTTATAAGAGAACTCAGCATACGGAAGAGATTCTTCCCACTTCTTGCCGAAAGAAATAACACAAGCCCGAAGCATGTCTTCAAGCACTTGATTAACTCGTTCAACTTGGCCTTGGGATTGGGGGTGATAAGCTGAACTCCAGGTAATATGAGTTCCCATAGCTGTTTGAAAACTTTCCCAGAATTTGGAAGTGAAAAGGCCGCCACGGTCCGAACTGATCTCCTTTGGAATACCTTGGAGTGAAACAATTCTGGAGATATACAACTCTGCTAACTGACTAGCAGTGATAGTCTCTTTGACAGGCAGAAAGTGTGCAACTTTAGAGAGCTGGTCGACGACGACAAGAATAGCATTGTGACCCTTCTGTGACCTGGGAAGTCCTGTAACGAAATCCATTTGAACCTTATCCCATTTCCATAGAGGAATGGGAAGGGGTTGCTGAATTCCAGCTGGCTTCTGATGTTCTGCTTTAACGCGTCGACACACATCACATTCAGCAACATATCGAGCAATATCCTGCTTCATTTTAGACCACCAGTACCTTTGACGGAGATCACGATACATCTTGGTGCTACCCGGATGAATAGACAGCGGGGTATCATGTGCCTCCTTCATGACTTTGTCAGTCATAAGCTCGAAGCGAGGTACGACAATGCGGTTTCTGAAATACAAGGTTCCATCTTCAGACAGCGAGAAATCCCTGTACTTTACAAGGTGAAGGTCTTTCTTCATCAGATCAATTTCAGCATCCTTAGCTTGCGCATCCTTAATAGCTTTCTCAAGATCTGGTTGTATCACAAGGTTATTAAGAGATCCCTGTGGAACAATACGCAGACTTAGCTTGCACAGTCGTTCAAAAAGACGAGGTTGAGCTTGCCTAACCATGAGGTTGTCGCAATAGGACTTGCGGCTTAAGGCATCAGCCATCATGTTAGCCTTGCCAGGGGTATAGGAAATACCCAAATCATAGTCCGCAATGGCCTCCATCCATCTTTGCTGACGGAGGTTTAGAGATGGCTGAGTGAACAAGTACTTCAGACTTTTATGATCCGTGTAGATCTCGCAACGATTACCGAGAAGGTAATGTCGCCACAACTGCAGTGCATAGATGACAGCAGCTAGTTCTAGATCATGTACCGGATAATTCTCTTCATGTGGGCGCAACTGACGAGAGCCATAAGCAATCACCTTACGCTCTTGCATTAGGACACAGCCTAATCCTTCACGGGATGCATCACAATAAATCACAAAGTCTTTGCGGGTATCTGGAGGAGATAGTACTGGGGCAGATGTCAGCTTGTCTTTGAGTGTCTGGAAACTTTCCTGACATTTTTCTATCCATTCAAACTTAACGCCTTTGTGAAGCAGATCAGTCAAAGGCTTGGCAATCTTTGAAAAATTCTCAACAAATCGACGGCAATAGCTTGCAAGGCCGAGAAAACTTCTCACTTGCTTGACATTCTTCGGAGGAGTCCAGTCAAGAATAGCCTGAACTCGCCCTGGGTTAACGGCAATGCCATCTTTGGAAATCACATGACCAAGATATGTCACTTCAGATAACCAGAACTCGCATTTGGAGTATTTGGCATACAACTGGTGTTCTCGGAGCCTTTCCAGTACAAGATGGAGGTGTTCGGCATGTTCTTCCTTATTCTTCGAATATACCAGAATATCATCTAGACAAACCACGACAAATTTGTCGAGGTAATCCATGAAGATGTAATTCATCAGACGGGAGAATGTGGCTGGAGCATTGGTTAAGCCGAATGACATGACAGTGTACTCGTAGGAGCCATAACGAGTAACAAATGCAGTCTTGGGAATATCCTCCTCACGAACACGGATCTGATGGTAACCCAACCTCAAATCAAGCTTAGAGAATACTGAGGAACCGGCAAGCTGATCATACAAATCATTGATCCGAGGAAGCGGATATTTGTTCTGGATGGTGGCTTGGTTAATGGGTCGATAATCCTGAACCAATCGGTTAGTTCCATCCTTCTTCTTAACGAAGAGTGAAGGTGCTCCCCAAGCGGAGGAACTGGGGCGGATGAAGCCCTTCTTAAGTGACGTGTCGATTTCCTCCTTGAGTTCGAGAAGATGATGCGGAGGCATCTTATAAGGACGCTTCGCAATAGGGGTAGTGCCTGGTTTCAAGTCGATGACAAACTCAACAGCTCTAGCAGGGGGTATCCCTGGAAGTTCTTCTGGAAATACATCTTGAAAATCACAAACAACTGGAACGTTCTCGATGCCTTCAAGAGGTGAAGCATTCAATGCATTCAGAACGTATATCTGGCTTTCAGCACCTTGAGCTATTCGGGCTGAATAATTGATCACCAGACCAGAAGGGTGTGTGAGCTGGACTATCTTAGTAGCACAGTCAATCAAAGCATTATGGGCTGTCAACCAGTCCATACCGAGAATGATGTCTATGTCGGAAGGTCCAAGAGCAATAAGGGAAGCGGAGAACGTCAACCCTTCAATTTTGATCTGATTGTTGTGACTTACCATCTTGGTTTGCCACCTAGAACGGGGAGTGATAATCTCTAATGGTGTGGGCAATAACTCTAGAGGTAGCTCATGTCGCTGAGCAAATTGTTGAGACACAAAGGAATGTGATGCCCCGGAATCAAAGAGAACAGAAGCTGCAACTGAATTAACTGACAGAGTTCCCATCATGATTTTTGGAGACTCACGAGCTTCTCCCATTTTGACGTGAGTAACCTGGCCTCGGTCCATAGCAGACATCCAAGCCTTACGATTTCTGCAACGATGGGTTCGATGGCCCTTCGTACGACCATCAGGAGGACGTGGTACATCCTGAGGAGAAGCCATAACATTAGGCGGTCCATCATGAACCGTTAGCTGTCTCGACGGTGAAGGCAGTCGAGGTGCAACATAAGACGGCCTTGGTGTTGGAGCAGGTTGATGATGAACATTGTGTGGGATCCAGACTCGACGTTTCTGAACAGGCTGACCCGAGGATGAGCCAGCTTCATGAGTGCGCTTGAGTGACTCCTGGTACTTAGTCAGAGCTGTTTCAACTTGGAAAGATTTGCTGACAAGCGTTGCGAAGTCTGTGAAATCATGGACAGCAAGTGCAAGTTTTATATCAGTACGTAGTCCTTCACGGAATTTCTCCTGCTTGCGAGTGTCGGTGTTGACGTCATCCTCAGCATAGCGGGACAGTTCAATAAATTTCCTCTGATATTCATCCACAGTCATTTTGCCCTGTGAGAGTTTGCGGAACTCATGCTTCTTCTGGTCGATCAGACCTAGAGGAATGTACCGTGCACGAAAAGCTGACTGAAATTCCTGCCAAGTGGTTACAGTCTCCGCAGGCAACATAGCCTTGTGGCTTTCCCACCATTGAGCAGCTGGGCCCTTCAGGTGGAATGTCGCAAAGGTGGCATAACTGTCAGGGGCAACATTAGCTGACTCCATTTCAAACAGGATGTCACGAAGACAATCATCAGCATCCATAGGATTGGTGGAGTTGCGGAAAACGGACGGATTGAGGCGCACAAATTCTGGCAGCGAGATCGGTCCAGGCTCCTGGCGAGCTTCGTTGCGTTCCAAACGTCTTACTAGACTCTCGTTGAGCTGACGGTTCAATTCAAACTGCTGCACCATTGCGGCAATATAGGGTGGAGGTGGGGGGTCGTCAGCCATCCTGCCAAATCAACAAGGGCAGTTTAGCAAGAAAAACTGCAGGTGTATGGAATTATTCATGAAGTATCATGCACAACAGAAGGAAGTGCAATAGATAATTCAGCATATTCGCACAAGATATAGCTTTGGTTAGTAACCGGCATTACGACAGTTGAAAAGGGAGGGCTAGACATCTAGGCGGCGCGCGGGCACGCGGTAAGGAAGTACACAACGAGACATAGCAAAGGCTACATCAACGTCGGAGAAAACTGACGGAGCGAGGAATCTGCAAGTGACAACACAGGGTGCCCTCGATAAAAGGATCCTATAAGCAGAACCTGGCCCACAATCTTGAAGCAAGGGGGGATATTTTCAGAACTCCGGGTGGATATGAGCACGAGAGCCTAATGTTGGAGTAAGTAAAATTTTAACCTGAATAGAAGAGAGAGCAGAGTCCCAGAGTAAGGATCGAGGAGTAAAAGATCCTAAAACCACCCAATTGGCGACGTGGGCCCGTAAGCCACACAGCCAAGTTAGTAAAATAGTTTTGGACCACTAGACTCAACTTCGGCCAAGGAGTTGGAAACGGGGCTTCCTAGAGGTAGTCGGCTCTAATACCAACTTGTGACGCCCCCGGCTCAATCGTGTACTAATCATACACGCAAATGCACACGATCAAGCCTAAGGACTCACGGGAAGATATCACAACACAACTCTAAAACATAAATAAAGTCATACAAGCTTTATATTACAAGCCAGGGGCCTCGAGGGCTTGAATACATAAACTTGCGAACAAGCGTCAGCGGAAGCATCAGATATCTGAGTACAGATATGAAACAGAAACAGAAAGGCCTTTAGAAAGGCGGGGCAAAATAAAACACTACGATCGAAAGGCGTAGGCCTCCTGCCTGGGACCCTCCGATCCTACTCCTGGTCGTCAGTCAACTCGTAGTAGTATCCATCCTCGGGGTGGTAGCAGTAGTCGATCGACGGGGCATCCGTCTCAGGGGCTCCGTCATCTTGTTACGACAAACTGATATGGGGAGAAAAGGAAAACAAAGCAACCGTGAGTACTCAGAAGTACTCAGCAAGCAAGGATCTACACTACATATGCAACATTATCAAAGGGAGGCTGTATATGTGGACTGGGCTGCAGAAATGCAAGAATAGAGAGAAGGCCTAGTCCTATCGAAGACTAGCATCTTCAGCGGTCTTGCAGAAATAGAAGAGGGTAGAACAATACAATATAATGTAGCAGTATCATTAAGTCTCATCCTCACCCAGAGATCCTTTCTCAACTCCCTGCGAGAAAGCAATCCCAGAGCCATACAGTCATCAACCTCATCCTGAGATCCCTTCTCGACTCCCTGCGAGAAGCAATCCCAGAGCCATAGTATCCAAGTATCCAGTTCTAAAATTGTATCAATCAGGATACAACTCCGAGTGTCCTTTACCGTAGGACCGGCTATCGATAGAAGTGTTCTTCCCTGCAGGGGTGCACCAACTTACCCAACACGCTCGATTAACTCCGGCCGGACACACTTTCCTGGGTCATGCCCGGCCTCGGTCAAACGACACACCGCAGCCCTACCTACAGCTCAGCAGAGAGGTCCTCGCCGGTCTACATCCTAAGCGCTCAGGGGTCTTGGGCCATCGCCCTGTGCACTCCGGGTCGTTGCGAGCAGGGTGAAGCCAGGCACCCGGAGGGCGCCGGTCCGTCCCGGCCGCAAGGCTGAACTAGACGTCTGACAGAGCTTTCGGCTGATGCTACGATGCAGAACGCCCATACTATGCCCACGTGATGGTTAGTGCTATCAGACCAGAGGCCTGCTCGGATCAAATATCCGAATCGTTAGGACTAGGGGCTTGCGGTAACGAGCAGAGACTCACGAAAGATGTGACCCCGTCGCCCCGTCTCGAGGACTTGCTGCAAGGGTTAAGAATGCCCGGCCGCGCCTCGTATTCACCACTCGGGCACCACACTGGCACCCGTCTTCACAACACTCGCCTCTCAGGCGCACGCGGGTACCCCTCAGGGCCGACCCGCCTATCCAAGTAACAATGTAAAGTCCAATTATCCGTGTGTCCATATCATCAGGGGAATCCGAGGTATCACCCTCGTTGGATTCCTACTCGATGTATCCGTCAAGGTGAACTCGGAGGAATCACCCTCACTGGGTTCACACTTGAGGTGTTGTACGACGGCGTCGTTATCGAAAGCGGTGAAGGAGGAATCACCCTCGATGACCACGATCGAATAGCTACTCTACAGAGTTAACATCAGAAGTGCTACAAGAGGTTTTAGCCTCGGCACTCGATAGTAACGCTGCAGTGTCGTTACAACTAAGGGGGGTGATGTGCGGTGTCGAGGCCTGGTCTTCAATTCCCGTTGATCGGGTCTTCTGACGATCCAGCGCGGCAGTCGGGATAAGTGGGGTCACTGATAGGTCTCTACCCAGCCTAGACTAAACAGTTTAGGATATGCAGGTAATTATCAACAGCAGGTTACAATGAACAGGCTATGCATCAGAATAGGTAAAGTAGCAGCAGCAGCAGCAATTCTAATGCAAGCATGAGAAATAGAATGGGCGATATCGGGATGATCAAAAGGGGGGCTTGCCTGGTTGCTCGGCGGCAAGGGCAAGGTTGTCAATAGTGTCTTCGGGCTCCGGAGCTGCGTCGGCCTCGGGGACGACGTCGGTGTCAGGGGGCTACCGAGAGAGAAGAGGGGGAGGAAACAGTATAAATACACAGCGAACAAGTGCAGCACAAAGCATAACATGGCAATACGCGGTGACGGAGGTGATCTAACGCAGTGCCGGGTGATACTGGCGAAGGTGGGATTGATCCGGGAATGTTTTCCCGTTTTCGGACATTTGTCAGACAGATGACCGGAGAGGAACGGTTGCATGTTCGGATAGTTAGGGACGTGTGGCGGACGAACGGACCGCGTATTCGGATTCGTCTCGTCGTTCTGGGCAACTTTCATGTACAAAGTTTTTTTGATCTGAGCTACGGATTATTTTATATGATTTTCTAAAGATTTAAACAATTTCTGGAATTTCTGGATTAATCTAATTTCGAAAATAAACATGAAAAGGCTAGGTGCACCCGGTCCAGTGCACCCAGTAGTGAACCAGGGGCTGACAGTGGGTCCCGTTGACTGCTGAGTCAGCAGTCAACGGTTGACTAGTCAGCAGGTGAACAGTGCACACGGGCCCACATGTCATACACACAGATCCAGTTAACAGTTTTTATTTAAACTAAACCAATTTAGTTAGTGGCATGGGGCCCAGTAGGCAGTGGGGTTAGGGGGTGTCATTAGTGCTAACTAATGCGCCACGTCGGCGTCTAGCGCCGGCGCTAATCCGGCGGCTCCGGCGATCGCCGGCCGGCCGATTCCGGCCACGGGACCGGGCGGGGATAGGCTCATTGGAAAGCCCATGCAGTGGCGCATCGGGTGGTGGCCGTGGGGGTGCCGGAGACGGGATGTGGCGACGGTGGCGACAAGAGGGGCGGCGGCGGCGCTCGGGCTTCGACGGGAACGAGCACAGGGGCTCGGGTTCGATGTTCTAGCGGCTCAGGCGGCTGCTGCGCGAGGCCACGGGCACGGTGGCATGCTCGCTATGCCCTGAAATGGACCATAGCGGTGGGGGCGAGCTCATCGGCGGCGACAAAGAGGCGGTCATGGCGTGGCGTTGGCCTGTAGGGGGGCGCACGGAGGGGTGAGCAGGCCGGGCGCGCAGGGGAGAGCAGCGCAGCGGGTGCAGCGGCTCGCTAGGGAGCAGGGGGCGCGGCCACGCGAGCTCCGATGCGGGTGGGGGGGGATGGGAACGGCGGCCTACGACGGTGTATTCGACGCGGAGGAAGGGTGGACGGAGCGAGGAGCTCACCACCGAGCCAGGGAGAGGCCGGAGAGGGTCGGGGAGGCGCCGGTGCTGCGGTGGCAACGACGAGGTAGGGGCGGTCGGAGGCGGGGACGACGCCCGATCCGGTTGCAGGGGCCCCCGTGGCTTGCGCTGGTGAGTGCGTACGGCGTGGACGAGCGCGGTTGGGCCTCTGGACGCCGTCGCGGGGCTGGGAAGCGATGATGGCCGCCGGTCGACGGCGGTGTGCGCGGGCGGACGAACTCGAGGGGGAGAGGGAGAGCGTGGGGGCGCGACGGGAAGGGTGGGGATGTGCTAGGGTTTCGGTCGGTGGGGGTGGGGGTTAAGCGGGCCAGTGGGGGAGGCCGGCTGGGCCAGGTGGGCCGGCCAGTGCGGCGGCCAGCTGGGCCGTTTGGCCCAGGGGGTGGGGGGTTCAGTTTTTATTTTCTCTTTTGTTTTCTTTTTGTCTTTTTCTTTTATTTATTTTCTGTTTTTCCTGTTTGCAAATAGTTAGGCCCCAAAATGATTTTTATAAGACATGGCAATTGTTCCAATAATTACTAGGCATCCTCAACTACTACCAAAAATTAGTTTGGAGGCAAATGGAGTTCACACAAATTTTATAATAATTAAAATGCATTAATCCTAGCTGTTTTGGTAATGTTTGAGCCACCTAATTATTTTATTAATTGTTGGTTACAATTTTAGAATAGTCTTTGTAATATTTGCTATTTATCGAACATTTTAGTTTTTATGTTGCACAACTTTTATATTTCACTTTCATCTAAATTTGAATTTTGAGTTAGGAGTTGAAATGCATTATGATGCAAATGATGATCATGCACTGTTAAACATACTGACTTGGCATTATTGAAAATGGGATTACTGTGGCTAACCACTGGGGGTGTTACACAGCTTACCCACCGATTTCCATACCCAGGCCGCCCTGAGTTTCTTAGATGACGCCTGCCAAACGCCCCCTTTCCCACAGATCCCCATCCCCATCCCCCACTCCAGAGCGTCACATCCTAAGCCCGGCTACACTTCCCGTGGAGCTAGAGGAGCGATTGGCCCAAAAGAGGTGTATCGCGGTCTCTTCGCCCGACGTCGCCGAGGTGGCCGCCGAGGAAGCTGACGACCATTACTAGCCACATGCACTCAATCAGCGTGCTAGAGTATGCGGGTATGTCGCGGACGCCGGCTAGGACATCGAGGTCGTTGACAGCGACGGCCTGACATGGGCTATGTCACAGGTTTAGTGGCCTACCCCAACCCCTCGGTTTCAACCGCCGTCGATCTAATCCATGGCCCCGCCGCTGATCTCCTCTGGCTCGCTGTCAAGAATTTGCCATCCTACATAGCCATCGAGCCCCTTTTGTCATTTCTGAAGGACACGTTCTGTGATGCTGGCTTGGGATCCACAGCTTCCAAGTCAGACCTCATCGATGGCGACCACGAGGAGGGCACCCTCTCCGGCTCTTCCAAGGGGAAAGAGCCCATCTGCTCTTCCAAGGGGAAAGAGCTCATCTGCGACATCAGGGAGGGCACCCTACAGCCGTGCTCTTCCAAGGGGAAGGAGCCCATCTGCGACAACATGGAGCGCATCCAGGGTCCGTGCTCTTCCCACGGGAACGAGCCCATCTGTGACAAGTGAGGAAACCCATGATTTGTTTTGCCGCGCCTCTTCACAGGGGGGAACCCATGATTTGTTTTGTCGAGTCCCTTTTGTAGTGTAGTGAGAATATGTCCAGTTTTACTTGCTATATTTGGTTGTTTACAGTATGCCTTGTTTATTTCAGTTGTTCACAAAGTGATGCTCTATATGTGCAACTATTTACTGTGCAGTACATTTTCATCAATCCAGTTTTAAACATACCGATAGGAATGCATATATTTGCTTGTTGTTAAGCCTGTTATAGCTAGCATATGCCTCTTTTAAAGTTTTTTGATTGTTCGGTTGTTTGTAGTTAGCATATGTCCAGTTTCAAATGTTATCTTTGGTTGTTCATACTATGCCTTGTTTATTCCAGTTATTCACAACGTGATGTTCTATATGTGCAAGTATGAACTGTGCAGTTCAATTTCATCAATACCAGTTTCAACAATACCACTATGAATGACTACATTTTGTTGCTCTTGTAGTTAACACGCCTTTCCATTTTTATTTAACAATAACCAGTGTACTTAGACCGGCACAATACCAGTTTGAATGACTATGTTTGCTTGTTGTTAAATGTTAGGCCTGTTGCAGTTAACACGCCTTTCCACTTGTTTTGCTTTACTAGCGTGCTTAAACCTGCACACTGAAGCTATCTTTTGGAGATTATTTTATCTGCCATGGATATATTTGGTTGATGTTTAGCCTGTTGTGCTTAACATGCCTCTCGATGTACTTACACAGGACAATTTTGGGAATGACTACCGTTTTTCATCGAGGTTAGTTTCATCCCATGGCTTATATATACTCACTGTTCAGGATATCGGTAGCTGGTACCATATAGGCCGGGGGCTGATAAGGGACGAATCGGTGAATCAGACTTTTAACTGAATATATCTGTAACCCATTTATTGTTAGGTTAACTAGGGCCATATGTAATATATTTGAGGCTACATAGCAACATGCACTGTACTTAATGTCTAAATATGCAATCCTAGGCTACATAGCAACAAGGAAGAGTGTTACCTTAATGTTCTGATGATGTCTAGATATACGTAGAAGAGCAGCAGCAGCAACAACAACAACACAGCCCTGTTTGGATACTCAACTTAGCTAGAGGTTCGAGTTAGTTTCCAGCTCATGACTAACCCTGAACTAACTCTAGCCAGAGAGGTGTTTGGGTGACAGGGTTAGATTGACAATAAATGAACTAGGAGAACTAGCTCCAATTAGCACCTCTTGGGTGGGATAGTTTTTTTGGGTGGGTTAGATGCAACTAGCTCAAACTAGCCCTCATGTTTGGATACACTTTAGTGTTATTTGAGTCCAAACTAGCTCAAACTAACTCTAACCCATGGATACAGTAGCAGGTAATCAGCCGATAATTTGTAAAAATGCAGTAAACTCCCTCCGGCCCATAATATAAGATGTTAATTCATCTAATATGTGAGTATATTGGATGTTATAAGATATTATAAAAGAGTGTTGTACTACATCATTGTGCAATTGTTGTTTAGCTTCTAATATTAACTTGGTGCTTTTAAGTACATATGTCATTTATAAAGATCCGCGCTTCGACCCTTTCTGCGTATGGGGCAATGAGATATCGATGAACCAGCATCAAGTGAGGAAGCTGATAAAGATTGTTAGTAAAATGGGTCAAAAGATGGCAATTAAACTATTTGTTTGAACCTTATCCAAGACAACAACGAACTGCAGGATGGTAAGTAAGAACTCTGCAGCCTTCTTTTTACTGCCCATAATGAGTTGTGTTAGATGACAATGTCTGAATCTTTTCCCTTTGAAGTGGTTCCCAAAGCAGTTTACTCAAGATTACCTCTCAAACTACATGATTGGTGGGCATGCAAAGGTTAAAGTATTTATACCAGAATACGATGATTATCTAGATGTTTTCATGAAGACCGTGGAGGATGGGCGGTCGACCATCACAAGGGGTTGGACTAGAGTCGTGCGTGCCTTCTGCATGGAGGAGGGCACAATATGGGCATTCCGCTTCACCTTGTTCAGCTATCAGAATGTATTTCGCCTCTTTCTTTACCGTCTCTAATAGTACAAGTATACAAATGTGGTTCATCATTCTTTATTTGGTGCTTATGTAATTCTTGAGCATATGTACCTATGAATCGAATAATGCATTGGTTGTTTGAACCTGATGGATATGAATAAAGCTATAGCATACTTTCAAATTCAAATCTGGTACAATTTGAAATAGCAGCAATTAAATTACGGTGAAATTACGCTCTGCAGGTCATTACGGCGCACACGGCCGGTAAAACACAAACGTTTGTAATATACACCATAATCTGACAAGGTTCACAGAGAGTAAACATGTGTAAGCATGCACACAGTTGCCGTTTGCAAAGCATGTGCGATGTCAAACAGTATCACAAACGGTGCGGGGAAACTAAACGTTTGTGATAGTTGCCTTATTGTACACAATTTGCAACCATGAACTGTTTCTGATGTGGTACGCATCGTAAACGTTGCACCACAGAATAGCGTGTGCGATAGTTGTCATGTATGACGATGTTACAACGGTCCGACGTTTCATAATCCTATCCGACACTCGTACGATGATTAGTTAATCTTCTTAATTAGTTATCGCATACGGTTCAGGAAAAGTGAATGTGTGTGATTGTCTGCTTATCATACACGTTCTATAATCATGAACCGTTTGTGATTGGCCACACATCGTAAATGTAGCACCACAGAATACCGACTGCGATGGCATTGCGAGCACAAACAAGTTGCAAGGATGCAGCATTTGGGTGGCTCCATATCCCCGATGGTTTTTGGGTTGTGTGGGAAGGACCCCCCTATCGCAGTCACTCACTTGGCGACGGTTCCAAATGCCTTCGCAGAAAGGGGTTAAAAACCATTTGTATAGCACCTCGATGTACCAGTGATAGCTTCGAGCCTGGCATCCACGGTCCCCGTCCTCTTGGGACCCTGGACGTCCCACATGTGGAGCACCCCCTCACGGATCTCAATGGCTTGAGGGTGCTGCATCACCTCCCGCAAATACGGGTTGATGACATTCTCGAAGAACTTGTCCTTGGAGGAGCTCGAAGCGGCCATGGCGATCTAGGTCTCTGTCAGAAAACAGCAAGAAAGAAGAATAGAAGATTTCTCTATGATACAGTGGTCAATACGTCTGGGGGGTATATAAAGATTTTTTATCTTGGGAAACAAGCAAACGGGAGGAAAACGGAGTCGGGAAGGTTCCCGAGGTGGGCACAACCCACCTGGGCGTGCCAGGGGGCCCTGGCACGCCCTGGTGTCTTGTGCCCCCCTTGGGTGCCTTCCTGGTTGTTTCTTATTTTCCTAATTTTCAAAATATTCCAAAACTGAGAGAAAATATTTTTGCGGATTTTTCGAAGTCCGTTACTTACCGTATCACGTACCTCCTCTTTTTAGGGATTCTGGAGTGTTCCGAAAGGTTTCCTTTATGTGTTCCTTCGGTGTCATGGTTTGAATAATATTGCTTTCAACATTAAATTCATGAGACTCATCACCAAAGCTAACACTGACAGTTTGTTTATGACAATCTATAGTGGCATTGACAATGTTCAAGAAAGGTCTACCAAAGATAATGGGACAGAAGTCATCTTGTGGGGAACCAAGAACTAGAAAAGCAGTGGGGTATTTTATTTTCCCACACAAGACTTCAACATCTCTAACAATCCCAAGTGGTGTGATGGTGTCTCTATTAGCAAGTTTAATAGTGACATCTATGTCTTCTATTTCAGCGGGTGCTATGTCATTCATAATTTCTTGGTATAAGGTAAAGGGAATAGCACTCAAGCTAGCACCTAAGGCACATAAACCATGATAACAATGATCTCCTATTTTAACTGAGACAACAAGCATGCTAAAAACAGGTCTATGTTTATCTTTTTCATCGGGTTTGGCAATTCTAGCAGCTTCATCACAGAAGTAAATGATATGCCCATCAATATTTTCTACCAGGAGATCTTTAACCATAGCAACACTAGGTTGTACTTTAATTTGTTCAGCAGGTTTAGGTGCTCTAATATTACTTTTGTGAACCACAATTGAAACCTTAGCATGTTCCTTTATCATAACATGGAAAGGTGGTTTTTCAATATAAGCAGTAGGAACAATTGGGTCAACATTGTAAAGAATAGTTTCATCTTTAGCTATGACCGGTTCTTTAGTCTCTTCTTTAATAGGTGGGTGATATTTGAACCACTTCTCCTTAGGGAGATCAACATGAGTAGCAAATGATTCACAGAAAGAGGCTACTATCTCAGAGTCAAGTCCATATTTAGTGCTAAACTTGTGAAAAGCATCAGTATTCATAAAAGATTTAACACAATCAAATTCATGCTTAATACCTGAATCTTTACCTTCGTTGAGTTCCCAATCTTCAGAGTTGCATTTAATTCTTTCCAAAAGATCCCACCTGAATTCAATGGTCTTCTTCATAAAAGAACCAGTACAAGAAGTATCAAGCATGGATTGATCATCACGAGAAAGCCGAGCATAAAAATTCTGAATGATAATTTCTCTCGAGAGCTCATGATTGGGGAATGAATATAACATTGACTTAAGCCTCCCCCAAGCTAGAGCGATACTTTCTCCTTCATGAGGCAAAAAATTATATATATAATTCCGATCACGATGAACTAGATGCATAGGATAATTTTTTTGGTGAAATTCCAATTTCAATTGATTCCAGTTCCAAGATCCAATATCATCGCATAGCCTATACTATGCCAATGCTTTTCCCTTCAAAGATAAAGGGAAAACCTTCTTCTTAGCTTCATCTCCGCGCAAACCTGCAAGCTTAAATAATACACAAATTTCATCCACATATATCAAGTGCATATCAGGATGTTCGGTTCCATCTCCTACATAAGGATTAGCTAGCAGTTGTTCTATCATACCCGAAGGAATTTCATAACCAATATTTTCAGTAGGTGAAGTAGGTTGAGGGGTAGCTAATTGTGGTTCTGGTCGAGGTGAACATACCCCGAACAAACCCCTCAAAGGATGATTCTCCATAGTAACAAGTGACAATAAATTTCAGCACGTAGTAATAATTTTCCCTTACCAATTTCCACTTACCAAGAGCGCTTTACTCCCCGGCAACGGCGCCAGAAAAGAGCCTTGATGACCCACAAGTATAGGGGATCAATCATAGTCCTTTCGATAAGTAAGAGTGTCGAACCCAACGAGGAGCAGAAGGAAATGACAAGTGGTTTTCAGCATGGTATTTTCTGCAAGCACTAAAATAGTAGGTAACAGATAGTTTGATAGCAAGATATTTTGTAACGAGCAAGTAACGGTAATGGTAAATAATATGCGGCAAGGTATACAAATCCTTTTGTGGCAAAGGATAGGCCAAAATGATCTCTTATGATAAGCAAAGCGTTCTTGAGGGTACACAGGAATTTCATCATGTCACTTTCATCATGTTGGTTTGATACGTGTTCGCTACTTTGGTAATTTGATATGTGGGTGGACCGGTGCTTAGGTGCTGTTCTTACTTGAATAAACCTCCTACTTATGATTAACCCCATCTCAAGCATCCGCAACTACGAGAAAAGTATTAAGATAAAATCTAACCATAGCATTAAACTTTTGGATCCAAATCAGTCCCTTACGAAATAGCGCATAAACTAGGGTTTAAGTTTCTATCACTCTAGCAACCCATCATCTAATAACTACTCCACAATGCATTCCCTTAGGCCCAAGTATGGTGAAGTGCCATGTAGTCGACGTTCACATGACACCACTAAGGGAATCACATCATACATATCATCAAAATATCGAACACATATCAAGTTCACATGATTACTTGCAACATGACTTCTCCCGTGACCTCAAGAACAAAAGTAACTACTCACAAATAATAATCATGCTCAAGATCAGAGGGGTATTAAATAGCATAATGGATCTGAACATATAATCTTCCACCAAATAAATCATATAGTAATCAACTACAAGATGTAATCAACACTACTAGTCACCCACAAGTACCAATCTAAGGTTCTGGTACAAAGATTGAACACAAGAGATGAACTAGAGTTTGAGAGGAGATGGTTCTGTTGAAGATGTTAATGGAGATGGCCCTCCCAAAGATGGGAGAGTTGTTCGTGATGACGATGGTGATGATTTCCCCCTCCGGGAGGGAAGTTCCCCTGGCGGAATCGCTCCGCCGGAGGGCAAAAGTGCTCCTGCCCAAGTTCCGCCTCGAGACGGCGGCGCTTCGTCCCGAAAGTCCTCTCCTTATTATTTCTATGTCATAATGACTTATATACCAGAAGAGGGGCACCGGAGGTGCGCCGAGGAGGGCACAACCCACCAGGCTGCGCCTGGGCTCCCTAGCGCGCCTAGGTGGGTTGTGCCCACCTGGTGGGTTGTGCCCACCTGGTGGGTCCCCTCTGGTAGTTATTTGCCCCAATATTCTTCATATATTGCAAAACAATTCTCCGTAAATTTCAGCTCATTTGGAGATGTGCAGAATAGGTAACTCTGACATAGCTTTTTCAGGTCCAGAATTCCAGCTGTCGGTATTCTCCATTTTTGTGTAAACCTTGCATATTACTCCCTCCATTTCTTTATCTAAGGTGTATTATTTTCAGCACGTCAACCAAGGCACGTAATTATGGACTATTTGGGATGAAATTACCCTTGTCTAATTCGTAGATTAGCGGCAAGTAAATCATTTAGGATAGGAAAGGAAGAGATACATGCAATCGAGAGAGAGATAGTTTCCTATTCTTTCTATACAAGGAGAGATACATGCAATCAGGGGAGAGATACTTTTCTTTTTCTGGAGGGCCAAGATCGGAATTACGAGGTATTAGAACAAATGCACCTTACATTGTGGAATTTTATCAAAAAACAAATACACCTTATATAAAGGAACAGAGGGAGTATGAGAGAAAAGGCATTAGAATTACTCCTAAAAGCATTATTATGCATAAAAACATTATAAATAACAGTAGGAAAACATGATGCAAAATGGACGTATCACACAGTAACAAATAGACCATCTTAATTTACTCACTGGATGACTATCGAGGATGCGGGTGATCTTCTGGGTGTCGTCGAGCGGCACGTCGGTGATCTTCAATTCCCTACACACAAATAAAATAACTATGTGAGCTATGCTTGATATGCTATCCAAATCTTCAAATGGCTAGTAAATAGCAAACCTATGAGAATATCCAATTTTATTCCAAATTAAAATTTCAACTGTCTGTGATCAAAGTGGAGCCGCGCTGCTGATAAGCCTCTACCTATAACGTATTTCCTAGTAGTGACAGATCATTATTATTCATCACGGGTTGACTTTCGGTCTGTCAAGTCTTCCTTGAAAACTCTCATCTCACGTGGTGTATATGGTGGGCACTCCCTCTCTGATATATTCGACTGTCAGTGATGGTCGCTCCTCCATTCGTTCCCGAGTGCATTACACCAAAATGTCTAGCACATGGGAACAAATGAGAAGCGACCCCCACGACAACAGTAGGAATTCTACGTCCTCTCTCATATATGGTGGACACACTCCCTCACTGATTTTTTGACCGTCAATGATGGTCTAGCATATAACAAAGGTCTAGCACAAGGAGAAGAAGGAGAAGCGACCCCCACGACAACAGTCGGCATTCTTCTTCTCTCATATATGGTGGAGACTCTCTCCCTCACTGATTTTTTGACTATCATGTATGGAGCCCCGATAGACTTAAAGTCAACCCGAAATTGATAGTGACATAAAAGTAATTAAATTGTCCAATACTAAAAATTTTCTATACCTAACTTTTTTGCAATACATCTTATAACCCTAACATTTCATTTGTACAGCAAGCATAACTAAATATTTAAAGGTATTTGGCAATATAATTGGCAACAACAATTTTATATGATATTACTATTTTTTTACTTAATTTTTTTTATTCTATTACTATTTTTTTTACTAAAAATATAATTAAAAGACCTACATTTACTAAAAATACCCTAGTTCTAACCCTAACATCTATCTATCCATCTATATATCCATCCATATGTCTATTTATGCAATGTATCAAAAATAGCCTAGTTCTATATATCCATCTATCCATCCATCTGTCTATTTATGCAATGTATCAAAAATAGCCTAGCTCTATATATCCATCTATCTATCCAATGTAGTTCATCTACCAAAAATAGCCTACAGGAGGAAGGAGGGAGGGAGGGAGAAGGGAGGGATGGAGGGAGAGAGGAGGGGGGAGGGAGGAGGGCAGCCGACGGCTGGAAGACGGAGGAGGGGAGTTGCTGGAGGAGGGAGGAGGGGCGGCCGGCGGCTGGAAGAGGGAGGAGGGGAGTTGCTGGAGGAGAGAGGAGGGGCGGCCGGTGGCTGGAAGAGGGAGGAGGGGCGGCAGTTAGCTGGAGGAGGGAGGAGGGAGGTGGGGAGGAGGGTGAGGAGTGAGGAGGCTTACCGAGAAGGATGAAGGTGCGACGACGGCGGCGACGGCGTGGGAGGTGAGGAGGTAGAGAGAGTGGAGAGGAAGAGTGAGCAACAGGTGCCGGGCAGTAGGGGATAAAGATGGCTTAGCAGCAGCGCGGGTTGGGGCCAACGCTACTGCTAAACATATTAGCAGTAGCGCGGGTACCAGGCCCACGCTGCTGCTAAATGGGGACGGGCAGCTGGGAACGGGCTGGCCATAGCAGTAGCGTGGGCCCGTGACCCGCGCTGCTGCTACAGCAAGCCCGTGGGGCACGATGAAACCACGGTGTGGAACCAGTAAGTAGTAGCGCCTGTCTGCGGGCCAACGCTACTGCTAACTTACTACCTGTAGCGCTGGGGTGTAACACGCGCTACTACTAATTAGTAGTAGCGCCGCCCCACTTACCAACGCTACTGCTAAGGTTTTATCTATAAGCTTTTTCCTAGTAGTGCATTGTTACTATGTTATGTGTTAACCTATACTCATGTCCTTATACCATGAGAATATCGTAGACCTTCTTACTGGATGATTACTTTGGGGTTGTGAAAAGTTATCCATAAGTGGGTGATCATAACTATAACTTGCGAGTACACCATAAAAGTATGTCAAGGGACTCGATAGTTCAAGACTGGGATTTTCTTCTCTGACAATGGAGATATAATCTTTGGACCCGGTATTATAGGATTCATCTTCGTACAGACAACACACCGTGATAGTGATAATGTGATACCAGAATACGAAAATTTCTGAAACATTCGAGAAGGCCCTAGTGGGCTACCCCTTGGCTGGCCCAAGGGGAAGCAACCACTTGGGCCATGTTGAGCCCAAAGTAGTGCGCCCCGGCTTAGGGGGCAAGCCATGCATGTGTGGTGGATGGGTTGAGGGGATCCTGGGAGGATCTCCCTCCCTAGGTGCCCGTCCCTAGGGGGAGGAGTTGCCCCTCCTTCAAGCTGCACCCCCTGTCCATCTATAAATAGAGGGGATGGGTAGCCTCCCAAAGACCCACAAGTCCATATCTGCGCCCCTACGACTTCCCCTTCTGCATCTCTCTCTCCCTCTCTCTCTCTCTCTCTCTCTCTCTCTCTCTCTCTCTCTCTTCCTCTCTCTCTCTTGTTCTGGAAGGCTACTCCTCCCATAGTTCTCTGGTAGCCCTTTGTCTTCTATGATAGAGTGTTGCCAAATCGCTAATATGGTACGCGTGGATACCGCAGATAGGTCATATGTTTGGCTCTCGATCGGGCAAAACTCTAGCTGCTATGAGATATGTTGTATGTACGTGAACGGGCAAAACATATTCATCTCCGCCTCGTTGTGTTGGTGAGGTTGATCTATCCATGCATCTTCATAGTGTTCCTAGGTGTGTTCGTACGTCTGTGATTGTTTTTATTTTGTACTACGTTCCCCAACAATGGCATCATGAGGTTTTCTATGAGTAGATGCAAGTATGATTTAGTGCACATGGCAATGTGCGGGTATTAGATGGGATATTATACTTGATGTTCTTGTTGCTTCCCTTTAAATAGCAATTTTTTTGATCTTGGTGACATAGTGAGACTTTGTAACAAAGGTATGGCTTTCTGCGATCCTTCTGTGCTGCTCCTGAGAATGGTGGCTGACTAACCAAAGTCATGCTTTAGACTCTTCAGGTTTTGCTTTGGTTGAGAAAGAGAAGTTTTGCGAGGAAAAAAGCCTTGTATATTTGATCTACATGGGGTCACACATTTAATGAGTTTAGTATGAGGCTCGAGATTTTTAATTAAGTCTCATGTTACATACACCCCGATAGTTAAACTAGCAACAAAGAGTAAGCATGCTTAGTGGTTAAGTATGAAATAAAATTTTAATACTTAACCATAGCTGCCACGGTAATTAGCAATAACGCTTAGCGGTGTCTAACTTATTTTTGCTGGGTATGCATGTGATTTGGTATAGTCTTCATCAAAGCAATGAGATGTCTGAGATGCTATATATATTGTAATATATATATATACATATAAACACTATTCTGATCACGGGATCAGAATAATATTCTGATAACTACCTGACCTGTCCCAGCGGTAGGAGTTGAACTTCCCCCAGTGTTAGGTTGAACTTCCACGAACATTGTCCAAATGGGGCTTGCGATATACTGTTGGAAAGCTGTGGACACGAGTATCATGGACCAAGTTAAAATTTTGGCAAAATCTAAGCGGTTTAAGAGCAGTTTTGAAAGCCGTTTTTTCTTCATACAAAAAACATGAATCATATTTTTGATCGCGTTTCTAAACCGTTTATCGGAAGGAGGTAAATAATATGGCGTTGGAAAACTGCTGCAAATCCGCTCCTTTCACATGTAGAAAGTTTTCTCTAATTCTCTATGGTTAAAGAGTAATTTAAAAAATCATAGAATTTCGCAAACCGAACAGCCGAGTTCGTATTTTTGATGCCATTTCTAAATGGCTAATCCAAATAAGGCAAATGATATGGCGTTGGAAAGCTTATGAAAATGCGCTTCTTTTTCATGTACAAAGTTTTTCCAATTTTGAACTGTTCAAGAGTAATTTAGAAAATGGTCCAAGTTCCACCGAATTCATATTTTCAAGTTAATTTTTTAACCGTATGTCGGAATGAAGCAAATGATATGGCGTTGGAAAGCTTGAAGAAATGCGAAATTTTTTGGTATATAATGTTTCTCCCAATTCCTTACGATTTTGAGTCAATTTTGAAAATGGTTAAAAATGTTTTTGCTCGCAATTTTTGCAAACAGTGTCAGAATGGGGCAAATAATATACCATTGGATAACTATCGAAAATGCGAAACTTTTTCGTATGTAAAGTTTTCTCTAATTACCAGCCGTTTTCAAGTAATTTAGAAAATGGTGAGATCATGATTTCTGCCTTCATCGCGAAAGGAAATGCACTGCGTGAAGTAGTTGATCTTCTGGGGCATGTCTGTTTGAACTTCACTCTGTTTTTGACATGCTGTTTTTTGCCCGTAACTCACAAACCACTTACCGGAATTGAGCAAATGATCAGTTTTTCATACTCACGATGGTTCAAAAGAAGTTTTTGAATACATAAAAACGTGTTTTAAACGGTATACATTAAAAATTTAAATGGTTCATCGAAATGTAGCACATAATATACCGTTGGAAAGCTTATGAATAGCAGCAAGTTTTTCATCTAGACAGGTGTTACAAATTCGTTGCCGTTTGAGACTAGTTTTTTAAAATGGCAAAACAACGTTGTTTTTTGCCTTTTTTTCAACGTGTAAATGAACGACGGACGTCTCGCACATGAATTTTGAACTATGCTTGGAGGAGCACGTGAACTTCTTGCAACAAACATTTTACGCTTTTCGTTTTCTATTCTTATATACTTATCTGAAATGCATTCCGTGTAGTAGTTGAACTTCCCGTTGTTTTCACCTTGAACTTCTGTCACGTATTTTTGTTCAACCTCTCTCACAAGAATTTTTGAACTTTCTCGGGCCGAGCACTTGAACTTCTAGCAACAAAAATTTTAGCCTTTGCTTTTTCATTCTTTTTTAATACAAAATGCACACCGTGTAGTACGTGAACTTCTGGCAGTTATCAATCTGAACTTCTCTCGGTTACGTGAAAATATCTGAGTTTTTTATAGACATTGAACCGCTCTACCTTTTTTATTTGAACTTCATTGAGTATTTTTTAGAAATGTGAAAAATGAAGTTTATTTAGAAACATCGAACTTCTTTATTATTTCGAATTGAACTTATTGATTTTATTCTTTAGTAACTTGAAAAATCCGAATTTTTCAAATAAATATCAAACTTCTCCGCTTTTTCCAATTGAACTTCTTGGTTTTATTCATTAGTAACAAGAAAACCTGAGTTTTTTTATATACATTTAACTGCTCCGTTTTTTAAAATTGAATTTCTTGGTTTTAATCTTTAGTATTGAGGGGAAATCTGAGATTTTTTATATATTTGAACTTCTTTCTCTTTCTCTTATATACACAAAAATAAAATAAAAGCACCCATTTTTTTGCACAAACACAAACAGAACACGCAGACACAAAAGGAGAGGAAGGCTCGGCGCGGAAACAATTGGGGCGGCGGCCAGCGGCAACAGTCAAGTGGAGGGGCGGCTGGTGTGGACCACGACGGCATAGCGACAATTTTTGAAGCAAAGTATAGACGGGCAACAATCAAAGAACAGAGCAAGAAGCAGGCAACCACCATTCGCACATACAATAAAGTAAGAAGCATGTTCAGACGCTAGCTACATTGCATGACACACACACACACCAGCGGCAAGGGCGCACACGCGTGTCACAAATGTTTCTGCTAAGAAACTAAGAATGAAGCACTAGGCAATTCTGAACTACACACGTAGGGGATTCATTAGGGCAGCTGTGTGCCTGCATATAGGAGACTCCATCCATGCGTTTGTTTTCCACATTGACCATTGATGTGAGATGACCGAACACAAGCATGCATGCGTCGTCGGACTGCACAGGCTCACCAGCTGAACTTCAAAGGCTGGGTGGATCTCCTTTTTCTCTCCATCCAAGCGCTCAAGGAGAATTGGGGAGGTGTACAGAGGGGTGGGGGATCCTACAATTTTTGTTGAGGCATTAACACGAACATTTTAAAGTGCATCCTACAGTGCCATTGCTCCTCGCTGGCGGCTGCTTCACCACTGCTACATCACCCTGCCTTTTTAGCTCCTAGAAGTGTTTAGAGAGAAAATGGACATTAGATTAGAACAGCGGCGGTAGCTAAGACGAATATCAAACCGCCGCTATCCTCTCTCTGAACTTTCTGAACTCCCCTCTCTGAACATTACAATGAACATGAGGAAGTTGGATGACATGGCCCATGGCCACCCCTCGTGCCCTGATTCTCCTGTTGACGCCCTGCCCCATCCGCAACCTCCTCCTCCTCCTCCTCCAAATCACCACCACCAGCAGCGGTGCCTGATACACACACGACCAGCAGATGTTGATGAGGACATCAATACCATTGTTACACCCACAGCCCCTGCTGTTATACATACTGGACCAATTACTAGACCTCGCGCACGCCAATTAAATTATCAGGTACTTTCGTTTCTTGGTAATGATTCTAATGTTCATGAGAATATGATGCTGCCTAAATTGGATACATTTGTCTTGCCTACAAATGAAGGGCCTAGCTTGGACAAGAAGGATGAACATTGGAGAAAGATCAAGCATGGAGATGATGGCATGCGCAAGGGGAACAAGAACGGAGTTACAAGTGATGATTTCAGGACTTTGAAGCCACCATAATGAGTGCATGAAGCCTTGGACGAAATATACAAGATGACACTTCATAAATTTCGTCCAGAGGCTATTATAGGTGCTGCGTCACCTTATTATTGGGCCAGGCCCATGTAATTTTGAAATACTTGAGTATAGGCTATTTTTAGAGTCCGTGTGTGTGGGGAAACAAGAGATAGGGTTGGTTTCGGACCCCTCCTCCAAGGGCCACAAAATTCCCCCCTCTTTCTCCATATATACAGCCCTTAGGGCACCATTTAGACTTTGGGGTTTTGTTTAGATTAAAGTTCTCCATAGCTGCAACTTCGCGTACTTCGTTTGTGTTCAACGACCAGACGAAGACGTCATAGAACCCCACCTTGATCAATATAGTTTCCTCTTATATTCTCAATATCCAGATTGCAATCTTAGTTTCTTTCTTGTTCTTCATTTGTTTGCAGGAAATAGACCCTCGTGGTCGGGTTGATCGTGCTCCAGCATGGTCAATAACCCTCAGAAGTTGGTTTAGGGATTGCTAAGGCGCGACGTCTCGCACATTCGTAGTCGGATCGTCAAAGTCTACTCCCAGAGAAAACGATATTCACCTTCTCATCGAAACATCGGGACACCTTCGCCTCTATCAAGTGGTATCAGATTTCCAGGTTGCTCGGTGAGATTTTACAGTTTTTTGTAGTTTAGATCAAGTCTGTTCGTCATACCTACAGTCCACGAAAAAGCCACAAAAAATAGGGTTAGTTCATCATATTCGAACCAGTCTGAGCCTTTGCATAGTCTTTTTAGTTTTTTGCTTTGTTGAATTTGCGATTGCACCGTCGTGTCAAGTTGCTGGTCTTAGCGTCTAGTCTTTTAGAGTTTCGAGTTCTGGTCATAAGTTGTCACGCTGCCGCCGCACCATCATCATCGCCCCTGCCATCTACCACCATTGCTTGTCCACCACCGCTCTGAATCCATATACCACTACCAATCCGTATCCATGTACCACCACCGATTCGTATCCATATACCACCACAGATCCGTATCCATATACCACCACCGCTACCATATACCACCACCATATATCCACCACCAATCCGAGTTCTTTTCATATTAGGTTTGTTTTCGAGATCCATCTATTTTCAGATTCGTGTTTCCTTGCCTGAGTAGGTTTATAAAAAAAGAGTCTGGAGACCCCCGGGCAGTTTTTAGGCCAAAATTTCGGCAGTTGAATTTTTTTTCCCTATCCTGTTTTTAGGTCCCTGGAGCGTTTTGAGACACTTGTCATCATAGTGATTTTTTGTCACACTTTTTGGTCGTCACTGCCCCTGTTTTCCAAAAAAAATAGTAAAAAAATTTCGTGCTTATCCTGTTATCTTGACTTGGGAAGAGTTTTGAGACACTCGCCATTATAGTGATTTTCGGCAAAAAAAAGGAGCGCAAAAAAAAGTGCGCAAAAAAAAGAGCGAAAAAATATTCCGAGTGTGCTTTTCCCTTGTTTTCGTGTAGCGCCGTGATTTTGTTAGTGTTCTAGGCTCGCGTCTCTAGCACGGTCTAGCCTAGGACCAGCACAATACCGTCGTTGAGCGTTTATTCAACTTTGCATCTCTGAATTGGGTATTGCTGACCTTTTTGCTACCATATTATAAGCCATCCCAGCTCCATATACACCTACATCATGCGTTTGACTCTCCCTGGTAATCGCTCTATCCAAGCTTTGAGAGTTTGACTACAACGGTTGCCTATCACCGCCTGCTGCTTGGTAACAACTGGTAAGACTTTGAGATTCGCTTGACGGATTTGTGACACCCCACCACTTTCTAGTAGTTTGAAGGATCATATTCTCGTGTGTTTCTATTGCTGCTAACCATGGCAGGATCACAAGTCGACGAGATTGACTGGGAGAACATGACGAAGAAGGAGCTTCATGATAAACTTCAGCAAATGTTGAGTCAACAGGTGGAAGATGTGATGGCCAGCTTTGGAAAGGCACTGGAGAGGATTGATGATGTTGAGAAGACAATTGACACCAAGTTGGACGCCAAGTTCGATGAAGTACTCGCGTGTCTTCCACAACCACCACCTGCATCTGCTACACCATTACAACAACCTCCAAGTCACGAAACAGCCCTTCGCCGAGCGGGCCGTGTTCCCCTTGAGCCAGGACAAACTTCCGATGCCGCTGCTACTGCTATGGATGCTTCTGTAGCTCCTGCTGCTACTGCAGAGGTGGAGGACTATTATGAGGATGAGGTTGATCAAAATCAGAACTACGTGCAACCACAAGCACCACCAGCACCAGGTCGACCTCATGCATATAATCGCAACCGTAGGGCTGCAGCACCACCTCAGGTACGAGATTATGACCATATTCCTAAGCTGAAATTGAATATTCCACCATTTGAGGGTAGATACATTCCTGATGTATATCTTACTTGGGAGTTAGAAACTGAACAATGTTTCACATGCTTACAATATCCTGAGGATAGACGTGTTGTTGCTGCTGTTTGTGAATTCACTAGTTTTGCTTCTATTTGGTGGTCTGAACATTGTAGATTATATCATGATATTATCCCTACTACTTGAGCTGCTTTGAAAACTGCTATGCGTACTCGTTGGGTTCCACCATATTATCAACGTGAATTACTTCAAAAACTGCAGCGTTTGAGACAAGGCAAAAATTCTGTAGAGGAGTATTATCAGGAATTACAAACTGGCATGATTAGATGTGGTATTGTTGAGGATAATGAAGCTATGCTTGCACGTTTTATGGGTGGATTAAATAAAGAGATTCAGACCATTCTAGAGTATAAGGAGTATAATAATATCACTCGTTTATTCCATCTTGCTTGCAAAGCTGAACGTGAAGTGCAGGATCGACAGGCATTGGCGCAAACTAATTTTTCTGCAGGTCGATTTTCATCTTGGACACCACGTACATCCTCTACTCCCACACGTCCTACTGCAGCACCACTGACTTCAGCCGCCAATTCCAATCGAGATACAAGAAAACAGGCACCACCACCACCATCTGCCAGGAGTACACCTTCTGGTCCCGCACAGAGCTCTTCTTCATCCATGGCATCAACAGGGCAAACACATGAGGTTATATGCCGTCGTTGCAAGGGTGGAGGTCACTATGCGAGCAAATGTCCATCTCCGCGTGTGATGATTGTTACTGAGGATGGTGGGTATGAGTCCGCTAGTGACTATGATGAGGAGACTTTGGCTCTTATTGCAAGAGAAGAACATGGTGAAGATGATTCTGAACATGAGACGCAATACATGGCTGCTGAGGATGCTGACAGGTATGAGAGTTTAGTTGCTCAACGTGTTTTGAGTGTGCAGGTAACACAAGCTGAGCAAAATCAGAGGCATAATTTGTTCCATACAAAGGGAGTTGTGAAGGACCGTTCTGTCCGCGTCATCATTAATGGAGGGAGCTGCAACAACTTGGCTAGCATGGATATGGTGGAGAAGCTATCTCTCACCACAAGACTACATCCACATCCTTACTACATCCAATGTGCATTTTAGTATCTCTACATTGCAAGGTTAAGGTAACACGTACTGTTCGTGTGCATTTTAGTATCTCTACATATGCTGATTATGTTGATTGTGATGTGGTACCCATGCAAGCATGTTCCTTATTACTTGGTAGACCATGGCAATTTGATAAAAATTCTGTACACCATGGTAGAAACAATCAGTATACTCTTGTTCATAAGGATAAACATATTACTTTGCTTCCTATGTCTCCTGATTCCATTCTGAAAGATGATATTAATAGAGCTAATAAAGCAAAACAGGAGAAAAATAAGTGTGAAAATCAGATTGTGGCAAAAGAATTTGAGCAACAAATGAAGCCTAATAATAAACCATCTAGTGTTGCTTCTGAAATTAAATTGAAAAGTGCATGTTTATTTGCCACCAAATCTGATATTGATGATCTAGATGTCAGCAAATCTGTTTGCTATGCTTTTGTGTGCAAAGAGGCATTATTTTCATTCGAGGACATGCCTTCCTCTTTGCCTCCTGCTGTCATTAACATTTTGCAGGAGTTCGCTGACGTTTTTCCACAAGACGTGCCACCGGGATTACCACCTATTCGAGGGATTGAGCATCAGATTGACTTAATTCCCGGTGCGTCGCTGCCAAACCGTGCGTCATACCGTACCAATCCAGAGGAGACGAAGGAGATTATGCATCAAGTACAGGAGCTACTCGACAAAGGTTATATACGTGAATCTCTTAGTCCTCGTGCCGTTCCTATTATACTAGTGCCTAAAAAGGATGGTACATCGCGTATGTGTGTTGATTGTAGAGGCATTAATAATATTACTATTTGTTATCGTCATCCTATTCCTAGGCTACATGATATGCTTGATGAATTGAGTGGCTCTACAATATTCTCTAAAGTTGATTTGCGTAGTGGATACCATCAAATTCGTATGAAATTGGGAGATGAATGGAAAACAACATTTAAAACTAAGTTTGGATTATATGAGTGGTTAGTCATGCCTTTTGGGTTAACTAATGCACCTAGTACTTTCATGAGATTAATGAACGAAGTTTTACGTGCTTTCATTGGATGATTTGTGGTAGTCTATTTTGATGATATACTAATTTATAGCAAATCTTTGGAAGAACATTTGGAGCATTTACGTACTGTTTTTATTGCTCTACGTGATGCACGTTTGTTTGGTAACCTTGCGAAGTGCACCTTTTGCACCGATCGAGTATCTTTTCTTGTCTATGTTGTTACTCCACAGGGAATTGAAGTTGATAAAGCCAAGATTGAAGC
The DNA here is from genome assembly GCA_011799875.1 of Thinopyrum elongatum. Taxonomy (NCBI): domain Eukaryota; kingdom Viridiplantae; phylum Streptophyta; class Magnoliopsida; order Poales; family Poaceae; genus Thinopyrum; species Thinopyrum elongatum. The sequence goes on from CM022303.1 coordinate 464,034,652, forward strand.
TATTGAGAGTTGGCCGCAGCTCAAAACAGTCACACAAGTGAGGAGTTTTCTTGGACTCGCTGGTTTCTATAGGCATTTTGTGAGAGATTTTAGCACCATTGTTGCACCTCTCAATGAGCTTACAAATAAGGATGTGCCTTTTGTTTGGGGTACCGCACAGGAACAAGCCTTCACAGTATTGAAAGATAAGTTGACACATGCTCCTTTACTCCAACTTCCAGATTTTAATAAGACTTTTGAGCTTGAATGTGATGCTAGTGGAATTGGATTAGGAGGTGTGTTATTACAAGATGGCAAACTTGTTGCATATTTTTCTTAAAAATTGAGTGGGCCTAGTCTGAATTACTCTACTTATGATAAGGAATTATATGCTCTTGTTCGGACTTTGGAAATATGGCAACATTATTTATGGCCCAAAGAACTTGTTATTCATTTTGATCATGGACCTTTGAAACATATTAAAAGTCAAGCAAAACTGAACCGTAGACATGCTAAATGGGTTGCATTCATTGAGACTTTCCCTTATGTCATTAAACACAAGAAGGTTAAAGAAAATGTTATTGCTGATGCATTGTCTCGTCGTTATACTATGCTTTCACAACTTGACTTTAAAATATTTGGTTTGGAGACCATCAAAGATCAATATGTGCATGATCCTGAATTTAAAGATGTATTGCAGAATTGTAAAGAAGGGAGAACATGGAACAAGTTCATCGTTAACGATGGATTTGTGTTCCGTGCTAACAAGCTATGCATTCCAGCTAGCTCTGTTCGTCTTTTGTTGTTGCAGGAGGCTCATGGAGGAGGATTAATGGGACACTTTGGCGTGAAGAAGACGGAGGATGTACTTGCTACACATTTCTTTTGGCCAAAGATGAGACGGGATGTTGAGCGCTTTGTTGCTCGCTGCACTACAAGTCAAAAAGCTAAGTCACGACTCAAAGAAGGAGACGGTTTATATATGCCTTTGCCTGTACCTTGTGTTCCATGGGAGGATATATCTATGGACTTTGTTTTAGGATTACCTCGAACAAAGAAGGGGAGGGATAGCATATTTGTTGTCGTGGATAGGTTCTCGAAAATGGCACACTTTATACCATGTCATAAAAGCGATGATGCTGCTAATGTTGCTGATTTATTCTTTCATGAAATTATTGGCTTGCATGGTGTGCCAAATACTATTGTTTCAGATCGTGATACTAAATTTCTTAGCCACTTTTGGAGATGTTTATGAGCTAAGTTGGGGACTAAACTGCTTTTTAGTACTACTTGTCACCCCCAAACTGATCGACAGACTGAAGTAGTCAATGGAACATTGTCTACTATGCTTAGGGCTGTTTTGAAGAATAACAAGAAAATGTGGGAAGAATGCTTGCCTCATATTGAATTTGCTTATAATCGTTCGCTGCATTCTACTACTAAGATGTGCCCTTTTGAAATTGTATATGGTTTCCTACCTCGTGCACCTATTGATTTGTTGCCTCTTCCATCTTCGGAGAAGGTTAATTTTGATGCTAAACAACGTGCTGAATTGATTTTAAAAATGCATGAGTTAACTAAGGAGAAGATTGAGCGTATGAATGCTAAATATAAACTTGCTGGTGATAAGGGTAGAAAACATGTTGTGTTTGCACCTGGAGATCTTGTTTGGTTACATTTGCGTAAGGATAGATTTCCTGATTTGCGCAAATCAAAGCTAATGCCACGTGCTGATGGTCCTTTTAAGGTGTTAGAGAAAATAAATGATAATGCATATAAACATGAGCTGCCTGCAGATTTTCGGGTTAGTCCCACTTTTAACATTGCAGATTTGAAGCCTTATTTGGGTGAGGAAGATGAGCTTCTGTCGAGGACGCCTTCATTTCAAGAAGGGGAGGATGATGAGGACATCAATACCATTGTTACACCCACAGCCCCTGCTGCTATACATACTGGACCAATTACTAGAGCTCGCGCACGCCAATTAAATTATCAGGTACTTTTGTTTCTTGGTAATGATTCTAATGTTCATGAGAATATGATGCTGCCTAAATTCGATACATTTTTCTTGCTTACAAATGAAGGGCCTAGCTTGGACAAGAAGGATGAACATTGGAGCAAGATCAAGCATGGAGATGATGGCATGCACAAGGGGAACAAGAACAGAGTTACAAGTGATGATTTCAGGACTTTGAAGCCACCATAATGAGTGCATGAAGCCTTGGAGGAAATATACAAGACGCCACTTCATAAATTTCGTCCAAAGGCTATTATAGGTGTTGCATCACCTTATTATTGGGCCAGGCCCATGTAATTTCGAAATACTTGAGTATAGGCTATTTTTAGAGTCTGTATGTGTGGGGAAACAAGAGATAGGGTTGGTTTCGGACCCCTCCTCCAAGGGCCACGAAATTCCCCCTCTTCCTCCATATATACAGCCCTTAGGGCACCGTTTAGAATTTGGGGTTTTGTTTAGATTAAAGTTCGCCATAGCTGCAATTTCGCGTACTTCGTTTGTATTCAATGACCAGACCAAGATGTCATAGAACCCCACCTTAATCAATAAAGCTTTCCTCTTATATTCACAATATCCAGATTGTAATCTTAGTTTCTTGCTTGTTCTTCGTTTGCTTGCAGGAAATAGACCCTCGTGGTCAGGTTGATCATGCTCCGGCATGGTCAATAACCCTCAGAAGTTGGTTTAGCGATTGCTAAGACGTGATGTCTCACACGTTCGTAGTCGGATCGTCAAAGTCTACTCCCACAGAAAACAATATTCACCTTCTCATCAAAACATCGGGACACCTTCGCCTCTATCAGATGTCACCGGCAAGGTACCTATGAAGAAGAAGGTCGAAAGGATCTTGTAGCCGCTGCAAGAGGTGGAGAAGGAGCGGGACGCATTGAACCGAGAGATGCACCGAAGACTACGGGTTCCCCACAGGCGGCGGGTGGATCTAGTAGCAGGGCCCATGGGCAAGCGGATCCAGGGAGGGACGGGCGATCGTCTCCACGGCGGAGCACGCGGATGGGGGCGGTGGCTCCGGTGGCCAGCAGTGGGTGGAGCCAGGGGCCGGCGGGAGGCGCGTCGGGCCGGGGAGGGGGGCGGGCGGTGACGCGTGGTACGCTGGGGCCGGGGGCGGGCGGTAGTGGGTGGCGTGCTAGGGCCGGGGTTGCCGCCGACGAGTGGCGCGTTGGGGTCGGCGGTGGGCGGTGGCGGGCGGCGTCGGCAGTGAGAGGATTTGGGCAGAAGTGGTGCGGGAGGTGGGGGTGGGTGGGAAGGTCATGGCGTGGGGAGTGGGCCAGTCGGAGCAGTTTGATGGATCGGCCAGGTTTCTTTTTTTGCGCTTTCGGGAGTTCGGAAACATTTGATCGGGCCCTTATAGGGCGACTGTTATCAGAATAACTATTCTGATCCTGTGATCAGAATATTGTTACTATATATATATATATATATAGGAAAATTGTTTGGGGCACCTAGGCCCATTATGGCAAGTCATTTTTATTAGTGCATGGCATGCAATCCATGAAATAGTACCTTTCCATTTTTCATTTGCATGCACTATATTATCCACGGTCAATGATTGCTTTCCAAAAAAATAATTATGTTGATTTCCTAGCAATAATTCCTTTCTGATAATTATGTTAATGCATTATACCTAATGAAAATATACACATACGCGCGCTATTATATCTAATAAAATTACAAACATACCATAAGTATTATACTTAATGAAAAATATACATATACCCGTGGTATTATATGTACTAAGAATGTACACATACCTGAGGTATTATACCAAATTAAAATTATGGATATACATCGGGTATCTCAAACATCATGAGTATGTGGATACCTCAAAATATCATGAGTATGTACATAAATAAATGGTGTACATACTCCAAATCATTGACACATGCCCGAGGTATCAAATACCTACTTATGAGATGCGATGTATATTCTCAGAGATATCATGAGTATGCAGAAACCTCAAAATAAATTTGCCATGTATATCGTAAGAATTTGATATCAAATCACATATGATACATATATACTATATACTATGCAAAGAAGATGTATATGATTTGATTTCATATGTTACATCTTCTTTGCATAGTATACATATATATCTAATAAAATTATAAACATATCATAAGTATTATACTTAATGAAAAATATGCATCTTCTTTGTATGTATCAAATCACATGTATGAAATCAAATCACATGCGAGTAATGGCGCAACATGATGACGGGAGCCATATGATTGCTATTTATTTAACATGCGTGTCAAACTTCATGTAATGCATTTATTTTATTATCTATAGAGATAGCATAGTTTTAATTGTGAGGACATGAAGTTGACAATCTTGCTTAAATAGACCTGGACAATACGACATATGCAAAGAAGATGGTCTTTGGCAAAAGATGTTGAAAGGGACACGACGTCCGGAATTTTCTTTGGCATGAAGGGGCTATGCCATATCACATATATTAACTGCATGTGATGTTAATCTCTTTTATGCGCCTTATTTTATGCGCAGTAGACGTATTTTATAGGATGACCCCTCACATAAATAGCAAGTAGTTATTGTTCTCCCGAGTGTAGCATTGTTTGGAATACATGTCGTTTCAAGGTGCGCCATGTCACATGGGTGCGATAAAGTTGTCGTGTGTGAGGTGGGTGCAAACAGTTCATGTAGCAAGAGCACTTGGTTGTCTTGAAGAGCAGACAAGATCGTCTTGATTTCGGAACACACCCACTGGAAGATGAATAATAGCCATGTGGAGATATGATTTGCAAGGTGTCCTGCTGACCTAATTATTTTGTCATAAGTGATATCATATCAATAGCATAGTAATTGAGACGTGGATCCTGAATTACTAGTAATCAACTATGAGGGATGTTGATTTTAGTGGGAGCACCTAGTAAATTAAACTTGATATTTTGAGTAGCAATTAGTTCTGAACAATGTCTAAGTATTTTCATTATCGTTCTATATTTATGGTATGCTATACCACCTTTTATTTGCACATTGATTGAGTATGAAAAACTATAAACACCTATAATTGATTTATGGACAGGTACCGCAATGTGAGGATTGTTCTCAAAATTTCTAAGAAAGGGACCAAGTCTAGAGAAAACTCTCGACGCTCTTTTTTCAGCAATCAAAACAGCAGGAGAGGCCCCCATTGCTATATTAAAGTGGGAAAAGACCTTACAAAGTTATTTTCTTTGTCCCAAGCAAGGGGAGGGTGGCTCTAAGGAGGGGCCAGAAAAAAGAAAAGAAAATGAAACAAAAATGGGTCAACAAAGATTAAGTTACACAGGAATGGGTTGGGTGTCTAGAGAGCTGGTCAGAACTTCAAGTGTGTTTGATGCTAAGATCTCCCTGACTTTATTGAATGTCTAGGGAAGTGTCCCGTTGTATGTTTAAAGGCCCCCAACAAATAGTGCTGAATTCACAACCGAAGAACAAGTGACTATAAGTTTCAAGAGTCCCACGTGTGCATAACGGACATGAATGGTCATCTCCTATTTCAAAGTGTCTTCGACAAAGGATATGCCTTATGTTCACACGGTCCATGAACATCAACCAAGCAAACACCTTATGCTTTATCATTCATTGTGTTTTGGGGGGTTTAGATCTCTGAAGAAGAACTTGTAGAATTTGTTTGGTCTGAATTTTGCATCACCCAACACAGTATCCAATCGTCCGCTGCAAAAGGATCTAGAGTTGTTTGATTCAACTTTTGTGTCACCAGGTCTAGTTCCACTCAGGGCTTGTATTGACAGAGGCAAATGGAAATTTTGTCCAGGGGCCGGATTGCTTACAAACTGGGCCAGAGATAGATCTTCTTCCTTTGCAAACTAGAAGATGACGATAACATTCTTGTCACAAACCGTCAGTGTCCCACATATCTTTCCAAATAAGAATGATGTCCCCACCTCTGGGAACAAGGTGGTGATTCCTTTGTATATGTTCATCAGAGAGAAGATATCGCGCCACCAGAAAGAGCCGCACTTTGGTTTTGCATGTGGAGGGGTATCATCATAATTATTTTTACTGACAATCATGACCCAAGGCACATCATCTCAGGCCCTCTCTTCGCTAAAGCTATGAATGATGTGACTTGCCTCCTTCAATCCAAAAGCAACGATTACGCATAAATGTTTAATACACTGTAACTCGTCTTCATATAACTCGATCTTCAACACTGTTACGAGAATCATGAGACACATAAAGGTGAAAGGTCTGTTTCAGAACCTTGTAGACGTAGATAAGTGTTCCCTTCAGGTAGAACTACTTTGGAAGATGATAAGAAAATATCACATATAAATTTGACTAAAGACATCCAGGGAAACAAACTTAATTAGTTCACTATGAATTTGGTGAGTACTGAGTAGGAATTCTATACCACTATGCACACCTTGAGGTACTGCTCGCCAACCCTCAAGATCTTACAAAAAATATAAATTTTGATATTAAAATAAAATTAACTTAAAAACTCGTTTTTATTAATATATTTTTAATGATTCTCGTACATTAACAATAATAATACAAATATTTAACATATTATAATCTTGTGACATTTTAAATTAGTGTATTTGTCATATATGCTCAATACATTGTATATGAAGATGAATATTCATATACATGGAATATATATTTATTCTTTGGAAACGAATGCTCACATGTTAAAAAAAAGGGTATTCGGTTGTCTCTAAAGAAATATTCGTGTATTTCAACCCATACAATAAAAACAACTAAGAAAACACATCAACAAAGCGAGACCTCCTAATCGGCGCCACTCAATTCGGATGTGCATAGGCCTCTGGTATATAGTAGAGGGGCGAGACCTCCTAATTGGCGCCCGCAGCGCCCACTCACGTGAATGCTAGTGGGATCATGGTGCTCGCTCGACCACCGCGCTCCCTTCGTTCGATGGGCTAACCGTTTGACCATTGACTATAGAGAAAATTCGAGAATCTGAAAATGTTTCTATTTTTCAACAAAATTAACAAAGTTCATGAATGTGAAAAAATATTCCTGAATTTCAAAAGGTTTACAAATCTGAATATAGTTTGTGACTGGAAAAGTTCACGAATCCAAAATGTTTGTGAATTTAAAAAATGTTCACTTATTTGACAGATCGTGAATTTCCAAAAAAATTCAAAAATAATGTTCATGAATTTCAAAATGTTCAACATTTTTAAAAGTTTCATGATTTTAAAATATTCATGAATATTTTTAGAGAATTTCACTAATTTAAAAATTGTTCATGATTTTCCAACAAAGTAAAAAGGAATTTGAAAAAAGGTTCATGAAATTTAAAATGAAAAACCAAAAAGAAGGAGAAAACCTTTCTAAAACAAAAACCATAGAAAAACACCTAAAAACCACATAGTACCTTCCAGAAGGTTCCAAAACCGATAGGAAGAGAAAACTTATATTGTAATTTATACTGCCTTCGCCTCAACTGTGGCGCGATCGGGCCAGCTCAGCATTGTAGCAATTTTGTGCAGTTTTTTTTATCTATCGGTTTTCTTGTTCTGCTTTTCACAATTTGGATCCGGTTTTCTTTGTCCGGTATTCACTATTTGTGGTTGGCTTTTTCTCAGGTTTCTTTTTTTTCTTTGGTTTCTCTTATTTGCCCGTTTCTATTTCTTTTCTTTTATCGCTTTTCTTTTTTGCTTCCTTTAATGGTTTTCGCTGATTTTCATTGGTTTTCTTTATTTTAATTCTTTATTCTGTTTTTCCTTTGTTTTCAACACATGCTTTTATAAACATTGTATGGTTTTCACACATCAGAAACATTTATATATATATATTTACATTTTTAAAATACATGATTAACATTTAGTAAAATATTTGTTTTAAAATCCACTTTTCTCATGTACATTTTTTATATACACGAGGAACTTTTTTATACAGTTTAACATTTTTAAAATACATGATTAACAATAATAATTTTTATATATATGCTTTTTATGTTTAGTTTTTCATACACATTTTTACATTTTTTTGGTATAAATCCAGAACATTTTTAAAGGCACGTTGAACCTTTTTCAAATACTTGGTTAACATTTTTTAAACTCACATACATTTTTTTATTTAAACGTGTGAACATTTTTTATATACATAAGGAATATTTTTTATTCATGTTTAACATTTTAAAATACATGATTAACATTTCTTTCACAAGTTTTTCAAGTCTACATTTTTATAAAAAATTGTACATTTTTTATAAATTAAGGGCATTTTTACACTTTTAATAGTTTTAAGTACATGTTTAACATTTTTTATAATGTCACATACATTATATTGAAATGCGTGGACATTTTAAATTGTTGCGACCATTCAATTTATGATATAAACATTTTGTTTGAATTAAGCTAACAATTTTCTAACTTTGCGATAATAATATTCTAATTAGTGATTTTTTCAAAATAATTTTTTTTCTGGAATATATGTACTTCCACGAGAAGCATGATTGTGCTTCTCAGAAAGGAAAAATAATATGTGCTTCCATTAGAAGCACATATTTGCTTTTCATGGAGGCACAGATTTGCTTCCGTGAGAAGCACAGCTGTGCTTCTCTGGAAAAAACTATGCTTCCACAAGAAGCACCGATTTACTTTTTCTGGAGGCACAAATTTGCTTCCATGAGAAGCACAAAGGGGGAAAAATTGTGCCTCCATGGGAAGCAAATCTAGCAAGAAGCACAACTATACTTTTCAAAAAGGAAAAAAGTGAAAAAAAAATATCATGCTTCCGGCTTCGGGTTTTCTTCCATTTTTCTCAGTTTTTTGTGAAAAACGGTTAGACGAAACCTATTAACATTGAATCTAATTTCAAATATCTTGACGCGAGATATCCAACAGTGAAAACGTTTGGAATTTGGACGTATGGTTTAAGAGATAAAACATCTTGAACAAACGAATAAACGGAAAACGGAAACTCTCAGGTCGCGACAAGTGCCGAGTGACCTTTACAAGTAACCCTTAATTAGTGGTTTCATGATTTTTTTGGTGAAATAAGTTGGTGCCACCCACCAGCACGGAAGTTGGGTCCAGCCTGTCTATGAATGCCGATGTTCACAAGTGTTTTTGGTGGGAATGTGCACAATATACGCATGTTGATCACAAAGTTTTTTTTCCTTTTTTTTTGGGGTAGTTTTTTATTCCCCTTTGTCCCAAAAAAAGTATTCCCCTTATTTATATAATGTGTTTATTGATAAGAAAAATGCTGATATTTTTCAACAAATTATTCACATATTTATATAAAGACTAAAATAATTATGAAATGTGCATATACTCCCTTCGTTCACAAATATAAGATATTCTAACTTTTTCAGATCCATATTCAAATATCCAAAACATCTTATATTATGAATGCAGGGAGTATTTTTTTTTAAATCTTCTTGTATTTCAAAATGTTCTTCCAATTTTAAAAAGTCTTCGCCTAATATAAAAACATGCATGTAGATTTTATAAATTTTTAGACCTTTCTAAAATGTTCATGTTAGTTAGGTGTTCATATTATTTTTAGAGTATTCATTTGAAAAGTATATCCTATTGATTAAAAATAATTATAATTTCTGGAAAATTACACCTTTCAAAAAATCTTCATTCAGTTTAAATAGTGTTCACGTATTTAAAAAAATAATCCTATATTTATAGAAAAATTTAAAAAGGAAATGGTAAGACAGAAAATAAAAAGAGAAAAGAGAAAGGGGTTAGGAAGATTAAATAAAAAAATAAGAAGTAACCGAGAAAATAACAAACAAAAACCAAAATAAAACACTCAAAACCTGCAAAATGCCCTCTTTCTTCCTGAAAAGGCCCTACACCATATCGCATGAAAAGCTTAGACGATAAAAAAAATCGAAGTTACTAATTAAGGGGTATCTTTTGCAGATGTCACTCACCTTCGCACGTCGCGACAAGTGGCGCACTGCATGTGGATTAGTTATTCAAAATGTTTTATCTCTTAAACCGTGAGTCCAAATCGCGAACCGTTTTCATCGTTGGATTTCTTGCGTCGAGATCCTGGAAACCAGATCCCATTTTAAAAGGTTTCCACAAACTTTTTTCCAAAAGAAACTAGAAGAAAAAATGAGCCGGAAGCACAATTTTTCCGCACCTTTTTCCCTTTCCGACAGGCATAGCTGTGCCTCTCGTGGAAGAAAAAACATGTTTTTCCCTTTCCGAGAGGCTCGTGGAAGAAACTTGTGCCGCCACGAGAAGCAAATATGTGCTTCTCGCAGAAGCAAACATGTGCCTCCACGACAAGCAAATCTATGCCTCTCGCGAAAAAACACATTTTTCCTCCTAACTTTGTCTCTCACGGAAGCAAACCCGTGCCTCCACGAGAAGCAAATCTATGCCTCACGCGAAAGAACAAAACTCGTTTTTTCGCGTAATTTTTTTGATTCTTTTTCCATTTAAAACCTAGGGAACACTGGGCAAAAATCGAAAAGCCAAAAAATCAAATCATCTAAAACGCGAAAACGCGTACAGAAAAATAAAATAATCCCTAATCCCGATGGAGCAGCTAGCACGCGGCATGTGGCGGCAGTTCAGAGCGCGCCAAGTGTCGTGCTCTCAGCCCACCAAAAATAACCTTTGAGGAGCTCCCGCAAGGTGTACCCCTCATTTAGTTGCTCCCGGAAAAATCCCATCAAAATATGGAACAAAAAACATAACCCCAACCACCTGCTATTGAGCCCGATTCATGCGAAGACACATGTGTGTGGGTTATTCCTTGGACTGTATCCAACAAGCTGTGTATAACATTTGGGGTGAGTGTTCATTGTTCTTGCTATGTACTTTAGGGAATCTTACTTTGTTGTTGGTTAGAATGAACAATAAAAGGCCTTTATTGGGTTTGGGCTTAAATCACATGTAGAGCAACGCAAATAGGAGGATTATTCCTCCATGGTGGACAGGAAACTGAAACGATGACATGTTCAAAAACATTAACTAGAATAATGATGGTGATGATTTCCATGCATGTGCTGGTTGGCCTTGGCAAATCGTCGATGACGATCATATCGACACTTCACTGGATTTGAGGGAAAACCGATGTCAAATCGGTGCTTCACGGGCGAGAGCTACGTGTACCCCAGTCCTTCACTCGAGTTCTTTCTCTTGAACTTGGCAAGAGCTATACATAGTTAACCTTGGAGTGTGGTGCACACAACAATTGTTGTGGTAAAGTGGGACAAGCCGCCACAACCTTCCCACTTCCATCCTAGACCCAACCGCCACAACCTCCCCCACCTCCAGCCCTCCCATCACCTGAGGTCGCCTCCAGCCAAGCTCACATGGCCACCAAGGACGGCGTTGCCGAGGCAACCCTCTCGGCTCCATTCTCGGCAGAATTTGGTCGGAAGTCGGCCTCGGACGTTCCTTCGGTCGTCTACCCTAACCTCCATGATGATACTCTCTTCTTGTCTGGTTTGGGCCAGTCATCACCTTGTCCCCATCCACCTCATTCTCTTGGTCATCAGGATGGTTCTGGGATCCTTGCGATGAATCTAGCGATCTGGCATCTCCATGTTTGTCCTTCGTCCGCTGCTAGGCCTCGTCATTGTACAGCGTAATGCTCAACCAATCCTTTCCCCTTGGTCGTCTCCGGCCAAATACAGGTGACCCATCATGGGATCTAGCATCCTGTTCCGCTCATGGTCATTTCTCCAGCAGATCTGCACGTGCCACCACCGGATCTGACATTATATTCTCTGTCATGGATGATAGTCGTCTAAGTATTTTGGGACATGTTGCTCTCCTTGATGCATGTTGTCTACCTCCATGTCACTGGGTTGATCCCTCTCTTTTGGGTATTCCCCCTCTATCAGGTTGTGTTGTGGCCTGCTTGCCTGTGCGGTTTGATTGATGCATGGTGGTGTCTATGATCATCGTCACTTTTCCCCGGCACCTCGCTCATACATGTTCTGGTGCACTTGGTTTTGGTTGTTGATGTTGTTGCAGCGGTGCTCGCACCCATTATGTTTGGTCATCCTGATTGTTGTCAGCCCTGCTGCGGAGTGTTGAGACTACATGTCATTGGTTTACCTTTCATGTTCAGTTTGGGCAACTAGGGTGTTTTTCAGGTTGTTGGTCGTAGGCAATTGTATTAAGTGCCATAGTTTGTTCTAGCGCTTTTTGGTGATGTATTGTTCAGGCCATTTTCGGTGATGTAAGGTGATGGAATTGTTTGGGTCATACCCTTAGGTGTTGTATTGGTCGTGATGTCTTTGGCGTTGTTTTCTCTTTCTAGGTCATGAAATACATGCAACTCTCCTTTATGGTTTGGAAAAAAGCGGAACATGCTTTTATAGTGGCGAGAGGGTGTTCAGATAAGCGGCATAACACAGCAGTTAGCAGCCAATGTGCAACGTGACACATGATAAGTTCTACTTTGGAAGTAGTAGAGCTACCGTAGCATGACGGAGCGGACTGCGAGGAGTGGCTGAGGAAAAAGTGTGTTGGGAGACAGGACATGGGAGAGATGGCTTGAAAGTGAGAGATGACGAAGATGATCTAAGTTGCGCTTACGGGGTTACTAAAAAAGAATTTGAGTTTGGAAAAAATCCGAGCATACGCTAATTCAAATTTACATGGCTTCATTCTAAGTAGGAAGGGCCTTGGAGAGTGGGGAGAGATGTTCAGTTGCTATTCCGTGTGGCCCATACTCTTCTTTCTTGCTTCATTCCTTCATCCTCGTCGTCAAACTAGGGCAATGCCTAAGAGCATCTCCAACAACAGCCCTATAATAGGGCATTAAAAAGTGTTTGGAGTAAAATTTGTGCACGAGAAAGTGATTTTTTGGGCACCAAAAAATGCCCATGTCCAACAGCTACCCTAAAGTAGGGCTCTCGAAACATCCAAAACTGAACTTACTTTCAAGACTGAATTTAACCATCAAAACTAAGAGATGCATGAACCTGAAGCACGACGAGATCGCGCTCCTCCTGTCCCACTTCCTACCTCACTCGCCCAGCACGGCACCACGAACACCACGGGGTAGAGCTGCTCCACCTATGTTAGGCCATATCTCTCTCTAATGGTTTTGTTGATTAATGACAATGATATTTGCAGACTAACCGTGTGCATTGAGCATTTCAAATATTCTCACATATGGCACAAGATGGTTTTATTCCCCTCATTGGAAGAAAGAGCGAAGACGGTTTTCCGACATTTATTTTTAGTTGATTTGAATCGTAGGAAATCTGTACTATTAAGAGGGGTTCCTCTTTGAAAAGGTTTGGGTGGAATCAACACGTACCCAACCCCATATGCACCCACATGCCCTTCCCGCAACTTGGAGAATCCATCTATTGTGCCTAGGGCACTATTGTTGTACATAGGTGGTAGTACCGCTGGCTCCATGGTAGTACCGCTTAAGCGGTACTTCCGTTGTGAGCTACCGCGGCCACTACCGCCTTCGCTGAGGCTGTGTGCACGTCTCTGTTACCCTCATGTCACTAAAGGCAGTAGCATGGTCATACCTTATTGAAGGCATTGTCTGGTCGAGTATCGCTCCCCTGAGCGGTAGTACCGCTAGAGTGCGGGCTGTGTGCATAACAGTTGGATTTAATGCCCACTATATATATGGAGTCTTTTTCCCCAAGAAGACCCACCTCTTATCTCCTTTGCTCCATTGCTCCATTGTTTTCCCAAAGCTCATTTTCGCCTGATCTCTCTCCCTAGCCATCAAAACTTGTTGATTCTCTAGGGTTTGGAGGAGAGGGCCTTGATCTACACTTCCACCAAGAGAAATTTGATTCCCCCCACTAATCCCTTGCAGATCTTGATACTCTTGGGTGTTTTGGCACCCTAGATGGAAGAGGTCACCTTGAAGGCACATTCCATTGTGGTGAAGCTTCGTGGTGGTGTTGGGAACCCCCAATTAAGTTGTGGAGAGAGACCCAACCTTGTTTGTAAAGGTTCGTCGCCACCTTGAAGGGCACCACTAGTGGAAACACGACATCCTGCATTGTGCGAGGGTGTGAGGAGAATACGATGGCCTTAGTGTCTTCTTTGGGAGCATTGTGCGTCCACATGGCTCCAACGGAGACGTACCCCCCCCCCCTAAAGGGATGGAACTTCGGTAACACATCCCCGTCTCCATCGACTCCACTTTTGGTTACTTCTAACCTTTACTTTATGCAAGCTTATATTGTATTTTTATCTTGTGATTGCTTTTGTTGTTGTTGAGCTCATCATATAGGTTGTCCACCTAGTTGCTGTAACACCCTGGTTTTTGGCCCTTTCTTTTTCTTTTGGATTTATATGAATTTTTTGCTTTGGAATTGTTTTTCTGTGGCTCTGTGGTCTTGAAACCTGGGAAGATTATCTCTTCTCAGTCTCCCAAGTGTCTTGTCATCCTCAAATTCATCCCAAGACCATGTCATTTCCATCTTAGCCCAAACCCAAATTCATTTTCTTGGGAATATTCCTTTTTCTATTAAAGGAATAACCCTTTTTGCTCTAGGTTGTGAAGCAACCTATATTTCTGTCCTTCCCAAAATTCCCACAAAATTCTCAAAATTCCTTTGGACCATCTGAACCTTGGATATGCACAAATATTCGAGATTTCATCCTCATGGTGAGTGCACCATACAATCTTTGATTCTGGTCACATTTTCAGGTTGTGAAGCAACTACATTTTATATTGTTCCATAATTTCTGAAAATTTACTAGAACCTTCTCCTACCTATATAACCTATCTCCACCAAATTTGGGCTCATTTAATTCATCCAATATTTCTCTAGAATTTTTTTAAAATTCTGTCCAGAGAGGACCACTATGAAGGAAGTACCATTTTGTCATGTCCAAATGATATGAAATTTTTACAGTGTTTTCATATTCCCAAATGACTAGCCTCCACCAAAATTCAGCTAAATCCAATCATCTATGTGAGTGCCACTTCTATTTCTTCATTTCTGTCCAGAGTGATGCATTGTGAAGAAAGTGCCACCTAGACTTATCCATTTGAGCTGCAAATTTGCATAGATGATCATATTAGTGGTTGATCACCCTCAGCAAAATATCATCATCTTCCTCCAAACCAATCTTCTCCAGAAACCATCAAACACCTTGTTGTTCTGTTGTCTTCAAGCTCTTTGTGGTCACCTCAGTGGTTCCTATGCTTGTTCATTAGCTCCTTGGCACTCTCTTCTATTTGCCTTATCTCCCAGACACGGTCTGCAGATCTAGAGTGCACCACGTGTGCCTGTTCACACGGTGACTACGTGCCCGGCATGCTTGTCTGCGCGCTCTGGCGAATGGGACCCCTGTTTTCATCTATTCTCTCGAGCTATTGCCACCTCTCCTTATCTAGGAGCTTCGCCGTGTCATCACCATCGCCATGGACATGTTTGCCCCTTGTCTAGCTCGCCTGACGGGTCGCGTCGGCCGCGCCCGTGACCTGTCGCCTCTGCCTCCTCCATTGTTCGTTTGCCTGCGAGCTCTCGAGCGTTCCCGAGCTATCCCCGTTGCTATATAAGGATTCCATGAACTCCTCCGCATCTCATCACCCTCTCCACCATCCTCCTAGACCACTGATGACCCACAAGTATAGGGGATCAATCATAGTCCTTTCGATAAGTAAGAGTGTCGAACCCAACGAGGAGCAGAAGGAAATGACAAGTGGTTTTCAGCAAGGTAATTTCTGCAAGCACTGAAATTGTCGGTAACAAGTTGTTTCATAGCAAGATAATTTGTAACAAGTAACAATAGTAACAATAGGTGCAGCAAGGTAGCCCAATACTTTTGATGTCAAAGGACAGGCCAAAACGATCTCAGATACTAAGCAAAGCGTTCTTGAGGGCACACGGGAATTTCATCTAGTCACCTTCATCATGTTGGTTTGATTCGCATTCGCTACTTTGATAATTTGATATTTGGGTGGACCGGTGCTTGGGTGCTATTCTTACTAGAAAAAGCCTCCCACTTATGATTAACCCCCTCGCAAGCATCCGCAACTACGAGAAAAGTATTAAGATAAAATCTAACCATAGCATTAAACATATGGATCCAAATCAGTCCCTTACGTAATAGCGCATAAACTAGGGTTTAAGCTTCTGTCACTCTAGAAACCCATCATCTAATAACTACTCCACAATGCATTCCCTTAGGCCCAAAGATGGCGAAGTGTCATGTAGTCGACGTTCACATAACACCACTAAGGGAATCACAACATACATATCATGAAAATATCGAACACATATCAAATTCACATGATTACTTGCAACATGACTTCTCCCGTGACCTCAAGAACAAAAGTAACTACTCACAAATGATATTCATGCTCAAGATCAGAGGGGTATTAAATAGCCTAATGGATCTAAACATGTAATCTTCCACCAAATAAACCATATAGTAATGAACTACAAGATGTAATCAACACTACTAGTCACCCACAGGTACCAATCTGAGGTTCCGGTACAAAGATTGAACACAAGAGATGAACTAGGGTTTGAGATGAGATGTTGCTGTTGAAGATGTTGATGGAGATTGGCCTCCCAAAGATGAGAGGGTTGTTGGTGATGATGATGGCTTCGGGTTTCCCCCTCCAGGAGGGAAGTTCCCCCGGCGGAATCGCTCCGCCGGAGGGCAAAAGTGCTCCTGCCCAAGTTCCGCCTCGAGACGGCGGCGCTCCGTCCCGAAAGTCCTCTCCTTATTTTTTTGTAGGTCAAAAGACCTAATATACCAGAAGATGGGCACCGAAGGTGGGCTGGGCTGCCCACCACCCACCAGGGCGCGCCTGGGGGCCTGGCGCGCCCTCGTGTCTTGTGGGCACCAGTCAGCCCCCCTTTGGTAGTTATTTGCTCCAATATTTATTATATATTCCAAAATAATTCTTTGTAAAATTTCAGCTCATTTGGAGATGTGCAGAATAGGTATCTCTTACGTAGGTTTTTCAGGTCCAGAATTCCAGCTGCCGGTATTCTCCCTCTGTGTGTAAACCTTGCATATTATGAGAGAAAAGGCATTAGAATTACTCCATAAAGCATTATTGTGCATAAAAACATTATAAATAACAATAGTGAAACATGATGCAAAATGGACGTATCAACTCCCCCAAGCTTAGACCTCGCTTGTCCTCAAGCAAAAGCCGATATCGAAAATCTTGTCCACATGTTTAGAGAGAGAGGTGTCGATAAAAACAAAATACGGACATAGTAGCATCATGCTTATTATTATAACAACAACAAACTTAATCATAAAGCTTTATCATATAATTTCTCATGAACAAGTAACAATTCATCACAACATCAAAGTAAGAAGCATAAACTTTATTGAAAACCAACAAACTATGTTCTCAGTCAACTTTGCAACTACAATTCATCGTATTTTCAGGAAGGGTCACGTATCAGAGCCTTTTGGCAAGTCCACATACTCAACCATCATTTTAATCTTCTATGATTCCTAACACTCACAACATATATATGGGCAAAAAGTTTCAACCGGATACATAGAAAGATAGGGCCTTTTAGTTTCACCTCCCAACTTATTCACCTCAAGGGTGATGTCAACAATAATAACTCATGATCACTCACATCCAACTGGACATATGTGCCTAGATCTTTCCCCACCACATGATTCTTGCCAAAGAGAAAATAAAAAGGAATAGAGGAAAATACTTTGACTCTTGCATAAAAAGTAATTACATAAAAGTAAAAGATAGGCCCTTCACAGAGGGAAGCAGAGGTTGTCATGCGCTTTTTGGTTTGTATGCACAATCTCTTAATGCAAAAGAACGTCACATTATATTTCCCCTTATGATAGCAACCTTTATTATGCAGTCCGTCACTTTTATTACTTTGCCATCACAAGTTCGTACAACGCTTAATTTCTCTTACACTAAATGATCAAACACATTTAGAAGCAATTTTTATTGCCTTATTGCACCGATGACAACTTACTTGAAGGATCTTACTCAGTCCATAGGTAGGTATGGTGGACTCTCAAAACATGAGTTTGGGTTTAAGGGTTTTGGATGCACAAGTAGTGTTTCTACTTAGTGCGGAAATTTGGCTAGCAAAGATATTGAGCAAGCACCACATGTTGAAGGATCTATGACAATATAACTTCTATGTGAATATGAACAAACATAAATCATTACGTTGTCTTCCTTGTCCAACGTCAACAGTTTGGCATAAGATATTTAATGGGGGCTCACAATCATAAAAGATGTCCAAGATAGTGTATTTGCATGTGAACTTCTCTTCCCTTATTAATTCTTTCATGAGTTGCATTATTGACCAATGCTATGTTTGTCAACTTTCAACAATTTTTACCACTTATACTTTTCCTTATGTGATGTCATTACTTACCATAAGATTAACATATGATCTTTTTCATTATTTCCTTTTATTTTGATTGAAACATAAAACTAAAGAAGCAAAACTCAAACTAAACTTTATTATATAACTCTCACTCGATTACATAGATAGATAGATCACGAAACTAGCACTCGAAAATAGATCATACTAAACTTTTATTCAACTAGATCACGAAATAACTAAGGATCAAACTAAGATAGGTAAAGGAAATAAAAGTGATGGTGATACACTGGTACAACAAGGTGCTATACAAATGGGTTTTAACCCCTTTCCGCAACGGGATTTTGAACCGTCGCCAAGTGAGTGTGTGCGATAGGGGGGGGGGGGTCCTTCCCACACGACCCAAAAACCGTCAGGGATGGGCCCTCCGGTCACACACGCTGGGCAAAATAAGCTCGTGTGCGACGGACGAGCGGTCAAATACGGTTATACGTATAGTTGTGTTAAAAAAATATAACTATACAGGCCCAATCATTTTTGGTCGTAAGTACATCCCACACAGTCAGTCCCAGACAAATGTTTCCGTACGTATGTACATTCCACACAGTCAATCCAAGGAATACGTTTCTGTTCGTATGTACATCCCGCACAGTCAATCCAAGAAGTACGTTTCCGTTCGTATGTACATCCCACACAGTCAATCCAGGGAAAACGTTTCCGTTCATACGTACATCACACATAATTTTTCCCATTAAATCGTTTGTGATAGCGTTGTCATTGCAGATGATATTAACAATTTTACCATTTGCGTTATTGAATGCAGCACACACAGTGCGTAGAAGAAACTATGTGGCATCGGCTGTCCATCACACACACTTTTTATGTGGTAAATGTTTGTGCATGGTGGCATAACGCAAACAATTTTCAAGAGAAAGTCGTGTGCGATTGTTCATTGATCCAACATGTTTTATTCCTAGAAACTGTGTGCGTTGTCTGAGGTCATCGCCCACGGTGTTTTCTCAATAACCGTTTGCAATATAAACCCAATTAGCAAGCTAATTAGCCTATTATTAATAATCCATTTATTAATCTAATTGACATTTCATATTAAGCACACAATATATTTCATTTTCTTATTAAGGAAGCAGGATTTTATATAACATCATATAGCTTCAGCACTTAGCTACCCCATTACACAACTGCACCAGCACCAAGTTTCACATGCAACATCTATAACCTTTCGAAATTAGCATCATAGATGGTACATAGATAGATGAATCTCATCTGGAAAACTGCTGAAGCGGAAGGCGAATATTGAGCCTTCATTGATGTTGAAGGTCTTTGCAACTTTAGGCCAGTGCCTGTGGATGATTGACCGTCCATCCTTCGTCCTCTTCAGGAAGACTTCAATATTGAACCGTGGGTGTTGTATGAATACCTTCCTCGCCTCCTGACCATACAGGTGGTTTGGGAGGTAATCATCAGTGAACTGCTTTGGAAAGGCCTGAAAACAAGGATATGCATAAATATCTTCTCTAGATTTGAAATGGCGCAAAGGAATTAAAAAGACAAGGTATAACAGTTAGTACCATCCTGTAGTGAACTGATGTCTTCTTCATTGTGCAGACAAAGATCTTGTTGTTTTTGTCGCTAATTTCTTTATCCTAACAATCTTTCTGAGTTTCTTGACTTCACTGATATTCATGGACAACTCATTTCCCCATATGCAAAAAGGGTCAAATAGTGGGTCAAAACCTATGACTGCAGGACCTACATGTGCAAGACAAAATTATTAAAAACCTAATATTTAAAAACAAGAAGTGGAAAGGCGTGTTATTAACTGCAACAGACCTAATATTTAAAAACAAGCAAACATAGTCATTCAAACTTGTATTGTGTAGGTCTAAGTACACTAGTTATTGGCCCTGTTTGGATCCATGGGTTAGAGTTAGTTTGAGCTAGTTTGGGCTCAAATATCCCTAAAGTATCCAAACATGAGGGCTAGTTTGAGCTAGTTGCGTCTAACCCACCCAAAACAACTATCCCACCCAAGAGGTGCTAATTGGGGCTAGTTCTCATAGTGCATTTATTGTCAATCTAACACTTTCATCCAAACACCTCTTTGGCTAGAGTTAGTTCAGGGTTAGTCATTGTTGAGTATCATTGTTATTTCGGAAACGTAGGATAGCGTAGGATTTATTCTACCTTGACTTATACTCCAAGGTGACCATGTACTCCTATATATATGCCCACGAGGCTCAAGCAATACAATCAACTATTCCACCAATCTCTCTCTCTCCCTTTTAACTGTCATGAGCTAGAAACTAACTCTAACCTCTAGCTAAGTTAGAGTATCCAAACAGTGCCATTGTTAAATCAAATGGAAAGGCGTGTTAAATACTCCCTCCGGTCCTTTTTACTCTGCATATAAGAGTTGTCTGAAGTCAAACTTCATAAAGTTTGACCTTATTTATATGAAAAAATATCAACATCTACCATGCTAAAGTTATACAATATGAAAATTTAAGTCATGACACATCTACTGATATTGATTTCATATTGTGAATGTTGGTATTTTTTTCTATAAAGTTGGTCAAACTTTACAAGGCTTGACTTTAGACAAATCTTATATGCGAACTAAAAAGATTCGGAGGGAGTACAATATGCTTAACAGCAACCAAATATAGTCATTCATAGAGCTATTGTTAAAATTGGTATTGATGAAATTGATCTGCACAGTTCATACTAGAACATATAGAACATCACACTGTGAATAGCTGAAATAAACAAGGCATACTACAAACAACCAAAAACCATAGAAATAAGCAAGGCATAATGCAAGCAACCAAATATAGCAATAAATACTGGACAGGTTCTCACTACAAAAGGGGTTCGAGAAAACAAATCATGTGTTTCCTCACTTGTCACAGATTGGCTCCTCCTCATGATCGCCGTCGATGAGGTCTGACTTGCCAGCTGAGAATCCCAAGCCAGCATCGTAGAACGTGTCCTTCAGAAATGACAAAAGGGGCTCCATGGCGATGAAGGATGGCAAATTGTTCATAATGAGCCGCAGGAGATCAGCGGCAGGGCCATCAATGAGATCAACGACTCTCGAACCCAAAGGGTTGGGGGTGGGCAACTTAACCTATGACATAGCCCGCGTCAAGCCGTCGCTGTCGACGACCTCGATGTCGTAGCCAGTGTCCGCGACATGCCAGAATACTCTAGCCTGCTGATTGAAAGGCTCCATCCAGGTCCAGTCATCGTCGTTAGCTTCCTCGGCGGCCACCTCACCGACGTCGGGCGAAGAGGCCGCGGTAAAGCTCTTTTGGGCCATTCGCTCCTCGAGCTCCCCGGGAAGCATAGCCGGGCTAAGGCTACGATGCTCTGGAGTAGGGGAGGGGGGTGGGGATGGGGATCTGTGGGAAAGGAGGCGTTTCACAGGCGTCATCTAAGAAAATCAGGGCGGTGAGGGTATGTATATCTGCGGGTAAACTGCACGGGCAGACCGGCGATGGAGGCAACGCGGCGGCGGCGGCCTAGCTAGGTTTCGAGCGAGGGAGGGGTGGTGTGTATGTGTGTGAGCGGGGGATTTGGGGTGAGCGAAGGATTTGGGGTGTGTGTGTGGAGGGGGTCCAAGGTGGTGTTTGAGGAAATGCCGCGGGTACTGAAAATTTTACTAGGCAGGAGTAAAATGGCGGGGCTACCGAAAATTTGGATCAAGGGATTGAAGCAGACAAGGGATTGAAGCAGAGCGGGGCGGGAGTAACGAACATCACACATGGTTAAAACATAATAATCGTGTGCTATCAAACAAAAAACCACTCCAGCCGAGCATATATTTTTGAGATTGCGAGGGATGCAGGCGGGAGTAAAATGCCGGGGCTACTGAAAATTTGGATCTACTGATTGAAGCAGAGTGGGAGTAACAGACATCACACACGGTCCACACATACTAAACGTGTGCTATCAAACAGAAAAACCATCTAGGCAGGTAGATATTTTTGAGATTGCGAGGGAGTAGATATTTTCGAGAGGGGGAGGGAAGCCTCGTGGAGCCCAATCTACTGTGATCATGTGGGTGACAGGGGCAGGGGCGCGGCACACGGGTAGTCTTAGGGAACCGTGTCTGTTTCGTACCCGATCGCAGATGGTTGCCGCATCCGACTCGTTTGTCATTTATAAATTTGGCGAAAAAACACAGGAAAGGGTCAGAGCACGAACACAAATGCATGTGGACCAAATATATGTATGAAAAGGGTGGTTTGATGTTCAAATATCCAATGCACAACTTTGATGTGGCACCTGTCACACAAAGCGCACGTTATTATTGCTAGCCCCCCCCCCCCCACACACACACACTTCGTGTTGGCGGGAGGGGAATCGTAGCTATGAACGCATGCCCCCAAATAGCTAGGTCTGACATCTCACCCTACCGTAACACAAAACCGAAAGGAGTACATCATGGTCAACCCCCCCTTGCTTCCGATCAAATGTGGACCGTGTGCGGGCCCACAGATGTGTTCTTCTGGCGTTAGATGGGTGAGACCACATACGAACCACACCTGCAGGTGGCCCGATATGTGTGTGTGTGATATTTAAGTAACCAAATCACAAATTTGATGTGGCACATGTGCATCACAAATTAACCGGACATCCCCGACCCCACGGAGGTTCATCTAGTGCGAAGTAGTACTGTGCCCCCCCCCCACACACACACACTTTGATTTGGTGGGAGGGGGCATCTCACCAAGGCGTATTGTAACACTGACCAAGAAGAATCACCACCTTGGTCGTATAACCTCTCTTGTTGTTGGGTCAAAGTCATGCATGGACATCCACACATGGCCCCACAAATAGGCTAGCTTGTCGCCGATAACCATGTGAGGGAGTGCCTGAAGACAACCACTGCATGCATGTGGCCCAAACATATATGTATGAAGTGTCATGTGGTGTTTTAATATACCCAATGCACAACTTTGATGTGGCACCATGCTTTTGGAACCGGAAAGTCCCCACACGGAGTGAGGGTTCACGACGCGTATACTATATATATAGGGATTCATGTGTATGCAAGCCCTCGAACTTAGGTCTCGAATCTCACCATGATCGACGTATGACTATACGGTAACGCGAACCAAGAGAAGAAGAATCCACCCTGGTAACCTTTCTCGCATTGTTGGTCAAAGTGATGGACGTCCACGCGGGCCCATGAATATATAGGCTGTCGATGATAACCAAGCAAGGGAGAGTGTCCAAAGACAACCACTGCATGCATGTGCCCCAAACATATGTATGGACATGTATGATGCATGCATATATGTTTGAATACCAAAAGCACAACATTTTGATGTGGCGCATGCATGCATCGAAAAACGCACAGTCCCCACACAGATCTGGTTCATGACGCATCGCGTGCTCGCCCCCCTCCCACTTCGACCCGGTGGGAGGGATTCATGCGTACACATGTGCTCAAAGTATAATATGTTATCTCTCACATCATGACATGCATGTACCGTACCGCATAAGATGAAGCAAAATTTAATCCCCTCGTAATTATAAGTCAAATTAACCTCTATCGCTGTCAGTCAAAGTGATTGACCAAGCGGGTACACAGAGATGGACGAAGCATCTCGCCGATACCCCCATGAGTGAGCGCTAGAGGACAACCGCCATCGCTTTCTTGTGGGCCAAACACATGTATGGAGATGTGTGGTTGTGATGTTTGAATACCTAATATATATGCAAAACTTTGATGTGGCACCTGCCTCGGAAACCTTTAAGTCCCCCACACGAATCGAGGTTCATGACACGCAGTATATATATGCTGGCCCCCTTCCCTCTTCGACGCGTAATATATACTCCTACGTACCGTAACACAACCTGAAAATAATCCTCCTTGTTCGTCAAATTACCTTTCTCGTTGTGTCATATATTAGATGGACGACGACCACGCGGGTCCTTGGAGGGAAGCGTCGTAGGCGAATGAGTGACAACCATCGTCTGCACGTGGCCCAATGTGTTGGTGATGTTTTTAATACCCAATATGCACAACTTCTTTGTGGCACTTGCCTCGGAAACCGAAAAGTCCCCACACGGAGCGAGATCGTTCATGACATGTGTGTAGTATGTGCTGCCCCGGCCCACTCCTCCCCTCTTCAACGCGTACTATATACTCCTACCGCAACACAACCCAAAAAGAAACCTCCTTGTTGGGTTAAAGTGATGGAGGACAACCTCGCGGGCCCACGGATGGAAGCATCGCACGCGAGTGACTGTCCTATATGACGCGTAGTATATGTTGCCCCCAGCCACCCTATTAAATGCATACTATATATATACTTCTACCGTATGTAACAAAAAACAAAAAATGACCATCATTGCTTGTCAAATTAACCTCTCTCACCGCATGTCATAGTGTTGGACGACGACCTCGCGGGCCCACAGAGAGTGTCACACGCGAGTGAGTGTCCTAGGACCACCGCCTGCATGTGGCCCAAAGATGCATGTCAAACTTTTTCTGTGGCGAACATGCGACCAAAGGATTTTAGTGTTAAAAATTGAAAAAAAATAGATAACATTTGTCTGTTTTTATACATTGATTGATTTCCCAGGGATTTAATGTGCAAAAATCAAATTTGATCTACATGAGACCCGTGATAGTGCACGAAAATGGATTGCAAAATCATATGCGTATGTGTCCCTGGGTGCATGTTTAGTCCCCATGCAAGAAATTTCTAACATCGAGAATCTTGATTTTAAAATCCAGTAAATCCAAAACTAAGTTGAAATTTGTAAAACTTATCGTGGTGTCATATGGACACCAATAGACTGTGATATTTTTTTTTCAAATTTGAGACAAATTTTGAAATAATCTTCTTACAGACAGGAAATTATCAATAATTCTCAACCAATATCGCAAACGGACTCTTTATTCGAACCATGTGCGTTAGACCAACAATGTACATGCCGTGCTTCGGTTAAGCAATAAAGTGGCAGAATTAATCATCAAAAAGGAAAAACCAATATAATACGTGTCGCCACGCGTCCCGTGTGCTGTACGACCATGCGTGAGTTGATGAGACGCATGCTAGCAGTCCGCCGCGCAGGCAGACCGGGAGGCCGAGGCATGCGCGTGTTTGCTACGAACTCACCGTGGGGCTTGCTAGTAGCTGTGTGAAATGACAGTAGGCATGCCAGTAGTCCGCTGTGCAGGCTCACCGGGAGGCGAGCCAGCCCTTTGACCGCCGCCCACCTCGCTCCCACTGCTCCATATTAATGGCGCGCCTGATCAGCTGGTCATAATAGGCGGCCGCACCCCCCGTCCACAGTTGTCACCGCCGCATGGAGTGTATTAGGATTTTGCTGAAGCGCACCATCGAAGGGAGTGGCGACGCCGGGGCTGGTGAAGCACCCACGCAACACATGGAGCTGGGCGCAGAGATTACTGCCGTCACCGACGAGGTCTCGTGCGGGCAGCAGCGCGACCTTGACTTCATCGCCGTCGTCGTGCCTCCCCAGCCGGAGCCGGAGGTCCACATCTACTCCGACAACGACTCTGACTCCGACGGAAAACCGGTTAGTCCCCCCTCCCCCCTTTTGTTGGAATAGAAATCCTTAGTTATGTTCACCCAGTCCATGAAATCAGAGTAAGATTCGTTAGATCCGTGTAGTGTATTGATTGTTTGAATGGTATCTATGGTTAGTGATTAATTGTTTGTTCTGTACAAATGATTTTTTTGCTAATAATCCGACTAGGGTTAGCGTGCGTGCTAATAATTCATAGTCAGATCTTGAGAATTGATTTTGAATGTCCTACATATATATTTGTGCCTTTTTTTCTTCCAGATCTTGAGAATTGATTTTGAATGTCCTACATGTATGTTTCTACCTTTTTTTTCCGGATTGCTATGTACACAGATGAGGTTCCGGCCAGCGGCACCGCCGGCTGTAGATCCTGCACCCGGCAGAGCGGGCAGAAGCGGCCACGCCCCTTTGGATCCAAGGAACCCGTAGAATATCGGGCGGACCGCATCAGCGATCTCCCGGACGCCATCCTTGGGGAGATCATCTTCCTTCTCCCCACCAAGGATGGCTGCCGCACATAGGTCCCCACATCTCGGTGGGGCAACCTGTGGCGCGCCATGCCTCTTAATCTCGACTGTCGTCGGCTATCTGTCATTCTTGATTTTGAACTCCATGGAGCCATCATCTCCTCCCACCAGGGCTCCGTTCAACGCCTATGCATCCTGGCATGCTGCCTGCTGCACATACCCTGCACGGTGGACGCCTGACTGACATCCCATCAATTCTAAAAACTCCAGCATCTTGAGTTCTGCCATTACTATGCAAATAGCTTTCCACCAAGCATTGTAGCTGTGCCCTCACAACCAATGTTCATCTCATAGTTTTCCTCCTCTCTCCACACCGCCACCCTGGCTCGGTGTCACCTACCAGACAATCTGGTACAAATGCTTCGACTCCCACTGCTTTGTGGTGGTCGATCTGTCGGAGGCCTCACTGCACAGCATCATCCACTCCTGTTGCCCTGCCCTGGAGCACTTGCTGCTTGTTTTTGGAAAAGAAATCTGTATCCGTTGTATACAAATAAAGTCGCCTCACCTAGTAAGCATTGGAATTTGCTTTAAAGGAGAGGAGCTCATCATCAGAGACGCCCCTTCACTCCAAAGGCTGCTCCTTGATTATCGTTATGCACCTTCGCAAATAACTGTGGTCTCTGTGCCTAAACTGGAGACCTTGGGTGTAATTCCTGATCCGTTTGAAGGTTACAAGATGGTGGTTGGATCCACACTTATTCAGGTACTGTATATTATCATCAACACTTTTGTAATCGTAAGCTGCATTTTTCATTTGTGTGCGTAAGTTTTATATCATCAACACTTTTGTAATCATAAGCTTCATTTTTCATTTGTGCGCATAAGTTTTATATAATCTTGGAGTACACTTTTGGTACTAATATTATGTTCTATGCTCAATGAAGATTTTGTCCATGGGTACCCTATCAATGGTGCTGGATTCTGTCAAGACCTTACATACCAATATGTGGTGTTTTGATCTGAACATGATTATCGGCTTGCTGCGATGCTTTCCATGTCTGGAGAATTTGTAGAGGTGATGATATCAAGCACATTGATATACTTTACTAGAACTAACTGTTTAGCTGTACTATTTTTTTAGACATTAACTGTTTTCAGTCTTCATGTCTATTAGGCTAAAGGGCATGGACAAAAAGGTATAACCAATCGGTGGCATAAGAAGCACTGGGATTTTCTCAGTTCTCATGACATTTGTTTAAGGACAATAACGGTGGAAGGATATGCATCCAACCATGCAAACACTAGCTTTGTCACATTCTTCCTGTTGAATGCAAGAGTACTATTGTCCATGAGGATTAAGTTTTTTAACAAAAACTTTCTCATGGATGGACACGTTGAACAACATAAAAAGAAGTTTCAGGTGGACAAAAGGGCTTTTGAACGTGCTCGGCTTCTATTTACAACAACTTGTCTTCATGTACAGTAGATTTTCTGGCCTAGGATCTTGATTTTATGGATCAGACCGATCCATTTGATTGTGACTGCCGAAAACTTTGGTTGAGTTAGTTGTTATTGTCCTGTTCAATCTGGATTTTGTGTAAACCTGATGAACAATTAATCATCATGCTTCTGTACCTTCTGTAAGCCGGAGTTAGATATTGCTGCCCTTTTCAAATCAGCTTTGACCCATATTTTCTTTCATACAAACCGGAGCTTCTATCAACAAGCCTCAAGGTTCCGAGAGGGAACTTGGTCACATGATCTGTGTGCGAAACAACATACACTGTATCTTCCCGCCTTGATTTATTTTACAGAGGCAACATGCAACTATGCTAAACATATGAAATTATTCAGGGTTCGTTTCTCCTTTTTATACATTGATTTTCCTAGGAATTTTTAACAAATAGCCACCATGTTATTATCGCAAACGGTCGTATTAGTCCAACCGTGGGTGTTCAACTAACCATTTACTACCGTGGGCAGCTGTTTGATTAGACGGGATGACTGTGAGCAGTCCGCCGCGCACGCTCACCATACCGGGAAGCGAGCCGCGAGTGCTGCAATTTATTGCTGGTTTTGGACTTTTGTTTCGGCCGCCTAGGGAAGGTACGTAGAACAGTCCTCCGTTCTCATCTACAAGCACCGCCGCCGAGGATCGCCGCCTGCTGCGAGATGGTCGACGAGCCGGCCTACAAGCGGGGGCGGGTCGAGCCAGAACCGCAAGAGCCTCCGGCGAACGTGGACTTCATCAGCAGCCTCCCCGACGAGATGTTGGTAACCATCATATCCCACCTCCCCATCAAATCTGGCATGCGGACCACTGTCCTCTCGCGGCGGTGGCACCCCCTCTGGCACTCCACCCCCTGGACCTC
Source organism: Thinopyrum elongatum (assembly GCA_011799875.1). Taxonomy (NCBI): domain Eukaryota; kingdom Viridiplantae; phylum Streptophyta; class Magnoliopsida; order Poales; family Poaceae; genus Thinopyrum; species Thinopyrum elongatum. The sequence continues at coordinate 464,063,362 of CM022303.1, forward strand.
ATTGTCGACCATGAGTTCTGCAACAGGGAGCACCAACGCGTGGACACATTGTCCCACATCCTCGCCACGCACCCTGGGCCGGTCAGACGCCTTGCGATCGGCAGGTTCAGTCCCAACTGCAAGGCCGAACCCAGGTTTCACTACTGGTTCCTATCCCTAGCCCTAGATCGGCTAGAGGAGCTCAGCTTTATAGCTGGGCGTCCGCGCTCGCTGCCGCCGTCCGCGCTCCGCCTCGCGCCCACGCTGCGCCGCGCTACATTCAGGCAGTGCATTTTCCCCCGGATTGATGCCGCGCACACTCTTCATCTCCCTAAACTTAAGCACCTCGAGCTCATTGCCGTCCGCATCTCGTAGGAGGATTTGGAGCGCCTACTCTTCGGTTGTACAGCCCTCGAGTACCTTCGTCTTCATGCAATGGATGGGTTCAGTAGCCTCCACATCACCTCAAAGAATTTGCGTGCGATTTATGTGCATTGCTGGCGCCGCCCAAGGCTGTCAGTTGAGGTGTTTCACGATATGGTCATTGAGAATACGCCTTTCCTCGAGAGATTGTATGTACTTGATAAATTAGGTCCAGCAAGAATCAGGGTCATTCACACACCGAAATTGACAGTGTTGGGCTATTCGTGTGCTGAATTCAACGAACTTGTTACTGGATCATTATCCATTTAGGTACAACAGTCTTCTTCTCCTTCTTATATATTATTGGACAACACATTTCATCTAATTTTTGTTGATCTATATGTTCGCATGTCATCCAGAAAATGATTCCCACAAGCTTGACCCGGCCTCTGTGCATAATGAAGATCTTGGCACTACAAGCTGTCGGCCCCGATCTGGATGAAGTTGTTAGATTCCTTAGATGCTTTCCTTCCACGGAGAAGCTATACATCGAGGTGATGCTCCTTTCCTGTTAATTGTTAACCACAACGGAGCTCAATTTTTTGTTACTTTTACCCATGATTACAATGACAAATGTAGAATGATTTCTAAAGGAAATTTGGAGGATTTCAATACATATATTTTTTGAGATGCTAGTGTTGTACGCATTTTATTCCTTCGCCCGACATGCTTTCGTGATAAAAGTTTATCATGAAAGATTGAAGGTGGCATTTCAATCTTTTTGTGTATTTTAGAAATCCTGCAAATCAAAGAGGCCCGAAGTATTCAAATCTGTAGCTAGGCACTAATATGTTGTCTTCGTTTGCAGATACTAGCAGGCCCGAAAGTAGAAAATGTTGGGGAATATAACAATCCCATTGAATGGCTTGATCTTCATCTCACAGAAATTACTTTTAACGAGTACCGAGGCACCACACCAGAAATTAAATTTGCCAGGTTATTTGTTGAGAAAGCAAGGTTGCTGAAGGTAATGAGGTTTGCCCTATATTTACTGCGCAGAAGTGAATGAATTGCTAAAGAGCGCAAGCGTCTATAGCTGAATGGAAAAGGCTCTGCAGAAGCTGAATTTCCGTTTGTAACTTCATATGACAGATTATTTGGAAGTCACTGTATCAAGCCGCTATATGACTTCTCGGTGGCTAATCCTTTCGGGGAAATAATGCATGAAAAAGATTCTGAAGAAGATGAATTTTATGTGTCTGAATAGTTTGAACCTTGTAATATTTGAATTTGGGCCTTGTAATGCTGGAATTTGAACCTTGCAATATTTTTGGTATTTGTTATATAACATAAGTCGATGTTTAATTTGGTTTTGCTATCATGTCCTGTTATAAGTATATATATGTTGTTCTTCTGTACATAGAGCATAGATGTTGTGCAGACACAGCATATCACATCGCACACGGACCACACTAGGGAACCCGTCGTGATGAATTCATCAATCGCAGACGGTTGTATACCAGCAAGCATTTGCCCACAACACACACGGCTTATTCCATCACAAACAGCTCGGATGGATCAACTGTATGCCACGCATCGCACATGCAACTCTAATCTGATTCGTGCTTGATTACTCCGCCATCGCTCGCACAGTTCAACTTATTTGCCACGTATCACTGTGCCGGCCTCTGCTCGCGTCCCTCGGCGCGCTCTGCTCGCTGTTACGCACCGCGGCGCGCTCTGCTCGCGTCCGTCGGCGCGCTCGTCTTGTGGACAACTTTTCCTTGCATGTTCAACTGCTATATGCATATATATGGTTGCTCGCCGTTGAGGCGACCGCGGAGCGCTCTGCTCGCGTCCATGTGCGCGCGCTCTGCTAGCGGTTGGGGCCTGCGCACGATCATGTTGGGGGCCCCATATGCATGCGGTTGCATCGCGTGCGTCGCCACGATACAGTTACGTTCGGCACGATGGAGTTACACGCTGCAAATTAGAACTGCCATTCGGGCATGCGGATATTCCAGGCCGTCTGGCTTCCCCATTAATTCCCGCGGCCATTATAACCTTAGTCTCTTCAACCTTTCGATCTCGCCCCACAACACAACAAGCACACCCACAATGACACATACAGAGAGGATATCTAGCAGCGCTCCAATGGAGTTCGGCGAGCATAAAGTGGAGACCCACGCGAGGGAGACGGATCTCTCGGTGGTGTACACCATCGACCCGGCCGTGGTGGAGGACTACATCAACACCGTGGAGCAGTTGCTTGCTCGAGACAAGTACAAGGTGGTCGGCATCGACCTCCAGTACACTGGTGGTCATCCCGGCAAAGATCAGAAGGTTGCCGTCGCCCAGTTGTGCGTGACCTCATCTTCCACTACTACATGGCCGCAGAGCCTTGTGACCGTTTTGCCAGGTTTGTCAACAACACCGACTACAAGTTCGCTATGGTGGAAACCTCCAACGATGTAAAGGCGCTCATGGTTATGGGCTTGGCCTGCAAGAACCTTGTCAAAATCGGTGACCACTACAGGGTCTGGAGCAGCACGAAGAAGGACTCCCTCGTTGAACTCGCCTCGGCCATCATCGACCCCTACTACAAAAAGATGAAGCAGGATGCCAACAGAACAAGTCCCGTATCCTGGCACGGGGCCTGGATGGGGCAACTGGACGAACCTCACCTTAGGTTTGTGGCCAAGAGCGTGTACACATGCTACAAGATGCACAGGCGAATCATTGACACGAGGAAGTGCCTCGTTCCCGAAATCGACGAGGCCGGATCGAGCCACAAGCAGAGCAGTAGCGGCAAGCGTCACAAGAAGTAGATGATGATCAGATGATCGTTTATCCTAGTTAATTATGCATGTAATATATAGTTTACTTTGGTGTGTGGAAATGTCATGTGTGTAGTAGCCACCTATGTAATTATGCATGTAATAGTTTACTTTGGTGTGTGCAAATGTCATGTGTGTAGTAGCCACCTATGTAATTTGATGTTTAATTTGGTTATGCAACCATGTCCTTATAAAAGTGTATATATATGTTGTTGTTCTGTATGCAATCCCATCGCACAACACACACGTCTTATTAGCAGCAATCATCTGTGTTATTAACGGTCTTCGCACACATTTCTGATTACAGACCTGTTTGCCGCATATCACACACATCTTGTTAAATTGAACCGTTTCTGTTCTCTTGGGTCAGCGCAAACAGTTCATCAGAGTGGATTGTTTGCCCTCTATCGCACACACCATGATCTGGCTGGCCGTTTCTTTTGTTCTGCCTAATCACAAACTGTTCATCCGAGTGAACTGTATGCCGCATATCGCACACACCTTCATCTGGCTGCCGTTTCTGTTGTTCCGCCTCATCACAAACAGTTTATCCGAGTTAACTGTATGACGTATATTGCACACACCTTCATCTGCCTGCCAGTTTCTGTTGTTCTACCTCATCGCAAACAGTTCATTGAACTGAACCGTATGCCCCGCATCGCACACGAAACTAAAATCTAAACCGTGTTTGATGTATCCGCCATCGCACACGTTTTGCATCTTTTTTTATTGTTTTTTACATCACCGTTTGCAATTAATGCATCGCACACAGTTTCGTCGAAGGGTCTCTGATTGTATTCTCGCGTTAGCAGCATCCTACAGTAGTGAGACGATACCGGGGATTCTCCCCCAAGCTTGGCAAAAGCCAAGGGGAGTGCCCATACCCGTGTACTCAAGTCACCTTTGGTGGGGAAGATGATGATGGTGGTGGTGTATTCTTCTTCTCCAACTTGCGTCGTTGGCTAAAATTATCTTCCCTCAAATCATCGTTCTCTTGCTCAAGCTTTAATATCCTCTTGCATAATGTTGCCTTGCTTTCCTGCAGAAAACGAGAAGGGATAGATTGGGTCTTAGATTTGTTTGCTTTGTTGGGGAGACTTGACTTCTTGAACTCCATGTGCATATCCCCAGGTTGAGGTAGTGGGACTTCATCTTCATCTGAGGATGTGTCCTCCGCCTCCTCTAGATCAGTGTCCTCCTCCTCATCTGCGAGCCACAAATAGGGGAAAGTATCCTTAAAGATATTTGGATCTAGAGTGCGGTGGGTAACATAGCCCTCTCCATCTGAATCTTGAGACGACATATTTTCAGATATGTCAGAAAAACAGCATGAAACAAGAACAGAGGATTTCTCCGTGATACAGTGGTCAAATCGTCCGGGAGTATATATAAAGATTTTTTATCTTGGGAAACAAGCATATGGAAGGAAAACAGAGTCGAGAAGGTACCCGAGGGGCCCACCACCCACCAGGGCGTGCCAGGTGGGGCAGGCACGCCCTGGTGTCTTGTTGGCACCTGGGTTGCCATCCCGGTTGTTTCTTATTTTCCTATTTTTCTAATATTCCAAAACTGACAGAAAATATTTTTGCAGATTTTTCAGAGTTCGTTTACTTACCGTATCACGTACCTCTTCCTTTTTCAGGGTTCTGGAGTGTTCTTGAAGGTTTCTCTTATGTGTTCTTCCTGTGTCATGGTTTGAATAATATTGGTTTCAACATTAATGGGCGTACCTGAGATATAGTGTTTAATTATTTGTCCATTGACCACATTCGTGTTAGTACCTTCGGCATTACTAATCTTGATATCGCCAGAGCGATAAACTTCTTCAATGATATATGGTCCTTCCCATTTGGAAAGAAGTTTTCCTACAAAAAAATCTAAAATGAGAGTTGTACAATAGAACATGTTCACCAACTTTGAATTCCCGCTTTTGGATTCTTTTGTCGTGCCATCTTTTAACCTTTTCTTTAAATAGTTTGGCATTTTCATAAGCTTGGGTTCTCCATTCATCAAGTGAGCTAATATCAAATAACCTCTTTTCACCAGCAAGTTTGAAGTCATAATTGAGTTCTTTAATTGCCCAATATGCTTTATGTTCTAAATCAAGAGGCAAATGACAAGCTTTTCCATAAACCATTTTATAGGGAGACATACCCATAGGATTTTTATAAGCTGTTCTGTAGGCCCAAAGTGCATCATCTAGTTTCTTAGACCAATTCTTTCGGGACCTATTGACAGTTTTTTGTAGTATTAATTTTATTTCTCTATTGCTAAGTTCAACTCGACCAATAGATTGAGGATGATATGGTGGCCCAATTCTATAGTTAACATCATATTTAGCAAGCATTTTACATAAAGCACTGTGAATAAAATGTGAACCACCATTAGTCATTAAATATCTAGGGACTCCAAACCTTGGGAAAATAACTTCTTTAAGCATTTTAATGGAGGTGTTATGGTCAACACTACTAGCTGGAATAGCTTCTACCCACTTAGTAACATAATCAACAATAACCAAACTATGTGTATACCCATTAGAGGAAGGAAAAGGTCCCATATAATCAAAATCCCAAACATAAAATGGTTCAACAACAAGTGAATAATTCATAGACATTTCCTGATGCTTACCGATATTACCTATTCTTTGACATTCATCACAAGGCAAGACAAACTTACGGGCATCTTTGAAAAGAGTAGGCCAATAAGAACCAGATTGTAGTACCTTGTGAGCAGTTCTATCTCCCGCATGATATCCTCCATAAGCTTTAGAGTGACATTTCCGTAGGATTTGTTCCTGTTCATGCTCATGTACACAATGTCTAATAATATCATCTACTCCTTCTTTATAAAGATGTGGGTCATCCCAAAAGTAATGTCTTAAATCATAGAAGAATTTTTTCTTTTGTTGGTATGTGAAACTAGGTGGTATAAATTTAGCAACAATATAATTAGGATAGTCAGCATACCAAAGAGTATTATGAGAAGCATTTATTATAGCTAGTTGTTCATCAGGAAGCTATCATCAATAGGGAGTGGGTCATCAAGAATATTTTCTAACCTAGACAAGTTATCAGCTACGGGGTTCTCAGCTCCTTTCCTATCAGTGATGTGTAAATCAAATTCTTGTAGAAAGAGAACCCACCTAATGAGTCTAGGTTTAGCATCTTTCTTTTCCATAAGATATTTTATAGCAGCATGATCAGTGTGAACAATTACTTTGGAATCAACAATGTAAGATCTGAATTTATCGCAAGCAAACACAACTACTAAAAATTCTTTCTCAGTAGTAGCATAATTTCTTTGGGAGTTGTCTAGAGTTTTGCTTGCATAATGGATAACATTTAATTTCTTATCAACTCTTTGTCCTAGAACAACACCAACAGCATAATCACTAGCATCACACATAATTTCAAAAGGCAAGTTGCAATCAGGTGGTTGAACAATAGGTGCAGAAGTTAAGGCTTTCTTAAGTGTTTCAAAGGATTCTACACAATCATCATAAAAAACAAATGGAACATCCTTTTGTAAAAGATTAGTAAGAGGTCTAGAAATTTTAGAGAAGCCTTTAATAAACCTCCTATAGAAACCAACATGTCCAAGGAAACTATGAATACCTTTAATGTCTTTAGGACATGGCATTTTCTCAATTGCATCAACTTTTGCTTTATCCACCTCAATACCTCGTTCGAAAATTTATGCCCCAAGACAATGCCTTCATTAACCATAAAGTGACACTTCTCCCAATTCAAGACAAGATTAGTTTGTTCACATCTCTGCAAAACTTGATCAAGGTTGCTTAAGCAATCATCAAAAGAAGTTCTGTAAACGGAAAAATCATCCATGAAAACCTCAACAATCTTTTCACAATAATTAGAGTATATAGCCGTCATACATATTTGAAAGGTAGCAGGTGCATTACATAAACCAAAAGGCATATGTCTATAAGCATAAGTTCCAAAAGGACAAGTAAAGGTGGTTTTCTCTTGATCAGGTTGTGATACAGGTATTTGAGAGAAACCAGAATATCCATCAAGAAAACAAAAGTGTGTGTGCTTAGATAACCTAGAATTTGATCAATAAAAGGCAAAGGGTAATGATCTTTTCTAGTAGCTTTATTTAATTTTTGAAAATCAATTACCATTCTATAGCCAATAACAATTCTAGGTTGGATAAGTTCATTTTTATCATTAGGAACAACAGTAATACCTCCTTTCTTAGGGACACAATGAACAGGACTTACCCATCTACTATCAGCTATGGGATAGATTATACATGCTTCCAGAAGCTTTAGTATTTCAGTTCTTACCACTTCTTTCATCTTAGGATTTAATCGTCGTTGGTGATTGTCGAATTCAGGGCTCCGCAGACCAAATAAGGTTCAAACTCTGGGGCGTGTGCGAAGATCTCAACCAACCCAAGCCTCCAACTTGCCACCCCACAGCCTAGCCTCGTCGAGTTCGCGCGAGCGGTGAAGAAGATGAACATGACAGTTTACCCAGGTTCAGGCCACCTTGTAGTGTAAAACCCTACTCCTGCTTTGTGGTGGATTTTCCTCACGAGGAGGATGAGGATGAACTAGTACAATGGATGAGCAGCCTCGCGAGGGCTCTGGTGGTGAGGGTGGAACTAATCCGATCGGTCCCTCCCGCGACCCCCTCTACGGTGGTGGCTAGCCTATATTTATAGTGGCCTTGGTCCTCTTCCCTCAAAACTTAGGCGGGAAGGGATCCCACAACGACCTATTTGAAAGGGGACAGGAAGTACATCTAATCCTGACAAAAGTTAGTCTTCGCCTGCAAAGCTTCTGGTCATGACGCAGCGGTGGGCTCGGTGATGACATCCGTCCTGCCAAGCTCGTGGTCTTGGTCTCGTTGCACCGGAATGGAAAGCTTTAGGGGATTCCTCGGGAACCCGCGTCTGTCCTTGCCTCCTTAGCACCGAAAGGGAAACTGCCTCCTCTGCGCTCGCTGGCACCCGCCTGGCCTTGGTCGTCATGGCTCACGTCATCATAGCCTCGTGAGGTTGGGTACCTGCATAGAAATCTCCGCTCCTCGGGATGCAACCTGGGGAGGCCGCTCCTCTGGAGGTCTTGATGATGTCCTCCTTGCGAGCGTCTTGTCTTGGAGGTCTTGCCATTGGGCCGTACCAGGCCGTCGAGGGGGCCATGCCATGGGCCGCAGGCAGGCATGTCTGGGTACCCCTGATCCCAGAACGCTGATAGTAGCCCCTAGGCCCAAGGCGCGCTCGTGCTGGCTTCAAGGCAAAGCCAAGGAGAGAGGGCGGAGCGCTGCGGGCCACAATCGCCTGTGGGCCAGGCTTGATGCGTGACGCTTCGACGTGATGCAGACGCCTCCACTTCCCCATGCTACCTCAGCAACTGCTCCGAATTGACAGCAGCCTGGTGCATGCAGCAGGGCCATCATCACTTGGAACATGGAGGGGCGCCGGTTAGCCTTCTTTCGCCTATAAGAGGGCGGAGCCCCCTAGACCATCTTCATCTTCTCGCTTCCCTGTTCCGCACTCTTGCAGCAGCGTCCATGGCGTCGGTGAGAAGGTTCTCTACCGCCGAGAAGGGGAAGGCTCCATGGGAAGGAACCGGAGCCGCTCCCGCCAAAAAGGGGGCACGGCCGCCCTCGCAAGGTCACCGCGGAGCACGCCGGGGCCCCCCTCTGACGCGAGCATGCCTCACCGGGGGCCCGCGTTGGGTCCAGCAGTCGTTGGATGGGCTCGTCCCGTGGGGACGGCCGTGAATTCCGTGGAGGATGAGGCCGAGGAGGGAGGCAGGCGACGTCCGTCCGACCACCTCAACCACGGGCCCATGCTGATGGCACAGCCCGCGAGTTTGTGGTGTGGGTGGCGATGCCACCGGGCACCTGGATCCGATTCCCACATGCCTTGGCGGAGGAGCTGCCACCGCGGGGACCCGTCGAGCTGTGGCTACAGCACGACAGCTGCTGCAACCAATCCTCACAGGCGGAGGTCGAGGCCACCTTCTCTGGCGATGTCCTCATGACCCGGGGATGGGGAACGATCGCCCGTGCCTGCAGCTCGAAGGGGAGGCACGCCTTCCATTTTAAGTACAACGGGGCATCTATGCTCTTCTTCAAGGTCTTCAGAGAAGATGACGAACGCCTGGAATGCTGTCCCAGGGGCTGCAATAGTGGCGGCGAAGCCCTCGGCGATGAACTTGCCCTTGGACACACCCGTGATTCACCCAGTAGCGGCGACAGCTCCTCCGGGACAAGCTCGAGCTACGACGAGCCGCCGTGCCGCCATGCCCGAGTCAAGGAGGGGGAGGACACCAACTAGGTGCCATGATGTCAGAGCTGGCGCCTCCTGAGCTGCGATCCTCGGGAGGCCTTTCCTTTTGTTTTCTTCCCTGCATCAAAATCATGAGCGGCCCGGTGGAGGCATGTAAGAACCATGGCGCTTGCGCCTTTATATTAATGTTTCTAGTTCATGTTCTTGGTTACGCTCACGTTTCTCGCTTGGGCACCGGTCCCCTTTTTGGTCTTGCGATAGCATGTTGCTCTGCGTTGACAGGACCCAGTCCCCAGGTGAGCTTCAGCCGTCACTGGTATGCCAGGTCGCGATGCCGTGTGCAAGGTCAGGAGGCGAGTGACCCAAGGTCCAGTAAGAGCTCCTGAGGCGCGATGCTCAGGAAGTCCCCTTTAGCGCGCAGGCTACTGCCAAAAGATTAAAGAGGGAGGCCCCTTTCCCGAGCGAGGTCGCGAAAGAATAAAGCATTAGTGGTGAGGCTCATGCTAGCATGTGTAGGATAACTTAGCTTGGTGAGGTTGCGGTCCGTGGTGGTTCTTTCGTCGCGAGGGCGAGCTTCTCCGGAGCTTTTGACATTGTGCATGTTCCCTGTTCTGTAATGGATTAAGGTACATCCCGCTAGACGTGCGTGAGGAGACTGATGCCCATCATATTCTTAAAGAACGAACGCTAGCGTCGCCAGGCCACACCCCTCTCCCTGTATTCCCTTGCGAGGTTGGCGACCCCCCTTTATTTGCCCATCATATGATCTACGTCCTTAGGACCCGGCCCTCGAGCGGGACTCAGCCGCCGCTGGTATGCCTGGTCGCGATGCCGTGGTCAAGGCTAGGGGGTGAGGGCTCGAAAGCTAGTAGGACTACTAGGAAATAACTTATAGGTAGAGATTTACCAGTAGCGTGGGATAATGGGCCGGCGCTACTACTACTTAGTAGTAGGGTTGGTAAAAACAGTGTGCTGCTACTAGATAATAGTAGTAGCGTGGGTCTAACGTTCCCGCGCTACTACTAAGTGGTTCTCGTCGTGCCCCCGGGACATGCCATAGTAGTAGCGTGGGGTATAAAAACCGCGCTACTACTAAGTTGATAGTAGTAGCACGGGTGTGCAACCCTGCGCTGCTACTATGAATAGATAGGATCAGCTGGTCGGCCCACTTAGTAGTAGCGTGGAATCCAAAGACCGCACTATCACTACAAACTTAGTGGTAGCGCGGTTCACCGGCATGCGCTACAACTAAGCGCACCACACCTCCCTCTCTCCCTTACCCCCTCTCTCTCTGTCACGTTCTCTCTCTCCAGGACCCCGGCGAAGGGCTGCCCACTCCGACCTCGGTGCCATGGTGCGCCCTCTTCCCCATCGCCGCGCCATCATCCCCACACTTTCTCTGCCTTGGCCCGTGGATCCATCTCTTCCATGGCCGCCTCCCACACCGTCTCCTCCTTCCCCCATCTCATCACTAGGGAAGACAAGGCAAGCGGGAGGGAGATCGACCGTGTAGGTCAGATCCAACCGCCATGACCTCGGCCTTGATGGCCCAGTGGATGGAGCGGACCTGCAAATCGTCAAGCTAAGGTAGCCTTCCTTGATTTCCTTGACCATCTTGGATTATCTTCCCTGATTTCCTTGATTCCTCACGCACAGGGTAGCAGTTCTCTTCTCCACGGGGATCACGCACAGGGCACCACCTACAAGTGAAGAGAAGACCACCGCTCCTCCAGGTCTGCTTCTTCCTACTCTTCAAGGTCCCTCTCTCCCTCTCATGCTCTGCCTTAATTAATGACGTTAAGTGTCATAACCAAACTGAAACTTTTTTATCTTCAGAGAGGAGAAAACTGAATCTTTAATTAGGTTAGCTTGCACGTGCTGCAGCTATTTTATTTCTCTTGTTCTTGTGTGTGACAAGATCACTCTAGTAAGTATGATTTACTACACATTCTGATTGTTCATCCTTCATGTAGGACAGTAGGAGTAATAGGTTAACCAAACACACGGCTGCACGGCACCGTGCTATAAGCCGTTCATTTCCATCTGCAAGACTCCAAGTGATGGCTATCCATTCAGATGTATTCAGTGGTTTGGCTATTGTGGTCTCATACCTGAATCGTGCGTCCTGTCTACCTGCCCTGTTGTCATCAACATAGTTGGGTTCAAGATTTCACAGACCTGAATTGTCACCAAAAAGCACCTGTCAATTACATGTAGTAGCTTAGGAAAATCTACTTGAAAGTTGTTGAGGTTCAGCGTTAGGCTGATGGCGCTGGTTTACCGTGTGGCTGCAATTATTGTACACATTTTAATTATGTTGCTAGTCTTTTTCATAATATTTCTCAAAGAAACTTGATGTAACCTAACCCTTCATGATTACAGGGACCATTTTTATTATTGGTAGACTTGATGTGGCGATGTTAGGAGCTCGTTGCAATGTTGTTACTATCATGGTTCTCAATTTAGCTGCTACTCCTCTTGAGTTAGGATAAACACACACTCAGCATTAAAAATAGTAAATCAAATTCCATTTTCTGGATTAATTTGTAAGAATAGTTGATGGTTCTGTGTCAAGCTTTATATCTAGTAATAGTTTTTGATTCATTTATAAGAATAATTGATGGTTCTAGCAGCGGGTGGTCGGAGGCGGCTACAGCAGCGGCTGTAGGGGAGGAGGAGAGGGCCGGGTGGGAGGTTCGGCCGAGCGGGATGGTCGTGCAGGCCAGGGACAGGGGGGCCGACGGCGCCGCCGCGGGGGTGCCATCTAGGCCGCCGCCGCCGCCGCGTGCATTCTCTTGCTGCCCTGGATTATACCGCTTACTTGTGGATCAGGGCCACGGGTCAGTGGAGGAGGGATGGGGGAGGCGTTCGACATGTACCGGCGGTCCGAGATCGGCATGGCCCTGGCAGAGATGCTGGACGAGATGGTGGGCAGCGGTGAGTTCAGCCTCGAGCAGGCCATCGGCATCCTCTACAGTTCAACAAGGTCCGCCTTCCCTTCCACTTCCACATGCATACCTCTATCAACACAACTCGTCAGTCTAATTGATGTCCTGCAACTGCAATCAATCAGCAGTAAGCATCATCTAGGTGTTTTGATCCTGTGTGCCTGGTCTTGTTATTGTTTCAGTCAGTGTGCCAAGCGCTGGACAAGCATGTTAAGAGCAAGGTCTACTTCAAGGTATGTACCAACACTCTTCTACCGGGCACGGAAATAGCTTTTTCAATCTGTCCAACACCGTACCCTGCACCACTGTCAACAAAGACTGCTCCTTGGGGATGAAGGGTATCCAAAATTCATCTCTTCACCTGCAATGTCTTGGTAGTTACTTGCCGCTGCTGCTTAAAAACTTATGTTGTTGCTTGTTGGCATGTTCCTTGCTATCTAAAATATATATTTTTTGTCTGTTGCTCATTCGCTATCTGAAGAATTTTATGTAGGTAGTCTTAATGTGTGTTTAGCTTTCAGTTTTTACTTCTACTTCATAGAGTGGAAGATCGTAAGAAAGCATTGGCTGATCTTTAACAATTATTCTTAAGAGTAAACCAGAGCAGTATTCGATGATATATTGTGAGTCACTGAAAATGTATACTGATTTTTTCTTCAGGATATGGATGACTATTTGAAGGGATGCAGGTTTCTTCCCAAACTTAACAACGAGATACTAGGTGAAAGATATGCTCCCTACAAAGAAAGGTTGAGCAGCCTAGAGAATTTAGTACTAATCATGGTAAGGTTGACAATGCCTGAAATCTCATTTTGATCAACGTTCAAAGATTACATGGTAGCATATATACTTGAAGTTGGCATGGAATATCAAAATTCAAAATAGACTTAGCCTATTCCCTGTTTTGAAAAGCTGTGGGAATCGATTTTCTAAAGTCCTTGGTTGTCTATTTCCCTATCAATGCAACAAAAAATGTTGAACAGAATGTTAACTGTCAAATATTGCAAGCATATATAGCTCAAATACACAAGTATTATTTTCTTGTATGCACCAAAACAACAAGATAGCACTAACACATATAGCTAGGGTATGCATTTAGTAGGTGTCTTTCCGTTTCGAAGATTCATAATAGACTAAAAGAGACTGATAAATGAAGAAAATACCGTACTGGATCTGCACAAGGACACGAACTAACAAGTTTTCACTTTCCCGACGTGGGCGCAGGGGTGATCGACAAGGACTATCGTGACCCGGTGGGTGTCGTGGTCTTCAACCACTCGGAGGCAGACTTCGCCGTGAAGCCCGACGACCGCGTCACATAGATGATTGTCCAGGTGATTGCGACGCCAGAGGTCGCCGAGGTGGAGGACCTTGACGCCACCGTCCGGAAGTCATCGAGGTGGAGGACCTCGACGCCACCGTCTGGAGGTTGCCGAGGTGAAGGACCTCGACGCCTTGGTAGGTACATCTAGAGAAGTAGTCTGGTTAGGTTGGTGGTGGAACGCTAGGGAAGGTACCCACCTTCGGTGATGGTTTTCTGCGTCTTAATGTATAAATTGGATCTCGTGATCTCTTTGAGTTGAGATGTTCAATGTTGTATCCATGAACGCTGCCAGTGCTAAGATGGTTGTGTGACCTTTGTTTATTTCACCTTAGACGTGTCTTGATTTCCATCCATGAATATTGCATCTAACTTTTATTTTTTTAATTTATAATTACTTAGCAGTAGCGTGGGGGAAGAATGGCATGCTACTACTAGTTAGGAATAGTAGTAGCGTGGGTGGCACGCGCTACTACTAACTTTTTAGCTGTAGCGCGGTGTAAAAAATGCGCTACTGCTAAAATTTAGCTGTAGCGTCGTAGTAGTAGCGCGGGTACCTACGCTACTGCTATGCAAAAAACCTACACTACTGATAGTGCTTTTCCTAGTAGTGGGAGCTCCTGAGGCGCGATGCTCAAGGCCCCCCCTTTTAACGTGCAAGCGATTTGTTCAAAAGAGGGATGGCTTGCCTTGCGGATGTGCTTGGGAGAGGCCATACCCAGAGGCATGCGGCGTATGAAGCAATTTTACTCAGCCTTTTGCGAGCTGGAGCGCCGCTTGATCATGAGGTCCTGTCTCCTGAGGCTCCTGTGTATTAGTTAGTCATGAAATACAAGGGGCGGTGCACGCTTGCTGATCTGCTCGTGATCGTTCCGTGAGAAGACGAAGGCACTAAGGACCTGGTGAGGTGACGTGCACGGGGCCGGCCTGTGAGCTAGAGCTCAGTCTCTTAGATTTATTAGTGCTGCAGGGATGGACCCGAGCACAGGCGCCGTGCCGGTAGCCCCCTCGTGGGGCGTTCAAGGGGAGAGCTGGCAACGCGCGGGGCCCGCAGAGGTGACTCCAGGTGCAATACATGGCCAGACGCAAGGTTAACAACCAAAGTAGCTCATGAAAGCATAACTGGTCCAAAGTACACAAATTGAAATGGCGCAACTGCGGGGGTGGGTCCTGACAGCTCGAGGATAATGCAACCCAAGGGGCGCCCTCAACTGACCAAACCAAAAGGATCACCTGGCACCAGTGTTGTAGAAGCGTCGGGGTAGCTGAAGACACGTGCCGCGGAGATTGCTCCTCATGAGCCTGGTGGCTCCGGAGGCCTGGGAAGCTCACGAGGCCCGGGGGGCTCACGAGGATCCGGGGCCTCCTGAGACATGACCGCCAAGCGCTTGGCCTCGTGAGAGGCCATAGCACGCTACGCGAGGCGCTGGTACGAGGCGCCCACATTCAGCAGGCCAAACGACATGCAGACATAGTTGCAGGGGTAGCCCCCACTCCGGCCGACACGGGATGGCCAGAAGAGGTCTTGTGAAGCAGCCCTGTTAAGGCCCGAGATGTTGACACAGACGCGCAACCCGCTACCCACGTCAGGGGCGGCAGCTACGCTGGTAGGCCGTGCGGGACGATGCTCGCCACGCATGGTGCACACCTCCTGAAGCTCCTCGATCGCCTTGGTGATGAATTCTCACGCGCCTGGCGCCTTGCTCCTTGCTGGTGGGGGTGCGCATCAAGGCACGCCTCCAAGTGGTGCCTAAGCACCTCCCTCATAGCGCTGGTCAGGTCAGAGGCTCGCTAGATGGAAGCCCCCAAGCTCGTCCTGAGGGAGGCGCCGGGCGCGCCTTCCTATGCAGGAGGAAGAGGCGCCCTAGCAGTGGGTGCGGAGCCTGAGGCACCACCGGCGGGCGTCCCAGCCTACTGACGACTCTTGGGGAGGAGCTGCTTCTTCATCTTGGGGGTGGTCTCGGGATGCAGGATGCCGCCTTCGTCGTTAGAGTTTTCAGCCGCCGCAGCCTGGTAGGCGTACTCAAGAGAGCAGACTGCGTCCTTCTCATCATAGGTGACCGTGATGATGCCGCTGCAACCTGGCATCTTGAGGACGTTGTAACCACGGTGGGTCGCCGCCATGAACTTGGCGAGGGCCGGATACCCGAGGATGGCGTTGTACGGGAGGCCGATGTGGACGACGTCGAAGTCGATGAGCTTGGTGTGGTAGTTGTCGCGATTGCCGAAAGTGACTGGGAGGCATATCTGCCCCTGGGGGATGGTGGAGCCATCGATCACTCCGGAGAACGGATTGGTTGGCATTAGTTGATCATAAGGCACCTGAAGTGTCTCGAACGTCTTGACAGAAAGAACATTGAGCCCCACGCCACCGTTGATGAGGGTCTTGGTGATGAGGACGTTGCTGATGGTGGGCGTGCAGAGCATGGGGAGCACGCCAGCGGCGGCTGAGCACTTGAGGTGGTCCTTGGAGTCTAAGGTGACGGCGTACTGCGACCACTTGAGGGGACGCGCTGCCTCAAGCTTCGGGAGGGCCGCGTTCACCTCATGAGAGAATTGCTTTAAGATGCGATGTGAGGCGGGGGCCTGAGCACCACCCAGGATGTAGGCGATCGCACGAGGCTCCTGGAAGCCCCTAGCCCCATCATCCTGTCGGTTGTCGTCATTCCTCCTTGGCGGCGGCGGCAGCGGAGGGAGGCCGGCATTGCCCTGAGGGCGGTCCTCATGGGGCTGGTCACGCCAGGGGCCGTCGCAAGGCTGATCCCGCCAGCGGTCCTCGCGAGGCTGGTCGCGGTTGTCCCAGTGGCCTCCGCCACGGCCTCCTCCATGGTCGTAGCCATGGTCGCCGCGCTCGGGGCGGCGGCCAAGGCGCCCGTCGCGGAGTGCCCTGAGCTCCTAGCAGTCATTAGTGTTGTGGCTGTGTACATTGTGGAAGATGCGGAACAGGCGGTTGCTCCTGGGAGGCTCATCATGGTCACGGCCACGCTTCATCTCTGGCTCGGCCGTGAGCACGGTAGGACCCTTGCTCTTTGCTTCCTTAGCCTTGGCCTTCTTGTCTTCAGGATCGGCCTCCGGAAGCTCGAGGAGGGAGAGGTGACATTCCTCGGCCCTAGCGCACTTGTTCGCCAGGTTGAACATCTCCAGGGCCGAGCACAAGTCCTCGTGGATGGCGAGCTCCTCTTTCATCTTGATGTCCCAGACACCATCAGTGAACGCCGAGATGATGGCCTCGTCCGATGCCTTCGGTATCTTGAAGCGAACATTCATGAAGCACTGTATGTACTTGTGCAGGGTCTCGCCCGGCTGCTGCTTCATGCGCCGCAGGTCGCCCATAGTAGGGGCGCGGTCACGGGTGCCCTGGAAGTTGGCGATGAAACGCTCACGAAGCTCATCCCAAGAGGAGATCGACCCCTCCAGGAGGTGCAGGAGCCAAGAACGCGCGCCGTCCTTGAGGGCCAAGGGGAACCAGTTCGCCATGACCTTGTCGTCACCATTTGCCGCTTTGATGCTCAGCGAGTAGAGCTGGAGGAACTCCACAGGGTCAGGGGTGCCGTTGTAGCGTGGAGGCAGGTTTGGCTTGAACTTGCCGGGCCAGACGACGCGGCGCAGCTCCGGGGTGAAGGCCCGGCAGCCCGCCGCACTCACGGGCGCAGCGCGCACGGGGCGAGGTTGGTCTTGATGCCCACGCACCACAGCCTCTGGCGGCGCGTGGTCTTGATGCTAGCACGGTGGCGTTGGGAGCGCACGCACGCCACCTTGTGGCCGCTGGACCACCTGGGAGCTTGCCTCATCATGCACCGGCGCTCCACGCGGCAGGTCACGCGGGTGCGCATCGCGCCTGGGCTCCGGGTCAGCGCTGCGCAGAGGAGGAGGAGGAGGCTTGCCATATTCTACATCGCCCGCCTGAGATGGCGGGGGGCGGAGCAAACGGGACGGCGCAGGGACCTCGCCAGCGGCGTTGACGAGCTTGGCGATGCGGCCAAGCCAATCGTCGTAGCAGTCATTGGCGGGGCGGTAACGCAGCAGCTCGCGCGCCATGAGCAGCGCAGCCTGCGCGTTCGCCGGCCCACGACGAATGTGGGAAGACGACACCGTGGCGGGAGTGGGCGACAGAGTGGCGGTGCAGCCATCGCGCCACACGGAGGGTGGCAGCGACGAATCCTGCTGCTCGTGAGCAGCAAGGTCAGTGGCAGCGTTGGCCGTGGGAGAGGCCGAACGGCGAGGGACACCGCGGCCCATGAGTGCCGTCTGGGAGATACGAGCAGCCCGGCGCTTGGCGCGGGCTGGGCGTGCGTTGGCCATGGGAGCGTCGAAGCGGAGACGAAGCGGAGACGGAACGGAAGGAGGATTTCGACACGCCCCTACCTAGCGTGCCAAATATCGGATTCAGGGCTCTGCAGACCCAATAAGGTTCGAACTCTGGGGCATGTGCGAACATCTCAACCAACACAAGCCTCCAGCTTGCCACCCCACAGCCTAGCCTCGTCGAGTTTGCACGAGCGGGGAAGAAGATGAACCCGGCAGTTTACCCAGGTTCGGGCCACCTTGCGGTGTAAAACCCTACTCCTACTTTGTGGTGGATTGGCCTCATGAGGAGGCTGAGGATGCACTAGTACAATGGATGAGCAGCCTCGTGAGGGCTCTGGTGGTGAGGGTGGAACTGATCCGATCGGTCCCTCCCGCGATCCCCCTCTACGTTGGTGGCTAGCCTATATTTATAGTGGCCTTGGTCCTCTTCCCTCAAAACTTAGGTGGGAAGGGATCCCACAACGGGCAATTTGAAAGGGGACAGGAAGTACATCTAATCCGGACAAAAGGTAGTCTTCGCCTGCAAACTTCTGGTCGTGACGCAGCGGTGGGCTCGGTGATGACATCCGTCCTGCCGAGCTTGTGGTCTTGGTCTCGTTGCACTGGAATGGAAAGCTTTAGGGGATTCCTTGGGAACCCGCGTCTGTTCTTGCCTCCTTAGCACCGAAAGGGAAACTGCCTCCTCTGCGCCCTCTGGTGCCTGCCTGGCCTTTTTCATCATGGCTCACGTAATCATAGCCTCATGAGGCTGGGTACCTGCATAGAAATCTCCGCTCCTCGGGAGGCAACCTTGGGAGGCCGCTCCTCTGGAGGTCTTGATGCCATCCTCCTCGCGAGGCCGGGGGCTCTCGCGAGGGTCTTGTCTTGGAGGTCTTTCCGCTGGGCCGTACCAGGCCATCGAGGGGGCCACGCCGTGGGCCGCAGGCTGGCAGGTCTGGGTACCCCCGATCCCAGAACACCAACAGTAGCCCCCAGGCCCAAGGCGCGCTCGGGCTGGCTTCGAGGCGAAGCCAAGGAGAGAGGGCAGAGCGCCGTGGGCCCCAATCGCCTGCGGGCCAGGCTTGACGCGTGGCGCTTCAACGGGACGCAGACGCCTCCACTTCCACATGCTGCCTCGGCAACCGCTCTGAATTGACAGCAGCCTGGTGCATGCAGCAGGGCCATCATCACTCGGAACATGGATGGGCGCCGGTTAGCCTTCTTTCGCCTATAAGAGGGCGAGGGGGGCAGAGCCCCCTAGCCCATCTTCATCTTATCGCTTCCTCGTTCCGCACTCTTGCAGCAGCGTCCATGGCGCCAGTGAGAAGGTTCTCTGCCGCCGAGAAGGGGAAGGCTCCACAGGAGGAACCGAAGCCGCTTCCACCGAAAAGGGGGCGCGGCCGCCCTCGCAAGGTCACCGCGGCGCCCGCCGGGGCCCCCCTCTGACACGAGCACGCCCCACCGGGGGCCCATGTCGGGTCTAATAGTCGTGGGATGGGCTCGTCCCGCGGGGACGGCCGTGCATTCCACAGAGGTCAAGGCCGAGGAGGGAGGCAGGCGATGGCCATCCGACCACCTCACCCACGGGCCCATGGTGATGCAACAGCCCGTGAGTTTGTGGTGTGGGTGGTGATGCCACCGCGCACCTGGATTCGACTCCCACATGCCTTGGCGGAGGGGCTGCCAGCGCGGGGACCCGTCGAGCTGTGGCTAGAGCACGACGGCTGCTGCAACCAGTCCTCATAGGCGGAGGTCGAGGCCGCCTTCTCCGGCGATGTCTTCATGACCCGGGGATGGGGAACGATCGCCTGTGCCTGCGGCTCGGAGGGGAGGCACACCCTCCATTTTAAGTACGATGGGGCGTCGATGCTCTTCTTCAAGGTCTTCGGAGAAGACGGCGAACGCCTGGAATGCTGCGCCAGGCGACAACAGTGGCGGCGAAGCCCTCGGCAGTGAACTTGCCCTTGGCCACGCCCATGATGCCTCCAGCAGCGGCGACACCTCTTCCGGGACAAGCTCGAGCGACGACGACTACGACGAGCTGCCGCGTAGCCGTGCCCGGGTCAAGGAGGGGAAGGACACCGACTAGGTGCCATGATGTTAGAGCTGGTGCCTCCTGGGCTGCGGCCCTCGGGAGGCCTTTTCTTTGGTTTACTTCCCTGCATCAAAATCACGAGGGGCCCCGTGGGGGCGTGTAAGAACCGTGGCACTTGCGCCTTTATATTAATGTTGCCAGTTCATGCTCTTGGTTACGCTCGCGTTTCTCGCTTAGGCACCGGCCCCCTTTTTGGTCTTGCGAGAGCATGTTGGTCTGCGTCAACAGGACCCAGTCCCCAGGTGAGCTTCAGCCGTCGCTGGTATTCCAAGTCGCGATGCCGTGTGCAAGGCCAGGAGGTGAGCGACCTGATGTCCAGTAAGAGCTCCTGAGGCGTGATGCTCAGGAGGTCCCCTTTGGCGCGCAAGCGGCTACTGAAAGATTAAAGAGGAGGGTCCCTTGCCCGAGCGAGGCCGCGAAAGAATAAAGCGTTAGCGGTGAGGCTCATGCTGGCGTTTGTAGGATAACTTAGCTTGGCAAGGTTGCAGTCCGCGATGGTTCTTTCATCGCGAGGTGTGGCGCCCCGCCTGATTACCACTATAGCCAGACGGTCACCACGCATACTAGCCCAGGAAATCACTCCAGCATGCGTGTTTGCAACAAGTATCATGAAGACAGGCATTTCTATTAATGGATATATAAGTCTTACATGATATATTACAAGAGTGATGGCTATGGAAAAGCTCTATCTAAGGCAACATGATCCTGGTGCGGCTCCAATCCACAGGGATCTGACTAGGTTACGCTCCTAGCCCGTGAATGCTCCGGCTCCTCGACGGCGGACGACGGGTCCTTATGTGAACCTGGCCACGTTAAAGGCCGCTGAGTACTTTTGAATGTACTCGCAAGCAAACCAAACTAACATATACACCAAGCAATGCAATCCATGGCATTCAAGCATGCATTAATTATTAGAGCAATATTAATTATCATGACATAGCATACCTATCTAGCAATATTAATCATCAAGTCTTAGCAAGTTTATCAGCAGGGTAACTACTAAAGTAGAATACAGTAAAGTAAAGCATATCAAGTAAATAATCCATTCTCCGAATAATCTCAGGATCCAATCCAAACCTTAACCAGATCCAGCTTACTCTCTTATGGGTTGCCTTACAACCCGCAGAACATTCATGATCCACTGAGTACTTCAGGGCATAAGACGAGTTTTCCATCATTATTATCATTATTACGGTTGACCACCTAGTGAGGTCTGGATGGACTGTCCAATACCGTGGACGCGGCTATTCGAATAGATTTTTACACTCTGCAGAGGTTGCGCACTTTACCCACACCATGGAGCACCTGGCCTCGTGATCCCATTCGGGTGGACCGGTGTTGCTCCAACGAAACCTGCCTGACCCGTGACTCTTCCATCGTACCACTGGCAATCATCCTCCCCCGGAGTCCTGCCGTGGGTGGCCCCTATGTCACCTCGTGACACCTGCCACCGTCGTGGCCAAACAAAACTGTCCAAAATGGGGACTTTTGGGTTAAACAATCAACTGGGCTCACAAGGTTATCGCCGCCTACCGGGCCAGGGTAGCGCGCACACATAACCTTCCCTATTTGGTGGTACCGATAAAAGAGCACGCGATCAGACCAAGTCAAGGCCGTCCCATACCAGCAAATGTGGTTGCACGGATAAGTCCGGACAGGTGACTCTGGATCAACCGACTAGGTTTAGCGTTAGTAGGTACTTAGCAAGCATGGTTGTTTACCATGAATAATTTAACATGGTGGTAACTATGTATGAGGTAACAACTGTGGAAACATAACAACCTATCTCCATATAACATCACAATGAGTCATTAGTGAAACAATATTTAAATGGCAAGTTATCACTTTACAAGTTCTAGCTGTAAGTTACGACCATCGGAACCCCTGCATAAAACCGGCAAAGAAACCAGTAGCCACCAAAACGGTCTTTACAACTCAGACATGGGACATTACCGGAATAACTCAACCCCGGCTCAAGACGGCTGGAAAGCAGCTCAGAGCATGAGACGGTGTTGATAAAAAGAATGTAGCAGTTCCCTAAGACGGTCGAGAAACAGCTCAGAGCATAGGGTCACTGCTACAAAAAGAAATTCAACAACTGTCTGAGACGGCCGAAAAACAGCTCAGAGCACGGCCAGTTGTTAAAAAAAGAACATAAAGTCGGCATCCACCCCGGACGGCCGAAAGCAGCTCAGACACAGGCGTGGTGCCATCATCAAAGAAAGTGCAAGCAAGGGTTCATCAGAGTCGCATACAGCTCACCACTACACACACAAGCATAAGTATACTAATTTAAACACGCAAGAATAACACAGAGCAATGCTTTAGGGCATATATCATATGGTCGGCTTGCCTGGGGGCGAAGAAATACTCCGGAAAGAAGTGCGATAGCCTCGCAGGAAAATCCACCGGAAAAGATTCCCTCTCGGAGGGGCTGAATGAAGGGTAGGGGCAAAATGGTCATTTTCAAAATGTGCAAACATTATGAAAATGATACCATCGGGACGGGCTCGACGAACTGAAGACGTGTGCATTGGAATCACCTCGATCGGAATTACGGGTAAAAAGTTGTGGCCGTTCGTTGTTTAGGCAGAAAATAAATAAAAATATATTCATTTTCGCCCTAAACTAGTGAACGTCCGCAATATAACTGTTTTGGCAGCCGGCTAGAGAGAGGAAACGCCTTTCTGCCAATACGCTTCCTCTGAACTGGAAACGCATTTTGAGAAATGCGCTTCCACTTAAGTCGCGGGCCCGGCCTCTAGGTGGCTTACAGCTGGGCCCCCACGCCTCCCTCTCTCTCGTCCCGTCCCCTGTCTTCTTCCTCCCGACAGATTCAATAGAGGCAGAGGCGAGGTGCCACGACGCCGGTGCTGGCTATGGCGACTCTGGCCGTCTCCGGCCGAGCTCCGGCCACCGACGGGTGCGGGAGAGAGTGCCGCACCCAACTAGGGCTCCACTAGTGCCGGGGAGAGGCTGCAGCGGTGGTGGTTCGGGCGTCAGAGAGGCAGGGCAAGGGTGCGATCGGCAAAGGTCCAGTTGGTTCTGGCCTCCTCTGGCAAGGGCGCGTCTACCATGCGGCTCAGGGTGGCGTCGTGCTTCAGGTGGGGCAGCAGGTTTCTCCGGGGAGCGCCTGGAAGAGCAGGGCGCCGACCGCGGTGGATGGCGGCTTTGGGAGGAGATGGCCACTTCGCCACGGCAGCTCCCGTGAGGAAGCGGGAAGATGGGGAGGGCTGCGGTGTTGTAGGGAGGCCCCTGGTAGTGATGGAACGGAGGGAGAGGGTCGGGGTAGCTCCAATTTGAGCGACGCCCGACGGCGGCCATTGCGGATGAAGAAGAGAGGAGGGGGCTCCAGGGCTCGAGTGGAGGGGCTGGGAAGGTTGCTGGAGACGCAGGGGCTCGAGGGTACGCTATTTATAGCCGAGGAAGGGGCTAGGCGACGACGGCCGAAGCTTTGAGAGCTC
The DNA here is from genome assembly GCA_011799875.1 of Thinopyrum elongatum. NCBI lineage: Eukaryota > Viridiplantae > Streptophyta > Magnoliopsida > Poales > Poaceae > Thinopyrum > Thinopyrum elongatum. Next base: position 464,086,917 of record CM022303.1, read on the forward strand.
GTCACCGTAGCGGCGACCTAGCGGCGCATCTACGTCGGAGGGGCGGCCACGAGCTAGGGGACGAGGGGGAGAATGCTCCAGAGGGCACACATGTGCGGTGGGCAGCTCACCGACGCTCGCGGACAAGCCGGAGCCCGCGGGAGCGAGCTCCCGAAGCCTCTGGCACGCGGTGCTCTGCCTTGGCGTGCACTGCACGCGGTCACCGCGTGGCCACGTCTTTGCCACGCCGCACTCGCAGCCAAACCATGTCTGGGATGATCTACACTCTTCACTGGGTTGACTAGACCTCTCAAGCAAGAACAGGAAGCTCAGATATGATTGCACCTTGGTCAAATGACAGCTGGCAGCAAGGTGTTTGACAGGTGGTGTGGCCACCCCTGTGCTCATATTGGCCTGATCCTTGGCATAGGGTAATCATCTACCAAGGTGATCATCTTGGCCAAAATTCAGCACAAATGGACCAGTCTATCTGGCACTTCCTTTGTAACCATGCAATCTAGCTAGAAAGGAAGATGATGATGCTGGGAAAAAATGGCTAAATGGATTTGGCTCAAATTTGGTGGAGAGTAATGATATGAACATATGGAGATACTGGAAAGGTTTCAGATCATTTTGATCATCTATGAAGGTACTTCCTTCACAGACAAGCAATCTGAACAGAAACTTAGGAAAATTGCTGTGGAAGAATTGTTGGATGAATTGAGCTGGTTTTTGGTTTCCAAGAGTGATTTATCAATGTTAACCACCAGGAAAATTTTCAGCTCAAATAGATCAAGGGTTCAAGCACTTCCTTTGCAAACTAAAAATCTGGACATAATTTGCAAATGGATGCTGTGCTCAAACTTTGAACTATGGAACTTGGGTTCTTGATGGAAATGGTGAATATATGGATAGGAGAAGCTCCACAATTTATTTGGGATTCTTCCTGGCTACCAAAATGGTAGTTCCTTTAGAAACTACCCAAAATGCAATATTGGCATTAAATAGGAAAATGCAATTTCCCTTATTTAATTATGGCCAATATTTTTATGGGAGCTCAATACGATCACAAAGATTATCTCCACAAGTTTTCATGAACTTAGGAGATGGATAGATATTTTCCTGGATTTAATTCCTTTAACTGGCAGAAAAAGGAATTAATTATAAATAAAAAATATTGCAAATAACTTGGCAATATTTTTGCATATCCAGGGTTTATAGATGTGGAATGATCACTGGGAAAAGTTTGGGAGTCAGCAGATCAAAGGAAATTGGGGTTCCTTTGTAACGGAAGAAGTTAAGGTTTCCCTTCCGGCAACTCGAAAGGTAGGGTTTCGATGGCAAAGTCTTGAGAATAGATCTCGGGTAGCAAGGTTGGACTGGGGAGAATCTCTGGTTGAATAGGAAGGCAGGGCTAAATGACCATCTTCATATACCCAAGAACGAGAGAAAATCCAATAACATCGAGAAAAAAAAGACGGGAGTCAAATCCCGCAAAGGAAAAGCTGCGCTGGTAGACCGTGCGGGACGACGCTCGCCGCGCATGGCGCACGCCTCTTGAAGCTCCTCGATCGCCTTGGTGATGAATTCTCGCGCCCTTGGCGCCTCGTGCCTTGCTCCTTGCTGGTGGGGGCGCGCATCAAGGCACGCCTCCATGTGGTGCTCGAGCACCTCCCTCGTCGCACTGGTCAGGTCAAAGGCTCGCCAGACGGAAGCCCCTGAGCCCGTCCTGCGGGAGGCGCCGGTTATGCCTTCCTATGTGGGAGGAAGAGGTGCCCGAGTAGTGGGCGCGGAGCCTGAGGCGCCGCCGGCGGGCGTCCCAGCCTCCTGACAACTCTTGGGGAGGAGCTGCTTCTTCTTCTTGGGGGTGGCCTCGGAAGGCAGGATGCTGCCCTTGTCGTCAGAGTTTTCAGCCGCCGCAGCCTGGTAGGCGCGCTCAAGAGAGTAGACTGCATCCTTCTCGTCACAGGCGACCGTGATGATGCCGCTGCAACCTGGCATGTTGAGGACGTTGTAACCATGGTGGGTCGGTGCCATGAACTTGGCGAGGGACGGATACCCGAGGATGGCGTTGTACGGGAGGCCAATGTGGGCGATGTCGAAGTCGATGAGCTTGGTGTGGTAGTTGTCGCGCTTGCCGAAACTGATTGGGAGGCGTATCTGCCCCAGGGGGACGGTGGAGCCATCGGTCACTCCGGAGAACGGCTTGGTTGGCATGAGTTGATCATAAGGCACCTGAAGCGTCTCGAACGTCTTGATAGAAAGAACGTTGAGCCCGGCGCCACCGTCAATGAGGGTCTTGGTGATGAGGACGTTGCTGATGGTGGGCGTGCATAGCATGGGGAGTGCACCCGCAGCGGCCGCCATCCTTGGATGATCCCTGGAATCGAAGGTGATGTCAATCTCGGGCCTTGCGCGGCCCCGCAGGACCTCATGCTGAGGCCGAGTGGCACTTGCTTGACATGGCGGCGAGAGGCGGGTGCTCGCGACCCGTTGATGATGCATGCAACTGCATGGGGAACTGGCGCCGTGAACACGCGACGAACTGACCACGGAGCTCCTCCCAATAAGAGATCGAGGCGTCCGGGAGGCCGCGGAGCCAAGACCGAGGGACCTCCGTGAGGGCCAGGGGTAGCCAGTTTGCCATGGCTTTGTCGTCACCATTTGCCGCCTCGATGCTCAACGAGTAGAGCTGGAGGAACTCCGCAGGGTCGGGGGTGCCATCGTAGCGCGGAGGCAGGTGTGGCTTGAACTTGCTGGGCCAGGCGACGCGGCGCAGCTCCGGGGTGAAGGCACGGCAGCCCACCACGCTCACAGGCGCAGCGCACACGGGGTGAGCTTGGTCTTGACGCCCACGCGCCACAGCCTCCGGCTACGAGTGGTCTTGATGCTGGCGCGGAGGCGCTGGGAGCGCACGTGCGTCACCTTGTGGCCACTGCACCACCTGGCAGCTTGCCTCATCCCGCACTGGCGCTCCATGCGGCATGTGGCGCAGGTGCGCATCGCGCCTGGGCTCGGGGTCGGCGCCGCGCAGAGAAGGAGGAGGAGGCGTGCCATGGGCTACGTCGCCCGCCTGAGATGACGGGTGCAGAGCAAACGAGACGGCGCAGGGACCTCTGGATCCGAGGATCCCGTAGAATATCGGGCGGACCGCATTAGCGTTCTCTCGGACGCCATCCTTGGGGAGATCATCTTCCTTCTCCCCACCAAGGATGGCTGCCGCACACAAGTCCTCGCATCTCGGTGGCGCACTCTATGGCGCGCCGCGCCTCTTAATCTCGACTGTCGTCGGCTGTCTGTTGTTCATGATTTTGAACTCCACGGAGCCATCATCTCCTCCCACAGGGCTCTGTTCGATGCCTATTGCATCCCGGCATGCTACCTACTCCACATACCCTGCACGGTGGACGCCTGGCTGACATCCCATCAATTCGAAAAACTACAGCATCTTGAGTTCTACCATTACTATATGCAAATAGCTTTCCTCCAAGGGTTGTAGCTATGCCCTCACGACCAATGTCCATCTCATGGTTTTCCACCTCTCTCCACACCACCACCCTTGCCCGGTGTCACCTACCAGACAATCTGGTACAAATGCTTCAACTCCCACTGCTTGTGGTGGTCGATCTGTCGGAGGCCTCACTGCACAGCATCATCCACTCCTGCTGCCTTGCCCTGGAGCGCTTGCTGCTTGTTTTTGGAAAATAAATCCATATCCGTTGTCTCCAAATAAAGTCGCCTCACCTTGTAAGCATTGGAATTTGCTTCAAAGGAGAGGAGCTCATCATCAAAGACGCCCCTTCACTCCAAAGGCTACTCCTCGATTATCGTTATGCACCTTCACAAATAACTGTGGTCTCTGCGCCTAAACTGGAGACCTTGGGTGTAATTCCTGATCCGTTTGAAGGTTACAATATGGTGGTTGGCTCCACACTTATTCAGGTACTGTATATTATCATCAACACTTTTTGTAATCATAAGCTGCATTTTTCATTTGTGTGCGTAAGTTTTATATCATCAACACTTTTGTAATCATAAGCTGCATTTTTCATTTGTGTGCATAAGTTTTATATAATCTTGGAGTACACTTTTGGTACTAATATTATGTTCTTTGCTCAATGAAGAGTTTGTCCATGGGTACCCTATCATTGGTGCTGGATTCTGTCAAGACCTTACATACCAGTATGTGGTGTTTTGATCTGAACATGATTATCGGCTTGCTGTGATGCTTTCCATGTCTGGAGAATTGGTAGAGGTGATGAAATCAAGCACATTGATATACTTTACTAGAACTAACCATTCAGCTGTACTATTTTTTTTAGACATTAACTGTTTTCAGTCTTCATGTCTATTTAGGCTAAAGGGCATGGACAAAAAGGTATAACCAATCGGTGGCATAAGAAGCACCGGGATTTTCTCAGTTCTCATGACATTCCTTTGAGAACAATAACGCTCGAAGGATATGCATCCAACCATGCAAAAACTAGCTTTGTCACATTCTTCCTGTTGAATGCGAGAGTACTATTGTCCATGAGGATTAAGTTTTTTAACAAAAACTTTCTCACGGATGGACACGTTGAACAACATAAAAAGAAGTTTCAAGTGGACAAAAGGGCTTCTGAACGTGCTCGGCTTCTATTTACAACAACTTGTCTTCATGTACAAGTAGATTTTCTGGCCTAGGATCTTGATTTTTTGGATCAGACCGATCCATTTGATTGTGACTGCTGAAAACTTTGGTTGAGTTAGTTGTTATTGTCCTATTCAATCTGGATTTTGTGTAAACATGATGAACAATTAATAATCATGCTTTTGTACCTTCTGTAAGCCGGAGTTAGATATTGCTGCCCTTTTCAACTCGGCTTTGACCCATATTTTCTTTCATACAAACCGGAGCTTCTATCAACAAGCCTCATGGTTCCGAGAGGGAACTTGGTTACATGATCTGTGTGCAAAACGACATACGCTGTATCTTCCCGCCTTGATTTACTTTACAGAGGCAACATGCAACTTTGCTAAACATATGAAATTATTTAGGGTTCATTTCTCCTTTTTATACATTGATTTTCCTAGGCATTTTTAACAAATAGCCACCACGTTATTATCGCAAACGATCGTATTAGTCCAATCGTGGGCGTTCAACGAACCATTTACTACCGCGGGCACCTGTTTGATTAGACGGGATGACTGTGAGCAGTCCGCCGCGCACACTCGCCATACCGGGAAGCGAGCCGTGAGTGCTGCAATTTATTGCTGGTTTTGGACTTTTGTTTTGGCCGCCTAGGGAAGGTACGTAGAACAGTCCTCCATTCTCATCTACAAGCACCACCGCCGAGGATCGCCGCCTGCTACGAGATGGAGGACGAACCGGTCAACAAGCAGGGGCGGGTCGAGCCAGAACCGCAAGAGGCTCCGGCGAACGTGGACTTCATCAGCAACCTCCCCAATGAGATGTTTGTAACCATCATATCCCACCTCCCCATCAAATCTGGCGTGCGGACCACTGTCCTCTCGTGCTGGTGGCACCCTCTCTGGCACTCCACCCCCTGGACCTCATCGTCAAACATGAGTTCTGCAGTAGGGGCAGCAACACCTGGACGCATTGTCCCACGTCCTCGCCATGCACCCTGGGTCGGTCAGACGCCTTGCTATCGGCAGGTTCAGTCCCCACTGCCATGCCGAACCCAGGTTTACTACTGGTTCCTATCCCCAGCCCTAGATCGGCTAGAGGAGCTCAGCTTTATAGTTGGGCGTCCGCGCTCGCTGCCGCCGTCCGCGCTCTGTCTCGCGCACATGCTGCGCCCCGCTACATTCAGGCAGTGAATTTTCCCCCGGATTGATGACGCACACGCTATTCATCTCCCTAAACTTAAGCACCTCGACCTCATTGCCGTCCGCATCTTGAAGGAAGATTTGGAGCACCTGCTCGTCGGCTGTACAGCGCTCGAATACCTTCGTCTTCATGGGATGGATGGGTTTAGTAGCCTCCACATCACCTCGACGAATTTGCTTGCGATTTATGTGCATTGCTAGCGCCGCCCAAGGCTGTCAGTTGAGGTGTTTCACAATATGGTCATTGAGAAAGCGCCTTTCCTTGAGAGATTGTATGTACTTGATAAATTAGGTCCAGCAAGAATCAGGGTCATTCACGCGCCAAAATTGACAGTGTTTGCTCTTCGTGTGCTGAATTCAACGAACTTGTTACTGGATCATTATCCGTTCAGGTACAACAGTCTTCTTTTTCTCCTTCTTATATATTATTGGACAACACATTTTATCTAATTTTTGTTGATCTATATGGTCGCATGTCATCCAGAAAATGATTCCCACAAGCTTAACCTAGCCTCTGCGCACAGTAAAGATCTTGGCACTACAATCTGTCGGCCCCGATCTGGATGAAGTTGTTAGATTCCTTAGATTCTTTCCTTGCATGGAGAAGCTATACATCGAGGTGATGCTCCTTTCCTGTTAATTGTTAACCACAACGGAGCTCAATTTTTTGTTACTTTTACCCATGATTACAATGACAAATGTAGAATGATTTCTAAAGGAAATTTGGAGGATTTCAATACATATATTTTTTGAGATGCTAGTGTTGTACGCGTTTTATTCCTTCGCCCGACATGCTTTCATGATAAAAGTTTATCATGAAAGATTGAAGGTGGCATTTCACTCTTTTCGTGTATTTTAGAAATCCTGCAAATCAAAGAGGCCCAAAGTGTTCAAATCTGCAGCTAGGCAATAATATGTTGTTTTCGTTTGCAGATACTAGCAGGCCCGAAAGTAGAAAATGTTGGGGAATATAACAATCCCATTGAATGCCTTGATCTTCATCTCACAGAAATTACTTTTAACGAGTACCGAGGCACCACACCAGAAATTAAATTCACCAGGTTCTTTGTTGAGAAAGGAAGGTTGCTGAAGGTAAAGAGGTTTGCCCTATATTTACTGCGCAGAAGTGAATGGATTGCTAAAGAGTGCAAGCGTCTACAGCTGAATGGAAAAGGCTCTGCAAAAGCTGAATTTCCGTTTGTAACTTCATATGACAGATTATTCGGAAGTCACTGTATCGAGCCGCTATATGACTTCTCAGTGGCTGATCCTTTCGCAGAAATAATGCATGAAAAAGATTCTGAAGAAGATGAATTTTATGTGTCTGAATAGTTTGAACCTTGTAATATTTGAATTTGGGCCTTGTAATGCTGGAATTTGAACCTTGCAATATTTATGGTATTTGTTATACAACGTAATTGGATGTTTAATTTGGTTTTGCAATCATGTCCTGTTATAAGTATATATATGGTGTTCTTCTGTACCCAGAGCATAGATGTTGTGCAGACACAACATATCACATCGCACACGGACCACACTAGGGAACCCATCGGTGATGAATTCATCAATCCCAGACGGTTGTATAGCAAGAGTTTGCCCACAACACACATGGCTTATTCCATCACAAACAGGTCGGATGGATCAACTGTATGCCACATATCACACACGCAACTCTAATCTGATTCGTGCTTGATGTCTCCGCCATCGCTCGCACAGTTCGTATTATTTGCCACGTGTCACTGTGTCGGCCTCTGCTCGCGTCCCTCAGTGTGCTCTGCTCGCCGTTAGGCGCGCGGTGCACTTTGCTCACGTACCTGCACGCGCTCGGCTTGTGGACAGCTTTTCCTTGCGTGTTCAACTGGTATATGCATATATATGGTTGCTCGCCGTTGAGGCGACCGTGGAGCGCTCTGCTCGTGTCCCTACGCGCGCACTCTGCTAGCGGTTGGGGCCTGCGCACGATCATGTTGAGGGCCCCATATGCATGTGGTTGCACCGCGCGCGTCACCAGGATGCAGTTATGTTCGGCACGATGGAGTTACGCGCTGCAAATTAGAACTGCCATCCGGGTGTGCGGATATGCCAGGCCGTCTGGCTTCCCCATTAATTCCCATGGCCATTATAACCTTAGTCTCTTCAACCTTTCGATCTCGCCCCACAACACAACAAGCACACCCACGACGACGAGTCATATAGAGAGGATATCTAGCGGCGCTCCAATGGAGTTCGGCGAGCATAAAGTGGAGACCCACGCGAGGGAGACGGATCTCTCGATGGTGTACACCATCGACCCGGCCATGATGGAGGACTACATCAACACCGTGGAGCAGTTGCTTGCTCGAGACAAGTACAAGGTGGTCGGCATCGACCTCCAGTACACCGACGGTCATCCCGGCAAAGATCAGAAGGTTGCCGTTGCCCAGTTGTGCGTGCGCCATCATATACTCATCTTCCACTACTACATGGCCATAGAACCTTGCGACCATTTCGCCAGGTTTGTCAATAGCATCGACTACAAGTTCGCTACGGTGAAAACTTCCAACGATGTAAAGGCGCTCATGGTTACGGGCTTGGCCTGCAAGAACCTTGTTGAAATCCGTGACCACTACAGGTTCTGGGGCAGCATGAAGAAGGACTCCTTGGTTGAACTCGCCTCGGCCATCATCGGCCCCTACTATGAAAAGATGAAGCAGGATGCCAACAGAACAAGTCCCGTATCCTCACACGGGGCCTGGATGCGGCAACTGGATGCACCTCACCTCATGTTTGTGGCCAAGAGCATGTACACATGCTACGAGATGCACAGGAGAATCGTTGACACGAGGAAGTGCATCGTTCCCGAAATCGACGAGGCCGGATCGAGCCACAAGCAGAGCAGTAGCGGCAAGCGTCCAAACAAGTAGATGATGATCAGATGATCGTTTATCCTAGTTAATTATGCATGTAATATATAGTTTACTTTGGTGTGTGGAAATGTCATGTGTATAGTAGCCACCTATGTAATTATGCATGTAATAGTTTACTTTGGTGTGTCCAAATGTCATGTGTGTAGTAGCCACCTATGTAATTCAATGTTTATTTTGGTTATGCGACCATGTCCTTATAAAAGTGTGTATAAATATATATATATATGTTGTTGTTCTGTATGCAATCCCATTGCTCAACACACACGTCTTATTAGCAACAACCGTCTGTGTTATTATCGGTCTTCGCACACATTTCTGATTACAGACCTGTTTGCCGCGTATCACACACATCTTGTTAAATTGAACCGTTTCTGTTCTCTTGGCTCAACGCAAATAGTTCATCCGAGTGGACTGTTTGCCCTCTATCGCACACACCGTGATCTGGCTAACCGTTTCTTTTGTTTTGCCTAATCACAAACAGTTCATCCGAGAGAACTGTATGGCGTATATCGCACACACCTTCATCTGGCTGCCCGTTTTTGTTCTTCCGCCTCATCACAAACAGTTTATCCGAGTTAACTGTATGCCATATATCGCACACACCTTCATCAGGCTGCCCATTTCTATTATTCTGCCTCATCAGAAATAGTTCATTGAACTGAACCGTATGCCCCGCATGGCACACGCAACTAAAATCTAAACCGGGTTTGATGTATCCACCATCGCACATGTTTTGCATCTTTTTTTATGGTTTTTTACATCACCGTTTGCGATTAATTCATCGCACATAGTTTCATCGAAAGGTCTTTGATTGTAGTGTCACGTTAGCAGCATCCTGCAGTAGTGATACGATACCGGGGCTTCTCCCCCAAGCTTCACAAAAGCCAAGGGGAGTGCCCGTACCCATGTACTCAAGTCTCCTTTGGTGGGATGATGATGATGGTGGTGGTGTATTCTTCTTCTCCAACTTTTGTCGGAGGCTAAAATTATCCTCCATCAAATCATCGTTCTCTTGCTCAAGCTTTAATATCCTCTTGCATAATGTTGCCTTGCTTTCCTCCAGAAAACGAGAAGGGATAGATTGGGTCTTAGATTTGTTTGCTTTGTTGGGGAGACTTGACTTCTTGAACTCCACGTGCATATCCCCAGGTTGAGGTAGTGGGACTTCATCTTCATCTAAGGATGCATCCTCCGTCTCCTCCAGATCGGTGTCCTCCTCCTTATCTGTGAGCCACAAATAGGGGAAAGTATCCTTAAAGATATTTGGATCTAGAGTGCGGTGGGTAACATAGCCCTCTCCATCTGAATCTTGAGACGACATATTTTTAGATATGTCAGAAAAACAGCATGAAATAAGAACAGAGGATTTCTCCGTGATACGGTGGTCCAATTGTCCGGGAGTATATATAAAGATTTTTATCTTGGGAAACAAGCATATGGAAGGAAAACAGAGTCGGGAAGGTACCCGAGGGGGCCACCACCCACCAGGGCGTGCCAGGTGGGGCAGGCGCGCCCTGGTGTCTTGTGGGCACCTGGGTTGCCATCCCGGTTTTTTCTTATTTTTCTAATATTCCAAAACAGACTGAAAATATTTTTGCGGATTTTTCACAGTCCGTTTACTTACCGTATCATGTACCTCTTCCTTTTCAGGGTTCTGGAAGGTTTCTCTTATTTGTTCTTCCGGTGTCATGGTTTGAATAATATTGGTTTCAACATTAATGGGTGTACCTGAGATATAGTGTTTAATTCTTTGTCCATTGACCAGCTTCGGGTTAGTACCTTCGACATTATTAATCTTGATAGCTCCAGAGCGATAAACTTCTTCAATGATATATGGTCCTTCCCATTTGGAAAGAAATTTTCCTACAAAAAATCTAAAATGAGAGTTGTATGATAGAACATTTTCACCAACTTTGAATTCCTGCTTTTGGATTCTTTTGTCATGCCATCTTTTAACCTTTTCTTTTAATAGTTTGGCATTTTCATAAGCTTGGGTTCTCCATTCATCAAGTGAGCTAATATCAAATAACCTCTTTTCACCAGCAAGTTTGAAGTCATAATTGCGCAATATGCTTTATGTTCTAACTCAAGAGGCAAATGACAAGCTTTTCCATAAACCATTTTATAGGGAGACATACCCATAGGATTTTTATAAGCTGTTCTGTAGGCCCAAAGTGCATCATCTAGTTTCTTAGACCAATTCTTTCGGGTCCTATTGACAGTTTTTTGTAGTATTAATTTTATTTCTCAATTGCTAAGTTCAACTTGACCACTAGATTGAGGATGATAGGGTGGTGCAATTCTATGGTTAACATCATATTTAGTAACCATTTTACGGAAAGCACCGTGAATAAAATGTGAACCACCATAAGTCATTAAATATCTAGGGACTCCAAACCTTGGGAAAATAACTTCTTTAAGCATTTTAATGGAGGTGTGATGATCAACACTACTAGTTGGAATAGTTTCTACCCACTTAGTAACATAATCAACAGCAACCAAAATATGTGTATACCCATTACACTACAAAAAAAATACACTTCCGTGATGATACGTGTTTGTCACAGTAGGTCACGTTTTCTGTCATGCATGTACATACATGATGATTTTATGACAGAATCAAGATAGTCATACCTGTGCTATCGTAGAAGTGTTCCATGACAAGACCAAAATTATCATCATGGAAGTGTCCACTTCCATGACGATAAATGGCGCGTCATGGAAGTACTTTCATCAAGGGTAACCGACACGTGGCATCCACCGTAACGGGTCGCCATTAAGCTATCGGGTTCCGGTTTGGATCCGATAACCCGTTAACAGCCAGGACCAATGGGGATTTTCCACGTGTAAAATCATCATTGGCTGGAGGAAACACGTGTCGGCTCCTCGGTGGGCCAGATGTCGTCCATCCAATGGAGGAGACGTGCCTATGATACGTCGACACGTGCCAGGGCCCAACAGAGGCCCATATAGGTTAAAAAGGCCAGCCTAGTCAAAGGCCCATAGTATTTACTCGGGTACTAGTGGGCCAGCCCACTAACGGCCTGCTTAAACATGGCCCATTTACGGCCCAAAGCCAGATCTGGCCCGTTATTTGTTCGCCGAGTATTTGGGCCCAATTACGGCCTAGTGACATTTCGGCCTATTAGAGGCCCGATGTAGACATGGGCCCATTTCAGACCGGTGTGTCTTTCGGCCTGGGAATGGCCCATGCTGCCCATGGGCCATATATGGTCCGACGCGACATCCGGCCCACTAACGGCCCGTGATCAAGGTGGTTGATGCCTCTACTAAGCTTTTGGCCTCTTAAAGGCCCATGATATCAGTGGCCAACTAAGGTCCGAGCTATGTTTCGGCCTGGTAATGGCCCATCATATAACTGGGCCAATAATGGCCCGGCCTATATTTCAGCCTGCTAAAGGCCCGTGGACGACTATTGAAAATTGAGCCCCAACATGCATTTCGGCCTGCTAAAGGCCCATGGTATCTTCTGGGCCGTAACAGGCCAGAAGAATATTCAGCCTGTTAACGGCCCGAAGCTACATGGGCCCAACTAAGCGCTGGGTCTACTAAAGGCCCAACTAAACTTTGGGCCGAATGGAGGCCCGTGTAAGTTGTGGGCCTGGCGCAAAGTGTGAAGGCCCCAATGGCCTTTCAGGCCCAAGAAAGTTGCAGGCCGGCCAAATTGCGGCCCGCTAAAATGTAGGCCCGTTAGAGGCGAATGTTTCGTCCCGGTCGCCTACATCAGATTTTCGCCTTTTTTTCAGATAGCGAATGATGGCATATACGGTAACTAGTAGGAATTAAGAACAAACCTACTCTATACAATAAAGAAATTATGACATAGTAACTTAAAATAAACCTACACTATACAATAAAGGATTTATGGTATATTACATCCACTGGGCATCGAAGTTCGCCACCAGTGATCATAAAGCGCAACGAAGAAGCAGATTACAAAAACTGGGCGCCATTGCAGCGTAAGAAAATAATACTAAACCAAGACCACTTCCAGGACAGTTCAATAAAGGTTAGCCTTGCGGGGGAGCTGCTGCGCAAGCTGGTGAGCAAGGCTGTGAGACTGACCCAGCATGTTGGTCATAGCTTCCAGCTGTAGTTGTTTAGCAATGAGGTTCTCATTGGTGTTCTCCACGATCTTCCTTAGAGATAGAACTTCAAGTCGAAGTTGAGTTGCAGAATGCCTTTCTGCTTGAACTTGGGATTGAAGAAGTCGAACTGATTCAGACATCGAATTCTGTGAGCTTGCCTGACTGCTAGTCTCAAGTAACTTGAACACTGCATCAAGACATGACTTTGGGGTTGTCTCGCTATCTTCAAGATGTTTTGCCTACTTTGCTGTAGTATATGTTGGGTTTGTCTCACAGCCTTCAGCAGACTTGTGCATGCCATCAGGCATATCACCCTGAATCAAGTAGATAGATGATAGGTTTTGCACGTGTATAACCAAAGATGGTAACTGTGCTGTCAATTCCATCCAATTTCAAATTAGAAAATAAAGAGTCAGTTCAAAATATCAATAGCATAATTTGGCATTGTTCATAATGCAGGCAGCTTCACCACACTACTAGATTACCATGTCAACAAAACAAGCATAGATGAAGGGCAAAGACAATCATTGTATCTATTTTGGTTAATGTGCGTGGCATGTTGTTCATATCATCAGCCACATCAGTAAGATAAAACAAGAGATGACAAGGTGCAAACGTGGGCGGCTTCACCACACACTGGATTATAGATCCACAAAAACAAGCACACATATAGGGAGTATTGAGTAATGTGCATGGTATGAATAAGGAATTTGGTTTTACAACTAAAACCTGGAACTTACAGTTGTTGCAAACATGCATTTTGATAGAAACAGCAAACTAATCAGCACTTGACGATAGGGAGTATGAACAAATTAAACAGTAGTTGAGGATAAAGGCTTTAGAAGGACTAACTTACATTAACAGTTAACATCGGCTCTATAATGCCCTTCTCCATGTCAAGGGAAGGATACCTCAAGAATTTCAGCACATAAACTTCTTCATAAGCATTGCATGTACTCTGCATTTTATAGAGAGTAATTATAGATATGATAATACTGGAAGGGATAGAGGATAATGAAGATAAGATGTAGATTGATAATACATAATCAACTACCAATCCCTGTAAGTACAAGCGTTACAGGACAAAATGTACTGACAAGAGAAATGGGCTACACTTCTGCACTGGCATTGTCTGTGTATTCAACTTTTTGGTAAGATTAAATATAGATCTGATATTTTTTTAGTAAATGGTGGGCGAGGGAGATAAGATGCAGAATGCTACACAATGAACCAATCCCTCCTTCCCATAATATAAGAGTGTTTTGTACACTGGTGTACTATACAAAACGCTCTTATATTATGGGACGGAGGGAGTAGCTTGTAATGTAAGTACAGTGATAGACGACGTTCAGTCCTTACAAGAGTTCTACAGAGCTAAACCTCTTTAAAAGCATTGGGTTGATTCTAAATTTATGTAAGAGTCGATACGGATCTTATAATGTCCACCAAATGGAGGATAACGAGGCTAACATGTGCAGTGATGCTACATAATCAACCAGCTATGAAAGTAAGTATGGTAATATAGGGCAAGAGGTACTCACAAGAGCAATGCAGTGTGCAGTATAGTTGCAAGATTCTGTGGTCCCTTGAGAATGAATGTTCTTCTGCAAACAGTTTTCGTACAAGTGAGATGGTTAGGCACATGCAGAAATGTAGTTCAAATTGTGGTGTGATATCATAGACAGTACCTTACACTGCAGACGAGACCAATTTGTAACAAGATTATTCCAGTCACTGTATGATAAATGTAGCACTGGAGACTTTACAGAAATTTCATTTAGAGGCTTGCCATCGAAGTGCGCTTGCCTCAGGTAGGAACGATACTTCATCAACGAGTGCTTGAAAAGCGCAACCAACCCTTGTTCGTCTTGACTATCCAGTTTGATCCTCACCAATTTAAAAGAATGAAATCTTGTGTCTTCTGTCAGCAGAAACATATGCACTAATTACCATGAATAACATTAGTACATTACTTACACGTAAGTTGCGAAGGAAGATTGGAAATTGTTCTGTGTCTATGGTATAATCTTTCCATGAAGGAAAGATGTGCACAAAGTTCCAGACAACAATATAAGCTTCATCTTCTAAACTGGGAAGAAGTGGAATAGGGGTCCTATTTGCTACAATTGGGGCTCGCTCTCGTTCGAAAAGGGATTTGGCAACTGGATTTGGTGTACTCTTTGCTGGAATGGGGGTTTTGCATCGTAGAGCTGGTGCTATGTCAACTGGCATCATCATACTGTTTGTTGCAGTTGGGGTCTGCTGAGTTGGGGCATCAGAGATGACCAGTGTAGTAGGACTAGAGTCTGCTAGAGTTGGGGCCGTGTTTTGTGGGTCTGGTGATATGGCAACTACACCTAATGGGCTATTTGATTTATCAGGTGTCAGTACCTTTTCCAAATACTTTGTTCATGCTCCTCTCTTCCTTTTGAATGTTTGATCCACAAGAACAACATTTGAATGGATAAATATGGTATGGTGACAGATGGAATATGTACTGAAAATGGATAGGCAGGGTGTATTCACATACATGATGTGTAAACTAAGCTAATGGCAGTGCAACAAAGTAGAAGCAATGCAAAGCTTCAGTTGCAACATATGTGCGACCAATATAACCTTGGAAAGTTAGAGCAAGCACCTTCATGGGTGAATAAGATAGGGCATCTGCCTCTGACTCCTCCACTAGGGAGCACTTAGGTCTCCATCTAGCTCAGAATCATTGTTAGGATCATATTTTGAGCGTGAATCTGTAGATGAAGAGCATTTGCATTGCATTGCATCCAGACTTGATTTCAGTCCCTTAATGCCAAGTTTGACAGCCATGGCATTGTTCTGCTTTATTCTTTTCATGCGCGCAAGCTCATAATCATTATGATGCTGTTCAGTATCTGAGATTCATGAAAACATAAAAAGTAGTCAGATTATCTATGGAATGCATTGCGGATTCAACTCGGAGAGTGTCTCCCTACAAACCCCTGTGTATACAAAGTTCATCCCCCAACCGTGCTGACCAGACCACACACAGAAATACAAACCTCTTATGTCTCTATAATAGGTGGGCACACATTTCAAAACTAAAGTAGGAACATTAGAATCATATCAAATTCGTATTTGAATAAATAAACTAAGGAATTATGAGTGGCATAATGTTTAGCTTCAAGGGTGCAGTGCTGGTAGTGCGACAAAAAGCAAGTAGGCAGATTGTATTCCATGTAAAAGATCGTAGTCTATGTAAAAGGTGGATATGACACTTTCTTTCTATACAATGCAATGTTTGTTGCCCACACATGATGGAAGAGATCACACAGAGAAATACTATTCACTCATGTCTTCGGTTCCAGTATTTTGAAACAGGGTGGTCCACCCTAAAAGAATATTGACAACAAATATGAGAAGGCAAGCATAGAGGTAGTGAATCAATCATTACTTGTGAGCTTACTAGGACAAGTATGCAAAATTGTAACTGCAGTAAGAGACCGTCCAAAATCTGAATCAACAAGTTGGTCTAGCACATATTGTTTGCAACTAATCGACGTGAATAATTGGATATCATATCGAATGAGTAAGAAAGACAAGTAAAATTGTCAACAAAACTAGCCTGCAGTAGTAATCTGGGTCAATCTCACTATGACCAACAATTCAACATGACTAGTGTCTATCCCTAGGGCCAGAATTTTGAAACCCTGTGAAATTTACAGGTACTAAAGATTACTGAAATATCTGAACCATTAAGGGTAGGTAGCACTTAGTACACAACAAACCCTAATGATAGTCCTGCCTAATGAGTAATGAATCAATTAGAAAATGGGTGATGAGGAGTGGCTGCTGAGTGTTGAGGATGTATCTCAGGATAAATCGGGTTGGCTTAGTGGGTGCTGCACGCCTGAGCCATGAACGGACTGGGAAGGTAGGCACAACGGCGCGCCCGGGCAGCGGTGACGCTGTTGGGCGAGCAGCTCCTGACCTCCTGTTAGTTCGGCATCTCCTCCTAGAGTCATGCCGTCCGGGGACGGCAAGTCACCGGCGAGGCATGCGGCTGGGGGCGAGTAGAGATCGGAAATGCAGCAGAACAGAGGGGAATCGGGGTCTGGGCTGACCCAAAATCCCAGGGTGGGCCGCGGCCCACCGTGGGCACCCTGTAGATCCACACCCCAGCAGCGTACATGCATTTTCGAAACTAAATTAGGAACATTTAGCTGACCAATTAAACGACTCTGTTTTAATAATATCAGATTCGTATTTGAACAACTAAGCTTGTTTAGCTTGATGGGTGGAGCAGTGCTATTATGACACGAAGCATGTAGGCTGATCGTATCCTGATCATAAAAGGGGGGAAACCCTAAGCATGATCAATTAAACCCTATTATGACTGTGCCATGCCAGATTTGATGCTGCAAACCGCAGAAATGCTATTTAGCTACCATTGTTTGCTTCGAACTAAGAACTAAATTTTAAGAGCTAAAAAGAAAGTACAGTAACCAAGTTACGATCTATTTTCTGGTTGAGATCAAAAAGTTGAGCAGATATGAAGTAGTACCACCTCTCTTGTGGTGGCGTGTAGGCATCAGGGGTGCGATGGCTGTCGGTGGCATTGAAGCAGATCTGCGATGGTAGACGGGTGCATCGGGGGATAAGTCCTGTTGTAGTGGATGAGAAGGTCGTGGGAGCGGCCCCGACAAGGAGGACGACGGCGTCGATGAAGCGAGAGGACGCGATGCAAGGCTCCTGGTCCGTCGCCGTGGATGAGAAACGTCCATCTCTAGCAGTGGATGACGCGGTCTTGGTAGGCGCTCCGGTATGGTGGAGGACGGCGGCGATGGATGGGGTGGCGGACAGAGGAGGCTGGTGTGGGGATGGTGTTCTAGCGCGGACGTTTTATGAATGGGAAAATGGAGGGAGAGGTACGGGGAACCATGTTTTTGTGACGCACCTATCTGAAATATGGGAAAGTTATGAACTTAGCCCCCGTTTAAAATTTGGACGTCTCGTTGGTTGGGGATAGGACGGTAATCTCGCATCTCCCCCAATATTTGCCCAGAGCGATTTCCGGCGAGGAGAGGGTGTTTTGGTGCCCACGGTTGGCGCCCATGGTGTATGGATGGGGTTGACAGGTAGGGCGGTTGTGTCACGTCTGAGTGAAGTTACAAACCTGCCCCTATTAAAAATATTTTCCTACATCGATTTCGGCCGAGTCCAGTTTGTTTTGCCGCCCACCGTGTATGAATGGGGAAATGGAGGAAGAGACAGAGGTCTTTCAGATGAGCTTGAATCAAATGTGTTTTGCCACCCACGTTTGGCGCCCACCGTGTCTGAATGGGCTCAGAGGCGATCGTGTCACGTCTAATTGAAGTTACTAACCTACCCCTATTGAGAGCAGTGGAAATCGGGCCGATGGATTGTCCGTGTAAGGGGTAGACCGTAATTTCCATCTCGCAAACACTGGCTTCGGGCAGCCGACGCGGGAGTGCATATTTTGCCGCTTCTTTCAAATTTTGGGACAATAAGCATTCATGTTTACCCTGGCAACTAAATTCGAATCCATTTTGTATTCTTATATGAATCTTTATAAATCATTCTATGTTTTTTATATATCTTCAAAAACACAACAAAGATGTATTCCACTATCATATATGAATATGATTTACAAATGCCGATACTCGAATTCAGAAGGTAGAATCCAGTTTAAGGTGAATTCAAATATTTGAAACCACTTTATGTCCAACTCAAGTGTAACATGTATGACACACGCAGCATATAGTGTAATCCCAGTTAGATATGTACACAAGCGATGTCTCAAGATTCAAAATACTGAGTCAATCAACCAATAATGTACAAAACGAACAGACATATAAACACTTATAGAGTATATGGATCAATAATATCAACTAACATACATAAGCCAGGCCGCTGTACTTTTTTTTTGCTAGAAGAGCATCATTTTTTTAGCAAAGCTAGTACAACATCTTGGCCCTTTCATATGCGTGCCACTTAAGGACCATCTATACTACTATTATTGCTGAATGCACATTCAACCCGATTGGCATATTTGTAGGTCTGGCATAGCAATCAAAATGAAATGTCTCAGAGTCTTATCAATTAATACAGACTCGTGCTCAAACAAAAATTACAAACCAAAAAACAAAAAACAATTATTACATGATCTCTAGAACAAATGGTTTGATCGATTACATGAACAAACAACACAAAGGTTATTCAATGATGGAAAAAACATTTCACCTATGATTTACCAAGTGGGAATTTAATTTCCTTTTTTTCCTTCAGGACCTTAACAATGTAGTCAGTCTCAGCTTGCTTCATTTTGAAATCCACCAAATATTTAATGGTTGTCTTGAGTACTGCTTGTGATTGTGCTATTTGCTTCCTCAACATGTCAACTTCATCTCTAAGTGTAGAAGCATAATTTCTTTCTACCAATAGTTTAGCCTCTAGAGCATCAGCAGTTGGCAATTCATGATGCACGATTGGGCCGATGCCACTGCTGTGGGATGATACAACGTCCATGGGGCTAACCTGTTTTGCCATTAAAGTTCTAATTGGATTCCAAAAAGTTGAAGTTAGCAAAACATCTCAACTGGGAGTTAGAACAACAAACCAGTTAAACAAACAAGGAATTAAAGAGTTTCAATTGGATGCTGAAAAGTAGTTATTAACATCATTGTAACCGGTTGCAGTAGCAAAGCAGTTAAACAAACTAGTTTTGCAAAAGGTACCTGTTGTGGCATTGGCGTTTCTCTTGGATCCTGCAAAGTTGAGTAGCTAGTAACGTGATTAGAGCATCCGGTTGCCGCAGCAAAGTAGTTAAACAAACAAGTTTTGCAAAAGGAACCTGTTGTGGCATTGGAGTTTCTCTTGGATCCTGAAAAGTTGAGTAGTCAGTAATTTGATTAGAGCAACAAGTTACAGCAGCAAACCTGTTACACAAATATATTTTTTAAATGTACTTGCTGTGCAATTGGACTTCCAATTGGATCCTGAAAACTTGAAGTTGGTAAGATGATTACAACAACAAGTTATAGCAGCAAACCAGGTAAAGAAGGAAGTTTTTGAAAACATACCTATTGTGCCAACGGAGTTTTAGTTGGATCCTGCAAACTTGAATGTTAGCAATCATAAATAAAGTGTTGCGAGAGCCATAAGAAACTAACATCAAACTAGTAAAACTAACCAGTTTTGGCAACATATTTAATTACTCAAGAACTAGTAAAACTAACAAGTTCTTGGCAACGTATTAAAGTAACAAGTCGGTACCATTTACCAGCAACACAGACATCTATAAATATCTCTGATGTAAGCAAAATAATTCTGACACACACACACACACACGCACACACACACACACACACATATATATATATATATATATATAAGTTAAAAAGACGTTGTCCCTCATATAAACCTGACAGTTGTCTGTCTATGAACATGCAAACATTACTAGTGCTACAAGTGATAACAACAAACCATTTAAATAAACAGGGTATCAGAACGTAAATTACACATGAATTTTGCTGCACCCTAGAAGTACATATGACCAGCTATCTACGTGCTTAAGTAGCTATTTAAGTTCAGGAAAATAGGTAATTCTTAACAGTAAGTATCAAACACATAGATAGGCGCAATCTATAATAGGATTAACAGGCTATGGCATTATGTAATCAGTAGCAAACTAAATTAAGCCAAGCAACGTAATTGAACAATTTTGCAATCAGTGGCTAACTAAAATTCCGAGAAGCAGGTAACTAAACTTACGCTAGCTCTTTGTACAGGCACACTGCAACTTCTTTTTCGCTTAGATGGTTCTACGAAGGGGTCCATCACATCAATTGCTTGGATACGCAGTCGCAATACTTCTTTCTTCCCACACTGCATTGGTAAGTTGAATGGTTAATCTGATAAGATGGTGCATCCTTGATATGTTATATGAGGACGGATTGTCAGACTAGTTGTAGCAACACACATCACACTGGCTTTTACTATATATTTCATGCGATTACATTTGGCATATCGAGATCTAAGCAATCTACAATAGGATGAAAAGACTGGCATCCTTCACATTATTGGCGAACTCAGTTCATAGAAACAAGCAATTCAACCATTCTGTGGGTAAATCAAAAGAGCCACTAGAATATTTTTCACTACCCCAATCATACATGCAAAAAGGGGCAACGCCACCGTAGGGGCTAGTATGGGCGGCCGCCTCGGGTGGCTGGAAAGTGTGCACCTAGTTTGAGTCGTCCAGGTTGGCCCAGGCTAGTTTTGTTCGTCCCAGTGCACGAGCAGGCAATGTAATAAATGAAGAAAACCATTTCAATTTGGATGGGCCAATAACGTAAGTGCAAGGCAGGCCCTATAGCAGGCTCGCGGCCCAAACGAGCGCCTCCCATATCGATCGACAGCAGGAAAAATCCCCAATTCGTTCGCTCTAGCCTCCAGTCTGGTTCGCTCCTAACCTAGCCACCGCTGGACAGACCGACACAGCACTTCCTCGCGCCCTCGTTGGATGCTGGTCGCCCGGCTTCAAGCGAATGGAAGGACAAGAAGATGAAGATCCAACCCTGGGTGTAGCCTGCGTGGGAAGCAGCGCCAGTAGCATGGGCATGGCATCGAGCTTGCGCAAACGGACAATCGCAACTTGCAAGATCAGCATGCACAACGAGCAGGTACATCACATCCCTGATTATATCTAATTCAACTGTTCAATTTCTGGCCAATAGTTAAACCTGACGGTGTTGTAAAACTGCTTGTATGTAGGGAATTTATAAGAAACTGAAACCAATTTCTGCTTATTTTATAACTCCCCCAATCAATACTGAACTGACTGAACCTGATGTGTCTAATCAAGATTCCGGTGCAAACATACAAGCTCATGTTGTTCTTGTGCCTGAAGTGTCTAATGAACAGACTGCCAATGAAGGATTTGATGCAAACATTTTACATGCTCCTGGTGATGAACATATAGTGTCTAATGAGGGATCTAATGCAAGCATTTTGCAAGCTCCCATTGAAGGATTTAGTGTCTAATGAAGATCTGCTATGTTGAGAGAGAGAGAGAGAGATTTGCAGGAATTGATGACAAGCAAATTATAGTACATTTTCATGGCTTGAGGAAATGTCGAGGCCATCTACCATAAAGTCCTCGTATCATGACAACGTTGTCGTCTACTTTGGACTTTGCCGTCTGCTGGCGGATGGCAAAGAACTCTTTGCCGTCTGCTGGCGGACGGCAAAGAGCTCGCAGATGGCAAAGACCCTGTTTGCCATCAGCTGGTTCTTTGCCGTCTGCTTTGAGAAGACAGACGGCAAAGAGCCTCTTTGCCATCAGCTGGCAGACGGCAAAGAGCTGGCAGATGGCAAAGACCCAGATTCCAGTAGTGAACCTAGCATAAATACTTTTCTAATCTGTTGTTTGAAACCACTGGCATACTTGTGCAGGATAGATATATTGATATGCAGTTTGCGCACTGGTTATAGGCGCAATTACACTTGGATATTTTCAGCCAGAGAACGAATAATTCAAGCAGATACAGTCCATGTTAGTAGTCCTTGTACACCATGTTGCATTTTGTGTTTTTTGGTGCTTACATCATTTAGTGTTTTATAATCTGGAACTACTTTGGATCATTAGCTGGTTTTCAAAGTGGATGTAGCTTTACATTTCTCAAGTTATGTTGATTTCCGGAGTGCAAGTGCCTTCGTATTTTTTAAGTTAAATTTTCGCCCCTGGTAACTTGAATTCGTGGATCCGCCACTGCACACAAATCATACACGCAGGCCAGTATGAATTAAATGAAATGCAGGGACTTATGCTAGCTCGTTGTACAGGCACACTGCAGCTCTGCTTGCGCTTGGGATGTTCCATGTACAAGTCCATGTTACCACTTTCTTGGATGTGCAGGCCTTGTGCTCCTTGCATCCCTCTCTGCATTTTTGACACAGCGAATGGTTGATCAAATGAGAGGAATCGACCTTGCTGTTGTACCGGAGGACATGTACTTACAAGGTTATATAGGCGTGCAGGATGTGTACTAGATCCCGTAGCATCGTCATGCTTCTCTAAAAAATGGTTTTGCTTGTTTCAGATGATATCTCCAAAAGAAATAAAAGTTAAAGTCAGAGTTGCATAGGCGTGTAAGCCAAGAGAGTAGTAAAAGGATATCCAAACATTGTCGGAACAGTGCACAAGGGAGTGATATGTGGATACCTAGTTCGGGCCAGCGTTTGGGCATGCTCGCCTAGCTAGAGTGTGGGTCACTTCATAGCCGTTGAGGGTGATGCGCTGGCGTTGGCTGGCCGCGTACGGATGCAGATCTCGAGCGGCAGCAGAGCGCTACGATGCGGTGGGCGAGGCCATTGGTGAAGCACCAACAACGTCGGGGTGGGGGTGGAGGTGCGACGATGTTCTCGGTGAAGTGGCCCTGGTGAGGTGGGAGATGGCGTCTGTGAAGCGCACCTGATGCGGTGGAAGTCGGTGTCTGAGGCATGTCGGTTGCGGTGGCCGATGTTGTGGGTGGACCACCCGGTGCGGTGGACGAGGGGGTAGATGAGGTAGCTCTGGTGCAGTGGTGAAGCCCGACCGTCGTCTTCCTCGTCGTCGTCCGGCACAGAGGTGGGGAAATAAACGAGACGAAGGGCGATTCGAATTTTTCTTGGGTTGGCGGTGAATTAGGGATTTGAGAGCTCTGGGCGCGGAAGGGGACGGGGGAGAAGGGAGATTTTGCAGGGCTGGAATTGGGGCCGCCAGATATTTCAATCCGAAACGTGGAAGCGCGAACTTTTTTTGTCGTCGTTCTTTTTTTTGGGGGGGGGGAGGAGGTGCTAGTGTCCGTACGACACACGCGACCACCATGACACGACCTTGGTCTGCTTGGTGCGCCTACATTTGATAATGCAAACGAATCTTCTTTCATTGGCAAACGAATCTTGTACTATGTATTACCATTCCCGTGTTTTCCTTGCAAATAATTAGTCCTTCGAAACGAGATACTATGAATTAATTAATGAGGAGTTCTTTGAATTAGTGTGTGTTTGTCACATAGCGATCTCCAATTCTAACGTGGATTTCACATTTCAGGGTATCCACGCTACTTTTTTAATACAAAATCATATATTTATAAGATGAACACCATGGTACTGAGAAAACTTTGTATGGATTCAAGCATATGACCACACACATACAAAATACCACAACAATCGAGTCAAAATCAACCTTTCCAAACCTAGTACAGCACGAATTTGAAATAAATACGGAAGCCATATGCATGTTCCTCAATTCAAATCTTACAATGTACACTAAATTAAAACGTCAATATTAAGTCTAGTGCTATCTACATTCAAATGTTGTCTCGGCACACACGCTACATACTTCCTCTATTGATCAATCTTCCTCTCCTAACCACCTTACAAAGCTATTGGTTTTCGCATGTTCATTCTTTCTCTCCATGTTTCGATCTCTAACTCTCACACACCTGCCATTGCACTCCATGCCGAGCTCTCTCTCTCCCCCCTCCCAACCTCTCTCGGTAGATACGTGCATTGCCTATCAAGACCCCCTCCCTCCCTCTTGTGCGCACGCACGCACATTGTCTATCTAGGTCACTCTCGAGAGACCATCTCACTCTTTCTTTAGCACAGCGGCCACACTCGCTTAATCTCTCTCTCTCTCTATGTAAGTCTTAATTAACCTCGCTTTCTCTCACACACAAATGATATATCTCCCTGTTCGGGCCTCGATCGACACCCTCTATAGTCTCTCAGGCAAATTGTCTATCTAGATCAGTTTGTCCAAGCCGTTCCACTCATTCGACCTCATGGTGGCCCACGCTCGCTCAATCTCTCTCTCTCTATGCATGTCTCGATTGACCTCGCTCTTTCTCACACACAAACGATATATCTCCATGTTTGGGCCTAATTCGACATATTCATAGTGTATACTCTCACACGCACATTGTCTATCTAGGTCACTCTCTCCAACCTGTCTCACTCTTTCGATCGCATGACGACCCACACTCGCTCAATCTCTCTCTCTTTATCTATGTATCGATTGACCTTGCTTCCTCCCACGCACAAACGATATGTGTACCTGTCTGTGACTGGATCATCTCTCAAGCTCTCTCTTACAGCCCTCACCCTTCCCAAAAGCTCAATCGGACAATATCTATCCACAGCATATATATCTTTTCAACGAATGTCGGGGCACACTCACTTTGTATCTCTATCTATGTCTCGATTGACCTCGCTTTCTCACGCCGTCTCTTCCACACATTGAAGCTACCTCTCCATCCCTCGTAGAGCTGGAGCTATTTACACTGTGAGGGGGACTCCAACCTTCGATTAATTTGTGAAGGCATTTATTCCGGTGGGTTTAGATTATATTTTTGTAGCTTTCACCCCAAAACTACTCCAAACACCGTTGCAACCCCCGCCCTTCCCCCAATTGTTCTCCCTCTAGATCGGTCGCCGCTCTCTCGCACGCCCTTTCTAACCTTCCACATCGCACCATGGTATTTTTGCAAAAAAACTCTTGCGTTCTCTTTAATTATTACAAATAAGCTACAAACTACACACCCGGAGTCCACCTATAATGGAACAAATTTTGACCCAGAAATTAAAGTGCTACAAACTACACACCGGGGGCCCAACTGTCATGGAGCAAATTTGGAACCATATCTACACCCCTATATAGTGTGCGAATAACTTTGAAAGATGGTCGTTGGATGAAGCCAATCCGACGGTGTAGAGATGGCAAATCCGGGAACCACTGGCCGTTGGATATCTTCTACATTCCACCACATTCTGCCACATGTACAATCTAGAAGTCTGCATGGTTGAACTTAAGCATAATGCACAAACCTCAAAACACAAGCACTTCTCCTTTGTTCTAGAATGTTCTGTATCATAATTGCCCAATTTTATTGTTTTTAAATGAATTGCCATTATTTGTTTTTACTTTATGCTCTACAATGCACAATTCCATGAATCTTAAAATAGATTAACTTTTTTATAAAACTTATTGATTTTGAATGAGATGAACTATAAGAATTAAACGAACATCTACATCATGCATATATGAATCAAAGCTTACATGCTATGCAGTGGTATTTATTCATAATTTGGTTGCCAAATCTCATGCGTGCAATGCATGTGTACCTTACTAGTATAAATTAAAAATGAAAAAGGATGAGGATCAAACATGCGACCAGGGCCTTCAAGCTGCACATCAATAGGCAACATAGTAGCAATGTTTGTTGTACTCCCCTTTGTTGATATAATGTTTTTATATTTCCACAGCCTATTTAATGGACAACATGTTTTTGTATTAGCTTTAGTACATTAGTGGGACCGACTCGTGAGCACATACTATTCCACTTCACTTACTGGTGGGTTCCATGTCTACTCTCTTTCTCTCTCTCCTCCCCTTCTACGTTTACACGCACGAGCAACACAAAGAACGCGCGGGCGGCGTGGCCGTTGACCGAATCTGGACGCGTTCACAAGTTACGGCACTAGTTTCACATAATCCCTACTCTTATAAAAAACAGACTTGGTGATGATGGTGTGCCTGCCATCCCGCAATATAGGCCATCCGATTTATATCTGACGGATAGGAAGGAAACTATGGCAATTTTGCAAAAAGATACCCACACCCCTCTCCACATTTGCAAATAAGGCCTTACCTCGTTCATCATTTTCTCCCACAAGATAAACTACTCATACAAATGCATCTTGATGTTCCGTGCAACGCATGGGCATCTTGCTAGTACTAGTACTAGTATTGGAGTATGTAACAAGTTTAGGAACAAAAGTGACCGTGACAGACAAGTTAGGCTAGTAGTATCTACTAACAATTAAATGCATGGATAAATAGATGTATCACCTATAGTGCTCAAACAAGGGGACTGCTTGCGCCCTACAAGTATTTGGAACTGGCTTCCCTAAAAAAATATTTGGAATTGACGTGGTATTTAATATGAAATGTTTGTGATGAGAAGGAATACATGTCGCTTGATGACATTTTATATTTAATTTGATACGGCTCTAGAAGAACATTCAATCGATCAAACCATAGATTTCATTCAGTCTAACTGTGACTTTACATTCATACCACGATCGAACTAAAATAAACGCAAATGATAAATCCCAAACGTTCGGATTTAAGCATGGCAATCCGAACATTTTTCATGGCATATTTAGATCACGCGGTGGCGGCGGAGGCATCTTGCGGCGGGAAGCGGCTCCTCTTCCGTGCTCTGTGTGTCGTCGAGCCACTGACTGGCGGCGACGGCGGCGTCTTGCGCCATTGTTGGCATACTCCTGGACGTTGGCCTAGCTTCAAGGAAGGCCAGAATGTTCTGGACATCGGTCTCCAGGAGCTAGTCAACTGGCAGGAGGAGGTGACTGGCGTTGGTCAAGGAAGTGGTCGACGGCGGCGATCCATGCCGCTGAGGGGGGCACTGGCACCGGCATGGGGATAGGCTCTGGCAATGGCGCAGCAGAGACATTCATGTGCATGGGCACCGGCACGGGCGCGCGCATCAGTGCACGCGCAGGCGCATGCGCTGGCAGGTGCACGGGCACATGAAAGTCAGCGGGGACCTCGTGGAACCCCGTGGCTTCAAGCTTGGCGACAATGTGTGGCTCCCAGACCATCAATGCCACTGGGATGGGCGCTGGCACAGTCGGGGCGACGGGAGCTGGAACGGGAGCGGGAACAGGCGCGGCGTCTTCCCGCAAGGCCAGTTCAAGCTCGTCCCAAAGCGCCTTATGTTCTTGAGACTCCGACTGGGTGTCTTCCTCAGGAAACTGGAAGACTAAGGGCAGACCATCATGATGCGGCATGGCGTACGGTGAGGTCAGGCTAGTTGGAGGTAGACGATAGGAGAATCCGAGAGGAAGAGAGAAGATTGTAGCGAGACCGAGGAGTGCGGGGGTGATTTAAACTGCGGTGCCGGCGCCATTAAAAGTGGGCGCAGTTGGGAGGAAGGTGGGCGGCGGAGCCTAGTCAAAGGTCTCACCTACCAGTGAGCCTGCGCAGCGGCCTGCTCGCATGCCTCCCGTTCAGTCGGCGCAGCGGTCTGCTCGCATGCCTCCCGTCGACTCACACGCTTGCTCGGACGGCACCTGCCGATGAGAAGTGGGACTCGTGGTGGTACGTAGGTCGAACGCCCATGGTTTGAATAGTGAAACCGTTCGCGTTAACGTGACATGTCTTTGTTCCAAAATACCTTGGCTCTTCATTTGTGCAAATTTTCATAAGCAGCTTGTCTCTTGAACAAAAAAAATACGACAGCCTATTTGTGCCATATCACTTGACCATGCTTAGTTTCATGAATTTCAGGTCAGTTTTGGATTTTTCTGGAATTTAAAATCCATGATTCAAAACAATATCATAACCTGCATCATGAAATAAATTTTCAAGCCATACATCTTTACTGTTGTAGATGTTAATATTTCTTAAGAAAGGATTTGGTCAAACATTTTGCTTAGTTAGACTTTAGACAAGTTATATTTGCAGAGTAAAAAGATAACCCCTCCGTACCAGTGCATTGCCTGATATAGTAACTCTAGTAGGCACGAACAACGCACGAACAAAATTAACAAACGGAGCTCCATTCTGTGATCATCCTGGTGTAGTACTATTAACACTAGGCAATGGAGTTGACGGGTGACCTTGGGTAGCGACGACCAAGGGAATTGAACCGTGCTCGGCACGGTAGGTAACGTGGGCTAGTTACTAAAGCATCCCTCCATTGTTCATCAGTTGTCATTATGGATTGGGGACATGAGGGGAATTTCCTAGGGCTGGAATTCTGGCCGCCAGATATTTCGACTAGAAATGCAGAGGCTCGAGTGGAGGCGCGAAGTTTAATATCGTGGTTATTTTGGTTGGGGTTGGCTAATGTGCGTACCACGCACGCCACCACCAGGACACGAGCTCGGGTCTGGCTGGTACGCCGTCGGGTGCTACCATTCAAGAATGCGAAAGGAATTTTTTTAATTGCCGAACGAATCTATATGTATTACAATGCCCGTATTTTCCTTGCAAATAACTGTTCATTCCAAAAGGCACGGTAATTGATTTATGATGAGTTTTTGAATTAGAGTGAGTTTGTGATATAGTGATCTCAACGTGGATGTATGACCATGCATGTATGACACAAATTCAAAAGTAAAATGTAAGCCATGCATGGTCCTCAATTCAATATTTAAAATGCACTCAATTCAATATTTAAAATGCATAATAAATTGAAACATGAATATTAAGTCTAGTACTATGTACATGCAAATGTTGTGTTTAGGTCTCTCCATCGACATCCCCCCCCCCCCCAACCACCACACATACTTCATGTATCGATCGATCTTCATTTCTTTGTTAATAGAGCTATTGGTATCCGACACACGCGCGCTCATTATTTCTCTTCATGTTTCGATCTTCATTTATGTCACACCTGCCGACACACTCTCAACAAATGTATTTTTCACACACAACCTAGTCGTGCCCTCCATGACAAACCCTCCCTCTCTCTCTCAAGACACGTACGTTGCCTTTGTAAAACACCTTCACCATGAGCGCACACACAAAGTCTATCTAGGCCACTCTCGGTACCTATCTCCCTCCAGCCCTCACTGCAGCTTCGCCGCACGATATCTCGGTGTATCATCTTTAACATTCGAGTGTACGCTAGGCCACACTCACTCGATCTCTCCCTCTATAAATGACTCGATTGACCTCGCTTTCTCGCGTCGTCTCTATCACACCTAGACGCTCCCACTACACCTCTTGCATAGGTGGAGCTATGTAGATTGTCGGGGGGTAACCCCTCGACCTTAGATAAAATTGTGAAGCTCTGTTTAGGATTGTTTGGATTATATTTTTTGAACATTATATTTGTCCCCACCCTCCCAAACACCGATGGGTTGTGCACCCCCCGAAGAATATCATGTGCACCCACACCTTAGATGCTATATGGTGATACGAGTTCCTTGGAGCGTGTAGATCTGAGATATAGCGGCTCACAGATGTCTTAATATTTTTACAAGAAACCTTAATGAGTTTGGGAATTGCACACAATTAGTACCAAAACTACTCAGATGCCCTTGGATCCCATATCCAATGGCCTCAAAGCTCGTATCATCGTAGCATCTAAGATGAGGGAAGACCTCATATTCTCTTGTGTTTAAGAATATCACGTGCTACCACACCTTAGATGTTGTGGTGATACAAGCTCCTCAGAGCCGTTGGATCTGAGATCCAATGACTCCTTGGTGGTTCAAATGTTTTTGTAGAAAAGCCCCCAAAAAGTTTGGGCATAGCCCACAAGCACAAAGACTACTCAGATGCCATTGGATCTCAGATCGAACGACCTCGAAGCTTGTATCACCGTAGCATCCAAGCTGCGAGAGCACCTGATGTTTTCTCGCACGGGGGAATATGTGGTGCTCCCACACCGTAGATTCTATGGTGATACGAGTTCCTGGCAGATCTAACGGTTTGCAGTAGGAGAATTGAATGTTTTTGCAATATAGGCCTCAAAGAGTTTGGGAATTGCGCAGAAAGTACAAATAGTATGCACATGGCATTGGATCTCAGATCCAATGACCTAGATGCTCGTATCACCGTAGCGGCTAATTAAGCTATGGGGAGCACCTAATATGAGCTACTGGGAGCCGTTGGATCCAAGATCCAGCGGCTCACACGAGGCCTGAATGGTTTTTTTTTTTCAAAAAAACCCTTGGAGAGTTTGGAAATTGCGCATAATTACAAAGACTACTCCCAAGCCATTGGATCTCAGATCCAACAACGTAAAATCTCGTATCACCATAGCATCTAAGCTGCGGGGAGCATGTGATATTCTATGCCGCTGTCATTTTTGTTCCTAAACTTGCAAAATACGTGTAACTGGTGCCTTAACTTGTCTAACCGCGCAAAGTGTTTGTGCAAAAAAACAATCCTATGCTGAAATATCGGAACAACACACGGGAGGCCCACTTGTCCTTGATCAAATTTGGACCTAAAACTAGCAAATCTGAAGGACGAGATTCAAACTGACAACCTAGAGTACAAAGCGTATGTCGATAGCCTGAAACCGCAATGGTTGTTGGCTTTGTCGCATAACTTGATTTTATACAGTATTACGTTGAGTAGAGTAGAGAGAGTGGCTCGTCAATAGGTGCATTAACATTGACTGACTTACTGGTGGGTCCCATGTCTGCCATCTCTCTCTCCTATCCATCTAGTAGTACAACCTTTAGACGCATGGGCACACACGAAGACTGGCGCGAGCTTGCCAAGGTGTTATTATAATTAAAAAAATGCTAGGAAAATAGATGAATCACCTAGAACAAGAGACGTTGTGGCTGGTCGAGATGGAGCTAACCACACCTATCCTCCGTGCCACGTTAGCATGATGAAGCTCTCTGGCTAGTGGGGTGTTTTCGACCGACTGGCTGGGTCCCGAGGTCGAACCATAGGTAGTTTGATACAGTTTATTTTTACACGCACATTTTTCCTCCATGCCGAGATGTGGCACACCCTACCGCGCTGTTTCTGGGTCCTCCCGGGTGGTGCACGCATATTTTCTTCCTTGCTGAGACGTGGGACGCCCTACCTCGCGTTTTATGGGTCCTCCTCGGTCGTAGTGCCGAAGCAAGTAAATGAGTCATCAAATCACAAAAGCCCACCTTTCCCGCCGAGTACATCAGTGAAGCACGGTGCCTAGCTAGTTGGGCTAGTGCGACCGAGTAGCTAGGCCATCGCCACATTTGTTTTTTCACCCCTTTTCTTCTCTCCTTGCCGATAGGTAATTTTAAATATCCACTGCTGCGTTGCACTGGTCTTTGGGTGCGGCAGGCGCGGTAGGATTTTTATTTTTTTGATTGATGGGAGCAGGCACGGTAGCAATTAGTCATGATGACTCCTCCTGTAAAACCCACTACTCCGTGAAGTGAAAAGTCGTCGACTGGTGTTTTCCCATGGTGAAAACCAAAAGATTCACCCCGCTCCTCGGCTGGTTCCCTCCGCCTCCCCATAGATTGCATTGCCCTTCAGCCGTTTTGCCCCCTTTGCTTCCTCTCCCCATTTCTTCTACCTGGTTCCATGGTGGTGCACCAGATGACGGACTCTGAGGTGAGGCCCCTGACATAGGAGCTCCATGCCAAGGATGCGGAGCTCAGGGCCAAGGACGTGGAGCTCTATGAGCTCAAGGAGGATAGGAGTGCCATGCTCCTCCTTTATGTGCGGGAGTTCACGGAGCTTCAAAAGCGGCAGGCGTCCACCACAAA
Source organism: Thinopyrum elongatum (assembly GCA_011799875.1). Classification (NCBI taxonomy): domain Eukaryota; kingdom Viridiplantae; phylum Streptophyta; class Magnoliopsida; order Poales; family Poaceae; genus Thinopyrum; species Thinopyrum elongatum. Next base: position 464,119,039 of record CM022303.1, read on the forward strand.
GATGCTTGAGGCATCGGCCGCGTTGCTGCAGAAAGCGGGAGATACGATAGGCGGTCAGGCGAGCCGGTTGGAGCGCGAGCGGACCGATTGTGACGAGGTCCAGGATCGCCTCAACCACTTGGTGGACCATGTTGCCATGCACGTGTTGCGGCTGCGCGATGCCTACCGTCGTGCCAGCGCGACCATGCCGGCCGTCGGGCTAAACCCTTTCAACCACCCCGTCGACTTCAATGAGCTGCGGCTTCCTGACCTTGTCTCCTTCTTCACCTATATCTCCGAGGAGCTGAGCCATCTCCGTGCGATGGTGGGGGCATAGCTGGACAAGGAGGGGTTGCGGGCAGCCGTCACCGTTGCCGGGCAAATCCTCTCAGGGCTTCGTCACAGGAATCCATTCGTGCCATTGGACGCCATCTTTGACGAGCTGGCTCCCGTCGACCGGGAGCGGGCTCTGCGGGTAGTGGCACCCTGCATCACCAATGTCATGCGCCTCGAGAAGCAGAGGGACTTCGGTGGTGTTTAGGCGTCCTCTACATGGGCATGTCCATGTCTCGGTGCAACATAACCGTTGGATCAAACTCAGACGGTGCAGATCAGTCACTGTAACACAAAGCGTGTGGGTGTGTTTGGTTGCATTCTCATCTCAATATAGTTGTTCCCTCTTCATGCATGCTCATCTCAGCACCCCTCTTCATGCATGCTCCTAGTGTATTTGTGTTAACCTACTACTGTGGACTCATGCACCCTTCATTCACTCTGCCAAACACCCAAAAGTGGGTCGAGAAGGGAACTTTTGCTCCCATGCACCCTTCATACACCCTGCCTAACACTGATTCGTGCTTCATATGGTTCATGTTCCGTGGAGTACTGTAGCACCGTACTCTCTGTGCACTGTAGACCTAGTTCTGTTAACATTGATCTCACCATTCATTCTCGACCGGACAGTCCAAAAAGGGGTATGTTACATTACTGTTCATATAGTTGACATGCGCACAACATCATTTGTTATTGTCATATCTTACTACACTAGCAACAAGATTATATAGTATTGACGTATGAACCACTACACATGCCTAGTAGTAGGAGTACTGTGTAAGTTCAAGTGGCTGCCATGTTTCGCACTCCTATGTCGTAAGAGTGGAAACGCTTGCTATAATCATTTTTTTCTTCAGAAACAGTGGACACGCTCTACCGTGCGGATCCTCCTTGACGGTCGTCGGGAACCTTGCTACTCACTTTCGCCGATGTGTGGGACAGCCAGCATCGAGGTCCACTTGCCATGCACTAAATTACTCCATACTAGAGTGCACAACTGCAGGGTAGACTACACCGGTCGAAGCGTCGCAGTAATGCCCAATGAGCCATCAAATCACAAAACCCCCACCTTTCCAGCAGTAAGTTGGACGGACGAAGCAACCATCATTTCACTCTTCTCCCTCATCTTCCTCTCTTGAAGAAAACCCCAACTCGCTTCTCCCTCATCTTGATCCTCATTTCTTCAAGAAAACCCCGACGCGCTTCTGCCATTGTTCTTCTCTCCCAAAGAAGGAAAGGTGAGCGCATCAATGGTGTTGCTTCTGGCCAAGGCCCAGTCTTGCAACCCCGAGACTGATCCTATCACTCCCTCTCTGTTCTTCTTTTGGGTTTGTGATTATGGTTTCTTTTCTTTTATTTCTATTTGACACTTTCTTGATGGACCTTGGAGCACCGACCGAAGTGATGTCTATGGCTCTGGCCAAAACCGTCGAGGCTAGGGTACGAAGAAGCGCAAGCACCCCACCGAGACTACCGCAGACAAGCTCAAGGCCATCGCCCTGTCCAAGCCCCCCTCTCCGGGATCCCTCGTTAAGCAAGTCCAGGTAATATCTCTTCTTGACGATCTTTTTGGCGATCTTGATCGTGTTTTTTCATCTAACACGCAGTACTAGTACTAGTAGTACAACTTTCTGGGTGATCTTGGATGTGATTTTTGTGTGGCAAATGATGGTTCTAAATTGCTCTTTTGACCAAAACATGTGAGAGGTTGACATACATATGATTATTGCACATAACACTGATTTCTTATAGATTGCTTTCAACTACTTTATGAACATCAATGCTAGCTGTAGGAAATGCAAGATTTTAACTCTCATGCCTTTGAAGAGAGTATAGTAGCCTCAGTAACTTGTGTTATGGATATTGCAAGTAACCCCTCTGCTCTCATGCCTTTGAAGACATGTTCTAGTGTCTTTGACCACTCATTTATGTGCGTATATGTAGTCTTATATGGAGTAAAATATCGAAAATCATCTTATATTTCTGAACGGAGGTAGTAATAAAATATTTGGTTTCTGTTTTAATTAGAATCAGGTCCGCGGTGGAGATGAAGTTCTCAAAGTCATGCCGTGTGAACTGGAAGACCCGAGGATGAGTTCTACTACTATACTATCCAGTTGCTGTGTCCTTGCCGCCACGTGTCATGAACAAGTGTTTTCCGGTAGCATTGTTGTCAGGCATGTTCTCGAGGGTGTACTTCACCACAACAATTTCCTAGATGTGCCTTCGATTACGAAGGGTGTGGTTCTTGTAAAGCTTCCCAACAAATCTGATGCGGACTGTCTTCATCGTCATGTTTATGAGTGGAAAGACCACTCTGTTAGGTTCTCCAAGGTTGACGAGATAGCGATGGTGCCGATAGACATCTCTCACGAAGTCCATGGCCTAGTCAGTTATGTGGGGTACATCCCGTAGGTCAGTGGCAAGAAATAGTCTGCAGAGTTTAATTAGTGCAACTTCTCTTGTCTGTAGTAAGTACTATTGTTCAGTACTTGATTTGTGTGTGTGAACCCTGTATTGTTTAGTACTGCAGCTTTTATTGTGTGGTGAGTCCTGAGAAAAATCTATGTTAATGTCTGTCCACTCAATTCAGTCTGTATATTTTGAAGTATCTAGATCATCTTTTTTGTGAGGACGGTTTATCAATTATGTTTACACTCCAATATCTGTATGCATTGCAGGGTTTATCGCACCCACCAGGATTTCCAGTCCCATGGATGTTCGGTCCATCCGATTTGTCACGACATTTGGACTGTCCTGCTTGTGGGAGTAAGTGGGGGCCCTGCATGCCACCCGTAAGTGGACGATCAACCTTCAATTTAGAACTTGAACATAGTGATTTCCTGGTAAGGATTCACTCATGTCACATCAAGTAAATCTTATTGATTTACTGTCTAAATCTTATTGATTTACTGTCATGTTTTCTTACTTTTGCTGCAATTTTACGATGCAGGTTTTGCCATGTGACATTCGTTACAGAATAAACTATTTAGTTTTCTCTATGATGGTTATTCTTGCAGGTTTCACTGCTTATGTCATGTCAGTAACGAAGGCACTGTCCATCACTTATATTACTGGACACAATTGGATCAGTCTGTTGTCTGAGTACAATCTAAAGCCCAATGATGAACTGCAGTTTGGTTTAACAAACACGACACAATTAGTCCTTCTCGGGTTTAAAAGAAGTGAAGAAAAAGACTGGATCAAGGCCACGGAGCCTAGTGAAGTTAGAAAGCTGAAGTATGAAATCATAGCAGACCAGAGATGATCGCTGTTGTCTCGCATATCGGTACCACCTTCAGCATCGGATCGAGCACCGGCACCTTCTCCGACGGCACTGGCTCTAGCACTGACAGCGGCAGCAGCTCAGTCTGATCCACCAGAGGATTGGGCGTCGACCGCGTCAGCGGATCAGGCTGATCTACCGGAGGATCGGGCACCGACACGGGCACCTGCTTCGACACCGGCACCAGTTCCACAAGGAGCACCATCTCCGGCAGCAACAGTGGCACTACCAGTCGCACTGGCACAGGCACCAGCAACGGCTCTGGCACCTGCACCAACACTTGAAGTTGCACTTGCATCTGCTCCGGCCCGTGCAGCGGCAACGGAACCAGCACTTGCACCAGCAACAGACTGGGCTGCAGTTCGCACTGCATATACCAAAGTCCTTATAAAAACCGACATCTCCACCTTCTTGGTAAGCATTGGCAGCCCAAGTGCTTCGTTCTTTTTTCTTTCCATGTTGTTTCACATGATTCACTGTGTTGATCTAACTATTTGTTTATGTCTTCTTGTTTGCAAACAGAGAATTCCTAGAGCAACGAGGGAGTCGTTCAATAATCCAGGCGACCGTGGCCAAGTTTCTCTTACCATGCGCAGCCTTGGTGTGAATGAACCTGCTCAATATACTGTTAAAGAATGGTCGCATGATGATTGATGCTAAAGGATGGTCAAGGTTCAAAACTCTATCAAATCTTGCGGTAGGGGATGATGTCAAAATCGAACTTTCTCGGCATGGAGAGCTGGTCCAAATCAACTTTGAAATTCTTCAGTAGCAGCACGCAATTGCCGAACTGATCTATCCTCAAAGAGCTTTTGATGTAATAATATGGCATGGTGAAACAAGTGTCCTGTGTGTATAAGTAGTATGACAGTATTATTTATCATGTAGGATATCGTGAAAGAATTGTAACACTGATTGCTAGTTAGGAACTATCATTCGATTTCATTCTAACAGCTACCGTGCTTTATTTAATTCTCTGTATTCACCTTGCGACAGCATCTAAAACCAGCAACGTACCGATCGCTTGCAATATGAAATGCGCTGAGTTAGAACACATGGGCCCCCAAACATGCAGGCCCACCGGCCTGTGGCCCAAAGTCCAGAACCATCAGCCTATCTGAGTATTATATTCTCATCTGAACCCCCATATTATGTTATATATATTCCCCTTGATTTTTTTATGTATAAAGTTATGTGATTCTAGTTACTCCTGCCTTTCTACTTCCTTTTGCTGATATGTGGGGCATCCAGTTACTCTTGCGGTAGGGGATATAAAAGATTTTTATATTTCTTTACAGAGGGAGTATCTCTCTATCGAAAATATATTTATGTGTAACTAGTTACTCCTGCCTTTCTACTTCCTTCTGCTGATACGTGGGGCATCTGGCAACGGGGTCCACGTGCCATGCACCAAATTAGAGTGCCAAACTGCACGGTAGACTCACTCGGTCGTAGCGCCGCACTAATTCCCAATGAGCCGTCAAATCACAAAAAGCCCCACCTTTCCAGCAGTAGCAGTAAGCTGGACGGACGAAGCAGCAATATTTCACTGGGCCTGAATCCCCTTCTCCCTCGTCTGCTTGTTCAGAGAAAACCTCCTCTCGGCGATTGTGTAGGGTTTTCTCATGGAGAACCAGGTACGAATTCTTCATCCATCCCCGATAAATCCTAGTCCCTTGGTCGCGGGTAATCCAAGGATGGCAGCCGCCGCCATTGATACATTTTTCTTCCTACTGAATCTAGTGTGTTTCATTTGCAGTGCCCGAAGTGCGAGGACCCTACAGGTTTCTGTGCCCTCGGCGAGACGCCACACTTGTTCCTTCTCATCCTAATACAGGATTTTAAAACGAGCACAATATGTTCCTAGAATCCTCTTTTCTATCCGGGAGGGTGGGGGTTTTTGAAAATGCTGTCGACTAATTTGGAAATTTGGATTCCTATATTTAGATAAAAGGTACTAGTACCATGGTCAACACTGACATGAAATAGGAAATTATTTCTAGATTTGGTTAGTGAATACATTGTGTTCTCATATTATTTTTCTGCAGTGCATTCGTTGCTCTGCCAGAACACATGTACTCAAGATTGTCGGCCTTGCCATAACTGCATACACCAGTTTAATGGTCACATTGAAGACAAGCCATGGATATAAGTTCTGAGTTGGGTTCATGAACCAAGAAGATCGTTGCTTTTTTTATGGCTGAACTTGGATAAACTTTCTCAAGTGTTACAGACTGAAAGTTGGCGCATGAATGTTGATGGAAATACCAGAACCTGGTCTCATCTTCACTGTGATCTTCCACCCCGACGTCGTTCCAGTAGTTCATCCATGTTAGTTTTGTATCTGGTTCTTGGATGTTGCCTCGATTACTTCTTAATCCACCTATTATGTCTAACTAATCACAATTTGACTTTAGAAGTAGCAACGATTTTTGATTCCCTTCTCTCACAAAGATGCTACTTCTAACTAATATTTCTTATAATTGGTGGCACATGTAGGTTATTTCAAAGTTAAGCACACTACTTGTTTGTTATTCTATAAGAACTCGACTGTTACTGATGGCACTGAAGTTGACTGGGATGACATCCACCAGTTCCTACACTTTATTGATCGTCTTGAGGTCCTTGTGGGGCGTTTCAATGGTGGAAGGCCACGTGGGATATGTGTGCCACTGGTGCACACGTTGAACAGGTCCAACTTTGTCAAGAAACTTATGGTACGAGCTGTTTTCTGTTATATATATTGTTTATAAACTCTTGCTTATACATAGTTTTACAGCTGTGATCTTCTTGAAACAAAAACTGCCCAGTTCTATTGTTCCTATACAGATGCCTGACCATGGTCGGGTCAGACTTGCGCTTGGTCACAACATGATGTTTATGTCGACCTACTCCATTTCGCTTGGAGGTGAAAAGATACTTATTCATGGATGGTCTCAAATAATGAAGGGCCGTCCACCTTGGAGAATAGGACAGAAGGTTATGCTCATGCTTTTCCATGGCTCTAAAGCGAATATCCTATTTATTGACCACATTGCAAGATGAAGCTGCTTTCAGAAGGTTGTGGATGCGCGGGGTGGCGCCTGGGCCTTGTCCTGGGGCTTGGTGGCCTCACCCTTGGTTAACTGTAGGCAAAGTAGCACTGTTCGAGGCATGCTTTGTACGGTTGAACCTGTATAAGTACTCATACTGCTTTCAGCTATGGTTGTTAAGTGCCCCTACTGGTTTCAGTTAAGGTTGTTAAGTACTCCTGCTGCTTTTACAGTCTGTCGTGTTTCTTCAGTCTCGTCTTCCTTCGGCCGCCAAAACCAAACCAGCGCCGGCGGGGCCGCCTGCTTCCGCCTCCCATGGCTGGCTGCGCCTCAGTGCACGCATCTCCAAGGTCTCGCTATCGTCCTCCACGCGCTTTGGTGCGCTCGCCACGGCGCCGCCCTCTCGCATTGTCAACATGGTCAACAAACAAGAGGAACCGGGAGAGGACTGTACGTCGAGAGGATGACAGTAGGGACCCACCATGTCCATGGCCGTATGCAAGCAAGTTCCTCAGTTTTTGTTATATACTCCATTGTCAGCATATAGAAAAAGAAAATGCTTCCTCCTAGCGGTTTGCTGACATCTGGGACCCACGACATTGTCAGCGTATAGTCAACAGACAAGAGAACAACACAAGATCGGCTGACACCTGGGACGTAGCTGCTCGAGCAGTATTTTTTTTGTTATTGTTGAGACGGAGCAGGGTTTCAACAGGGCTGTGGCCCGTCTAGCCCAGGCTTCTATTTTTCGTTCACCACATGACCAGCCAAGCTATTTTTTCTTTGTGAAAATGAATAGCTCAGTTTATTTTTTCTGAAGAATACCCAATCCAGGCCTACTTATTTTTCTCCGTCCTGCTGGGCTGCAACTCTTTCAAGACGGCTGCAAATCTTAAAAGTAATATGAAATGGGCTGTAAATATAAAAAACACATGACAAATTGGCAATTACTTTCAACTTTTTGATTTTTTTTCACATTTTCAGATTCCAATTTCACTGGGCTTTAACCTAATTTAAATATATCTTCAAAGTACTTTAAATCTGGCTCGACATTTCGGTATTAAAAATAGCTTGGACCCCACCAAAATATGCGAAATTTAGTTTAAATTTTTAACCCTGGCCCTGGCCAACAAAAAAAATAGATTGCAATAAATTGCATAAGAATTTGCAATGAGCTATAAATTATTAAAAAAATAGGGAATGGTCTGACTTGTGGGCCTATTAAGTTGACGCGTATGCAAGATTTTTTTACTTATTATATACATCAACAAACGATTCTACTAATCATGACCTTCTTGCTCCAGCCACCATGTCGTGCTTCTTCAATCTCTGATCTTCTTGCTTCAGCCGCCAAATCCAGCGCCAGCGGGACCGCCTGCTCCCGCCTCCCGTGGCCGGCTATGCTGCCGCGCAGGCCTCACCGCCCCTACTACTCCCACTGCTGGCCAGGCCATCCCTCTACTCACCCACATCCCTCCACTGTTGTGGCTTCGCTGCCTCCAGGTCATTCCCTTCCTGGGTCTCGCCGTCATCGATCGCATTGGTGTTCTCGGCACGGCGTGGTCAACGTTGTCAACAAACGACAACATCGGAAGAGGGATGTACATGGAGAGGCTGACAGTTGTGACCCACATGGTCCATGGCCGCACGCAAGCAAGTACCTCCTTATTACGCCAAAAAGAATGAATCCTCCCCATGACAGCTGGGACCCACCAGCTATATCTTGGCACGGAAGGAAGTGCCTCCTTATTAAGAGAAAAATAACGAGTGCTCCCCATGAAAGCTGGGGCCCACCAAATTTGGAGGCTGATTTGCGGCCCTACTAAGTTGACGCGTACGCAGGGCTTTGTCAACTTAGTCAACAAACGATTCTATCACCAGTGACCGTTGGATTGTTAACATCCAACGGTCATCCTACTTCTTCAACCTCTGATGTTCTTGCTCCAGCCGTCCAAACCACCGCGTGCTCCTGCCTCCCGTGGCCGGCTGTGCTGCCACGCAGGCCTCACTGCCCCCTACTACTCCCACCGCTGGCCAGGCCATCCCTCTACTCACCCACACCCCCTGTTATTCTTCGGCAATAACAGCCTCACACCGCAGCTGAACCAGTCAACCCTCGTACTACTCTATGTGCGTTCCCTGGCTCCGGGTCGTTCCCTTCCTAGGTCGCACTGTCATCCACCACCTTGGTGCTCTCGGATGGTACGGAGTCGTCAACGCGGTCAACGAACGACAGCCATCATAAGAGGACTGTACGTGGAGATGCTGACGGCTGGGTCCACGGTCGCACGCAAGGAAGTGCCTCCTTATTACGCGCAAAATAATGATTCCTCCACCTGACAGCTCGGACCCACCGGAAGGGCCTCTGTATTTCACGAAAAAAAGTTCCCCCCTGACAGCTGGGACCCACCGGCTTTATCTTTGCATGAAAGGAAGTGCCTTTTACCCCCTGACAGCTGGGACCCACCAGGTTGAAGCGAAGGTAGCATTATCTGTCTGGCCGCAAACGTGTACGTACATAGCGGTCGAGCTGTCTCTCTGCAGCGACGTACCATGGCCGAGTAAGGAGCGGCACGTGTTGAAGTAGAGGCACCGATGTAGCATGTCACGCAGTCCCGTCTATATCGTGTACATGTACGTACAGCCACGCTGCAAGATAGTAAATACGGCTACGTACGTACAGACGGGCGGGGTCTCTAACGCGTACAGCGACGTCGTCCTGTTCCTCGACAGCCAACCGGCTGGGTCGGAACAGACTAAACAGTGTCGCGTGTTCATCGGGAGCCAATCGGCTTGGACGGAACAGCCGAAACGAGGTCTGGCGTACCGCAGAACGGAGGAAATGGCCGTCTGTTCAACCGCGTACGGTCGAAATGGGGTCCTGTTCATCGAGAAGGGTATGGCGTACCGCAAAACGGAGGAAATGGACTTCTGTTCGAGTGCCTACGGTCGAAACGGGGTCCTGTTGATCGGGAGGGGTGTGGCGTACCGCAAAATGGAGGAAACGGACTTGTGTTGGAGCGCCTACGGTCGAAACGGGGTCCTCTTCATCGGGAGGGGTGTGGCGTACTGCAAAACGGGACTCCACAGGCTATTGTTCATCCACCGTCTACTGCCTCGCTCCAGCCTCCACGGGCTACTGTTCATCCACCGTCGACTTCCTCCAGCCTCCACCTGCTACTATTCATCCACCGTCGACTTCCTCTTGCCTCCACCAGCTACTGTTCATCCATGGGGTCATGTTCATCCAGCCTCCACCGGCTACTGTTCAACCAGCCCTCCACGGGGTCCTGTTCATCCAGCCGTAACGGCCTCTACTACCACGGGGTCCTGTTCATCCAACCCCCACCGGGGACTGTTCATCCAACCCCCACCGGGGACTGTTCGTCAAGAGGCAGCTTTAACCGGCTTCAGTAAGCAGCAGTAGGGAAGGAATCACTCGGGTTCAGTTAACAGCAAGGGATCGATCAGGGTTCAGTAACGTAGCTAGTGCAATCGCTCGGGTTCAGTTAGAGCCCAATGCCTCGCTCGGGTTCAGTTAGAGCCCAACGCCTCGCACACACGCGCGTACATGTACGAGAGAAACGCGGAAACCTCCATGCATCGCTCGGCCCCGACCACCCACCGTAACCGGGAACTCCCCAAAATTTTCCTCGCCCTCGCTTCTACCATGATTTTTTCCGTCATGGACGGCCCAAAGAATGTCATGCAGGTGCGTCCCCGGCCCGCCCAGGATGAAAAGCCCATTTTCTGTCATGATTTTTTGTCATAGAAGTAGGAGCCCACCACATCTATGATGATACGTGGTTTTGTCACAATTATCGTCATAGAAGTGTCATAAGCATGACAGAAAAAAAAATCGTTCGGCCCAAAATGTCACGGATGTATCTTTTTTTTGTAATGTTAGAGGAAGGAAAAGGTCCCATATAATCAAAATCCCAAACATCAAATGGTTCAACAACAAGTGAATAATTCATAGGCATTTCCTGACGCTTACCGATATTACCTATTCTTTGACATTCATCACAAGACAAGACAAACTTACGGGCATCTTTGAAAAGAGTAGGCCAATAAGAACCAGATTGTAGTACCTTGTGAGCAGTTCTATCTCCCGCATGATGTCCTCCATAAGCTTCAGAGTGACATTTCCATAGCATTTGTTCCTGTTCATGCTCAGGTACACAACGTCTAATAATACCATCTACTCCTTCTTTATAAAGATGTGGGTCATCCCAAAAGTAATGTCTTAAATCATAGAAGAATTTTTTCTTTTGTTGGTATGTGAAACTAGGTGGTATAAATTTAGCAACAATATAATTAGGATAGTCAGCAAACCAAGGAGTATTATGAGAAGCATTTATTACAGCTAGTTGTTCATCAGGAAACTATCATCAATAGGGAGTGGGTCATCAAGAATATTTTCTAACCTAGACAAGTTATCAGCTATGGGGTTCTCAGCTCCTTTCCTATCAGTGATGTGTATGTCAAATTCTTGTAGCAAGAGAACCCACCTAATCAGTCTAGGTTTAGCATCTTTCTTTTCCATAGGATATTTTATAGCAGCATGATCAGTGTGAACAATTACTTTGGAATCAACAATGTAAGATCTGAATTTATCGCAAGCAAACACAACTGCTAAAAATTCTATCTTAGTAGTACCATAATTTCTTTGGGTGTTGTCTAGAGTTTTGCTAGCATAATGGATAACATTTAATTTCTTATCAACTCTTTGTCCTAGAACAACACCAATAGCATAATCACTAGCATCACACATAATTTCAAAAGGCAAGTTCCAATCAGGTGGTTGAATAATAGGTGCAGAAGTTAAGGCTTTCTTAAGTGTTTCAAAGGCTTCTACACAATCATCATCAAATACAAATGGAACATCCTTTTGTAAAAGATTAGTAAGAGGCCTAGAAATTTTAGAGAAGTCTTTAATAAACCTCCTATAGAAACCAGCATGTCCAAGGAAACTACGAATACCTTTAATGTCTTTAGGACATGGCATTTTCTCAATTGCATCAACTTCTGCTTTATCCACCTCAATACCTCGTTCAACAATTTTATACCCCAAGACAATGCCTTCATTAACCATAAAGTGACACTTCTCCAAATTCAAGACAAGATTATTTTGTTCACATCTCTGCAAAACTCGATCAAGGTTGCTAAAGCAATCATCGAAAGAAGTTCCGTAAAGGAAAAAATCATCCATGAAAACCTCAACAATCTTTTCACAATAATTAGAGAATATAGCAGTCATACATATTTAAAAGGTAGCATGTGCATTACATAAACCAAATGGCATATGTCTATAAGCATAAGTTCCAAAAGGACAAGTAAAGGTGGTTTTCTCTTGATCAGGTTGTGATACAGGTATTTGAGAGAAACCAGAATATCCATCAAGAAAACAAAAGTGGGTGTGCTTAGATAACCTTTCTAGCATTTGATCAATAAAAGGCAAAGGGTAATGATCTTTTCTAGTAGCTTTATTTAATTTTCTAAAATCAATTACCATTCTATAGCCAGTAACAATTCTTTGTGGGATAAGTTCATTTTTATCATTAGGAACAACAGTAATACCTCCTTTCTTAGGGACACAATGAACAGGAGTTACCCATCTACTATCAGCTATGGGATAGATTATACCTGCTTCTAGAAGCTTTAGAATTTCAGTTCTTACCACTTCTTTCATTTTAGGATTTAATCATCGTTGGTGATCAACAACGGGTTTAGCATCAGGTTCCATATTAATCTTGTGCTGACAGAGAATGGGACTAATGCCCTTAAGATCATCCAGAGTATATCCAATAGCAGCACGGTGCTTCCTTAGAATTTTTAATAATCTTTCTTCTTCGTGTTCTGAAAGGTTAGCACTAATAATAACAGGATATATCTTTTTCTCATCAAGATAAGCATACTTCAAAGTGTCAGGCAATTGCTTTAATTCAAACACAGGATCACCTTTAGGTGGAGGAGGACCTCCTAGAGTTTCATAGGCAAATTGTGTTTCAGGAGAGGTTGTTGTTCAAAGAATATTTTATCTATTTCACTTCTTTGATGCAAGTGCATATCATTTTCATGGTCTAGCAAATATTGTTCTAGTGGATCAGTAGGAGGTACGGCACTAGAAGCAAGACTAATTATTTCAACTTTACTAGGTAATTCTTTATTATGAGGTTGTCTAGGAAACTCTTAAAAATTAAACTCATGAGACACATCACCAAAACTAACACTGACAGTTTCTTTTCCACAATCTATCTTAGCATTGACAGTGTTCAAGAAAGGTCTACCAAAAATTATGGGACAAAAGTCATCTTGTGTGGAACCAAGGACTAGAAAATCAGTAGGGTATTTTATTTTCCCACACAAGACTTCAACATCTCTAACAATCCAAAGTGGTGTGATGGTATCTCTATTAGCAAGTTTAATAGTGACATTTATGTCTTCTATTTTAGTGGGTGCTATGTCATTCATAATTTCTTGGTATAAGGTAAAAGGAATACCACTCACACTAGCACCTAAGTCACATAAACCATGATAGCAATGATCTCCTATTTTAACAGAGACGACAAGCATACCAACTACAGGTCTATGTTTATCTTTTTCACCGGGTTTGGCAATTCTAGCTGCTTCATCACAAAAGTAAATAACATGCTCATCAATGTTTTTTACCAAGAGATCTTTTACCATAGCAACACTAGGTTCTACTTTGATTTGTTCAGAGGGTTTAGGTGCTTTAATATTACTTTTGTGAACCATGGTTGAAACCTTAGCATGTTCCTTTATCCTAACAGGGAAAGGTTGTTTTTCAATATAAGCAGTAGGCACAACTAGATCAACATTATAAATGATAGTTTCATACTTAACTATAACTGGTTCCTCAATCTTTTCTTTAATAGGGAGATGATATTTAAACCACTTCTCTTTAGGGAGATCAACATGAGTAGCAAATGATTCACAAATAGAAGCTACTATCTCAGAGTCAAGTCCATATTTAGTGCTAAACTTGTGAAAAGCATCGGTATTCATAAAAGATTTAACACAATCAAACTCAAGCTTAATACCTGAATCTTTACCTTCATCGAGTTCCCAATCTTCAGAGTTGCGTTTAATTCTTTCTAAAAGGTCCCACCTGAATTCAATAGTCTTGTTCATAAAAGAACCAGTACAAGAAGTATCGAGCATTGATTGATCATCACGAGAAAGCCGAGCATAAAAATTCTGAATAATAATTTCTCTTGAGAACTCATGATTGGGGCATGAATATAAAATTGACTTAAGCCTCCCCCAAGCTAGAGCGATACTTTCTCCTTCATGAGGCCAAAAATTATATATATAATTCCGATCATGATCAACTAGATGCATAGGATAATTTTTTTGGTGAAATTCCAATTTTAATCGATTCCAGTTCCAAGATCCAATATCATCGCATAGCCTACCATGTCAATGCTTTTCCCTTCAAAGATTAACGGAAAACCTTCTTCTTAACTTCATCTCCGGTACACTTTCAAGCTTATAATCCACAAATTTCATCCACATGTATCAAGTGCATATCGGGATGCTTAGTTCCGTCCCCTGCATAAGGATTAGCTAGCAGTTGTTCTATCATACCCGAAGGAATTCCATAACCAATATTTTCAGTAGGTGCAGTAGGTTGAGAGGCAACACTTTGTGTTTCCAATTAAGGTGAAGATACCCCAAACAAACCCCTCAAAGGATTGTTTTCCGTAGTGACTAGTGACAATAAATTTCAGCACGTAATATAAATTTTTCCTTACCGATTTCTACTTACCAAGAGCGCTTCACTCCCCGGAAACGGCGCCAGAAAAGAGTCTTGATGACCCACAAGTATAGGGGATCAATCGTAGTCCTTTCGATAAGTAAGAGTGTAGAACGCAACGAGGAGCAGAAGGAAATGACAAGTGGTTTTCAGCAAGGTAATTTCTGCAAGCACTAAAATTGTCGGTAACAAGTAGTTTGATAGCAAGATAATTTGTAACAAGTAACAAGTAACAATAGTAAAAATAAGTGCAGCAAGGTAGCCCAATCCTTTTGATGGAAAAGGACAGGCCGAAACGGTCTCAGCTAATAAGCAAAGCGTTCTTGAGGGCACATGGAAATTTTATCTAGTCACTTTCATCATGTTGGTTTGATTCGCGTTCGCTACTTTGATAATTTGATATGTGGGTGGGCCAGTGCTTGGGTGCTGTTCTTACTTGAACAAGCCTCCCACTTATGATTAACCCCCTCGCAAGCATCCGCAACTATGAGAAAAGTATTAAGATAAAATCTAACCATAGCATTAATCATATGGATCCAAATCAGTCCCTTACGAAATAGCGCATAAACTAGGTTTAAGCTTCTGTCACTCTAGCAACCCATCATCTAATAACTACTCCACAATGCATTCCCTTAGGCCCAAAGTTGGTGAAGTGTCATGTAGTCGATGTTCACATAACACCACTAAGGGAATCACAACATACATATCATCAAAATATCGAACACATATTAAATTCACATGATTACTTGCAACATGACTTCTCCCGTGACCTCAAGAACAAAAGTAACTACTCACAAATGATATTCATGCTCAAGATCAGAGGGGTATTAAATAGCATAATGGATCTGAACATATAATCTTCCACCAAATAAACCATATAGTAATCAACTACAAGATGTAATCAAAACTACTAGTCACCCACAGGTACCAATCTGAGGTTCCGGTACAAAGATTGAACACAAGAGATGAACTGGGGTTTGAGATGAGATGGTGCTGTTGAAGATGTTGATGAAGATTGGCCTCCCAAAGATGAGAGGGTTGTTGGTGATGACGATGGCTTTGATTTAACCCTCCGGGAGGGAAGTTCCCCCGGCGAAATAGCTCCGCCTGAGGGCAAAAGTGCTCCTGCCCAAGTTCCACCTCGAGACGGTGGAGCTCCGTCCCGAAAGTCCTCTCCTTATTTTTTATAGGTCAAAAGACCTAATATACCAGAAGATGGGCACCAGAGATGGGTTGGGCTGCCTGTTGGTACAACAAACCCTGGTGTATGTTTCCCTGACTATACACAGGCTCGAGGGCTAGGTTCCAGCATCCAAGACAAGGCCAAGTGGGAGATATAGCTCTTTGAAGAATCAAAGGGTAGATCAAGAAGACCAATACAAGCCTAGACAGTAAGATATCACCAAGGGAAAAAGCCTACCTTGCCGGGTAGGCGAGCCTGGTCAGGTCGAGGTCACCCCAAGAGCAAGTCCCAAGACCTCCCCGGCAAGGGTTGCCGGGGCGCTGGCGGCCTATTATCCCGCCAAGGCTCCACCGCTCCACCTCATAGTGACGCAAGTCACTTATTGGTACGGTGTCGAGCCCTCAAGTGAATAAGTGGTAGCCATTCAGCACGTGGCAGCCATTTCTGATGAAGATCACCCCTAAATGACACCCGTCCAGAGGCATGTCACGCAGGCAGGCGAGAAGGTGGTTGAATGGCACGGCAAGGCTTGCTGGCTGCATCCACGACGTGACACTAAGCGGTACATTTAATGCACCTTGTCCTGTCTGTAGAGTTAGGTATGATAGCACTGTGGCTATCTAATCACTGGATAATGACTGTTTTGCCATCGTGGTAACCCCTTTACCTATAAAAGGAGGGCCAAGGCAACCCTTGAAAGGATTCGGACCCTTGTACACTCATACGCGTGTAGCTGCTCTCCCCGAGGTGACCTTGCCGGGCTTGAGCACTGCGCATTCGCCACGGTCTTCCACTCAATCCACCAAAGCAGGAGTAGGGTTTTATGCCTCGCGGCGGCCCGAACCTGGGTAAAAACCACCCGTGTCATCATTGCCGTGCGGTTCTACGACCTCCGCTCTTTGTCAACGTGCCCTTCCCCTTGCCGAACCACAAAGGGGTCGATGGCCCCATAGGTGATCGTGTCGAACCATGACATATTTAGCGCGCCAGGTAGGGGGAAGCGCTTGTGCGAACCCGAGGACGTAGACAACGCGTCGATCTTCATCACCATCTCCTTCGACGACGACGTCATCACCCATGGCGCCCAAGAAAAAGTACGGTGTAGCAGCCCGTCCTTCCACCTCGAAGGCCCCCCTCGCATGCAGCCACCGATCCCATGGGGGCTGCGGTGGTGTCGGCGGACGCGAACGCCGCAGGGGACGCGACTAGCGCAGGCAGCGCCGTCATCATTCCTCCCGCGGCTGAGGTGGGAGTGGGAGGCACCGGAGGGGGACAACATCAATAACATATTAGCGGCCATGCTCCACAAGATGCGGGAGGGGAGAACATCCAATTCCCGCTTCTCCACCTCACTTGAGAACGCAGCTGCAGCGATGGCGCCCGCTCCGGCATGAACTGCAACCTCCTAGCTGCCCCAGCTACGGGTGCAGCTACGAGACACATGCCTTCCCCAGGACAAGGCAATCAAGATGGAGCGCTGAACGGGGCCATCAACCCCCAAGCGCGTCCTTCTCGTGGTCACGCCGCCCTCGCGACTGGCTCGTGACGCCGCCACTTCCGGTACCGTCAAGAGTCAGGCGGCGTCATGATCTGCGTCGTCGTCCATGCCAAGCACTACTTCAGAGACCTTGGCTCAAGCCCAACTCCTGTTGAGATTCCCGCTAGCTACCGACCAAATGGATGAATGGAGAGCCAACATTCAAAGTTTGAGTGGTTTCACTGAGGCAGGAGGATTGCAATGGGCGGGCTCGCCACGGCATCCGCAGGTAGCGGCAACGGCCCGAGCCACTGGCCGTGCTGAAGGGGCCAACCTCACGGTGCAGTCCACCTCCCGTGACAGCCAGCGCAGGGGCCACAGCTAGAGCCGCATGACCAGGAACACGACGAGGTGTCAATGGCTTCATCTGATCCTCGAGCCCATCGAGATCAGCGGTAGGTCCTGGAGGACAGGCGGAGGGAAGACGCATGCATCACCATAGAACGGCGCCGCGAAACCCACCGCCAGTCTGACAGGCGCAATGGCCCCAACGTCGACGAGCCTGCGCCCGGTGGAGACGGATGCCTACCCTTCGAGGTTGGGTGTTCTGCCTTCACCTGTGAGCTGCGGCAAGTCTGTTGGCCATCTGCCCGTACGTTCAAGCTAGAGATACCAGAAAAATACGATGGAAGACTGAACCCAGCAGAGTTCTTGAGCATCTACACCATTGCTGTTCAAGCCGCCGGGGGAAGATATGAAAAGATATTCACCAACTACTTCCCTTTGGCGCTCAAGCCAAATGTGAGGTCGTGGCTGATGCACTTGCCAGAGAACTCCATCTCGACTTGGGCTGATCTGTGCCACGAGTTTGTTGGTGCCTTCACAGGCGGCCATCAAGAACCAGGGCGGCCTAGCGATTTGCAGCTCCTTCCACAAAAGGAAGGGGAGAGTTTACGGAATTACATGCAGAGGTTCAGCCGGGTGCATAGGAACATTCCAGATATCCACCCGGCAGCTATGATTATCGCGTTCCTGTCCAATGTGCGCAACCGCAGGATACGTTCCAAAATGAACGTCCAGTTGCCCAAGACTGTGAGCGAGCTTTACACCTTGGCGGATAAGTGTGCTCGTACGGAGGAGGGGAGGCGTCTCCCCGGAGAAGAGGATGGCATCGACATCGAATCAGAAGATGACGACAATGCTGCCAGCCAGAAGAAGAAGAACAAGAAACACAACATGAAGCGAAAGGATAAAGCAGTGCTGGCTGTTGAAGGATCAAGCACTCCTAGTACCGGCAAGAAGGCTAAGACTGAGGCTCCCAGCAAGGAAGTTGTCGCGTGCACTGATTGCCGGGAGGCCGCGGCTGCTGAAAAGGCTGGGAAGGCATGTGGGTCGTACTGCAAGATCCATCGGACCAAGGGCCATGATCTCCAAGAGTGTCATCAAGTTGAGCAAATTGTCAAGAAGCAAAAAGCTGAGTACGAGAAGTGTGACAAGGACAGAGACCAAGATGGCGTTGGTGGGAAGGGTCGAGGCGGCCGAGGAGGCCACCCCGGCAAGGTTCCCGAATGTCAAGAGAAACCTGCTAGAGGTCATGAGAAGAAGGAATGTGGTGACGAAAGTGATGAAGGGGATGAAGAAGAAACCAGCGAGCAAGAGTTCCAGAAAGCCACTGACGCCCTGTGCATCGACCGGGGTGCATCCTTGCACTCCTCTCACCGCCAGCTGAAACAATGGGCGCATGAGGTCAATGATGTGGAGCCGACGGTAGATTCGCAGAAACCACTCAAATGGTCTCGCACGCCCATCATCTTTGACGAAGAGGATCACCCTGACCACACCACTGCGGTAGGGTGCTTGCCGTTGTTGGTTTCACCAACAATCTGCAACCTCAAGGTCACAAAGATGTTGGTTGACGGCGGGGCCGGGTTGAATCTGATTTCCCCCAAGGTGCTCAGCAAGCTACAGATAACACATGAAGAGCTCAAGGTTACTGGCACATTTCAAGGAATCAACCCCGGTAGGAGTCGTCCAAAGGGGAAGATCATGCTGCCAGTGACATTTGGAGGAGAATTGAACTTCCGGACTGAGAAAATTGTGTTCGATGTGTTTGAGCTTCCGTTGCCGTACAATGGGATACTTCGACGACCTGCCCTGGCAAAGTTCATGGCGGCATCCCACTATGCCTACAATACCTTGAAGATGCCAGGACCAATGGGCGTTATTTCCATCCCATCAGACAAGAAGGACGCAATTATATGCATGGACAAGATGTACCGGGATGCGGTCACTGCCGAGGCTGCGGAGGCCGCAGTCCCCACCAAGGAAAACAAACAAGGGAGAAATGCTAGCAAGGATGCCGGCAAGGAATCCGGGAAGCGCGCCTCTTCGGGGTACGCTGCACCCATCTATGATTTGCCGGAGAGTTCTACTAGCAATAGATCCAAGGTTGCTGCACCCGCTGTGAAGAAGGTCCCGGCAGGGCTGGTTAGCGCTGATGGTACATTCACTATCAGCTCCACCCTTGACGACAAATAGGAAAGCGCGCTCATTGCCTTCCTACGGGTGAATGCCGATGTGTTTGCTTGGCAACCATCTGACATCCCCGGTGTTCCCAGGGAGGTAATCGAGCACCACCTTGTTATCTGCCCTCATGCCCGACCCGTTAAGTAGAAGGTCCGGAAGCAAGCCTTGGAGCGGCAGCAATTCATTGCCGAGGAGATCAAGAAATTTGAGGCGGCTGGTTTGGACAGAGGAGTATTGCACCCGACATGGTTGGCAAATCCAGTGGTGGTGCGCAAGGCGAATGGGAAATGGAGGCTTTGCATAGATTTCACATATCTGAATAAAGCATGCTCGAAGGACCCGTTCCCCTTGCCGCGCATTGACCAGATCATGGACTCCACCTCCACGTGTGATCTGCTTTCCTTCTTGGATGGCTACTCTGGGTACCACCAGATATTCATGTCCAAAGAAGATGAAGAGAAGATAGCGTTCATAACCCCCTGTGGCACGTACTGCTTCATATGGATGCCCTTCGGATGAAAGAGCGCTGGAGCCACTTTTGCAATAGCAGTACAAATTGGTTTTGAGTCCCAGCTGCACAGGAATGTTGAAGCTTACATGGATGACATAGTGGTCAAAACCAAGGACAAGTCAACTCTCATTCAAGACTTGGAAGAGACATTTGCAAATCTGCGCAAGATCAACTTGAAGCTAAACCTAGAGAAGTGTGTGTTTGGCGTTCCTTCCGGCAAGCTACTTGGCTTCTTCGTGTCTCACCGGGGGATAGAGGCCAACCCCGACAAGATCAAGGCGATCGAGCAGATTCAAGCACCTAAGACAGTTAAAGATGTGAGGCATTTGACTGGATGTGTTGCCGCGCTAAGCAGGTTCATTTCCAAGTCCGTCGAGCGCGCTTTGCCATTCTTCAAAATCTTGAAGAAGGCAGGGCCCGTGGAGTGGACCCTGGAGGTAGAAGCTGTGCTGCAAGATTTGAAGACCTATCTTTCCTCTGTTCCCACCTTAGTCGCTCCTAAACCACAAGAAACGTTGCTGCTATACCTAGCAGCAACGAATCAAGTGGTTAGTGCGGCACTGGTGGCACAGCTAGAGGTAGATGAGGGAGCAGCCGCGGCTACCGTACTCTCCGGAGGGGAAAGTAAACTCGTCCCGGCAAGGTCATATGCAGTTCAGGACAAAGGGGAGCGAAGCGATGGAGACAATTCCAGGATCACGGCAAGGAAGAAGGTGGTCTAGCGGCCAGTGTACTTTGTGAGCTCCCTACTACAGGGGGCTAGGTCAAGGTACTCTGGCGTGCAAAAGTTGATCTTTGGCCTCATCATGGACTCAAGGAAGTTACGCCATTACTTCCAAGCCCACGAGATCATGGTTGTTACCCGCTTCCCCTTGCAACGCATATTGAGGAACCCTGAAGCCACCGGCAGAATAGTGGAATGGGCTTTGGAGTTGTCAAGCTTTGGTTTGAAGTTTGAGAGCACATCAACCATTCAGAGCAGAGCACTGGCAGAGTTTATTGCGGAGTGGACACCTACCCCAGACGAAGAGGCACTCGAAATGGTTATCCCCGGCAAGGAAGCACCCCAAGAATGGATCATGTACTTTGATGGTGCCTTCTCACTACAAGGTGCAGGAGCTGGCGTGCTCCTCGTCGCACCCACTGGAGAGCACCTCAAGTATGTGGTCCAGATGCATTTCCCCTAGGAAAAGGCAACCAACAACACTTCAAAGTATGAAGGACTCCTTGCTGGGCTCAGAATCACGACAGAGTTGGGGATTAAGAAGATGATCATACGAGGAGACTCACAGCTTGTGGTGAAGCAAGTGAACAAGGATTATCAGAGTCCATTGATGGAGGCATACGTGGAGGAAGTGAGAAAGCTGGAGGAGCACTTTGACGGATTGCAAACAGAGCACGTACCCCTATGCAGAAAACAACATTGCTGATCATCTGTCAAAGTGCGCTGCGCAAAAGCTTCCTGTGGAACCAGGGACTTTTGTTCTCCACCTGACTCAGCCCTCCGTATCCCCGGCAACAATGGCCAGAAAGAGGAGGAAACTAGACTCCGGCAAGCCTCTCCCGACAGAGCTTCCAGAAGCCCCCGGCAGAGAGGTTGGCGGGAACAACTCCACTTCGCTTGGCGAGTAGCACCCTCCCGCCGAATTACCAATCCTCGCGGTTGAGGCTTGCGCTCCCACGAACGAGGAGGTGCCGCTGATCCTTGTTGTCGAGCCTCAGGCTCCAACTTGGGCGCGACACATAGTCCGTTACCTCCAAACAGAAGAACTTTCCGAAGAGCAAGAAGAAGTTGAAAGAGTAGCCCGTAGGGCCAGTATGTATCAGTTCGTCGATGACGCACTATACAGAAGGAGGCCCAACGGTGTGAAATTGAAGTGCATTTGCCGGGAAGAGGGGAAGGAACTGCTGGCAGAGATACACGGAGGCATGTGCGGCTCGCATATTGGATCAAGGGCCTTGACTGGAAAATCTTTCCGACAAGGTTTCTACTGGCCCACGGCCCTCAAAGATGCAATCGAGCTAGTCGCCAAATGTGAAACCTGCCAGTTCCACTCCAAGAATATCCGCCAACCTGCTCAAGCTCTCCAGACGATCCCTTTGTCATGGCCCTTTTTGGTCTGGGGGCTCGATGATAATCCCCAAGTGCAAGGAATCATCGTAGCAATTTGCAAAGATGGAAGTGTGTCGGGGGTATCGTGCGACATATGCCAAAGGATGGCTTATCATGGATGGGGACAAAAGTACATCGCCGGGCTCTGGAAGCGAGAATGAGCGAGACCGCATAGGCCTGCTAATCTTACCCAGGTTCGGGGCTCTCCTCGGAGATAACACCCCTAGTCCTGCTCTACGGGGTCTCCGCATGATCACTACCTCAACAAGTAGCTACAAACTTGCTCCTTGAGCTATTTTGCTAGAGGAGGAAGGAGGGCAAGGCTAGCTCTACTCCTCTCCCTATGTGTGTGTGTGAGTGCCGAACTCAGAGGGCTTTCTCCTCTCCCCCAAGGTCCCAACCCCTTGCATGGGGTGACGTGGGGGGTTTATATAAGCCTACCCCCCAGGGATACAATGGTAATCCGGCCGGGCGTAGAACCCGGCCGTCAGTGTCTCTGATCGCCGGCTTCTCCGTCGACTGTAGGGGCCCGCCGCCTGGTGGGTCCCTTCGGCTATCTCGTACTTGGCCGACAAGCCAGGCCCGCCGCTTGCGGGTCCTGTCGGCTGCGTAGCACTGTAGCCGCACCACTGATGATGCATGCTTGGTCGGGGAGAGCGTGGCTACAGTGCCGCCGCTTGGCGGGCGTTTCACTGTAGCCACTCCCCGTCTCTTCTGGTTAATGGCGCACAAACTTCAAGGAAGGGGAGGGCCGCCTGCTAGGAGCCGGCCTCCCCCTGAGCCGACTGGTCAGGGCTCGCCGCCTTCTGGCCTCTCACGGACAGGTAGGGCCCGCCGCTTGCGGGCCATACCGACAGCCCGTCGTGGGAGCATGGCTTCCTCTGCCATGGGTGATGTCATGAGCAGCATGGCAACAGTGCCGCGTCGGGCGTGGGATGTCCGCTTGGTACGCTGCACTGTGTCCATGCTCTGCCCTGGATTCGGGGGTGGCAGGCTTGTACTGTAGCCACGCCCCGTCTCGTCGTGTTTATGTGGGTGCTAACTTCGAGGGCGCGAGGGGCCGCCTGCTAGGACCCGGCTTCCCTGGAAGCCGCCTGCTAGGAGTTGGCCCACTTCACGGCCATCTCCTAGACTTCGCCGCCTCCTGACAGCCAGCTGCTTGGACCAGCCGGCCCCAAGAAGGTGGTCCTTTGTTGTTGATGTTTGAGGGGCGCAGCCTGCCCCGATGTCTTGAAATACCAAGGGGAGCTGATGAGGCTACCCGTGGTCATTTACTCCGATAGTAGTCCCCGAAGCTGGTGGGGCACTGCGGCCGAAAGGGCGAGAAGCCCAGCAGCTTCTTACTCCGGGTTGTCTGGTGTCCTGCTTCGTCCGTCTTCCGAAGTGCCGACTGGTAGGTGTCGGCCGTGACCAGGCTGGCCGCCTGGCGATTTCGTAACACCGTGGTGGGGACCAGGCGGCATGGCAGCCGGACGCCAGGCTCGCCGCCCGTGCATGCCGGCCACGCGGCGTCAGCAGGCCAAGCCGGCCTGCCAGCCCACGCGCGCGACGGGATGTCGCCGCAGGCCGGGGCCCGCCACTGCAGTGCCTCGGCACGCGCGCGGATCCGCTGCGGCCGAGGTAGACGGTTGGGCTTCTGCGGCATTTAATACGCGCCTTTACTGGCGCCGCAATCATGGGATCGTGGGGGAGTGGGCGCAGTTAATCCCACGATCCCCCACGCTCACGCCTCCTCGGCTCCGCCGCCTGGGGCTATAAGTAGGGGGAAGAGGGGGGGTGGCAGACGTACGCGCGCCCTCTTCTCCCTTCGCCATTGTTCTTTCTTGCTGCCGCCGCTGCGCCTCTCCCTCTTGTCGAAGCGTTGCTGAAGCCCCATCATTGCCGAGCTTCTTCTCGCCGCGGCTTCCTCGCTCCGCCGCGGCTTCGCCCGCTCGCCACCACGCCGCGCCTACGACGAGTTCCTTCGCCCATGGCACGCTCACGGGCCGGCGACTGGGACGGTTCCAACGTCCATGAGTATCACCTCTCCTTCCTTCGTCAAACACGACTGCTGCCCTGGGAGACGAACGTGCGGGTACGTGTCCCCCCCGAGACAGAAATCTCGCCGGTGCCGGAAGGTGATGAGCGCATCGTCTTCCGGTCCCATTTTCTTCGCGGCTTCGGCCTTCCCGCGAGCAGCTTCCTCCGCTCCTTTCTTGACTTCTACCGAGTCCAGCCGCACCACCTCACGCCGAATACGGTGGTGCTGCTGGCCGCCTTCGTCATTATGTGTGAAGGGTACCTCGGCACTCTCCCCACCCTTGAGCTCTGGGGGAGTGCTTTTATCTCAAACCCAGGCGGCTCAATGCGGAGCCTGTGTGGTGGTGTGGCGTCCAGGCACCGGGAACCGCTTACCGCCCATCTCCCTGCTACAGTCAGCCAAGCTGTGGCAGAAATCTTATTTCTACATCGAGAACATCCACCCGACGAGCGACTACATCAACTTGCCGGCTTACGTAGCTAGCCCGCCAGCCGAGCCGCGTGCCAATTGGCAGTACAGGCCGAGCTCCCTATCGGCCGCCTCCTCCGCCGCCCTCTCCCGACTTCAGGTGATGACGGAGTCGGAGGGCCTGAAGGGCTCGGATCTGCTGACCGCTTTCGTGACGCGCCGAGTTCTTCCCCTCCAAGCCCGGCCTCACATCATCAGCTGCATGAGCGGGCACCGGGACCCATGCCGGATGTGCACATGGGAGCTGCCGAACATGGAGGTGGACCGGCTGTTCAATTACTTCTCCAACTGCAAGCTATCGAAGACGGACTGGCAGTTCGGCAAGCGGCCGTACGACCGCGCACATCCGCCGCCTGCGGTGAGTCTTGCAATTCTTTTTCTCTTTGTTGGTCCGAGTTCTTGTTTTGCCGTCTGACCAGTCGGCCATGGTGCAGGTCCTCCCGGCCCAGTCGGCCATGGTGCTCTGGATCCAGGTCAGCAGTACATGCCGGACCGAACGAGGAGCGACGTGGACGACCCCGACTTGGGGGCGGCCGCCATGGAGGAGGACGACGCCACAGGTGGCGGTGGTGGAGCAGGCGGCTCCAGAGGAGGAGGCGGCCTCGAGTCCTGGCCGGGTGACGACGACGAGGAGAATGAGCCGCGCCGCACGCATGGCACTGACAAAGTAGGCGCGAGCTCTTCAGTCGTGCCGACTGCGCCAGGCGGCGCACCAAAGCACCGAGCCGGCTCGTTGCTGTTCGGCAGCCGGCCGAAGAAGTCCAAGAACACAGCCGCCGTGACCAGGCGGCAGGAGGCCGCCGCCAAGGCGGCCCAATTCCAGAAGGCCCCGAAGCAGCCCCCGATGGTGTCCGCGTAAGTGCTTGGTTTCTCTTGCGTTTTTCTTTTCTTTTTTCTTGTAACTCTTTTTGAGTTTCCTCCTGTCTTGTTTGGACAGGGCCCCGCTCTCTCTTGAGCGGGCCACTGCTGCTTCAGTGATCGGGGCGGTGGAGGGCTCCACCAACACCCGCCGCATGGACCCGCTCACCGACCTCCGGGAGGCGACGGAGAGGAACGCGCGGGAGGCGCGCGAGGAGCGGGAGGAGGTGGAGCGGCAGAAGGCGGAGGCGGCCAAGGCGGCGCAGGCGGACGCGGATGCGGCGGCCAAGGCCCAAGCCGACGCTGCAGCCAAGGTCCAGACGGAGGCCGCAGCCAAGGCCCAGGCAGACACGGCCGCCAAGGTGCAAGCGGAAGAGGCCGCACGCGGCCGGACTCCGCAACTTGTCATCCCGCTGCGCGCAGCGCCACCAGCGCTAGAGAACCCGGCGCCAACTGGAGGAGCCGGCCATGATCAGCCGGTTGTGGAGAGGAGAGGAGGCGACGCCATCGTCCCGAGGGCGGAGGTGCCCCCGCAAGCGCCGACTACCGAGGCCCGAGGCAGTCGGTCTAATGTGCCACCGGCGCTGCCAGTCAGAGGTGAGCTGGAGGTGGGGGCGACCCCTGTGGTCCGTTCTCCGGGGCGCCGGCGTGCGGCGAAAGCGGCCTCGGCGCCACGAGTGCAGGAGATCGGGGCCGCAAGCTCGTCGGCCCCAGATGCAGAGGCCACAAGTGCTGCCCCGCCAGAGTGGACGCCTGGGGGCGGGACGGGCATGCTGAACAAGGCCGCGCAGGACGTTCAGGCCCAGCTCCAGGCCCAAGGCACCGCCCTCTAGCAGTATACGAAGACATTCTTGGCGACGCGAACGGACGTCCAGGTACATTTCTTTGCTTTGTTTTTTTTCTCTTGTGATCTTCCGTGGGGGCGCGCCAGCACACCCACTGGGTGTAGCCCCCGAGTTCCGGGCTGGCTGCTGAGCAGGCGGCTCGGAACTTTAAGGTAAGTTCCGAGAGCTAACTTGTTTTCTCTTCTTTTGTCTTCGTTGCAGGACTACCACAACATCCGCGCGGCCGCCTTCAACTCCCAGGTCCAGGAGCTGGCTAAGTGGACCGCCGACCTGATAGAAAGCTGGAGTAAGCATTCTGTCTTCTTTCTCGCGGGGGCGCGTCAGCGCACCCGCTGGGTGTAGCCCCCGAGATTCGGGCCGACTGCTGAGCAGTCGGGCCGGATCTTCCGGCAACCACTTTTCTTTTTGGTCAACTTTGTTGATTGTCTTCTCTTTCTCAATTTTGCAGGAGCCAACGCCACACTGCAGCAGCGCCTGGGCGAGGTCCAGACCGAGCTGCGCGCCAAGGAGGAGGAGCGCATCGAGGCGGCCCAGGAGCGCGACCGTCTGGCCAAGAAGTTGGCGGACCAGGCGGACCAGCAGAAGGCGGAGCTCCAGAAACTCAAGGAGGCAGAAGGCGCACTCCAGGCCGAGTTTGAGACCGAGCACTTGAAGTGGGTTGAGAAGGAGGCGATCCTCGCCGCTGGCTACGGCGAGATTGAGGATATGATCGATGGTAATCTTCTTTCTTTGGAATAGCTGCCGACTGCATCGAGAGTCGGCTTCCGACTTCTGATCTTTGTTTTTTCTTCGCATAGACTTCTTTCCTGGACATGCCGTCGCCATCAGCCAGGCCATCGAGGCGCGGCGTGACCAGCGTAGGAGGGAAGGAGTGGAGATCCCGCTCGACGCGCCTCGAAACATGAACGAGCAACTCCTGGCCGTCAGGACGCGCCTGCAGCCGATTCACCGTCTGCTCCGCCGCCTTCAGCGCATTGGGTCCTAGCTGGTTTCTGCCCTCTAGCCAGGTAGCCAAGCTCCACGCACCCCCAGTCGGACCGCCGACTGGTTATAGGTGGCGATCGGCCGCTTCGAGGCTTGGAAGGGCTCCTCCGCTCGGGCAGGCGCCCGAAGGGCCCTGGAGTTCGTCAGGGCATGGTATCCTGGGCTGAACCTAGCCCAGTTGGCCACGTTCCGGCAGGAGGCCAGGGAAGAGTTGGTGGCAGTGGGGCCTGCGCTCAATCGTCGTGCGGCGGCGATCGCCGAGTACACCGAGACCGGTGTCTTCCTCCCCGAGCTGGACGAGGAGGGTGCCGAGGTGCCGCCGGACTGGTTCGGGCTGAACCCGGATGACGGCGAGGACTCGGCGGAAGAAATCGCCTCCAGCGACGAAGGCGAGGATGAGGAAGGTGAGGATGATGAAGACGACGCACTGGAGGGCGGAGCGGACGGCCAGCCTCAGCTCGATCGAGCCTCGAGCAACGAGCCACGCGTGGGTGCACCGACTGCTGCTGATGGCGACCAAGCCGAGACTCGCCAGACGGCCACTCCACCAGCCGGTGCCGCCGACTCCACCAACCTGCCGGACCCACCTACTGCTCCTCTGGCCTAGGCTGCCAGCTTCATCTTATCTTTTCCTGCTTTTGTAGTCTCTATAACAAACTTGTTAAATTCGCGCAGTTCCACCCGCTGGGGGTGTATTCAAACTTTGTTGAATGCTGGCCGAGGGCCTCTTGGTATATAATTTAATTCTCGCACAGGTTGTGCTCTACCGAGCTCCGACTTGTCTTGCTTTGTGTTCTTTTGGCTTTTTCCTTTGCCGCTTTCCCTTGGCTGCCACCTTGCCAGCCAGACAACCGTTCTTCGATCTGTAGGCTGGGTCAGGTACTTTGCCATTTTGGGAAGGCAAGTACTTTGGCCGCTTAGAACGTAGAAAGTTAAGTGAGAAGCCGGCCGGCCGGCTGCTCAGCAGCCGGACGGCTAGGCGAGGAGCTGGCTTGGCCTATGTGAGTGCTTTCGTCCTTAGCCATTTTTCATGTAGGCACCATTTCCTGCCTTCGACTCTTGCCAGCCATACAGTCGCTCTGCGAGCTGCGGCTTATGGCAAGAGAGGGCTTAGATGCCGGCACACGACTTGCCCGACCGCAGGTAGCACTGACATAGTACAAGGCAGCAAGCCCCCGGGCCGACTGGTCGGACCCGATGCCGGGCGGAGGAATGAAAAAACTCATTCATAGGCATGAAACTTATCATATAGATGAGAGAGGTAGCCCCCGAGTGCTCTTCGAGGGACCTGGTGTTTTTGCGCTTAATACAAAAGGTAGCGTGGTACATACTGTATTAACTGTAAAATCTTCGGAGGAGATTTGCATTCCATGGGCGCTCTGTTTCCTTGCCGGAATCGTCCCTCTTGCGTGCCCTGGGCTTCTGCGCGTCGATCAGGTAATAGGAGTCATTGCCCAAGGCTTTGCTGATGATGAAGGGGCCTTCCCAAGGGGCCGAGAGCTTGTGCTGGCTGGCTGTTCGCTGGATCAGCCAGAGCACAAGGTCTCCCTCTTGGAAGGATCGTGGCTTGACCTTCCGACTGTGGTAGCGGCGCAGGCTCTGCTTATAGATGGTGGACCGGCTGAGTGCTAACAGCCGGCCCTCTTCAAGCAGATCGATGCCGTCCTCTCGTGCTTCCTTCACCTCCGCCTCCGTGTACATGGTGACGCGAGGTGAGTCGAACTCGATGTCAGTTGGGATGACGGCCTCGGCCCCGTACACGAGGAAGAAGGGAGTGAAGCCGGTTGATTTGTTCGGGGTGGTGCGGAGGCTCCAGAGGACGGCCGGTAGCTCGTCGATCCAGCAATCGGCCGAGCGCTCCAGTGGCTCGACCAGTCGGGGCTTAATGCCAGATAAGATGAGGCCGTTTGCTCGCTTGACCTGGCCATTTAATTGCGGATGGGCAACAGACACTAAGTCCAGTCGGATGCCCTGCGTCGCCCAGAAATGGGCCAAGGCGCCTTTGGCAAAGTTGGTGCCATTCTCGGTGATGATGCTATGTGGTACACCGTACCGGACGGTGATATCTGCGATGAAGGTCACAGCAGTCGGACCATTCAGTTTCTTGATTGGCTTTGCTTCAATCCACTTGGTGAATTTGTCGATGACGACGAGCAGATGGGTCATGCCACCGCGTGCTGTCTTGAATGGGCCCACCATGTCCAGCCCCCAAACGGCAAAAGGCCAGGTATGGGGAATGGTCTTGAGTGCAGAAGCCGGCAGATGTTGCTTGGAGCTGAATTTCTGGCACCCCTTGCATTTCTTGACCAGGTCCTTGGCATCCTCCAAAGCAGTCGGCCAGAAGAAACCATGGCGGAAAGCTTTGCCGACAAGGGATCTGGAGGCCGCGTGGTGGCCGCACTCGCCTTGGTGTATGTCTCTGAGGATTGCTTTTCCTTTCTCTGGTTCGACGCAGCATTGGAAAACATCGGTCACGCTGCGCCTGACAAGCTCTCTGTTTACTATCGTGTAAGCTCCTGCCCGGCGTTGCACCTGCCGGGCCGAGATCTCATCATCTGGTAGCTCTCCGCTAACCAGAAAGTTCAGGATGGGCTGCGCCCATGGTGGTGCTTCGACTTCATCCACTGTCATTATGGCCACTGAAACTAGGGCGGTTGGGTTGCGAGGCGGAGTGAAGTCGGCCGCGTCTTGCTGCGTTGTTGAAGCCTCCGGGCCGACTGCCGCAGGCCCTGGGCCGGGTTGTGGAGTCCCCGGGCCGGGTGCGACTGTTGCAGTCTTCGAGCCGCTTCGTGAAGTCCCCGGGACGGCTGCCGCAGCCCCCGGGCCGGGTTGCGAAGTCCCCGGGCTGGGTGCGACTGCCGCAGTCCCTGTGCCGCCTGCCAAAATCCCCAGGCCGGCTGCTACAGCCCCCGAGTCGGATCCGACTGCTTCGAGTTTGAGACTGATCCAAAACCATATAAAATTGTTGTAAACATGTCATGAATACTTCATAAATTATAGATACGTTGGAGACGTATCACTCGACATCTTGGGCCCCTTCCCCCGTGCTACCGGGGGCTTTGAGTTCTTGTACGTCGCCATCGACAAGTTCAAAAGTTGCCAGAAGTGGAGCCCGTGAGGAAGGTGACCGCACAGTAAGCTATCAAGTTCCTGAAAGGACTAGTGTGCCGCTTCGGAGTACCCGCCAGGGTCATCACTGACAACGGCACCCAGTTCACGAGCCGCGCCTTCATGCAATACATTCAGGCCCTCGGAACCAAGGTTTCATTTGCCTCTGTTGCTCATCCTAGAAGCAATGGACAAGCTGAGAGGGTGAACGCTGAAGTGCTGCGAGGACTCAAGACAAGAACACTTGATAGGCTGCAGAAATGCGGCAGGCACTGGATTGATGAGCTGCCGGTGGTTCTTTGGTCCCTCCGTACGACACCAAATCGAGCTACCGGCCAGACTCCCTTCTCCCTAGTCTATGGGGCAGAAGCAGTGATCCCCACAGAACTCATATATGAGTCACCTTGAGTACTTGCCTATGATGAAGTAGAGCAAGAGCAGCACTAGCATGACGATGCCTTGCTCCTCGAGGAGAACCGTCTCCGGGCTGTTACGCGTGATGCACGCTATCAGCAAGCCCTGCGCCGCTATCACAGCCGCAGGGTTCGTCCCCGGAGCCTTGAGGAAGGCAACCTTGTCCTTAGGCGTGTTTAGTCCGCCAAGGATACAAACAAGTTGACGCCGAAGTGGGAAGGCCCTTATCGAGTGGTACGAGTCACCAGACCTGGCGCAGTCCGTCTGGAGACCAGAGATGGCATTCAATTGCAAAACTCATGGAATATTGAGCATCTCCGTAAGTTCTACCCATAAGGCGCGGCTGTCGGGCCCTGCCCGGCAGCCACCCTTTCGTACAAGCTTTGCCGATGCTACATGTAACCCTTTCTACAAAGCCAGGCGCAGACCCTGAGCAGCAGATAAATAAACGAAGCGCTGGGGGCCCCAAAAACTTGCATGCATGCATAGCATAACATGAGCACGGCATGATCATGTAGATAAGGGCATATGTAGCATTTTTTCCTCTGCATTTAACCGCAGGGCTCTTGCCACGGACTCGGTTCCAAAGAGAAGAAATGAAGACAAGCCTACATATCGGTCCCCGACAAGCCAAACAGATAAGTTCCTTCTTGTCCATAAATGTTCTGTAAGAAAAAAACTTGTGCATATGAAAACCTTGTCGCCTTCGAAGCATAGGTGCACCCATCCTTTATCCCGAACGTTGCTTTGGTCAAGGTGGTTGTAGTGGCCATTGATGAAGGAGGTTCGACAAGGGGCTGGTCCCTTTCCATAGTTTTGAGCCCGGCAAGCTAAGCCCCGCGGCAACAAACGAAAGGAACCGACAGGATAGCTTGCCGAAGATAACTTGTTTACTTAAATGTATAGAGGCATCTCACCTCTGCATGGACATAATACATGCACAATTACCCGGCAAAGCTTGTCTTTTTCATTAATATGCGAATAAGCAAGTACATATCTTACAAAACACAAGCATGGATAAAGAAGATTACATATTTGAGACTAAAGTTTGGCAAATGCCTACATGTCTTGGACTGAAAAAAGATAAGTGCACATAATCCCTTTCTTGTCCCTCTCCTCCTAGGAACTACCGTGGGAGGAGAAGAGGGCAAAAGGAGTGCCTGGGCAGAAGCGCAGCCTGACCTCGTCAGAACCCGTGAGACGGAGTCTGACAAGATCGAGAGGGCACGGGCGAAGGTGATGGATGGGGGGAGTGACTAGGCGACGCCCTGATCACTACCACCAGAGCCAGCAGGACGCGGCAGGGCGAACGAAGCTGGAGCCACAAGGAAGCCTGCCGGGGTCCAGCTGGAAGACTGCTGGAGGAGGCAAGGGTGCCACCCGCACCCAACACCCCGGCAAATAGCCTTGCCGGGGAAGAGATGCAGGTGCAGATGGCGGTGCTGCCAGCTGACAGTGACGGTGCGGCTGGTGTTCCGGAGGAGTCGGAGCCGTCGTCCTCCCCATCGGCTCCGTCGTCATCGCCGTCACTGTCCTCCTCGTCGCTGTCGCTCGAGGAGGAGCTTTCATCATCAGTCGAGCTCTCCGCGCAGCACTCTAAGCGAGCACCCGAACGTCCAAAGACCTTGACGGAGAGCAGGCTGGCGTCCATTAACTTGAAATGGAGGACGTGCCCAGCTGCCAAGCTATGGGCACGGGCAAAGGTCTTCCAGCCACGCCGGAGAAGCATGACATGAGGAGCGGGGAACTCCATGTCCGCCTGCATGCTGCCGTTACAGCAGCCCCTCATGTGCAGCCTCATCCCCGGCGGCTACTCAATCTCCATCACCCTTGCAAATGGAGTAGGAAGCTGAAGACGGCTGCGCGGGGGCCCTCGCAGCTTGACGATGAACTCCAGCGGCTGGTTCCCGACGTGGCCTTCATTAGGGTCTTGAGCAGCCGGAGGAGATGCGATCAAAGCACCGCCTCATCCTCCTCGACCCCGAGCGCCGCAGCGACCACGACCTCATCCTCTCCCGCCACCCCTCACAACGGGCTCTGCTCCTGCATCCCCAACAGGAGGAGGGAGGCGCTGTCGAGCAGAAGCCCTCGTCGCCGCCACTGGAGTGCCACCATGACCTCTCCCCCTCACCATGATGGAAAAGCGATGCCAGGAGAGAGGAGGAGGAGATGAGTGTGAGCCAGCACCTTGCCCACGTTCCCTATTTATAGGCGAACAGGGCCGGGGGCTGGCCCCTCACCAAGGTCCAACCGCCCCGCTCTGCCAATCCGGCTCCTCCGCACCTCCAGCGGCTCATGGAATCAGGGCCGACCTTGTGCGCCAATCCAAGGCGCCTGGCTTTCTGCCATGGTGCACATTTCCGCGCTCCCCACGTCCGCCACCAACCCTGCGCAATGCATGCAGCATACATGGCGAAAACGCCAGAAGCGGAGAAGCTAGTGGAATGGCAGTTTCCACTCCGTGAACGTGGGACGTGGGTAGCCACGGATCATGGCTTAAAACTCCCCCCATAACATCTTGCACGACGCACGGAAAAACCTGAAACTGACTCAAGCACTGATTGATGAAGAGGCAAAGAAAATATCAAGGGATGAGCTATCACAAACGCTTCACCTGTGTACTAGATAGGCCTACCCCGACGACGCTCAGCAGCGCGTTCGGGCCAGGCCCGGGGGCTCCTGTCGGTACAGCAAACCCTGGTGTATGTTTCCCTGAATGTACATAGGCTCAAGGGCAAGGTTCCAGCATCCAAGACAAGGCCAAGCGGGAGAGATAGCTCTTTGAAGAATCAAAGGGCGGATCAAGAAGAACAAGACAAGCCTAGACAGCAAGATGTCACCAAGGGAAAAAGCCTCCCTTGCCGGGCAGGTGAGCCTAGTCAGGTCGAGGTCACCCCAAGAGCAAGTCCCAAGACCTCCCCGGCAAGGGTTGCCGGGGCGCTGGCGGCCTGTTATCCCGCCAAGGCTCCACCGCTCCACCTCACAGTGACGTAAGTCACTTATCGGTGCGGTGTCGAGCCCTCAAGTGAATAAGTGGCAGCCATCCAGCACGTGGCAGCCATTTGTGATGAAGATCACCCCTAAATGACACCCGTCCAGGGCGTATCACGCAGGCAGGAGAGAAGGTGGTTGAATGGCATGGGGAGGCTTGTCGGGCTGCATCCATGAAGTGACACTAAGCGGTGCATTTAATGCACCTTGTCCTGTCTGCAGAGTTAGGTATGATAGCACTGTGGCTATCTAATCACTAGATAATGACTGTTCTACCACTATGGTAACCCCTTTACCTATAAAAGGAGGGCCAAGGAAACCCTTGAAAGGATTCGGACCCTTGTACACTCATACGCGCGTAGCTGCTCTCCCCGAGCCGACCTTGCCGGGCTTGAGCACTGCCCGTTCGCCACGGTCTTCCACTCAATCCACCAAAGCAGGAGTAGGGTTTTACGCCTCGCGGCGGCCCGAACCTGGGTAAAAACCACCCGCGTCATCATTGCCGTGCAGTTACACGACCTCCGCTCTTTGTGCAACGTGCCCTTCCCCCTTGCCGAACCACAAAAGGGCCGATGGCCCCATTGGTGATCGTGTCGAACCACGACACTGCCCACCACCCACCAGGGCGCGCTTGGGGGGCCTGGCGCGCCCTGGTGTCTTGTGGCCACCAAGCAGCCCCCCTCTAGTAGTTATTTGCTCCAATATTTATTATATATTCCAAAATAATTCTCCGTAAAATTTTAGCTCATTTGGAGATGTGCAGAATAGGTATCTCTGACGTAGCTTTTTCAGGTCGAGAATTCCAGCTGCCGGTATTCTCCCTCTTTGTGTAAACCTTGCATATTATGAGAGAAAAGGCATTAGAATTACTCCATAAAGCATTATTATGCATAAAAACATTATAAATAATAGTAGTAAAACATGATGCAAAATGGACGTATCAACCACCGGAGCCTCCCCTCCCATCCTCTGTCCGCCGCGGCCATCGCCGGCCGCCGCTCGAATTCGAACTAGCCCGAGCTCTTCCCCTCCCCTCCCCTGACCTCACCAACCTCTTTCCTCAGACCCCGGTGCACCTCCCCAACCGCTTCGCCCATGGCCAGAGTACCCGTGGCATCATGCCAGACCTCACCCGAGGCCGCCGTCCACCACGGCCAACACCCCGCTCTTCCTCGTTGTCTCCGGCGCCCGCGAGGTAGTCCAGCCGACGCGGCTTCTCTTTCTGAGCACACCGGTGTGTCGGACATCTCGTTTGTTGGCCTTAAGCACTGACGACCATCACCGGAGCCCGCCTCTGCCGCATCCGTGGACCTCCAAGCCGCCGCGACCCCGGCCTTCCTCGGCGTCCGTGCCCGAGCCAGGCGAGCGCGGCACTCTTCCCCGAGCCCGCTGGTGGCCTCCCCTTGGCTAGAGGTGGCCGGAGCTGGCCAGGCCATCGCCGGCCGCAGCTCCTCTGCCCCCCGTCGGGAGCTAGAAGAAGACCCAGGGAGGAGGAGAGAGAGACGCGGTGGGCCCCGCCTGTAAGCCTCACGCGTTGACCCCGTGGGCCCGTTGACGTGGCAAGTGGAGGCGTATTCCTCACGATGCGTTTTCCTTTAATGAAAGCGTATTCCCCCTCTGTTTCAGCCAGGAATACATTTTCTAGAAGCAAAAGCGTATTTCTTTAAAGTGCGCTTTCTGTTTTCCAGCCAGGGGCTTGTTTGTGAAGATTTCTTTTATAGATTAGTCTCTGGCACTCAGCTGGCTATATCTCCGCAACCGTAGCTCCAATTCAAGTGATTCAAAAGCCCACATTCTCGTCTCGTCGAGCCCGTTCCGTTGGTACCATTTTCATTATGTTGTCACATACTAAAAATGACCATTTTGCCCTTGCCCTTCATCAGCCCCCTCCAGGAGAGAAATTTTCCGGTGATCCTTTCCACAAGTTCATCGCACTTCTCCCCGGCGATTCCTTCACCCCCAGGCAAGCCATGATAGCCACTTGCATGATGCCCTTGCAGTAGCCATGGTTTTCCACTTGATTATTTAAATTCTCTGTGCATGTTAATATTTTTTGAATGCTATATCTATGCTTGTGAATCGATGCTCATCTTTATGCCATGTTCATTTGCATCTAGTTGGTTAAATGATTACCTGCTAATATCATTATCATGTTCTATTTTGGTATTTATTTCCGATGCTAGTGGTCATGCTATGTTCATATGTAGTATAATACTTGTGATATTCATGATCATCAGTATGCCATGCTCAATTGCATCTAGAGAATGATTTATTGTTGTTGATATGTTAAATAGTTATGTTGCTCATCCATGTTCATGTTGATATCCTGCTCATACGCATTGTCATTTTATCATGCTATTTTATTGTTATGACTCAGCTCATCACTATTCAAGTTAAACCCGACTTTAATTGAACTTGAACATCTGTTGGCTGAGTCATAGTGCCATCAAATCGAGCTGACTAGTGCAGCCACATTTGCCTGTATGGGAAGGCCTTAATTCGGTCTATTGTCATGCCTCTCGCCGGTGCCTCCCACTAGTGAAGGTTATGTGCGCGCGCTACCCTGATCAGGTAGGCGGCCATAAGCCTTGTGTGCCTGTGTTTGGTATTGAGCTCATGTCCCCGTTTGGGACCATTTTTATTTTGCCATGACGGTGGCCGTTTGATGTCCAGAGTGGCATCCGGGGCCACCCATGACTTATCCCAAAGGGGAGTTTGTCAGAGTGGCCGGGAGAGTGTCATGCAATAGATCAGTTTTGTTGGAACATCGTTGGTCCACCCGAATGGGAGCACGAGGCCTTGGGTTCCGTAGTGTGGGTACAGTGTACTAACCTCTGCAGAGTGTATAATCTATCGATAGCCGCGCCCGCGGATATGGGCCCAGTTCGTAGTAGGTCACACTATGGGTCAACAGTAATAATTACCTGACTATTAAACAACCCCGGTTCGATGAGAAAAGAAGTTGGTTGATATTTATGTGATCATGAGAGGATCACAAGGGTATCGTTGATACCAAAGTTGGTTGTGGTGTCATGTGATCACTGCGGGTAGCGATCGAGCTCCTTGCGGTCATATGATGATCACAACGGTATTGTTAATACCAAGCTTGGTTGATCCTGAGGTGATCGTGTGATGTCTTTGATGGTAAGTTGATACATATGGTGGTTATGAGGTAACCTCCGAATAGAGTAAGTTGGTCCATGATAATTGTAAACATGCTACATACCTAGTATCATGATTGTTCACATCATGAGTAATATGTTCATGCCATGCTCATCTTGTATTGTTCTAGTGATATCATGTTCATCATTGATATTTAACCTGTAAATGCCATGTTGTTGTTTGTCTTGATTGCTTTGGTTGTTGTGAGCATGCGAGTACATTCAAAGTACTCACCTGGTGGATCATGCCACTTTGCAAGTCATGCCGTGATTGATTGCTTGTCGAGGATCCCGAGTTTGCGATCTAGGATATGCGTTCCAGCCAGAGTCCCTGCAGAGTGGAGTTCATCACTGTCGTCGTTGTTCTGCTGCTAGACGTTATTTCACTTCCTCGAGTTGTTCTACTCCTAGCATAGAGCTATCTTAGCAGGCATAGTGTCGCATTGCCGATGTAATCCTTGGGTCTTCAGAACCCTTGTACCCATATTCTTTATAATAAGAGCTGATCTGTTCTATGTCAAGCAGTGCCGTATTCCAGAAGACCTGATCTCTGGGCTGGGATACGGGGCGTTCCGGTCTCTCTGGGCTGGGGTGCCACAGTTGCATATCTAGACAACCTATTTTGTTGTTAAGCTTAAATTGTTAAAAGAAACTAAAAATTGTTAGTCGCTTATTCACCCCCATCTACGACCATATCGATCCTTTCAATTGTTATCAGAGCCTCGTCTCTTTTAAGGTCTTAACCACCTAAAGAGTATGGTTCACAACAGGGATAGGGATGGAGAGAACTCCATGGCCGCGTTTGAGAGCGTGGTCACCCAGGATGATTTGAATGAGGCTATATATGGCCTCACTTAAATCATCCGTGGTGGACGAGGTCAAGGACATGCTAAGCAAATTCCTTCAGGGCATCAAGCCACCCACCAATCCCAAGTAGGTGGCTAATACCACTTCCTTGGAAACGGATGTCGACTCCGGCAAGGAGACGGCTAATAGCTTAAAACCAACCTCATCTCATGGAAACAATGGGTCAGGTACCCATGCCGTGGTTGCCCCTCCTCTGGTCTATGGAGGACCGGTTCCCTCACCTCATATAAGTTCTCATGGGCCTCCTCCTAAGCTTGATTTGACTAGCTTTCCTAATTGGGTTTTTCATATTAAGTCTCATTTGAATCATATCCCAACTCAACTTTGGATGGTCATCGAACAAGGCTTCTATCCGCATGATCCAAGCAACTTGTCTGCAAGAGAAGAAGTGGACAACCAACTTAATGCATCTGCCTTGTTCATTCTTCAAGTCACCATGCCTCCCGAAGAGCTTGCACATTTGCACCCTTCCACTATTGCAAAAGAGGCATGGGAGCACATCCACTCTTTGTATAAGGGAAGCTCGAGCATTCAACATTCCAACTTTGAGGTCATGCTTGATGAGGTCGATGAGTTTGTGATGAATGATGATGACGATCCTCGTGAGCTTTACCAGAGATTGACTACTTTTGCAGTATCACCCCGATATCATGGGAGCAAGGACACGGATGACAATTTGTTCAAGCGCAAGTTTCTCAAGGCTATCATGCCTTTGAACAAGAGCATGTCCTCCGTGATCCATTAAGGACCGGACTTCCACACCTTGTCCTCAAGTGATGTGTTGGATGAGTTCATTGCTATGAACATCTTGAACAAGACCGCCAACAACGCACTGATGACCCACAAGTATAGGGGATCAATCTAGTCCTTTCAATAAGCAAGAGTGTCGAACCCAACGAGGAGCAGAAGGAAATGACAAACGGTTTTCAGCAAGGTAATGTCTGCAGGTACTGAAATTGTCGGTAACGGGTAGTTTGATAGCAAGGTAATTTGTACCAAGTAACAAGTAGCAATAGTAACAATAGGTGCAACAAGGTATCCCAATCCTTTTTATAGCAAAGGACAGGCCAAAATAGTCTCTTATAGTTAGCAAAGCGTTCTTGAGGACACACGGGAATTTCATCTAGTCACTTTCATCATGTTGGTTTGATTCGCGTTCGCTACTTTGATAATTTGATATGTGGGTGGACCGGTGCTTGGGTGTTGTTCTTACTTGAGCAAGCCTCCCACTTATGATTAACCCCCTCACAAGCATCCGCAACTATGAAAGCAGAATTAAGATAACATCTAACCATAGCATTAAACATAAGGATCCAAATCAGCCCCTTACGGAATAGCACATAAACTAGGGTTTAATTTTCTGTCACTCTAGCAACCCATCATCTAATAACTACTCCACAATGCATTCCCTTAGGCCCAAAGATGGTGAAGTATCATGTAGTCGACGTTCACATAACACCACTAAGGGAATCACAACATACATATCATCAAAATATCGAACGAATATCAATTTCACATGATTACTTGCAACATGACTTCTCCCGTGGCCTCAAGAACAAGGGCAACTACTCACAAATAGTATTCATGCTCAAGATTAGAGGAGTAATAAATATCGTAATGGATCTGAACATATGATCTTCCACCAAATAAACCGGCTAGCATCAACTACAAGATGTAATCAACACTACTAGTCACCCATAGGTACCAATCTGAGGTTTTGATACAAAGATTGAACACAAGAGATGAACTAGGGTTTGAGATGAGATGGTGCTGTTGAAGATGTTGATGAAGATTGGCCTCCCCAAGATGAGAGGGTTGTTGGTGATGACGATGGCTTTGATTTCCCCCTCTCGGAGGGAAGTTCCCCAGGCAAAATCGCTCCGCCGGGGGGCAAAAGTGCTCCTGCCCAAGTTCCGCCTCGAGACGGCAGTGCTCCGTCCCGAAAGTCCTCTCCTTATTTTTTCTAGGTCAAAAGACCTTAAGTATCAGAAGATGGGCACCGGAGATGGGCCAGGGAGCCCACTAGGCACCAGGGCGCGCCACCCCCTCCATGCGCGCCCTTTGGTATTTCTTTTCTCCAATATTTTTTATATATTCCAAAATAATTCTCCGTAAAATTCCAGCTCATTTGGAGATGTGCAGAATAGGTATCTTTGACAAGAATTCCAGCTACCGGTATTCTCCCTCTTTGTGTAAACCTTGCATATTATGAGAGAAAAGGCATTAGAATTACTCCAAAAAGTATTATGATGCATAAAAAATACTATAAATATCAGTAGGAAAACATGATGCAAAATGGACGTATCACGCACTAGCTCATGTTCAACGGTCAAAGAAGCCTAACCTTGTTTTGAAGGCCAAGGTGATTCCAAAAAGAGGAAGAAGATGATGAAGAAGAGTGTTGCCCCGAAGACACCAAATATGCTTACCACGAGCACATGGTTCTTGGGTCAAGGCAATTTTGGGGTAACAAGAGAAACTCCAAGCCCAACTACTCCAGGAACAACTCATGTGGCTCCAAGGGAATGCGCTAACATGTGAGGACTTGCTAAAATTGTGGCAATGTGAGTTACTTTGTCGTGGATAGCCCTATGAGAAGAGGGAAGACAATGGAGGCAACCTTATCCGCAAGGTCAAGTCCAAGTCTTTCCCTAGCAAGAACAACTGCACAAAGAAGGTACCTCAAAAGGGTTTGGTGGTGAAACAAGAGTACGACTCCGATGATGATGACGATGCTAGTGGTGGACGTTCCCTTAGGCCCAAAGATGGTGAAGTGTCATGTAGTCGACGTTCACATAACACCACTAAGGGAATCACAACATACATATCATCAAAATATCGAACGAATATCAATTTCACATGATTACTTGCAACATGACTTCTCCCGTGGCCTCAAGAACAAGGGCAACTACTCACAAATAGTATTCATGCTCAAGATTAGAGTAGTAATAAATATCGTAATGGATCTGAACATATGATCTTCCACCAAATAAACTGGCTAGCATCAACTACAAGATGTAAACAACACTACTAGTCATCCACAGGTACCAATCTGAGGTTTTGATACAAAGATTGAACACAAGAGATGAACTAGGGTTTGAGATAAGATGGTGCTGTTGAAGATGTTGATGAAGACTGGCCTCCCCAAGATGAGAGGGTTGTTGGTGATGACGATGGCTTCGATTTCCCCCTCCCGGAGGGAAGTTTCCCCGGCAGAATCGCTCCGCCGGAGGGCAAAAGTGCTCCTGCCCAAGTTCCGCCTCGAGGCGACGGTTCTCCGTCCCAAAAGTCCTCTCCTTATTTTTTCTAGGTCAAAAGACCTTAAGTACCAGAAAATGGGCACCGGAGGTGGGCCAGGGAGCCCACTACCCACCAGGGCGCGCCTGGAGAGGGTGGCGCGCGTTGGTGCCTAGTGGGCACCAGGGTGGCCCCCTCTGGTATTTCCTTTCTCCAATATTTTTTATATATTCCAAAATAATTCTCAGTAAAATTTCAGCTCATTTGGAGATGTGCAAAATAGTTATCTTTGACATAGCTTTTGCGGGTCCAGAATTCCAGCTGCCGGTATTCCCCCTCTGTGTAAACCTTGCATATTATGAGAGAAAAGGCATTAGAATTACTCCACAAAGTATTATAATGCATAAAAAATACTATAAATATTAGTTGGAAAACATGAAGCAAAATGGACATATCAGCTCCCCCAAGCTTAGACCCCGCTTGTCCTCAAGCGAAAGCCGATATCGAAAATCATGTCCACATGTTTAGAGAGAGAGGTGTCGATAAAAAAAATACGGACATAGTAGCATCATGCTTATTATTATAACAACAATAAACTTTATCATAAAACTTCTCATGAGCAAGTAACAATTCATCACAACATCAAAGTATAAAGCATAAACTTTCTTGAAAACTAACAAACTATGTTCTCAGTCAACTATGCAACTGCAATTCATCATATTTTCAGGAAGGGTCTCGTATCGGAGCCTTTTGGCAAGTCCACATACTCAACCATCATTTAGTCTATGATTGCTAACACACACAACATATATATGGATCAAAAAGTTTCAACCGGACACATAGAAAGATAGGGGCTTATAGTTTCGCCTCCCACTTATTCACCTCAAGGGTGATGTCAACAGTAATAACTCATGATCACTCATATCCAACAGGATATATGTGCCTAGATCTTTCCCCACAACATGATGCTTGAAAAAGAGAAAATAAAAAGGAATAGAGGAGAACACTTTGACTCTTGCATAAAAAGTAAATACATAAAAGTAAAAGATAGGACCTTCACAGAGGGAAGCAGAGGTTGTCATGCGCTTTTTGGTTTTGTATGCACAATCTCTTAATGCAAAAGAATGTCATGTTATATTGCCCCTTATGATAGTAACCTTT
Organism: Thinopyrum elongatum; assembly: GCA_011799875.1. Taxonomy (NCBI): domain Eukaryota; kingdom Viridiplantae; phylum Streptophyta; class Magnoliopsida; order Poales; family Poaceae; genus Thinopyrum; species Thinopyrum elongatum. The sequence goes on from CM022303.1 coordinate 464,161,373, forward strand.
ATTATGCAGTTTGTTGCTTTTATTACTTTGCCATCACATGTTCGTACAACGCTTATTTTCCCTTACACTAAAAGATCAAACACATTTAGAAGCCATTTTTATTGCCTTATGCACCGATGACAACTTACTTGAAGGATCTTACTCAATCCATAGGTAGGTATGGTGGACTCTCAAAACATGGATTTGGGTTTAAGGGTTTTGGATGCACAAGTAGTATCTCTACTTAGTGCGAATTTTTGGCTAGCAAAGATATTGAGCAAGCACCACATGTTGGAGGATCTATGACAATATAACTTCTATGTGAATATGAACAAACATAAATCATTACCTTGTCTTCCTTGTCCAATGTCAACACTTTGGCATAAAATATTTAATGGGGGCTCACAATCATAAAAGATGTCCAAGATGGTATATTTGCATGTGAATCTTCTCTTCCCTTATTAATTCTTTCATGAATTGCATCATTGACCAATGATATGTTTGTCAACTTTCAATGAATTTTACCACTTATACTTTTCCTTATGTGATGTCATTACTTACTATAAGATTAGCATATGATCTTTTTCATCATTTCCTTTATTTTGATTGAACAAGAAAGGTAAAGAAGCAAAAACTCAAACTAGACTTTATTATATATCTCTCAACTCAATTACATACATGGATAAATCATGAAACTAGCACTCGAAAATAGATCATACTAAACTTTTATTCAACTAACTCACGAAATAACCAAGGATCAAACTAAAAACTAGTGAAAGTAATAAAAGTGATGGTGATACGATACCGGGGCATCTCCCCCAAGCTTCACGAAAGCCAAGGGGAGTTCCCATACCCGTGTACTCAAGTCTCCTTCTTTGATGATGATGGTGGTGATGGTGAGGTAGGAGCATCACACTTCAGCCTCAGTAGGTACTCCAATCTATGATTGATGCTCTGGAGGGCGATGTTTTGCTCTTCCAACAAAATAATTTCATGAGTGAGATATGTACTCTGAACACAAACCGTTTCAAAGGCATTCAAGGCTTCGATTTCAGTGGGGGTGAGATGGTTATAGTAAGGTTGAAGGATATCTTCCTCTTTCCCGCTTCCCCCGTGAGCATGGCTTGCCCCCTTCTTGAGCATGCTGCCCCGCAACTTCCTTGGCCTTGTCCTCCTTGGTTGCTTCTTTCGGTTCTTCTCTCCTTAGTTCCATCTCCAATAGCCAAGCATCTTCTTCTATGTATTTGGACGAGGGAGAAGACATGATGCCTGGCTTGACAGATCTGACAAAAAAACAGCCCGAAACAAGAACAGAGCATTTCTCCGCGATACGGTGGTCAAATTGTCTGAAGATATAAAGAATTTTTATCTTGGGAAACAAGTATACTACAGGAAAATGGAGTCGTGAAGGAGCCCGAGGGGCCCACTAACCAACAGGACGCGCCAGGTGGGGCAGGCGCGCCCTGGTGCATAGTGGGCACCTGGGTTGCCTTCCCGGTTGTGTTCTTATTTTTTTTGTTTTTTCTAATATTCCAAAACTGACAGAAAATATTTTTGCGGAATTTTTGGAGTTCGTTTACTTACCTTATCATGTACCTCTTCCTTTTCAGGGTTCTCGAGTGTTACGGAAGGTTTCTTTTATATGTTCCTCCGGTGTCATGGTTTGGATAATGTTAGTTTAAACATTAATAGGTGTACCTGAAATATAGTGCTTAATTCTTTGTCCATTGACCACCTTCGGATTAGTGCCTTCGGCATTATTGATCTTGATAGCTCCTGAGCGATAAAGTTCTTCGATGATATATGGTCCTTCCCACTTGGAGAGAAGTTTTCCTGCAAAAAATCTAAAACGAGAATTGTACAATAGAACATATTCACCAACTTTGAATTCCCGCTTTTGGATTCTTGTATCATGCCATGTGAAAGGATCGAGATTGACCTAGAGGGGGGGGTGAATAGCTACAATTACAAATTTTAATTGTTACTTAGCAATTTTAGGCAATAAAGCGGAATATGAAAGTGAGCCTAACAATTGCAAGTATGATGGTAAGAGCTAAGCAAGGTAAACAAGTAACACAAGTATGTGAGTAAGCAAGCACAATATGATATAAGTAAAGACTAAGAGACAAGTAACCACAAGTAGGAAGTTATGGTTAGGAATAACCGCAACTCCGAGAGACGAGGATGTATGTCGATGTTCACTTCCTTGGAGGGAAGCTACGTCACCGTTTAGAGAGGTGGGTGTTACCACGAAGGCACACCAACGCCACGAAGGCTCACCCTATTCTCTCTTTGAGATATCACCACGAAGGAGATTCCCAACCACTAGTGGTAGACCTTGAGGTGGTCTCCAAACCTTCACAAACTTTCTGAGGGTAATCACAATGGTCGATTCCTCTCCGAATGACTCCTACCGCCTAGGAGTCTCCAACCTCCAAGAGTAACAAGAACAATGGGGAAAAGCTCAAGACTTGCTCAAATCACAAATTCCTTTGGTGCAACGAAGGGGAAGGAGTGGATCTATCACTTGATTGGACAACTTCTCACAAATGTTCTCAAATCCCTTCGGGATCTAAGATTTGGTGTATGAGTGTGTGAGAGAGAGTGAAATGTGTTCTAGGGATTGCTTAAGGTGAATGGTCAACCCTCTCCCGTGGAGGAAGAAGGCTATATATAGTATTGGAGCAAATGTGGCCGTTGTAGTGTAAGTGACAGGGGTAGGCCGGAAATCCGGGCCAGGGGCTGGACATCCGGCACAGTGTAACGTCTGTGTAGAGAAGCAGAGAGGAGTGAATAAAATAGAGGGGCCGGACATCCAGGGAAAATCCCGGACATCCGGTGTGGCTGGAAGTCCCGGACATCCAGCGCGGTGCCCGGACATCCGGAAATAACATCACAGAACAGATGCTCTCGGGACAGCAAGGATCCGGACATCCGGCAGGTCATCCCGGATATCTGGGGACACAGGAGAGCCCGAACATCCGGCAAGGAGGCCGGACATCCGGGGATTTCACTACCCCTTCGGTGTTCTCTGGATAGCAGGGGCCGGATATCCGGCGGAGCAGCCCGGATATCCGTCGTGTGGGCTGGACATCCGGCGAGCAGGCCGGACATCCGGCGTGGGAGCAGAGGCAACATTTTGACTGCTGTTTTTAGTGAGTGAGACTAGGATAGAGAAGCTAGGTTTTGTGACATGAGCAAGTCCTTCACTACCCCTACCGATCCCCTCTTAATAGTGCGGGATCCCTATACTCAAGAACAAACAAAGATACAATCCTTTTGGTAGTTCTTCCTTGAGTAAGATCAACTCCGTATGTTCATGATCCACACACCTTTGTCATCCGGGGACTAACACCTAAGATTCACTTGACGAACATAGTTAGTCCCTTGCATGTATATTGTCATCAACATCAATACTTGATGTAAGGGCATGATTGCACTTTCAATCTCCCCCTTTTTGTTTGTTCATGATAATCATACATGTAGTACCATACATAAAATAAAATAATACAATATGTTCCTATTTGCTTTAGCTCCCCCTCAATGTGTGCATAAGATGATTATGTAAAAAAATGCAATGCACATATTTCATGGTTGCATATGGAGAAGAAAAAGATAGGACATAGGACACGCAACATATATGATACATAATCATCAACTCATAGCCATAAAGCCACAAAGATAATAAGATAGTCTCATACAATTAAGTACCATATGTAGCATACATAGAGAGTTTGAATAATAGCAAACAAATAGCAACATATAGCACGACATCTAGTCATCTAAGGTACTACTTCTCCCCCTTTGATAGCAACATGCAAAAAGGAGCGAAGGCAACGAGAAGAACAACAAGGAAATCACTCCTGGAGGATGTCAACATCATCAACTACCCCCTCAAAGAACTCGGCGTACTCATCACGAGACGGGAACCCGAAGGAGGAAGTGGACGGTGCAGCAGGAATGGGATCATCATCGCTCACTGGACTCCCACGGTCGCGAACGCACTGCTTGAGCTGGTTCTTGGAGAGAATGAGGCGCTTCTGAACATCATGGTTTTGCTGACAGTTAAAGGTGATATCCTTCATAATAGCAGACTAAGCTTTGCCCAAGAACGAGGCAAGACGTCCACGAGGCACGGTCGAGGTGGAAGGCATAGTCGAGGAGGAAGGCACGGAGGACCCCTTGGGCTGAGTCCCAATAGCAGACCTCCTGGGCTGGCTAGGTGCAGCAGACGATGCAGGAGCAGACATGCGCATATGAGTCGGAGGTTTCCAAATGGAATGCACAATAGTCTTGGCAAACTCAAAGGGGGCAGTGTGATCAATTAGCGCCTGAATGAATGGAGCATGAGGGAATTGGCTCGTCTGAAGAAAGCTGGAGACACGGATCTCATGCCAAATGTAATGGGCCATGTCAAGAGGCTTTGTAGGCTTGTCATGCATACGTACCATCAAATCAATGCAGTAGTTGCGAGCCCTTGAGTGATCTCCCTTCTTAGGATAGAGAGTGCAAAGCACACACTGATAAAGAATGTAGTATGGAGACCTGAAGATGGATACCTCATTGGGTGGATACCCACATTCCTTAGGGGTGAGCTGAGTGGTAGGCTTAACAAGAGGCATGCAATCATCAATCCCTTTGGGCTTATGCAGTGGATCCAGACTGTGGATTTGATGGCCAACACCAGAGAAGCCCAAAATCTGAACAAAACGGTCATAGGTGATGCTCATCATAGTATCGTCGGTCATCCAGGTCAGAGTGTTGTTTTATTTATGCATTATATAGGGTGAGAGTACTCATGAGTTGAATGTCTCCCCCTAAATATATGCCTACATCAAGACAAGACATGAAGTAAATGCATGCATGGGTACTAGATTTCACATAATGTTATCAAGCTCTAAGATACCAAGCTCACGCCTAAGTTGACAAAACCTTGCTTCATCCAATGGTTTGGTGAAAATGTTTGCAAGTTGCATATCTGTACCAACATGAGCAATATCAATGTCACCCTTTTGCACATGGTCTCTCAAGAAGTGATACCTAATATCAATGTTCTTGGTGCGAAGATGATCAATGGGATTCTCAGCAATCTTGATGGCACTTTTATTATCACATAGAAGAGGCACATGTCTATAGGTGATACCATAATCCTTCAAAGTTTGCCTCATCCATAGTAATTGAGTTGCACAACTGGCGGTTGCAATGTATTTGGCTTCGGCGATGGAGAGGGAGACACAATTTGGCTTCTTCGAGGACCAACTTACCAAGGAGCGTCCAAGAAAATGACATGCACCGGAGGAGGACTTCCATCTCACTTTGTCTCCAGCCCAACCCGCATCCGTGTACCCAATGAGATCAAACTTGGCATCCTTGGGGTACCATAGACCCAACTTTGGGGTGCGAACAAGGTATCTAAGAATAAGCTTAACCGCCTTATGATGACTTTCCCTAGGGGAAGCTTAAAATCTAGCACATATGCCTACACTGAACATGATGTCTGGTCTAGATGCACAAAGATAAAGCAATGAACCAATCATAGAGCGGTAAAGAGATGGGTCGAAAGGGATACCGTTTGTGTCTTCAGTGAGTACAATTTTCGTTGGCATGGGTGTCTTACATGGGCTAGCATTTGTCATGTCAAACTTCTCTAGAATATCCTTGAGGTATTTTGTTTGAGACAAGAAAATTCGTTCTTGAAATTGTTGAATTTGAAATCCGAGAAAGAACTTCAAGTCCACATTGAGTGACATTTCAAAGGTCTTGGTCATGGAGGCCTCAAACTTCTTGCACAGATGAATGTTAGGAGAACCAAAAATGATGTCGTCTACATAGATTTGGCATAATATGAAATCACCCTTTTCTCTCTTAGTAAAAATAGTGGGATCGATCACCCCTCTCACAAAACCATCATCGAGTAAAAACTTCTTAAGATGATCATACCAAGCACGAGCTGCTTGTTTGAGGCCATACAAAGCCTTGTGAAGTTTATACACATAGTCTTTGTGATCGAGATCAACGAACCCAGGTGGTTGTGATACATATACTTCTTCTTGTAGAGGACCATTAAGGAAGGCACTCTTCACATCCATTTGATGTAACATAAAACCATTGAAAGCAGCATAGGCAAGTAAGATGCGAATAGATTCAAGACTGGCAATGGGAGCAAAGGTCTCACCAAAGTTCAAACCTTCAACTTGTGAGTACCCTTGTGCTACTAACCTTGCCTTGTTGCGGATGATTACGCCATTCTCATCTTGCTTGTTCTTGAAAATCCATTTTGTTCCAATGATATTGTGTTCCTTAGTTGGTCTCTTGACTAATGACCACACTTGGTTGCGTTCAAAATTGTTCAACTCTTCTTGCATAGCAACGAGCCAATCATTGTCCATCAATGCATCTTGTACCTTGAGTGGCTCAACACTAGAGACAAACAAAAAGTGAGCACAAAAGTTTGTCAATTGTTTACGAGTGACTCTACCTTTCGATATGCCGGTAAGAATTTGATCAACATCAACACGACCGGCCAATCGGAGCATGATGGAGGTTAGGGTTTCATGAGGTTCAACTTCATGTCCATCATTCACATCCTCAACATATGGATCATTAATGTGTGGTGGAAGATCTTCTTCTTCATATTGCATTTGTTGAGGTTCATCATCAATGATTGCAGTTTCTTGTTCTTTCTCGGTGATGATCTTGTTCTTGAAGATGATCATGGTGAGGGACTTGATCTTCTTCTTGTACTTGAACCACGGGCATCGGTTGAGCAATAGGAGCTTGTGGTGGTTTGGGTGTTGAAATGGTTTGATGATGTGTGAAACTTCCATCTTCTTCATCATCATCATGAGGTTCTTCTTCCATTGGAAGAAGAGCACCAACACCCATGGTCAAAATATCTTGAGAAGGATCTTCTTCACCTACATCACTTAGATCAACTTGCTCCCCATGGGAGCCATTAAATTCATCAAACTCCACGTTTCAAGTTTCTACAACACATCCATTGGATTTGTTGTAGACTCTATAGGCGTGAGAGTTTGATCCATAACCAACAAATATGCCCTCAATTGTTTTGGATTGAAATTTAACTAACCGTTCTGTTTTGTTGAGGATGAAACATTTGCACCCAAATACACGAAAGTACTTGACATTTGGCTTGTTCCCAGTTAGGAGCTCATATGGAGTCTTCTCCAATATCGTGCGGAGGAAGAGCCGGTTTGATGCATGGCATGCGGTGTTGACAGCCTCGGCCCAAAAACTATGTGGCGACTTGTATTCATCCAACATGGACCTTGCCATTTCCACTAGTGTACAGTTCTTCCTTTCAGCTACACCATTTTGTTGAGGAGTGTATGGTGCGGAATATTGATACTCAATCCCTTCATCACTAAGAAATTCTTCCAAGGTGTAGTTCTTGAACTCGGAGCCATTATCACTTCTTATTGCCAATATTTCTTTGTCAAACTTGCGTTGTGCTTGCTTGGCAAAATCAATGAAAGTGATCTTCGTCTCGTCCTTGGACTTGAGAAAAAACACCCATGTATATCTTGAGTAATCATCAACAATGACAAGTCCATACTTTTTCCCACCAAGACTATCCCATGAAGGAGGCCCAAAAACATCCACATGAAGGAGCTCCAAAGGCCTTGAAGTAGATACAATATTCTTGGGTGGGTGCTTTGATTGATGTTGCTTCCCGGCTATGAATGCACTACACACACGATCTTTCTCAAAAGAAACATTGGTTAATCCAAGGATGTGATTACCCTTTAAGAGATCTTGAAGATTTCTCATGCTGACATGGGGTAGCCGGCGATGCCATAGCCACCCCTTGTCGGCCTTAGCCATTAGACAAGTTGCACGGAATGTGCTCTCTTTCGAGAAATCAACCATGTAAAGGCTGCCATCCAACTCTCCAACAAAGGCCACTTCGAGAGTATCTCTCTTAAAGACTTTCACATCTGTTAGTCCAAATAGTGTATCATAACCAACAGAAGCCAATTGGCGAACGGAAAGTAAATGGTATTTAAGGGATTGGACAAGCATGACATTTGCAAGAGACATGTCATTTGTGATAGCCACCTTTCCCAACCCGAGTACCTGTCCTTTTGATCCTCCACCAAACACAATGCTCATAAATGGTTGAATAGCTTCCATGAAATCGTAAAGCAATTTGCTATCTCCAGTCATATGGTTGGTGCATCCACTATCGATCACCCATTTGACTCCACCGGAGAAAGCAACCGACACACAATTTATGGCTTGGTTAGAGGCACCCATTTTGCAATGGGACCTCTTAAGTTAGTCACAAGGGTGTTAGGGACCCAAATAGCATAAAAATGGAATGCATTGCAAGGACCAACAAATTTAGCATAAACTTCTCCATCCTTTGTTTTACGAAGTACATAGGATGGAGGCATGAATTCTTTTGACTTGTTGAGCGTGGGCATGCCCCTAGTGGCCTTCCCACTCACAACCTTACCCTTCTCCTTGTGCCCTTCTCGTACAAACGTCTCCTTGAGAAGTGTAGTGCACTTTTGAGAGAATATTTTCGTCTGCTTGTGCTTGGGTCAAACCCAAGCCCTTCCTTGGCAATCACTTCATTGTGTCGGCCCAATACCTCATTAAGGTTCTTTTGTCCTTGAGCACATGTCATGAGTCCTCTCTCGAGTTGTGCCCTTAGAAAGTGGTTTTCCTCAAGAATAGATGCTAGGTCGCCACTAGAGTTAGTAGTACAAGCATCAACATTGATAATAGGTGAAGAGTAAGCCTTGGCTAGAGTTTCAAGATAAGTAAGTTTGAGCGTCTCAAAACTCTTTGTAAGAAGGGTGAGCTCCTCTTCCTTAGTCTTGAGGGACATGGATAGAAGCTCACAATCCTTAGATAGAGAAGCATGAGATTTCACAAGCTTACTTTTATCATTCATCAACTCCTCGCAAGAGTCCTTAGCCTTTTTCAAGGAGGCAAGTTCTTTAGCATGAACATCAATGTTTGCACCAATTTTCAAGCATAGTTCATCATTTCGTGCTTCCTTATATTGGACTTTCCGCTCAAGGATTTCATATTTTTCCTTTTCCTCGGTAACGAGGGTTTCGAATTCCTTAATGGTGATGGTGTGCTTACTCACCATCTCCATAAGCATACGAAACATAGTGAGCTTCTTTCCTTTGAGGGAGCACATGAACTTATTTAGTTTAGCAAGCATACGATCATCTATATCATCATCATCATAATTATCCTCCACATCAAGATACTCATCACAAGGTGTAGAATGAGTGAAAAGAGGAGGGTTTGACCGTGGGGTTACCTTGACCTTGTCAGGAGAGTTTTGGCCCTCTCCATCTTCTACCACGGCCTTTGCCATTAAGCACTTATGAGCATTGCCCTTGTAGTCTTTCATATAGTTGTAAGTGACAACATCACCACTCTTGTTGACTAGCCTCAAGGTGTTTTGAGAATCTTGAGCTACTCCGGCAACACCACTAATGTCATCAGGATCGGATTCTTCATGAGCAACCATTGCTTTCCCATCTCTCTTCTTGAGCTTGGAGTTCAAAGGATTTGGCAACTTCTTCTTGGGAAAGGTCTTGGGAAACCTTGGTTTATCTTCTCTCTTCTCATAAGGGCAATCGTTGGAGAAGTGGTTGGTTTCTTCACAGTTGTAGCATTTTCTCACTTTCTTCTTCTGGAATCTTCCCTTGAATTTTCCCGCGCTAAACCTCTTGACAAAGAGAGCAATGTCTTCATATGAAGGGCTCTCATCGGAGTCAATCTCATCACCATCTTCATCATCATCTTCTTCTTCTTCTTCACTTTGCTCTTCTTCACATACATGCTTGGCCTTCAATGCAAGATTGATCTTTGATGTTGAGGTACCATGCATGGCAAGATGTTTTGTAGCATTTTCCTTTGACTCTTCGAATAGTTGGAAAGTGAATATGATGTCATCCAGAGTCATTTCCTTGAATCCATAGTGTTGTCTTATGTCCCACACCATTTGGTGATGATATGGAGCAAGAGCATGAAGTAACTTGTCCACGAGAAACCGCTTAGTCAAGTTGAATCCATCTTGTGTCTTGTCACAATCACAAGACTCGATGTCGGTGGTGAGAGTCATGAGACGCTCAAGGAGCTGCTTGGGGGATTCACCTTTCTCCATACAAAAGTTTTTCAATTGACCCTTGGCAATTTCATACTGAGCAAGCCGGAGAGTGGAGGTACCGATCTTGGTCCTTACAATGCTATCCCATAATTCCTTGGCACTTGTGATATGAATGTAGGGTCTCCTTTGCTTATCATTCATTCCTTTTTTATGCACATGATTGCGGTGTCGTTGAGATGCTTGTCATATGTCTCTCTTGGAGTGAGATTCTTTGGGTCAACAGGGTTGTAGCCATGCTCCAAGATTTCCAACATTTCATCATTGGCATACCTAAGATGATCCTGCATACCAACTATCCACAAAGCAAAGTCGGAATTGTCATCAAGCAAAGGAGGTTTTCCTCTAGGATTATACTTAGGTTTCTCTACTTGAGGTCTTTCATAAAGCCATGGAACACCAGAGTGATCATTGCTAGGAGGTTGTTGGCCAAGTGAAGGAGTAGGCACAGTTGGCCTCGAGGACGCACCACTCGAAAGTGGTGCAAGTATCGTGGTTAATGTGGCTAGTCTCATTTGGACAAAGGCCTCAAGAGAAGCATCATGCTCCTCCTTTTGCTTAGCAAGAGCCCGTTCCAGATCCTCAGAAGTGACGGACTTGGCTTCCATGGAAGCCGCACCCTTATCCTTCGGATCCGCAACAAAGGGAGTCCCATCGGGGTTCATCTCGCTATAGGGCGGTTAAGCCACAAGAATAGAGCACGAGGCTCTGATACCAATTGAAAGGATCGAGATGGACCTAGAGGGGGGTGAATAGGTACAATTACAAATTTTAATTGTTACTTACCAATTTTAGGCAATAATGCGGAATATGAAAGTGAGCCTAACAATTACAAGTATGATGCTAAGAGCTAAGCAAGGTAAACAAGTAACACAAGTATGTGAGTAAGCAAGCACAATATTATATAAGTAAAGACTAAGAGACAAGTAACCACAAGTAGGAAGTTAGGGTTAGGAATAACCGCAACTCCGAGAGACGAGGATGTATGCCGATGTTCACTTCCTTGGAGGGAAGCTACGTCACTGTTTAAAGAGGTGGGTGTTACCACGAAGGCACACCAACGCCACGAAGGCTCACCCTATTCTCTCTTTGAGATATCACCACGAAGGCGATTCCCAACCACTAGTGGTAGACCTTGAGGTGGTCTCCAAACCCTCACAAACTTTCCGGGGGTAATCACAATGGTCGATTCCTCTCCGAATGACTCCTACCGCCTAGGAGTCTCCAACCTCCAAGAGTAACAAGAACGATGGGGAAAAGCTCAAGACTTGCTCAAATCACGAATTACTTTGGTGCAACGATGGGGAAGGAGTGGATCTATCACTTGATTGGACAACTTCTCACAAATGTTCTCAAATCCCTTCAGGATCTAAGATTTGGTGTATGAGTGTGAGAGAGAGAGTGAAATGTGTTCTAGGGATTGCTCAAGGTGAATGGTCAACCCTCTCCCGTGGAGGAACAAGGCTATATATAGTATTGGAGCAAATATGGCCGTTGTAGTGCAAGTGACTGGGGTAGGCCAGACATCCGGGCCAGGGGCCAGACATCCTGCACGGTGTAACGTCTATGTAGAGAAGCAGAGAGGAGTGAATAAAACAGAGGGGCCGGACATCCGGGGTAAAGACCGGACATCCGGCATGGCTGGAAGTCCCGGACGTCCGGCGTGGTGCCCGGACATCCAGAAATAACATCACAGAACAGATGCTCTTTGGACAGCAAGGAGCCGGAGATCCGGCAGGTCATCCCGGATATCTGGGGACACAGGAGAGCCCGGACATCCGGCAAGGAGGCCGGACATCCGGGGATTTCACCACCCATTCGGTGTTCTCTGGATAGCAGGGGCTGGATATCCGGCGGAGAAGCCCGGATATCCGTCGTGCGGGCCGGACATCTGGCGAGTAGGCCGTACATCTGACATGGGAGCAGAGGCAACATTTTCACTGCTGTTTTTAGTGAGTGAGACTAGGATAGAGAAGCTACATTTTGTGACATGAGCAAGTCCTTCACTACCCCTACCGATCCCCTCTTAATAGTGCGGGATCCCTATACTCAAGAACAAACGAAGATACAATCCTTTTGGTATTTCTTCCTTGAGTAAGATCAACTCCGTATGTTCATGATCCACACACCTTTGTCAGCTAGGGACTAACACCTGAGATTCACTTGACGAACATAGTTAGTCCCTTGATGTATATTGTCATCAACATCAAAACTTGATGTAAGGGCATGATTGCACTTTCACCATGTTTTGACTTTTTCTTTAAACAATTTGGCATTTTCATAGGCTTGGGTTCTCCATTAATCTAAAGAACTAATATCAAACAACGTCTTTTCACCGGCAAGTTTGAAATCATAATTGAGTTCTTTGATTGCCCAATATGCTTTATGTTCTAACTCAAGAGGCAAGTGACAAACTTTCCCATAAACCATTTTGTATGGAGACATACCCATAGGATTTTTATAAGCCGTTCTATAGGCCCAAAGTGCATCATCAAGTTTCTTAGACCAATTCTTTCAGGATCTATTGACAGTTTTTTGTAATATCAACTTTATTTCTCTATTGCTAAGTTCAACTTGACCACTAGATTGAGGATGATAAGGAGATGCAATTCTATGGTTGACATCATATTTAGCAAGCAATTTATGGAAAGCACCATGAAAAAAATGTGAACCACCATTAGTCATTAAATATCTAGGGACTACAAACCATGGGAAGATAATTTCTTTAAGCATTTTAATGGAGGTGTTATGATTAGCACTACTAGTTGGAATAGCTTCTACCCACTTAGTGACATAATCAACGGCAACCAAAATATGTGTATACAATTAGAGGAAGGAAAAGGTCCCATATAATCAAAGCCCCAAATATCAAATGGTTCAATAACAAGCAAATAATTCATAGGCATTTCCTGATGTTTACCAATATTACCAATTCTTTGACATTCATCATAAGAAAGGACAAACTTACGAGCATCTTTGAAAAGAGGAGGCCAATAAAAACCAGATTGTAATACCTTGTGCACAGTTCTATCTTCCGCATGATGCCCTCCATAAGCTTCGGAGTGACATTTCTGTAGGATTTGTTCCTGTTCATGCTCAGGTACACAATGTCTAATAATACCATCTACTCCTTTATAAAGATGTGGTTCATCATAAAAGTAATGTCTTAAGTCATAGAAGAATTTTTTCTTTTGTTGGTAAGTGAAACCAGGTGGTATAAATTTAGCAACAATATAATTAGCATAGTCAGCATACCAAGGAGTATTATGAGAAGCATTTATGACAGTTAGTTGTTCATCAGGAAAGCTATCATCAATGGGTAGTGGGTCATCAAGAATATTTTCTAACCTAGACAAGTTATCAGCTACGGAGTTCTCAGCTCCCTTCCTATCTGTAATATGCAAGTCAAACTCTTGTAACAAAAGAACCCACCTAATTAGTCTAGGTTTAGCATCTTTCTTTTCCATAAGATATTTAATAGCATCATGATCGGTGTGAACAATTACTTTAGAATCAATAATATAAGATCTGAATTTATCACAAGCAAACACAACTGCCAAAAATTCTTTTTCAATAGTAGCATAATTTCTTTGGGCACTCTCTAGAGTTTTACTAGCATAATGGATAACATTTAATTTTCTATCAACTCTTTGTCCTAGAACAGCACCAACAGCATAATCACTAGCATCACACATAATTTCAAAAGGCAAGTTCCAATCAGGTGGTTGAACAATAGGTGCAAAAGTTAAGGCTTTCTTAAGTGTTTCGAAGGCTTCTACACAATCATCATAAAAAACAAATGGAACATCCTTTTGCAAGAGATTAGTAAGAGGCCTAGAAATTTTAGAGAAGTCTTTAATAAACCTCCTATAGAAACCAGCATGACCAAGGAAACTATGAATACCTTTAATGTCTTTAGGACATGGCATTTTCTCAATTGCATCAACTTTAGCTTTATCCACCTCAATACCTTGCTCATAAATTTTATGCCCCAAGACAATGCCTTCGTTCACCATAAAGTGGCACCTCTCCCAATTCAAGACAAGATTAGTTTGTTCACATCTGTGCAAAACTTGATCAAGGTTGCTTAAGCAATCATCAAAGAAGTTCTGTAAACGGAGAAATCATCTATGAAAACCTCAACAATCTTTTCACAAAAGTCAGAGAATATAGCAGTTATACATCTTTGAAAGGTAGCAAGTGCATTACATAAACCAAAAGGCATACGTCTATAAACATAAGTTCCAAAAGGACAAGTAAAAGTGGTTTTCTCTTGATCTGGTTATGATACAGGTATTTGAGAGAAACCAGAATATCTGTCGAGAAAGCAAAAGTGTGTGTGCTTAGACAATCTTTCTAGCATTTGATCAATGAAAGGCACAGGGTAATGATATTTTCTAGTTGCCTTATTTAATTTTCTAAAATCAATTACCATTCTATAGCTAGTCACTATTCTTTGTGGAATGAGTTCATTTTTATCATTAGGAACAACAGTAATACCTCCTTTCTTAGGGATACAATGAACAGGACTTACCCATCTACTATCAGCTATGGGATAGATTATATCTACTTTCGGAAGCTTTAATATTTCAGTTCTTACCACTTCTTTCATCTTAGGATTCAAACGTCATTGATGATCAACGACGGGTTTAGCATCAGGTTCCATATTAATCTTGTGCTGGTAGAGAGTGGGACTAATGCCCTTAAGATCATCAAGAGTATATCCAATAGCAGCACGGTGCTTCCTCAGAATTTTTAGTAATCTCTTTTCTTCATGTTTTGTAAGGTTAGCACTAATAATAACATGATATATCTTTTTCTCATCAAGATAAGCATATTTCAAAGTGTCAGGCAATTGCTTTAATTCAAACACAGGATCACCTTTAGGTGGAGGAGGACCTCCTAGAGTTCCAACAGGCAAATTGTGTTTAAGGATAGGTTGTTGTTCAAAGAATATTTTATCTATTTCATTTCTGTCATGCAAGTGCATATCATTTTCATGGTCTAGCAAATATTGTTCTAGTGGATCAGTAGGAGGTACGACAATAGAAGCAAGTCCAATTATTTCATCGTTACTAGGTAATTCTTTATCATGATGGTGTCTACGAAACTTAGAGAAATTAAACTCATGAGACACATCACCAAAATTGACAATGACCGTTTCTTCATGATAATCTATCTTAGCATTAACAGTGATCAAGAAAGGTCTACCAAATATTATGGGACAAAAATCATCTTGTGGTGAACCAAGAACTAGAAAATCAGTGGGGTATTTTATTTTCCCACACAAGACTTCAACATCCCTAACAATCCCAAGTGGTGTGATGGTGTCCCTATTTGCAAGTTTAATAGTAACATCAATATCCTCTATTTTAGCTGGTGCTATATCATTCATAATTTCTTGATATAAGGTAAAAGGAATAGCACTCACACTAGCACCCAAATCACATAAACCATGATGACAATGATCTCCTATTTTAACTGAGACAACAGGCATGCCAACAACATGCTTATTCTTATCTTTAGTATCAGGTTTGGCAATTCTAGCAGCTTCATCACAGAAATAAATAACATGCCCATCAATATTATCGACCAAGAGATCTTTAACCATAACAATACTAGGTTCTACTTTAATTTGTTCAGAGGGTCTAGGTACTTTAATATTACTTTTGTTAACCACGGTTGAAAATTTAGCATGTTCCTTTATCCTCACACGGAAAGGTGGTTTTTCAATATAAGCAGTAGGCACAACTAGATCAACATTATAAATGATAGTTTCATCCTTAACTATAACTGGTTCCTCAATCTTTTCTTTAATAGGGAGATGATATTTAAACCACTTCTCTTTAGGGAGATCAACATGAGTAGCAAATGATTCACAAAAAGAAGGTACTATCTCACAGTCAAGTCCATATTTAGTGCTAAACTTGTGAAAAGCATCGGTATTCATAAAAGATTTAACACAATCAAACTCAAGCTTAATACTTGACTCTTTACCTTCGTCAAGTTCCCAATCTTCAGAGTTGTGTTTACTTCTTTCCAAAAGATCCCACCTGAATTCAATAGTCTTCTTCATAAAAGAACCAGTACAAGAAGTATCGACCATGGATTGATCATTACGAGAAAGCCGAGCATAAAATTTTTTGTATAATAATTTCTCTTGAGAGCACATGATTGGGGCATGAATATAACATTGATTTAAGCCTCCCCCAAGCTAAAGCAATACTTTCTCCTTCACGAGGACAAACATTATACATATAATTCCGATCACGATGAACTAGATGCATAGGATAAAACTTTTGGTGAAATTCCAATTTCAATCGATTCCAATCCCAAGCTCCAATATCATCACATAGCCTATACCATGTCAATGCTTTTCCCCCCAAAGATAAAGGGAAAACCTTATTCTTAACTTCATCTTCAAGTAAACCTGCAAGCTTAAAGAATCCACAAACTTCATGATATCAAGTGCATATCAGGATGCTTCGTTCCATCTCCTGCATAAGGATTAGCTAGCAGTTGCTCTATCATACCCGAAGGAATTTCATAATCAATATTTTCTGTAGGTGCAGTAGGTTGAGGAGCAACTCTTTGTGCTTCTGGTCGAGGTGAAGATACCCCGAACAAACCCCTCAAAGGATTGTTTTCCATAGTAACAAGTGACAGTAAATTTCAGCACGTAATATAAAATTTTCCTTACCAATTTCCACTTACCAAGAGCGCTTCACTCCCCAGCAACGGCACCAGAAAAGAGTTTTGATGAACCATAAGTATAGGGTATCAATCGTAGTCCTTTCGATAAGTAAGAGTGTCGAACCCAACGAGGAGCACAAGGAGATGACAAGTGGTTTTCAGCAAGGTAATGTCTGCAAGTATTGAAATTGTCGGTAACAGGTAGTTTGATAGCAAGGTAATTTGTAACAAGTACCAAGTAGCAATAGTAAAAATAGGTGCAGCAAGGTATCCCAATCCTTTTTGTAGCAAAGGACAGGCCAAAACAGTCTCTTATAGTAAGCAAAGCGTTCTTGAGGACACATGGGAATTTCATCTAGTCACTTTCATCATGTTGGTTTGATTCACGTTCGCTACTTTGATAATTTGATATGTGGGTGGACTAGTGCTTGGGTGTTGTTCTTACTTGAATAAGCCTCCCACTTATTATTAATCACTTCGCAAGCATCCGCAACTACGAAAGAAGAGTTAAGATAACATCTAACCATAGCATTAAACATATGGATCCAAATCAGCCCCTTACGGAATATCACATAAACTAGGGTTTAAGTTTCTGCCACTCTAGCAACCATCATCTAATAACTACACCACAATGCATTCCCTTAGGCCCAAAGATGGTGAAGTGTCATGTAGTCGACGTTCACATAACACCACTAAGGGAATCACAACATACATATCATCAAAATATCGAACGAATATCAATTTCACATGATTACTTGCAACATGACATCTCCCGTGGCCTCAAGAACAAAGGCAACTACTCACAAATAGTATTCATGCTCAAGATTAGAGGAGTAATAAATATCATAATGGATCTGAACATATGATCTTCCACCAAATAAACCGGCTAGCATCAACTACAAGATGTAATCAACACTACTAGTCACCCACAGGTACCAATCTGAGGTTTTGATACAAAGATTGAACACAAGAGATGAACTAGGGTTTGAGATGAGATGGTGCTGTTGAAGATGTTGATGAAGATTGGCCTCCCCAAGATGAGAGGGTTGTTGGTGATGACGATGGCTTTGATTTCCCCCTCTCGGAGGGAAGTTCCCCAGGCAAAATCGCTTTGCCGGAGGGCAAAAGTGCTCCTGCCCAAGTTCCGCCTCGAGACGGCAGTGCTCCGTCTCGAAAGTCCTCTCCTTATTTTTTCTAGGTCAAAAGACCTTAAGTATCAGAAGATGGGCACCGGAGGTGGGCCAGGGAGCCCACTAGGCACCAGGGCGCGCCACCCCCTCCAGGCGCGCCCTTTGGTATTTCTTTTCTCCAATATTTTTTATATATTCCAAAATAATTCTCCGTAAAATTCCAGCTCATTTGGAGATGTGCAGAATAGGTATCTTTGACAAGAATTCCAGCTACCGGTATTCTCCGTCTTTGTGTAAACCTTGCATATTATGAGAGAAAAGGCATTAGAATTACTCCAAAAAGTATTATGATGCATAAAAAATACTATAAATATCAGTAGGAAAACATGATGCAAAATGGACGTATCACACACTAGCTCATGTTCAACGGTCAAAGAAGCCTAACCTTGTTTTGAAGGCCAAGGTGATTCCAAAAAGAGGAAGAAGATGATGAAGAAGAGTGTTGCCCCGAAGACACCAAATATGCTTACCACGAGCACATGGTTCTTGCGTCAAGGCAATTTTGGGGTAACAAGAGAAACTCCAAGCCCAACTACTCCAAGAACAACTCATGTGGCTCCAAGGGAATGTGCTAACGTGTGAGGACTTGCTAAAATTGTGGCAATGTGAGTTACTTTGTCGTGGATTGCCCTATGAGAAGAGGGAAGACAATGGAGGCAACCTTATCCGCAAGGTCAAGTCCAAGTCTTTCCCTAGCAAGAACAACTACACAAAGAAGGTACCTCAAAAGGGTTTGGTGGTGAAACAAGAGTACGACTCCGATGATGATGACGATGCTAGTGGTGGTGTTGGGAGCCTCCAATTAAGTTGCGGAGAGAGCCCCAACCTTGTTTGTAATGGTTCGGTCACCGCCTTCAAGGGCACCACTAGTGGAATCACGACATCTTGCATTGTGCGAGGGCGTGAGGAGAATACGGTGGTTGTTGTGGCTTCTTGGGGAGCATTGTCCTCCACACTACTCCAACAAAGACGTACCTCCCCCTAAAGGGAGGAAAGTTCGGTAACACATCCCCAGCTCCATCAATTGTGGTTACTTCTAACGTTCACTTTGTGCAAGCTTATATTGTGTTTATATCTTCTTCTTGCTTGCTTGTATTGTTGTTGTTATTGTTGAGCTCATCACATAGGTTGTCCATTGTTAAGCTTAACTTGTTAAAAGAAACTAAAAATTATTAGTCACCTATTCACCCCCTCTAGTCGACCATATCGCTCCTTTCAAACTAAATCAACGCGCTACCGCTGGGGGTGTGAACAAGGGTCCACAACATCAACTGAATCCGGAGCTACCCGCTGATTACCCATTGCAATCAATGAAGATGTAGGAGCATGCTGCAGATCCGCTGGAGGACCTAGCGCTCGAGCACCTCCTGGCGTAGCCTGACCTTGCCCGCACCCCGCGGTGCAAATCAGAGGCCGAGGGGTGCCTGGAGTTGACGACAACAAGCATCTCCTTGGCACCGTGCATGGAATGAGAGGAAAAATAGGCCATGTGCTTCAGGAGCTTGATGGCGAGGTCTGCAGGTTTGGGGATATCACCAAAGTGTGGTCTTCGTCGGCGGCGGCATGGCGGAGCTCGGGAGCATGAGGACGTAGGATTAAGGTCGCAGTCGTTGATGAGAAGGTAGCCTGCGGCTCGGGAGTACTTTAAGGAGCTCGAAGAAGCAAGGATAGAAGTGTGGGGGCACCCACGGCAGTGAATCGACCATGGTGGAGCTCTATCGGCAACAGAGAAAATGCGCTAGGGACACTCATCTAGGGCATCTCCACCTAATTGCCTGGAGCTGGTGCTCGCTGTGGGTCGGGGCGAGCGAACTGAGCCGACTGGATTGAGTCCCGCACGTGCAGGTGGAGAAGGTCACCGCGGCGGTCGGGATGGCCATTGGCGGAGGGGAATCAGTATGGGAGGTCTATAGCGAGCTTGGCTAGTGAGCAGCAATGCGGGGAGGCACTGAAACTGGCCAGAATTGGCCAGCGGCGGCCGAGAGGGGATCAAGAGGAAATGAAAATTTAGCTCGGCAGTTGGGCTGCGCCCGGTTGTGTTTTGGTTTTGTGACAATGATACATCTCCAACGTATCTATAATTTTTTATTGTTCCATGCTATTATATTATCATTCTTGGATGTTTTACAATCATTTTATAGCAACTTTATATCATTTTTTGGGACTAACCTATTGACATAGTGCCCAGTGCCAGTTGTTGTTTTCTGCTTGTTTTTTACTTCGCAGGAAATCAATACCAAACGGAGTCCAAATGCAGCGAAACTTTTTGGAGATTTGTTTTGGACCAGAAGACATCCAGTGGGCCAAAGAAGTACCGAAGAGGGGGCCCGAGGTGAGCACAAGACACCCCCCAGGCGCACCCTGATGGGTTGTGCCCACCTCGGTGACCTCCCGCACCGCCTCTTTGCTCTATAAATACCCCAATATTCCAGAAACCCTAGGGGAGTCGACGAAAATCAATTCCAGCCACCGCAAGTTCTAGAAACCACAGATCCAATCTAGACACCATCACGGAGGGGTTCATCATCCTCATTGGTGCCTCTCCGATGATGCGTGAGTAGTTCATTGTAGACCTACGGGTCCGTAGTTAGTAGCTAGATGGCTTTCTCTCTCTCTTTTGATTCTAAATACAATGGTCTCTCGGAGATCTATTTGATGTAACTCTTTCTGCGGTGTGTTTGTTGGGATCCGATGAACTTTGAGTTTATGATCAGATCTATGTTTTTATCCATGAAAGTTATTTGAGTCTTTTGATCTCTTATATGCATGATTACTTATAGCCTCGTATTTCTTCTCTGATATTTGGGTTTTGTTTGGCCAACTTGATCTATTTATCTTGCAATGGGAAGAGGTGCTTTGTGATGGGTTTGATCTTACGGTGCTTGATCCCAGTGACAGAAGGGGAAACGACACGTATGTATCGTTGCTATTAAGGATAACAAGATGGGGTCTATTTCTACATAAATAGATATTGTCTACATCATGTCATCGTTCTTCTTGCATTACTCCATTTCTCCATGAACTTAATACACTAGATGCATGCTGGACAGCGGTCGATGTGTGGAGTAATAGTAGTAGATGCAGGCAGGAGTCGGTCTACTAATCTTGGACGTGATGCCTATATAATGATCATTGCCTGGATATCGTCATGATTATTTGAAGTTCTATCAATTGCCCAACAGTAATTTGTTTACACACCGTTTGCTATTTTTCTCGAGAGGAGCCACTAGTGAAACCTACGTCCCCCGGGTCTCTTCTTTAATATATTTGCCTTCGCGATCTATTTTTATTTACTTTTATTTTCAGATCTATTAATCCAAAAATACAAAAATACCTTGCTGCAATTTTTACTTATTTATTTTATCTCGCGTTCCCGCAAGATCTATTTATCCAATCTACTACAATTTATCTATCTTTTTATACCCGTGAGGGATTGACAACCCCTCTCTTACGTCGGGTTGCAAGTATTTGCTCTTTGTGTGCAGGAGCTGTTTACGTGGTGTTGCGTGGTTCTCCTACTGGTTCGATAACCTTGGTCTCATCACTGAGGGAAATAACTACTGTTGCTGTGCTGCATCATCCCTTCCTCTTTGGGGAAATACTGACGTAGTTCAAGCAAACATCAAAAGGAATTTCTGGCGCCGTTGCCGGGGAGACATCATCAACATCTACCAGGTTCCTAATCACAAATCTCATATCCTTGCAATTTACATTATTTCCCATTTGCCTCTCATTTTTCTCTCCCCCACTTCACAAAAATTTGCCGTTTTATTCGCCCTCTTTTTCGTCTGCCGTTTTCTCGTCAGATCTCTTAATTGCTTGAACTTGTCATCATGAGTGACTTTGGTATGGCAGAAACAGATGATGGCCTAACTCCTAAAATTGGAAGATCTGGCAATCTGGATGCTAAAACTTTTGTTTTGGGGCAATGGAATGTTATAGGAAAAGAACGTATCCAAGAATTTTTCAATTGTGTTGGAAATTTAAGTCTTGATGATGTTCCTATACTTAAAAGGACTAAATCTTATGTGGAAGTTATCTCAGCACTAGTTCTGAAGCTTGAAAATAAATTTATTCGCACTCATCCTACCTTGCAAAGAATGTTTTACGAGCTACCTGTCATAAAGAATCCTAAGGCTAAAAAGTTGGCCACTCTTGTTCTTATGAATGAATTTGACTACATAATACGGGAAGCTAGGGAAATCTTTGATTTTTATGGTATGAATCATGAAAAACCCGTGATAGATGAAATTCTTTAAAATAGTGATTATGTTCTAAGACATTTGCTTGGGGATAATCAAATCTTTGATGAGAACCTTAAAAAAGACGTCCCCGTTTTAGATATAATCCAACAAGTTTTCAATGATGTTAATCAGCACTATTCTTGGATTGTTGCCGGAAATCAAGGGGCATATGACGATAAGCAACTTGATAGTGCTAAAGTCTCTATGGATAAGGTGTTTTATGTTGTTTTTGCAAAACCTTCTGACAAAAACACCTCTAAGGAAAATAAGAATAAAGATGACAACACTTAGATCTTTGCATTATGCCTAGCTAAGGGCGTAAAACGATAGCGCTTGTTGGGAGGCAACCCAATGAATAAAATCTATTTTTTTTCTTTTTCTTTCTGTTCTTGAGTGTTTGCCCAATTATGCCTCTGGTTAGATGTGTTTTTGTGGTTTAAATTAGTGTTTGTGTCAAGCAAAGCCTTTGGGATGATTTGGGTGATAGTTGATTTGATCTTGCTGAAAAACAGAAACTTTTGCGTCCAGTAATTTTTTTTTGAAAATTCACAAAAGAGACGAAAAATTCGGAAGTTTTTACACAAGATTTATGTAGAAATGTCCTCTGCTTTCCTAATTTTTTAGAAATTTTGGAGTTACATAAGTATGAGAACAATTCGCATCTTTACAGACTCTTCTGTTTTTGACAGATTCTGTTTTCTTTGCATTGTGTGCTTATTTTGATGAATCTATGGTTTTTTTCGGGCGGTATGAGCCATGGTAAAGTTAGAATACAGTAGATATAATGCAAGAACAAAATTTGAATGGGTTTTCTACAGTACTTAAAGTAAAGATTGGTTTTTTTATACTAACGGATCTCACGAAGGTTTTGTTAAGTTTTGTGTGATTGAAATTTTCAAGTTTTGGGTGAGATCACGATGGATGAAGGAATAAGGAGTAAGAAGAGCCTAAACTTGGGGATGCCCCATGGCACCCCAAGCCATTATCCAAATATAATCAAGCAACTAAGATTGGGGATGCCCGAGTGGCATCCCCTCTTTCTTCTAACAACCATCGGTATTTTACTTGGAGCTATATTTTTATTCTTCACATATCATCAGTTTTGCTTGGAGCGTCTTTTATGATATGAGTCTTTGCTTGTTTTGCTTTTTATTTTTAGTCATGAATCCTTGCTGGACACACCTTTTTGGGAGAGCCAAAATTATGCTATGACTTGTTAGAATTGCTCTTTATGCTTCACTTAAACTTTTTAGAGCCTTGGAATTGCTCTAGTGCTTCACTTATATCTTTTTGAGCATAGTGTGCTTTGTTATTTTTGAAGAAATGCTCTCATGCTTCACTTATATTTATTTGGGAGTTAGTAAAATTTTGAAGAAATTCTCTCTTGCTTCACTTAAATTAATTTGAGAGAAAGAAATATGATGCTCATGTTCTTCACTTATATTTGTTTGAGCTTATTAAAAGCAACATATGAAATTAGTCCCAAAGTGATAGATATCCAAGGAGGATATAATAAAAACTTTCATGAAGATCAATGGACGAAATAAACTTGATTCTTTGTAATAGTTTTGAGATATGACGATAGTAATATGTGAGACATGTTGATGAGTAATTATGCTTTAGTAAGAATATTGGTGTTAAGGTTCGTGATTCCCTATGCAAGCACGAAAGTCAATAGTTATGCAATGAAATTACATCCAACTTGTGGTGCATTATTCGGTGTTACTTATGCTTAATGCTCGCGTATGAGATTTTTCGTTTCTTGGTTGGATGCTTCTCAATCTTTTGCTAGCCTTCATTTTGCACTAAGTATAATCACTACTTGTGCATCCAAATCCTTTAAACCAGTTTTTGCCATATGAGTCCACTATACCTACCTATATGCAGTATTTCCGTGCCGTTCTAAGCAAATTTGTATGTGCCATCTCTAATTTTCAAAATAAACTTCTCTTTTGTGTGCTCGTACCGCTCGCGAAACGGTAGGGGGTGGCTAATATATTTCCATGCTAGATGTGTTATTCTCACGATGAGTGTTTATTCACTTGTCATTGCACGAGAGTACGGCAAAGGTATTAGGGATGCCCAGTCCTGAAATGAAAAATGAATTTACTTTATGTTGTCAAATAATAAATTCCTTGGAAAGTGTTGGTATGGAGGGCACCCGTGGATACGGTTAGCCATGGAAAGTGAAAGAATGGTGGAAAAAGGAATAAACTTTATTTTCTATTTGGGAACCGCCTATGATATATCTAGCATGGAAAGTATTGGAAATTTCTCGATCATTCTTGTTGGCAGGAAAAGCATGCCTCCCAAAATGTTTTATCTCTATTTTTTTCGCTTTGAGCTCTGGCACCTCTACAAATCCCTACTTCCCTCCGCGAAGGGCCTTTCTATTTACTTTATGCAATTTTTATCTGTATTTGAGTCTCCATCTTCTCTTATAAAGCACCAACTAAGGGGCACTATGATCGTACTTGAGCATTGGGTGTAGCTAATATGTGTGTGTGTTTCATGAATGGATCAATGATTGAGCATAATGGGCTAGGGATAACTTGCTTTAGCGTTGATATTTTGAAATACATGGTTGCTTGTTGATATGCTTGAGTATTAAAGTCCTCATGTCAAAACTAGATTATTGCTTTGAACCATATAATAGTCCAAATGTCCATGCTACAAAGAAAAGAATATGTGATGAACATGTTAGGCAGCATTCCACATCAAAAATTCTATTTTTATCATTTACCTACTCGAGGACGAGCAGGAATTAAGCTTGGGGATGCTGATACGTCTCCAACGTATCTATAATTTTTGATTGTTCCATGTTGTTATATTATCATTCTTGGATGTTTTACAATCATTTTATACCAACTTTATATCATTTTTTGGGGCTAACCTATTGACATAGTACCCAGTGCCAGTTGTTGTTTTCTGCTTGTTTTTTACTTCGCGGGAAATCAATACCAAACGGAGTCCGAACGCAACGAAACTTTTTGGAGATTTTTTTTGGACCAGAAGACATCCAGTGGGCCAAAGAAGTACCGAAGAGGGGGCCCGAGGTGAGCACAAGACACCAGGGCGTGCCTGGGCCCCCAGGCGCGCCCTGATGGGTTGTGCCCACCTCGGTGACCTCCTGCACTGCCTCTTTGCTCTATAAATACCCCAATATTCCAGAAACCCTAGGGGAGTCGACGAAAATCAATTCCAGCCGCCGCAAGTTCCAGAAACCACAGATCCAATCTAGACACCATCACGGAGGGGTTCATCATCCTCATTGGTGCCTCTCCGATGATGCGTGAGTAGTTCATTGTAGACCTACGGGTTCGTAGTTAGTAGCTAGATGGCTTCCTCTCTCTCTTTTGATTTTCAATACAACGGTCTCTCGGAGATATATTTGATGTAACTCTTTTTGCGGTGTGTTTGTTGGGATCCGATGAACTTTGAGTTTATGATCAGATCTATGTTTTTATCCATGAAAGTTATTTAAGTCTTTTGATCTCTTATATGCATGATTACTTATAGCCTCGTATTTCTTCTCCGATATTTGGGTTTTGTTTGGCCAACTTGATCTATTTATCTTGCAATGGGAAAAGGTGCTTTGTGATGGGTTCGATCTTACGGTGCATGATCCCAGTGACAGAAGGGAAAATGACACATATGTATCGTTGCTATTAAGGATAACAAGATGGGGTCTATTTCTACATAAATAGATCTTGTCTACATCATGTCATCGTTCTTATTGCATTACTCCGTTTCTCCATGAACTTAATACACTAGATGCATGCTGGACAGCGGTCGATGTGTGGAGTAATAGTAGTAGATGCAGGCAGGAGTCGGTCTACTAATCTTGGACATGATGCCTACATAATGATTATTGCCTGGATATCATCATGATTATTTGAAGTTCTATCAATTGCCCAACAGTAATTTGTTTACCCACCGTTTGCTATTTTTCTCGAGAGAAGCCACTAGTGAAACCTACGGCCCTCGGGTCTCTTCTTTAGTATATTTGCCTTCGCTATTTTTATTTGCTTTTATTTTCAAATCTATTAATCCAAAAATACAAAAATACCTTTCTGCAATTTTTACTTATTTATTTTATCTCGCGTTCCCGCGAGATCTATTTATCCAATCTACTGCAATTTATCTATCTTTTTACCCGTGGGGGATTGACAACCCCTCTCTTACGTCGGGTTGCAAGTATTTGTTCTTTGTGTGCAGGAGCTGTTTACGTGGTGTTGCTTGGTTCTCCTACTGGTTCGATAACCTTGGTCTCATCACTGAGTGAAATACCTAGTTGCTGTGCTGCATCATCCCTTCCTCTTTGGGGAAATACCGACGTAGTTCAAGCAAACATCAGACAACAACACATGTGTCCCATATTTGAAGCCGTAACCACCTTTTTTGGGCTCGGCATTATTTTTCAACTCAAATTGTACATCAAGGGCAGCTGTTAGAGCTGCGTTTTTGGGCCCAAAAGCACTAAAAATCGGTTATGCCCTATTATTGGGCTGCTGGTGCTTATTACATGTCTGCTATGCCCCCCATCCCCCAGCCTCGTCGAAGTTGCCGTTGCCATTTCCTCGCCTCGTCCGTGTTGAGGTCAGCCTTGTTAAACTTAGGGTTTTGGGAAACTGCACGACACCCTAATACGGGTGTGGCTCTTTATATATATAGGAGTACACAACGTGTACAATACAATATACAGTTACGTACAGAAGCCCTACGTAATATACAGTCTAACACCCTCCCTCAATCTTAACTGTGGCCTGAAGTACAAAGCAAGTCAAGATTGCGCCTACAACCTTCAAACTGAGGTTGTGGAAGTGGCTTCGTGAAGATGTCAGCAAGTTGATCTTTGGAAGAGATAGACTTGATATGAAGAAGCTTCTGTGCAACACGTTCCCTCACAAAGTGATAGTCAACTTCGATGTGCTTGGTACGAGCATGGAAAACTGGATTAGATGAAAGATACGTCGCACCAATATTATCACACCATAGAACCGATGGCTACTCTTGAGAGTCTCCCAACTCTCCCAACAAAGACTGTACCCAAATGAGCTCAGCTGTGGCATTGGCAACCGCCTTGTACTGTGCTTCAGTGCTACTCCGAGACACTGTGGCCTGCTTGCGCGCACTCTAGGCGATCAAGTTGCGACCAAAGAAGACAGCATAGCCCCCTGTTGATCGCCGGTCATCCAGGATCCCAGCCCAATCAGCATTAGAGAACGCCGAGAGAGCACTCGAGGAGGTAGACCGAAGATGCAAACCATAGGAGACAGTATGAGAGAGATAACGCATTATACGCTTCACAGCTAACCAGTGTGAAGTCCGAGGAGCATGAAGATACTGGCACACACGGTTTCCAACATAGGAGATGGCCGGTCGTGTGATAGTCAAGTACTGCAAGCCACCAACAATACTGTGGTACTCTGTAGCATCATCTGAAGGAAGCAAAGTACCATCCAAGGCTGATAACCGATCAGTCGCAGACATAGGAGTGGTAGCATGCTTGCATTGCAACATACCAGCACATCGCAGTAAGTCCAATGAATACTTATGCTGAGTGAGTGTCAGGCCAGCAGGGGACCGTGAAACCTCCAGACCAAGGAAGTAATTGAGAGCACCAAGATCCTTGACAGCAAAATGACCACTCAGAGCAAACAGCAGACGATCAGCGGCAGTCACTGAGGAGCTGATAAGAATAATGTCATCAACATAAACCAGAAGGTACATAGTAACCTCAAGACGATGGAACAGGAACAGAGACGTGTCAGCAGTGGACGGAGCAAATCCATGACACCGAAGAACCAAGCCAAGTCGGGCATGCCATGCAAGATGTTAGGACCGAGAGTATATCGACCAGAGGGGGGTGAATGGGAGATTCAAAATTTCTTTCGAAACTATTGAAACTGATCCCAATCACGGCAGCGGAATAAAGTAAAGGAGGAAATAAATTGTATCAATCTTCTTCACCAGAAGCATATTCCTTGATGAAAGATGTGATAACAATACGTGCATGGGAAATGAAAGGTTTAACTACGATGAGAGTAATGCAACATGCAAACACATGCAGTAGAATGACATACAACATGATATGGGTGGCGAGTGATATGCAAGATGTTTAATCGAAGGGAAATGTCGATGTCTTAACATAATGATGAAAATGCAACAGAATGAGATATGGTGAAAAACTCAAGTTAATAACACAGATACAGATAAGATAGTGAAACTATAATGAGTGATAACGATCAGGTAATTCTATCGACACAGAGCACGAATGAAAACTCCTAAAGGAATTGCAGTAGAGTAGAATGAACCAGTGGTGCTCGATGGCGACAGAGAGATTTGGCAGACCAGTTCACCCTTCTTCCAAAGGGCTACGTCTGGTTGGAGGGGCTGTGACTTAACACTCAAGATAAACTCTCTTCACCCTATTCTCCTTCAACTCGAAGCTGATCAGACTTCAGTTGATTTCACTCGTGGTATATCCTTGTCGTCGATCTCCAAACCTTCGTTCGACCTTTGTGAATCACAATCACTCTTGGTTGCTGAAGATCTAGCTCGGTGAAGACAACAACTCTTCAACA
The DNA here is from genome assembly GCA_011799875.1 of Thinopyrum elongatum. NCBI lineage: Eukaryota > Viridiplantae > Streptophyta > Magnoliopsida > Poales > Poaceae > Thinopyrum > Thinopyrum elongatum. The sequence goes on from CM022303.1 coordinate 464,190,222, forward strand.
CTCGAGCGGAAACCTATCCGTCTAGAGAGTGCGCAGCCCTCAAGAGTAATAGGTACAAGAACTCTGACTCAGAACTACTGTGATGCTAAACCACTATCTAAGTTTTGGCTATTGATTTTCTCTCGGTGGATCTTAAACTCAAATCACTCGAAGAGGGGTTGCTCAAATCAATCTTCTTAGAAATCTTAAGCGTAGCAGCCAATGGACAATGTTGGAGCGGGGTGGCTATTTATAGCCGCAACCTTCCCTGGAAGGAAATGACCAAACACTACTGGAATCTGCTACTTTGCCATCTGCCAGCTCTTTGCCGTCTGTTGGCAGAAGGCAAAGAGCCTCTTTGCCGTCTGCTTTGGGAAAGCAGACGGCAAAGAGCTGGCTGATGGCAAATAACCTGGTTGCCATCAGCCAATTCTTTGCCGTCTGCCAGCAGACGGCAAAGATTCTTTGCCGTCTGCTGGCAGACGGCAAAGAGGTGGGGCTGGCTTTTTTTTGTGGGTAAAATAAAAAACACTTTGCCATCTGCCAGCAGACGGCAAAGATTCTTTGCCATCTGCTGGCAGACGGCAAAGTGATAGGAAAATAAATAAAAAGAAAATCCCCACCCGACCCACTGCCCCCGTGCCCGCACCCACATCTCCTCTCTGCTCTCCCGCGCCCTAGGGTTAGCCGCCGCCGCCGCCACCACCACCGACCTTATTCCGGCGAGCTCCGGCGGCCATGGTCGGCGCGCAGCACGCTACCGAGCTCACCCCGCCACGCTACGTTGATTCCTCCGGCCAGATTCGTCCCTCCCCCCCTCGAACGCTCGCGCCCAACCCATCCCTCCGCGGCTAGGGTTTGGTGCGCGGCCTCGTCTCCGCCGCCGGCGTGCTTCCGGCGGTCCTCTACGCCTCCTCGCATGGCTCCTCACGCGGCTGCACCTGCTGGACGCCGCTTCTCCACCACAAGGCAGCAGCAGAGGAGGGCCTTATCCACCACCACGCAACGGCAGCCAAGGTCCTCCTCCCCCATCTCGCCTCTCTCCCTCTCTCAAGGCCCTCTCTCAAGGTCCACCACCACAAGGCAGCACCAGCTGCTCTTCCCTCCTTCGGTCCGCCCTCCTTCCTCCCCTCCAGTGGCATGTTCTGTTATCTTCTTTCTTTCTTTCTTTTTTGTCCTGATTTTTACTGATGGAGTTGTTTGTGAGTAGTATATGCCAATGATTACTGTGTTCAAGCTAGTACTGAGAAAAACTTTGTAACATACACTGCATGTTGAAATTGCTAGACTCTGTATTGTTTAGCATGGTAGGAGTGACAACCCACCAGGATAGATCCACAACTTTGTACTGTTCTTACTGCAGCTAACAGATGAATATTGTGGTCCTAATACGGGTGATGCTACTATGTTGTTCAGTATAAGATACGTGTGAAAAAAAAGGAAAATATTGAACAAACCTGTGCAACTTGTGTAGCCTAAATGAGATATCTGTTTCTTACAGCCTTCTCCGAATATGATTTGTTGCTTATCGTCAGAATGATGTTGCCGAAAGAAAGTTCAACCAATTCTTTGGCTAACTGTTATATTCTTTAATTTTATATCATGTTCGTCTCCCATGTTTAACATATTTCACACTCTAGTTTTGTGATAATATATTAGAATAGCTCATGCTTGTTGTGCGAGAGGAAGATATGTTAGCTATGCTCATGGAGGACATCATCATGTCAACCATACGTATTTTGTGTGATCCGTGTCTTAAAGAATAGTTGTTGAAATAAACTGTATATTTTCATTTTTTTTCTTTCAAAATGATCATTGAAATGTCAATTGGTGCACAAATTACTGCATTATGGTCAATTAGCATCTAAACAGTTTTTCACGCCTTAGTGGTATTACAAACAATTCCTACCAAATCTATACTTTCACAGTTGTCTCAGCCAAACAACTTCTAGCTTTCCCACAGTTCTTAGCTCACAGCAGATTTTTTGGAATTCACAGCTCAACCAAACACAACCTTTGCCTCGCCGGCGAGAGCTTCTCGCGATGCCTGCCGCGGTGGTGCGCTGCCCCCTCCTCGGGCGGCACCCGGCGACCGCCCTCCGACGCTCCTTCTCCTCCGGCATGCGGCCTGTGCGCGGAGCCGCAGGGGGTGGGAGCCAGGGGCGGTCCCAGGCGTATGGTGGGCTGCTGCTCGACGCCGGTGGCACGCTTCTGCAGTTGGCGCAGTTGCTTCTGGTCTTTCGATTTGGGAAGAAAATTTTCTTTTTCCCTTGGTGTTCACCGGCGTATGGCGTTTAGTTTTTTTTATGTTGCATGCTCTCTGATTTCAGAGTAGATTGCTTTACAGCATGTTGAATACCAATGGTGTTCTCCTCTATTTGATTACTATGGCTGGTTGCTTGTTTAACTTTTGTGTGAGAAATAATGCAGATCAAATGCAGATGTAATTTTCTGGTGCAGGAAAGTTGAAGGCCACCGTCAGTACATCTAGCAGCGGCAGCACCGGCACAAAATGGTTTGGAATCTTTATCAGAGGATTGTGCTGGTGTTGTTGCAGACTTCAAATTATTTTGATAGTAAACTTCATTTTCTTATTACACACTTTTTCTGTGATTGAACTTATGTTAATATTTTAAGGGTATATGTGAGAGAGAGAAAAAAAAGGTGTGCAGATGGTTTGATGCAAATATTATAGCATAGTAGTTTGAATACTATCAGGACAGGTTATATTAGAGATATAGTTTGAGGACTGTCGGGACATGTCATATTGGTGAGATAAATTGACAATGTTGATTTGTAGCCAATTTTGTAGTCTAAGTAGTCGGTTATCTGATATTATGCAAAGCATGACACATGTCTCTTTTATGTTTGAAAACTGTTTTGTCAGTATGTACAGATAATAACTTGCAAATTTGCCAATTCAGCGATCTATATGCAGAAAGTATCTTTGTTCTCTTTTAGTAATCATGCATAACATCAAAAGTAGATGACATACTGGCACATCATCCAGTAAATGTGTTAACCATAAATAAATGGTTGCTGATTCTGTATATTAGAAGAATGATGATAAATTAAATCCTCGAGTAGTCTGACCTGATTTTGGACTGCTTGGCGTTTGATGCAGTTTTTTTAAATATATACAATTCCTCTATTTGAAGAATACTTGGGATATATTAAAGATAAAGTTGACTATAGGCTGGTTAGAGTTTATTTTTGCAATAGAGGAACATGGCAAATTATATCTTTGGTTCGACATGGAGCTCCCCTGTTCCACCTCTGTTCTGATACGACTGAAACATTCGATTAATTATTTTTTCTTCTTCTCACAGGGTGCTTGTGATGCGCAGATGGTGGCGGTGAAGCAGCTGGTCCGGGAGAGCTTGCCAGGGAGGAAGGAGTTCCTGGTGGAGGTGCTGATGCTGACGGTGCTCAGCCACCCACACTTAATCAGCCTGGCCGGCTTCTGCGTGCAGGGTGACGAGCGGTTGCTGGTGTACAAGTGCATGCCCTTCGGTAGCCTGGAGCGCCATCTCTTTGGTAATACTTCTTCTCAAAATTATTCAGACTTGCTCTCTCTTTGGTCCAGTTCATCTCTACAATGCAGTTAATATGTATCTGTCTCGGCTCTAACATGTTATAACAAAGCATCCCTGTTGAAATGCAAAAGATTTTCTTCATAATTCATGTGTTATGATAGTAGTTATGTTTGTGTGGTAAACCTTTACATTACTGGTGCGCACTCTCGAAAGTAATTCGTGTGGGTTTGGGAAATCAAAGGGGAAAATAAATGAATCATAGAAGAACCATCTATGGTTCTCCTTCCTCATTTCTACTAGGAAAGAGGTGACTTCAAGAATTTGTTTTTCATTTGGTTCACTTTCAATTCCCCTCTGTCAATCTCTCTCTTATTTCATTGCAGGATACTTTGCTTATTCCCATCTCTTGTTTGATGGCAGGCTCTCAAAGGTGAGGCATGGGCTCGGAGGTGAGGCCACTAGCGGTTCAACTTTGCATGTACACAATAAAAGAATATCAAGGCTCTGCTTCAGAAGAGGTATTGTGTTGTAAACTTTAATATACACACATGGATATGTCAGCTAATCATTTTGTAAACTTTAATATACACACATATTTAATTTTCCTTTAATCATTGGGACTGGGCATGGGTTTGAGCTCTCTGTTTTGCGCACTGGTTTTAGCTCATTTACGCTGCCTAAATTTTGCTTTACTTCCAAACGCAACGCACTAATTAGTGCATGTATAGGGTTAGTGAAGGAAAGTTTGCAGTTGCAGCCGTCACTCTAGATGATTATCTTTCGATGCAAAGTACTGAAGTGAAAAGTTGGTGACTTGCTTTCTAAAATATGAAAGCATTAGTTTCTTGTTCTATTCATTTCATCATAGATTTGGTAGCACAAAAATGGCATATTAGATAGGTTAACTCTAAAATGACACAAATAATGAATAAGATGAAGAAAAACAAGGAAGAGGAGGAAAAGAAGGCATAGGAAGAAGAAGAAGAAGAAGAGCTCCTCTTCTTCCTCCTCCTCTTCTTCTTCTTCTTCTTCTTCTTCTTCTAGTCTTCTTCTTCTTCTAATTTCTTACTCCTATTTTTGCAGGTTTGATTCACTTCATGGAAGGGCAGAATGCTACTGTTTAGATGTTAGATGTTTGATGTATTGGATGTTTGTGAAACTATGTATATATGAATTGGATGTATGATGTTTGATGTTTGAAACTATGTTTGATGTATGATGTTTGATGTTTGAAACTATGTGATTCTGAATACATATATATATGTGTGTGTGTGTGTGTGTGTGTGTGTGTGTGTGTGTGTGTTTGAATTTCTGTGAAAATGAATTGATATAACAAAAAACAGAAAAAACAGGGGCTATATAGCCACTTTGCCGTCTGCTAGCAGACGGCAAAGAGGTTTGCCGTCTGTCAGCAGACGGCAAAGTGGCCACGTGGTAGCAGCCTGCGCAACCTGGGCTGGCCTATTTGGCCTCTTTGCCATCCGCCAGCGGACGGCAAAGAAGCAAGCTCTTTGCCGTCCGCCAGCAGGCGGCAAAGCAGCCTTTACCGGCATCAGCTTTGCCGGAGTGTTTGTCGTCTGCTAGCGGACGGCAAAGCCTTTGCCGTCCGCCAAGCTTGCCTTTGCCGTCTGCTATGGCAGACGGCAAAGCAGCTGATTCCAGTAGTGAAAGTGGACATCAAGAGCAGCCAATGGCCAAACAACACGAGTCCAACGGTAACATTACTTGTGGAGCTAGTAATGCTAACTCCTCGGTCTGAGACAAATCTCTCACAGTGAAGAAGATCACAGTCTCTTGCTGTCAAGTATTTGCTCGGAGCACAAAGAGATTTCTCTCGCAACTTTTATAGGTTTTGGCTAAGCATCACAGCGGATCTAAGCTTCGAGAACCTATACCCCTCTTAATAGTACGGAGGTCCTATGACTCAAATAAATAGAAGAAGAACAACGAAATGAATACTACGTCTTCACTTTGTCTTCGACTACCATTCGCTGCAGTCAATTTCTTCGGACAACCATAACGAAACATATGCTTCGCTTCAGCAGTAAATGTTCAAGGGGATAATTCCTTCACATCAAACTTCTTGTCTATATAACTTCATCAGATAGAGCTCGTTCTTCTCTGCAACGTAGATATACTTCGGTGAAGTTCCTTGAACTTAGCACCAGAGGCAACATTCTCTTTGGTTCTGTATGGACTATTTCTCTCTGTATGCACTAGCAAACAAATCAGTCCATACCTGTTTCTGTCAACAATCTCCAAAACACAAGGTAGGCAGATATTGCACCAACAATCTCCCCCTTTTTGGATGATTGTTGACAAAACAGATCACATCAAAGGATAGATAATGAATGGAATGTAATGCGAAGGATAATAAAAGACGAGAGATATTTACGAAGATAAAACATGCTCCCCCTAAAGATATGCATTAGAGCATAAAATAAACTGGAGGGTGGCGAGGTAATTCTTCGTATGAGTGTCATTGACAAATGATCTTATACTTGACTTCTTTCAATGCACTCGACGGTGTCTGAGTTAATTCCTGTCACATAATCTTTGAAAAGGATTAGATATAAGATATACTACGAAAGATTTGTGACGAATGATATAACATGAAGGTTTTCTCAGAGCACAATTTGAATCCACATGAGATGTAATTTTCCGGCATGTTAGATATTCGAGTATGATCAGAGCAAAAATAAGCATGAATGAATTGCTCCGAGTGGATAAACTTTAGGTGTAGTTTTCCTGCAATAGTGATGATACGAAGAACATATGCGAGGAAAAACACTTTGTCAGTCATAATGATAGCTTTCAAGTCACTTCCTTTTCCTGCAAGGTTAGGTAATCGAAAGACAATAATCATAGCATATCCAGCCATGACAGAAATAACTCATATAGTACTCAATGTACTTCTTCCCATTTGTACTATCGCTCGATGATTTTTCTGTCCATGAAGAACTGTTACTTTCCCTGCACGATAGATAATAATCGAGGATAATCATTTCACATGAGTAAACTTTCGGTAGTACCTTCAAACAGAGAGTACGAAGCAAATAACATTAAAGGGGGGGGGGGTTATTAACATTACTTGGCGACCGAGTAGTTCAACACCACAAGCGGTGCATTAAGTTCATCAAGCAAATTGTTCGAGGGAAAACCAAATGGCGAATGAAAGCACCCTGCAAACACCCCGATAAACTATCACTCGATGTAATTCTCCCCCTTTTTGTCAACAAGTGTCAAAAAGGAAAGAAAAAACATACGAGGAAGTACTCTTCTGGAGTGTCCTCAGAATCAGAATTAAAACCACTCGACGAATCAGAATCCGAATAGCAAGGAATGGTCGAGGCAGAAGCAGGAGTGGCAGCATGGGCTCTGGATGACTTGGTGCGATGAACATCTGGCTTGAAGATGAGAGTACCGGCTATGTGTGCAATTTCATCATCATGACCGACAAACAGCAGGTCCGTGGAAGAAGAATGTTGTGGGAGCACAGGAGTTTGTCTTCGAATGCGAGGAACAACCAGTAAGTTGTCACAGCCCTAGCTTAGTCCTTGCCTGTCATTGCATAAAAATCCATGCATCATGTTTAATTTATTTGAAAATTGAAATGGGGATTGATCAAACCCTAGCACCCCTCTGAAATACTAGGATCAACTAAAATATTTTTCAATGAACCCAAAATGCTCTTCACAAAAGTTCATCATTTGTGAATTGGTCCAGAACCTCTGCCAAAAATTGTGCACATTTTTCTAGGTCACTTTGGTTTTTTGAATTAATTCATAAAGTATTTGAATTTGTGTATCTAATGGCTATAAATATTTTAAATGCCCAAATAATTCTAAAAGTAAATGAGGGCTATTGGAAATAATTTCAAAAGTGCCCACAAATATTTTTAGGATTTTACCAAGTGGTTTAGTATTTTTACTAAATCAAAATCAACAACAGAAAATGAAAACAGAAACAAAAATGAAAAAGGAGAGAGAGAGAGAGAGAGAGAGAGAGAAAGTCCCCAGGCCACTTACCGCACTAAGCTGGCCCACCTGGCCCGTGCCAGTCATCACCTACCTCTGCCAGTAGGCAGAGGAGGGACAACGCACGCGCGCCATGCCTCCTCCCTGCCTGCCTGTGTCCCCAGGCCAGCGCGACGCCTCGAGCCATCTCCTCAGTGCCGTCCCGCCCCGCTGGACACCTCACTTCCCCCCTGCTCTCCCCCTCGCCCTCTGGAAGCCATGGCTGACGCTGTCGCGCCCGTGCCGCCGTGAAACTCGCGACCACCATGCTCCTCGTGCTGCCCCGAGCTGTCTGCGAGCTCCGCCGCCTCGTCTCTGACCTCCTCAATGAGCCACCTGGCCTCAGACGTGCTGCAACGATGCCATCGCCCCAGTATTCCTCCTCGGCCGTCGAAGATCCCCCTCTCCGTCCTGCTCAGCTCCGACCTTCTCCGAGCTCGCCGACCCGCTCGCCGTGAGCCCTTGACCCTTCTCCCTCCCTCCATTTTCCCTGTTGCACGCTGTAGCTTCTCCTCACCGATGACCGAACACGCCGCCGCTTGCGCTCGCCGCCGATGCGACCCCGGTGACCAAATGTCCCAGCCGTCGTGTCCAACATGCTCGCAGCCTCATGTAGATGCCGTAGGTGTCACGCACACACCGCCACGGCCATCGCAACCGCATCGCCATGCGCACCCGAACGTCGGCCGCCGCCACGAGCTCATTTCCGACGAGCTCCGGCTACCCCAGCTGCTGCCGCTTGCTGCAATGGGCGCGGGTGAGCCTCAGCTCCCCGTCGGTGCTCTCCACTGCTCCTCTGGACACCGGAGGAGCGAGCCCGAGCCCCTCCGCCGCGTCTGTTGATGCCGGCGTCAAGCCGCCGAAGGGTTAGCCCCAGTTGACCAGGGGTTTGACCTCCCCTGGGTCAATGACAGGTGGGGCCCCCTGCTAATCAGTTTAGTTTTAGCTTAATTAAAACTAGATTAGCCCTGTTAGACTGACACGCGGGACCCACTGGTCAGTTTGACCTGGGCCGCTCCATTGACTTGCTGATGTCAGGATGATGTCATGCTGATGTAGTAAATCATTTACTGGATTTTGTTTGATTCTAAATAACCAGAAAATTCTAAAAAAAAATTTAAACTTCAAAAATTCTTAGTAATTCAACCGTAGCTCAGAATGAAATAATTTATATATGAAAAATGATTAAAAAATCCAATCTATCCAATGGTACTGTTTTCATGCATGTTAAAGCAAGTTAAGCCTGCTGATCAGGTCAAATCAAATAAATGGTATTGGTATAATCACATATGGAGTTTTAAGTTGAATCTTTGGTTCAAACCCATTTCATTTAATCTGGTTGCTAGTTGCATTAGCTCAATCAACATCATATCGCCATGTCATGATCATGCATCATATTGTTTCATTGCATTGATTGTGTTCCTTCTCTGTTGCCGGTGTTTGTCCCCTCTCAGTAGACGTTGTTTCGACGATGTGATCGATGACACTGATGAAGACACAATGCTATCTTCAGAAGTGCCAGGCAAGCAAACCCCCTTTGAGCATTCCGATACAATCCCACTCTCTCACTCTTGCTCTCTTTTACTACATTAGGACAAAAACGATTCAACAGTTACATGTTGCGGTAGTTGAACCCATTCCTCTTCATGACCTGTCTTTGCCACAGTAAATAGTTGAAACCCACTAGCATGAGTACGAGTTATTTGATCCGTGATGTGCCTACTCATTCATGCTTGCTTGTTATGCCTACTATACTTAGAGTTGTGTCAGGTCTGATTCATCTGGGATGGATTGGAATGGTGGTGAACATGTCCTACTGTTGAGAGCTAACTGTGTGAACAGGATTTGGTAAAGGTAGCGATGAGAGGCCATGTAGGAGTACATGGTGGGTTGTCTCATTGAAACCATCCTCAGGAACTGAGTTCTGTGTTTGTGATCCAGGACAGTTACTACCACATGATGACCCACAAGTATAGGGGATCAATCGTAGTCCATTCGATAAGTAAGAGTGTCGAACCCAATGAGGAGCAGAAGGAAATGACAAGTGGTTTTTAGCAAGGTATTTTCTGCAAGCACTGAAATAGTCGGTAACAAGTAGTTTGATAGCAAGATAATTTGTAATGAGCAAGTAACGGTAACGTTAAATAATATGCAGCAAGGTAGCCCAAACCTTTTATGACAAAGGACAGGCAAAACGGTCTCTTATGATAAGCAAAGCGTTCTTGAGGGTACACGGGAATTTCATCTAGTCACTTTTATCATGTTGGTTTGATTCGTGTTCGCTACTTTGATAATTTGATATGTGGGTGGACCGGTGCTTAGGTGCTATTCTTACTTGACCAAACCTCCTACTTATGATTAACCCCCTCGCAAGCATCCGCAACTACGAGAAAAGTATTAAGATAAAATCTAACCATAGCATTAAACTTTTGGATCCAAATCGGTCCCTTACGAAGTAGCGCATAAACTAGGGTTTAAACTTTTGTCACTCTAGCAACCTATCATCTAATAACTACTCCACAATGCATTCCCTTAGGCCCAAATATGGTGAAGTGCCATGTAGTCAATGTTCACATGACACCACTAAGGGAATCACAACATACATATCATCAAAATATTGGACACATACAAGTTCACATGATTACTTGCAACATGACTTCTCCGTGACCTCAAGAACAAAAGTAACTACTCACAAATGATAATCATGCTCAAGATCGGAGGGGTATTAAATAGCATAATGGATCTGAACATATAATCTTCCACCAAATAAACCATATAGTAATCAACTACAAGATGTAATCAACACTACGAGTCACCCACAAGTACCAATCTAAGGTTCCGGTACAAAGATTGAACACAAGAGATGAAATAGGGTTTGAGAGGAGATGGTGTTGTTGAAGATGATGATGGAGATGGCCCTCCCAAAGATGGGAGAGTTGTTGGTGATGATGATGGCGATGATTTCCCCCTCCGTGAGGGAAGTTCCCCCGGCGAAATCGCTCCGCCGGAGGGCAAAAGTGCTCCTACCCAAGTTCCGCCTCGAGACGGCGGAGCTTCATCCCGAAAGTCCCCCTCTGATTTTTTTTCTAGGTCAAAATGACCTATATACCAGGAGATGGGCATCGGAGGTGGGCCGAGGAGGGGACAACCCACCAGGACGCGCCTGGGGGGCCTGGCGCGCCCAGGTGTGTCGTGCCCACCTGGTGGGCCTCCTCTAGTAGTTATTTGCTCCAGTATTTTTTATATATTGCAAAATAAGTCTTCGTAAATTTTCAGCTCATTTGGAGATGTGCAGAATAGGTAACTATAACGTAGCTTTTTCAGGTCCAGAATTCCAGCTGCCGGTATTCTCCCTCTTTGTGTAAACCTTGCATATTATGAGAGAAAAGGCATTAGAATTACTCCAAAAAGCATTATTATGCATAAAAACATTATAAATAACAGTAGGAAAACATGATGCAAAATGGACGTATCACCACACATTGGGCTCTGGGCACTCCAAGCTATCTCGACTTATTAATCACCTTGATCTCTGTCCAGGTGTTGCAACTAGTTTTTGGTGTTTGTAGGATATGTGTTGGAGGCCGTGCGTAGCGCTGACCCTAGGGGTGGGCTATGATGCCGTAGATACACCGTGGCCCGGTGTACCGAGGCACCCGTTTGGTGGGCTCAGGAACCCTGCACACATCGTTTGGGGCCGTAGTGGAAACCTCGGCCGGTCTTCCTTGCGAATGGAACTCAAATAGGCGATAAACCTGGACTAGAGTCTCGTGTGGTTAGTCAGGTCATGGCCGACACCCTCGCTGGGCTTCCGCTTGAAGGTTGCCGAGTACATGTCGTGTAAACGACGGTAAGTGGTGAGAGCGTGTGTGAAGTACACCACTGCAGGGTTATAAATGATCTATTCGAACAGCTGCGTCCGCGGATATGGACTACTTGGAAAGCTTATACGGTTCATAGATAACTGGAAGTGGATACTCTAAAATGCGCAAGATAAGCGTGAGTGCTATGGATGGTCTTCTCGTAGGGAGACGGGAGCGGATACATAGTGGTGTATTGATATGGTGAATATGTGGACTCGTTTGCGCCACCTCAAAGAATTACTTGCTTTCATAGTTCAGGATAGCCACTGAATCAAAGCTGGCTTGCTGAAGTTAAACTCCACAACCCCTTTGTTGATACTGATGCATATGTAGATACTTCTGATGTATGTCTTGCTGAGTATATTTGTACTCATGTTTGCTTAATTTATGTTTTGCACAGAGACTTCAATCTCATTAGTAGTTCTACGTGGGCTTCGATGATTAGCTTGGAAATCCCAGACAGAGCTCTGGTTCCTTTGGAGGGTCTTGTAGATAGACACGCTTCCTAGCCTTCTTTCTTTTCAGTTGTCTGTACTCAGACAGGATTAGCTTCCACTTGTGCTTGTTGCTTGTATGATCGGTCTTATGACCCATGTTTGTAATATCATGCTATGTATGGCTCCTCGCAGCCTTTCAATTAAATACTTTGAGTCGTAGAGTTATGTTGTGATCATTGTTCAAGATATCTTCCGATATTTCGATAAATCGGCCAATTTATCGCTTACTGTTGTCTGACCGATAAGATAAATCGGCCGATATGGCAATAAATCAGCCGATATGACGATAAATTAACCGATTTACCCCTTATCATGGGTCGACCGATAAGTTCCCGATAAGCGATATCCCCAACATTCATTGTGATGCCATGTTGTATCTACACATATTGAGCATATTGTGTGTATGTTATTGAAATGCTTTGGTATGTGTGGGATCTGACACCTAATTGTTTATTCTTGGTAGCCTTCCTTATGGGGAAATATCTCCTAGTGCTTCCACCGGAACACATGGATTGATCGGCATGTGTCCTTCTTTGCTCCTGTGTCTGTCCCTATGGGGAAATGTCACTCGGTGTTTACCGGAGTCCTGATAGCTTGCTATAGTCCGGTTACACTCGCTGCTGACCGACACGTGCATTGCTGGGTCATGTATGCCTTTCCTTGTAAGTTTGTGCCACCTTGGGCTTACGACTAGTCATGTCGGCCCGGGTTCTCTGTCATATGGATGCTAGCGACACAATCATATACGTGAGCCAAAAGGCGCAAACGGTCCCAGCCAAGGTAAGGCTGCAGCTGTGGGAATACCGTGCGTGAGGCCGCAAAGTGATATGGTGTGTTACATGCTAGATCGGTGTGACTTAGGATCGGGGTCCTAGCAGTAAGTCCAGATAGTCATAATCCTTCTTGATGCCTTTAGCAAGCAGCTGCTTGCGAGAATAATGTTGTCTCAGCAGAGGCAAGGAGCGGTTCTTTGCTTCCTTCTCATACAGAAGAATTTGGCGAGTATGATTATGAAGTAAATTGAGCTCAGTCATCAACTCCAGCTTTTCCTTTTGATCCAGCTTGATGTGGCTCTCCAATGCCTGATGTGTGCGAATGCAAATCTCATAAAGAGATGGATTTTCCTCATGAGGGACTTCAACCCTGGCTTTCTTGACCTTAGGAGCATTTTTAGACACAGACGCAGTGCCAGCAGCATCAACAGGTTCCTTCCCTTTTCCAATATCCTTCACCATACGGAGAGTATCACGTACTAGTGGCATAAAAACTTTCGGAATATAAGCCCAGAAGAATTTCACATTGATGAGCTGCTCGATTGCAAACATGATCCATGGAGCATATGGCTTCAATGATTGAGGGCTGTCAGCTGCACAAGCCAAGTTTCGAATGAAAATATCAGGATCATAGAACCTAATTCCTTGAGAGATGGCTAGAAGTGCATTTCCCACAATGCCATTGATGGAATTTGGTCTGTTCGTTGGCGTGAGAGTATTGCACAGAATGTGAAACATCACTTTGTTGTCATAGGCCAACTTCTTGGGATCAACATCAATGCATTCGTCACCAACGAAGTTGGGATCCATCAGAATGTGGAGTTGTGCTTCGGACACTTCATAGAAATGCAACATGTGTTCTCTATCTTTTTCAAACTCACACCGAGGAAGATTCATCATGGACAAAAACTGATCCGACGAGCATTTGATCTTTTCTCTGCCAGTCATCCATTCGAGAATCTAGGTTGAGGTGTTTCCAAGCTCTCCTGAGATATACAAAGTGGCATAGAACTGAAGGATAATTTCTCTGTTCCAGCCATGATTGAAGCGCATGAATCCTTTCAGGAGGGCATGTTCAATATGCTCGATTGCATGAAGGAAACAGGGCATTTCTTAGAGCTCAGCAAAGTTTAATATCTTGTGATTGAAAATTCTATTCTTGCCAAACAAGATCCGAGCATAATATACAGCTTGCTCTTCAGTCCAGAACCTGGTTGTTAGTGAAGTCCTTTCTACTTCATACGGACTCTTTCCAAAGAAAGCTAGCTTCAAAAGATGAAGCTCTTGATTGAACGTAGGACTATTGGGGCCATATCTAGCAGGGAACAGGGGAAATGTTTCCTGGGGATTCTTTTGATTTTCTTCATCGCTAATTTCCATCGGCTGAACATCATTAGAAGCTAGCACATTTTCATCGATTGGCTTTAGCGGAGCAAGAGGCCTTTTCACTTTCTCTAGTGCAGACGGCATTGGAGCACTTGTCTGTCCTTCATTTCCTTTCGCTGGAACTCCTTCAGCGGCTTTCTGGCTATCAGGCACTAGGGCCTTTTCTTTTAGTGAACTCTTAATAGTGGGAGGCACGACAACCTCTTCGGACACTTGGGCAACAACAACTTCTCTTTTGGTCTCCTGGGCACAACTGGTGGTACAACTTGTTCATGAGCAATGGGCTCTTCAGCTTTCTTTTCTTCCTGTTCTGGCTATGAAGCCGTAGAACCAGGAGCAGGATCAACCTCCATCTGGGTAGGAGCACCAGATGAGGTGACCGGGGTGGTATTTCCTCGGGAAGCATCTTGCTCCCCCTCAACTTTATCGTCCTCCTTGTTGGATCCGGAGGGCTCAACTTGCATTTCTTTCAGAGGCGATGAAACTGCCTTCTCTACCTCAATCTCTTCATCAACTTCCTCTTTAGGGGATTGCTTCTCGGGCACGACATTTTCTTCGTCATTCTTGTTCAGAAAAATATCCAGCACATCGGGTTCTTGAGCAGCTGTGGTAGGAATGATGACTACTGCGGGCTCAGCTTGTTGCATGGTGTCTTCCTCGTGATGAGGGGATGGTGGTATCTGCTGCAGTGGAGCACCTGCATCGACAGGAACATTAGTTGTTACAGTTTGAATACGGCAATCTTTGATAGCCTTCAGCTTATTGGCTCTTGCCTTAGCTTTCTGACGCTTATCTTCCTGAATTCTTCATCGAGCAAGATCTGCTTGATGCTTAATCTCATCATTTCTTCGCTCACAAAGCTGAGAAACATCCATCTTTAGCCTTGAGTGCCACTCAATCTTATTATTCCACATAACAGTGAGGGCTTTGGTAAGCTCAAGAATCTCCTTGTTCAGCTCTTTCTTTTCAAAATCAGTACTAGCATCCTTCCTCATTTGCTCGAGGAGTTTCTTGTCCTCGACAGCTTGGTTCAGTTCCTTGGTAATTTCTCCCAGCTCAGCAAAGTGTTTTGCTACCAGCTTGGTAACATCATCAGGAAGACCCAAACTGCTCAGATCAGCTGGTCTTGCTTCTCTACCGCAATCTCTTTGTCAACTTCCTCTTTCAGGCAGCACCTTCAATGAGATCAATTATAAGATCAAAGTCATACTTCAGTTCCTCTGTGGGAGCAGGAACACTTGCTTTGGCTTTCTTAACAGAAGCAGAAGCTTTTTTTCAGGCAATAGCTTTCTCTTCGCAGATGGGGCAGCAGAAGCCGAAGGTTTATCTGAGACTGGAGCAGATGCAAGCCTTGGTGACATTCTCAACGGAGGAGAAACTTTTGCTGGTGAGGGAGTTTGATACGACTTGTCCAGAAGAGCTTGTTGATCATACATTGGAATCTCATCGGCAACATTATCATCGGAAGAATCATCAAATGAGGCAGAAGCTGCCTTCTTTGATTTTCTGGCAACTGATTTCTTTCTCGAAGCTCGAGGGGAGATAGACTTCCTCTTCTTCTTTTCCTTTCGGGCAGAGGCCCGATCCTTCTTCTCTTGCACATCTTGCTGAGTCAACTCAACATTTCTTTGTTCCACTTGATTTTTCTTCGCGGCCTTGGCATCACGCTTGGCCTTGGCCTTTGCTCTCTTTTCCACTTCTTCAGGAAAATCAACAATAGTTTTTAGTGAGTCAGCATGAGCATTCACAGGAGGAGGAGGCCTGACGTTTTCGTCATTTGGAGTGAAAGCAAACAATATTTGATACTTCCTTCGGACATTTTCATGATTGAACTATTTCTTCACCCAGTGACGGTGAATCCTTTGCAACCTGTTATTTCTTTCAGTTGCAGTTTCAACTCCAGGTGGAGTTTTGTAAGTCTCGGGATCAGACATCTCAGCGGCGGTGTTCCTTTCTCTATCGCGGCCACCCTTCTTGGGATTTCCATCAGAGAATAGGGTCTTGGAATCGGTGATTTGTTCATCCTCATGCTGACTGTGATCCGAGGGAATATCATCTTCTTCTTCATCTTCAGACTCAGATTCCGATTTCTTCTTCGGAATCTTTGGCGGCTTAGATATTTTTCTTTCACCAGCCAACTTTGCTCTTTTAGCCACACGCGGCAGCTGAGGTATTTCTTCTTTAGACCCAGACTGCTCATCCGAACTATGAGCCATGACCACTCCTGAGATAAAAACAACAATGCGAGGGAAACAGGAAGGGGGCATAAACATGCACAGAAGCATTTTTGTTTGAAGATATCAAATTTTTCGGAAGCAGCAAAGGAATCCATGATATGTATGTATGCAAGATATCATTGACAGATCTGCAACATGCCCTAAGGCAAGTGACTACCTATCTAATCTTTCGAATAAATACACATGAACCCTAGATCCAGAATAACTAGCACGAGGGAAAACTACAAACCGCACTTGTTATAACTTAGAGAGCCCTAAGGATCTACCGCAAGAAAATAAATAGGAGAAATTTGCATCAGTAAGAACAGCCCTAGAACAGAGGAATAGACAGGGCTAGCTCCAGATCTGTAAGGCCTAGCTTGGCAGCAAAGATCGACTACGGCAATGCGGAGAAGAAGAAGTACCGCACTGGCGCGACCAACAATGGCGAGGCTTCACCGGAGTTGCACGGCGAGACGCGACGATGGCACTGCTTCGAGCTTGGGCTCGGGCAGAGAGCGAGAGGGGGTTAGAGGACAAACTGAGAAAGAACAAAGGAAGAAGACACCTGGAGGGGGGTTTATACAGCCCGAGGGCAAAACCGCTTCCTCCAAGATCTACGGCAGAAAAACATGGGACGTTCCACATTCAACGGACGAGATCATGATCATGAGATCATGGGCACGTGTCAGCCGTTTCCTGCGAAAATCTCGGTAACTGAACAGAAGGCCGAAGGGTTTGAAGAAGGGCAAACTCCAAAATAGATAAATTGTTCGAAGTTGATTTCATTCGCGACCAAGGACTCCGGATTGAAATCTTCTTCAGATCAAGTTGCATGTTTATGATGAAAAACAAGGATAGGACGAGAAAGAGTAGGGTCTGAATCAAAACACTCAGCCAAACGAAGGATAACACAAAACCAAAGAGCTCTGAGTGAGTTGACATACAGACAGAACACAAACACAAACGAACAGAAAGATACGAAAGAAAACACAATGAACTAGCACCAACAATGGATCTCAGGTTTAATAGAAGGACGATGAAAATCCCTGAGATAACATCTGCAAGAAGGGGTTAGTTCTTTTTTGCAACCCACACTTGCGTCGGCAACGAGGATCTCATTTTCTTTGTTTGAGCACTAGCATTCTTTCGACGAGATCTGTGAGACACCTGTGCACTTCGAGAGTAATCATATGAATAAGCATTGAAGTTATTTCCAGAGACATGAGTATAATGATTTGAATAGGTATGCATGTACTCCTTCTGTCGAAGGTTTGATCGATACCCATTCGAGAATTTTCTTTAACCATTCTGCAAATGATAATCATTTTCTCAAAGAGAATTACTCTGCATGTTCAAGTTAGCAGTGACAGACAGATTTTCAATGATGCATTTCTTCACCCAAATTTGCTTCTTTGGTGAACCAGACCTGCAGTTAGTCCCAATATATCAAGCGAAAATCGTACCATTCTGTTGTTTGAACAGTTTGTAATTTGAGTCATCAGGCTCATCATAAATGGCAATAATGGAAGAATCATATCCTGACAGAGTCGCAGGTTCGAGTGTTTTGCTTTTAGCAATAACCCAACTCGTTCGAGGATATTGCTCGGGAGTGTAGTAAGTTCCATCAACGTTGAGTTTCCTTTCGAAACCCAATCCTTCCTTTCGAGGATTTTTGTGCAGTATTGACTTCTTGAGCACATCACATGGGGTTTGATGCCCTTTTAGGCTTCTTAGCATTCCTGTCTCAAGCAAGTCCTTTAGCCTGTAATTTTCATCAGCAATAGCAGCATATTCCTCGAAGGAGGGGTTAGAGTTATCATTCATAATTTCTGCAATATTCTTGATGATAGCATTGGAAGTTTCAGCATGTGAATCAGCATTGCTACGCTCTAGGTGTTTTAAGCAAGGAGGATCAAAATCATCAGGAAGACGATTAGATTGCTCGGCGAAGAGAGAAGCCTTTTCTAATGCCAGCTCGTTATGAGACTCTTTCAGTGACACGGGTTCTTGATTCCTGTTAAGGAGTTCATCTGATAAACTCTCGTAATCAACTGTAAGGGAATCATATCGATTGGTAAGATCATCAATAGTTGAAGAAAAAGCATCTTGCTCTTCGATCAACTTTTGATTCTTCTCCATCTCTTTGACCTGCAATCCTTCAGTTTTCCTAAGATTTCTCTCAAGCATTTCATGCTCATCTTGTTTAGATTTTGCAATCTTAACAAGTTTAGCATAGGCAATGTATTCAGGAGAGTATCCATTCATGGATTTTTGGTGTTTTGGTGATACCTGATCCTTAGATGATTTTGCCATGAGACAGAATGCAATTGGTTCATCATCACTTGAAGCATCATCATCAGCATCTGAATCGAATGAGTTGTCTGATGATTCATAGGCAATGAAGGCATTGCTTCTTCCTATCCTTCTTTGATGCTCTTCATCATGGGAGTAAGATGTCTCATCTTCGGAATCCACTCTCATTTCAGTATAGACTCTGTTCAGCAGAGAGATCTTCTTCATGTTGGATTCGATAGTAGCTTTGGCTTGGGCATCAGTGACTGGTCTCATAGAAGAGGATGATGGAGATTCATTCTTCTTCAGGAGCTTAGTATGACGATCCATTCGAGTGAATCCATTGCAGTAAAGATATTTCCATCGGTTGCTTGGTTTTTTCTAGCAGGGGCAATCCGCTATGAGGTGACCGTATAATTTGCACTTGAAGCACTTCATATCTTTTGGAGGCAATCTTCTTCTTGACGATTCAGGCACGTCAAATTTGTCATCATTTGTGAGGCAGAGATTTTGACTTCTGACATCACTTAGCCTTTCTGTGAGCATTTCAAGTTCCCTTGTGATAGTGTGTTGATTTTCAATGTCTTCTTGTTCTTCTTGTTCACTACCATAGTGTGAAAGGATTTCTCCTTCACCTTCTGAAGAAGATTCTTGTTCTGCATTGTCAAACTCCAACTTTTCTTCGTGAAGGGACAATAACGTCATGACCTCAACATAGTGAAGTTCTTCATAGTCTGGTATTTGCTTGATTTCAGCTACAATGGGGTCAAAGGTTGCATCAAGAGCACTTAAAAGCTTGTTGACCACATCTCTATTGGTGATATCAGTTACTCCTTGCTGATGAAGCCTTTCGACAATGTTTGTCAATCGATCAGTGAGTTCCATAGCACTTTCCTTTCGCAAACTTCTGAAACCAGTAAACATGGCATGAAGCATTTGAGTGTGGATTTCCATTCTGGCAATGAACTCTTCATGAGCATTTTTGATGGCATCCCAAAGTTGCTTTGCAGTGTCGATCTTTTGGAATCAAAGGAAAATATCTTTTGACAGACTACAACAGATGATATCTTTTGCTTGAGCATCCAACTGCAGATTTACTTTGTCATCGAAGGTTAGATCATTCGATTGCTGAATGGTGTATCCATTTTCCACAATCTGCCACAGATCAAAGTTGATTGCTTGAATTCTGATTCTCATTCGTTCCTTCCAGTACAGATAGTCATTTCCATCGAAGATGGGAAATCTTTCAGAGTGCGAGGATCTACCTGCATACGACATACTCAAAACTCCAAGGACGTTAGACCTTTAATAGACAGAGACAGGGAGTACTTGCTCTCATACCAATTGTTAGGACCGAGAGTATATCGACCAGAGGGGGGATGAATGAGAGATTCAAAATTTCTTTCGAAACTATTGAAACTGATCCCAATCATGGCAGCGGAATAATGTAAAGGAGGAAATAAACTGAATCAATCTTCTTCATCAGAAGCATATTCCTCGATGAAAGATGTGATAACAATACGTGCATGGGAAATGACAGGTTTAACTATGATGTGAGTAATGCAACATGCAAACAGATGCAGTAAAATGAGATACAACATGATATGGGTGGCGAGTGATATGCAAGATGGTTAATCGAAGGGAAATGTCGATGTCTTAACAGAATGATGAAAATGCAACAGAATGAGATATGACAAAAAAATCAAGTGAATAACACAGATACAGATAAGATAGTGAAACTATAATGAGTGATAGCGATCAGGTAATTCTATCGACATAGAGCACGAATTAAAACTGCTGAAGGAATTGCAGTAAAGTAGAATGAACCAGTGGTGCTCGATGGCGACAGAGAGATTTGGTAGACCAGTTCATCCTTCTGTCAAAGGGCTACATCTGGTTGGAGGGGTTGTGACTTAACACTGAAGATAAACTCTCTTCACCCTATTCTCCTTCAACTCGAAGCTAGTCAGACTTCAGTTGATTTCACTCGTGGTAGATCCTTGTCGGCGATCTCCAAACCTTCGGTCGACCTTCGCGAACAACAATCACTCTTGGTTGCTGAAGATCTAGCTCAGTGAAGAAAACAACTCTTCAACACTCGAGCAGAAACCTATCCGTCTAGAGAATGCGCAGCTCCCAAGAGTAATAGGTACAAGAACTCTGACTTAGAACTACTGTGATGCTAAACCACTGTCTAAGTTTGGGCTCTTCATTTTCTCTCGGTGGATCTTAAACTCAAATCACTCGGAGATGGGTTGCTCAAATCAATCTTCTCAGAAATCTTAAGCGTAGCAGCCGACGGACAATGTTGGAGCGGGGTGGCTATTTATAGCCGCAGCCTTCCCTGAAGGGAAATGACCAAATTGGAAATCGAGAGCAGCCAATGGCCAAACGACATGAGTCCAATGGTCGGATTTGAGCACAACGGTAACATTACTTGTGGAGCAAGTAATGCTAACTCCTCGGTTTGAGACAAATCTCTCGTAGTGAAGAATATCACAGTCTCTTGCTGGCAAGTATTTTCTCAGAGCACAAAGAGATTTCTCTCGCGACTTTTATAGGTTTTGGCTAAGCATCATAGCGGATCTAAGCTTCGAGAACCTATACCCCTCTTAATAGTACGGAGGTCCTATAACTCAAATAAATAGAAGAAGAACAACTTAATGAATACTACGTCTTCACTTTGTCTTCGACTACCATTCGCTGCAGTCAATTTCTTCGAACAACCATACCGAAACATATGCTTTGCTTCAGCAGTAAATGTTCAAGGGGATAATTCCTTCACATCAAACTTCTCGTCTATATAACTTCATCAGATATAGCTCATTCTTCTCTGCAACGCAGATATACTTCGGTGAAGTTCCTCGAACTTAGCACCGGAGACATCATTCTCTTCAGTTCTGTATGGACTATTTCTCTCTGTATGCACTAGCAAACAAATCAGTCCATACCTATTTCAGTCAACAATCTCCAAAACACAAGGTAGGCAGATATTGCACCAACACACGAGGAGCCTGCTTAAGTCCATAAAGCGCCTTAACAAGATGACACAAATGATGTGGACGAGCAGGATCAACAAAACCTGGAGGTTGCCGCATGTAAACCTCTTCCTCCAAGACCCCATGGAGAAAAGCATTCTAAAAATCAAGCTGACACAGAGACCACCCTTTGGCAATATCCAAGGACAGAAGCAGACGAATGGTGGTAGGTTTGACAACTAGACTGAAGGTATCCACATAATCAACACCATACCATTGTTTAAAACCTTTGGCCACCAGCCGTGCCTTGTATCGCTCAATAGAACCATCAGCATGCTTCTTTACCTTAAACACCCACATGGAGTCAATAATGTTGACACCAGACAAAGGAGGAACCAAGAGCGAAGTACCGTTCCTCTGTAGTGCCTGAAACTCCTACTCCATGGCACTGCGCCAATCAGGAATCCGAAGAGCCGCCTGAAAATGTCGAGGCTCAACAGTGGGGTCAGCATCTGCCTGTGCCATACATGCCGCAATCCACGCAACCGTGCCGTCAGTGCGCTCCTTCGTCCAAACAATACCACTCTGACTGCGCGTACGAGGACGCAGAATAGCGGTAGGTGGCGGAGGTTGTGTCAAAGACGGAGTCGATGAAGATGGCGATGACGATGTAGACCGCTCCCCAGGCTCATCAGCCACGTGCACTGGTGACACGTCCGGTAGCATGGGAGAGCCAGTTGGGCCAGGAGAACGGCCTAGCGAGGATGACATGGACGTCGGCTCGGCCAACACGGGCGTCGGGCCAGGCCTACACGGGGCCGAAGGGGCCGCGGCAGAGGCTGGCTCGGCCGGCTTGGCCTACGCGGGGCCAGTCCCACACTGGACCGAAGTGGCGGGGCCCGGCTCGGCCAGCTCCATTGGCGAGCCAGGTGATGGGGGGGCGTCACGAGCGGGTGCATGGGGCATGCAGCCCCGATCGACGTCCCGTGCAAACCCATCGACGGACGCCCAAGGGGACGCGGGCGGCTGCTCATCCAGAAGCTCGAGGCGTGCTCTGATACGTCCATTTTGCATCATGTTTTCCTACTATTTTTTATAATGTTTTTATGCATAATAACGCTATTAGGAGTAATTCTAATGCCTTTTCTCTCATAATATGCAAGGTTTACACAAAGAGGGAGAATACCGGCAGCTGGAATTCTGGACCTGAAAAAGCTACGTTAGAGTTACCTATTCTGTACATCTCCAAATGAGTTGAAAATTTACGGAGAATTGTTTTGCAATATATGAAGAATATTGGAGCAAATAACTACCAGAGGGGGCCCACCAGGTGGGCACAACCCACCTGGGCGCGCCAGCCCTCCTCGGCCCACCTTTAGTGCCCCTCTTCTGGTATATAAGTCATTTTGACCTAGAAAAAATAAGGAGAGGACTTTCGGGACGAAGCGCCGCCGTCTCGAGGCAGAACTTGGGCAGGAGCACTTTTGCCCTCCGGCGGAGCAATTCCGCCGGGGGAACTTCCCTCCCGGAGGGGGAAATCATCGCCATCGTCATCACCAACAACTCTCCCATCTTTGGGAGGGCCGTCTCCATCAACATCTTCAATAGCACCATCTCCTCTCAAACCCTAGTTCATCTCTTGTGTTCAATCTTTGTACGAGAACCTTAGATTGGTGCTTGTGGGTGACTAGTAGTGTTTATTACATCTTGTAGTTGATTACTATATGGTTTATTTGGTGGAAGATTATATGTTCAGATCCATTATGATATTTAATACCCCTCTGATCTTGAGCATGATTATTATTTGTGAGTAGTTACTTTTGTTCTTGAGGTAACGGGAAAAGTCATGTTGCAAGTAATCATGTGAACTTGATATGTGTTTGATATTTTGATGATATGTATGTTGTGATTCCCTTGGTGGTGTCATGTGAACATCGACTACTTGGCCCTTAACCATACTTGGGCCTAAGGGAATGCATTGTGTAGTAGTTATTAGATGATGGGTTGCTAGAGTGACAGAAACTTAAACCCTAGTTTATGCGCTATTTCGTAAGGGACTGATTTGGATCCAACAGTTTAATGCTATGGTTAGATTTTATCTTAATACTTTTGTCATAGTTGCAGATGCTTGCGAGGGGGTTAATCATAAGTAGGAGGTTTGTTCAAGTAAGAACAGCACCTAAGCACCGGTCCACCCACATATCAAATTATCAAAGTAGCAAACACGAATCAAACCAACATGATGAAAGTGATATGATGAAAATCCCGTGTACCCTCAAGAACGCTTTGCTTATCATAAGAGATGTTTTGGCCTGTCCTTTGCCACAAAAGGATTGGGCTACCTTGCTACATAATATTTACCATTACCGTTACTTGCTCGTTACAAATTATCTTGCTATCAAACTATCTGATACCTACTATTTCAGTGCTCGCAGAAAATACCTATCTGAAAACCACTTGTCATTTCCTTCTACTCCTCGTTGGGTTTGACACTCTTACTTATCGAAAGGACTACGATTGATCCCCTATACTTGTGGATCATCAAGGCTCTTTTCTGGCGCCGTTGTCGGGGAGTGAAGCGCTCTTGATAAGTGGAAATTGGTAAGGAAACTTTATTACTACGTGCTGAAATTTATTGTCACTTGTTACTACGGAGAATCATCCTTTGAGGGGTTTGTTCAAGGTATCTTCACCTCGACCGGAACCACAATTAGCTACCCCTCAACCTACTGCACCTACTGAAAATATTGGTTATGAAATTCCTTCGTTTATGATACAACAACTGCTAGCTAATCCTTATGCAGGAGATGGAACCGAACATCCTGATATGCACTTGATATATGTGGATGAAATTTGTGGATTATTTAAGCTTGCAGGTTTGCCCAGAGATGAAGCTAAGAATAAGGTGTTCCCTTTGTCTTTGAAGGGAAAAGCACTGGCATGGTATAGGCTATGCGATGATATTGGATCTTGGAACTGGAATCGATTGAAATTGGAATTTCACCAAAAAATTTATCCTATGCATCTAGTTCATCGTGATCGGAATTATATATATAATTTTTGGCCTCGTGAAGGAGAAAGTATCGCTCCAACTTGGGGGAGGCTTAAGTCAATGTTATATTCATGCCCCAATCATGAGCTCTCAAGAGAAATTATCATTCAGAATTTTTATGCTCGGCTTTCTTGTGATGATCAATCCATGCTCGATACTTCTTGTACTGGTTCTTTTACGAAGAAGACTATTGAATACAGGTGGGATCTTTTAGAAAGAATTAAACACAACTCTGAAGATTGGGAACTCGACGAAGGTAAAGAGTCAGGTATTAAGCTTCAATTTGATTGTGTTAAATCTTTTATGAATACCGATGCTTTTCACAAGTTTAGCACAAAATATGGACTTGACTCTGAGATAGTAGCCTCTTTCTATGAATCATTTGCTACTCATGTTGATCTCCCTAAGGGGAAGTGGTTTAAATGTCACCCACCTATTAAATAAGAGACTAAAGAACTGGTCAATGCTAAAGATGAAACTATTATTTACAATGTTGACCCAGTTGTTCCTACTGCTTATATTGAAAAACCACCTTTCCATGTTAGGATAAAGGAACATGCTAAGGTTTCAACTGTGGTTCGCAAAAGTAATATTAGAGCACCTAAACCTGCTGAACAAATTAAAGTAGAACCTAGTGTTGCTATGGTTAAAGATCTCTTGGTAGAAAATATTGATGGGCATGTTATTTACTTCTGTGATGAAGCTGCTAGAATTGCCAAACCCGATGAAGAGGATAAAAATAGACCTGTTGTTGGCATTCCTGTTGTCTCAGTTAAAATAGGAGATCATTGTTATCATGGTTTATGTGACTTAGTTGCTAGCGTGAGTGCTATTCCCTTTACCTTGTACCAAGTAATTATGAATGATATAGCACCCGCTGAAATAGAAGACATAGATGTCACTATTAAACTTGCTAATAGAGACACCATCACACCACTTGGGATTGTTAGAGATGTTGAAGTCTTGTGGGAAAATAAAATACCCCACTGATTTTCTAGTTCTTGGTTCCCCACAAGATGACTTCTATCCCAATATCTTTGGTAGACCTTTCTTGAACACTGTCAATGCCACTATAATTGTCATAAACAAGCTGTCAGTGTTAGCTTTGGTGACGAGTCTCATGAATTTAATTTTTCCAAGTTTAATAGACAACCACATAAGAAAGAATTACCTAGTAAGGATGAAATAATTGGTCTTGCTTTTATTGCCATGCCTCCTATAGATCCACTAGAACAATATTTGCTAGACCATGAAAATGATATGCACATGCATGAAAGAAATGAAATAGATAAGATTTTCTTCGTACAACGACCTCTGTTAAAACACAATTTTCCTATTGAAACTCTAGGAGGTCCTCCTCCACCTAAAGGTGATCCTATGTTTGAATTAAAACAATTGCCTGACACTTTGAAATATGCTTATCTTGATGAGAAAAAGATATATCATGTTATTATTAGTGCTAACCTTTCAGAACATGAAGAAGAAAGATTATTGAAAATTCTGAAGAAGCACTGAGCTGCTATTGGATATACTCTTGAAGATCTTAAGGGCATTAGTCCCACTCTCTATCAGCACAAGATTAATATGGAACCTGATGCTAAACCCGTTGTTGATCATCAACGACGTTTGAATCCTAAGATGAAAGAAGTGGTAAGAACTGAAATATTAAAGCTTCTGGAAGCAGGTATAATCTATCCCATAGCTGATAGTAGATGGGTAAGTCCCATTCATTGTGTCCCTAAGAAGGGAGGTATTACCGTTGTTCCTAATGATAAAAATGAACTCATTCCACAAAGAATTGTTACTGGCTATAGAATGGTAATTGATTTTAGAAAATTAAATAAAGCAACTAGAACAGATCATTACCCTTTTCCTTTTATTGATCAAATGCTAGAAAGATTATCAAAGCACACACACTTTTGTTTTCTTGATGGATATTCTGGTTTTTCTCAAATACCTGTTTCACAACCTGATCAAGAGAAAACCACCTTTACTTGCCCTTTTGGAACTTATGCTTATGGACGTATGCCTTTTGGTTTACGTAATGCACCTGCTACTTTTCAAAGATGTATGACTGCTATATTCTCTGATTTTTGTGAAAAGATTGTTGAGGTTTTCATGGATGATTTTTCTGTTTATGGATCTTCTTTTGATGATTTCTTGAGCAACCTTGATCGAGTTTTGCAGAGATGTGAGCAAACTAATCTTGCCTTGAATTGGGAGAAGTGCCACTTTATGGTTAATGAAGGTATTGTTTTGGGGCATAAAATTTCTGACTGAGGTATTGAGGTGGACCAAGCTAAAGTTGACGCAATTGATAAAATGCCATGTCCTAAAGATATTAAAGGTATTCGTAGTTTTCTCGGTCATGCTGGTTTCTATAGGAGGTTTATTAAAGACTTCTCTAAAATTTCTAGGACTCTTATATATCTTTTACAAAAGGATGCTCCATTAGTTTTTTATGATGATTGTGTAGAATCCTTTGAAACACTTAAGAAAGCCTTAACTTCTGCACCTATTATTCAACCACCTGATTAGAACTTGCCTTTTGAAATTATGTGTGATGCTACTGATTATGCTGTTGGTGCTGTTCTAGGACAAAGAGTTGATAAGAAATTAAATGTTATCCATTATGCTAGTAAAACTCTAGACAGTGCCCAAAGAAATTATGCTACTACTGAAAAAGAATTTTTCGCAGTTGTGTTTGCCTATGAGAAATTCAGATCTTACATTGTTGATTCCAAAGTAATTGTTCACACCGATCCTGCTGCTATTAAATATCTTATGGAAAAGAAAGATGCTAAACCTAGACTCACTAGGTGGGTTCTATTGCTACAAGAATTTGATTTACATATAACTAATAGAAAAGGAGCTGAGAACCCCGTAGCTGATAACTTATCTAGGTTAGAGAATATCCTTGATGACCCACTACCTATTGATGATAGCTTTCCTGATGAACAACTAGCTGCAATAAATGTTTCTCATAACACTCCTTGGTATGCTGACTATGCTAATTATATTGTTGCTAAATACATACCACCTAGTTTCACATACCAACAAAAGAAAAAATTCTTCTATGATTTAAGACATTACTTTTGGGATGACCCACATCTTTATAAAGAAGGAGTAGATGGTATTATTAGACGTTGTGTACCTGAGCATGAACAGGAACAAATCCTACGAAAATGTCACTCTGAAGCTTATGGAGGGCATTGATGGAAATATGCCCTAGAGGCAATAATAAAATGGTTATTATTATATTTCCTTAATCATGATAAAGGTTTATTATTCATGCTAGAATTGTATTGATCGGAAACTTAAATACATGTGTGGATACATAAACAAATACCGTGTCCCTAGTGAGCCTCTACTAGACTAGCTCGTTGATCAAAAGATGGTTAAGGTTTCCTAACCATAGACATGAGTTGTCATTTGATAACGGGATCACATCATTAGGAGAATGATGTGATGGACAAGACCCATCCGTTAGCTTAGCATATTGATCGTTCAGTTTGTTGCTATTGCTTTCTTGATGACAAATACATATTCCTTCGACTATGAGATTATGCAACTCCCGGATACCGGAGGAATACCTTGTGTGCTATCAAACATCATAACATAACTGGGTGATCATAAAGATGCTCTACAGGTATCTCCGAAGGTGTTTGTTGAGTTGGCATAGATCGAGATTAGGATTTGTCACTCCGAGTATCAGAGAGGTATCCCTGGGCCCTCTCGGTAATACACATCATAAGAAGCCTTGCAAGCACAGTGACTAAGGAGTTATTTGCAAGATAATGTATTACAGAACGAGTAAAGAGACTTGCCGGTAACGAGATTGAACTAGGTATGAAGATACCGATGATCGAATCTCGAGCAAGTAACATACCGATGGACAAAGGGAATTACGTATGTTGTCATAAGGTTCGACCCATAAAGATCTTCGTAGAACATGTAGGAACCAATATGGGCATCTAGGTTCCGCTATTGGTTATTGACCGAAGAGGTGTCTCGGTCATGTCTACATAGTTCTCGAACCCGTAGGGTCGGCACGCTTAACGTTTGTTAACGATATGGTGTTATATGAGTTATATGATTTGGTGACCGAATGTTGTTCGGAGTCCCGAATGAGATCACGGACATGACGAGGAGCTCCAGAATTGTCCGAAGGTAAAGATCAATATATAGGACGATGATATTTGGACACCGGAAGAGTTTCGGGATGTACCGGGTAGAAATCGGGTCACCGGAAGGGGTTCCGGACACCCTGGGAGATTAATGGGCCATATGGGCCAAAGGGGGGAACACACCAACCCACAAGGGGCTAGCGCACCCCTCCTAGGCCGCATCCCTTGGGGAGAGAAGGAAAGGGGGGGGGGAGTCGGCCTCCCCCTTCCTTTCCTTCCCCCCTCCGGCAAATATGGTAAGGGGGCTTGGCCAGGGAAAGACCCCAAGTAGGATTCGTTTCTACTTGGGGCACCCCTTGGCCTCTCCCCTCTCCCCCCACCTATATATATGTGGGAGGGGGGTGCCACACATAACCACGACAATCTCTTAGCCGTGTTTGCCGCCCCCCTCCACCGTTTACACCCTCGGTCAAATTTTCGTAGTGCTTAGGCGAAGCCATGCGGAGATAGCATCACCATCACCGTCACCACGCCGTCGTGCTGCCGGAACTCATCCACTACTTCGCCGTCTTGCTGGATCAAGAAGGCGAGGATGTTACTGAGCTGAACGTGTGCTGAACGCGGAGGTGCCGTACGTTCGGTACTCGGTCGGTTGGATCGCGAAGAAGTTCGACTACATCAACCGCGTTACTAAACGCTTCCGCTTTCGCTTACGGTAGACCCACTCTCCCCTCTCGTTGCTATACATCTCCTTGATAGATCTTGTGTGTGCGTAGAAAAAAAATTTGTTTTCTGTGCAACGTTTCCCAACTGTGGCATCCGAGCCAGGTCTATGCGTAGATGATATGCACGAGTAGAACACAAAGAGTTGTGGGCGGTGATAGTCATACTGCTTACCACCAACATCTTATTTTGATTCGGCGGTATTGTGGGATGAAGCGGCCCGGACCAACCTTACATGTCCATGCACATGAGGCCGGTTCCACCGACTGACATGCAACTAGTTTTGCATAAAGGTGGCTGGCGGGTGTCTGTTTCTCCTACTTTAGTTGAATCAAATTTGACTACGGCCGGTCCTTGAAGAAGGTTAAAATAGCAAACTTGATGAATCACCATTGTGGTTTTGCATAGGTAAGAACGGTTCTTGCTAGAAGCCTGTAGCAGCCACGTAAAACTTGCAACAACAAAGTAGAGGACGTCTAACTTGTTTTTGCAGGGCATGTTGTGATGTGATATGGTCAAGACGTGATGTGATATATGTTGATGTATGAGATGATCATGTTTTGTAATATCGACAACCGGCAGGAGCCTTAGGGTTGTCTCTTTATTGTATGAAATGCAAGCGCCATGTAATTACTTTACTTTAACGCTATGCGTTAGCAATAGTTGCAGAAGCAATAGTTGGCAAGACGACCCCGACGCAACGATGGAGATCAAGGTGTCGAGCCGGTGACGATGGAGATCATAGCGATGCTTTGGAGATGGATATCAAAAGCACAAGATGATGATGTCCATATCATGTCACATATTTTGATTGCATGTGATGTTTATCCTTTATGCATCTTATTTTGCTTAGAACGGCGATAGCATTATAAGATGATCCCTTCACTAAATTTCAAGATAAAAGTGTTCTCCCTGAGTATGCACCGTTGCCAAAGTTCGTCATTTCGAAGCACCACATGATGATCGGGTGTGATAGACTCTACGTTCACATACAACGGGTGTAAGACAGTTTTGCACATGCAGAATACTTGGGTTACACTTGACGAGCCTAGCATGTACAGACATGGTCTCGGAACACTGGAGACCCAAAGGGTCAACATGAGTCATATAGTAGATATGATCAACATAGAGATGTTCACCATTGATGACTACCCCATCTCACGTGATGATCGTACAAGGGTTAGTTGATTTGGATCATGTATCACTTAGATAACCTGAGGGGTGTTTATTTAAGTGGGAGTTTGTAACACCCTGCACTACTAGGAAAATGCTTATAGATAGAAGTTTACCAGTAGCGTTTGTTTATGACCCCATGCTACTAGTAGTTAGTGGTAGCACTGGCTAGAAAGCGCGCTACTGGTATCTGTTAGCAGTAGCGCTTGTTATCTAGCCCCACGCTA
The DNA here is from genome assembly GCA_011799875.1 of Thinopyrum elongatum. NCBI lineage: Eukaryota > Viridiplantae > Streptophyta > Magnoliopsida > Poales > Poaceae > Thinopyrum > Thinopyrum elongatum. The sequence continues at coordinate 464,221,063 of CM022303.1, forward strand.
CTGCTAAGTGTAACACACCACACCCCCTGATCAATAAATATTAGCAGCGCTGGTCGTCCAACCGGCGCTACTGTTAGTTCAGGATCTATAGCGCCCGTTTATGTAAACGCGCTATTGCTATTTTTTCTATGTATAACATTTTACCAGTAGCGTGTTTTTCTGGCCCGCGCTATAGGTAGTGCAACACTAGCTGTAGATATTTTGCAAGCTGCCATAGCAGTAGCGCGCATAGCTGACCCGCGCTACTGCTATGCCCGCCAGCCACCTACCACCTTTCCCCTTCTTCCTCCCCTCTCTTCTTCCTCTACACCTTCTTTCTCCCCCTTCCTTGCACCTTGCTTGTTCCTTTCAATGCTCCCCTCCACCACCCCTCCATTAGAGCCCTCCCTCCCCCTCTTCTTTGCCCTCCACCACCCCCCTCTTCTTTGTGCCCTCCACCACCACCCCCTCCATTAATGCCCTCCCTCCCTTCTTTGCCCTCCATCCCCTTCCATTAATGCCTTCCCTCTTCTCTCCCTTTCCTCCCGCACTATCTCCCTAGATAGACTAGCGAGTTAGAGCTATATATCTAGAGCTACTAGGTAATTAAGAAGAAAGGTGCTCGATATCCCTCTCGACACATAGGTGAGCAAAAAAATGGTGTTTGTGTGGATAGGACCGAAACTATATATATATGGGCGATATGAGAATATATATACCGAATTGTTTGTGGCATAATTTGAGTTGCCTACATTGTGTATTTGATGAAATAATGTGTGGGTGACATGAGTTGCCTATGTTTTGCCGAAATGTCAATTCAATTCCGTTTCGGTGAATTTCGGGCAAACTCAATATGTCCTATGTTTAGGGAAGGTCATGCCGAATTTTTGTATGAATTTGATCCATGCATGCATATATACGTGGTTATAATATTTGCTCCGCACGCAGGTGATCATGAAGGTCAATGGAAGGATGGTGGAAAGATACTGGCAATCCGCTGTGGATGACATGTATGAAAAAAGACTGAAGGATGTTTTATGTCCGTGTCGAAAATGCAAAGGAATAGTCAGGCTCGACCCCTTTGAGGGTGGTACATTCAAGGCGCACCTGCTCATGCATGGTTTCATGGATGGCCATACTTGGTGGATAAGTGAAGATGATGATGATGATGAGGACGTCGATGAGGCAGGAAATAACGACATGGGGCCACCAGACGAAGAGATGACCGATTATGTGCCCGAAGAGGAAGATGGCCTCGGAAATGTCGATGGCGAAGAGGCAGTTCAAGGCAGAGAAGACGCGGACACGCCACCGTCTTCATCGGTACTAAGTTCAGCCATGCGGGACCCGCATGTTCGAGACCTGCTTCGCAAGAAGACGACTAGCGACAGAGCTGCTTCTAGAGAGGAGGCCAAACTGGCGCAACTGGAGGTAGACTCGATGACTCCTTTGTATGATGGTTGCAATCCCGAGGTGACCCGCTTGAGTTTCACACTAGAACTTCTAAAGACGAAGGCAAAAAACAAATGGACAGATGCAAGCCTGGATGAGCTTCTGAAGTATCTAAAGAAGGTTCTTCCCGTGGGAAGCCCGTGTCCTACTAGTTTCGAGGAGGCAAAGAAAATCATGTGCCCTCTTGATCTGCCACACATTAGATATCACACATGCATCAATGATTGCATCATATATCGGAACGAGCACGCGGAAAGACCATTTGTCCAAAGTGCAATGCTTCACGATATAAAAAGGCCGGAAAGAAAGCTCCACAGAAAGTTGTATTGTACTTTCCGATCACTCCGCATCTACAGCGGTATTTCCTAGATCCTAAGGAAGCAAAGCTTATGCGCTGGCACGCGGAGAGGGTGAAGCCAGATGACGGAGATGAGCCGAAGCTGAGACACCTCGCAGATGCTAGCCAGTGGAGAGCATTAAATGCTGAATTTGATTTTTTTGCAAATGATCCAAGGAACATCGTGCTTGGCGCTAGTAGTGATGCCATGAATCCGTTTGGCAACCAGAACACCAATCATAGCACATGGCCCGTGTTTGTATGGATGTACAACCTCCCCCCTGGTTGTGCATGAAGGAAAAATACATACACATGGCTATGCTTATTCAAGGGCTGAGACAACCGGGAAATGATATAAATTTGTATCTCGGGTTACTGAAAGAGGAGCTATAGACCTTATGGACAACGCCAGCCAAGACATGGGATGCAAGCAAAGGAGAGTATTTCTACATGAGAGCCGCGTTGATCACGACGGTGCAGGACTATCTCGGTTACGGCTATCTCTCCGGCCAGGTGTGCCACGGATATTGCGGATGCACGAGGTGCCTGGATGATACAACTTCTCAGCAGCTATCGAAAGATGGCGGGTCTTCGAAAATCATGTACCTGGGGCATCGAAGATGGCTCGAGAAGGATGACCCGTGGAGAAAGCGTGGAGATCTATTCAATGGTAAGGCTGAGCATCGAGGTCCTCCACGTAAGCGTAGCGGTGCAGAAATATATGAGTTATTGAAGAACTGGGAAGAGTGCCCCTCACCGGGAAAGACGAAGAAAAAGGTGCCGGAGCCCCTGCTACAGGTATGGAAGACGAGATCTGTTTTCTGGGACTTGGAATACTGGCCCAAACTCGACACGCCTCATAGCCTTGATCAAATGCATATCACAAAAAATATCCTTGAGAGTTTGCTTGGAACATTAATGAACATGCCGGAGAGGACCAAGGATGGGCCGAAGGCAAGAAAAGACTTGGAATTTTTGAATATCAGGAAAGATCTCCAAATGCCCGGTAAAAAGTCGTCAGAGGAGACCGAGACGGAGATGGAGACGGAAGATAGGGGCAAAAAAGTAAACAAGAAGGAAGAACAATATTGCCCCCCCTCTTGCTTCACTTTAGATCCGAAGGAGGTCGATCAATTGTTCAAGTGCCTTGCCGGAATCAAAGTTAGTTCCGGATACTGTGGGAAGATAAGCAGATATCTGGACACTAAGAAAAAAAGGTTCAGTGGGATGAAGTCTCACGACTGTCATGTGATGATGATGCAGTTACTCCCGGTTTTACTTAGAGGGATTATGGACACACATGTGCGTGAGACGCTTACTGACCTATGCCACTTTTTTGATGCTATCTCTCAAAAGTCGATCAGTGTGAAGCAACTCCATAGGCTACAGGAAGAGATCGTTGTCATACTGAATGAGCTAGAGATGTACTTCCCGCCCGTGTTCTTTGATGCCATGGTGCATCTATGTGTCCACATCGTGGACGACATCATCAACCTAGGGCCGACATTCCTGCACAGCATGATGCCGTTCGAGAGGATGAATGGGGTCATCAAAGGATTCGTTCGTAACATGTCTCGTCCAGATGGAAGCATAGCCCAGGGATATCTGACCAAAGAGTGCATCTCTTTCTGTGAGAGTTATCTAGTAGGCACCGGAGACCCTGTTGTTGGTTTGCCCGTCAACAAGCACTGTGGAAGGCTCGAAGGCGAAGGTCACACCAATGGTCATAGGGATGTGAATGTGTTACGCTCGGGCCAACAAAATGACCTTGACAGGGCAAACTTAGTAGTGCTACAACACCTAGATGTGCTAGAAGATTTTGTGACACTGCACAAAGAGACCATCGCAAAGAAGTACCGTGACCGTGGGGTGCACAGGACGGACGCTGAAGTTATTAGAGAGCACAACTCCACTTTCTTGCGTTGGTTCAAAGAGCGAGTTCTGGCTAATCCCCCGGAAGAGGGCTGTCCGAACGGAACGCTCATATACGCCTTAGCACATGGCCCGTCGACCAACCTCGCGACTTATCAAGCATACGATATCAATGGATACACGTTCTACACGGAGGAGAAAGATATAAATAGTGATGACCAAAACTCAGGGGTGACGATGGAAGCCATGACCGGGAATGTAATTGGAAGATATTACGGAAGGGTCGAAGAGATATGGGAGCTTAACTACTCTGGATTGCATAGCGCGACGATGTGCCGTGTCAGATGGGCTAAGAATGTACAAAGAGAAAACCGACATTTCACTACCATGTGTATACCCGACTCCGATAGCTGTACCGTCAACGCCAGCGCCAAAAATGAGCCATGGGTACACGCTAAACATGTGACACAATGTTTCTTCATAACCGACCCGATCAATCCCAGCCGTGTTGTCGTGAGGAGAGGCAAAAGGAGCATCGTCGGAATGGATGGAGTCGCCAACGAGGAAGACTACGACCAGTACGGTGATCCGATGAGGGAAGATGATGCTGATGACGATGAAACATACGTCAAAAGAAGAATGAAGACTACATTACCTACGAAAGATCGTAATCGCTGGAAAAGGAAAAGTCATGACCATGGGCTTAATTATTCGACAACGAACAAAAGAAGGAAGAAGATCAGTCTGAAGCGTCGTCGTCGCCCAAGCTGACAAACTAATCCACAAATTTTGTGTGTGTCTATTTTGTATACCGCCGTTAGCGGTCAAATGATGTAATATATATTATACTAATTATTATCTGGAGGGTAACAGTGGTATTGCTCCAACAAAAGAAATGAAACAAAAATAAAAAGAAAAATGAAGGAAGTTTGTGGAATATGAAAAAGAAAAAGAAAAAGAAAAAGAAAAAGAAAGGATGTTTTGCAAAATTAAATTAATGAAAGAAAAAGAAAAAGGAACTAATAAGTTGTGGAAAATGAAATGAAAGAAAAATAAAAATAAAAAGGAAGGAAGTTTGTGGAATATGAAAAATAAAATAAAAATAAAAATAAAAGAAAAAGTTCGCAGTAGCGCGGTTTGTGCTAGGGCCGCGCTATAGCTAACTTAGCTATAGCGCGTTTTGCTGCCCCGCGCTATAGCTAACTTAGCTATAGCGCGTTTTTGCCACGCCGCGCTATAGCTAAGTTGCCTAGATAGCACACATCTCTTTCCTCTCTCTCTCACTCTCGCTCGATCCGATCCCCTCTCCCGCGCCACCGACGACGCCGCACCTGCCCACGCCGCCGTCGACGCGCGCCGCACCCGACCCTAATGCCGGCCACTGGCTGCCCCGACACTCCCTCCCCCCTTGCCGCCCACATCCCCATAGGTCCACCCCCCGGCCCGGCCCCTCCCCCTGTGCCGCCCCTCCCCCGAGCTGTCCCCTCCACCAGCCGGCGCCCCTCCCCCAGCAGTCTCTTTCTCGTCGTCTCTCTCTCTCATCTCTCTCTCTCTCCTCCCTCCTCTTCGTCCTCTCTCGTCTCCTCTCTTCTCCCCTCTCCTCTCCTCCTCTCTCTCTCTCTCTCTCTCTCTCTGACCGGCTGTGTTGTCTGCAGCAGGTTCGGCTCCTCCGGAAGCAAGGTGCTCGGCGAGGAGGAGAAGGACGCCGGGAACGTCACCCGGACGCAAGGTGCTTGGCTCCTCCGGCGGCAAGGTGCTTTACTCAATGTTTGAATATACACACTACAGCCAGTAGAAACTAATAAGCCAAATAATATGCAGAGTGGTTATGGATATGCGATTAGGCAATGCTGGTTAGAGTGCTTGTTAAAATGCTTGTTAAAATGCTTGTTAGAGTGCTTGTTAGACTGTTTAAATGCTTGCTGTTAAAATGAAATGCAATTGTGTTGTCCATTGGATTCATATTTGGAGTTGCTAAAGTATTTGGAGTTCAAATAAAATGAAATGAAATGTTGTCCATTGGAGTCCATCTGGAGTTGCTGTTAAAATGAAATGTCGAACTTTGGTTGTTACATAGTAGTAGTATAAATTATAAAATTTCGGTGATCTTGGTGGCTCCATTGCTTGTGAAATGCTGTGTGGGGAATATCTTTGTTCTTGCATCACATAGTTATTGCATTCTGCTAGTGTTGGCAGATGGTAGTGAAATGCTACTTCAGCACATAGTGCTTATTGTCATTTGCAGGGAAACCGATTGCGAGTGACCTATGTTTTGTCGGAAATGTTGATTCATTTCCATTCCGGCAAATTTCAGGCGCTCTATATGTGCACTTTCTAGCAAAGGTCATGCTGAAATTTTCCGTGAATTTTGGCATGACTTGTGCTAGAAAGTTGGACATATCGAGTGCTAGAGATTTTTCATTATTCACTTTATTATATAAAGCTCGATAATTAAACGACTACGACATTGAACCCTAGGAAACATGACCGACACCGATGAGGCCGGAGGTTCTCAGTCCCAATTAGGTCAAGCACACGCCTACCTCGACTTTCTGGCGGATCAGGAGAGACAACAAGCTGGGTGTCAGGACCCCCTTGTCATGACGGACGACGACGGTGGTGGCGCCGGCGCCGACACTGATGCCACCAACGACACCGGCACTGAGACTGGCGCTGATGATGTTGCTAACTACAGCACGGAAGGTGGGACCTCCCAAGCCAGTGAAGTAAAGAAGGAAAAGAGGACACGACGCCCAAATGAGCTCGGCACCGGAAGACTGGTGGTCACGGCGGTGCACCCTGGCGAGTTCGAGCCAATAGAGCCGCGGGAAGTGGCAGCGTGTTATGGCAACCAACTAGCATGCATCCTACGGGATACAGCTAACATCAACACCACGAAAATACGAAAGAATGAAAATTTGAAGAAGCTGCTCCTAACTAGGTTGCACGCAAGATTCCTGTTCCCCGGTCGGAAAGACGATGTTGACCCATGGGATGATGATGGCATGAAAAAAATCAACAACAAAGCCCTAGGGAAGTTCAGCAACGCATTGAGCGCTTGGAAAACTATGGTGAAAAAGGCGATTGAAGTAGACCATGAAACCTACGCCGAGATTGTTGCAGACAATCCAAAAATTACGATAGAGGACTTTGAAAAGTTCAAGGAGACTTGCAATGAAGTAGCTGCCAAGGCCAGGTCGGAGAGAGGCAAGCAGCTGCAGGCAAAGAACATGGGGAACCACCGCCTTGGAAGTCGTGGTTACACCGGAAAGAGGCCCGTGTGGGCTAAGGAGGACACAGAACATGAACGTCAGGGGATCCCAGACCCATTGGCAAGGTTCACCAACCAGCAGGAGCATGACTTCATCAGGGCCCGATTCTCGTGGGACCCCAAAAAAAAGATTTTTTTTCACCGACGGGCTGACTAGGAAATTCATGAGATTACTGGTAATTATCCTTTTACCACCTTACATATTAGCTTCTGATCAATGAAGTCTACTACATTCTAGTCGCATTCGTAAACGATTCACGCTCCATTTTGCAGAGAGAGCAACACAAGCTTGCGGCCGAAAGCGACTCGTCGACTCAGTCGACTCAGTCGTCGGCGAAGTACAAGTGGGACACTCCTTTCAACCGGGCCATGAACATAATGATGGGACACCCGCCGAGCCAGCGGCCGCAATATGGATGTGTGCACGGCACAGGGGATGGCGCCATGTGGAAGTACTATTATAACGAGGACCCCGAGGCTAAAAGACAGAGAAAGAAGTTCAGTCAAGTGACTATCGACCAGAAGGTGGCGCGGGCGATGGAGAAAACAAAAGCTGAGACCAAAGCTGAGGTAATCCAGGAAGCGGTAGCTGCCTGTAGAAATGATATGGTGGCTGCCTTTACAAGCTTGATTCCAACTGTGGTCAGCTGGGTGCAACAAAATCCAAACGTGCCACCAACTGATTTTCCCATGCCCAGCTTCACCGGGAGCAACTCAATGAACACCGCACCCATACCCGTACCTAGTATGGCAACCGCACCCGCACCTACTCCAGCACCTGCTCCTGCACCCAGCTCTCACAGCAGCCCTAGCTCCGTCTCTGGCTTGAATGTCGGGCCGTCGACATTGGCTGAGCTCGATGCCGTCACGATAAATACGCGTCGCACCCTCATCAACTCAACTAATTAATTAATCTTCAGTTGCCGTTCTTTTTGGATCTCTGACGCCGCACGTATATGTCTTTGTAGGCCGACTCCACTCCGTGCACCCTCCTTTACCACATGAAGGGCGGGTTGGTGGATGTGGGGAAGGGTACTATAGTGAAGCCCAAGGATCGATTGTTCCACTGCCGGCAGATGCCTGATAACGCCTTAAGGGTCTCCGTGGCGAGTGTGAAAGCGGGCTACGAGGGTTTCCCTCGTCTGATACAAACCGATGGAGAGGATGACGAGACCCCCACGCAGCTTGGCCAACGCAAAAATTGGCCGATCCTGTGGCCGAAAAATCTTCTTCGTGTCGAGGTGGCTGGGAGCACACCAACGGGACCTCGGGAAGGTATGACCACAACCCCACCTACACAACTACAACCATCATCTGTGCTACTTGCTGAGATCGAGAGACACAAGGAAGGAGGGCCAACCGTTCCGGCAGATGATGCCATCTGCCCCATGGAAGAGCATATGGATCATGACATGGAGGAGGCCGATGACCCTCTCCAGTATTTCAATACCGGCTATGACAACGATGTAACAATGAGTCAACCATAGGAATATGAGTTGCATGTACCAGAGCCGGAACGTCCTCGGGAGTGTAAGAAGTCTTTGTTCATGCAATCCTCGCAGGACACGCCTCCAGATGTCGGTTCCACCCAAGCTCAACTAATTAGCCAGAGTCATCTAATGCTGAGCCCGACAACACTAGGGGTGGTGGTCAGGGAGGGTCTGACAGACCCAGCAGCACCTGAGCCCACCAAGAAGAAGCAAAGGAAGAGACCGGTGGAGAGAAAATCCAATAAAGCTGGCAATGTTGGTTCTAGCAGCTAGCCGCCTTCGACCAAGGTTGACAGTGTACCGATGAAACATGCGCCATTAATGCATGTCGCGGGAGAGCCAATGGTACCGGCGAATGCACCAGCTGCCATAACAGGGGATCTCAGGAGACTCCATGACCATGTGCTTTCGACAGAGAGAAGCCTCCTCGCCTCGGATGATCCAGGATACCCATTTTATACGGTTCATGTGCCGAGCAGTTGCAAGATGTACGTCCACACATGCCCTGCGGACCTCTTCTTCCTGCGATTTGATTACATCTTCCAGATGTTTCGAATGAGGACACTCGATTTTACGTTCGTCCGCCTGTATGCGCTGCACATTAACTACATCGTCAGGAGAGAGCAAGTCATCGGTCTTGCGGTCGCGGACCCATACTACATGCATGAGGGCTTCTTGTCAATCAACGACGCCAACCATCAATATGCGAGTCAGTACATCGAAGAATTCTTGGTCAACAATAAGGACAAAGAAACGATTCTCCTACCTTATCATCCCTCGTAAGTCATCCGCAGATAGCACTATAACACATACATCCTTTCGTGCATTTCAATAATTACTTTGCACGCATGGAGGCTAACTTGATCGTGTATTTTGCGCAGCGGGGGGTGTCGTGCCGTTCTCATCGTTCTTTACCCGCGTTACTCCCACGCTCTATATTTGGACCCGTCGAAGAACATACAGAAGAAAGATTACACACACATAAAGTATGTTCTGGACAGAGCTATGCTGGGCTTCAGCATGCGGGGTGGCTACATCCAATGCAAAAAAACAAATAAGGTCGGGCTCTGTTTCGGCCACAAGACTGACTTCTGTTGCATCCAGCAGCCGGCAAGAAGTGAGAACGATGGATTCTACGTCATCCATCTAATGATGGAATACAGAAGGGATGTGCAATCACTTTGCATGAAATCTTCATCCGATACCCATATCCAGAGATGGGCCGAAGCCTTTGGAGCCGTGCCGGATAATCAACTTCGAAATGATTTCTACCGGATCCAGCAGGAAATTGCGTCCATCATCATGAAAGATGTCCTCGAAGAGAATGGGATGTTCTACGGCAGCCCAATATCGCGAGCTGATGTCCGAACCCTCATTGCCCTACAGCGTCAGGACAAGACGCCTTTCACTAAGCTTGGGTCCACCCTCCCGGATATGGACAGATGGGAAGAGTGCACTGCTTAAAAACAATGTGTCTGTTTAGTTACTTGTTACTTTCTGTACGATGAAACTTCAAAATGTCTCTGTACGATGAAACTATTAGATGTATGGTGCCGCGCTCTAGTTAATTACTTTCGGTACGATGAAATTTGTTAACTATGTTTACTATATATGTTGCTTCTATTTCATAACTGTTTCATTGAATTCGCTTCATGATATATATATATATATATGTGTGTGTGTGTGTGTGTGTGTGTGTGTGTGTGTGTGTGTGTGTGCATCTCTGATAGGTATATAGATCAATGATGGCGAGGAAGTGGTATGCCGTGTATGTAGGGCATGTTCCGGGTGTGTACGATGAGTGGCCAGAGTGTCAGGCCCAAGTCTCTGGCTTCTCGGGTGGAAGCCAGAAAGGGTTTGATAGCAGAGCGGAAGCCGAAGCTAGTTACTTGAGATTCATAGCACAACAGGAGATTCAGAACCAGCGCCGCCGCAAAAACTACTACATAATATCGCTTTTGATCATCGTGATCGCTCTTATCTTCTATGCGGTCATATCATAGTCTACATAGATGATGAAACATGAGTATGTGACCATGTAGTTGCATGTATTGGGAATTTGTAATGACTTGTAACGCTATTTCGAGACATGTGTTCGACCATGATTGAGGATGATGAGATACTTGAGACATGTCGAGACTTCTAATAACTTTGGCTCATCAATAACTCACCTGCTTTTCAATGAATATGTATGTTATTGTATAAATGGTGGATCTGTTTAAATGTGTACAGAGCCAAAACACAAAAAAAAACTACAAAAGTTAGCAGTGGCGTGGGGGTAAAGATTACTAGTAGCACTCAAATAACAGTAGCGCTGGCTAGATACCCACGCTGCAGATAAGTATCAGTAGCGCTGGATGGAACAGCGCTACTGCTAGCTTCTGTTACCAGTAGCGCTGGGGCAAACAAGCGCTACTGCTAAAAAATAGCTGTAGCACCGTAGCAGTAGCGCGTCTACCAGCGCTACTAATAGCAAAAAAAACAGCGCGACTGGTAAGGGTTTTCCTAGTAGTGCTGGTTTTCGCTCTGGTTTTTTTTCCTTCGCAGGACTAGACTCCCATCTTTTTCTCGGTGTTATTGGATTTTCTCTAGCTCTTGGGTATGTGAAGATGGTCATTCAGCCTTGCCTTTTCTATCCAGTCAGAGATTATCTCTGGTCCAACCTTGCCACCCAAGTTATATTCTCAGGACTTTGCCACCATAACCCTACCTTCCGAGTTACCGGAAGGGGAACCCTAACTCTTGCAGTTACAAAGGAACCCCAATCTTCTTTGATCTTTTGACTCCCAAACTTCTCCCAGTGATCATCCTATCTTTTTAAACCCTGGATATGCAAAAATATTGCCAAGTCATTTGCAATATTTTTCATTTATAATTAATTCCTTTTTTCTGCTAGTTAAAGGAATTAAATCCAGGAAAATATCTATCCATCTCCAAAGTTCATGAAAACTTGTGGAGATATTATTTGTGATCATATTGAGCTCCCATAAAAATATTGGCCATAATTAAATAAGGGGAATTGCATTTTCCCATTTAAAGCCAATATTGCATTTTGGGCAGTTTCTAAAGGAACTACCATTTTGGTAGCCAGGAAGAATCCCAAATAAATTGTGGAGCTTCTCCTATCCATATCTTCACCATTTCCATCAAGATCCCAAGTTCCATAGTTCAAAGTTTGAGCACAACATCTATTTGCAAATTTTGTCCAGATTTTCAGTTTGCAAAGGAAGTGCTTGAACCCTTGATCTATTTGAGCTGAAATTTTTCATGGTGGTTAACACTGATAAATCATTCATGGAAACCAAAAACCAGCTCAATTCACCCATCCATTCTTCCCCAACAATTTTCCTAAGTTTCTGTCCATTTGGAAGCTCTGTGAATGAAGTACCTTCATAGTATATCCAAATGAGCTAATATTTTACCAAATCATTATTTTTCCTAAATAATTGGCCTCCACCAAAATTCAGATCATTTCATCAATCTATTTGAGCACAGCTTCAAATTCCAGTTTCTGGACCCACTTTTGGATTGTGAAGGAAGTGCTAGCTATATTGCTCTATTTGATCTGAAAGTTTACCAGGGCCTTCACCCTGGTAGATCATTGCTCCATGCCAAATCTCAACTCATTTTACCCATTCATATATCTAGAAACCACTACAAGCACCTTCTGTCCAGAAATTATTCTGGATCCCCTCGACCACTCCAGAGCGTTCCTGGTCTATCCAGAGCCATCTCTTATCTATTTGAGCAGTGAGGGGCTTGTTTGACAAGGTGTGACGGGCAAAAGCGGGCCAGAGCACGCCGAACGTGACCACGCGGTAGCCACGCCAAATACGCGCTCTGCGAGCTGACCACGTCTGGTCGCATCGGGCAGGCCAACTCAGGCCACCACGGCATGTCTCCTTGTGCCGACAAGCTCCCCACCGAAAACGTGCCCCTCCTCCAGCGTCTTCCCCTCGGCCGCTTCCTCGCCGCGCCGCGACGAACACCGCCGTACCGCCTCTGTTCACCTACAGTCACCGTCAGATACGGACGAGCCCGAGCTCACTCGAAGCTCCCACGAGCTCCTCCGCCCTCCCAGAAACCCTGCCGATATCGCCCCCTCCGTCCTCATGTCCCAGAGCTCTAGTAAGCGGCTAAGATCGCCACGGCAGCCGAGCTCATCCGCTCGCTGTCGGGCACCTATAAATAGCCCGAGCCCGAGCCCTCCTCGAGCATCACCAGCCTCTCAACCCCTTCCCCTCTCCCTCCTGGTCTTTCCCCTGCTCGAGGGAGTGCATGCCCTAGCCCAATCTCTCTCCTCTGGCCGCCGTGGCCGCCGCCGTCGTCCTCTCAAATTCGGGCATCCTCGTCCTTCCCCGCCTCCACCAAGCCCAGCACTAGAGTCCCCTCTCGCCGTGGACCACGCCCACACCCTCGCCTAGCCCCAGCACCCACCGGAACCCCGCCATTGCCCGCGGAGCCACCGCCCTCGGCCACTGTTGTCGCAGCCAGCTCTGAGCACCCCCGGTGCCGTTTCCACCACCCACGGGCGCAGGATGGAGTGGCGCATCCATCCCCGGCGGCGCCCCAGCCCGCCGCGGCCTCCAGTCACCGGCGAGGACGAGCCCCTGCTGCTCTCTATCGGGGAGGAGGAAGAAGGAGATGGAGGGAGGAGAGGGAAGGAGTGCGGGACCCACCTGTCGGCGTCCTCAGGCCGGCCACGTAGGATAAGTGGAGGTGCACTCCCGTAAGTGCGCTTTCGCTTAGTGAAAGCGTAAAGCTCAAGTGCGCTTTCGTTTTTTTTTCAGCCGGCGGCCGAAAGGCTTAAGTTGCAAACGTTCACTGGTTAGCGGCTAAAATGAATACTTTTTATTCATTTTACTGCCTAACGAACGAACGGGCACAACTTTTTAACCGCAACTCCGATTCAGGCGAAACCAACGCCCACGTCTTCAGTTCGTCGTGCCCGTCCCGATGGTATCATTTTCATAATGTTGTCACACTGTGAAAATGACCATTTTGCCCTTACCCTTCTATCAGCCCTCCGAGAGGGAATCTTTTCCGGAGGATTTTCCTGCGAGGCTACCGCACTTCTTCCCGGAGTATTCATCGACCCCAGGCAAGCCGACCATCTGACATATGCCCTAAAGCATTGCTCTGTGTTATTCCTGCATGCTTAAATTAATATGATTGTAATTGTATGCGTAGTAGTGGGCTGCATGTGACTCTGATGAACCCTTGCTTGCACTTTCTTCGATGACGGCACCACGCCTGTGTCTGAGCTGCTTTCATCCGTCCGGGGTGGATGCCGACTTTATGTTCTCTTTTCAACAACTGCTGTGTTCTGAGCAGTTTTTCGGCCGTCTCGGGCAGTTGTTGAATTTCTTTCTGTAGTAGTGACCCTATGCTCTGAGCTATTTTTCGGCCGTCTTAGGGAACCACTACATTCTTTTTATCAACACCATCTCATGCTCTGAGCTGCTTTCTAGCCGTCTTGAGCCGGGGTTGAGTTATTCCAGTAATGTCCCAGATCTGAGTTGTAAAGACTGTTCTGGTGGCTACTGGTTTAATTGCCGGTTTTATGCAAGGGTTCCGATGGTCGTACCTTACAGCTTTGTAGCGGGAGATTTACATCTTTCCCCCTAATTTTGTCCCGATCTCATCTTTACCCCTAAATAAAAACAGTGCTCAACTTTGCCCCTCTTCCGTTAAGTGCGCTTACAGAAATACCCTTCCGTACATTTTCCGTCCAGTCAAAGGCCTTTGACCGTTAAGTGCACGTATAGAAAAATCTAACGGTCAAAGGCCTTTGACTGGACGAAAAATGTACGGAAGGGCATTTCTATAAGCGCACTTAACGGAAGAGGGGAAAAGTTGAGCACTATTTTTATTTAGGGGTAAAGATGAGATCGGGACAAAATTAGGGGTAAAAATGGAATTGGCCCTTTAAATGTTGTTTCACTAATGACTAATTATGATGTTATGTGGAGATAGGTTGTTATGTTTCCACAGTTGTTACCTCATACATAGTTACCACCATGTTAAGTTATTCATGATAAACAACCATGCTTGCGAAGTACCTGCTAAAGCTAAACCTAGTCGGTTGATCCAGAGTCACCTGTCCGGACTTATCTGTGCAACCACATTTGCCGGTATGGGACGGCCTTGACTTGGTCTGATCGCGTGCTCTTTCACCGGTACCTCCATACAGGGAAGGTTATGCGCACGCGCTACCCTGGCCCGGTAGGCGGCGATAACCTTGTGAGCCCAGTTGATTGTTTAAACCAGGAGTCCCTGTTTGGGATAGTTTGTTTGGCCACGATGGTGGCAGGTGTCACGAGGTGACATAGGGGCCACCCAGGGCAGGACTCCGGGGGAGAATGATTGCCGGTGGTACGATGGAAGAGTCACGGGTCAGGCAGGTTTCGTTGAAGCAACACTGGTCCATCTGAATGGGATCACGAGGCCAGGTGCTCCATGGTGTGGGTAAAGTGCGCAACCTCTGCAGAGTGTAAAAATCTATTCGAATAGCCGCGTCCACGGTATTGGACAGTCCGTCCAGACCTCACTAGGTGGTCAACCGTAACAGTGATAATAATGATGGAAGAACTCGTCTTATGCCCTGTAGTACTCAGTGGATCATGAATGTTCTGCGGTTTGTAAGGCAACCCAGAAAAGAGTAAGCTGGATCTAGTTAAGGTTTGGATTGGATCCTGAGATTATTCGGAGTATGGATTATTTACTTGATATGCTTTAGTTTACTGTATTCTACTTTAGGAGTTACCTTGCTGATAAACTTGCTAAGACTTGATGATTAATATTGCTAGATAGGTATGCTATGCCATGATAATTAATGATGCTCTAATAACAAACGCATGCTTGAATGCCATGCATTGCATTTCTTGGTGTATATGTTAGTTTGGTTTGCTTGCAAGTACATTCAAAAGTACTCAGCGGCCTTTAACATGGCCAGGTTCACATAAGGATCCGTCGTCCGTCGACGAGGAGCCGGAGCGTTTGCGGGCTAAGAGCGTAACCCAGTCAGATCCCTATGGATTGGAGCCGCACCAAGACCAAGCTGCCTTAGATAGAACCTTTCCGCTGCCATCACCTCTGTAATATATATCATGTAAGACTTATATATCCATTGATAGAAATGCCTGTGTTCTTGATACTTGTTGTAAACGCGCATGCCAGAGTGATTTCCTGGGCTGGTATGCGTGGCGACCGTCTGGCTACAGTGGTAATCAGGCGGGGCGCCACAACGGATGGTATCAGAGCAGCCAGGCTGACTGTAGGTTACCCGAGCCAGACTTCATTGCCTCTTGATTAGTAGAAAGCCCAGATGGATATCAGCCATATTTGCCAAGCAGGCACGGCTACTATTGATCATAAGGCAACCCCATAGGTCTTTGGCTCCATCAGACCCCAACTCTCGTGGCCTTTGCCTCCGGTGTGAAATGCTCGCACCCAGCAACGACCCGTGAGCCCTGAACCCCTAGGTAAACCAGATATCCCTACCCTGCTTGCTAGCCATGGCATTTCTCTTCTTAACTCCAGTTTCCTTCGGGAAACGCCTATAAATTCCATCTTTTCCCCAACAACCTTAGGATCATTGACTAAGCCATTTTGGCTATGGTCCTGCATCGAGTGTGATGTTCCCTAAGGAAGTAGTAGGAGCTTGACACCAGTGCTACCAGGAGCATTGTGTGGTTTCGCTTCTAAATCCTTAGAGGTGCATCGAGTGCGCTAGGCTAGTTATACAAGTGGATCATCGGCCACATGTGTAAGGTCCGCAAAATTTGAGCGTTATTTGCTTTTTGGTTTTCGCGGTTCTTGTTTCTTTTGTCGGTTTCGTTTCTTCGCTCCGACTGGATCCATCCGCAAGTGTCGTCAAGAAGACCAGCATGCAACTTGGATAATACCCAATAATCCAAATTCAGCAAGAGTCAAGCCCAAGTCAACTGCCTGGTATTCAGAATAGCAACACCGGATCTATCAAGAATGAAGAATGGGTCAGAAGCAGAATCTGTGTGCGATAGACAAGGATAGAATACACCTGAGAGAGTTTACCTCAGAGCAAATCACATCTAAGAAGCAGTCAGATGAGCTATCAGGAATGAACACCAGCAAGGACAAATCATTCCGTCCGTGATACAAGGATTATTTCAGTCAGCGAGGTGAACCTTGAGTCTTTTCTCCCAACAGAGTCAAGAACCATCTATTACCCACTGAAGACATATTTCAAGAATGTGAATGTGCCAAGAGCAGCAACAAAACTCCTGTATATTGATACAAATTGCAAAGCATATTCTGAAGTTCACCGGTACAAATACAAAATTTTCTGGGACTGTGAACAAGGTTTGCAAGAAATATGGATGAGTTAGTGGTTGCCCAGAATCAATGAGAACTTCACATGCTTGGAAGCTCGGCTAAACCAAATGGAATTATCCATCAACTGCTTATTATCGGCAACACTTGGTTGAATGCAAAGGGTATTCCGAATTAATTAACGACAAAAAGTCTGCATCAGTTGTGTAGCCTTTACAGCAGCAATGAGCAGACCAGCAGAGGGACAAGCGATATGCGTGACCATCGGAATATCTTCAGTCAAGGTATGGCCTACACCAAGTTTTAGCTTCGCTATGGGTAAATTTCCGGATACTTCAGAAGGAAGCCAAAATCGGCCATAGATCCGACCGCATATCACAGTGAAAGGCTTCTAGTATAAGGAACCCCGCCTCCCTCCACAAGCTATCGGGAGAAGCTTACGACACAAGACTCCCAACTTTACCCGGTACGCCAATTGGTGAGAAAATCTTCTGGGATACGGCACTCCCATCTTCCACAGCGTGCTACCGCGGAAAACTTCCGGCATAAGGCATCTGACCTTCAGCAGCAAGCCACATGAAGGAAAACTTCTGAGGTACGATACCCAGCCTTTTGCAGCACGCTACCCTGGCAGAAGCTTCGAGCATAAGGAATTCAGCCCTCTTCAACACACTATTGTGCCCACGACAATCCTGTCATGAGCATGAACTAGTCTAGGCACACATCCGCCTTAGAACTCAGTGGTTATGAAAGGAGTTATCCTATGCCTGCATATGTTGTGAGCATGCAGTCCAGTGGATCAGTTCATGCGAGCCACCCATACACGGGAATGACTGTGTTCCGAGAAACATTGGCCCCATGTTGAAAGAAAGAATATGAGCACAGTAACCCCTACGAGGTATGCAAGAGTAAGTTGTGAGAACAAGCCCGACAAGCCGGGAAAACAATCAAGGAGCCGTGTTGGTAGGTCATGACAGGTCCATCAAAGAATCCTCAAAAACAAAGAAGTGGTGGACAAGCAACCTCCTGGACGGTTAACAAGATACAACTTCACAAACAAAGTGATATTGATAACCCTTGTCAGACTCTTGCATATGCGGCCACAACAATGCATCAAACATGTCATACTCGTCATGAATATGGGCCATCAACCAAGACAAGAGGCTATACTTCGAAAGATACACCGAATGATAATGATACTATGTTTAGCTCAGTGGTCATAGCAAGGACTACAGAGGCTATATATGACAGAGCCATCACCGCAAGCGGCAGAGTTCAAAACAAGACATTCAGATAGAATGGTTCAAAGCACATCAGCATCAATAGCTTGTAGACATCATGACATCATTGGAATAAGAGATTACTGTCTATGATTACTTTGTGATCATGCCTGACATTTCAGTTGGGAATATAGCAACAATAGATCGGTCACGTTGTTCCTTGAATTGTGGATCACCTAAGGACAAAGTGAGAATGCCGAAGACAAAAGGAAATGTCAGTACGGAACCCGCAGCCAGACTGAGTATTCTGACATAGCAAAAAGAAAGCCACTCCGACTCACTCGAGGTCATACGAGCATGTGAACCCTGTTTCCAGGAAAGGATGTCTTGCCCATGACTATCAAGATACGGAGTATCAAACAAAACCGAAGCAATTACTTCTGGGCCATGAAAACCGAGTTGTTTGTCGGTATTTCCCGCTATCCCACCCTGCAACAACACTGTCAGGACAAAAGGTTTACCTGACAGAAAAGAGAAGGATTCAAGGAAGTTGTGTGCAAAGACAACACATGGTCCATTCGAAGAGGCAGTTAAAAGGTCAGTGAACCAACGAAGACAAGACAGCTGATGGATCCAAGTCGCACACAGGTAAGTCCCCCTTCACCGGGAGGTAAGCCCGGAAATCTCGAGGATGAGATTTCTTAAGGGGGGTAGGTTTGTAACACCCTGGTTTTCGCTCCGGTTTTTTTCCTTCCAGGACTTGACTCCCGTCTTTTTCTCGGTGTTATTGGATTTTCTCTAACTCCTGGGTATGTGAAGATGGTCATTCAGCCTTGCCTTTTCTATCCAGTCAGAGATTATCTCCGGTCCAACCTTGCCACCCAAGTTATATTCTCAGGACTTTGCCACCATAACCCTACCTTCCGAGTTACCGGAAGGGGAGCCCTAACTCTTGGAGTTACAAAGGAACCCCAATCTCCTTTGATCTTTTGACTCCCAAACTTCTCCCAGTGATCATCCTATCGTTTTAAACCCTGGATATGCAAAAATATTGCCAAGTCATTTGCAATATTTTTCATTTATAATTAATTCCTTTTTTCTGCCAGTTAAAGGAATTAAATCCAGGAAAATATCTATCCATCTCCAAAGTTCAAGAAAACTTGTGGAGATATTCTTTGTGATCATATTGAGCTCCCATAAAAATATTGGCCATAATTAAATAAAGGAAATTGCATTTTCCCATTTAAAGCCAATATTACATTTTGGGCAGTTTCTAAAGGAACTACCATTTTGGTAGCCAGGAAGAATCCCAAATAAATTGTGGAGCTTCTCCTATCCATATCTTCACCATTACCATCAAGATCCCAAGTTCCATAGTTCAAAGTTTGAGCAAAGCATCCATTTGCAAATTCTGTCCAGATTTTCAGTTTGCAAAGGAAGTGCTTGAGCCCTTGATCTATTTGAGCTGAAATTTTTCATGGTGGTTAACATTGATAAATCACTCATGGAACCCAAAAACCAACTCAATTTATCCATCCATTCTTCCGCAACAATTTTCCTAAGTTTCTGTCCATTTGGAAGCTCTGTGAAGGAAGTACCTTCATAGTATATCCAAATGAGCTGAAATTTTACCAGATCATTATATTTCCTAAATAATTGGCCTCCACCAAAATTTAGATCATTTCATCAATCTATTTGAGCACAGCTTCAAATTCTAGTTTCTGGACCCACTTTTGGATTGTGAAGGAAGTGCTAGCTATATTGCTCTATTTGATCTAAAAGTTTACCAGGGCCTTCACCCTGGTAGATCATTGCTCCATGCCAAATCTCAACTCATTTTACCCATTCATATATCTAGAAACCACTACAAGCACCTTCTGTCCAGAAATTATTCTGGATCCCCTCGACCACTCCAGAGCGTTCCTGGTCTATCCAAAGCCATCTCTTATCTATTTGAGCAGTGATGGGCTTGTTTGACAAGGTGTGACAGGCAAAAGCGGGCCAGAGCATGCCGAACGCGTGGTGACCATGCGGTGGCCATGCCAAATACGTGCAATGCGCGCTGACCATGTCTGGTCGCGTCGGGCAGGCCAACTCAGGCCACCACGGCGTGTCTCCTTGTGCCGAAAAGCTCCCCGCCGTCCATGCGCCCCTCTCCAGCGTCTTCCCCCTCGGCCGCTTCCTCGGCCCGCCGCGACGAACGCCATCGTACCGCCTCTGTTCACCTACAGTCGCCGCCAGATACGGACGAGCCCGAGCTCACTCGAAGCTCCCACGAGCTCCTCCGCCCTCCCAGAAACCCTGCCGACATCGCCCCCTCCATCCGCGTGTCCCGGAGCTCCAGTAAGCGGCTAAGATCGCCACGGCAGCCGAGCTCATCCGCTCGCCGTCGGGCACCTATAAATAGCCCGAGCCCGAGCCCTCCTCGAGCATCACCAGCCTCTCAACCCCCTCCCCTCTCCCTCCTGGTCTTTCCCCTGCTTGAGGGAGTGCGTGCCCGAGCCCAATCTCCCTCCTCTGGCCGCCGTGGCCGCCGCCGTCGTCCTCTCAAATTCAGGCATCCTCGTCCTTCCCCGCCTCCACCAAACCCAGCACTAGAGTCTCCTCTTGCCGTGGACCACGCCCACACCCTCGCCTAGCCCCAGCACCCACCGGAACCCCACCATTGCCCGCTGAGCCGCCGCCCTTGGCCACCGTTGTCGCGGCTAGCTCCGGCCACCCCCGGTGCAGTTTCCACCACCCATGGGCGCACGATGGAGTGGCGCATCCATCCCTGGCGGCGCCCCAGCCCGCCACGGCCTCCAGTCGCCGGCGCCGGCGAGGCCGAGCCCCTGCTACTCTCTATCGGGGAGGAGGAAGAAGGAGATGGAGGGAAGAGAGAGAAGGAGTGCGGGATCCACCTGTCGGCGTCCTAAGGCCGGCCACGTAGGATAAGTGGAGGCACACTCCCGTAAGTGCGCTTTCGCTTAGTGAAAGCGGAAAGCTCAAGTGCGATTTCGTTTTTTTTCAGCCGGCGGCCGAAAGGCTTAATTTGCGAACGTTCACTAGTTAGCGGCTAAAATGAATACTTTTTATTCATTTTGCTGCCTAACGAACGAATGGGCACAACTTTTTAACCGCAACTCCAATTTAGGCAAAACCAACGCCCACGTCTTCATTTCGTCACGCCCGTCCCAATGGTATCATTTTCATAATGTTTTCACACTATGAAAATGACCATTTTGCCCTTACGCTTCTATCAGCCCTTCAAGAGGGAATCTTTTCCGGCGGATTTTCCTGCGAGGCTACCGCACTTCTTCCCGGAGTATTCATCAACCCCAGTTAAGCCGACCATCTGATATATGCCCTAAAGCATTGCTCTGTGTTATTCCTTCATGTTTAAATTAATATGCTTGTAATTGTATGCGTAGTAGTGGCCTGTATGTGACTCTGACGAACCCTTGCTTGCACTTTCTTCGATGACGGCACCACACTTGTGTCTGAGCTGCTTTCGGCCGTCCGGGGTGGATGCCGACTTTATGTTCTCTTTTCAACAACTGGCCGTGTTCTGAGCTATTTTTCAGCCATCTCGGGCAGTTGTTGAATTTCTTTCTGTAGTAGTGACCCTATGCTCTGAACTGTTTTTCGGCCGTCTTAGGGAACTGCTACATTCTTTTTATCAACACCGTCTCATGCTTTGAGCTGCTTTCCAGCCGTCTTGAGCCGGGCTTGAGTTATTCTGGTAATGTCCCAGATCTGAGTTGTAAAGACCGTTCTGGTGGCTACTGGTTTCTTTGCCGGTTTTATGCAAGGGTTCCGATGGTCGTAACTTACAGCTAAAACTTCTAAAGTGATAACTTTCCATTTAAATGTTGTTTCACTGATGACTCATTGTGATGTTATGTGGAGATAGGTTGTTATGTTTCCACAGTTGTTACCTCATACATAGTTACCACCATGTTAAGTTATTCATGATAAACAACCATGCTTGCTAAGTACCTGCTAAAGCTAAACCTAGTCAGTTGATCCAGAGTCACCTATCCGGACTTATCCATGCAACCACATTTGCCGGTATGGGACGGCCTTGATTTGGTCTGATCGCGTGCTCTTTCACCGGTACCTCCATACAGGGAAGGTTATGCGCGCGCGCTACCCTGGCCCGGTAGGCGGCGATAACCTTGTGAGCCTAGTTGATTGTTTAACCCGGGAGTCCCCGTTTGGGACAGTTTGTTTGGCCACGACGGTGGCAGGTGTCACGAGGTGACACAGGGGCCACCCAGGGCAGGACTCCGGGGGAGAATGATTGCTGGTGGTATGATGGAAGAGTCATGGGTCAGGCAGGTTTCGTTGAAGCAACACTGGTCCACCCGAATGGGATCACGAGGCCAGGTTCTCCATGGTGTGGGTAAAGTGCGCAACCTCTGCAGAGTGTAAAAATCTATTCGAATAGCCGCGTCCACGGTATTGGATAGTCCGTCCAGACCTCACTAGGTGGTCAACCGTAACAGTGATAATATTGATGGAAGAACTCGTCTTATGCCCTGTAGTACTCCGTGGATCATGAATGTTCTGCTGTTTGTAAGGCAACCCAGAAGAGAGTAAGCTGGATCTGGTTAAGGTTTGGATTGGATCCTGAGATTATTCGGAGTATGGATAATTTACTTGATATGCTTTACTTTACTGTAGTCTACATTAGGAGTTACCTTCCTGATAAACTTGCTAAGACTTGATGATTAATATTTCTAGATAGGTATGCTATGCCATGATAATTAATGATGCTCTAATAACAAACGCATGCTTGAATGCCATGGATTGCATTGCTTGGTGTATATGTTAGTTTGGTTTGCTTGCGAGTACATTCAAAAGTACTCAGCGGCCTTTAACATGGCCAGGTTCACATAAGGATCCGTCGTCCGTCGACGAGGAGCCGAAGCGTTCGCGGGCTAGGAGCGTAACCTAGTCAGATCCCTGTGGATTGGAGCCGCACCAAGACCAAGCTGCCTTAGACAGAAACTTTCCGCTGCCATCACCTCTGTAATATATATCATGTAAGACTTATATATCCATTAATAGAAATGCATGTGTTCTTGATACTTGTTGTAAACGCGCATGCCAGAGTGATTTCCTGGGCTGGTATGCATGGCGACCGTCTGGCTATAGTGGTAATCAGGCGGGGCGCCATAGAGTTCATTAAGAATTTGATTAATAGAACTTAATTTATCATGAACTTAGTCTTATAGTTTTGCATATCTATGTTGTCGATCAATGGCCCGAGCTACCGTTCCCCTAAATTTTAATGCATTCCTAGAGAAAGCTAAGTTGAAAGATGATGGTAGCAACTACACGGACTGGGTCCATAACTTGAGGATTATCCTCATTGCTGCATAGAAGAATTATGTCCTTCATGCACCGCTAGGTGACAGACATGCTGCAGGAGCTACTGCAGATGTTATGAACGTCTGGCAGGCTCGATCTGATGACTACTCAATAGTTCAGTGTGCCATGCTTTACGGCTTAGAACCGGAACTTCAAAGACATTTTGAATGTCCTGGAGCATATGAGATGTTCCAAGAGTTGAAGTTAATATTTCAAGCAAATGCCTGGGTTGAGATATATGAAGTTTCCAACAAGTTCTATAGCTGCAAGATGGAGGAGAACAGTTCTGTCAGTGAACACATACTCAAAATGTCTGGGTATCATAACCACTTGCCTCAGCTGGGAGTTGATCTTCCAGTTGATAGTGTTATTGACAGAGTTATTCAATCACTGCCACCAAGCTACAAAGGCTTTGTGATAAACTATAATATGCAAGGGATGAATAAAATGATTCATGAGCTCTTCGCAATGCTTAAGGCCGCGGAGGTGGAAATCAAGAAGGAGCATCAAGTGTTGATGGTTAACAAGACTACTAGTTTCAAGAAAAAGGGCAAGGGAAAGAAAGGGAACTTCAAGAAGAATGGCAAGCAAGTTGCCACTCCCGGGAAGAAGCCCAAAGCTGGACCCAAGCCTGAAACTGAGTGCTTCTACTGCAAAGGGAATGGTCACTGGAAGCGGAACTGCCCCAAATACTTGGCGGATAAGAAGGATGGCAAAGTGAACAAAGGTATATTTGATATACATGTTATTGATGTGTACCTTACTAATGCTCGTAGAAGCGTCTAGGTATTTGATACTGGTTCCGTTGCTCATATTTGTAACTCGAAACAAGAGGTGCAGAATAAACGAAGATTGGCTAAGGACGAGGTGACGATGCGCGTCGGGAATGGTTCCAAGGTTGATGTGATCACCGTTGGCACGCTACCTCTACATCTACCTTCGGGAATGGTATTAGTTTTAGACCTCAATAATTGTTATTTGGTGCCAGTGTTGAGCATGAACATTATATCTGGATATTGTTTATTGCGAGACGATTATTCATTTAAATCAGAGAATAATGGTTGTTCTATTTATATGAGTAATATCTTTTATGGTCATCCACCCTTGATGAATGGTCTATTCTTGTTGAATCTCGATCGTAGTGATACACATATTCATAATATTGATGCCAAAAGATGCAAAGTTGATAATGATAGTGCAACATACTTGTGGCACTGCCGTTTAGGTCATATTGGTGTAAAGCGCATGAAGAAACTCCGTGCAGATGGACTTTTGGAATCACTTGATTATGAATCATTTGATACTTGCGAACCATGCCTCATGGGCAAGATGACTAAAACTCCGTTCTCCGGAACAATGGAGCGAGCTAATGACTAATTGGAAATAATACATACCGATGTATGCAGTCCAATGAGTGTTGAATCATGCGGCGGGTATCGTTATTTTCTGACGTTCACAGATGATTTGAGTAGATATAGGTATATCTACTTGATGAAACACAAGTCTGAGACATTTGAAAAGTTCAAAGAATTTCAGAGTGAAGTGGAGAATCATCGTAACAAGAAAATAAAGTTTCTACGATCTGATCGCGGAGGCGAATATTTGAGTTACGAGTTTGGCCTTTATTTAAAACAATGTGGAATTGTTTCACAACTCACGCCACCTGGAACACCATAGCGTAATGGTGTGTCCGAACGTCGTAACCGTACTTTATTAGATATGGTGTGATCTATGATGTCTCTTACCGATTTACCACTATCATTTTGCGGTTATGCATTAGAGAGAGCCGCATTCATGTTAAATAGGGCACTGTCTAAATCCGTTGAGATGACACTGTATGAACTGTGGTTTGGCAAGAAACCTAAGATCGTTTCTTAAAGTTTGGGGTTGCGACACTTATGTCAAAAG
Source organism: Thinopyrum elongatum (assembly GCA_011799875.1). Lineage (NCBI taxonomy): Eukaryota > Viridiplantae > Streptophyta > Magnoliopsida > Poales > Poaceae > Thinopyrum > Thinopyrum elongatum. The sequence goes on from CM022303.1 coordinate 464,246,260, forward strand.
GCTTCAGCCTGATAAGCTCGAACCCAAATCGGAGAAGTGCGTCTTCATAGGATACCCTAAGGAAACAATTGGGTACACCTTCTATAACAGATCCGAAGGCAAGATCTTTGTTGCCAAGAATGGATCTTTTCTAGAGAAGGAGTTTCTCTCGAAAGAAGTGAGTGGAAGAAAAGTAGAACTTGATGAGGTAATTATACCTTTTCTCGAATTGGAAAGTAGCACATCAGAGAAATCCATTCCCGTGATGCCTACACCAACTAGAGAGGAAGCTAATGATGATGATCATGAAACTTCAAATGAAGTTACTACTGGACCTCGTAGGTCGAACAGAGCACGTTCCGCACCAGAGTGGTACGGTAATCCTATCCTGGAAGTCATGTTACTAGACCATGGCAAACCTATGAACTATGAAGAAGCTATGATGAGCCCAGATTCCGATAAATGGCTTGAGGCCATGAAATCTGAGATAGGATCCATGTATGAGAACAAAGCATGGACTTTGGTGGACTTGCCCGATGATCGGCAAGCCATAGAAAATAAATGGATCTTCAATAAGAAGACTGACGCTGATGGTAATGTTGCTGTCTACAAAGCTCGACTTGTTGTGAAAGGTTTTTGACAAGTTCAAGGAGTTGACTACGATGAGACTTTCTCACCCGTAGTGATGCTTAAGTCTGTCTGAATCATGTTAGCAATTGCCGCATTTTATGATTATGAAATCTGGCAAATGGACGTCAAAACGGCATTCCTTAATGGATTTCTTAAAGAAGAGTTGTATATGATGCAACCAGAAGGTTTTGTCCATCCTAAAGGTGCTAACAAAGTGTGCAAGCTCCAGCGATCCATCTATGGACTGGTGCAAGCATCTCGAAGTTGGAATATACGCTTTGATGAGGTGATCAAAGCATATGGTTTTATACAGACTTACGGTGAAGCCTGTATTTACAAGAAAGTGAGTGGGAGCTTTGTAGCATTTCTAATATTATATGTGGATGACATATTGCTGATTAGAAATGATATAGAATTTCTGGATAGCATAAAAGGATACTTGAATAAGAATTTTTCAATGAAAGACCTTGGTGAAGCTGCTTACATATTAGGTGTCAAGATCCATAGAGATAGATCAAGACGCTTGATAAGATTTTCAATGAGTACATACCTTGACAAGATTTTGAAGGAGTTCAAAATGGATCAGTCAAAGAAGGAGTTCTAGCCTGTATTGTAAGGTGTGAAGTTGAGTAAGACTCAAAGCCCGACCACGGTAGAAGATAGAGAGAGAATGAAAGTCATTCCCTATGCCTCAGCTATAGGTTCTATAAAGTATGCCATACTGTGTACCAGACCTATTGTGTACCTTGCCATGAGTTTGGTAAGGGGGTACAATAGTGATCCAGGTGTAGATCACTGGACAGCGGTCAAAATTATCCTTAGTTACCTAAAAGGACTAAGGAAATATTTCTCGGTTATGGAGGTGATAAAAGTTCGTCGTAAAGGGTTACGTCAATGCAAGATTTGACACCAATTCGGATGACTCTGAGTCTCAATCTAGATACGTATTGAAAGTGGGAGCAATTAGCTAGAGTAGCTGCATGCAGAGCATTGTAGACATAGAAATTTGCAAAATACATACGGATCTGAATGAGACAGACCCGTTGACTAAACTTCTCTCACAAACAAAACATGATCACACCTTAGTACTCTTTGGGTCTTAATCACATGGCGATGTGAACTAGATTATTGACTCTAGTAAACTCTTTGGGTGTTGGTCACATGGCGATGTGAACTATGGGTGTTAATCACATGGCGATGTGAACTAGATTATTGACTCTAGTGCAAGTGGGAGACTGATGGAAATATGCCCTAGAGGCAATAATAAAATGGTTATTATTATATTTCCTTAATCATGATAAAGGTTTATTATTCATGCTAGAATTGTATTGACCGGAAACTTAAATACATGTGTGGATACATAAACAAATACCGTGTCCCTAGTGAGCCTCTACTAGACTAGCTCGTTGATCAAAAGATGGTTAAGGTTTCCTAACCATAGACATGAGTTGTCATTTGATAATGGGATCACATCATTAGGAGAATGATGTGATGGACAAGACCCATCCGTTAGCTTAGCATATTGATCATTCAGTTTGTTGCTATTGCTTTCTTGATGACAAATATATATTCCTTCGACTATGAGATTATGCAACTCCCGGATACCGGAGGAATACCTTGTGTACTATCAAACGTCACAACATAACTGGGTGATCATAAAGATGCTCTACAAGTATCTCCGAAGGTGTTTGTTGAGTTGGCATAGATCAAGATTAGGTTTTGTCACTCTGAGTATCGGAGAGGTATCTCTGGGCCCTCTCGGTAATACACATCATAAGAAGCCTTGCAAGCACAGTGACTAAGGAGTTAGTTGCAAGATGATGTATTACGGAACGAGTAAAGAGACTTGCCGGTAATGAGATTGAACTAGGTATGAAGATACCGACGATCGAATCTCGGGCAAGTAACATACCGATGGACAAAGGGAATTACGTATGTTGTCGTAAGGTTCGATTGATAAAGATCTTCGTAGAATATGTAGGAACCAATATGGGCATCCAGGTTCCTCTATTGGTTATTGACCGGAGAGGTGTCTCGGTCATGTCTACATAGTTCTCGAACCCGTAGGGTCGGCACGCTTAACGTTCGTTGACGATATAGTGTTATATGAGTTATATGATTTGGTGACTGAATGTTGTTCGGAGTCCCGGATGAGATCACGGACATGACAAGGAGCTCCATAATTGTTCAGAGGTAAAGATCGATATATAGGACGATGATATTTGGACACCGGAAGAGTTTCGGGATGTACCGGGTAGAAATCGGGTCACCGGAAGGGGTTCCAGACACCCTGGGAGGTTAATGGGCCATATGGGCCAAAGGGGGGAACACACCAGCCCACAAGGGGCTAGCGCACCCCTCCTAGGCCGCAGCCCTTGGGGAGAGAAGGAAAGGGGGGAGTCTGCCTCCCCCTTTCTTTCCTCTTCCCCCTTTCCATCCCCCCTCCGGCAAATATGGTAAGGGGAGGGGGCGCGGCTAGGGAAAGACCCCAAGTAGGATTTGGCCCAACTTGGGGTGCCCCTTGGCCTCTCCCCTCTCCCCCACCTATATATATGTGGGAGGGGGCGCCACACATAACCACGATAATCTCTTAGCCGTGTGTGGCGCCCCCCTCCACCGTTTACACCCTCGGTCATATTTTCGTAGTGCTTAGGCGAAGCCCTGCGGAGATAGCATCACCATCACCGTCACCACACCGTCGTGCTGCCAGAACTCATCCACTACTTTTCCGTCTTGCTGGATCAAGAAGGCGAGGACGTTACCGAGCTGAACGTGTGCTGAATGCCGAGGTGCCGTACGTTCGGTACTCGATCGGTTGGATTGCGAAGAAGTTCGACTACATCAACCGCGTTACTAAAAGCTTCCACTTACGGTCTATGAGGGTACGTAGACACACTCTCCCCTCTTGTTGCTATACATCTCCTTGATAGATCTTGCGTGTGCGTAGAAAAAAAATTTGTTTTCCATGAAACGTTTCCCAACAGGCATCATGCGGGAGATAGAACTACTCACAAGGTATTGCAATCTGGTTTTTATTGGCCTACTCTCTTCAAGGATGCCCATAAGTTTGTTTTATCTTGTGATGAATGTCAACGAATTGGTAATATCGGTAAGCGTCAAGAAATGCCTATGAACTATTCACTTGCTGTTGAACCATTTGATGTTTGGGGTTTTGATTATATGGGACCTTTTCCTTCCTCTAATGGGTATACACATATTTTGGTTGCTGTTGATTATGTTACTAAGTGGGTAGAAGCTATTCCACCTAGTAGTGTTGATCATAATACTTCCATTAAAATGCTTAAAGAAGTTGTTTTCCCGAGGTTTGGAGTCCCTAGATATTTAATGACTGATGGTGGTTCACACTTTATTCACGGTGCTTTCCATAAAATGATTGCTAAATATAACGTTAACCATAGAATTGCATCACCCTATCATCCTCAATCTAGTGGTCAAGTTGAACTTAGCAATAGAGAAATAAAATTAATATTACAGAAAACTGTTAATAGGTCCCGAAAGAATTGGTCTAAGAAATTGGATGATGCACTTTGGGCCTACAGAACAGCATATAAAAATCCTATGGGTATGTCTCCCTATAAAATGGTTTATGGAAAAGCTTGTCATTTGTCTCTTGAGTTAGAACATAAAGCATATTGGGCAATTAAAGAACCCAACTATGATTTCAAACTTGCCGGTGAAAAGAGGTTATTTGATATTAGCTCACTAGATGAATGGAGAACCCAATCCTATGAAAATGCCAAGTTATTTAAAGAAAAAGTTAAAAGATGGCATGACAAAAGAATCCAAAAGCGGGAGTTTAAAGTTGGAGAATATGTTCTTTTGTACAACTCTCGTTTCAGATTCTTTGCAGGAAAACTTCTCTCTAAATGGGAAGGACCATATATTATCGAGGAGGTTTATCGCTCTGGAGCTATCAAAATAAATAATGCCAAAGGTACTAACCCGAAGGTGGTCAATGGGCAAAGAATTAAACACTATATCTCACGTACTCCTATTAATGTTGAAAGCAATACTATTCAAACCATGTCACTGGAGGAACACATAAAAGAAACCTTCCGGAACACTCCAAAATCCCTAAAAAGAGGAGGTACGTGATACGGTAAGTAAACGGACTCCGAAAAATGCACAAAAATATTTTCTATCAGTTTTGGAATATTTTAAAAATTAGGAAAATAAGAAACAACCAGGAAGGCACCTGAGGGGTGCACAAGACACCAAGGCGCGCCAGGGCCCCCTGGCGCGCCCAGGTGGGTTGTGCCCACCTCGGGAACCTTCCCGACTCCGTTTTTCTCCCGTTTGCTTGTTTCCCAAGATAAAAAATCTTTATATACCCCCCGAACGTATTGACCATCGTATCGCGGAGAAATCTTCTGTTCTTCTTTCTTGTTGTTTTTCTGGCAGATATGAAAATATGTCATCTCGAGAAGAGGATTGCCCAGTTTCTTATCAGCCTTTGGATAAAAATATCTTCAAGGACACCTATCCCTATATATGGTTCCCCGATGAGGAAGATGAAGCTGAACCAGTTCCTCCTCGTTTCAAGCAAGAAAGCAAGGAGGCATTATGCAAGAGGATAATAAAGCTTGAGATGGAGAATGATGAGTTGAGGATAGATAATTTTACCCTCCGACGCAAGCTGGAGAAAAAGGATAAGCCTGCTACTACTTCACCACCACCTTCATCATCTTCCCCAACAAAAGAAACTTGAGTTCATGGTATGGACACTCCCGTTGGCTTGTGCCAAGCTTGGGGGAGGTGTCCCGGTATCGTATCATCACCACTATCTTTGCTTTCATCTATTTTAGTTCGATCTTTAGTTATCCTATGATTTAGTTGAATAAAAGTTTAGTTCGATCCTTTCTTTTCGAGTGCTTGCTTAGTGATCTATCTATGTAATCGTGTGCGAGATATATAATAAAGAGTAGTTTGAGTTTTGTTTCTTTGCTCTTTTGTTCCAATAAAAAGAAAGGAAAATAAATGAAAAAGATCATATGCTAATCTTATGGTAAGTAATGACATCACATAAGGAAAAGTATAAGTGGTAAAATTTGTTGGAGATTGACAAACATAGCATTGGTCAATGATGCAATTCATGAAAGAATTAATAAGGGAAGAGAAGATTCACATGAAAATACACTATCTTGGACATCTTTTATGATTGTGAGCCCCCATTAAATATTTTGTGTCAAAATAGTTGATGTTGGAGAAGGAAGACAACGTAATGATTTATGTTTTTTCATATTCACATAGAAGTTATATTGTCATAGGTCCTTTAACATGTGGTGCTTGCTCAATATCTTTTCTAGCCAAAAATTCTGCACTAAGTAGAGATACTACTTGTGCATCCAAAAACCCTAAACCCAAATCTTATTTTGAGAGTCCACCATACCTACCTATAGATTGAGTAAGATCCTTCAAGTAAGTTGTCATCGGTGCAATAAGGCAATAAAAATTGCTTCTAAATATGTTGGATCATTTAGTGTAAGATAAAATTGAGCGTTGTACGAACTTGTGATGGCAAAGTAATAAAAGCGACAGACTGCATAATAAAGGTTGCTATCATAATGGGCAATATAACGTGACGTTCTTTTGCATTAAGGGATTTGGCATACAAACAAATAAGCGCATGACAACCTATGCTTCCATCTGTGAAGGGCCTATCTTTTACTTTTACGGATTTACTTTTATGTAGAGTCAAAGTTTTCTTCCCTATTCCTTTTTATTTTCTCTTTTTGCAAGCATCTTGTGGTGAGGAAAGATCTAGGCACATATATCCAGTTGGATATGAGTGGGCATGAGTTATTATTGTTGACATCACCCTTGAGGTGAATACGTTGGGAGGCGAAACTATAAGCACCTATCTTTCTATGTGTCCGGTTGAAACTTTTTGTTCATGGGTACGCTGTGAGTATTAGCAATCATAGAAGATTAAATGATGGTTGAGTATGTGGACTTGCCTAAAGGCTCTGATACGTGACCCTTCCTGAAAATATGATGAATTGTAGTTGCAAAGTTGACTGAGAACATAGTTTGTTGGTTTCCAATAAGGTTTATGCTTTATACTTCGATGTTGTGATGAATTGTTACTTGTTCATGGGAAGTTATATGATAAAAACTATTTGATAAAGTTTTAAGTTAAAGTTCCTTGCTGTTACAATAATATGCATGATGCTTCTATGTCTGTATTTTGTTTTTATCGACACCTCTCTCTCAAAGCATGTGGACATGTTTTTCAATTTCGGTTTTTCGCTTGAGGACAAGCGAGGTCTAAGCTTGGGGGAGTTGATACGTCCATTTTGCATCATGTTTTCGTACTGTTATTTATAATGTTTTTATGCATAATAATGCTTTTAGGAGTAATTCTAATGCCTTTTCTCTCATAATATGCAAGGTTTACACAAAGAGGGAGAATACCGGCAGCTGGAATTCTGGACCTGAAAAAGCTACGTTAGAGTTACCTATTCTGTACATCTCCAAATGAGCTGAAAATTTACGGAGAATTGTTTTGCAACATATGAAGAATATTGGAGCAAATAACTACCAGAGGGGGCCCACCAGGTGGGCACAACCCACATGGGCGCGCCAGGGAGCCCAGGCGCGCCCTGGTAGGTTATGCCCTACTTGGCCCACCTTTGGTGCCCCTCTTCTGGTATATAAGTCATTTTGACCTAGAAAAAATAAGGAGAGGACTTTCGGGATGAAGCGCCGCCGTCTCGAGGCGGAACTTGGGCAGGAGCACTTTTGCCCTCCGGCGGAGCGATTCCGCCGGGGGAACTTCCCTCCCAGAGGGGGAAATCATCGCCATCATCATCACCAACAATTCTCCCATCTTTGGGAGGGCCGTCTCCATCAACATCTTCAATAGCACCATCTCCTCTCAAACCCTAGTTCATCTCTTGTGTTCAATCTTTGTACTAGAACCTTAGATTGGTGCTTGTGGGTGACTAGTAGTGTTGATTATATCTTGTAGTTGATTACTATATGGTTTATTTGGTGGAAGATTATATGTTCAGATCCATTATGCTATTTAATACCCCTCTAATCTTGAGCATGATTATTATTTGTGAGTAGTTACTTTTGTTCTTGAGGTCACGGGAGAAGTCATGTTGCAAGTAATCTTGTGAACTTGATATGGGTTCGATATTTTGATGATATGTATGTTGTGATTCCCTTAGTGGTGTCATGTGAACGTCGACTACATGGCACTTCACCATACTTGAGCCTAAGGGAATGCATTGTGGAGTAGTTATTAGATGATGGGTTTCTAGAGTGACAGAAACTTAAACCCTAGTTTATGCGCTATTTTGTAAGGGACTGATTTGGATCCAAAAGTTTAATGCTATGGTTAGATTTTATCTTAATACTTTTCTCGTAGTTGCGGATGCTTGCGAGGGGGTTAATCATAAGTAGGAGGTTTGTTCAAGTAAGAACAGCACCTCAGCACCGGTCCACCCACATATCAAATTATCAAAGTAGCGAACACGAATCAAACCAACGTGATGAAAGTGATATGACAAAAATCCCGTGTACCCTCAAGAACACTTTGCTTATCATAAGCGATCATTTTGGCCTGTCCTTTGCCACAAAAGGATTGGGCTACCTTGCTGCATATTATTTACCATTACCATTACTTGCTCATTACAAATTATCTTGCTATCAAACTATCTGTTACCTACTATTTCAGTGCTTGCAGAAAATACCTTGCTGAAAACCACTTGTCATTTCCTTCTGCTCCTCATTGGGTTCGACACTCTTACTTATCAAAAGGACTGCAATTGATCCCCTATAATTGTGGGTCATAATGCTCCTTGCCCAGTACCTGCACCATGGTAGGTACCAACAAGGGGATATACGCAGCATCTACAAATTGACCAGGCAAAGGTAAAACAGATTTCTCAGGTGCAGTGGGACTGGTGGAAATGACCAGAAGTGCGTAAAAAGGAAAAACATTCTCATCAAACACCACATCATGAGAGATGTAGATGCGGTTAGAGGGAACATGAAGACACTTGTACCCTTTATGAAGAGAACGATAACCAAGAAACACGCACTGTTTAGACCAAAACTCCAACTTGCGTTGGTTATATGGACAAAGATGTGGCCAATACGCACACCCAAAGAGCTTGAGAAACGTATAATCAGGAATTTCATTCAGCAAGAGTTCAAGTGGTGTTTTCATCTGACAGAGTCGTGTAGGGAGTCTGTTAATGAGAAATCATGCTGTGAAAAACACATCACTCCAAAACTGGAAAGGAACGGAGGCATGGACAAGCAATGCAAGACCAGTCTCAACTATATGGCAATGCTTGCGCTCAGCTACACCATTTTGCTGATGTGTATGAGGACAAGACACACGATGTGTAATTCCAAGCTTATTAAAGAATGCATTGAGGTTGTGATACTCACCCCCCCCCCCAAATCATATTGCACATGAATGATTTTGTGACTGAGCAGACGCTCAACATGCGCTTGGAATTGCAAGAAAACATTAAACACATCAGACTTGCGTTTAAGAAGATAAAGCCAAGTGAACCGACTGTAAGCATCAATAAAACGGACATAGTAATTCTGACCACTAATAGTGGTTTGGGCATGGCCCCATACATCCGAAAACACAAGTTCAAGCAGTTTATTGACTACATGACTTGACTCAGAAAAAGGAAGCTGGTGACTCTTGCCTTGCTGACAGGCATCACAAACTGCATCAACATGTTTATTGGACACAACTGGAAGCTCATGATGATGAAATACATGGCAAATGATGGGAGTGGCAGGATGACCAAGGCGTGCATGCCAATGTGATGGAGACACACGAACAACGTGCTACTTCATGAGCTTGCGTTGGTTTTTTCCTTGAAGAGGAAAGGGTGATGCAGCAAAGTAGAGATAAGTATTTCCCTCAGTTTGAGAACCAAGGTATCAATCCAGTAGGAGGTACAAGCAAGTGTCCAATCTATGCACCTGCACAAACAATCAAACACTTGCACCCAACACGATAAAGGGGTTATCAATCCCTTCACGGTCACTTGCAAGGATGAGATATGATAGAGATAGATATAAAAGATTACTAAAACGTAAAACAAAGTAAAAAACAAATAAATTGCAGCAAGGTATTTTTGGGTTTTTTGGTTTATAGATCTGAAAATATATGATGGAAAATAGACCCGGGGGCCATAGGTTTCACTAGAGGCTTCTCTCTTGAATGAAAATAATACGGTGGGTGAACAAATTACTGTCGAGCAATTGATAGAAAAGTGCAAAGCTATGACGATATCCAAGGCAATGATTATGAATATAGGCATCACGTCGGTGTCAAGTAGACCGAGTCCTGCCTGCATCTACTACTATTACTCCACACATCGACCGCTGTCCAGCATGCATCTAGAGTATTAAGTTCAAAAGAACGGAGTAACGCCTTAAGTAAGATGACATGATGTAGAGGGATAAACTCAAGCAATATGATGAAAACCCCATCTTTTTACCCTTGATGGCAACAATACAATACGTGCCTCGCTACCCCTACTTTGTCACTGGGTGAGGACACCCTAAGATTGAACCCAAAACTAAGCACCTCTCACATTGCAAGAAGAACCAATATAGTTGGCCAAACCAAGCCGATAATTCGAAGAGAAATACAAAGATATCAAATCATGCATATAAGAATTCAGAGAAGATTCAAATAATATTCATACATAATTTGATCATAAATCCACAATTCATCGGATCTCGACAAACACACCGCAAAACAATATTAGATCGGATAGATCTCCAAGAACATCGAGGAGAACATTGTATTGAAGATCAAAGAGAGAGAAGAAGCCATCTAGCTACTAGCTATGGACCCGTAGGTCTGTAGTAAACTACTCACGCTTCATCGGAAGGGCAATAGAGTTGATGTAGAAGCCCTATGATATCCAATCCCCCTCCGGCAGGATGCCGGAAAAGGCCCCAAGATGGGATCTCATGGGTACAAAAGGTTGCGGTGGCGGAATAGTATTTTGGTGGACGCTTCAGGTCGTTTGGGAATATTTCTGAATTTATAGGCCAAGAATTAGGGTTGGAGGAGCTCCGAGGGGCCCACAAGCCCTCAGGGCGCCCCCCCCTAGGGCGCGCCTCTGAGGCTTGTGGCCGCCTCGGGACTCCTCTGACTTCATCTCCAAGTCCTAAGTGTGTCTTCTGGTCCAAGAAAAATCATCGTGAAAGTTTTATTCCGTTTGGACTCCGTTTGGTATTCCTTTTCTGTAAAACTCAAAAACGAGGAAAAAAACAGAAACTGGCACTGGGCTCTGGGTTAATAAGTTAGTCCCAAAAATAATATAAAATAGCATATTAATGCATATAAAACATCCAAAATAGATAATATAATAGCATGGAACAATAAAAAATTATAGATACGTTGGAGACGTATCAAGCATCCCCAAGCTTAATTCCTGCTCGTCCTCGAGTAGGTAAATGATAAAAACAGAATTTTTGATGTGGACTGCTACCTAACATATTTATCCATGTAATTTTCTTTATTGTGGCATGAATATTCAGATCCATAAGATTCAAACAAAAGTTTAATATTGATATAAAAAAGTAATATTTCAAGCATACTAATAAAGCAATCGTGTCTTCTCAAAATAACATGGCCAAAGAAAGTTATCCCTAAAAAATCATATACTCTGTCTATGCTCCATCTTCATCACACAAACTATTAAATCATGCACAACCCCGATGACAAGCCAACCAATTGTTTCATACTTTTGATGTTCTCAAACTTTTTCAACTTTCACGCAATACATGAGTGTGAGCCATGGATATAGCACTATATGTGGAATAGAATATGGTGGTTGTGGAAAAGACAAAAAGAAGGAGAAAGTCTCACATCAACTAGGCGTATTAACGGGCTATGAAGATGCCCATCAATAGATATCAATGTGAGTGAGTAGGGATTGCCATGCAACGGATGCACTAGAGCTATAAGTGTATGAAAGCTCAAAAAGAAACTAAGTGGGTGTGCATCCAACTTGCTTGCTCACGAAGACCTAGGGCAATTTGAGGAAGCCCATCATTGGAATATACAAGCCAAGTTCTTATAATGAAAAATTCCTACTAGTATATGAAAGTGACAACATACGAGACTCTCTATAATGAAGATCATGGTGCTACTTTGAAGCGCAAGTGTGGTAAAAGGATAGTAGCATTGCCCCTTCTCTCTTTTCTCTCATTTTTTTTATTTGGGCTTCTTTTGGCCTCTTTTATTTTTTTCAAAGTCCGGAGACTCATCCCAACTTGTGAGGGAATCATAGCTTCCATCATCCTTTCCTCACATGGGACAATGCTCTAATAATGATGGTCATCACACTTTTATTTACTTACAAATCAAGAATTACAACTCGATTCTAGAACAAAATATGACTCTATATGAATGCCTCCGGCGGTGTACCGGGGTGTGCAATGATCAAGAGAGACATGTATAAAAAAATATGAACGGTGTCCTTGCCACGAATACTATGTCAACTACATGATCATGCAAATCAATATGACAATGATGAAGCGTGTCATAATAAACGGAACGGTGGAAGTTGCATGGCAATATATCTCGGAATGGCTATGGAAATGCCATAATAGGTAGGTATGGTGGCTGTTTTGAGGAAGGTATATGGTGAGTTTAATGCACCGGCAAAAGTTGTGCGGTACTAGAGAGGCTAGCAATGGTGGAAGGGTGAGAGTGCGTATAATCCATGGACTCAACATTAGTCATAAAGAACTCACATACTTATTGCAAAAGTCTATTAGCTATCGAAACAAAGTACTACACACATGCTCCTAGGGGGAAAGATTGGTAGGAAAAGACCATCTCTCGTCCCCGACCGCCACTCATAAGGAAGACAATCAATAAATAAATCATGCTCCAACTTCATCACATAACGGTTCACCATACGTGCATGCTACAGGAATCGCAAACTTTAACACAAGTATTTCTACCAATCCACAATTACTCACTAGCATGACTCTAATATCACCATCTTTATATCTCAAAACAAATGCAAGGAATCAAACTTCTCATAGTATTCAACGCCCTTTATATGAAAGTTTTTATTATATCCCTCTTGGATGCCTATCATATTAGGACTAAATTCATAACCTAAGCAAATTACCATGCTGTTTAGAGACTCTCAAAATAATATAAGTTAAGCATGAGAGTTCAACAATTTCTATAAAATAAAGCCACCGCCGTGCTCTAAAAAGATATAAGTGAAGCACTAGAGCAAATTACCTAGCTCAAAAGATATAAGTGAAGCACAAAGAGTATTCTAATAAATTCACGATTCATGCATGTCCCTCTCAAAAGGTGTGTAAATCAAGGATGATTGTGGCAAACTAAAAAGCAAAGACTCATATCATACAAGACGCTCCAAGCAAAACACATATCATGTGGTGAATAAAAATATAGCCTCAAGTAAATTTACCGATGGATTGAAGACGAAAGAGGGGATGCCATCCGGGGCATCCCCAAGCTTAGATGCTTGGTTGTCCTTCAATATTACCTTGGGGTGCCTTGGGAATCCCCAAGCTTAGGTTCTTGCCACTCCTTATTACATAGTCCATCAAATCTCTACCCAAAACTTGAAAACTTCACAACACAAAACTCAACAGAAAACTCATGAGATCCGTTAGTATAAGAAAATAAATCACCACTTTTTGGTACTGTTGTGAACTCATTCTATTTATATTGGTGTAATATCTACTGTATTCCAACTTTTCCATGGTTCATACACCCCCCCCCCCCCCCCGATACTACCCATAGATTCATCAAAATATGGAAACAACACATAGAAAACAGAATCTGTCAAAAACAGAACAGTCTGCGAAGATCTGAATTGTTCTCATACTTATGTAACTCCAAACTTTCTGAAACATTAGTACAGCAGAGTAAATTTGTATATCAATCTTGTGTAAAAAATTCAGAGTTTTTACATGCTCCAGTGAATTTAAACAATTCTGTTACTGGACGCAAAAGTTTCTGTTTTTCAGCAAGATCAAATCAATTATCACCGTAAGCCATCCCAAAGGTCTTACTTGGCTCAAACACTAATTAAAACACCAAAACAAAATTACTACAGATGAAATAATGTGTATTTATTGAAAAAAAGAACAAAAAACATAAAACATAAAAATAAAATTGGGTTGCCTCCCAACAAGCGCTATTGTTTAACGCCCCTAGATAGGCATAAAACATAGATTTAGGTATTGTCATCTTTGGTATTCCTTATCATAGATGTGTTCTCGTCGGAAGGTTTTGCAAAGATAACTTGGAACACATTATCCATAGAAATTTTGGCATTATTAAGCTGCTCATCTATGTATCCCCTTTGATTTCCGGCTACAATCCAAGAATACTATTGATTAACATCGTTGAAAACTTGTTGGATCATATCTAAAACGGGGATTTTCTTTTTAAGGTTTTCATCAAAAATTTGATTATTTCCAAACAAATGTCTCAAAGTATAGTCACTATTGTAAAGGATCTCATCTATACCCGGTTTTTCACGGTTCATACCATAATGATCAAAAAATTCCCTAGCTTCCCGTACTATGTGATCAAATTCATTATTAAGAACTTGAGAAGATATATTTTTAGCCTTAGGATTCTTTATAATGGGTAAATCATAAAACAATCTTTGCAAGGTAGGATGAGTACGGATAAATCTACTTTCAAATTTCAGAACTAGTGCTGAAATAGCTTCCGCATAGGTTTTAGTTCTTTTAAGTATGGGAGTATCATCGAGAGGCAGATTGCCTACACAATTGAAAAATTATTGCATATGTTCTTTTCCCATAAAATTCCCTTGTCCAAAAACAGAAGTTTTAGCATCCAGATTTCCTGTTCGTCCAATTTTAGGAGTTAGGCCATCATCTGTTTCTGCCATACCAAAGTCACTCATGATGATGAGTTCAAGCAAACGAAAGATATGATGGAAGAAGGGCGAATAAAAAGGCAAATCTTTTTGTGTTTTTCTGAAATCGTTTTAGAAGTGGGGGAGAGGAAAACGAGAGGCAAATGGCAAATAATGTAATGCAAGAGATGAGAGTTTATGGTAGGTACTTGGTAGGTTTGATGTAGAACCTCCCCGGCAACGGCGCCAGGAATTCTTCCTGCTACTTCCTGAGCTTGCGTTGGTTTTTCCCTTGAAGAGGAAAGGGTGATGCAGCAAAGTAGAGATAAGTATTTCCCTTAGTTTGAGAACCAAGGTATCAATCCAGTAGGAGGTACAAGCAAGTCTTCAATCTATGCACCTGCACAAACAATCAAACACTTGCACCCAACGCGATAAAGGGGTTGTCAATCCCTTCACGGTCACTTGCAAGGATGAGATCTGATAGAGATAGATATAAAAGATTACTAAAACATAATACAAAGTAAAAACAAATAAATTGCAGAAAGGTATTTTTGGGTTCTTTGGTTTATAGATCTGAAAATATATGAAGGAAAATAGACCCGAGGGCCATAGGTTTCACTAGAGGCTTCTCTCTTGAAAGAAAATAATACGATGGGTGAACAAATTGTTGTCGAGCAATTGATAGAAAAGCGCAAAGCTATGACGATATCCAAGGCAATGATTATGAATATAGGCATCACGTCCGTGTCAAGTAGACCGAGTCCTGCCTGCATCTACTACTATTACTTCACACATCGACCGCTATCCAGCATGCTTCTAGAGTATTAAGTTCAAAAGAATGGAGTAACGCCTTAAGTAAGATGACATGATGTAGAGGGATAAACTCAACAATATGATGAAAACCCCATATTTTTACCCTTGATGGCAACAATACAATACGTGCCTCGCTACCCCTACTTTGTCACTGGGTGAGGACACTGCAAGATTGAACCCAAAACTAAGCACCTCTCCCATTGCAAGAAGAACCAATCTAGTTGGCCAAACCAAACCGATAATTCGAAGAGAAATACAAAGATATCAAATCATGCATATAAGAATTCAGAGAAGATTCAAATAATATTCATAGATAATCTGATCATAAATCCACAATTCATCGGATCTCGACAAACACACCGCAAAAGAATATTACATCGGATAGATCTCCAAGAACATTGAGGAGAACATTGTATTGAAGATCAAAGAGAGAGAAGAAGCCATCTAGCTACTAGCTATGGACCTGTAGGTCTGTGGTAAACTACTCACGCTTCATCTGAAGGGCAGTAGAGTTGATGTAGAAGCCCTCCGTGATCGAATCCCCCTCTGGTAGGATGCCGGAAAAGGCCCCAAGATGGGATCTCACGGGTACAGAAGGTTGCGGCGGCGGAAAAGTATTTTGGTGGACGCTTCTGGTCGTTTGGGAATATTTCTGAATTTATAGGCCAAGAATTAGGGTTGGAGGAGCTCCGAGGGGCCCACAAGCCCTCAGGGTGCCCCGCCCCTAGGGCGCGCCCCTGAGGCTTGTGGCCGCCTCGGGACTCCTCTGACTTCATCTCCAAGTCCTACGTGTGTCTTCTGGTCCAAGAAAAATCATCGCGAAAGTTTTATTCCGTTTGGACTCCGTTTGGTATTCCTTTTCTGTAAAACTCAAAAACAAGGAAAAAACAAAAACTGGCACTGGGCTCTGGGTTAATAAGTTAGTCCCAAAAATAATATAAAATAGCATATTAATGCATATAAAATATCCAAAACATATAATATAATAGCATGGAACAATCAAAAATTATAGATACCTTGGAAACGTACCACACCGCTGAAAGCATTAGGAACTGGCGGCACATCAAGTGCATAGAGACCATTATTGCGCAGTCGACCTCTAAGGAGTACGTCCCTCGTGTCCCGTTCCTTAACTAAAAAATGAAAAGGATGAAACTCAGCAAGTACATTATTATTACGAGTAAGTTTAGGAACTGAAAGCAAACTACGTGAAACAGAGGGAACACGAAGGACATTAAGAAGACATAATTGTTTCGATCGATGGGTAAGAAGTTATGCCTGACCAATATGTGAGATGTGCATACCTTCCCCATTAGCGGTGCGAACCTGATCGTGTCCACCATACGGCTCCTGTGTAGAGAGCTTGCCCATCTCACTCGTCAGGTGGTTGGTAGCTCCCGTATCCATGTACCACGATGCATCAACAGGATAGGAAGGAGTGTGGCCCTGCTCATGACTCGCCAGGGCAGCCTGCTTCTCGTTACCCTTGCCATTGTTCTCAATCCCCAGGAAATCCTGCTTGAAGCGACGATGACAACGGGAAGCAAGGTGAACATCAAGACCACATAGCTGGCAGGGGACATGAGCACCACATGAGGGACAGCAGGCACGGACGCGGCCGCCCGCGGATGTAGTGGAGTTCCACGGATTGGGCGCGGCCGGTGGAGGTTTTCCACCAGTTGGTGGCTTGTAGGGCTTATCCTTGCCACGCGTTGCGGCGTTGGCGAAGGGGAAACTCAGCGTAGAGCGGCGAGCCTGAATGCGCTGTTCCGTGGCAAGGAGACGCGTGTAGAACTCACGTGGCTGGATGGGAGTGTCATGACCATTGATATTCTCCACCAAGTTATCATAGTCGTCACCCAGTCCATTGAGCACATAAGAGGTGAACTCCTCCAGACCAAGAGCCTTGCCGATGGAGGCAAGTGTGTCAGCCATACCCGTCACCTTGTTGAAGTAGTCAGTGACGGTGAGGTCATGAAGCTTCACTTCCCCAAGCGCAGTGCGAATAGCATGAGCACGCGCCTAGGACTGCGAAGCAAAACTGGTATGAAGAGCCGTCCACGCGTCCCGAGACATAGCAGTGAAGATGACCAGCGACGAGACTCCCTCCGTGAGAGAGGACTGGATAGCAGAGAGGATGGCTTGATCTTGAGCCACCCACGCATGATGCCCCGGATGATATGGCGGAGGACACGACAGAGTACCATCAACAAAGCCCTCCAAGTACCGACTGCGGAGAAGCGGCAGCACCTGTGCATGCCACGACAGGTAGTTATCCATCGTGAGCTTCACCGGGATGAGATGCGCGAAGTAGAACGGTGCAGCAGCGGCGACATGATCCGGTGGAGGCGGCGCATAGTAGCCCTGATGCGGACCACCACCAGGCGTCGATGAGATGTGTACCAGCTCCGTCGAAGGAGCCACAGCCGGCGGACGATACGGTGCCGGGGAAACATCATGGGACGGAGCAGGCGCACCGTAGTATGGCGCGATCGGAGGAGCCGGCTGGGACCCGCTGTAGATCACTGGTGCAGCGCTGGAGGGGACCGCAGGTGTGCTGCGTGGAGCCGGGGGCGCGGCCGCGTAGGGCGCCACAGGCGACGCGTTGTAGGAAGCCGCGGGCGATGCGCCGTATGTAGCCGCGGGAGATGCGCTGTATCCAGCCGCATCCAAAGAGCCGTATGCAGCTGCGGGCAACGCGCTATATCTAGCTGCGAGCGACGCACTGTAGGCAGCCGCGGGTGCAGCCGCACCGTACGGAGCCGCATGCAACGCGAAGTATGGCGCCGCATGCGCGGCCGCGTAGGGCCCCACGGGCGCAGCCGCGTTCAGCAGAGAGGCCATCCAGCGAGCCGTCGGGAAGGCACCGTAGGAGTCCGGCGGCACGGGGACGTCGTGCAGGGCTGGTGGAGGGGCGCCCGCACCAGAAAGAGGAGCCGCGGACGTGACCGGCGGTGGAGGCTGATCTGTAGATGTACCCACTAGTGCAGAATCGAGCTATTGTCCCGGTTCGTAAGGACCTTTAGTGCCGGTTCTGCAACCGACACTAAAGGGTGGGGACTAAAGGCTCCCCCCTTTAGTGCCGGTTTGTCACGAACCGGCACCAAAGGCCCTCCACGTGGCACGAGCCCGCGTCGGGGGGCTGGGGGCCTTTAGTCCCAGTTGGTTACACCAACCGGGACTAAAAGGTTTAGGGGTTTATGGGTTTATGGTTTATTTGTCCTTTTAATTTTGTGTTTTCCATTTAATTCTTTTTCATTTCAAACATATTTTACGCTACATATATTCCTACATATTCAACTTGGTCACTTGGATACATCCACTTTAATCTAATATGTTTTTCTTCCACCCTAATGATATACAACTCATATCATCATCATAATGATATATATAACAACTCATCATCATCGTAGTCATATATACAACTCATCTTGATCGTAGTGATATAACAATCTCACCATTATGATCATCATAACTTAACCACTACTAGGTGAGGTGCTAGTGATATAACAATCTCACCATTATGATCATCATAAGTTAACCAACTACACTAGGTAAGGTAGCAGGACCTACTACTCTCTCTCGGGTAGCATGGCATAAAACAGAAAAACCCCTCCTTCTCCGTTATGCAGCATAAAGATCCAACTGTCTCCATTTTGTGGCCTTCGCTCAGCCACTATTTTTCTCCAAGCCTTGATTTTGAGGGCTCCATCTGTTTTAGAGGTCGAGTATGCATATTTGAGACCCTCCGACCATGGTCGTAAGCAAACAACTATCATATCACCTTCGACAAACATAAATGGAGGCACAACCACATCCAGGAGCTTCTGTTGAAGAGCATAACAGTAACATATATAGTTAGCAATGAAGTTTACTTCAGAAGAATCTATGAAAAAGATGGACTAACTAGTGACACAATAGTAAAAATCTTACCATGATACTAGCACGAATGTTAGCATCGCACAACTCGTGGACTAGTGGCACGTATTTACCATAATTTTTCCCAACTCCATAGATGATCTTAAATTGCAGAACATCTTTAACAAAGGAGATAAGATAATTCTTCTCCTCCCAAGTTAGCTCTGTGCCATGACTGTAGTTGCTGTCGTCTATTATCTTTTGTATTTCTTGGGAAGAGAGAAAATAAGCTGTCAATTATAAAAAACAAGTTCAGCAGGTATGAATAACAAGTATTTTTAGATAAGGAATATAGATCATTTAACAAATGTGTTTAACAAACTCACACGGAGGCAGAATCGGAATCATGTTAGGATCCAGCCAAATGTTTTCATCTTCCGGATTGCCAAGATCAAATGTTATTTTCATATCCTCCTCGAATCCATAGGCCTTGCATAATCCTTCCCAATTTGAACATCCAAAATGAGTGTGACCTACTTCATTTATGATCTTAACCTCAAAATTGAAACCATGTTTCGTTTTAAGGTGAGCTATCTTCGTGTCCACCTTGGACATCTCTTCAAAAGATAGCTTCTCAAGGACATATGGTCTTGCATAGCAGGGTATGCACAAGTCAAATTATAAAAAATGGAAATTACACATTAAAGCAAAAATCTTAAGCCATGCTTAATTCAGAAGAAACACGTGCAACTGAAGTTACATACCGTAAAACCTTCGAAGCCCTCCTTAAGCGTGAGGGGGAAGCATGTACCGTTATCTAGGTGCGGTCTGTCGCATATACCCCCGTCGTCGGTATAGTCATCGCACTCAGGGATCTTATCATCGTCAGACATTTCCTATATATGTTCATAATTCAAAGATTAAAAATTACGGCATGACCTTTGCTAAAATAGGACATATCGAGCGCCTAAAATGTGTCGAAATGGAAATGAATCAACAATCCTCCTAAAAGGTATAACATTCTTTGATGACAAAGTGATAATGACATAAAAATTTATATTGTAAACCTATATTCAAAAAACCTACACGATTACTAGTTTACTATTCTATTCAAAAGACCATTCTACCTATGACATAAAAAACCTATATGCAAATTAATCCACACTTGATTTTTGTAATTCTTTTTCACTTGATTTTGCAAATACATAACTAAAAGTATAAAAAAACTAAAAAACATTCATCTAACATTTATATATCTAGCATTTCTATATAACTAAAAGTATAAAAAACTAAAAGACATTCATCTAACATTTATATATCTAACATTTCTATATAACTAAAAGTATAAAAAAAATAAAAAACATTCATCTAACATTTATATATCGAACATTTCTATATAACTAAAAGCACTGTTCAAGATATCTTCCGATATTCCGATAAATCGGCCGATTTATCGCTTACCTGTGTCTAACCAATAAGATAAATTGGCTGATAAATTAGTCGATATGCCGTTAAATCGGTCGATATGCCGATAAACTGGCCGATTTACCCCGTA
Source organism: Thinopyrum elongatum (assembly GCA_011799875.1). Taxonomy (NCBI): domain Eukaryota; kingdom Viridiplantae; phylum Streptophyta; class Magnoliopsida; order Poales; family Poaceae; genus Thinopyrum; species Thinopyrum elongatum. Next base: position 464,267,002 of record CM022303.1, read on the forward strand.
TCATGGGTCGACCGGTAAGCTCCCGATAAGCGATATCCCCAACATTGACTAAAAGTATAAAAAACTAAAAAACATTCATCTAACATTTATATATCTAACATTTCTATAACTAAAAGTATAAAAAACTAAAAAACAGAAAATAAGAATGTGTGTGTGTGTGTTCGTGCATGTGTGTGTGTGTGCGGGCTCGATGGAGGGGCGGCCATGGCGGCAGGGTCTCATAGCGGGGCGAAGGCCGGCGAGGCGAGGCAAGTCGTCGACGACGGCGACAGCGATGGCGCGCGAGGTCGAGGAGAGGGGCAGCGCGACGGGGGCGGCGACGGCGTGGACGGCGCGTCGGGGGCGGCGACGGCGTCGAGGCAGGCGGTGCGTCGGGGGCGGCGGCGATCTCCTCTGTTTGTAGTGGTCGAAGAGACAAGAAGCAGAGGGAAACTGAAAAAATTTCAAGTGGTGTATATATATGCGGAGGCCTTTAGTCCCGGTTGGACCCACCAACCGGGACTAAAGGTCAATTTTGGCCAGGCCAAGCGGCGGGAAGCGACTACCTTTAGTCGCGGTTGCTGGCTCCAACCGGGACTAAAGGTGGTGCGCTATCACAGCCGCGGTGCACGAAGTTTAGTCCCATCTCGCCCAGCGAAGGGCAGCCGCACTGGTTTATAAACCCAGTCGCGGCTGCTCCTTCGAGCTCCTCTCTAAAGCAGGCCTTCTGGGCCTACCTCACCTGTGCTGCCCTGTGGGCCTACTGGGCCTTGCGGGCCTGCATCCTGGCCCAGCTACAGGTTGAGTTTCTAGTCGTATGCAGGCCGTTGTGGCCCAGTAAGCGGGCTTTTTTTTAATTAATTAATTTTTTTTCTGCTTTATTTTTTTTCTTTTATTTCTGAGTTGTTTTTTGCTTTATTTAGAGTTTCTTTGTGAATCTTTTTGCTTTAGGTAAAAAAATTATAAATTTTCTGTTAGTACTAGTAGTTTTTAACTTTGAATAGTTTAAATTTGAATTATTTGAAATTTGTGTGAATCACTAGTTTATGAATAACTTTACTTTAAAAATAGATTTTTCAGTGATTCTTTTTTCTTCTGTTTAATATTAGTGTGTTTTATCATTATATTCAATTTGGTAATACTTAGGTTATTTAAAAAAATGAAATGCCTTTGTAACAGATGAGTTTTCGTCCGAAACCGTTATACTTCGAAAGAGATTGTCCATTTTGTACACGAAGTGCATCCAGTTTTTGCCGTAACCCTCTCAACTTTTTTGCACATGCTATGTGGGTGAAATGATGATACCAAGCCAAATTTTAACCTTTTCAGAGTTTATTTGTAGTGCTTTTCAATTTCAGGGTCATTTAGCTAAAAAAAATTAGTAAATGCATGAAAAATAGCAAATGAAGTCAGAAAGGGTTGAAAATTGATGACGTGGCTTTGAATGGTGCATACTGAACGCACAAAAAGTATGGAGTTGAAATAAGTTTTAAAAAATGAAATGCCTTTGTAACAGATGAGTTTTAGCCCAAAACTCTGATACTTCGAAAGAGATTGTCCATTTTGTACACGAAGTGCATCCAATTTTTGTCGTAACCCTCTCAAATTTTTTGCACATGCTATGTGGGTGAAATGATGATACCATGCCAACTTTCAACCTTTTCAAAGTTCATTTGTAGTGCTTTTCAATTTTAGGGTCATTTAGCTCAAAAAAAATAGTAAATGCATGAAAAATAGCAAATGAAGTTAAAAAGGGTTGAAAATTGATGACGTGGCTTTGAATGGTGCATACTGAACGCACAAAAAGTCTGGAGTTGAAATAAGTTTTAAAAAATGAAATGCCTTTGTAACAGATGAGTTTTAGCCCAAAATCCTGATACTTCGAAAGAGATTGTCCATTTTGTACACAAAGTGCATCCAGTTTTTTTCGTAACCCTCTCAACTTTTTTGCACATGCTATGTGGGTGAAATGATGATACCATGCCAACTTTCAACCTTTTCAGAGTTCATTTGTAGTGCTTTTCAATTTCAGGGTCATTTAGCTCAAAAAAATTAGTAAATGCATGAAAAATAGCAAATGAAGTCAGAAAGGGTTGAAAATTGATGATGTGGCTTTGAATGGTGCATACTGAACGCACAAAAAGTCTGGAGTTGAAATAAGTTTTAAAAAATGAAATGCCTTTGTAACAGATGAGTTTTAACCCGAAACCGTGATACTTCGAAAGAGATTGTCCATTTTGTACACGAAGTGTATCTAGTTTTTGTCGTAACCCTCTCAACTTTTTTGCACTTGCTATGTGGGTGAAATGATGATACCATGCCAACTTTCAACCTTTTCAGAGTTCATTTATAGTGCTTTTCAATTTCAGGGTCATTTAGCTCAAAAAAATTAGTAAATGCATGAAAAATAGCAAATGAAGTCAAAAAGGGTTGAAAATTGATGACATGGCTTTGAATGGTGCATACTGAACGCACAAAAAGTCTGGAGTTGAAATAAATTTTAAAAAATGAAATGCCTTTGTAACAGATGAGTTTTAGCCCAAAACCCTGATACTTCGAAAGAGATTGTCCATTTTGTACACGAAGTGCATCCTGTTTTTGTCGTAACCCTCTCAACCCTCTTGATTTTTTTCCACTGCGACCTGTCAGCGGGTACTCTCAACTTCCCGTCTTTCTTACGGTCTTCTTTGTGCCATCGCATCAACTTCATTACACAGCACCGAAAAGACCAAATTAATACAAGTTCAGAGTATCGGTCATCGTACATCCATTGCCGGCTCATCATCATTACACAGCACCGAAATGACCAAATTAATACAAGTTCATACACACTTATTCTCATAAAAAAACATACAAACTCTCTAGCTAAAGCATTTAAATGCAACAACAAATGCGATCAAGATCGCAACTAAGGTAACAATTGATCCAACAGCATAATGATACCAAGCCTCACTATAAATGGCATATTTTCTAATCTTTCTAATCTTCAAGTGCATTTTCTCCATCTTGATCTTGTGATCATCGACGACATCGGCAACATACAACTCCAGTTTCATCTTCTCTTCTTCAATTCTTTTCAATTTTTCTTTCAAATACGCGTTTTCTTTTACAACTAAATTTAACCTCTCGACAAGAGGGTCGGTTGGAATTTCCGGTTCACATACCTCCTAGATAAAAATATATATGTCAACTTGATGGGCATAATTTGTCATAAACACGAAATGCAACAAATAGTTATAAAAGAGAATATACCACATCCGAATCATAAACCGGACGAGGGCCGACGGGGACGGATATCAAAACCATGCCACTATGTATAACAAACAACGTACGGGTAAGAAAATTATACAAGTAACTATATATCTAAATCACACAAACATGATTTATTTTATATATAAAAGATAAGAACTAGAGACTCACCAAGGTGGTGCCGGCGACGGGACGGTGCGGGCGATCGATGGTGGTCGTTAGGACGGGGACGGGAAGGCACTAAGTAACCCACACCTACATATGCAAACTAAGAGTTAATTTGAGTTCAAATTGCATGTAAATCAAATAAACTACCACATATAATTACTTTCAAACTAAAACCCACAAATCACTATACTTATAGAGCATTGCAAAAGCTAATCTAGCAATGAGAGATGAAAGGACAAAGTTGCTAACCTTTGTGATCACTTGGATGGATGGGGGGCCTTCAAATATTGACAAATTTTGGCAAAAATGAAGGATGAGCTCGAGCAATGGGGAAGAACAGAGGAGAGGAAGGAATGGAAGGGGAAAACAGAGAGAAATGGGCTCGGGCTCGACGAAGGGTTTATATAGAGGCATCTTTAGTCCCGGTTGGTTATACAAACCAGGACTAAAGGTGCATCTCTAGTCCCGGTTCGTGCCACGAACCGGGACTAAAGAGGTTGGTGGGGCCCCAGCCTGACATCAGCTTGCCACCATCTCTTTAGTCCCGGTTCGTGGCACGAACCGGTACTAGAGGTTCAACACGAACCGGGACTAATGAGTGCCGCCCGCCTAGCCGTTGGAACCGGCACTAATGGTCACATTAGTGCCGGTCCGTAATTGAACCGGGACTAATGAGGTGAACATTAGGTCATTTTTCTACTAGTGACCGGCCATGGAGGACAAGCCGGAGTAGACTGAGACCAGCGGACGAGAGGATAGGAACGGCGAAGCAGTCCCCGGGGCAGAGGCCAGCGGCGGCGGCGGCAACGATCGGGCTGAGGGCGGCAGCGGAAGAAATAGGACCGATCTAGGTTGTTACCATGTTAAACTTAGGGTTTTGAGAAATTGCACGACACCCTAATACGGGTGTGGCTCTTTATATATATAGGAGTACACAACGTGTACAATATAATATACAGTTACGTACAGAAGCCCTACGTAATATACAGTCTAACAAGCCTCCCAACCGCCCACCATTGTCGCCTCTCCCCTCCCTCTTCCTCGACGCAGTCAAGCTATCAGGGAGCCATAAGACTAGGAATAAGATGTTTGATCTCTTGATTTTCCGGTTCATATTATACAAGAAATGGTTCATTGTAGGTGTTTTTTCATACCTTGTAATGGTTCATCTATGGTTAACTTTGTTCTGTACTTCACTCAATAATTAATAAAAATGACTGTGTGCATCGCAATGATGCAGAGGCCGGAGGTTTGACCTTCTTTCTGAAAAACAAGAAAAAAAATAGTATACGAGAAATTGAAACTCACCCTCTCTTTTTTGCGGGTAACTCACTCTCAAGTGCAGTTTGACATTTTGCAAAGATCTCTGTTGAGTTATGGAATTGACTCAGTACAGATCCTTCTCACAAAACAAAAGGAAGTGCAATCAAGCCAGGGCAATAATTAAACTGACATTTTGTAATGATTTCTTGTTAATAGGGCAACATGTTTCTTAATTAGTGTATGTGTAGTTGCATTTTGGCCTTCAGCTCCTTTCCTTTATCATACCTTAAATTAATTCAACGGTCCTTTTTCGCTAACACAATATACTTTGACTTCATTAAGATATGCATCTTTAGTGGTTCAATATCCATTTCGACTTTCTTGTTATATACTGTCAAATTAGATGACGGCACAGAAAGCGTGCAGACATGCTTCTCCAACTTGACAAATAATATCTAAAAGTTAGTTGATACTGGTTAAACAAAACTAACACATATTATTAGTATATTTTTCATGAAAAGTGCTTCATGATGTAACTTTGTAGTCTTTTTTGTAACGTAATCTTATGAAATGTAATTGTCAAATTACGTTGCATGTTGAATGCTATAAAACGCCATGTATTTTAGAACGAAGAAAGTCTCGCTAAGATCGTACCTGAAGGAGATCGCAAATAAATAATAACGAAGCCTAAATTAGGAAATCAAGACATGTAGAATTGAAGATAAATTCAAGGGAACTCTTCTCTTCTCTTTTTAATACACTCACTCATTATGGTATGTGTGTCGTTTACAAGATAAAGAGCGCGGCAATACATATAAGAAATTTGCAGACGAAAAACTTGCATTATTGACCAGGGACTTAAACTCAAATCCACTTTCATATTGGAGAAAAATTGATCACATCGCGTAGGTGTATAGTGGTTAAGACACTCTGCACACACGCAGAACACCAATTTATTAGGAAACAAAAATAGGGAGAGAGAAAGAGAGAATTAATCTCCGGACCAGCATTCACCGTTGTTAGGAATCTAGTTTGGGAAGTCGAGTAGAGAAATGTTGACAAATGACAGCATAAGATAGGCATGCATGCAGCTGATCTCGATGATGAGATCAGTGATGTTGGGGGTTAGATCCCCCGGGGCTGAGCCTCTTCGACCTATCAACCGATGTGTCCGGCTCCGCGTCACGCGGCAACGTCCCTGTGGTGCTCGCCGCTGTCGTGGTCTGGCTGCCGCCGATGACCACGGCGTCCTGCAGCCACCGCCGGCCCAGCATCAGCGGACGGTCGCCGGAGACCGGGATGGGCGACGAGGCGATGACGAGAACGATCAAGACGCACAAGCACATTACCAGCTTCATGGCTAATACAGCTCTGTCTAGCTTTGCTCACTTAGCTCGCTGCGAGGAGCGGTCGAGCTGCTTGATACTGTGTAATCTGGAGTGATGATGAGCTGCAGCCTACAGGTTGTACGTGCATTTATAAGCCAAGCGTGCAAGTTTTTTCTGCCCACGCTGAATTGTATATGCATGTAGTGGGATCAGCTGCCGCTGATTTGGCCAGTCATTTGTTTAGAGACATTGCAAAAATATATGCGTCTAGCCAACGTACGTGAGCTTCGGCACCAGTTAGGTAGTTTAAACCTAGGGTTTTCCAACACGTACGTCCTCTCACACTCACCATCCATGGCTCCATCTCATCCTTTATATACCTTACGATACGTATCCATCTTTCGTTTGAAGTGTGTTTCTGGGTGTTTTGGCATGATATGATATTATGTATTCGCATTTATCATGTTTTAGATGTTGACTTCATGATGGAGTTTGTCGTCATTGGAACTTAATAATTGATGTGGTATAAGTCAACTCAACACATGATCAAGGAGACAAGGATATACACATCCAGGAATCCAGCCTAATCCACATGCATGTTCCTTTCATTTCAATACACAGTCAGCAACATCCTTTTCAAGTCATCGCGCATTGCAAACCTTAATCTACTTCTGCGTGTTATCAGACTCACATGGCATTTCGACGTGTTGACCGATTGGGTTTCGCGTATGTCATCATCCATGCGTTTCAAGTGTCGACACATTTACACTAGGCATTAGTGCCTCTTATATATCCTCCTGCTTAATATAGAGAAGGAAAAGGCACGGAAGTGAAGACCAAGAGGGACACATACGAGGAGTAAATAATAAGTGCATCTCTAGCAGATTCTCGTGATCTGCCGGCCCAATCTCTCGGATATGCTCATAGGGGTAAGAAGTGTGTGTGCGCGTACCCCATGTATAGAGCTGGTATTTCTAGGATGGAGGTTCATGAAGTGTGCCTGTCCTTTCTACTGATCGGAGCATTGCAACCATACTTCATGGTAACGGCGGCAACTCATGAGCCTTTGTTCTTGTTGGTGCCCATTGTGTATCATGTATTAAGTTCTCAGCTGAAAATCCTATATCTATCTTCATTGGTTGTACCTCTCAGTGATGGCCTACGTTCCCTTCTCTCTTTTTCTGAAATGGTTGTCTACGCTACCTTATTGAAGGCATTGTCCGGTGATTGCTTGAACTTTCTCTCCTCTTGGATGTATGGTTGGATAGACGACGAAGCACGTACACCATTTCCTTCATTGAGGCACTGTCATTGGGAAATCTTAATCGTAGTCTCGGTGTTGACCTAGGTGGTGGTAGGTTTTGATATTTTGTTGCATTGAGTCGTCCGCCTTGTCTTGACATCGGCTGACCCATTTTTCCTATTGTAATTCAGTTTTGTCCATCCTTAATGTCTTGACTAAATATTGATATTGTGTCGTTGCAGAGGCTAGGTTTACTTGATATCGGCTTGATATTAATATATAAACTTTGTAAAAATATCCAACCAATAAATTATTTTATTTCATGGCATTATGTGTGCGCAAGGGTGCACCAGATCACCGTGAGAGGTTTTTTTGCAACTATATAACCAATAAGAAGTGTGAGTTCCGTGCATGGTTTTAAATTCTAGTTCCAGAAATATTCCAGCCATAGCCAAAATCACTGAATTTCATTGAAATTCAGTTATTTTGGCTTTCACTTGTGACAAAGGGTCCAAATTTTCATTTTCATTTGAACGACATCCAACTAGATATTTCAAAAATTGAAGAAAATAAAAATTATTTGAATTTGAGTGTGCTATCGTAATTGCTGAAATATTTTGACCAAAAGTAAATTATTTTAGAATGTACCAAAACTAGTGAAATTTCTCAAAATTTCAATGAAATTACATTGAAAGTAAAAAACACGTCACACATTGTAGAAAATATGGATCACGCCGCCGACATGTGTACAATTATTATTGCTCCATGGTTTTTTAGTTGAAAATGAAGGTTAAACCTCCCAATCTCTGCATCCATAAATGCACACAATCGTAATCCTATATATCTAAATAATTGAACCCCGCTATCTCAATTCTCTCAACATGCACACATGTCACCTCACCACACATGCCACCTCATTATCCCACTAATCATTTATATTATGCATAGCAAATGCTATTTTTATTCTCTCTTAACATGCACACATCCCAATTCACCATGCCACCTCATCAATCACACTAATCATATTTCTCTCCACATGCATGAAAAATGCTACTTATATTTTGTATATGTTTGCAACTACATAAAAATCAAATACAATATATTATATCTATTTTAGTTTTCATTTAAATTTCATCAAAAGCTATTGCAACATATTCTTGCAGCAGCGTGAGGGGTATCATTTAGTATTATTAAAGCCGATGAAAGCCAACTAGCTAGACCAAAGTCATGCAAACATAACAACAATGACAAAACCATGGCAAGATATGAGAAACCACCGAAGAAGGGAGAATGCACTTGCACTGTTGTCGTCACCTCAGGTTTGAGATGGCTAGGACAACAATTTTCATCATGGATGGAAGGCCCATGTAACCAGGATCATAACATCAACATAGTTTCATGAAAAAGAAAACAACATAACATCAACATAGAGGGGTAGTAGCGGCTGCAGCACCAATCTCACCACCAACCTCTAGCCAAAGGAATCGACACCAACATTGTCGTCTTCCATATGTCTCTCTTGTTAATGCACAGCCAATTGCAATGCCCCCAAGGAGGTAGACAAAGCAAAAGTGTCGCCATCGTCCCATAATACGGATCTGGGGTTCCCTAGAAGCTGCAATCATAAAAGACGAAGAGCATCACCTCGATGATGCCATCAACAAGGGATCAACGGCCGATATCATCATCATCGCTAGCTCCGGCCATCATTTTCACCCGGATCAACCTACAAGCCCCAGCACCATGCATTAGTCAGACCCGAGGTAGATTTGGCTGGGCCCTGGCCAGTCATTGGAGCGAGCTCGAGGCCACATCCACTTGGATCCACCACCCGCTCTGCACCGCGCTGGAGCAGCACACAACAACACCTAACCGCCCGGACGACGTATGTCATATGACACAACAGCAACCGGACACGTCGGTGTTGGGAAACGTTGCATGGAAAACAAAAAAAATTCTACGCGCACGCAAGATCTATCCATGGAGATGCATAGCAACGAGAGGGGAGAGTGTGCCTACAGACCCTCGTAGACCGTAAGCGGAAGCGTTTAATAACGTGGTTGATCTAGTCGAACTTCTTCGCGCTCCAACCAATCAAGTACCGAACGTACGGCACCTCCGCGTTCAGCACACGTTCAGCTCGGTGACATCCTCCGCCTTCTTGATCCAGCAAGACGGCGAGGTAGTGGATGAATTCCGGCAGCACGATGGTGTGGTGATGGTGATGGTGAAGCTATCTCCGCAGGGCTTCGCCTAAGCACTACGAAAATATGACCGGGGGTGTAAACGGTGGAGGGGGGCGCCGCACACGGCTAAGAAATTGTTTTGGGTGTGCTAGGCGCCCCCTCCCACATATATATAGGTGGGAGGGAGAGGGGAGAGGCCAAGGGGCGCCCCAAGTAGGTCCGAATCCTACTTGGGCTCCTGCCCTTGGCCGCCGCCCCCCCCCCCCCCCCCCCCCCTGCCATATTTGTCGAAGGGGGGAGGAAAGGGGAAGAGGGAAGGAAGGGGGAGGCCGAATCCCCCCCCCCCCCTTTCCTTTCCCCCACTTGGGCGGCTGCCATGGGGGATGCGCCAGCCCCTTGTGGGCTAGTGTGCTCCCCTCTTGTGGCCCAATAGGCCCACTATCCTCCCGAGGGTGTCCGGTACCCCCTCCGGTACTCCGATGACTATCCGGTACACTCCGGAACACTTCCGGTGTCCGAATACCATCGTCCTATATATCAATCCTTACCTCTCGACCATTTTGAGACTCCTCGTCATGTCCGTGATCTCATCCGGGACTCCAAACAACATTCGGTCACCAAATCATATAACTCATATAACACTATATCGTCAACGAACATTTAAGCGTGCGGACCATACGGGTTCGAGAACTATGTAGACATGACCGAGACACCTCTCCGATCAATAACCAATAGCGGAACCTAGATGCCCTGAATATTCTACGTAGATCTTTATCGGTCGAACCGTTATGACAATATACGCAATTCTCTTTGTCCATCGGTATGTTACTTGCCCGAGATTCAATCGTCGATATCTTCATACCTAGTTCAATCTCGTTACCGGCAAGTCTCTTTACTCGTTCCGTAATACATCATCTTGCAACTAACTCATTAGTCACTTTGCTTGCAAGGCTTCTTATGATGTGTATTACCGAGAGGGCCCAGAGATACCTCTCCGATACTCGGAGTGACAAATCATAATCTCGATCTATGGCAACTCAACAAACACCTTCGGAGATACTTGTAGAGCATCTTTATGATCACCCAGTTACGTTGTGACGTTTGATCTCACACAAGGTATTCCTCCGGTATCCGGGAGTTGCATAATCTCATATTCGAAGGAATATGTATTTGACATGAAGAAAGAAATAGGAATAAACTGAACGATCAATATGCTAAGCTAACGGATGGGTCTTGTCCATCACATCATTCTCCCAATGAGGTGATCCCATTATCAAATGACAACACATGTCTATGGTTAGGAAACCTTAACCATCTTTGATCAACGAGCTAGTCTAGTAGAGGCTTACTAGGGACACGGTATTTGTTTATGTATTCACACATGTAATTAAGTTTCTGATCAATACAATTCTAGCATGAATAATAAACCTTTATCATGAATAAGGAAATATAAAATAACAACTTTATTATTGCCTCTAGGGCATATTTCCTTCAGTCTCCCACTTGCACTAGAGTCAATAATCTAGATTACATAGTATTGAATCTAACACCCATGGAGTCTTGGTGCTGATCATGTTTTGCTCGCGGAAGAGGCTTAGTCAACGGGTCTGCTACATTCAGATCCGTATGTATTTTGCAAATCTCTATGTCTCCATCCTTGAACTTTTCACGAATGGAGTTGAAGCGTCTCTTAATGTGTTTGGTTATTTTGTGAAACCTGGATTCCTTCGCCAAGGCAATTACTCCAGTGTTGTCACAAAAGATTTTCATTGGACCCGATGCACTGGGTATTACAGCTAGATCGGATATGAACTCCTTCATCCAGACTCCTTCATGTGCTGCTTCCGAAGCAGCTATGTACTCCGCTTCACACGTAGATCCCGCCACGACGCTCTGCTTGGAACTGCACCAACTGACAGCTCACTACTAGGAAAAGGGCTATAGCTAATATGGACATTAATGGCGCACCATGTATGTGGTGCGCCACTGCTACACCAGATACAGGTGCGCCATTAGTGTCCTCATTACTAATGGTGCACCACACACACGGTGCGCCATTACTACCAATTTTTTTTCCAAAACTATTAATGGCGCACCAAGGCACAGTGCGCCATTACTAGTTTTAATTAGTAATGGCGCACCACACACTCTGTGCGCCAGTACTAACAATTTTGTTTTACTTTTTTTTTCAAAACTAGTAATGGCGCACCAGGGTAAAGTGCGCCATTACTAGTTCAAACTAGTAATGGCGCACCACAACCACGGTGCGCCACTACTAACAATTATAATTTTTTTTTGCAAAACTAGTAATGGCGCACCACGTAACAGGTGCGCCATTAGTAACCAGGGTTACTAATGGCGCATTATTAGGTGGTGCGCCATTGGTAACCTGAGAGCAGCTAGATATTTTGGACAGCCACCTACCACACTCACTTTCCCCACTTCATTCTCTCCACCTCCTCCTCCAAGCTTGTCTCGGCTGCCTCCTCCTTCTCACCTCATTTGCACCATAGATTCACCCAAATTAAGTGGTTAAATTACCTTTTTTGATAGGTAAGTAAGGGGAAAGCTTTCTTTATGTTGTAGATCTACTTTTTTCTCCCTCCAACAACGTGCACATGCACTTTTTATGGCCTAGATCTACGTATGTTTGTGGTGTTGCATATGTTTATGGTGTTGCATATGTTTGTGTTTGCAGGTACCGGTATTTGAAATGTGATAGTTGCCAATATTTTGCCGGAATGTTGATTCATTTCCGTTTCGGCGAGAATTTGGCACTATGCATTCTTTTTGGTCCTATTTTTAGGCAAAGTCATGCCAAATTTTTTCTTGGTTCTAAAATATCGTTTTGCTCTACCCCGCAGGCGACCATGGTCCGCACGATGACCGAAGGCATCGTGAATAGGTTTTTGAGCTCCGCGAAGGCCGAGATGCTTCAAAAGAACGAGACGGAGATAAGATGTCCGTGTCGAAGATGCAAGCTGAAGAGCCTTATTACAGACCCGGATTCTGGACAGGTGCGGGACCACCTGCTCTTGCGTGGTTTCATGGATGGCTATCGGTGGCAAGGTGATGAAGATGACTATGAAGTCGTCCATGGGGGCCGGGCAAGAAATGAGGAAGGGCAGCAAGACAACCGCGACGGCGAGGGCGGGCGAGAAGACGAAGAATCTCCAGGACATGATCACGACCGTGATGCAGTACACAGTCATCATGTAGAAGATGCCGGACATGATGATGAGGAAGATCAAGACGAAGGGCATGATCATGAAGATGAAGATGCCGGAGCAGATGACGATGGACCATCGATGGGCTGGGTGCAGGACCCTCATATTCAAGAGCTGCTTCTCAAGCAGACGGATAACACAAGAGCTGCCGCCCGAGAGAAAGCCAAGCTGGATCAACTGGAGATAGACGCGGTTACTCCATTGTATGAAGGATGCAGGCCCGAGGATACCCGCCTGAAAGTAACGCTCATGGCTCTGGAGATGAAGGTAAAACACAAAATGACCGACGCATGCTTCGACGAGAACATGTCATTCTGGCACGAACATCTTCCCAAGGGGAACAAGTGCCCGACCAGTTTCGAGGAGGCGAAGAAAATCGTGTGTCCTCTGGATTTACCGCACGTGAAATACCATGTGTGCATGAACGATTGCATCATTTATCGGGACGAGCACGCGGAGTCTACCATATATCCGGTGTGCGGCGTCACTCGATACAAGAAGAGGAAGAAAGCTCCTCGAAAAGTGGTGTGGTACTTTCCAATCACTCCTCGTCTGCAGCGGTATTTCGTGGACCCTAAGGTAGCAAAGCTCCTGCGTTGGCACGCGGATAGGGAGGAGAAGAAGCGAGAAGATGACGGAAATGATCCGGAGATAAATAAAAAAGACAAGATGCTGAGTCACCCTAAGGATGCGAGCCAGTGGCAAGCGTTGAACTTCGAACACCCAGAATTTGGGAACGATCCAAGGAACATCGTGCTGGGCGCGAGCACCGATGGAGTCAATCCGTTTGGCAGCCAGAGAAGCACACATAGCACCTGGCCTGTGTTTGTGTGGATGTACAACCTTCCCCCCTGAAAGTGCATGAAGAGGAAGTACATTCACATGAGTATACTAATTGAAGGGCCGAAACAACCAGGGAACGACATCAATTTGTATCTGGGGCTGCTGAAAGAGGAGCTAGACACGCTGTGGAAAACGCCAGCCAATACGTGGGACGCCGCAGAGAAAGAATATTTCCCTATGAGAGCCGCACTGCTCACGACGGTGCAAGACTATCTCGGTTACGGATATGCCGCGGGGCAGGTGGTCCACGGATTTCGTGCATGCGTCAAGTGCATGGATGACACAACGTATCGCCAGCTAGATAGAGATCCCGGGTCTTCGAAAACCGTGTTCATGGGACATCGAAGGTGGCTTCGCGACGATGACTCATGGAGAAAACACAAGGATCTGTTCGATGGTGAAACTGAACCCCGAAGACGCCCGCGTACGAGGAGCGGCGAGGAAATAGACGAGCTGTTGAAAATTTGGAAAGAGTGCCCACCGCCGGGAAAGAAGCGAAAGGCGCCAGAGCCGCTGCTGAAGGTATGGAAAACGAGGTCGGTTTTCTGGGACTTGCCATACTGGAAGATCCTCCGTGTGCCTCACAGCCTTGATGTCATGCATATCACGAAGAACGTGTGCGAGAGTCTGCTTGGTACCCTGCTCAACATGCCAGAGAGGACCAAAGATGGGCCGAAAGCAAGGGCGGACTTGAAATCAATGGGCATCAGGGAGGAGCTTCACGCTAATGATGATGATGATGATGATGATGATGAGGCGAAGGACACGGAAAGTCGTCGCAAAGGCAAAAAGGCCAAGAAGATCGGAAATGACTGCCCTCCCGCGTGCTTCACTCTAAGTCAGGAGGAGATCGAGCAGTTGTTCACCTGCCTAGTAGGAGTAAAACTTCCTTACGGTTACGCGGGGAAGATAAGCAGATACCTAGACTCAGCGAAGCAGAAGTTCAGCGGGATGAAGTCTCACGACTGTCACGTGCTGATGACGCAGATACTTCCAGTTGCAATCCGTGGGATCATGAACGCGCACGTCCGTGAAATGCTATTTGGCCTATGCAACTTTTTCGACATCATCTCTCGGAAGTCGGTTGGCGTGAGGCAACTCAGAAGGCTACAGGAAGAGATCGTGGTGATACTATGCGAGCTTGAGATGTACTTCCCGCCCGCATTCTTTGATGTTATGGTGCATCTGCTGGTCCATATCGTGGAGGATATCATCCAACTCGGGCCGACGTTCCTGCACAGCATGATGCCGTTCGAAAGGATGAATGGTGTCATCAAAGGATACGTTCGCAACATGTCACGTCCAGAGGGAAGCATAGCCAGGGGCTTTCTGACCGAAGAGTGCATCTCCTACTACACGAATTATCTAGGCATCGAGAACCCCATTGGTCTGCCCGTCAACAGGCACCTCGGCAGGCTCGCTGGATGGGGTCACCACGATGGTCGCCGCGAAATGCATGTCGACTTCGAGGGTCGACTCGCCGACTTTGAAAGAGCAAACCTAGACGCGCTACAACACATAGACGTGGTCGATCCTTGGGTGGTAGAGCACAAAACCTTTATTGAGAAGACGTACAATGACCAAGGCCAACAGAGGACGGACGGAGATATAATCAAAGAGCACAACTCATGTTTCACGCGTTGGTTCAAGGAGAAGCTTCTGTCGTACCCTTTACATGAGGATTCTTCCGCGGAAGAAAAACTCATATTCGCCTTGTCATAGGGCGCCGAGCACAACCTGATGACCTATGAGGCGTACGATATCAACGGCTACACATTCTATACCGAGGACAAGGACATGAAGAGCGATGGTTATCAGAACTCCGGGGTAACGATGGAATCCTACACCGGTAACGACAAGGACAAATACTACGGAAGGATCGAGGAGATCTGGGAGCTGAGCTATGCTGGAGAGAAGGTCCCGATGTTCCGTGTCAGATGGACCAAGAGCGTCCTAAAAGAAGACCGGTATTTCACCACCATGGTTATACCCGAAGCCAAATCCAAGACCGCGGGCGCAAACGTCACCGCAAAAAATGAGCCATGGGTACTGGCTTCCCAAGTGGACCAATGCTTCTTCATTACCGACCCGTCAAAGCCCAGTCGTGTTGTCGTGAGGAGAGGCAAAAGGAAGATCATCGGAATGGATGGAGTCGCCAATGAGCAAGACTTCGACAAGTACGGCGACCCGAAGATGGAACATGACGACGACGATGAAGTGCCATACACCACAAGAAGAAGCAGGACCACCCTACCTAAAGGACGTCCGTTCAACAGAAGAACTCCATTTGCGAAAAAGAAGGGCAAGAAGATTGTGAAAAGATAGCTAGCTAAGATCGATTGTATTTAAATCGTAGTCTTCATTTCTCGATTGTATTTCGACATTTTGAAATGATATTTCTTCTGTTCTAGTCCTCATGAATATTTATTTATGTTTATTATGGTATTGAATTACTAACTCACAAAAAGTATTGAATTTGTTAATATTTTTTGAACTCATGAATATTTTTAAATTTCATGGGCACTTTTTGAATTCATGAATATTTTTTCAAATTTGATGATATTTTTTCATATTCATAAATGTTTTACCAATTCCCAAATGAATGCAACTAAAAATCCAAAAAAAATATTGATGATATTTTTAAATAACAAATTTGATGATATTTTTTCATATTCATAAATATTTTGAAGTAACAAATTTGATGATATTTTTTCACATTCATAAATGTTTTCAAATTTGATCGTCATTTTCTAAAAAATTATTAGATGCAACTAAAAATAAAAAAAAGTTACTAATGGCGCACCAGGAGAAGGTGCGCCATTGCTATCAATGTACTTATGGCGCACTCGTAGGAGGTGCGCCATTGGTATACCAATTTTTATGATATTTTTTCAAATATTTTCAAATAACAAATTTGATGATATTTTCAAATAACAAATTTGATGATATTTTTTCATATTCATAAATATTTTCAAATAATAAATTTGATGATATTTTTTCACATTCATAAATGTTTTCAAATTTGATCGTCATTTTCTAAAAAATTATTAGACGCAACTAAAAATTAAAAAAAAAGTTACTTATGGCGCACCCCTCGGTGGTGCGCCATTGATATGGATGTACTTATGGCGCACCCCTGGGAGGTGCGCCATTGCTATCCTTCCCCCCTACCCTTCCCCTCGCCCCCCTCGCCCCCCGCGCCAGAGATCCCCCTCCATCTCGTCCCCCTCGCCGCCGACGACCCCCCGCACCCTCCCCCACCCTCCCCCGCTCCAACCTAGGTTAGGCTAGGTCGCGTCGCGCCCCAACCCCATTCGCCGCAGCCGCCCCACCCCACCCCACCGGCAGCTGCACCTCGTTCCACCGCTGTGACGAGGAAGCCGGAGCCCGGAGGTGGAGACTTCGGCGGGGCTACTCGCAGTCCATCGATGGCTGACAACGAACGCCCGCTCTGTCTCTCATCTCCCTCGACGGTCGACGCGACGCCACGAGGCTGGCCCACGACCACGACTGGCGTCCTCCTCCTTCTACGGTCTGCATCTCTGACGCGACGCCAACCACCGCCTCGTCAACGAATGTAAATGCTCCCTTCCTCCCTCCCTCCTCTACTCCTCTCCTCTATTTCGAATGTTACTGCTGCCTAAAAAGACTGTATTTTGAATTTCTGATTGATTCGCATGGATTATCAACTGTCCTCTCCTCCACTAGTTACCTTACTCCCTAGGTAGTACTGATTCAGTTATCCAGATGCTAAGTGTATAGTTATCACCATGAAATCGATCTAGTTACCTACCCTGCTCTCCAGATTACTGAATTTTTTGAATTTTCTGGAGTGTGTGCATTGGGGTGCTCCGGGGAGAGAGGATTCATGGCCATCCTATCTAGTTGCTGGGTGGAAAACTTGTTAGGTTCACAGTATTCATATACTTGAAGAGTAGTTGAAGTAGATGCACTGAATTTCATGTCCATCCTATCTAGTTGCTGGGTGGAAATTTACTGAATTTTATTTGCAGTAGATGCACTGAATTTCACAGAAGAGTAGTTGAACTTCTGAACTACTATGAGTACAAGTACTCTTCTCATTGGAGTATGAAAGTTGTCAGCAGTTGCTTATGCTAGAGAAGTACTCCTGAACATTTAGCTGTACTCCAGTGAGTACTCCATGGAGTTACTTACTCCAGTAGCTTAATTAAGTGCAGTTGATTCACTTACTCCAGTAGCTTAATTAAGTTGCAGTAGTGCTTGTAAGTTTGAAAGTTTTGTGTACTGTACTGCTTGCATCAGTACTTTTGTGTAATCTGACTGTAGTGCTTGTATAGTTTCAGTAGTTTTTCTTCAATTAATTTGTTTGGTTGTATTAGTTTAGTGTAGGACAACAATAGTGTAGCACTTGCTGCTGCTGTTAAGTTTCAGTTAATTAACTGAAACTTTTTCAGTTACAGTATACTCTTCCTGCATCTGTTTTCTCTCTTCTTGCAGTAGAGGATAAGAGGAGAGGACAAGGAAACACCAGACTTTCCAGTTAGTGCTTTCTCAAACTTCTGCAATTTGCACTTCTTGAACTACTGCTATTTTATTATTTTAAAACAGACCAATATACCAGTTGGTGCTGGCCTTATATGAAGAGTATTCGTATATGCTTGGAACTAAACAGAATTATACAATGAACTTCTGCAGGCTGATCTGAGTTGGACCATCCTCTGCAGCCAACTTCTCTTCGGCAAGAGGAAGAAAGGAGAATCAAGGTAGGGTTTCATGGCTAGAAGATATATTGCTGTACAACAATTTGTTACAAATTGCATTTATTTACAAATAAAATGAAATGAACTGTGTTTTTACAATGATGTATAGTTTACAGCAGGTTAGTGGATTGGTCAGCGGATCTGAAGGTCAGTGGATTCCGAGCAGCCAGATCAAAGGTAACTAAAGAAAACACCATTGCTCTGTTATGCTTGTGATGGCCTGAATGATGGTACTTGTGATGGTCTGATAGTTGTAGACATGTTCTGTTGATACTTGTGATGGTCTGATAGTTGTAGACATTGAGAAAGACTTGTAAAGATGACGATCATCTTTTACAGAAAACAATTTCTGTAAACACGTCAGTAACTTTGCTAGTTTGCTGGGTTTTGTCTCCGACCATCGTGTCGTGATGATTTTGCAGGTACCCCGAGAGGCCCTTGAGTTTGCCGGAATGTCGATTAACTTCCGTTCCGGCAAATTCGGGTACTCCATATGTCCTATTTTCAGCAAAGGTCATGCTGAAATTTTTCGTGAATTTTAGCATGACTTTGCTAAAAATAGGACATATGGGGTACTTGCGACTAATGCATGGGCCGGGGTATCTTAGTACTTAATTAAGTAGGATCAACTGCCCCTTTATTCTTGCTGCATTAAACACATATGCTGAATTCATGTGTGGACAGACGAAACCATGAGTCGTTTATAGTTCAAGAAAAGAATGTTATCATTATTGTTTGGGGGGTTGAAATAATCTGTTTGTTGCACTTTGTGCACTTTCTAGTTGAAAACTGTTAAATGGAGATACTAGATTAGCTTTTTGAGGTATCCCATTAAATATTATTCATTACTGCCCGCTCTTAAAATTTTTTGCACAACTAATATGCAACTGCCATAGGTGGCAATAGAGCCAAGTGATTAGGCCCAACTTAGAATTCTCCTTCCCTTTTCTTGATAGGGTATATTATTAGAAGATACCCATATATATCAGTCAACCTAGGGTGCCTCGGCATCGATAAACCCTAAATGATGAAAACTTAACCTAGCATTTAGGGTGCCTCAGCGTCGACAAACCCTAAATGATAAAACCTTGGCTTTTAGGGTGCCTCGGTGTCGATAAAAACCTAAATGATGAAAGCTTAGGCTTTTAGGGTGCCTCGGCGTCGACAAACCCTAAATGATAAAAGCTTAGCTTTTAGGATGCCTCGGTGTCGACAAACCCTAAATGATAAAAGCTTAGCTTTTAGGATGCCTCGGTGATGACAATAACCAACTTTTGGACCAAACTTTTTTCCTATTTAGAGCGAAACATGGCCCACAACGATGAGGCCGGCGGTTCGGGCAAGGCATTCTGGGAGCTGTCCCAGGAGATGGAGGAAGAACCTCACCGCTATGAGGACGCCGCGGAAGACACCAATCCTGACTACACAACCCCTAGTGGCGTCGGGGATGACACCACTGATGGTGCCGCCGAGGATGCCACCACTGATGATGGCAGCGCACGCACAGATGGCAGCCAACCGAAGAGGCAACGGAAGGACCGGTGCCCGAACGTGCTCAGCACCGTCAAGGAGGAATTTACTGAAGTGTCCTCCGAGGGGCATCCAACGGCGCCCAAAGAATTAGTCAAGGGGTACGCGGGACAGCTCGGGTGCATTCTCCGGAGCACCGTCTCGATCAACACCGAGAACCTAAGGCATCATGACCGAGGGAATTTGCGCAACCTCCTCTTCATGAAGCTGCACGAATGATACAAGTTCCCCGGTGACTTCGCAAACACACGCCTCTCAGGGAATAAAGTGAACAGTGCCTCCCTCACGAAGATGAGCATGGCCCTGGCTACTTGGAGAGGTGCGGTGAAGAGAATGATTGACAAAGGTGATAGTTATGAGAAGATCAAGGAGAAAAATCCTTCGATCAGCGAAGCTGACTACCTGGAGTTCAAGATCAAGTGCGAGAGCACCGCATCCGAGGAATCAAGTCGGTGGGGGAAAGATATGCGGGACTTGAACTTAGGACAGCACACACTCGGTCCCGGCTGTTACAGAGTGGCAGAACCTATATGGGACAAGGAGGACGCGGAGCGTGCCGAGCAAGGCCTACCGCCCCGCTTCGATAAATACCGTGACAAGCAGACAAGGAACTATGTCAGGGCCCGGTACAAGATTGACCCGGTAACCAAGGAGCTTACCACGGATTCGAAGACCAAGGCGCTTGAGCGTGTTCTGGTAAGGAATACACCCCCGCGTAATTAGCTCCATATGGTTGCATTCTAATTAAACTTATATATCGATTAGCTCATGTTATATATTGACAAGGAGGATGCTATGTAGTTCTGAAATATCGATTAGCTCATGTTGTAATTAAACTTTAATGAACTTGTATGTCTCTTTAGTTTGGACATTCGTTCAACTTATATGTAATCGATGCTATTTATTAGTAGGACCATGAATCGTGCTATTAATGTGTTTCTTTTCTCTTCCGATCCTTTTGTTGCATACTTATATATTGCTTATGTATTGTCTGTGAATTGCTACTAACGTTTTGTTTGTCTAGTGCATAGAGATGCCGCCGTATGTCGTGTACAAGGGTAAGGTTCCCGGAGTCTACGACGACTGGGAGGAGTGTCAGAGACAGGTTCACCGTTTCAGCGGTAACAGTTACAAAGGGTACACCACTAGGGCGGAGGCGGAAGCTAGATACGCGCGCTATCTAGCGGGAGAGAGGAGGGAGCGGAGGAGGAACCGGATGAAGACCAGTTTCATCGCGATGATGCTCATCGTGACCGCAGCTCTCTTCTATGTGATGGTAGTTGAGATGATCGATAGCGACTTGTAATGTGAAGACAAACTCGCTACTCGCGGTCTCGAGACTTGTAATGTTCTAACTTTGTTCGGTATTTTGAATTCGGAGACTAATATGATGAATTGTATTCGGAGACTAATCTTCTATTGTATTCGATAAATCTGTTGTTTATATGTTGTGCTGCCTATATTCTGTGCAGTAATATATTTTGTAACCTGTGCAAATATCAGAAAAGAAAAAAAAATTCCTAATATTCATACTAGTGGCGCACCATACTGCACTTTAGTGGCGCACTGCAATAAACACACTAGTGGCGCATTATCTAGAAGTGCGCCATTAGTAACCCAGAGCACAAGGTAAATATGGCCCCATGGGAGGCATAGTAATGGCGCACCGTTTGACATACTAATGGCGCACTCCCTGGTGCGCCACTATTGTCTGGTATACTAATGGCGCACCAGGGGTGCGCCATTAGTATTAGTTACTAGTGGTGTGATGATAGTGGCGCACCTGTAGTGCGCCATTAATGGCCAAAACAGGTGCGCCACTAATTAGCCTTTTCCTAGTAGTGGCTCCACCATTCAATATAAATATGTATCTGGTTTGTGACTTAGAGTCATCCGGATCAGTGTCGAAGCTAGCATCGACGTAACCATTTACGACGAGCTCTTCGTCACCTCCATAAACGAGAAACATATCCCTGATCCTTTTCAGGTACTTTAGGATGTTCTTGACCGCTGTCCAGTAATCCACTCCTGGATTACTTTGGTACCTCCCTGCCAGACTTATGCCAAGGCACACATCAGGTCTGGTACACAGCATAGCATACATGATAGAACCTATGGCTGAGGCATAGGGAATGACTTTCATTTTCTCTCTATCTTCTACAGTGGTCGGGCTTTGAGTCTGACTCAACTTCACACCTTGTAACACAGGCAAGAACCCTTTCTTTGACTGATCCATTTTGAACTTCTTCAAAACTTTATCAAGGTATGTGCTTTGTGAAAGTCATATTAAGCGTCTCGATCTATCTCTATAGATCTTGATGCCCAATATATAAGCAGCTTCACCGAGGTCTTTCGTTGAAAAATTCTTATTCAAGTATCCTTTTATGCTATCTAGAAATTCTATATCATTTCCAATCAACAATATGTCATCCATATATAATATCAGAAATGCTACAGAGCTCCCACTCACTTTCTTGTAAATACAGGCTTCTCCGTAAGTCTGTATGAAACCATAGCTTTGATCACCTCATCAAAGCGTATATTCCAACTCCGAGATGCTTGCACCAGTCCATAGATGGATCGCTGGAGCTTGCACACTTTGTTAGCACCTTTAGGATCGACAAAACCTTCTGGTTGCATCATATACAACTCTTCTTTAAGAAATCCATTAAGGAATGCAGTTTTGACGTCCATTTGCCAGATTTCATAATTATGAAATGCGGCAATTGCTAACATGATTCGGACAGACTTAAGCATCGCTATGGGTGAGAAAGTCTCATCGTAGTCAACTCCTTGAACTTGTCAAAAACCTTTCGCGACAAGTCGAGCTTTGTAGACAGTAACATTACCATCAGCGTTAGTCTTCTTCTTGAAGATCCATTTATTCTCAATGGCTTGCCGATCATCGGGCAAGTCCACCAAAGTCCACACTTTGTTCTCATACATGGATCCTATCTCAGATTTCATGGCCTCAAGCCATTTATCAGAATCTGGGCTCATCATAGCTTCTTCATAGTTCGTAGGTTCGCCTTGGTCTAATAACATGACTTCCAGAACAGGATTACCGCACCACTCTGGTGCGGATAGTGCTCTGGTCGACCTACGAGGTTCAGTAGCAACTTGATCTGAAGTTTCATGATCATTATCATTTGCTTCCTCTCTAGTTGGTGTAGGCATCACGGGAACGGATTTCCCTAATGTGCTATTTTCCAATTTGAGAGAAGGTACAATTACCTCATCAAGTTCTACTTTTCTCCCACTCACTTCTTTCGAGAGAAACTCCTTCTCTAGAAAGGTTCCATTCTTGGCAACAAAGATCTTGCCTTTGGATCTGTGGTAGAAGGTGAACCCAATTGTTTCCTTAGGGTATCCTATGAAGACGTACTTCTCCGATTTGGTTTCAAGCTTATCAAGCTGAAGCCTTTTAACATAAATGTCGCAGCCCCAAATTTTAAGAAACGACAGCTTAGGTTTCTTGCCAAACCACAGTTCATACGGTGTCATCTCAACGGATTTAGACGGTGCCCTATTTAACGTGAATGCGGCTGTCTCTAATGCATAACCCCAAAACGATAGTGGTAGATCGGTAACAGACATCATAGATCGCACCAAATCTAATAAAGTACGGTTACGACGTTCGGACACACCATTACGCTGTGGTGTTCCAGGTGGCGTGAGTTGTGAAATAATTCCACATTATTTTAAATGAAGGCCAATCTCGTAACTCAAATATTCGCCTCTGCGATCAGATCATAGAAACTTTATTTTCTTGTTACGATGATTCTCCACTTCACTCTGAAATTCTTTGAACTTTTCAAATGTTTCAGACTTGTGTTTCATCAAGTAGATATACCCATACCTAATCAAATCATCTGTGAAGGTCAGAAAATAACGATACCCGCCGCGTGCTTCAACACTCATAGGACCGCATACATCGGTATGTATTATTTCCAATAAGTCGTTAGCTCGCTCCATTGTTTCGGAGAATGGAGTTTTTGTCATCTTGCCCATGAGGCATGGTTCGCAAGTATCAAATGATTCATAATCAAGTGATTCCAAAAGTCCATCTGCATGGAGTTTCTTCATGCGTTTTACACCAATATGACCTAAACGGTAGTGCCACAAGTATGTTGCACTATCATTATCAACTTTGCATCTTTTGGCATCAATATTATGAATATGTGTATCACTACGATCGAGATTCAACAAGAATAGACCACTCATCACGGGTGCATGACCATAAAAGATATTACTCATATAAATAGAACAACCATTATTCTCCGATTTAAATGAATAACCGTCCCGCAATAAACAAGATCCAGATATAATGTTCATGCTCAACGCGGGCACCAAATAACAATTATTGAGGTCTAAAACTAATCTCGAAGGTAGATGTAGAGGTAGCGTGCCGACGGCGATCACATCGACCTTGGAACCATTTCCGACGCGCATCGTCATCTCGTCCTTAGCCAATCTTTGTTTATTCCGCAGCTCATGTTTCGAGTTACAAATATGAGCAACCGAACCAGTATCAAATACCCAGGCGCTGCTACGAGCATTAGTAAGGTACACATCAATAACATGTATATCAAATATACCTTTGTTCATCTTGCCATCACTACTGGAATCCACTTCTTTGTCGTCTGCCACTTCTTTGCCGTCAGCTAGCGGACGGCAAAGAAAGACTTTGCCATCAGCCACCAGAAAACTGACGGCAAAGAAGCAGCGGACGGCAACAGATGGCTTTGCCATCAGCATATCTTCAAAGAGGGTGGGTGGCGGGCGTACGAGGGCGACCTAACGACCATCTTCTTTGCCGTATGCTGGCTGACGGCAAAACATCTTTGCCGTCCGTCAGCAGACGGCAAAGAAGATGGCCGTTAGTTCGTCCGTTTCCCCCCGGCCCCACCCCACTAGGTACGCTCTTTGCCGTCTGCTAGCAGACAGCAAAGAGCTGTGACCTAGCAGATAAGGGGCCGCGCCCGCGCCCGATCTGTCCATTCCCTCTCTCTCCCTGCCCGAGCCGCCCCGACCACTCACCCATGCCGCCGCCCGGCCACGCCGCCGCCCGCCCCGCCTAGCCCAGCCGCCGCCGCCGGCTGCGCCGCCCCGCCCGCCCGGCCGCGCCTGAGCTGCCCCTGCCCCGCGCCACCCACGCCGTCGGCCGCCCCGCCCTGCCCATCCGCTATCTTCTCCTCCCAGATGCCCAGCCCGCCGCGCCGCCGCTATGCCCCGCCCGCCCCGCCGCGCCGCCCCCGTCCCGAGTCGCCGGCCGCCCCGCACCGCCCCGCCCCCGTCCCGAGCTGCCGCCGCCCGGCCGCACCGCCCGGCCCTGCCCCGCCGCCGCCCCGCCCCTCATCGTGGTGAGTTTTTTTTTCTGTTTTTTAGATTTAGTTTATATTTGTTTAGTTTAGGTTAGTTTAGTTTATTTAGTTTAGTTTAGGTTAGTTTAGGTTAATTTAGTTTATTTTAGGTTACATTTAGTTTATAGTTTTAATTGTTTAGGTTTTTTTCCTGTTTTTAAGAATAATCAAGAAAGATGAAAAAAAAGAAAAAGAAGAAGAGGAAGAAGAAGAAGAAAAAACAACAATAAGTAGTAGTAGAAGAAGAAGAAGATGAAAAAAAGAAGTAGAAGTTGAAGATGAAAAAAAAAAGTAGGAAAAGAGGGTGCCCGGGGACGAGCGGGTTAGGGGGTTCCTCGGTGTCGATGGAACCCTAAATAGAAAGTATCGTCGGTGCGAGGTACATGTGGCCGTCGGTGTAGAATACTACATCCACGTCCCACAAGTGACACCGACGTCCGGCGTCCCAAAGCAACTGTTCTCGGCATCGATGGCGGTCGAACACCATTGCGAATTTGTCTGGCAGCCTCTGCGATGACGATTAAAAGGAAAGTGTTGAAACTTGAAACACCCAAACTGACTCAAGTCGGTTTGGTTGTTTGAAATTTCAAAACTTGGCTTTAATCCTCATCGCAGAGGCTGCCAGACAAATTCGCCAAGGTGTTCGACCGTCATCGGCCACCAGAGCTATTGTTGCGGGAAGCCGGGCGCCGGCTTCACTTGTGGGATGTGGATCTAGTGTTCAACGCCGACCGCCTCATGTAACTTGCACCGATGGTAGTTGCTATTTAGTTTACCCGGGGACGAGCGGGTTAGGGGGTCGTTGTTGATGGAACCCTAAATAGCAAGTATCATCGGTGCGAGATACATGTGGCCGTCGGTGTCAAACACTACATCCACGTCCCACAAGTGACGCCGGCGTCCGGCGTCCCACAGCAACAGTTCTCGGCGTCGATGGCGGTCGAACACCATTGCGAATTTGCCAAGGTGCTCGACCGTCATCGGCCACCAGAACTATTGTTGCGGGACGCCGGGCGCCGGCTTCACTTGTGGGATGTGGATCTAGTGTTCAACGCCGAGCGCCACATGTATCTCGCACCGATGACACTTGCTATTTAGGGTTCCATCGACGCCAAGGAACCCCCTAACACTTGCTATAGGTGTCTTCAATCATCAGTATGCGTGACCACTATGCGTCTCCCGTTCGAAAGGGTTACATCTATAAATATGCATGCATTTGCATATTTATAATCGTGATTCTTTCGAATTGTCCAACGTTATCCATGGACAGCCCAAGTATGTGTAGATTGGGTTCGTTTTCCCATATGCTCAGCTCCGGATCCGATGCAGAATTTCGTCAGTGCCTCCCTGTTGTTCTCCGGGTACACATTCTCTCTGCTTATTGCCGAGACGTGTATCAGGAGAACAGCGGGGAGGTGCTGCCAAAATTTTGCGTCGGATCCGGAGCAGAGCATGGGAAAATGAACCCGATCTACACATACTCGGGTGGGATTAGGACCTATCTTTACCTATTAGCGTGTAGGTTGCATGGACGTAATAAAACTGACAAACTCCATTAACTGATGGATATGGTTTGCTTAATTATGTATATATTTCTTGTGTGTCCAGTAGGAAGTCAATATGAGTGATTGTGCATGGATGTACACTGGTTACACTAGTCAGAAAGTTTGGACCGAGGAATGGTTAACAAAAACCAAGGGGTTTGTTAGAGCCGCATTTGCAAATGGCCAGGAATTTAGCTGGTGCCCCTGTGCCCGTTGTGACAACTATAAAAAGAGGGACGAGCTTGAAATGAGTAAAGACCTGCAGAAGTTTGGTTTTACGCCTGGTTACACGGTCTGGACATTACATGGTGAGTCTGCCCAATGTGCGAGAGCCGAGGTTCGTCGTCGCACCGACGAGCATGGTACCGGGACCGCAGACATGGTGCAAGACTTTGACGATGCTCGGGACTCGGACGAGGAGATGGAGGAATCTGCAAAGGCCTTCACTGAAATGTTGGAGTCCTCAAAACGTCCTCTCCACGAGCACACTGAGCTTTGTCAGCTGGATGCCATCTCACAAATAATGGCTTTGAAGGCTCAATTCAACTTGGGCAGAGAATGCTACGATGCGATGATGACAGTATTTGGACGATTTCTACCCAAAGGCCATGTGCTACCTCCAAACCTGTACCAGTCAGACAAAATCCTCCGTGCTCTTAAGATGCCCTATGAGAAGATACATGCCTGTGAGAAAGGATGTGTCTTATTTAGGCTTCAGTATGAGGACTTGAACTATTGTCCCATTTGCAATTCTTCCAGGTATGTTGTGGTAGACAACGGTATGGGTGAGAAGACGCAGACCAAAATACCCGTTAATGTTCTTCGGTATATGCCAATCGTACCAAGACTTCAACGTCTTTTCATGGTCGAAGAGACGGCCAGAC
Organism: Thinopyrum elongatum; assembly: GCA_011799875.1. Taxonomy (NCBI): domain Eukaryota; kingdom Viridiplantae; phylum Streptophyta; class Magnoliopsida; order Poales; family Poaceae; genus Thinopyrum; species Thinopyrum elongatum. The sequence continues at coordinate 464,294,551 of CM022303.1, forward strand.
AGATGACATGGCACAAAACGGGCAAAAGAACCGAACTAGATGCAGATGGGAATGTGATGATGGTGCACACATCGGATGGTGAAGTGTGGAAGCGCTTCAATGCATTACATAAGGAAAAAAGGGCAGATCCAAGGCATCCTCGAGTCGCCGTCAGCACAGATGGGTTCAGTGTGTTTGGTCAGATGGCAGCCCCATACAGCTGTTGGCCCGTGTTTGTCATTCCACTCAATCTCCCCCCCGGGCAGATTATGCAACGAAAGAATATTTTCCTGACGTTGATAATTCCAGGGCCCAACTATCCGGGGAAGAATATGAATGTGTACATGCAGCCGCTTAAGGACGAATTGCAAGAAGCTTGGGATAATGGGTTCAAGACATACGACGCCTTTAGCAAACAGAACTTCGTAATGCGTGCCTGGTACATGTACTCGACGCATGACTTGCCGGCGTATGCGCTATTCGTTGGCTGGTGTCTGCATGGAAGGTTCCCGTGCCCCACATGCAAGGGAGCTCTTGAGTTTCGTTGGCTGACGGCAGGGCCCAAGTATAGTTGCTTTGACTTGCATAGACCGTTTCTACATCCTGGCCATAAGTTCAGGAAAGACAAGAAGAACTTCATCAAAGGTAGAGTTGTCAAACACGCTGCACCACCTGCGTTGACAGGCCAACAGACCCTAGATCAGTTAAACGCTCTCGAGCCAGATCCAGAGCGTCCAGGGTATTTCAAGGGGTATAATAAGGAACACTCCTGGACTCACAAGACATGCTTCTGGGATCTGCCTTACTTCAAAGACCTCCTTTGCCCACACAACATCGACGTGATGCACACTGAAAAGAATATCGCCGAAGCCATTTTTGGTACATTGTTCGGCATAGAGGGGAAATCAAAGGATAATCCTAAGGCTAGAGTCGATCAAGAGGAGCTATGTGATAGACCATTACAAAACATGAAAGAACCGAAAGGAAAGGGGATCAACTGGACGAAGCGAAAGGCATGGTTCAATCTTGGAAGGCCAGCTATGAAGGAAATTATTTTGTGGGTGAAAATGCAGTTGATGTTCCCCGATGGGTATGCAGCAAATCTAAAGAGGGGAGCGAGTCTTCAAAAATTGAAAATATTTGGTCTAAAAAGTCATGATTGGCACATATGGATTGAGCGGATAATGCCGGTGATGTTGCGTGGCTTCATCCCAGAGGATGAATGGCTAGTACTGGCAGAGCTGAGCTATTTCTTCCGTGTTATTTGTGCGAAAGAACTATCGCCTGGCCTCCTAGACGAAATGGAACAGTTGGCGCCGGAGTTGAACTGCAAGTTAGAGAAGATCTTTCCGCCAAGCTTCTTTAATCCAATGCAACACTTGATTTTGCATCTCCCGACCGAGGCACGATTGGGGGGGCCCGTGCAAAATCGTTGGTGCTACTCAACTGAGAGGATGCAGAAGACGCTTCGAGCAAAATGTAAAAATAAACGTAGAATAGAAGCATCGATGGCGGAGGCATTCATCACTGAGGAGGCGGCAAACTTCGTGACCGCACACTACGAAGCCAAAAATCGTCATTTGCATAATCCGAAGCCTCGGTACAATGCTGATGAACCTCAAAAGGGTCAATCCAACCTCAGCCTATTCAAAGGGAATCTCGCACCAGCCGGTGGTTGGAAACCAGTAAGGTTGGATGTTGAAGAATGGCGGACCATTTCGCTGTATCTCTTCAACAACCTAACAGAAGTGCGGTCGTACATCGAGTAAGATCTCGGTACATTGTTTCACAACTTCTAATTCCTTTGAACTTCTCTTATTCCTGGATTTTTTATGCAGTCGATACGTCGCCATATTCTCGTATGGAGCGGTGATCCAAAAGGATTCCGTCGAAGAGTATGAGCTTCTGGCAAAACAAGGAGCCGAATTTCCCGGTTTCATCTCTTGGTTCAAAAAAACGGTAATTTCCATTAGACACTTTTTTTTCTTTGGCTAATTTGCGACTAATGCAACAATCCTTTCGTATTAAACTTGTAGGCTAATTCAGAGATTATGGATGCCGAATTCAGACAAGTAGCTAATGGTTTTGACTATAAGGTCCGTTCATTTGACAAATACGACATCAACGGGTATCGCTTTCGTACCTATGGCAAAGAGCTATCCATGGCCGACCGAAAGTCTACAAATTATTGTGTCTCTGCTATCGGCGAAGGAGGTATCGAGTATTATGGAAGAGTTGAAGCAATTTATGAACTTGAATTCTATGGTGAAAACCCACCAAACGTCGTAGTCTTCAGATGTTATTGGTTCCAGCCGAGGGAGACTAGAAGGACTCATGAACATATAGGGCTAGTCGAAATCAAACAAAGCACCCATTTGGATGTTCCCGATGTCTATATTACGGCTCAACAGGCAACCCAAGTTTTCTATCTACCGTGGGCCTGTCAAAGTGATCCAAATCTCAGTGGTTGGGACGTCGTTTATGAAGTGCCGCCACGTGTTAGACCACCTCCCCCCAATGAAAAGGATTATGAACCTCACATTAACCAAGACACATATGACAAAGGAGAATTCTTCCAAGAAACACGTCTTTCCAAAAAACGTTTCAAGAACCGCTCTACTCCACCCCAGAACATTGAAGTAGACAACGATAGTGAATCCGACTTCACCCCTGAGCTGGAACAAGAAGAGCCGAAAGAAGAAGAAGTTACTGCTGCAGATGACCTGTCAATGCTTGAACGATTACGTAAAGGTGGCCTTCCACATGATGATGCATTTATTAATGATGATGATGAGCACGTCATTACCGATAGTGATGATGATGATGCTTTTATTAATGATGATGACGAGCACGTCATTACCGATAATGATTATTAGGTATTCAACTTTTTATGTTGTACTTGATTTATATAGTTATTTGTATGATTGTATGATTTATATAGTTGGTATTTATAATTTTCTTACTTTGTATGATTGTTTCTTATACATAGTGCCATGGTCTTGATTTCTGTCCCGGTCGGCCCTCGCCCGCTTTATGATTCAGATCTGGTAAATTCTCTTTCATAACTATTTGTTGCATTTCGCATTTATGCAAATTATGGCCATCAAGTTGACATAGAGATATTTTAATCTAGGAGGTATGTGAACCGGAATTTGAAACGGACCCTCTTGTCGAGAAGTTAAATTTAGTTGAAAAAGAAAATGAGTATTTGAAAGAAAAATTAAAAGAATTGAAGAAGAGAAGATGACATTGGAGTTGTATGTTGCCGATGCCATCGATGATCACAAGATGAAGATGAATGCAATGCGCTTGAAGATGGATGCAATGCGCCTGAAGCTTAAGAAGATTAGAAAATATGCCATTGATAATGAGGCTTGGTATCATTATGTCGTTGGATCAATTGTTACCTTAGTTGCGATCTTCATCACATTTGTTGTGATGAGGGTAAGTTCTCTCTAGTGTTTTGCTTTACAAATGGATACTTAGCTTATTTTCTTCCTAAATGGCATAATTACCTAAGTTAGATAAAAAATAAGCTATACTTAGCTTATTCAGTTCATTTATGACATACTTAGCATACTTAGGTAAAAAATGGCATGATAATCACCTGTGCAAACTGGGAACACTGGCTGCCTATTTGGTCATTTTGCCGTCTGCTGGCGGACGGCAAAGTGACCATCTATGCCGTCTGCCAGCAGACAGCAATGATTCAAACCTCTTTGCCGTCTGTTGGCGGACGGCATATCTGGACACGTGGCAGCTTCCCAGTGCTGCCTAGCTGGGCTCTTTGCCGTCCGCCAGCGGACGGCAAAGAGCGCAGTTAACCCCCTAACGGCTCTCACGCCACCGCACTGCCGTCAGCTGTCTTTGCCGTCTGCTGGCCTCGGATGGCGGACGGCGTAATCCTTTGCCGTCTGTTTCTAAGAAGCGGACGGCAAAGAAGGCCTTTGTTGGCAGGCTTTCATCCGGACAGTTTGCCGTCCGCTAGCGGACGGCAAAGCATTTTGCCGTCCGTGATCTATGCCTTTGCCGTCCGCCATGGAGGACGGCAAAGAAGCTGATTCCAGTAGTGGCTCCTTCTTATCTGCCAAGTATTTGGGGCAGTTCAGCTTCCAGTGACCATTCCCTTTGTAGTAGAAGCACTCAGTTTCAGGCTTGGATCCAGCTTTGGGCTTCTTCCCGGGAGTGGCAACTAGCTTGCCATTCTTCTTGACATTCCCTTTCTTTCCCTTGCCCTTTTTCTTGAAACTAGTGGTTTTGTTAACCATCAACGCTTGATGCTCCTTCTTGATTTCTACCTCCGCGGCCTTAAGCATTGCGAAGAGCTCAGGAATCGTTTTATTCATCCCTTGCATATTATAGTTCATCACGAAGCCTTTGTAGCTTGGTGGCAGTGATTGAAGAACTCTGTCAATAACACTATCAACTGGAAGATCAACTCCTAGCTGAGTCAAGTGGTTATGATACCCAAACATTTTGAGTATGTGTTCACTGACAGAACTGTTCTCCTCCATCTTGCAGCTATACAACTTCTTGCAGACTTCATACCTCTCAACCCGGGCATTTGCTTGAAATATTAACTTCAACTCTTGGAACATCTCATATGCTCCATGACGTTCAAAACATCTTTGAAGTCCCGGTTCTAAGCCGTAAAGCATGGCACACTGAACTATAGAGTAGTCATCAGATCGAGCTTGCCAGACATTGATAACATCTGCTTCAGCTCCTGTAGCAGGCCTGTCACCTAGCGGTGCATCAAGGACATAATTCTTCTGTGCAGCAATGAGGATAATCCTCAAGTTATGGACCCAGTCCGTGTAGTTGCTACCATCATCTTTCAACTTAGCTTTCTCTAGGAACGCATTAAAATTCAGGGGAACGGTAGCTCGGGCCATGGATCTACAACATAGATATGCAAAACTATAAGACTAAGTTCATGATAAATTAAGTTTAATTAATCAAATTACTAATGAACTCCCACTTAAATAAACATCCCTCAAGTTATCTAAGTGATACGTGATCCAAATCAACTAACCCATGTCCGATCATCACGTGAGATGAGGTAGTCATCAATGGTGAACATCTTTATGTTGATTATATCTACTATATGACTCACGTTCGACCTTTCGGTCTCCAGTGTTTCGAGACCATGTCTGTACATGCTAGGCTCGTCAAGTTTAACCCAAGTATTCTGCATGTGCAAAATTGTCTTACACCCGTTGTATGTGAACGTAGAGTCTATCACACCCGATCATCACGAGGTGCTTCGAAATGACGAACTTTGGCAACAGTGCATATTCGGGGAGAACACTTTTATCTTGAAATTTAGTGAAGGGATCATCTTATAATGCTACCGCCGTTCTAAGCAAAATAATATGCATAAAGGATAAACATCACATGCAATCAAAATATGTGACATGATATGGCCATCATCATCTTGTGCTTTTGATCTCCATCTCCAAAGCATCGTCATGATCTCCATCGTCACCGGCTCGACACCTTGATCTCCATCGTTGCGTCGGGGTCGTCTCGCCAACTATTGCTTCTACAACTATCGCTAACGCATAGTGATAAAGTAAAGCAATTACAAGGCGCTTGCAATTCATACAATAAAGAGACAACCTTAAGGCTCCTGCCGGTTGTCGATATTACAAAACATGATCATCTCATACATCAATATATATCACATCATATCTTGACCATATCACATCACAACATGCCCTGCAAAAACAAGTTAGATGTCCTCTACTTTGTTGTTGCAAGTTTTACGTGGCTGCTACGGGCTTCTAGCAAGAACCGTTCTTACCTACGCAAAAACCACAACGGTGATTCATCAAGTTTGTTGTTTTAACCTTCTTCAAGGACCGGCCGCAGTCAAATTCGATTCAACTAAAGTAGGAGAAACAAACACCTGCCAGCCACCTTTATGCAAAACTAGTTGCATGTCTGTCGGTGGAACCGGTCTCATGTGAGTGGACATGTAAGGTTGGTCCAGGCCGCTTCATCCCACAATACCGCCGAATCAAAATCAGACGCTGGTGGTAAGCAGTATGACTATCACCACCCACAACTCTTTGTGTTCTACTTGTGCATATCATCTACGCATAGACCTGGCTCGGATACCACTGTTGGGAAACGTTGCATGGAAAACAAAAAATTTCTACGCACACGCAAGATCTATCCATGGAGATGCATAGAAACGAGACGGGAGAGTGTGTCTACGTACCCTCGTAGACCGTAAGCGGAAGCATTTAATAACGCGGTTTATGTAATCGAACTTCTTCGCGCTCCAACCGATCAAGTACCAAACGTACGGCACATCCGCGTTCAGTACACGTTTAGCTCGGTGACGTCCTCCGCCTTCTTGATCCAGCAAGACGGTGAGGTAGTGGATGAGTTCCGGCAGCACGACGGCGTGGTGACGGTGATGGTGAAGCTATCTCCGTAGGGCTTCGCCTAAGCACTACGAAAATATGACCGGGGGTGTAAACGGTGGAGGGGCGCCGCACACGGCTAAGCAATTGTTCTGGGTGTGCTAGGCGCCCCCCTCCCACATATATATAGGTGGGAGGGAGAGGGAAGAGGCCAAGGGGCGCCCCAAGTAGGTTCAAATCCTACTTGGACTCCTGCCCTTGCCCCCCCCTACCATATTTGTCGAAGGGGGGAAGGAAATGGGGGAAGAGGGAAGGAAGGGGGAGGCCGAATCCCCCCCCCCTTTCCTTTCCCCCACTTGGGCGGCTGCCATGGGGGGTGCGCCAACCCCTTGTGGGTTGGTGTGCTCCCCTCTTGTGGCCCAATAGGCCCACTATCCTCCCGGGGGTGTCCGGTACCCCCTCCGGTACTCCGATGACTATCCGGCACACTCCAAAACACTTTCGGTGTCCGAATACCATCGTCCTATATATCAATCTTTACCTCTCTACCATTTCGAGACTCCTCGTCATGTCCGTGATCTCATCCGGGACTCCGAACAACATTCGGTCACCAAATCATATAACTCATATAACACTATATCGTCAACGAATGTTTAAGCGTGCGGACCCTACGGGTTCGAGAACTATGTAGACATGACCGAGACACCTCTCCGGTCAATAACCAATAGCGGAACCTAGATACCCATATTGGTTCCTACATATTCTACGAAGATCTTTCTCGGTCGAACCGTTATGACAACATACGCAATTCCGTTTGTCCATCGGTATGTTACTTGCCCGAGATTCGATCGTCGGTATCTTCATGCCTAGTTCAATCTCGTTACCGGCAAGTCTCTTTACTCATTCCGTAATACATCATCTTGCAACTAACTCATTAGTCACTTTGCTTGCAAGGCTTCTTATGATGTGTATTACCGAGAGGGCCCAGAGATACCTCTCCGATACTCGGAGTGACAAATCCTAATCTCCATCTATGCCAACTCAACAAACACCTTCGGAGATACCTGTAGAGCATCTTTATGATCATCCAGTTACGTTGTGACGTTTGATAGCACACAAGGTATTCTTCCGGTATCCGGGAGTTGCATAATCTCATAGTCGAAGGAATATGTATTTGACATGAAGAAAGCAATAGCAATAAACTGAACGATCAATATGCTAAGCTAACGGATGGGTTTTGTCCATCACATCATTCTCCTAATGATGTGATCCCGTTATCAAATGACAACACATGTCTATGGTTAGGAAACCTTAACCATCTTTGATCAACGAGCTAGTCTAGTAGAGGATTACTAGGGACACGGTATTTGTTTATGTATTCACACATGTAATTAAGTTTCCGATCAATACAATTCTAGCATGAATAATAAACCTTGATCATGAATAAGGAAATATAAAATAACAATTTTATTATTGCCTCTAGGGCATATTTCCTTCAGTCGGAGCATCGTCTGAGGCTGATGATCGGAGGCGGGCCACCGCACCCCATCCACCATAGGGTTTGAACATTCAAAAGTGAGACCTCGATAGGGCCAAGTTCCACCGATGGCGGCCACCAACGGGCTTTGCCCAATGACGTGTGCCGGTGGTAGCTTGAGAAGGGGAGGGAGGAGACAGGACACGACAGCGGCTAGAGTTTCCACCCGAGGCGCCCGAGAGGAGCAACGCAGGGGGTGCCTGTTTCTTCAGTAAGAGGAGTATCCCATGCATCTGCATCTCTCACGCTGATCCTACAGGGAACAAATTGATTCAATTCTCGCGAGCCACGCGTACATTTTCCGTATTATAAGTGGCTTAAGTTTAGTACTATAAAGTTGTACTAAAGCAGCGTTAATTAATTTGGATCGGAGGGTGTATTGTATCTCAATAAACACATTCCACTTAAATATGTCAAGGGCCCATATGATTGTTTTGTGAAAGTACAAAAGTGATACATGTTAGAGGAAGGTAGTGCGTCAGCCAGATGTGAACTTAGGTTCCATTGGAGCAACGTGCAAATATACATATTTTAGCTACCTACATGCACACTTGCGTAATTTAAACCATCGAAGTGCCTGGTCCCCTATTCATCAAGAGGCAAAAAGGAATCTTAACTGCTGAAGTGGTTATTTAGTTAGGATTTTTTTTTTTGCTAAAATAGGATCAGTGTTGACAGAAAAAGGTGTTTGAACTTCAAAGTGGCCTTTGGCATCACCTATGTGTTTTTGGCTCTAGTATATGCTTGATATCAGCTGATATTAATATCAAATTCTTTATTAAGATGTATACATTAAAAATACCATTTTGAGTTATTACATATTTTACAATCTCTTTCAACATTTTTATAAAGATTACCTCATTTAGAGGTTTTTTCATCTGTTTTACTCCATTTAAATAAAATTTGTGCCACATTTTTTTACCATTTTTCATATTTGAATTCGCTTTATCAAGACGGTGATTTTTAATTGATCTAAAGATAGCCATTTGTTTTCAAATAAGCTATCGAGTAGAGTAACTCTAGAAGAGTCTGTCGTATAGGTCTCGTCGCCATAATAACGTCATTATGTCGATTTTAACCGAAAAAGTCGCTCTAGAGAGTCTCCATCTCGCCCCTGATCGCATAAATTTTTGGCGGCGCTCCAAACCTAGCCCACGAGCCTCAGTATTTGGCGGTGTGGGGATATTTGGAGCATACATGACCATGTTTGCTCTATGCACTAAATGTTTAAATTAGTGGCAATCAAAGTGTTTAAACGAGGACAAGAAGAAAAAAATATGAAGACCAAGATATGACGCGTCGTCTGGCCAACCTTAAAATGTGCTCTATATGCATTATGGTGACTACAGATATAACGACCCTGCTAGAGTTGCTCTAAGGTAAATAATACACAGTAGGTGTGCATCATATATGCCGCCTCGACTTGGGTTTTGAAATTTTTTGTGTGTGTTTTGTTTTTGGCTCGTGCGACGAGTCAGGTTTTGATCGTTCTCGCAATCATGTGGGATTAGGAAAGCCCCCGCTCCTAGCTAGTTATCAACGATGTCCCCATTTACGTACCACCATGTGTCTCATTTACCCATTAGACGATGGCATTACCATTGCTCTGCTCACGAATATGTACGACAACGGGGCCGACAATCAATAAATTATGTATGGATGCCTCGGCAGAGAAGCTGACAAAATCGGTGCATGGCTTGCACCACTAAAGACCAGTTAAATGTCTCATATAAGAAAGCAGGGGGAACCAAAATCCGAAGCTACCTCAAATGGGTAAAATGTGGCACAAGTTCAGTGAAATGGGAAAAATGGATAAAAATCCATTAAACAGGGTGGTTCCTCTAAATAAAATTAAATAATGGGGTAAAAAAATAAAATTAACTATCTTTTTTGTAAAGAACGGGAAGGGCTTTCTACAATGTGTACAAGTACAGAGCCTGCCTAAACAACCACTGGTTGCTATTGTTTTGTACCCCCCCCCCCCCCCACCCCCCCCCCCCCCCCCCCCCCCCCCGCCCCCCCCCACCCCCCCCCCCCCCCCCCCGCGCGGAAAGAAAATGCTCCCTTCAATTTTAAACACAAGGTCACTATCAAAAATACAATTTGCATCTATAGAAGGCCACTATCTCTTCGGAAGAATTGATTAGATTTTTGCCTCGTGTGATGTTGCTTATTAATGCAAATATTGGATTCATCCATAAAAAAGAGGCACCACATGCTATATGTTTAATTGGCCAGGAAAATGAGAGGTTGTCCACACAACTAATCGTGCTATTTTTATGAGTCGGCTTTGTTTTCCTAATATCCAAAAAATGAGATAGTGACATTGTATACAAAAATGGAGGGAGTAGCGAAACTCTTGAGAATTTTCCATTATTTGATCCAAAGGACACATGTATACACATTTTAGTCTTCCAATGCAGAATGACCTAATGCACTCCCAGTGTGAAATGACCTAGTGGACATTTTAGTCTTAACATGTTATCTTATATGGTAGAATTTTTTAGAGATAAATCACTCCAACACATTGTCGCTTAACCTGTAATGTTTGGCTCTTCGCACAATTTTATAGGAAAAATATTGGGGTGGCACAACAAGTAAAGAGATGAGTTGTATTTCAGTAGAGGGATGTCTCTTAGCGCATTTACCTATGAAGTGGAATTAAGTCTTTGGTCCGGTTTGGCTTCTGTCCCTAGTTTTTCTTCTTCCCTTCTCTCCATAGCTAGGACACAATCTTGAGGAGAAAACATGATCCCTAAAGGAAAAAAAATACAAGATACTTAGAAAGTTGTATTAGGTGTGATCTAGGTGATATATCTAAGTGATGCTACACTTAATTGTTTTAGATATCATGTTTGTATCTAACATTGTGGCACAACCATGGAGGAAACAGAAGGAGAGAAAAATACACAAAGATACCACAAGGAAGGAGAGTATTAGTTACACTATATAGGAAAGTGAGCTAAGAGCCATACCTCCACTAACACACAACTACTTGTCTCTCTCTAACTGTGCCACCTCAGCATTTTGCCTATGAAACTGTGTTGGTATGTTAGTGGTGTGACGGCTCTTAGCACAGTTTCATAAAGAACGAAGATATATGTTAGGTTAGTGGAGAGACAACTCTTAGCATATTTTCCGACGCAGTGAAATCAATGCTCTGATCATTCTCTGTTTCCCTTGCTCCACAATTAGGACATAATGTTGAGATACAGACATAAACCCCAAATGAAATAAACAACAACACTTAGATACAACAGGGTGTCGCCAATGTATAATTCTGAAATTGGTGTTAAGATGGGGTCCACCACATTTCTATAGCTCGCTTAAAATCCCACAATGTATAAGATCGGTTTTGGGTATTAAGGTGGACCCCATTCCCATATGCATGCATTTTACTAATGTTCACACCTTATTCTTTTATAGCTACATGGTGGTGGAGAGAGAGAGAGAGAGAGAGAGAAGAAAAAGATTTTTCTATTCCTTATGGCTTGCCTCTAAGGCCCATGTTTTTCCACATATTGAATAAGCTAATGCATTGGATGGATGGTTGTCTCTAGTTTTTTAACCACCTAGGATGACGTATTAAAAGCCAATGCATTACGAGTGCATTAGGGCCACCTGGAGCAAATGCACAATGAATTGTGAGTGCCCTTAGCAAGAAAGTAATCCGATAATATGAGTGGATTATAAGAGTTGATTTCAAATTTGTGATGAGTTTGAGAGAGTGGAGAACTTCCCAATGTGCACTAACATTTATTTTTGTAGTCTTTTTTCTGAGAATTACGCACACTCGTGGTTCCTCATGCATTAGGGGCGGATTCATGCGCAAGTACGCAGTTGCACGCGTCACCCCACGTGAAGTGCTTTTTCCCCTCACCCCCCTCGCGTCGCCCCGCGTGCGACTGAGGGGGAAACCTAACCGCCGCCGCCAGGACCCCTCCTCCTCTCCTTTCCCTTCCTCGCCGTCACCTGAGGGCGAGGCGGGGAGAAGGCCATTCTCCACCGCCGGTGGCCAGGATTGTTTGTCTCCACGTGCGGCGGCCTTGGTGCAGGACAGGGCATCGATCTGAGAGCATCACTAGGCGCCGGGCGTTGCTGCGCGGCGGCGCACTGGCCTAGGGATGCGACGGTGGGTGGTGGTTGCACGACAGGTGGCGGGCTGGTGGTGCATGCATGGTGGTTGGGGTCAGCGCCTGCAGGAAGCTTGGCGGCGGCTTGTCCAGATCCGACCACCAGGCGATGCGGGCCGACGGCTGCCTTAGCTGCGGGTGGCCTCCCCCTGCCATGGCGGTCAACTAGTGGGGATGGCAGCGCGGTAGTGGTGGTGGACCTCCGAGTCCGCTACTTGTGTGCTTGGTGCCTAGGACGATGGCTGCCGCTGTTCTGGTAGTGATGGTGGCTCAGCACGGTGTGCGTAGGTGGGCGGCTGATGGTAGCAGGGGTGAGGACCCGGGGAATGATGACCCACAAGTATAGGGGATCGCAACAGTTTTCTAGGGTAGAGTATTCAACCCAAATTTATTGATTCGACACAAGGGGAGCCAAAGAATATTTGTAAGTATTAGCAGCTGAGTTGTCAATTCAACCACACCTGAAGACTAAATATCTGCAGCAGAGTGATCAGTAGCACAGTAATATGATAGTTTGACAGTAGTAGCAGTGATAGTAACAGCAATAGTAACGATAACAGTAATCAATAATTTTGTAGCAGTTGTAAGAGTAGCAGCAACAGTAATAACTTAGCAAGAACAATATGTGAAAAACTCGTAGGCATTGGATCGGTGATAACGTTGGATAATATTAATCATATAACAGTCATAACCTAGGGTGACACAGAACTAGCTCCAGTTCATTAATATAATGTAGGCATGTATTTCGTAAATAGTTATACGTGATTATGAAAAAGAACTTGCATGACACCTTTTATCCTACCCTCCCGTGGCAGCGGGGTCCATAAGGAAACTAAGGGATATTAAGGCCTCCTTTTAATAGAGAACCGGAACAAAGCATTAACACATAGTGAATACATGAACTCCTCAAATTACGGTAATCACCGAAAAGAATTCCAATTGTTGTCACCTTGGGGTATGCAGATCATAACACGTAATAGGTGCATATAACTTGCAAGATCGGATCAAGAACATAGATATGATGATGAAAACATAAACGGTTCAGATCTGAAATCGTGGCACTCGGGCCCTAGTGACAAGCATTAAGCATAGCAAAGTCATAGCAACATCAATCTCAGAACATAGTGGATACTAGGGATCAAGCCCTAACAAAACTAACTCGATTAGATGATGAATCTCATCCAACCCATCACCGTCCAGCGAGTCTACGAAGGAATTACTCACTCTCGGCGGTGAGCATCATGAAATTGGTGATGAAGGATGGTTGATGATGATGAAGACCGAAGATCCCCCTCTCCGGAGCCCCGAACGGGCTCCAGATCTGGCCTCCCAATGAAGAACAGGAGGTGGCGGCGGCTCCGTATCGTAAAATGCGATGAAACTTCCTCTCTTATTTTTTTCTCCAAAAATAGGATTTTATAGCGTCGGAATTAGGGTCAGCGGAGCCTCGTGGGCCCCACTACACACCAGGGCGCGCCAGAGGGGGGTGGCGCGCCCTGGTGCCTAGTGGTCAGCTGCCCCCCCCCCCTCCAGTGGGTCTTGGTTCCAGTATTTTTTATTTATTCCAAAATAATTCTCCAAAAAGTTTCATCCAATTCCAAGAACTTTTATTTCTACACAAAAACAACACAATGGTAGTTATGCTGAAAACAGCGTCAGTCCGGGTTAGTTTCATTCAAATCATGCAAATTAGAGTTCAAAACAAAAGCAAAAGCGTTAGGAAAAGTATATATGACGGAGACGTATCAGGAAGGAAGGTAGGAGGCCTCCCGGCCTTGCCGTTGCCGAAACCTGGAGATGTCAGGTGGGTCGTGACGGTGGCCCTTGTCCTCGGTGGTGTGGCGGTTGCGATGAGGCTGACGACTGCTGGCGACCTTCCCCTTCATGCTGGTGACCGGCTGGGCCATCTTCCTACCTAGGGGTGTGCTTTGGGGTCAAAGGAGGAGCCTTTTTCCCTTCGCCAGTTGGCAGCGTCCGTGTACCTTGATGGCGGTGTGGGGGTGGTCTCAGATGTTGGGGTGGCGGCCTTGCTGGTGGGAGTCGCGGTGCTTGTGGGCGGAGACCGTGACTCAGGTACGGACTAGTTGTCATGGCCATGAGGGTGGCGTGGGATCGGTGCTCGACGTCCGGTGTGGGTGTTGCGGTGGGTGCGGTTGGTGGCACCACATTTCAGAGGCGGAGATTTCCTGCGGGGGTCATTCCATATATGGTTGTGGCCACGCCGACGGTGGCGGCGTCTGTGGGCGTCGTACCCTTCCTAAAGGCATCGTTACGGCCTCTCTCCGTTGTTTGGGTGGCTCCGGGTGAAGACCATGATCCTTTGGATCGGGTGGCGGCGACACTCCGGTGTCGTAACCTTCTCGAAGGCGCTGTCTTGGAGTCCTTGGTTCGTCGGGCGCGGCTTCGTCTTTTCATGTATGGTTTAGGTGGCGCTGCCGTTTTTTCTTTGCACTGTTGTATCTTGTCTTGGATGTGTGGTGTGTGGTGTCGCGTTGTAGCACTGGGTTGTACTCCCTCGGTCCCAAAATAAGTGTGTTAACTCTGGTACAATTTTATACTAAAGTTAGTACAAAATTAAGACACTTATTTTTGCCCAAAGGAAGTATGATCTTTGTTTTATATATAAAGAAAGGGGCGAGGACTTTTTTCGGCAAGTACACAGGTGCACTTTTCTTAACACAATACAGACGCAAGCTCTCATATATACGCGCATAATCTCATCCCTATGAACGCACACATGCACACCCTACCCTACGAGCATCTTTGAGAGACTGAGCCGGCATATCATTTTGAGATTTTACAAAGTCACAGTAGGCGCCTCGTAGTCGACGGGAACGTCTCCTCCCACTAAACACGTGTCGCCGTAAATCCTAAAATAAATTCAGAATAATTGCGAGCATCAAAATTTAAACCCTGATGAGCTAAGAATAATACTGCCCAACTAACCATCCAACCACAGATTGGTTATCAGTACGCAGCTGCACTTGAAAGCGCATGTTTTTCCCAAACCGGCTAGAAATTATGTGTTGGAGCGACTCCAAAGGTCACAAGATTCCTGGCTCTGTATAAGAGCCGAAGGGCAGGCACATAATGATGGACTGATGAAAATGGAATCAGACAAAGCATCCCATAACGGTTGATGGTTGTTGAGTTCCAGCTAGCTCTGCATTTGATCAAAGAAAATAGAAACTAGTGAAGACCACGATGTACGGATCAATAGGCTTTTCTAGCTGATTGCGCAACTTGGTATAGGTCCGTGATAAATATTCGTAACCCATCACCAACCCCGACTTATCTCGGATTGAAATTTTATCAAACCTGTCACTGATGGCAAAATAGTTTTTTTAAGGAAGGATTATCCTCAGCTTCTGCATCAAAATAGTTGTGACAGTGTAAAAAGATTAAATACAGTAGGATGCCTTAATTTGTCCGTCACGATCGTTTTGATATCAAAACTTACAAAATAAACAAAACCGATGCTGCAACTTGTCCGGCCATGCAAATATGATGTCTCTTTCCGTATTCTAGCGTACGCCCTGCCCATGAGACATGACAGCGTGACGATGACCTACATGTCGATGGCTGAGAGCGAAGAGGTGCTAGGTGAACAGTGTGATGATTTTTTTTTTACAAAAGACCATAAATTTTTATTTAATCTTGTAATAAAGAGCCCACAAATTCGAACAGGGAAATATTATCACGCAACAGAGAGTCTTGACGCGCGTTGCTTAAGAGCATCTCCAGCCGGACATAGGAAATATGACCCTTAAACGCTCGTGGACGCGCCCGATCAGTGACCGGGCGTGTCCGTTTTGAGCCCCTATTTATCCGTCCGCACAGCCACACTCCTCTTTTTTTTCTCATATGTCGGGTCACTTGCACGTGATTGGTGGAGATGAAGAGAGAGAAATAAAAAAATGAGTAAAGAAAGAGAAAATGTGGTCCGGGGTGGGGCCGCGTCCTACGTGGCGGAATGCCCGGACGCGTCCGCGAGCCCTCATATCCTCCCCATATTTGAGATGGATACGAGGGTTCGCGGACAGCCCAGGCGTATAGGGATGATACGAGGGGTCCGGTTGGGTCACGTTTTTCCTTCTCTCTCTTGTCCGGTCACTGACCGGGCGTGTCCGCGGGCGTATGAGGGATGATTTGAGGCGTCCGACTGTAAATGCTCTAACCAGCACAAGTTATCCATCACGCCCAAATCTAACTTGATAATACTCGAGAGCTAGAATTTTAGGGCAGTAAGAGCATCATTTGGCAAATCCGACACTTCTAAAATCTGCCAGGTCACATCTCAAATTTCCTTTCGCATAATCGTACACCTCAATTTGTATACCTCAAATCCATACAAATTCATGCAACTACATAAACAATGCATTACACATATCATCCAGCTACTATATCAAAACATTGCCATCGGACTACCAAAATTTGGCGTGTTTAACCTACATGCTAGCTATGGAGAAGATCATCCATGGCTGCCTGGGTATGATCCGCTTGGGTCGTATTTTTAACCTACATCGGAAAAAAAAAACTACATAAACGAAGGGGCTAGGGTTTGATCTGGGGAACGGATGAGAACGAATATATGCGGGGTCGGGTGGGCAAGCATGGGTCGGGGCTAACGTGGCGGACGCGCCTGGTCGCGCCCGGGTCTCCCCATATCTTCCTCATATTTATGATGGATATGAGGGGTGCCCGAATGTTTGAGACCTTTTTGAGGCGTCCGTTGGGTTGTATTTTTTGACCGGTCAGTGATCAGATCGTCCACCCGAACATATGAGGGGTGTTTGAGGCGCCCGACTGTAGATGCTCTAAATTGCACTTTTTATAGAAGACTCTAAACTGCACCTAAACTGAGATTTCTCACGCATCCACTCTCATGGCCGTTCGACTTTGTTGCTTGATCAATGCTAGCCGTCTTTTTTTTCTTAGACAATCAATGCTCGCGGATCCTATTTGGCCTGAAGGGCGCGGTTACTTAGGCTCGGCCCATTTTCCCTTTCTTTATGTATTGTATTTTAAAAAAAGCAGGCACGGCCGATGGTATTCGAACCTGCGACCTCCCATTTGTTCGATCTCTGGGGAGCTCCTATTGGACGCTTTTTGCGTCCAACAGCACGCAGACCCACACAGGACCCACGACTGGGCCGGCCCACTAACAAGAAGGAGAGCACGACCGATGGTATTCGAACCTGCGACCTCCCATGACATAAAACTGAAAGAAACATACGAGCAGCTACCAGGAATCGAACCCACAACTTTCGTTTCCGGAACAATTGCTACAAGCCACGGGAACTAACAGCTGCTAGTGACATAAGGTGAGCACGTGACTATTTTGAAGCGGCGCATTTTAAAACAATCTTTACAAAAAAAATGATTGTACGTTACTTGAAAATTTTGGGAATAAAAATAAATGTTGAATATTGTTTAGAAAATGAAAATAACTTTTGGAATTTTAAACATTTTCTATTCCAGTTAAAAAACATGAACACATTTTGAAATCATGAATATTTTCCTAATCTGTGAACAATTTTCGAAAATAGAAACAAATATTAAAATTCCAAAACAAATTTGAAAACACGGCGAACCAACCTGTGGTTGGATAGTTAGAGGGGCAGTGGTATCCCCTGCCCACCAGGGTTCAAGTGCTGGTGCCCGCAATATGCCTGAATTTATTTAAGGATTTCTGGCTCAGTCTCTCGAAGGTGCACATAGGAACAGGGTGTGCGTGTGTGCGTTCATAGGGGTGAATGTATGCACGTACGTATGCGCGCTTGCGTCTGTACTGTGTTTAAAAAAAATTGAAAACATGAATTTTTTTAAATCCATGAACATTTTTTAATATGCGAACATCTTTTGAATCTGTGAACAATTTTTTTTAAATGAGATTTTTTTTTGGAAAACAAGTACAGTCTTTGAAAAATTCGAACAGTTTTTGCAATTATATCTTTTTTTGAAAAATGAGAACAAAAATTAACATTCATTTTTGAAAACACGAAAAAAATTTGGAACTCCAAACTTTTTGAAAATGCGAAAAAAATATTTTGAAATTCCTAGCATTTTTTAAATTGCGCATACTTTTTTCAAACGTGAACAATAATATGAAAATAAGAATATTTCTTGATAACCTAAAGAAATTTTGAAATTCCGAACATTTTTCAAATTGCACACAACTTCTGAAAACATGAACAAGAAGTTGAAAAACAAACATTTTTTGAAGACCGAAAGAAATTTCAAATTTCGAACAATTTCTGAAATAACGGACAATTTTTGAAAACGTGAACAAAAGTTTGAGAGTCATAACATTTTTTCAAAACCTCAACAAAATTTCAAATTCTGAACATTTTTTCAATTTGCAAACAATTTATGAAAACATGTTAAAATTTGAAACTCAGATTTTTTTTGAAAACCTAAACTAATTTAGAAATTTCAAACATTTTTGGAAGAATGCGAACAATTTTTCAAAACCTGCACAGATTTGGGAATTTTCGAACATTTTTTATAAAAAATGAAAAATAATAATATGTTGAACATTTTTTGAAATTTGCGGTTTTTTATGAGAAAAGAAAAAAGAAACAGCAAAGAAAGAAGAAAACAGAAAAACAGAGAAAAAAAAGAAGAAAACATAAAAAAAAACAAAAAAATGATTTTGAAATCTTCTAGAAGGTTCCCACAACCGGTCTGGAACCTTCCAGAAGGTTCACAAAAGCAATGGCTCAGATGGGCCAGCCCATTCTTTCGATCATCCTGCAATTGGTCGACTATTTGCCGCATGAAGCGGCAAATACGAAATTCCATTTCTCTGCGCTAGCAAACCCACCGGCCTCACCTCATTTGCTCAATTGTATCTTCTTTACTCTTTTCTTCGATCTGTTTTCCCTTTTTCCTTTTTCCATTTCCTTTCATTTTTCTTATTGTTCAGTTTTCTATTCTTTTTTTTCTTTGCTAAATTGAACGAATTTTTTTCCAAAATCAATGAACTTTTTTCCTAATCCATGACTTTTTCAAATTCTATGAATTTTTTTTCAAGTTCGATGAATTTTTTTAAAATTTGATGAAATTTTTCAGAATTTATGAATTTTTTTTCAAATTTGATGATTATTTTTAAAAAAATGCATGAGCTTTTATCAGATCTATGATTTTTTCATAAATTCGATGAACTTTTTTCAAAGTTGATAAACTTTTTTAAAATTTGATGAACTTTTAAAGAAAATCAGGAACTGTTTTTTAAAATTTGATGAACTCTTTTTTACCAAAAAAATCAACTTTTCTAAATTGTTTTCAAATATTTGAAAAATCTAATAATAGCGCGGATACATTGGTTCTTAAATATTTCGCGTTCCTCGTAGTCACTGGCGCTTACCAGCTATAGTGGTTAGCGAAACGGTTCGTCTGTTGTAGCGGTAGGTCGCGAATTCGAGTCCGCGTACCCTCACTTTTTTGCGTGTTTTTTTCGCGAGATAATTTTCCTTCTACTGCGCGTCTTGGGCCGGCCCATGAGGTGGGGCGCATGAGCGCCAGCTACCTGTCCGGGCGCTTATGGCGCCGAACATGAGCTCCCACTAATGCTGGCGCGTGATTCGCCTCCTCACCCGTGTGGGCCGCTCCTGGGCATGATGCCTTGGGGGCGGTTATTCCTGAAGCAAAAATGGAGCCCTCTCATTGGCTTACACAGGGCAACATTCAATCCTAGCTGAACAGTCCTGATAAGTGTTGGGAATTTCATCCCAACCCACCCCAACAACCCAACTTATGTTCTCTTTCTTGTTCAATTCCGTTCTCTCTCCACTATCTCCAGGTCAAAAAACACACGTTCCCCCTCGCCTGCGACTCCCCCCTGCTCGCATCCCCTCATGGGGCAGCCTCAGTCGCCCCATCCATCAGGTGGAACGGCGCCTCCGTATTCACCAAGCTGTCACCATCTTCCTCCCGTGAACCTCTTCAAACAAGTTTTTAAATTTTTGTATATAACGCTCCTATTGGCCCGCATAAATTTTCTTTTCATTTTTTTCATTTTCATGTTTATTTTTACTTTTGGTATTATTTTTCCCATTTGAAAGAAAGAAATGTAAGAAAAATTACAATTGCCACAAAAATTAAAGGAAGTGTTGGTGGATTTGAAAAAAAATCAACATTTTATTGGAAAATGTTTCACGGACATTAAAAAAATTATAAACATGTATAGGTTTTTTGGCATGCATTAAAAATTAACATAGTGTATTTAAAAAATGATCAACATGTTTTTAGAAAATATTCTACGTGTATTCAATTTTCCGTGTAAAATTATTCTTACATTTATACAAACATGTTTAACACGTTTTCGTATATTTCTAGTATTTATTATTATTACACAATAATTTTTAATAACATTGAGCAATTTTCAAAATACAACATTGCCATTTTTAAATAATTTTGTATTTTAAAAATACAATGAAGATATACTATAATTGTGGGTGGTTGTGGTTCTGAAAGAAGATAGATAAAAATACACAATGAACTGTTTACATGGATTTGCATCCTAGGTGCGAGGTCAAAGCAATCAAGGCCCGAGCATCAATACAAAGGCAATGCCTCGGAGATGACACACGATTATCGTGGTCAGGTCGAAACAATGGAGGCAAGAGGTTGTAACACAGAATCTGGAGTGGTGTTCTAGCTAGTTAATGTCTTGATGGTAGATCTTCCAACGGTTGCTACACTAGTGACTCTGTTAATCCATCATGGTAGTTTTATTTGTAGATAGCAGCCAAGGTTACCATAGTGAAAGGATCGATATGGTTGACTAGAGAGGGGGGGGGGTGAATAGGCAACTACCAATTTTTAGCTTTTCTTAACAAATTAGATTTAGCAACAAATAGGTTGTCTAGATGTGCAACTAGGTGAGCAACCTATATGATGCAAACAACAACAACAACAAGTGCAAGCAAAGGATACAACACAACAATAGCTTGCACAAAGTAAAGGGAAGAAATAACCACAAGTGGAGCCGGTGGAGACGAGGATGTGTTACCGAAGTTCCTTCCCTTTGGGGGAAGTACGTCTCTGTTGAAGCGGTGTGGAGGCACAATGCTCCCCAAGAAGCCACTAGGGCCACCGTATTCTCCTCACGCCCTCACACAATGCGAGATGCCGTGATTCCACTAGTGGTGCCCTTGAAGGCGGCGACCGAACCTTTACAAACAAGGTTGGGGCTATCTCCACAACTTGATTGGAGGCTCCCAACGATAACACGGAGCTTCACCACAATGGAATGTGGCTCCGAGGTGACCTCAACCGTCTAGGGTGCTCAAACACCCAAGAGTAACAAGATCCGCAAGGGATTAGTGGGGGGGGTCAAAATTCTCTTGGTGGAAGTGTAGATCCGGGCCTTCTCAACCAATCCCTAGAAAATCAACGAGTTTGATTGACTAGGGAGAGAGATCAGGCGAAAATGAGCTTTGGAGCAACAATGGACCTTGGGGGGAAAAAGGTAGGTCTTCTTGGGGAAGAAGACCTCCTTTTATAGTGGGGAATCAAATCCAACCGTTATCCCACATCTCAGCCCGCAGAGAGCGGTACTACCGCCCATGGGAGCGGTACTACCACACTAGGCAGCGGTACTGCCGCTTGGCTCAGCGGTAGTACCGCTGGGGCTGCGCACAGAGAGAAGAGAGAAGGGGCTGGAGAGAGAGAGAGCCCCCGAGCGGCACTAGAAGCGGTGGTAGGACGGTACTACCACGCCTACTTCTGCTCCTACTGCCGCCCAACCCGACACGAGACGCGACGTCCTCGAATCGAGGCGGTACCAGCGCGGAGCAGGAGCCGTACTACCGCTGATGGCCATGAGCGGTACTACCGCTGTGAAATAGTGGTACTACTGCTTGAGGCTGTCAGCGGTACTGTCGCTCCGGTCCGGCAGTACTGCCGCTGGCTCCTCCCAAGTGCCACTTCCACGAAATCGGTATACTCCAAGGAAGAGGAAAGGAGCTGGGGGTGCGAGATAGATGTGTACGTGTTGATTCCACCCTAGCCTTTCCGATACGGACCCCCTCTTGATAGTACGGTGTCTCCTACGACTCAAGTCCACCAAAACCGAACCGAAAGAGACTACACCGTCTTCACCTTGAGCTCAGAGGGGAAATGAACCGTCTCGTGCCAGTGAATAAATATATGAAAGCTCAACGCACACGATTACTCCCCAAAGGTATTGTCATCAATCACCAAAACCACTTAGAGAGAGACATGCCCTAACAATCTCCCGTTTTTGGTGGATTGATGACAACACGGGATTTGCATAGAGATATAACAAGAGAGTAAGCAAACCCCAGAGACTACAAAATATAGACGGGCTCCCCCTAGATGTGTGCACTTAATTAGGAGTGCCATTGGAATGCAAAGAACACACATTAGGATCAACACTCCCCCTATATTTTATAGACAGACAACCCTTGCATCATCAATAAGAGAAATATAAGCTAGGATGCAAGGGTGTAGTAAGTGAGTAAAAAGGAATCATAAGTTAGGCATGCAACTCACATACTACCAAAGAACTAGACACGCATAAGATAATAATAAGATAGGATAGCATATGTCTTACACCATATGACAGGGTAACCAGGTCTCATAAGCACGAACCAAACCAAAACAAACGGCCGATAAAAGAGTTTGCGAGAGAGAAAGACAAGGCAAATAAGACACACTCGCAACTCGACAAATCCCTAAACTCTCTCCCCCTTTGGCATCGAGACACCAAAAGGGCAAAGAGTGCTGCTACGATCACAGGTGATAGCAAAGCCGAAGATCTGCATCATCACATCCCCGCGTGGTCGCCCGCGCCTCCGTCATCGGCAGTGGGCTGCTCAGTCTTTGAATCCGTCCAAGGAGAGTGCTGAGAAATCCACTCCTCCTCGTCAGTGATCTTGCCCTTTGACCCACTTGCAACCTCTGCACCCAGATGGCGCATAAGAGCCTTGTGACGGCTACGAGACTTCTTTTCAGACACATGCGCCATATACTGCCCGTGAGACTCCATGCAGAATATCTTCTTCATCTTGCACTTGAGCTTCTTTGCCCATGAGGGCACCACACCAGAGGGCTCATAGTCCTCATCATCCTCAGCCTCAGCCTCAACCTCGTCAGCACCTAACGGAATCCCAGACTCCGGAATAGGAGTGCCCCAGTGCTCCTTCTGTCTCAGACGCTTAATCTTGTGAGAGACCATGTCACCGGTCTCCAGCACGACACCAGGATAAGTGTGTGCCCATGCCTTCTCAATGAGCAACATAAGGTAGGGGGCATAGATGGGGCACTTGCGCTCAGTGATGGCAGAGAGGAGCTTTGACCACATGACATGAGAAATATCCAAGGAATCACCTGTGTTGTTGTCCTTCTCATGCTGGCAAAATAGTAACATATCCATGAGGTACGAATGGACCATATCCAAGTTCCCAATGCGAGGAAAAAGAGTTTCTCTGAAGATGCGATGAAGGATGTCCAGAAATGGAAACAGCTCATAGGTCTTCTTCTCCGTCACAGGGTGGATCTTCACAGTGCTGTAAGACCAGAGAGCTTGCTTGTGAGTAGAAGTGTCATTCTTGTGAGGACGAAAGCCAACCGGGTTGTCAAGTCATTGGTCTTCAACACCCAACAGTTCCATGAACACCTTCCATTTGACTGAGAGAAGTCTGCCATTTGTCATCCAAGTCAAAGTTCTTTCCTCATCAGTGCCAAGGTGGACCGTGGCATAAAACTGAGCCACCATTTCTGCATCAAAATCCTTGTTGAACTCCATGAGCTTGAGAATGTTCAACTGAGCACACATCTCCAGTGCCTCTCCAAAGTAGGCACGATCCTTCTCCAAATACGCAATGTCGATGGAGCGAACATCAACATAGAGATTCTTCTTTGCTTTGAGCACATCAAAGAAGACAGAATACTGAAACCGGTTCCAGAAGGGGCGGTTGACAAGAGCTGGATCTTGATCTTGAGCATACGGGTTGCGGCGACGGGCCTCACAGAACTCTTTAGCAGTCATTTCAGTCGCAGACTTGGTCTTTGGCTTGGGCTTGTTCGCAATTTGCTTGGAAGGAGGCTTGGGCTGAGTTGGAGGAACACTTGACGAAGCAGCAGCTGCCTCAGAAGTGCGATAGCGCTTTGATCCTCCAGGACGCCCGGGGTTGATACGACGGACGGGGGGCTCCGAAGTGCCATCACCTGGAACCACACAAACACCGGCAAAGAAAGCCAACAAAACAAGCATAAGCCAGCAGAAAAGCAACGCGAATCAACATTTGGTAAGAGAACAATGGAGTCCGGCACCCCGAGCGGTAGTACCGTTCCCAGCGAGCGGTAGTACCGCCCGGAGCGGTAGTACGGCTCCAGGGGAGCGGTAGTACTGCCCGAGGCGGAGGACAACGGTCATGCCACATGCGCTGCAAGATCCGGTACTGCCGGAGGTGCCAAATTAAAAAAATACTCCTACCAAACATCAATCCAACTAGTCTAGCAGCCTTCAACCTCCTACTCAAGCCTCTATTTGGCCAAAAATTGATACATGCTAAGACTATTGCACCAAAAGCCTAGATCTGGAAAATAGAAGCAACAAGGAGAAGAACGGGGGCAATACCAGCATCCATGGCAAGAGGAAGGGGTGGGGATCGATTCCACCAGACGGAAATGCGAAGGACGGCCCGGAGAAGGCGGCCCAGCGGCAGCCTCCCGCAGCGAGTTCATCGCTGGAGAGAGAGGAACAGACGGGGAGAGAAACGCGAATGGGTATGGGGGAGTGAAACTCCCCCTGCCCGATTCAATAACCCCCAGTCCATCCCCACAGCGGTAGTACCGCTCGGGCGGGCGGTAGTACCGCTTGATGCCACTCAGCGGTAGTACCGCCCATCCACAGCGGTAGTACCGCCCGGCACAAACTCGATGAGACAGGACAGAAAAAGGCCTAGCTCCAACACAAAGAAACACCAAAGCGAGCCGAGGGAGCACCTCAATGGTCAAAACACCACCAAAAACTAGAGATGCTCCCACGAAGAGACTAGAGACAAAACACTAAACAACACAAATGAAAACAAGAGAAAAACCACACAACTCTCAAAGAGAGGGCGGTGGCCGAGGCCACCTATGTTTGAGTCAAGAGGTATGGCACTACGAAGATTTTAACCTTGGGCCCATGACCTAAACTCATCTTTGAAGCACAAGTACCATAAAAAATGGCTAATGTGAAAGACGTGATTAATTTATGCATAATGGGGGGAGGGAGAGTTCATTGAGAGAGCAACACTCCCCCTATGTCCATGCCTACATCTAGAACAAGATATGATGATGAGTGTGGTGGGGTGTACCTAGATTCAAGCCACATTGCTCAAATCAATGATATTTAGCTCATGCCTTAACTCGCGAAATCTTGCTTCATCTAGAGGCTTGGTGAAAATATCCGCTAGTTGCTCTTGAGTGTTGATGTAGATGATCTCAATATCTCCACGCTTGATGTGATCCCTAATGAAATGATGACGAATCTCAATATGCTTCGTCTTGCTATGTTGCACCGGATTGTGAGATATCTTGATATCGCTTTCATTGTCGCATAGAATAGGCACTTTGTCACAAGTGACACCATAATCCATTAAAGTTTGCCTCATCCATAGCAATTGAGCACAACAACTTGCGGCGGCTACATATTCGGCCTTGGTGGACAAGAGAGACACACAATTTTGCTTCTTCGAAGACCAACTCACCAAAGAGCGACCAAGGAATTGGCACCCTCCGGAAGTTGACTTCCTCTCCACACAATCCCCCGCCCAATCCAAGTTTGAGTAACCCATGAGATCGAAGCTTGCTCCTTTGGGGTACCATAAGCTAAAGTTTGGGGTATGAGCCAAATATCAAAAGATTCGCTTGACCGCCACATAGTGGCTTTCCTTAGGTGCGGCTTGAAACCGTGCACAAATTCCCACACTCAACATGATATCCGGTCTAGATGCACAAAGGTAAAGCAATGATCCAATCATGGAACAATATACCTTTTGATCCACTGCTTTACCATTGGGATCACTGTCAAGCTTGCATTTGGTTGGCATGGGAAACTTGACCGGCTTGACATCATCTAGCTTGAATCTCTTGAGCATGTCTTGGGTATACTTGGCTTGGTTGATGAATGTTCCTTCTCTTCTTTGCTTGACTTTGAACCCGAGAAAGAACTTCAACTCTCCCATCATAGACATCTCAAACTTCTTGGTCATTAGTGCGGCAAACTCATCATTGAAAGATTTGTTAGGAGAACCAAAAATAATATCATCAACATATAGTTGGCATATGAACAAATCCCCTTTGACCCTCTTAGTAAAAAGAGTGGGATCGATTTTCCCAATTTCAAACCCACGATCTTGTAACAACTCGGTAAGGTGCTCATACAACGCACATAGGGCTTGTTTAAGGCCATAGAGCGCCTTTTTGAGTTTGTATACATGAGTGGGGAGATTGGGATCCTCGAATCCCGGAGGTTGTTTGACATACACCAACTCATTCAACGGACCATTAAGAAATGCACTCTTCACATCCGTTTGTTGCAATTTAAAATCATGATGAGATGCATATGCAAGCAACATGCGAATAGATTCAAGACATGCAACGGGGGCAAAGGTTTCACCGTAGTCGATGCCCTCGACTTGGGAGTAGCCTTGTGCCACCAATCTCGCCTTGTTTTGAACAAATACACCGTTCGCATCTTGCTTGTTCTTGAAGATCCATTTTGTCCCAATGACGTTGTGTTCCTCCGTTGGCCTTGGCACTAATTCCCAAACTTGATTGCGCTCGAAGTTGTTGAGTTCATCATGCATAGCTTCAAGCCAATCCTCATCATCGAGCGCCTCATGTACCTTTTGGGGTTCAACACACGAAACAAACGCGTGATGCTCACAAAAGTTTGACAATTGTTTACGAGTAGTTACCCCTTTTCTCAAGCTTCCAAGCACATTCTCCATGACATGTTGTTGACGCTCGAGCTTGGAAGCCACCTTAGCGGCACGACGCTCCAAAAGTTCCTCAATGGGCATTTGAGGATCATCATGCACATCTTGAGCACCGTCTTGAGTTTGCTCTTGATCTTGAGCTTGATCTTGAGCTTGCTCTTGATCTTGAGCATGGTCTTGAGCTTGCTCTTGATCTTGAGCGAGCTCAGAGGCATGAACTTGATCTTGGGCATCATTTGGGGCATCAGCATCTCCATGGGGTTGATCTTGCCCTTGATCTTGTTCATGGGGTTGAGGGCCTTCACTTGTTCTTCGGAAGCATGTGGGTCTCGCGTAGGTGATGGCTCCACTTGAGTAGAGCATTGTCCTTCTCCTTCGGCCACAAGGGGTTCCTCAATGGGGAGTATTTGACCAATCCCCATTCTTCTTATGGCTTGGGGAGGAATTTCATCACCTACATCACAAAGACCACTTTGCTCCACTTGGGAGCCGTTATTTTCATCAAACTCCATGTTACACGTCTCCTCAATGAGTCCGGTGGACTTGTTGAGGACACGGTAAGCATGAGAGTTTATAGCATAGCCAACAAATATGCCCTCTTGAGCTCTAGGTTCGAATTTAGACAAACGAACACCTTTCTTGAGAATGAAACACTTACAACCGAACACCCGGAAGTACTTGAGGTTGGGCTTGTTACCGGTAAGTATCTCATATGGAGTCTTGTTCAAGCCTTTGTGGAGGTAGAGCCTATTGGATGCATGGCATGCGGTGTTGATGGCTTCAGCCCAAAAGTTGTATGGAGATTTGAATTCCGCCATCATGGTCCTTGCCGCGTCCATCAACGTCCGGTTCTTCCTCTCTGCCACAAAATTTTGTTGAGGGGTATAAGGTGCGGCATATTGGTGCTTGATCCCATCATCACTAAGAAACTCATCCAAGGTGTAGTTCTTGAACTCGGTGCCGTTGTCACTTCTAATCATCAATATCTTTGCTTCATGTTGATGTTGAGCTTCATTTGCAAAGTTGATGACGGTTTGTTGAGTCTCACTCTTCCTCTTGAAGAAGTATACCCATGTATATCTTGAGTAGTCATCCACAATCACCAAGCAGTACTTTCTTCCACCAAGACTATCAAAGGATGGAGGTCCAAAGAGGTCCATGTGAAGGAGCTCCAAGGGCCTCTTAGAGTAGATGATAGTCGAGGGTCAGTGAGCCGTTTCATAAAGCTTTCCTTCGATACAAGCACTGCAAGCACGGTCTTTGGCAAAACTCACATTTGTTAGTCCACGGACATGGTCCCCTTTGAGGAGACTTTGCAAAGATCTCATATTGACATGGGCTAGTCGGCGATGCCAAAACCAACCCACATCAACTTTAGCCATTAGGCAAGTCGCGGTCTTAGTGGGTCGCTCCGAAAAGTTCACCACATAGAGACCGTTCTCGACATGCCCAACAAAGGCTACTTTAAGAGTCTTGCTCCACAAAAGGGCCACGGTATCAAGATCAAAGAATGTTGCAAAACCCATAAGTGCAAGTTGACAAACGGAAAGTAAATTGTATGCAAGAGACTCAACAAGCATGACCTTCTCAATAGATAAATCTTGAGAGATGACCACCTTGCCAAGTCCCAAAACCTTAGAAGTTGAGGCATCACCAAATTGGACATGGGTGGGCATAGATGGAATTGGATGCACATCCACCACCAAGTCCTTGCTCTCGGTCATATGATTTGTTGCACCACTATCAAGCAACCATGACACTCCACTGGAAGCAAACTCCTACAAGAGATCAATGCTTGGATTTAGGTACCCATTCTTGAATGGGTCCTTTGAGGTTAGTAACAAGGGTCTTAGGAATCCAAATAGACCATTCAATGTACTCATCATAAGAACCAACGAATTTGGCATAAACATGCCAATCACTAGCACGACATAAAACATAAGAAGGGTTAAAGTCGCCGGCTTTGTTGTTAGAGGCAGTTTTACCCTTCTTGGCATTACCACCCACTTCCTTATTCTTCATCTTCTCATGAGTACCCTCACCCGCCTTGACAAAGGTTTCCTTTAGTGGGAGAGGTTGCTTGGTCTTGTTCTTCTTCTTCTTTGACTTGGGTGCAAACCCAAGTCCCTTCTTTCCTACAACTTCCTTTTGGCTTGTTAAAAGGTCATTGAGGTTCTTTTCACCTTGTATGCATGTCACAAGGCCCTTCTCAAGTTGCTCTTTTAACTTGGCATATTCCTCCACAAGATGCACATGCTCACAACAAGGGTTAGTAGCATGGGCATTATCAATTAGAAAAAATAGAGGGCAAGTGGAAATCTCCTTGGTTAGCTTCACTTGGAGTTGATCAAGAGACTCTTTGAGAGAAGCATGAACATCCTTCAAGACCTTGTGAGCCTTGTCAAGTGTATCAAATTCTTCCTTGAGTCTATCATGGCCAACCCCAAGTGCAACTTTCTCGGATTTAAGCACACGAGTAAGAACAATAGCATGATCAAGATCTTTTTGCAATTTAGCATGATCAACATTGTGTGACTCATCAAGAGTCAAACGAAGATCTCGCTCTTCCTCGAGAGCAATGGAAAGATCCGCAATCTCATCGGCATAGTCACGACTATTGTGACGCCCCCGGCTTAATCGTGCACTAATCATACACGCAAATGCACACAATCAAGCCTAAGGACTCATGGGAAGATATCACAACACAACTCTAAAACATAAATAAAGTCATACAAGCTTTATATTACAAGCCAGGGCCGCGAGGGCTCGAATACATAGCTCGATGGCATACAAGCGTCAGCGGAAGCATCAGATATCTGAGTACAGATATTAAAAGAGAAACAGAAAGGCCTTTAGAAAGGCGGGGCAAAAGAAAACACTACGATCGAAAGGCGCATGCCTCCTGCCTGGGACCCTCCGAACCTACTCCTGGTCATCAGCCAACTCGTAGAAGTATCCACCCTCGGGGTAGTAGCAGCGATCGTCGGCGGGGGCAGCTGTCTCAGGGGCTCCGTCATCTGGTTGCATCAAGTGGATATGGGGAGAAAAAGAAAGCAAAGCAACCGTGAGTACTCATCCGAAGTACTCAGCAAGCAAGGATCTACATTAC
Organism: Thinopyrum elongatum; assembly: GCA_011799875.1. NCBI lineage: Eukaryota > Viridiplantae > Streptophyta > Magnoliopsida > Poales > Poaceae > Thinopyrum > Thinopyrum elongatum. The sequence continues at coordinate 464,324,643 of CM022303.1, forward strand.
ATATGCAACATTATCAAGGGGAGGTTGTATATGTGGACTGGGCTGCAGAAATGCCAGAATAGAGAGAAGGCCTAGTCCTATCGAAGACTAGCATCTTCAGCGGTCTTGCAGCATTAGAAGAGTGTAGATTAGTACCGTATAAAGTAGTAGTATCATTAAGTCTCATCCTCACCCAGAGATCCTTTCTCGACTCCCTGCGAGAAAGCAATCCCAGAGCCATAGTATCCAATTCTAGTTGTATCGATCGGGATACAACTCCGAGGGTCCTTTACCGTAGGACCGACTATCGATAGATGTTTTCTTCCCTGCAGGGGTGCACCAACTTGCCCACCACGCTCGATTAACTCCGGCCGGACACACTTTCCTGGGTCATGCCCGGCCTCGGCCAAACGATACACCGCAACCCTACCTACAGCTCAGCAGAGAGGTCCCCGTCGGTCTATATCCTAAGCGCTCAGGGGTCTTGGGCCATCGCCCTGTGCACTCCGGGTCGATGTGTGCAGGGTCGGGACGAGCACCACCTCAGTCCCGGATGGTATTGGCCCGGCCCGGCCACGAGGCTGAACTGGACATCTGACAGAGCTTTCGGCTGATGCTACGATGCATAGTGCCCATAACTCTTCCCACGTGATGGTTAGTGCTATCAGGCCAGAGGCCTGCTCGGATCAAATATCCAAATCGTTAGTGGACTAAGGGCTTGCGGTAACGAGCAGAGACTCACGATCGATGTGACCCCGTCACCCTGTCTCGAGGACTTGCTGCAAGGGCTAAGAATGCCTGGCCGCGCCTCGTATTCATATCTCGGGCAACCTCCAGGTCAACCCGTCTCCACAACACTCGCCACTTAGGCTCACGCGGGTACCCCTCAGGGTCAACCCGCCTTTCCAAGCAACAGTGTAAAGTCCAAGTATCCGTGTGTCCATAACATCAGGGGAATCCGAGGTATCACCCTCGTTGGATTCCTACTTGATGTATCCGTCAAGGTGAACTCGGAGGAATCACCCTCGATGGGTTCACGCTTGATGTGTTGCACGACGGGGTCGTATCGGAAGTGGAGAAGGAGGAATCACCCTCGATGACCACGACCGAATAGCTACTCTATAGAGTTAACATCAGAAGTGCTACAAGAGGTTTCACCCTTGGCACTTGATAGTAACGCTGCAGTGTCGTTACAACTAAGGGGGGGGGGTGATGTGCGGTGCCGGGGTCTGGTCTTCAATCCCGTTGATCAGGTCTTCTGATAATCCAGCGGGGCAATCGGGACTAGTGGGGTCACTGATAGGTCTCTACCCAGCCTATACTAGACAGTTTAGGATAAGCAGGTACGGGTTCAAATGCAGGTTACAATAAATAGGCTATGCATCAGAATAGGTAAAGCAGTAGCAGCAGCAATTCTAATGCAAGCATGAGAAAATAGAATGGGCGATATCGGGATGGTCAAAATGGGGGGGCTTGTCTGGTTGCTCTGCGGCAAAAGCAAGATCGTCAACGGTGTCATCGGGCTCCTGAGCTGCGTCGGTCTCAGGGTCTATTGAGAGAGAAGAGGGGGAGGAAACAGATAAATACACAGCAAACATAGCATCACAAAACATAATCATGACGGTACGCGGTGCCGGGTGTGTCCTAACGTATGGTTGCACGTCACCGAGGAAGGGGGAATCCATCCGGGAATGTTTTCCTGGTTCCGGACATTTGTCAGACAGATGACCGGAGGGGAATGGTTCCATGTTCGCTATGCTAGGGACATGTGGCGGACGAACGGACCGCGTATTCGGATTCGTCTCGTCGTTCTGAGCAACTTTCATGTACAAAGTTTTTCGATCCGAGCTACGGATTATTTTCTAAAGATTTAAACAATTTTTGGATTTAATTAAATTCGACCGAAAATGATTAATGATGTCAGCATGACATCAGTACTGCGCCAGCAGTCAACTGGTCAGTTGACCAGTCAACCTGACATGTGGGACCCTACTGTCATAGACACAGAGCTAATCCAGTGATTAATTTAAACTAAACTAATTAGTTAGGGGTGTGGTCCCACCTGTCAGTGAGTGATTAACAAATTAATCTAATTAACAATTTAATTAACAGTTTAATTATTTTTTAATCATTTTAAACAGGCAGGGCCCACATGTCAGTGGGCCACTGTGCCCAGTCAGCATGCTGACCGGTCAACAAGGCCTAGTGGGGCCCGTGGTCAGTGGCATGTGGCGGGGCCCATCGGGGCAAGGTCAGCGCCGGCCGGAGCGCGCCGGAGTTGGCTCCAGCGAGCAAAACGCGGCGGCGTGCGTCAGGAGGAGCTCGGGATTCGCGCACAGGGCATCTCCGGAGCCGTGGCTGGGTGCGTTCGACGCGGCTCGGTGTCGTGCGTCAAATGGCGGCGGTGCGAGGTGCTATGGTGGCCGGAGCTGAGCGCCACGAGCTCGCCGGCAGCGAGGTGTTTCGGGTGAGCTGCGGAATCGGGGCTACGATGGGCAAAAAGAGCAGCGCGAGGTGGCTACGGCGTCTACGCGACGCGGGGAGTGCGATGGTGGCACGCACGGGGCCCTATGGTCACCGTGGCCACGCCGGCGATGAGGACAGGCGGCGGAGGGTGCGGCCTAACACGAAGCGGGCGCTACGGGCGGCCAGAGGGGGCAGGGGAGGGCGTGATCCGCGCTGGAGCTCACCGCGGGAGCGTGGGGTCTAGGCAGAGGGCTCGGGGAAGTCCGGTGATGTAGATCGACGGCGAGTTCGTGCGGTGGCTGAGGGCGACGGTGAGGAAGAATGCGGCGTCGCGAGGGGCTCCCGGGCTCGATCCGGCTGCGTAGTCGAAGAAGAAGCCCACGATGGTGCTCCAGGACTTGTCGGAGCGGCGAACGGGCGACGGTGGCCGCGGCTACGGCGAACGGCGGTGAGGAGGGCTCTCGGGCATCTCGAACGAGAGTGAGGGAGGGGACGAGAGGGGAACTGGTGGGCGCTAGGGTTTGCCAGGGGGTGCGGGGAGTTGCTCTTGTCCTCCCCGACGAGCGCGGCGCGCTGTCGACCACACGGAGGGGGGCCCTGGCTGCGCGCGCTCCAGGTGCTCGACAGCGAGCGGCATGAGCAGTGCAGGAGGAGGGAGGAGGTGCGGGGCGGGCTGGGCCGTTTCTGTGGCAAGCAGGCCTGAGTGCACAGTAGCTTTAGGCCTTTCTCTTTTCCTTTTATTTTCCGTTTCTATTTTCTTTTGTTTTCTGTTTTTCTAAAATGTGTGGCCCCAAACACTGTTTTGTAAATTAGGTAACTTGTTCCAATAAATACAGTGCATTAGTTAGTACTGCTAAAAATTGGTTTGGAGGAAAATGGAGTTCACACAAATTTTGTATTGAATAAAATGGATTAAACCTTGCTGTTTTGGTACTGTTAGAGCCACTAAATTAATTTATTCATTGTTGGTTACAATTTTAGAATTGTCTCTGGATTATTAACAATATTATGAACATTTTTGTTTCTGGATTTGAACAACTTTTATTTGCACTTTTAGTTTGAATTTCCATTTGAATTTGAATTTGAAAAGAGATATGATCCAAATGATGTTTAAGCACTGTTGATCATGATGACATGGCATTATCAAAAGGGGGATTACTGTGGCTAACCACTGGGGGTGTTACAAATCTCCTCCACTAATAAGAATTCTCGTCCCGAGAATTAAGAGGAAGACTGAAAGAGAGCGGGGTATCCTTGGAAGTTGTTTCGAAGAAACGTCCGGAGAATCTCGAATGACTGGAATATTTCCGATCCCCTCAAGCGGAGAAGCATTCAACGCTTTCAAGGTGTTTATTTTAGCCTCAGCATTTGGAGTTATCTGGGCACGGTAATTCACTAGCCCGGATGACTAACGGAATATGCATTTCCTCATAATGAAGGTCATGCATGAATGTAAATTTTTCAGAGATGAATGAATGTGATGCTGCTGAATTAAATAAAACAGAAGCAGGTACTGAGTTAACGAGAAGGGTACCCATTTTGGTGGCAGGTTGATCCTGGACTTGTTCAATATCAATGTTGTAAGCGTGTCCACGACCATGAGTAGCAGACCCAGTATTATAGTTGCGGGCCTGATTATTGCCACGATCATTGCCACGGCCAGTACGAGGGAAAGCCAACTGATTCTGAGTCTGGCGGCAGTCTTAGCAAGGTGGCCTGGTTTGCGACACTTGAAGCACAGTCCATCTTCAGGACGAAGAGGAGCATTGGGTGGAACACGTGGTGTAGTATAGTTGTTCCTTGGGGCAGGGGCAGCTGGACGGAACACGTTGTTGGGAATCCAGACTCGACGCTTCTGTGTTGAGCCCGAAGATGAGCCAACATCACGATAGCGCTTCTGCGACTCCTTATGCTTCATTTGAGCAGTCTCAAGCAGAATAGCCTTGTTCACAAGAGTAGAAAAGTCGTTGAAGTCTTGAGCAGCGAGTTGAAGCTCGATGTCTGCGTGGAGTCCATTACGGAACTTCACTTGTCTACGGGCATCCGTGGCGATGTCTTCTTCAGCATAGCGGGATAGGTCAAGGAATTCCCGCTGATAAGCTTTGACAGTCTTATTGCCCTGAGTGAGGTTGCGGAACTGGGTTTTCATCCGGTCCATGATTCCTTGAGGAATATATCGGGCACGAAAGGCAGCCTGGAACTCAGGCCAAGTAACGGCTGTTCCAGCAGGCAGTGTACGTTTGTGGTTGTCCCACCATTGTGCAGCCGGACCCTTTAAGAAAAAGGACACGAAGGCGACAAAGTTAGCAGGGGAGACATTTGCAGACTCCATCTCGTGAGTGATATCGCGAATCCAGTCATCAGCATCCAGTGGCTTCTCAGAGTTGCGGAACTGAGTGGGGTTAAGACGCATAAATTCCGGCAGAGTTATTGAAGGAGGGTTCTGGTTCTGGTTGTTCAGATGCGGGAACTGAGTCATAATCCCAGTCATGAACTGGCGGTTGAGCTCGAATTGTTGCATCATAGCTGCCATATAATCTGGCGGTGGTGGGCATTCAGGGGCATGACCACGACCACCTGGTCTAACCATCCTGCTAAGTATCAACAGTGGTAGTTTAGCAAAAGAAATTGCGAGTGTTTGGCGACAAGCATGATGTAACTCGACAACTATTTAAGCAGTGTAACAGATACATAACAGTAGTCAATTAAGACATACAGATCCATACACAGAGTCAGTTACATGCGAATAGCATAACGGCGCAAATTCAAAAGCTAGATATGGTAGGCGGCGCGCAGGCACGCGGTAAGGAAGTACACCACGAGACATAGCCAAGGCTACATCAACGTCGGGAAGATCCACTGAAACGGGGTAGCTGCATGTGCGGACGACGAATGTTTGTCGCGGAAGGTTCCTGCGCTCCATGTGCACTCTGATGCAGAATCCGGTCTCGAGCTGAAAGAAGAGGTCCACGTACAGGTGTGTGACCTCCAACAGCAGGCCAATCAATACCAGCATACATCTGAGTCCTGCTCGGGTAAAGGATGTACTCTGGATGTATCCCTACATGAACAGCTGGTAGCAACTGTGTCATAGCATCGTAGAGGCGTGCTCGAGTGGTAACCAACTCGACGGCAAGAGCCCGAACAGTGCGATCCAGAGCCTGAGTGCACTGAATTAGAACGTGTGGGTCATAACGACGTCGCTCGTATGGGGCACAGATAGCTGTGTAGTATCCAGTAGCATCTCCAGCAGGGGCATACGGAATGTATCGGAACTCAGAGGCATCCAAGCTATCGCTGAACTCTCCTCGGAGACGTGCGACAGTAGAGTAGGCGGCATCATGGACTGCCATCTCAATCGTCACGCCGATACCGTGGAAAAGGTGCAGCTCAGTGTCTGAGTCATCGCGCTGATCATAGATACGAACATCAGCATGGTACTGCTCCTGGTTGAACTCACGGTAATACTCATAGACCATGTACTCGGGGTACCAGCGGTAGCCCAGCCTGGTCAGGAGGGCGATCAGGACAGCTGGAAAACCAGGGGCACCACGAGCCCAAGTGCGAAGCACAAGCTGCGTCGTAGGGCGTGGTGGAAACAAACGATCCATCTGAAATAGAGGAAATTCAGGATTGTCAAATGACAATGAGAAGTATAATACAACTCAGAGAGAAAGGTTAAACAAAACAATGGAAAGGAAAATGATTATTAGACTAATCAGATCAATGGTAAGGAATTAAGCATAGATATCCAGCTCTCCGGGTAGACGAGATTTACGAGATCCTAAGTGTCGGCGTTAGTAAAATTCATTTAACCCGAATAGAAGAGAGGTCAGAGTCCTAGAGTAAAGATGAGGAATAAAATATCCTAATACCACCCAATTGGCGACGTGGGCCCGTAAGCCACACAGCCAAGTTAGTAAAATAGTTTTCGGATACTAGACTCAACTTCGGCCAAGGAGTTAGAAATGGGGGTTCCTACAGGCAGTCGGGTCTGATACCAACTTGTGACGCCCCCGGCTTAATCGTGCACTAATCATACACGCAAATGCACACAATCAAGCCTAAGGACTCACGGGAAGATATCACAACACAACTCTAAAACATAAATAAAGTCATACAAGCTTTATATTACAAGCCAGGGCCTCGAGGGCTCGAATACATAGCTCGATGGCATACAAGCGTCAGCAGAAGCATCAGATATCTGAGTATAGATATTCAAAGAGAAACAGAAAGGCCTTTAGAAAGGCGGGGCAAAAGAAAACACTACGATCGAAAGGCGCAGGCCGCCTGCCTGGGACCCTCCGAACCTACTCTTGGTCGTTAGCCAACTCATAGAAGTATCCACCCTCGGGGTAGTACCAGCGATCGTCGGCGGGGGTAGCTGTCTCAGGGGCTCCGTCATCTGGTTGCATCAAGTGGATATGGGGAGAAAAAGAAAGCAAAGCAACCGTGAGTACTCATTTGAAGTACTCAGCAAGCAAGGATCTACACTACATATGCAACATTATCAAGGGGAGGCTGTATATGTGGACTGGGCTGCAGAAATGCCAGAATAGAGAGAAGGCCTAGTCCTATCGAAGACTAGCATCTTCAGCGGTCTTGCAGCATTAGAAGAGTGTAGATTAGTACCGTATAAAGTAGTAGTATCATTAAGTCTCATCCTCACCCAGAGATCCTTTCTCGACTCCCTGCGAGAAAGCAATCCCAGAGCCATAGTATCCAATTCTAGTTGTATCGATCGGGATACAACTCCGAGTGTCCTTTACCATAGGACCGGCTATCGATAGATGTTTTCTTCCCTGCAGGGGAGCACCAACTTGCCCACCATGCTCAATTAACTCCGGCCGGACACACTTTCCTGGGTCATGCCCGGCCTCGGCCAAACGATACACCGCAACCCTACCTACAGCTCAGCAGAGAGGTCCCTGTCGGTCTATATCCTAAGCGCTCAGGGGTCTTGGGCCATCGCCCTGTGCACTCCGGGTCGGTGTGTGCAGGGTCGGGATGAGCACCACCTCAGTCCTGGATGGTACTGGCCCGGCCTGGCCACGAGGCTGAACTGGACGTCTGACAGAGCTTTCGGCTGATGCTACGATGCAGAGTGCCCATAACTCTTCCCACGTGATGGTTAGTGCTATCAGGCCAGAGGCCTGCTCGGATCAAATATCCAAATCGTTAGTGGACTAAGGGCTTGCGGTAACGAGCAGAGACTCACGATCGATGTGACCCCGTCGCCCCGTCTTGAGGACTTGCTGCAAGGGCTAAGAATGCCCGGCCGCGCCTCATATTCATATCTCGGGCAACCTCCAGGTCAACCCGTCTCCACAACACTCGCCACTTAGGCTCACGCGGGTACCCCTCAGGGTCAACCCGCCTTTCCAAGCAATAGTGTAAAGTCCAAGTATCCGTGTGTCCATAACATCAGGGGAATCCGAGGTATCACCCTCGTTGGATTCCTACTTGATGTATCCGTCAAGGTGAACTCGGAGGAATCACCCTCGATGGGTTCACGCTTGATGTGTTGCACGACAGGGTCGTATCGGAAGTGGAGAAGGTGGAATCACCCTCAATGACCACGACCGAATAGCTACTCTACAGAGTTAACATCAGAAGTACTACAAGAGGTTTCACCCTCGGCACTTGGTAGTAACGCTGCAGTGTCGTTACTACTAAGGGGGAGGGGGTGATGTGCGGTGCCGGGGCCTGGTCTTCAATCCCGTTGATCGGGTCTTCTGATAATCCAGCGGGGCAGTCGGGACTAGTGGGGTCACTGATAGGTCTCTACCCAGCCTATACTAGACAGTTTAGGATTAGCAGGTACGGGTTCAAATGCAGGTTACAATAAACAGGCTATGCATCAGAATAGGTAAAGCAGTAGCAGCAGCAATTCTAATGCAAGCATGAGAAAATAGAATGGGCGATATCGGGATGGTCAAAAGGGGGGGGGGGCTTGCCTGGTTGCTCTGCGGCAAAGGCAAGGTCGTCAACGGTGTCGTCGGGCTCCTAAGCTGCGTCGGTCTCGGGGTCTATCGAGAGAGAAGAGGGGGAGGAAACAGATAAATACACAACAAACATAGCATCACAAAACATAATCATGACGGTACGCGGTGCCGGGAGTGTCCTAACATATGGTTGCACGTCACCGAGGAAGGGGGAATCCATCCGAGAATGTTTTCCCGGTTCCGGACATTTGTCAGACAAATGACCGGAGGGGAACGGTTCCATGTTTGCTATGCTAGGGACGTGTGACGGACGAACGGACCGCGCACTCGGATTTGTCTCGTCATTCGGAGCAACTTTCATGTACAAAGTTTTTCGATCCGGGCTACGGATTATTTTTTATGATTTTCTAAAGATTTAAACAATTTGTGGATTTAATTAAATTCGACCGAAAATGATTAATGACATCAGCATGACATCAGTACTGCGCCAGCAGTCAACTGGTCAGTTGACCAGTCAACCTGACATGTGGGACCCTACTGTCATAGACACAGAGCTAATCCAGTGATTAATTTAAACTAAACTAATTAGTTAGGGGTGTGGTCCCACCTGTTAGTGAGTGATTAACTAATTAACCTAATTAACAATTTAATTATTTTTAAAATCATTTTAAACAGGCAGGGCCCACATGTCAGTGGGCCACTGTGCCCAGTCAGCACGCTGACCGGTCAACAGGGCCCAGTGGGGCCCGTGGTCAGTGGCACGGGGCGGGGCCCGCCGGAGCCAGGTCAGCGCCGGCCGGAGACGCACCGGAGTTGGCTCCGGCGAGCCAAATGCGGCGGCGTGCGTCGGGAGGATCTTGGGATTCGCGCACAGGGCGTCTACGGAGCCGTGGCTAGGTGCGTTCGACGCGGCTCGGTGTCGCGCGTCGAATGGCGGCGGTGCGAGGTGATGTGGTGGCCGGAGCTGAGCGCCATGAGCTCGCCGGCGGCGAGGTGTTTCGGGTGAGCTGCGGAATCGGGGCTACGGCGGGCAAAAAGAGCAGCGCGAGGTGGCTACGGGGTCTACGCGACGCGGGGAGTGCGATGGTGGCACGCACGGAGCTCTATGGTCGTCGTGGCCACGCCGGCGACGAGGACAGGCGGCGGAGGGTGCGGCCTAACACGAAGCGGGCGCTACGGGCAGCCAGAGGGGCCAGGGGAGGGGGCGATCCGCGCAGGAGCTCACCGCGGGAGCGTGGGGTCTAGGCAGAGGGCTCGGGGAAGTCCGGTGATGCAGATCGACGGCGAGTTCGTGCGGTGGCCGAGGGCGACGGTGAGGAAGAATGCGGCGTCGCGAGGGGCTCCTGGGCTCGATCCTGCTACGTAGTCGAAGCAGAAGCCCACGGCGGTGCTCCAGGACTTGTCGGAGCGGCGAACGGGCGACGGTGGCCGCGGCTACGGCGAACGGCGGCGAGGGGGGCGCTCGGGCATCTCGAACAAGAGTGAGGGAGGGGACGAGAGGGGAACTGGTGGGCGCTAGGGTTTGCCAGGGGGTGCGGGGAGTTGCTCTTGTCCTCCCCGACGAGCGCGGCGCGCTGTCGACCACACGGAGGGGGGCCCTGGCTACGCGCGCTCCAGGTGCTCGACAGCGAGCAGCATGAGCAGTGCGGGAGGAGGGAGGAGGTGCGGGGCGGGCTGGGCCGTTGCTGTGTCAAGGAGGCCTAAGTGCACAGTAGCTTTAGGCCTTTTCTCTTTTCCTTTTATTTTTTGTTTCTGTTTTCTTTTGTTTTCTGTTTTTCTAAAATGTGTGGCCCCAAACACTTTTTTGTAAATTAGGTAACTTGTTCCAATAAATACAGTGCATTAGTTAGTACTGCTAAAAATTGGTTTGGAGGAAAATGGAGTTCACACAAATTTTGTATTGAATAAAATGGATTAAACCTTGCTGTTTTGGTACTGTTAGAGCCACTAAATTAATTTATTCATTGTTGGTTACAATTTTAGAATTGTCTCTGGATTATTAACAATATCATGAACATTTTTGTTTCTGGATTTGAACAACTTTTATTTGCACTTTCAGTTTGAATTTCCATTTGAATTTGAAAAGAGATATGATCCAAATGATGTTTAAGCACTGTTAATCATGATGACATGGCATTATCAAAAGTGGGATTACTGTGGCTAACCACTGGGGGTGTTACAACTATGCCCCTCCAACTTGCAGATAGTATCCTCATGCGACTCAATGATATCATTGGCCTCACAAAGTTGTTCCAAGAGAGCAACAAAGTGCTTCTTGGACTCACCCTTGAGCTTGCTCACAAACTTGGTGAACTCATTCTCATCAACTTTCTCCACCTCACTATCATCAACAATGATAGTGGTTTTGATGTTAGGAGTTACCTTGTTGATACCTTTGGCCATGAGGCACTTTGGCAATGGTGTTTTCGTTGGGGGCACTGAAGAGAGACACCTTGGAGGGGGAAGATGTAGCAATGGCAATGGTTGTCGTTGCCATTCATTCTCCACTTGTATCTTCCTCATCATCATCGGAGGGGTACTCTTCATGTGCCACCAAGCCCTTTGGAGGAGACTTCCTGGTGAAGTTGTTCTTGCTTGGGAAAGACTTGGCTTTGTCTTTGCGAATGAGCTTGCCACCATTGTCTTCCCTCTTCTCGTAAGGGCAATCCACCACAAAGTGACTCACATTGCCGCAATTGTAGCAAGTCCTTACTCGTTGCTTGTTCTTTGACCCACTTGTGTTGTTCTTGGTGAAGTTGGGCCTTGAGTTCCTCTTGGTGCTCCAAAATTGCCTTGACGCAAGAGCCATGTGCTCACGGTAAGCGTATTTGGTGTCCTCGGGACCACACTCCTCTTCTTCTTCCGGAATGGCCTTGGCCTTCAAAGCAAGGGTGGGAGTGCTTTTCTTTGACCGGACACGAGCAAGAGCATTGTCGGCGGTCTTGTTCATGATGTTCATTTCAATAAACTCATCCAACACTTCACTTGAGGTTAAGGAGTGAAAATCCGGCCTTTGAAGAATCACGAAAGACATAGCCTTGTTGAATGGCATGATGGCCTTGAGAAACTTGCGCTTGATCCAAGTGTCATCCGTATCCTTGCTCCCATGGTCTTGGAGAGCAACCGCAAGAGTAGTCACCCTCCGGTAGAGATCATGCGGATCCTCATCTTCTAGCATCACAAATTCATCGGCCTCATCAAGGACCACTTCAAAGTTGGATCGTTGGATGCTCGAGCTCCCCTTGTACATAGTAACAATGTGCTCCCAACAATCCTTTACACGAGTGAAAGGTCGTAAGTGAGATAGATCTTCGGGTGGGACCGCATCTTGAAGGATGAACAAAGCGGAGTGATTGTATTGATTGTCCACTTGTTCTCTTGGGGTGAAGTTGTTTGGATCATGCGGGTAGAAGCCTTGCTCAATGATTCTCCAAAGGTTAGTTGAGCAGTGATTTAAATGAGACTTAATGCGAAAGACCCAATTAGCAAAATCACCCTTAACAAGCTTGGGAGGAGGGCCATGAATATTAATGCGAGGTGTAGGGACCAGTCCTCCATAGACCGGGGGAGGGGGAACCGAGGCAAAGGGTCCGGTCCCATTCTTGTCATGAGGGGAAGGAAGATTAGTACCTTTAGCCGCTTCCTTGGCGGAATTGGCCTCCGATTCCGATGCCGTGGGATTAACCACAAGCAAGGGATCGGGAGTGGATTTCATCCCCTCAAGTAATTCTTTAAACATGGACTTGACTTCAGTCGTCATAGACGTCTTAAGTGAAGCCATAGCTTCATTTAAGTCGTCTTGAGTGATCGGAGTCAACTCCATGGCCTCGAGCACTTCCTCCCCGGTGTCAACCATACTCTTCGGGTGGTGAAACCCTGAATAAAGAGACGAGGCTCTGATACCAATTGAAAGGATAGATATAGTTGACTAGAGGTGGGTGAATAGGCAACTACCAATATTTAGCTTTTCTTAACAAATTAGGTTTAGCAACAAATAGGTTGTCTAGATGTGCAACTAGGTGAGCAACCTATATGATGCAAACAACAACAACAAGTGCAAGCAAAGGATACAACACAACAATAGCTTGCACAAAGTAAAGGGAAGAAATAACCACAAGTGGAGCCGGTGGAGACGAGGATGTGTTACCGAAGTTCCTTCCCTTTGGGGGAAGTACATCTCCGTTGGAGCGGTGTGGAGGCACAATGCTCCCCAAGAAGCCACTAGGGCCACCGTATTCTCCTCATGCCCTCACACAATGCGAGATGCCGTGATTCCACTAGTGGTGCCCTTGAAGGCGGCGACCGAACCTTTACAAACAAGGTTGGGGCTATCTCCACAACTTGATTGGAGGCTCCCAACGATACCACGGAGCTTCACCACAATGGAATGTGGCTCCGAGGTGACCTCAACCGTCTAGGGTGCTCAAACACCCAAGAGTAACAAGATCCACAAGGGATTAGTGGGGGGAATCAAATTTCTCCTGGTGGAAGTGTAGATCCGGGCCTTCTCAACCAATCCCTAGAAAATCAACAAGTTTGATTGGCTAGGGAGAGAGATCAGGCGAAAATGAGCTTTGGAGCAACAATGGAGCTTGGGGGAAAAGAGGTAGCTCTTCTTGGGGAAGAAGACCTCCTTTTATAGTGGGGAATCAAATCCAATCGTTATCCCACATCTCAGCCCGTAGAGAGCAGTACTACCGCCCATGGGATCGGTACTACCGCACTAGGCAGCGGTACTGCCGCTTTGTTGGAGAACGTTGCATGGGAAACAAAAAATTTCCTACGCGCACCAAGATCAATCTAGGAGATGCACATCTATGAGAGGAGAGTGTTGTCTACATACCCTTATAGACCGAAAGCGTTAATGATCTAGAGATCGTGGTTGGCGTAGTCATACTCGCGTCGAGATCCAATCCGATCCAAGTACCGCATGTGCGGCACCTCCGAGTTTAGCACACATACGTCTCGGCGGCGTCCTCTCCTTCTTGATCCAGCAAGGGAGGGAGAGGAGGTAGATGAGATCTGAAACAACAGACGGCATGGTGGTGGTGGTGGCAGCGGAACTCCAGCAGGGCTTCTCCAAGCGCGTACTAGTGAAACATGGGAGGAGTTGGGAGAGGTAACGGGCAAGGGGTGAAGGGTCGCTGCCCCTAACTCCTCCCCACCTTTATATAGGCGTGGAGGGGGCTGGTGGCTTGCCCTCCAAGGCCCTAGGGGCGTTCGTCAAAGGGGGAGGAAGGAAATCCCTCCTTTCCTTCCCCACCGATCGCTATCCCGCCTTTTTAGGGATCCTGATCTTATCCCTTTGGGATATGATACTATTCCTTTCAAGGGAGGATCTTGGTGCGCCTAGACCAGGGTTGTAGGGACTTTCCCAACTACCCACGTTCATGTGGGGCCCCCCATGCAGGTGGGCCCCACTCCGGAACCTTCTAGAACCTTCCCGGTACAATACCGAAAAAACTCAAACTTTTTCCGGAACCCCGATAACAACTTTCCATATATGAATCTTTACCTCCGGACCATTCCGGAGCTCCTCGTGATGCCCCAGATCCCATCCGGGACTCCGAACAACCTTCGGAATTTCCACTATTAATATCTCAATACTACCCTAGCGCTACCGAACGTTAAGCGTGCGACCCTACGGGTTCGAGAATCATGTAGACAAGACCGAGACTCCTCTCCGGTCAATAACCAATAGCGGGACCTGGATGCCCATATTGGTTCATACATATTCCACAAAGATCTTTATCGGTTGAACCACGATGTCAAGGATTCAATTAATCCCGTATACAATTCCCTTTGTCCATCGGTATGTTTCTTGCCCGAGATTCGATCGTCGGTATCTCTATACCTAGTTCAATCTCGTTATCAGCAAGTCTCTTTACTCGTTCCGTAATACAAGATCCTGTGGCTAACTCTTTAGTCACATTGCTTGCAAGCTTATTGTGATGCTGTATTACTGAGTGGGCCCTGAGATACCTCTCCGTCATACGGAGTGACAAATCCCAGTCTTGATCCATGCCAACTCAACAGACACCCTCGGAGATACCTGTAAAGCATCTTTATAGTCACCCAGTTACGTTGCGACGTTTGATACACACAAGGTACTCCTCCGGTGTCAGTGAGTTGCATGATCTCAGGGTCATAGGAACATATACTTGACATGCAGAAAACAATAGCAATAAACTTGACACGATCATATGCTACGTTCATAGTTTGGGTCTTGTCCATCACATCATTCTCCTAATGATGTGACCCCGTTATCAAATGACAACTCATGCCTATGGTTAGGAAACCTTAACCATCTTTGATCAACGATCTAGTCTAGTAGAGGCTCACTAGGGACATATTGTTGTCTATGTATCCACACATGTATTTGAGTTTCCGATCAATACAATTCTAGCATGGATAATAAATGATTATCATGAACAGGGAAATATGATAATAACCAATTTATTATTGCCTCTAGGGCATATTTCCAACATTCTCCCACTTGCACTAGAGTCAATAATCTAGTTCACATCACCATGTGATTAACACCCAAAGAGTTCTGGGGTTTTATCATGTTTTGCCTGTGAGAGAGGTTTTAGTCAACGGGTCTGCAACATTCAGATCCGCGTGTACTTCGCAAATCTTTATGTCATATTGTAGATGCTGCTACCATGCTCCACTTGGAGCTATTCCAAATGGCTGCTCCACTATACGTATCCGGTTTGCTACTCAGAGTCATCCGGATTGGTGTTAAAGCTTGCATCGACGTAACCCCTTACGACGAACTCTTTATCACCTCCATAAACGAGAAACATGTCCTTAGTCCTTTTCAGGTACTTCAGGATATTCTTGACCGCTGTCCAGTGTTCCACTCCTAGATCACCTTGAAACCTTCCGGACATACTTATGGCAAGGCTGACATTTGGTCTTGTGACACAGCATGGCATACCGTATAGAGCCTATGGCTAAGGCATAGGGGACGACCATCGTCCTTTCTCTTTCTTCTGCCGTGGTCGAGCTTTGAGTCTTACTCAACTTCACACCTTACAACTCATGCAAGAACTCCTTCTTTGACTGATCCATTTTGAACTCCTTCAAAACCATGTCAAGGTATGTACTCCGCGAAAGTCTAATCAGGCATCTTGATCTATCTCTATAGATCTTGATGCCCAATATGTAAGCAGCTTTACCCAGGTCTTCCTTTGAAAAACCCCTTCCAAACAACCCTTTATGCTTTCCAGAAATTCTACATCATTTCCGATCAACAATATGTCATCCACATATACTTTTCAGAAATGCTGTAGTGCTCCCACTCACTTTCTTGTAAATACAAGTTTCTTGCAAACTTTGTATAAACCCAAATGCTTTGATTACCTCATCAAAGCGTATATTCCAACTCCGAGATGCTTGCTCTAGTCCATAGAAGGATCGCTGGAGCTAGCATACCTTTTAGCATCCTTAGGATAGACAAAACCTTCTGGTTGTATCACATACAACCTTTCCTCACAGAAACCGTTAAGGAACGCTGTTTTGACATCCATCTGCCAGATTTCATAATCAAAAAATGCAGCTCATTGCTAACATGATTCTGACGGACTTAAGCATCGCTATGGGTGAGAATTCTCATCGTAGTCAACTCCTTGAACTTGTGAAAAACCCTTTGCCACAAGTCGAGCTTTACAAACGGTGACATTACTGTCTGCGTCCGTCTTCTTCTTGAAGATCCATTTATTCTGAATGGCCTTTCGCCCTTCAGGTAATACTTCCAAAGTCCATACTTTGTTTTCATACATGGATCCCATCTCGGATTTCATGGCCTCTAACCATTTGTCGGAATCCGGGCCCACCATTGCTTCTCCATAGCTCGTAGGTTCATCGTTGTCCAACAACATGACCTCTAAGACAGTGTTACCGTACCACTCCGAAGCAGTACGTATCCTTGTCGACCTACGAGGTTCGATAGTAACTTGATCTGAAACTTCATGATCACTATCATTAGCTTCCTCTTCAACTGACGTAGGTTCCACAGAAACATCTTTCTGCATTGTGCTACTCTCTGGTTGAAGTAAAGGTTCAACAACCTCATCAAGTTCTATCTTCCTCCCACTCAATTCTTTCGAGAGAAACTCTTTCTCGAGAAAGGACCCATTCTTAGCGAAAAACACTTTGCCTTCGGATCAGAGATAGAAGGTGTATCCAACCGTTTCTTTTGGGTATCCTATGAAGATGCATTTGTCCACTTTGGGTTCGAGCTTTTCTGGCTGGAGCCTTTTGACATAAGCATCGCAACCCCAAACTTTAAGAAACAACAACTTTGGTTTCTTGCCAAACCACAGTTCATACGGCGTCGTCTCAACGGACTTAGTTGATGCCCTATTTAAAGTGAATGCAGCTGTCTCTAACGCATAACCCCAAAATGATAGTGGCAAATCGGCAAGAGACATCATAGAACGCACCATATCTAATAAGGTTCGATTACGACGTTCGGACACACCATTATGCTGTGGTGTTCCAGGTGGTGTCAACTGTGAAACAATTCCACATTGTCTTAAGTGATTGCCAAACTCATAACTCAGATATTCTCCTCCCCGATCAGATCGTAGGAATTTGATCTTCTTGTTACGATGATTCTCAACTTCACTCTGAAATTGCTTGAACTTTTCAAACGTTTCAGAACTGTGCTTCTTTAAGTAAATATACCCATATCTACTCAAATCGTCGGTGAAGGTGAGAAAATAATGATATCCACCGCGCGCCTCAATGCTCATCGGACCACACACATCAATATGTATGATTTCCAACAAGTCACTTGCCCGTTCCATTGTTCCGGAGAACGGGGTCTTAGTCATCTTGCCCATGAGGCATGGTTCGCATGTGTCAAGTGATTCAAAATCAAGAGACTCCCAAAGTCCATCGGCATGGAGTTTCTTCATGCGTTTTACACCAATATGACCTAAGCGCAGTGCCACGAGAATGTGGTACTATCATTATCAACTCTACATCTTTTTGTCTCAATGTTATGAACATGTGTATCACTACAATCGAGATTCAATAAACCATTCACCGTGGGTGCATGACCATAGAAGGTATTATTCATGTAAACAGAGTAACCATTATTCTTTGACTTAAATGAATAACCGTATTGCAATAAACACGATCTAATCATGTTCATGCTCAACACAGACACCAAATAACATTTATCTAGGTTCAACACTAATCTCAAAGGTAGAGGGAGCGTGCGATGGTGATCACATCAACCTTGGAAACACTTCCAACACACATCGTTACCTTGCCCTTAGCTAGTCTCCGTTTATTCCATAGCTTTTGTTTTGAGTTATCAATATTGGCAACCGAACCGGTATCTAATACCCAGGTGCTACTAGGAGTACTAGTAAGGTACACATCAATAACACGTATATCAAATATACTATTGTTGAAGTTGCCAGCCTTCTCATCTATTGGGGTAGTTCCGCTACTAGTGACCGTTCCCCTTACAATAGAAGCACTTAGTCTCGGGTTTGGGTTCAACCTTGGGTTTATTCACTGAAGCGGCAACTGTATTGCTATTCATGAAGTTTCCCTTCTTGCCCTGCCCTTCTTGAAACCAGTGGTCTTGTTAACCATGAACACTTGATGCTCCTTCTTAATTTCTACCTTCGCGGCCTTAAGCATCGCGAACAGCTCTGGGATCAACTCCATCCCTTGCATGTTATAGTTCATCACGAAGCTCTAGTAGCTTGGTGATAGTGACTGGAGAACTCTGTCAATCACTATCTTATCTGGAAGATTAACTCCCACTTGATTCAAGCGATTGTAGCACTCAGACATTCTGAGCACATGCTCACTGGCTGAGCTATTCTCCTCCATCTTGTAGGCAAAGAACTTGTCAGAGGTCTCATACCTCTCAAGGTGGGCATGAGCCTGAAATACCAATTTCAGCTCTTGGAACATCTCATATGTTCCATGGCGTTCAAAACGTCTTTGAAGCCCCGATTTTGAGCCGTAAAGCATGGCGCACTAAACTATGAAGTAGTCATCAGAACGTGCCTGCCAGATGTTCACAAAATCCACAGACGACGCTAGAGGGGTTGGCACACCAAGTGGTGCATCAAGGACATAAGCCTTCTGTGTAGCCGCGAGGACAATCCTCAGACTATGGACCTAGTCCGCATAATTGCTTACAATATCTTTCAACTTAGTCTTTCTCTAGGAACGTATTAAAACAGGGAACTACATCACGAGCTATTGATCTACAACATAATTTGCAAAGACAACTTAGACTATTGTTCATGATAAATGAGTTCAATTAATCATATTACTTAAAAACTCCCACTCAAATTGACATCCCTCCAGTCATCCAAGTGTAACATGATCCAAATTCACCAACCCAAGTCCGATCATCACGTGAGATGAGGTGGTTTCAATGGTGAACATCTCCATGTTGATCATATCTACTATATGACTCATGTTCGACCTTTCGGTCTCTTGTGTTCCGAGGCCATGTCTGTACATGCTAGGCTCGTCAAGTTTAACCCGAGTGTTCCGCATGTGCAAAACTGGCTTGCACCCGTTGTATGTGAACGTAGAGTCTATCACACCCGATCATCACGTGGTGCTTCGAAACGACGAACTTTTGCAATGGTGCACACTCGGGGAGAACACAATTTTATCTTGAAATTTTAGTGAGGGATCACCTTATAATGCTACCGTCGTCCTAAGCAAAATAAGATGCATAAAAGGATTAACATCACATGCAAATCATAAGTGACTTGATATGGCCATCAACTCGTGCTTTTGATCTCCATCTCCAAAGCACCGGCATGATCTCCATCGTCACCGGCATGACACCATGATCTCCATCATCGTGTCGCCATTGGGATTGTCACGCCAATCATGCTTCTACTACTATTGCTACTGTTTAGCGATAAAGTAAAGCATTACATAGCGCTTAAAGATTGACACGCAGGTCATACAATAAATAAAGACAACCCTATGGCTCCTGCCAGTTGCCGTATGCATCGACATGCAAGTCAATATTAACTATTACAAAACATGATCATCTCATACATCAAATATATTTCATCATGTCTTTGGCCATATCACATCACAACATACCCTGCAAAAACAAGTTAGACGTCCTCTAATTTGTTGTTGCATGTTTTACGTGGCTGCTATGGGTATCCAGCAAGAACGATTCTTACCTACGCAAAGCCACAATGGTGATATGCAAGTTGCTATTTAACCTTCTACAAGGACTACCTTTGTCGAATCTGATTCAACTAAGGTGGGAGAGACAGACACCCGCCAGCCATCTTTATGCAACAAAGTCACATGTCTGTCGATGGAACCGGTCTCATGCACGTGGACATGTAAAGTTGGTCCAGGCCGCTTCATCCCACAATACCGCTGAATCAAGAAAAGACCAAGGAAGGAAGCAATCTGAATATCAACGCCCACAAACTCCTTTGTGTTCTACTCGTGATGTCATCTACGCAAGACCTAGCTCATGATGCCACTGTTGGAGAACGTTGCATGGGAAACAAAAAATTTCCTACGTTCACCAAGATCAATCTAGGATATGCACATCTATGAGAGGAGAGTGGTGTCTACATACCCTTGTAGACCGAAAGCGTTAACGATCTAGAGATCGTGGTTGGCGTAGTCGTACTCGTGTCGAGATCCAATCCGATCCAAGTACCGCACGTGCGGCACCTCCGAGTTTAGCACACATACGGCTCGGCGGCGTCCTCTCCTTCTTGATCCAGCAAGGGAGGGAGAGGAGGTAGATGAGATCTGAACCAACACGACGGCATGGTAGTGGTGGTGGTGGTGGCAGCGGAACTCCGGCAGGGCTTCGCCAAGCGCGTACCAGTGAAACGTGGGAGGAGTTGGGAGAGGTAACGAGCAAGGGGCGAAGGGTCGCTGCCCCTAATGCCTCCCCACCTTTATATAGGCGTGGAGGGGGCTGATGGCTTGCCCTCCAAGGCCCTAGGGGCGTTGGTCAAAGGGGGAGGAAGGAAATCCCTCCTTTCCTTCCCCACCGATTGCTATCCCGCCTTTTTAGGGATCCTGATCTTATCCCTTTGGGATATGATACTATTCCTTTCAAGGGAGGATCTTGGTGCTCCTAGACCAGGGTTGTAGGAACTTTCCCAACTACCCACGTTCATGTGGGCCCCACTCCGAAACCTTCTAGAACCTTCCCGGTACAATACCGAAAAAACTCAAACTTTTTCCGGAACCCCGATAACAACTTTCCATATATGAATCTTTACCTCCGGACCATTCCGAAGCTCCTCGTGATGTCCCAGATCCCATCTGAGACTCCGAACAACCTTCAAAATTTCCACTATTAATATCTCAATACTACCCTAGCGCTACCGAACGTTAAGCGTGCGACCCTACGGGTTCGAGAATCATGTAGACAAGACCAAGACTCCTCTCTGGTCAATAACCAATAGCGGGACCTGGATGCCCATATTGGTTCCTACATATTCCACAAAGATCTTTATCGGTTGAACCACGATGTCAAGGATTCAATTAATCCCGTATACAATTCCCTTTGTCCATCGGTATGTTACTTGCCCGAGATTCGATCGTCGGTATCTCTATACCTAGTTCAATCTCGTTATCAGCAAGTCTCTTTACTCATTTTGTAATACAAGATCCCGTGGCTATCTCTTTAGTCACATTGCTTGCAAGCTTATTGTGATGCTGTATTACCGAGTGGGCCCTGAGATACCTCTCCGTCATACGGAGTGACAAATCCCAGTCTTGATCCATGCCAACTCAACAGACACCCTCGGAGATACCTGTAGAGCATCTTTATAGTCACCCAGTTATGTTGCGACGTTTGATACACACAAGGTACTCCTCCGGTGTCAGTGAGTTGCATGATCTCATGGTTATAGGAACATATACTTGACATGCAGAAAACAATAGCAATAAACTTGACACGATCATATGCTACGTTCATAGTTTGGGTCTTGTCCATCACATCATTCTCCTAATGATGTGACCCCGTTATCAAATGACAACTCATGCCTATGGTTAGGAAACCTTAACCATCTTTGATCAACGAGCTAGTCTAGTAGAGGCTCACTAGGGACATATTGTTGTCTATGTATCCACACATGTATTTGAGTTTCCGATCAATACAATTCTAGCATGGATAAGAAACGATTATCATGAACAGGGAAATATGATAATAACGAATTTATTATTGCCTCTCGGGCATATTTCCAACACGCTTGGCCCAGCGGTAGTACCGCTGGGGCTGCGCACAGAGAGAAGAGAGAAGGGGCAGGAGAGAGAGAGAGCCCCCGAGCGGCACTAGAAGTGGTGGTAGGACGGTACTAACACTTGCAAGCGGTACTACCGTGCCTACTGCCGCTCCTACTGCCGCCCAACCCGACATGAGACGCGACGTCCTCGAATCGAGGCGGTACCAGCGTGGAGCAGGAGCCGTACTACCGCTGATGGCCACGAGCAGTACTACCGCTTGAGGCTGTCAGCGGTACTGCCGCTCCGGCCCGGCGGTACTGCTGCTGGCTCCTCCCAAGTGCCACTTTCGCGATAGCGGTATACTCCAAGGAAGAGGAAAGGAGCTGGGGGTGCGAGATAGATGTGTACGTGTTGATTCCACCCTAGCCTTTCCGATACGGACCCCCTCTTGATAGTACGGTGTCTCCTACGACTCAAGTCCACCAAAACCGAACCGAAAGAGACTACACCGTCTTCACCTTGAGCTTAGAGGGGAAATGAATCGTCTCGTGCCAGTGAATAAATATCTGAAAGCTCAACGCACACGATTAGTCCGCAAAGGTATTGTCATCAATCACCAAAACCACTTAGAGAGACATGCCCTAACACATAGGAACTCTCCTTGGTTGTGCAACGGCTTGACCAAGATCATCACCGACCAGACCAAATCAATAGTTCTCCACCTCCTGCGACAGACCTCCACTTATCAGTGAAGGGGAGAGGGCGACGCAATGAGTGACAACTAGATTCGCATATCCGGCTTTAGTTATGGGCACATTGTCTGCATGCTTGTGACAATGGTGTGTCTCACTGCAACATAGCCATCCAACAACCACAACCAACAGAGAGTGAGCCACCGCTCGTACCACCTCCAAAGGAGGAAAGCTCCGCCTCTACCGGCGGCAACAATGCGTGTAACGCCTAAAGAACATCAGATCTAACTGTGCTAATGACCTCCATGAGTGACCTAAGATCATACCTTGGCCTTCCCTTTCGTGGTGTACTTACACAACACAAAAGCGCCACCATGGTGATGCTCAATGCCCATAAGCACACGCTTGGCTGCAACACGTTGTACATGACATACCAACCAAATGAAGCCCCACCATGAGAATGGACGGAGCTCTGCCACCACTTCCCAGAAGATAGCAACTAGACGCCACACTGTTGCACAAGGGTTAATACATTTGCATTCCTTTAGGTGTGGGGTGTGCCACCACCTCGGCAAGGTTGGAGGTAACATCGTAAGGTAGATGGGAAGAGTTTACCATGCTCTGGGAGATGAAGAGGGACGTGATTGAAGATTGGATTGGTGGATAAGGTTTGTGGTAAGAGGGGAGTTTCAAGAGAGGGGCTCGAGTGTCTAGTATTTCAGAACTTGGTAAATATCTGTTGTAATTGTATTAATCATATTCAATAGAATTTTCATCATGCATATGCATCCTACTATGTTCTTGAGGCAAATCAGCCGCCTATGCAGAATATGGCTTGGTGCTTTTGGTGGCTGTCAAAATAAGTTGTCCCCTTCCCAGCTAATTCTGGAAGCCAACCCAAAAAAATGTTGGGGCTTCTATACTAGTTAAGTCCCCCCTCCCCCCCCACAAATTAGGATTGACTCATAGAATAAGCTGGGAAGGGTTGGTTTATTCCATAGGCAGCAATAAGTTGTCAAAAGAACTGGGCTGAAACCTGATTTAGGTGACAAAAATAAAGGGAGTGTATAGCCCTTAGGTGACTGAAATGTAAGAATTTTAGTCGATTTTCTACCTCGCATTTGTATTCAGACGTTGTAGCTTTTCTTTTATAATTTTCCTTGCTTTCACTTACATGTGGATCAGCAATGAACCGTCCAATATAAGCCTTTTTGTGGTAACGTATTTGATTGGCCCATAATACTTTAGTAGAAATAAAAATAGAAGAAACAGAAATAAATAAATCAACAAAAAAATCATGGAAACTTTCAATCTATTCATCATCTGTCATGGTAGTACATAGACTACTAGAAGTAACAGAATTTACAACCAGATCCATGGACTACCTAGAGATGACTACAAGCACTGGTGCAAGCCATAGTCTCTTAGGAGTCGCTTCTTCGGGAGTAAATCAACAAATTTTAACTATAATAGAAGAACTTGGTAAACAATTTAACCCTGATTGTAAAGGTAAAATAAACAACTACATGGCAGAACCCATATGGAAAGAAAGAATGTGAAATTTTTACTAAATAAAAGTTGCACACTCTTTCACAAAACTTGAACTATACCATGAATTTGCAAGAACAAATTATAAAGTAGCGTAACGTTCAGAAAATAATTGTTTATTTTCAAATGATGCCTCGGAAATGTGGGTAGAGTCCAAATTACTTTAAAACAAAAAATGGCTTGTGTATCTAGTATGCCAAACATTGATGAGAATGATCAGATTATTGAAATAAAAGGCATGCAGTAAAGCAATAAATAAAATATATAACGTGCATGGGCCTACTTAGTGAACAAGCCCATCACACCACGAATCTCACATCACTCGTGTACCTGATGTGCTGTACCCAGCCTGCTTATAACGGTGTATACATGTTTCTTTGGGGTTCTGGTTTATTTCTTTTGTTTTTTGTTTCTTTCTCCCTTTAAATGGTTTATTTCTTAAAATGTACGGATACTTTTAAATCAACGTGAACATTTTTCTAAAATCGTATGAATATTTTCATTGACAAATTAAAATTTGTGAACACTTCTTATGATTACATGAACATTTTAAAAAGGTGTGACAGATTTTTAAAATTACTGTACTAATATTTATTAAGAATATGTGAACACTATTTTAATTTCATAAAAATTTCTATAATGAGTTAACACTTATGAAAATAAAAGGTCCATTTAAAAATAAGCACATGAATATTTTACTAAATGTATGAACACAATTTTGATCACAACAGTTTTTTAATATGTCGGCTTTCGAAAATAGATAGAGTACTTTTTTTCATGCATATCTCTTCTTTAAGAATAACAACATCTACAACCACAAATAGCAAAAGTGAGCCCCAAAAGGAGGGAAAACAAATCGTAAATAAAAACAAAGATAGAAAAGCAAAATTGGAAAAGGAAAAGAAATGAAGAGAAAAGAACCAAAGAGAAAATATAGAAAATCAGAAGAAGAAGAAAAAACAGCTCCAAAAAACAATGCAAAGAACACAAAAAGAACCGACCTGCAAAAAAAGAAAGAAAACCAATGAAAACCGCCTCCCCGACATCGCTACTACACCTGGCCTAGGCTGAAGCGCGTTTAAGGCGAGATATGAACATCTCAACCTTCCAAACTTTTACGGCCTGTATAGAAACAAGCATCACACCAGAAAAAATGCACAAATCCTAGAAGTGATCGCACATGAAATCAACCGAGAAGAAACAAAGTTCAATTGCCTGAAAAATAACAAATGTAAATTGAGCATTGTGCAGAAAAACATTCATTTAAAAAATCAATTATAGTGGCATCTTATAGAGGGAAATTTTGACTGGGATAGAGAGAATACTAGTTGCCACCTACAAGTTGCACTATACAGGAGCATAGTCAAGACTGGATCCTGTTAAAACATGATTTTAGTTTATAGGACTGTTTCAGAAACAAAGCAGATCCTGTTAAACAGAACAAAGCTATCTCAATGCTGCCATTCTGAGATAGTCAGATGTATCCCTTCAACTTTGTTATCTTCCTATTGCTCTTTATATTTTCAGCAAAAATAAAACCGTATAAGTTGACTGAATAAATATGCTACTCAAACAGCACAAGAAATTTTTGCTAGACTCAAGTACACCTGAAATCACTGAGACTACAATGAAATTATACTGGTATATTGTGCTGAATGCCATGCAAATCATACCCTCCTGCTCCCTCTACCGCAGCCACAGTGCTTGTTGTACCGAAGCAGTTTCAACATCTTTCCTTGCCTGTCTGGATTAACGATCAATCAGGAGATCGCCTAGCAATGGCACAGATGCTATAAGCCTGCAAAGGGAGTGGCCTCAAAGCTGTTCTGTAATGCAGAATACCAGAGTCCTGGAGAAGCAGATCTCAGCTCCAAATAGTACAATTTCTCAAAATAGGTTGCTGCAAGTTCCAGATTCCAATTCAGTATGCTACACCTTTAATCGATATAAGAATACAATTTGACGTTTCTCTTTCGTTTCTTTCAGCAGCTCATTGTTGACACCAGATTTTGACACGGTCAAGAACTTATTTAAGATGGCCTGAAATGGAGAAGTGATCTACATGAAAGAGTTCCGTATTATTGATATAAACGTCTTTGAAGTTTGGGCCATCGCCGTCTGATTTCATCTCGAAGGCCGAAACTATGCTCAAAGTACTAAGATCTTATATTCAAAGTACAGTTTGCCGATTAAGCCCCCAAGACGACCTCAAATGGAAAAACTTTCTACACGAATTGTCTTCGTCTCGTCGAAACGGTCGATTTTGTATAAAAATCATCCCAATCCGAGTTCGTATGCAAAAGTTAGAGGCAACAATTTGCGGACTGGTCCTGAGTGAAAAAATGACGCGAGGGACCAGACACCCACCTAGGTGGTGTCTGATGGGTCGCGTGAGTTATTCGGCCTTTGCCGGCTGAATGACGCTTGCCGGCCGAGTAAAAAGCTTGCCGGCATGGAAAGCTTGCCGGCGCAAAAAACTTGCCGGCGTGGAAGCTTGCCGTGGTGGAAACCTTGCCGGTGTGGAAAGCATGCCGGGGTGAAAACCTTGCCGGCGTGGAAGCTTGCCGGTGTGAAAGCTTGCCGGGTGGAAACCTTGCCGGTGTGAAAGCTTGCCGGGGTGAAAACCTTGCCGGTGTGAAAGCTTGCTGGGGTGGAAATCTTGTCGGTGTGGAAAGCTTGCCGGGGTGAAAACCTTGCCGGCGTGGAAGCTTGCCGGTGTGAAAGCTTGCCGGGTGGAAACCTTGCCGGTGTGAAAGCTTGCCGGGGTGGAAACCTTGCCGGTGTGAAAGCTTGCTGGGGTGGAAATCTTGCCGGTGTGGAAAGCTTGCCGGGTTGAAAACCTTGCCGGCGTGGAAAGCTTGCCGGAAAAGTGGAAACTGTCAAAGTCAATCCGACCAGAAGTTGGAGATGGGCTCGAAAGGTTATTCAGATGACCTCGGATGGAAAAGTGTTCTACACGTAAGTTGTGCGTATCATCAAAACGGTCAACTTTGATTTTGGAGTGATCATCATTGGAGATAGTATACGGCCTGCAAAGTTGTTACAAGACTCGGACAGTTCAGAAAACTGCATAATTGAATCCGACCCACAGTTAAAGATGGGCCCTAAAATTCATAAACACGGCATTAAAAGGAGAAGTGACCCACGCTGTATTATGAAGATCATCGAGGCGGACAAGTTTGATGTTGAACTCGACTCCATCCGAGTTAGTATGCGATTTCTACAGCCCGCGCAAGAAACAGGACAAAAGTATGGGACAGATTCGGGCTGAATCCGAGTTGGACTGAAACTAGAACTGTAGGACGTCAATTGATGTAATCTTCTTGTAAGGACAGCCAAGATGAATCCTTTACTTGTACGGGAAGTCCAGCCGCCTCTTATATATGTTAGGGGTGATGGCCGATTAAGACCACACAATCGACAAATCAATCTATCATCTTTTACCTTTACTTTTCCTTCTCCCTTGTTCTTCTTCTTCCTCGTTCTTCGTTCATTCTTCTTCATTGCAGTGCGGAGAACCTCGAGGCCCTAGGAGCGATCAGGTCGACCTAGGGCAGCCCACAGCCGCCGCGCGCCCTGACAGGGTCCCTCCCGGGCGTGTGGGGTTTCGGGTCCTAAAAGCACCCGCCGACTGTCTTGCGTATCGTGCTGTCGGTCGGGTCTCCTTCGACGTGAGCTGCGGTGCACCACCCCCGGCGTCGAGGGTACACGGTGACGTGTTCGTGTGTCAACACACGGTCAAGAACTTATTTAAGATGGCCTCCAATGTAGAAGTGATCTACATGAAAGAGTTCCGTATTGTTGATATAAACATCTTTGAAGTTTGGGCCATCGCCGTCCGATTTCATCTCGAAGGCCGAAACTATGCTCAAAGTACTAAGATCTTATATTCAGAGTACAGTTTGGCCGATTAAGCCACCAATACGACTTCAAATGGAAAAAACTTTCTACACAAATTGTCTTCGTCTCGTCGACACGGTCGATTTTGATATAAAAATCATCCCAATCCGAGTTTGTATGCAAAAGTTAGAGGTAACACTTTGCGGACCGGTCCTGAGTGAAAAAATGAGGCGAGGGACCAGACACCCACCTAGGTGGTGTCTGATAGGTCGCGTGAGTTATTCGGCCTTTGCCGGCTGAATGAAGCTTGCCGGCCGAGTAAAAAGCTTGCCGGCGTGGAAAACTTGCCGGCGCAAAAAGCTTGTCGGCGTGGAAGCTTGCCGGGGTGGAAATCTTGCCGGGGTGGAAAGCTTGCCGGGGTGAAAACCTTGCCGGCGTGGAAGCTTGCCGGTGTGAAAGCTTGCCGGGTGGAAACCTTGCCAGTGTGAAAGCTTGCCGGGGTGGAAACCTTGCCGGTGTGAAAGCTTGCCGGGGTGGAAATCTTGTCGGTGTGGAAAGCTTGCCGGGGTCAAAACCTTGCCGACGTGGAAAGCTTGCCGGAAAAGTGGAAACTGTCAAAGTTAATCCAACCAGAAGTTGGGGATGGGCTCGAAAGGTTATTCAGATGACCTCGAATGGAAAAGCGTACTACACGAAAGTTGTGCGCATCGTCGAAATGGTCAACTTTACTTTTGGAGTCATCATTGTCAGAGATAGTATACGGCCTGCAAAGTTGTTACAAGACTCGGGCAGTTCAGAAAACTGCATAATTGAATCCGACCCACAGTTAAAGATGGGCCCTAAAAGTCATAAAGACGACCTTAAAAGGAGAAGTGACCCACGTTGTATTATGAAGATCATCGAGGCGGACAAGTTTGATGTTGAACTCGACTCCATCCGAGTTAGTATACGATTTCTACAGCCCGCGCAAGAAATAGGACAGAAGTATGGGACAGATTCGGGCTGAATCCGAGTTGGACTGAAACTAGAACTGTAGGACGTGAATTGATGTAATTTTCTTGTAAGAAAAGCCTAGATGAATCATTTACTTGTACGGGAAGTACATCCGCCTCTTATATATGTTAGGGGTGATGGCCGAATGAGACAACACACAATCGACAAATCAATCTATCATCTTTTACCTTTACTTTTCCTTCTCCCTTGTTCTTCTTCTTCCTCGTTCTTCGTTAGTTCTTCTTCATTGCAGGGCGGCGAACCTCGAGGCCCTAGGAGTGATCAGGTCAACCTAGGGCAGCCCATAGCCGCCGCGTGGCCTGACGGGTCCCTCCCGGGCGTGTGGGGTTTTGGGTCCTAAAAGCACCCGCCGACTGTCTTGCGTATCGCGCTGTCGGTCGGGTCTCCTTCGACGTGAGCTGCGGTGCACCACCCCCGGCGTCGAGGGTACACGGTGACGTGTTCGTTTGTCAACATACGGTCAAGAATTTATTTAAGATGGCCACAAATGTAGAACTGATCTACATGAAAGAGTTCCGTATTGTTGATATAAACATCTTTGAAGTTTGGGCCATCGCCGTCCGATTTCATCTCGAAGGCCGAAACTATGCTCAAAGTACTAAGATCTTATATTCAGAGTACAGTTTGGCCGATTAAGCCCCCAAGACGACCTCAAATTGAAAAAACTTTCTCCACGAATTGTCTTCGTCTCGTCGAAACGGTCGATTTTGATATAAAATTCATCCCAATCCGAGTTCGTATGCAAAAGCTAGAGGCAACACTTTGTGGACCGGTCCTGAGTGAAAAAATGACGCGAGGGACCAGACACCCACCTAGGTGGTGTCTGATGGGTCGCGTGAGTTATTCGACCTTTGCAGGCAGAATGAAGCTTGCCGGCCGAGTAAAAAGCTTGCCAGCGCAAAAAGCTTGCCGGCATGGAAGCTTGCCGGGGTGGAAATCTTGCCGGTGTGGAAAACCTTGCCGGCGTGGAAGCTTGCCGGTGTGAAATCTTGCCGGTGTGAAATCTTGCCGGGTGGAAACCTTGCCGGTGTGAAAGCTTGCCGGGGTGGAAATCTTGTCGGTGTGGAAAGCTTACCGGGGTGAAAACCTTGCCAGCGTGGAAGCTTGCCGGTGTGAAAGCTTGCCGGGGTGGAAACCTTGCCGGTGTGAAAGCTTGCCGGGGTGGAAACCTTGCTGGTGTGAAAGTTTGCCGGGGTGGAAATCTTGCCGGTGTGGAAAGCTTTCCGGGGTGAAAACCTTGCCGGCGTGGAAAGCTTGCCGGAAAAAAGCTTGCCGAAAAAGTGGAAACTGTCAAAGTCAATCCGACCAGAAGTTGGAGATGGGCTCGAAAGGTTATTCAGATGACCTCGGATGGAAAAGTGTTCTACACGGAAGTTGTGCGTATCGTCGAAAAGGTCAACTTTTCTTTTGGAGTCATCATCGTCGGAGATAGTATACGGCCTACAAATTTGTTACAAGACTCAGACAGTTCAGAAAACTGCACAATTGAATCCGACCCACAGTTAAAGATGGGCCCTAAAAGTCATAAAGACGGCCTTAAAAGGAGAAGTGACCCATGCTGTATTATGCAGATCATCGAGGCGGACAAGTTTGATGTTGAACTCGACTCCAGTCGAGTTAGTATGCGATTTCTACAGCCCGCGCAAGAAACATGACAGAAGTATGGGACAGTTCGGGCTGAATCCGAGTTGGACTGAAACTAGAACTGTAGGACGTGAATTGATGTAATTTTCTTGTAAGCAAAGTCTAGATGAATCCTTTACTTGTACGGGAAGTCCAGCCTCCTCTTATATATGTTAGGGGTGACGGCCGATTGAGACAACACACAATCGACAAATCAATATATCATCTTTTACCTTTACTTTTCCTTCTCCCTTGTTCTTCTTCTTCCTTGTTCTTCGTTCATTCTTCTTCATTGCAGGGCGGCGAACCTCGAGGCCCTAGGTGCGATCAGGTCGACCTAGGGCAGCCCATAGCCACCGCGCGCCCTGACGGGGTCCCTCTCGGGCGTGTGGGGTTTCGGGTCCTAAAAGCACCCGCCGACTGTCTTGCGTATCACGCTGTCGGTCGGGTCTCCTTCGACGTGAGCTGCGGTGCACCACCCCCGATGTCGCGGGTACAAGGTGACGTGTTCGTGTGTCAACACACTTTTTGGTGACTCCGCTGGGGACAAAGCTTTGAGCGGTCTCCAGCCTGTTCTTGCTACAAGGACAGCGTCATCAAGCGGCTGCAATCTACGACGGTAACATGTATCATCAATCCCCTTGCATAGATGCAAATAGCCATTTATGTTGGTTTTGCTAGATCTCCCAATGGACATGTCATGTTGGCTAGCCCAAACGAGCAAAAGCCGACTAGTTATTCTGTTGGAGAAGCTTGAAATTTACACAATCGCGACATGCAACTTATGGATCCGAACTTTCGTGCATCGGCAACACGTTTCAATATGCCGGTGAACAACACGATGAGTTTGAGTGATCAATATAGGATACCTCATGTACAGGAGGGCGTCTCACAGTTTTATCCATCGGCAGCCGACTCGCAATATGCGGGTTCATCCCCAAACATGCCGATGGATGGGGGAATCAGCCATGCTTCTATTAGCTATTCGGCCGGTTATCCTCAGTCATCATATACTACACCTCATGAGATTAATTGTTTAGCAGCATATCCAACTAAGAGTATTCATGACTCGGCTCACCGTCGTGGTTATGGCCGAGTGAATGTAGATTCTACAGGAGCATCTGTGCCTAATATTGCAGGAGATGAGGTGGCTTTGGCTGCTTTAAAAAGTTTAGCCCAAAATAATAAAATTAGCGATCTTTGCCTTGAGCAACACGAAAAGGGCTTGGTTCCTGATTATGAAGCGATAAAAGCTATGGTTTTGCAAGAAGACAAAGTGTTTCCAATTAATCAAATTGGCGAGAGAAAATATGGTTCAACAATAGTGCATATGTCTTCACCTATCATTGCAGCATGTTATACACCCCCTATACAATTGCAAAAATTCGGCAACATAAGTTCATTGCCGAAAAATCATAAAAGCATTGGGGGGCAGGCCGATCCACGCAGGTCCGAATTTAAAGAAAAATATGTGTCCCGAATGGACAAGATCAAGCCACAGCTTGCAGGAAATTGCGTCAATAATTTTACCACACCGACTCTTGAGGAATTACCAGCAGAATATCGATAGGCTTATGAAGCACTCAAGAAGAAGCGTGAAGAGGAAGATTTACAAGAATACGTCAAGTGCTTTCCTCCATGCAGCAACCATGGTCGCCCTTCTGCGATGCTGAGGCAAGATAAAAAAGAAGCTTTGCAAGCAAATCAACAACAGAAGATTGGCTCGGCTAATACTGTTGATTCGGTTGAAACCAATTCAAATATGACTAAGTCGTCTGTAGCCGAGTTGAATGATTCCTTTAAAGCCAAGACAATGGTGGATTCGGTTGAAACCGGATTAAGTGCATCGAGCCAGTCAAGGCCGAGTGCATCGCCGGCTAGTGCCGAGTGCATCAAGCCAGTTTTTGTCGGGTGTACCAAGACAGAAGAAGCAAGCTTCACTGAGCAAAGGAACGGTAAACGCAACAAATTGGCCATGCTCGATTTTTCTGAATGTGAGGGAGCTTACATACTACCCTACGAGTTCCGTGCCAAAGAAATTGATGAAAATCAAGAGCAAAGTTATATGGCCGAACAAAATTCGGTTAATGATGAACATCAATAACAAGAGCATTCAGCTAATGAAGAGTATCCGAGTGAAATCTACTTCTCAAATCTAATGACATGGCACGAGATCCAGAAGAGGAAGATGAGGCATTGGAGAATTATCCAGAAGTGGTGCAAAGTATTGTTCCAGTTGTGCAACCATCGTGTCCTCCAGACGTCTTCACAAAGGTACACCTAGCAGACAGTTTACTCAATTTCCAATTTGATCAAAATCATATTGTTGATGCACCCGTTAGCAAGATTCTAATTAATTTTGGAAGACCAATTGAGATGAGTAATTTGTTTGTTAGAAATAAACTTGTCACTAATCATGCTGGTCAATATATGGTACCATTCATAGAGACTAAGAGTGACAATTTATCGCAACCAAAGTTGTTCCCATCATGTCAACTAAACTTTATATTCATATGGACAGCTTTGTTTGTTTCATGCCTGGTTAACATTTGGTCTCAGATGAGATGTATATTCTATAATTATTTTGGTTGCAGAAACATAATGCCAGGTTCAAAGTTCTCCAGGATAGCCGATTCAAGAACATCGGAAAAGGAGGACAAAAATTGATACATAGCTGAGTTGCATGGCGTTAAGCCAACACCACTCAGTTGTTTAATTCCAAAGCCAGTTTCACATTATCGGTTAATGGACGAGCAGTGTATCTTTAGTCCGGGCATAGGTGATCACATCATCGGCACATCACCGACTAATCCTATTATTATAATTGATCACAATATTGAGCCGTCAAGACAAGAGCGAATGCAATGTTTGTTCGAGCAGAATGTCAAAGACTGCAACGTGATTCATCAATCTACACAATCGGACAACACAGGACGATTGGAGTTTGTTGAGGCACGAGCATATGGCCAGTCAGATCAGATTAGCCTTGATGGCGATCAAATGTTGACTCGGCTATCTCAAACCGATTCATCTAAAGGTGGACAGGTACACACCAATGATGACGGGATCAAGTCTTCAAGCAAGGATATTGTTAAAAATTGCATCAACAACAATCTTGAAGACGGGAATTCCATCAAAGCTACAACAGAGACATCTAGCACTGGGGGGCAACAAGAAAATCCAAAGATCAATGCAAGTCAAGCCAAAGGAGATAAAGGCCCCAATAAGCACAAGCGCAAGAAATCCAAAGTCACTTTTGCACAATTATTAGATAAATATCAAAAAAAGAGTGAAGAGAAAAGTGCTTATCGGTCAACTAATGCAAAAGCATCAAGATCACCCCCTAGGCGCAAATATGAGGATCGGTATTGGCAAAGTGAGAATTTTAATGCAACATATTCATATCCTTATTTTGGGCCGCCAATGCCAATGCCGTGGATGCCTCCCTATGCTCATGTAGATCCATATCCATCACAGGACAGGTATGATACAAGGGCACATTCTCCATCTTATTTTAGACCATCTCACCAATATTATGCAGC
The DNA here is from genome assembly GCA_011799875.1 of Thinopyrum elongatum. Classification (NCBI taxonomy): domain Eukaryota; kingdom Viridiplantae; phylum Streptophyta; class Magnoliopsida; order Poales; family Poaceae; genus Thinopyrum; species Thinopyrum elongatum. The sequence continues at coordinate 464,358,510 of CM022303.1, forward strand.
TCCGAGAAGATCAACATTTGAACAATCACATGTTAAAGACCGTTTCAATCATAAGGAATCGGTTCGGACCCCATGGACGAAGAAAGAGGTGGTCAAGCAAGTATACCGGGTCAAGAAAGATGGTCGTAAGTGTGCTACTTCAGATTTGATCTCAAATAACGAAGAGTCAATTAAAGTGTTGACATTGGCTACAAAAGGCAAAGAAGTGGAGCAATCAATTGTTAAAAATAAAAGGACCATATCTGAAGAAAAGAAGTTGAGAGTGCATAAGGCCAAAAAAGAATTGCCATTGGTCAAAACAGAATCACAGCCGAGATGCCCACTCGACTTATCATATTGGCAAAAGAAGGAATTACAAAATCTTAGTGCACAAGAGCTGAGACAGAAGAACATGGCGTGGGTTCCCAAGAGGATCAATCATAACAAAAATGATGTGCATGCTTCTATCGCAACAAGTACAATAAAAGTGAAGAAAGAGAAGAATGGAAGCAACAAACAATTAAGCCGAAGGTGTGCATCACAACATCAAAATCTTCGGTTAGCACATCATCCATTTTCTTCAACCATGCCATTGATGCCTTTGCCATGGAATTCATCCATAGGTATGATCAATTACCCTCCATGGATTTATTTTGATCCATGGATACAGCATAATTTTCTATATCATAACAGGGTATTACCAAATCACTATACATTTGGTTAGTTACATTTTTGTTGCTAATACAAAGGGGCCAAAATATTTATTGCTATTTCATTTGTTTATTTCGGCTATACATACTTTGGTGGGTGAATTCTACATGGACCTCATGGTAATGGCCGATATTTATCTATCGCCCTAAGAATATGTCAAAGTATGGTCGGTGTAGTATTCTAACATCGTCCTTAGTTCGATTGAAGAGCAAGACAAGTACTATGGAGATTATGTTTTGATAGTTGAATTCATAACAATGGCCACGGTGTTGGTGTTGTTTATATATCTCCATATAGTGCTGTTCTGTGAAGCCTCATGCCTCTTAAAATATTTATTGCACAATAATCAAAGCCGAATATGCAATGTTATTCGGTTTGGAACTTTTACCATATGTGCTAAACATATTGAGGTTTTCGGTGATTTGTTATGAGTAGTGCAACAAATATCCAAGGGTTGTCAATGTTTTGACGAATCACTTATAGTTTATCTCGAGGTATGTCTAGATGTAAATTTTACCTTGGGTTTCTTTAATACTGCTCATATATCTAGACATGACAACTGAAGAGCAAATGAGTTGGCACAACAAGTATCTGGCTACTATGTTGATCATGGTGTATTGCATATATCTATCAATAGCCGATGCTTATTCTTGCCAACATAGGTAAGGCCGAACGAAAACCCACTGCTTCGGCTACTAATGAAGTGTTTATGCTGGCGAAATCAAGGATTCGAGAAAGTTCATTGTTGATTATCTGCAAGATCCTAGCAGAAGGGTGGACAATATGGTTGATGGATGGTTTTGACATGCATAGCTATGGAACTTTATAGTCTGATTAACGAAGTTGAGAAAGTTTCACCCAAGTTTGCATCAAAATATTCATAAAAGCAATGGCCGATATAAACTTATCGTCCTAAGAACATGCAAAATGGCCGATGGAGTGTGGACATCGTCCTTAGAGCAAGCTATGTGCAAGTTATTTTTCGGCACACAAGCTTTGCCGAAAAACAGGGGGGCATGTGTTGACACCAGATTTTGACACGGTCAAGAACTTATTTAAGATGGCCTCAAATGGAGAAGTGATCTACATGAAAGAATTCCGTATTGTTGATATAAACATCTTTGAAGTTTTGGCCATCGCCGTCCGATTTCATCTCGAAGGCCGAAACTATGCTCAAAGTACTAAGATCTTATATTCAGCGTACAGTTTGGCCTATTAAGCCCCCAAGAAGACCTCAAATGGAAAAACTTTCTACACGAATTGTCTTCGTCTCGTCGAAACGGTTGATTCTGATATAAAAATCATCCCAATCTGAGTTCGTATGCAAAAGTTAGAGGTAACACTTTGCGGACCGGTCCTGAGTGAAAAAATGACGCGAGGGACCAGATACCCACCTAGGTGGTGTCTGATGGGTCGCGTGAGTTATTCGGCCTTTGCCGGCTGAATGAAGCTTGCCGGCCGGGTAAAAAGCTTGCCGGAGTGGAAAGCTTGTCGGCGTAAAAAGCTTGCCGGCGTCAAAAGCTTGCCGGCGTGGAAATCTTGCCGGGGTGGAAATCTTGCCGGTGTGGAAAGCTTGCCGGGGTGAAAACCTTGCCGGCGTGGAAGCTTGCCGGTGTGAAAGCTTGCCGGGTGGAAACCTTGTCGGTGTGAAAGCTTGCCGGGGTGGAAACCTTGCCGGTGTGAAAGCTTGCTGGGTTGGAAATCTTGCCGGTGTGGAAAGCATGCCGGGGTGAAAACCTTGCCGACGTGGAAAGCTTGCCGGAAAAGTGGAAACTGTTAAAGTCAATCCGACCAGAAGTTGAAGATGGGCTCAAAAGTTTATTTAGATGACCTAGGATGGAAAAGTGTTCTACACGGAAGTTGTGCGTATCGTCAAAACAGTCAACTTTACTTTTGGAGTCATCATCGTCGGAGATAGTATACGGCCTGCAAAGTTGTTACAAGACTCGAACAGTTCAGAAAACTGCATAATTGAATCCGACCCACAGTTAAAGATGGGCCCTAAAAGTCATAAAGACGGCCTTAAAAGGAGAAGTGACCCACGCTTTATTATGCCGATCATCAAGGCGGACAAGTTTGATGTTGAACTCGACTCCATCCGAGTTAGTATGCGATTTCTACAGCCCACGCAAGAAACAAGACAGAAGTATGGGACAGATTCTGGCTGAATCCGAGTTGGACTGAAACTAGAACTGTAGGATGTGAATTGATGTAATTTTCTTGTAAGGAAAGCCTAGATAAATCCTTTACTTGTACGGGAAGTCCAGCCGCCTCTTATATATGTTAGGGGTGACGGCCGATTGAGACAACACACAATCGACAAATCAATCTATCATCTTTTACCTTTACTTTTCCTTCTCCCTTGTTCTTCTTCTTCCTCGTTCTTCGTTCGTTCTTCTTCATTGCAGGGCGGCGAACCTCGAGGCCCTAGGAGCAATCAGGTCGAGCTAGGGCAGCCCATAGCCGCCGCGCGCCCTGACGGGGTCCCTCCCGGGCGTGTGGGGTTTCGGGTCCTAAAAGCACCCGCCGACTGTCTTGCGTATCGCGCTGTCGGTCGGGTCTCCTTCGACGTGAGCTGCGGTGCACCATCCCCGGCGTCGAGGGTACACGGTGACGTGTTCGTGTGTCAACACTCATTTCCTACCACCAGGAATAAGGAACTGAAAAAACTAACCAACCAACCATCCAATCTAGTCCAATGAATCATTGGACAATGAAATGAAAAGTACTAGTATAATCCATATGTAATCGGTAGCTATCTAAACTCCTTCCGGAGCGAGTATCTACCGGCCTTTAGTATAGCACCACCGGCCAGCATGTTCTTCACGGCCGGCTCTGCCTTGCCCAGCTCTGCCGTCGCCGACCCCTCGTGCGGCTGCTGGAGCAGGACCTGCTTGTGACGACCGATGAACCCTAGAGGGGATCGATCGCACAGGGGAGAAGGGGAATCGGGATAGGTGAGGAGAGCAGAGAGAGATAGATGAAGAGAGGGGAGAAGGGAAACCAGAGTTATCTCATTCCATATCGAATACCGGATTACAGACTGGTTTATGTAGCTCACACACATAGGCCACAGGCGGCCCAATAAACCCCACGGCCTCGGCCCACTTGACCTACACCTAGACTGCTCTCCTCACCTCATGTGTCCACTGATACACTTGTATCAGGTGTGACAGTTGCCCCTCCATGAGCTGCAGCGTCTTCGGTCCAGCATGGTGCCGTCGGGTAGCGATGGCGCAGCACATTGTAATCTTCCCAGGTTGCAGACTCCGTAGAGAGCGATGACCATTGAACGCGTACCTAGACCACGGGGCTGTGTCCCTTCCTGACCATGCGGCGATCCAAGATGGCGACAGGTTGGAGTGGAGCCGCGGTGAGGTCCGGTGTGCGGGGCAGCTCGGAGAAGACCGGCGAGTAATCTGGCATGAAGGGCTTTAGCTGTGACACATGGAAGACGGGATGGATACGACTGCCCTCTGGCAGCTGGAGCTTGTAGGCCATGGTGCCAATGCGTTGCAGAACCGTGAAGGGGCCGAAGAACTTGTAAGCGAGCTTGGGGCAGGGGCGATTGGCCACCGTCGACTGCACGTATGGTTGGAGCTTGAGGAGGACTTGATCTCCCTCGCTGAAGGAGCGCTCGGTTCGGTTCTTGTCTGCTTTCTGCTTGAACCTGTTCTGGGCGCGTGCTAGCTGCGCGCGAAGGGCCTCGATGTGTTGAGCCCAGTCCAGCTCCTCACCAGCCTCTGTTGGTAAGTTGGCGGCGAACGTCGGCAGACCCCCAAGGTTGGGCTCCTTCCCGTACAATGCTTGGAAAGGGGAAGTGTTTAGTGAGGAGTGATAAGTAGTGTTGTACCAGAATTCCGCCGTCGGCAGCCACTTGCGCCATTTGGAGGGTGTGTCGTGGACGGCGCAGCGCAAGTACATCTCGAGGCACTGGTTCACGCGCTCGCTCTGGCCGTCAGTCTGCGGATGGTACGCCGTGGAGTAGCTCAACTTGGTGCCAGCAGCGGCGAGGATGGCACGCCACATGTTGCTAGTGAAGATGCTATCTCGGTCAGAGACGATGGAATGGGGAACGCCGTGCAATTTGATGATGTTGTCCCCGAAAGCACGGGCCACCGGTGCCGTCGTGAAGGGATGACGAAGGGGCACGAAATGTGCGTACTTGGTGAAGCGGTCGTCGACGACCATGATGACTTCATAGCCCTCGGACGCCGGCAAGCCCTCGATGAAATCCATGGTGAGGTCCTGCCAGGGCTCCGTGGGCACGGGAAGTGGTTGCAGGAGACCCGGCGTCTTGATGTGTTCATGCTTGGCGTGCTGGCAGATGGTGCACTGGTGCACGAACTCCTCGAACGCCTGTTTGAGGCCACGCCAGGCGAAATGTTTCTTGAGGCGCTGGTAGGTGGCTGTCATGCTGGAGTGGCCCCCCACTGCGCTGGCGTGGAAGGCATGGATCAGCTTGGTTTGAAGGACGGAGTTGGCGCCGATCCAAAGCTTGTCATGGAGGCGGATGACGCCCCGCCGGAGCTCGTAGCCTTGATCGTCGGGGCTGGAGATGGCCAAGCATTGGAGAAGATCTTGTGCATTGGCATCCGTGTCGTAAGAGTTGGCCACCTCTTGTAGCCACTGAGGTTGGCATGTGGACAGGGCGTTGATTGCGAAGTGGTGGCCGACGCGCGAGAGGGCATCGGCAGCGCCGTTCTCGACGCCGCGCCGGTACTTGAAGGAGAACTGGAGGCCAACTAGCTTGGACATGGCCTTGCGCTGGAGCTCGGTATCCAGCTGCTGCTCGCCCAGGGTACACAAGCTCTTGTGGTCGGTGACGATGACAAACGGAGCGCGCTGGAGGTAGGAACGCCATTTGTCGACGACCATGATCACGGCGAGGAACTCCTTCTCGTAGATGGAGAGGCGCTGGTTCCGTACCCCCAAGGCCTTGCTAAGATAAGCCACGGGGTGGCCATCCTGTACCAGCACCGCTCCGACACCGGTGTCGCACGCGTCTGTCTCGACGGAGAATGGGCGTGTGAAATCCGGCAAGGCGAGGACGGGGGTGTTGACCATTGCGTCCTTGAGAATATCAAATGCCACTTGAGCCTGCTCGGTCCAGGCAAAGCCTTTCTTGGTGAGGAGCTGAGTCAGTGGCTTGGCGATGATTCCGTAATGGGGCACGAACTTGCGGTAGTACCCTGTGAGCCCGAGGAAGCCGCGCACATGACCCAGGTACTCGATTCGGGGCTGGGCGAACGAGCACTTTGACAGTTTGGCATACAGTTGATGTTGCCGGAGAATGCCGAGGACTGTCCGAAGATGCTCCACATGTTCCTGTAGAGAGGAGCTGAACACGAGGATGTCATCGAGAAATGAAATGACAAACTTATGGTTCGGCCCGGAGAGGACTGAGTTCATCACGCATTAGAATGTTGGTGGCCCGTTGGTGACACCGAAGGGCATGACTCGAAACTGAAAGTGCCCATGATGCGTTTTAAAGGCTGTTTTCTCCTCATCACTTTCCCTCATGCGTATTTGGTGGTATCCAGCTCTCAGGTCAATCTTGGAAAAAAATGCCGCGCCCGCGAGTTCATCCAACAGTTCATCAATGACAGGCAAAGGAAATTTGTTTTTGATTGTGACTGTGTTGAGGCGGCGGTAATCGACGCAAAAATGCCATGTGCCATCTTTCTTCTTCACCAAGAGCACAGGAGCCGCGAATGGACTCATGCTGTGGGTGATCAGTCTAGTGCGCAACATTTCTGCTACCTGCCGTTCTATTTCATCCTTTTGCAAGGGAGAGTAACGGTAGGGCCGGCAGTTGACTGGTGTCGCTCCTGGTTCAAGGTTAATGGCATGATCATACTGTCTGTGAGGAGGAAGTGTTGTTGGTTCTTCGAATACGTCACTGAAATCTATCAGAATTTGCTGGATAACAGGAGGAATGGGGTCTTCTGGACGGTGTGAGGACAAGGTCTGCATCTCCACAAGAGCAGCTTCCCAAATCTCGTTTGCTTCATGCATCTGCCACAACTGTGACACATCCAAGGCTGTGATGGCTGGTGTCTCATCCGATCAGACACCGGTGAGATGGACAGCTGCCCCTTCGCTAACAAACTGCATCATCTTCAGTTTCCAGTCGCACTGCATCGGGCTATGCTGAGCAAGCCAATCCACTCCCAAAACTGCGTCGTAGACCCCGAGTTGCAGAACTCTCATGTCTGTACTGAACTTGTGGCCTTGCACCGTCCAGTTAAGCTGCGGAACAAGTTCAGTGCATTGTAAGTTCTGCCCATTGGCTACTCTGACAGCTATTGTGGGTATCACCATTGTCTTTGCAGCAATGCGTTGAGCGAAGGAGGCATTAACAAAACTATGTGTACTGCCAGAATCGACCAACAACAGCATTGTCTGATTCCCAACCGTGGCGCGCAGGCGAATAGTTTCTGCAGCTTCGGTGCCGTCGACTGCGTTTGCTGACAGTAAGCAGCACGACGGATTTGTTGACGCCGGCTCGTCCAACAGCTCCAGAGCACGCACAGCCTCATCAGACAGTACTTCACCATGCTCCCCGATCTCAATGGTCAACAATTGGGCGGAGCGCTTGCACTGATGTTCTCTTGAAAACTTTTCTCCACAGCGAAAACAGAGGCCATGTTGTCGTCTGTAATCCCGTAACTGTCGCTCCCTGCCGAAATCATCTGAAGCTGGTTTGGCTGCTACGATCGGTTTTGGTGGGTTCCCCGCTGGCAAAATGGTTGCTGCTGCCGGTGGGCGTCCCGGTGTTGGTGCAGTGTAGGGCAGTGGCGGCGGTCGGCCTGCCGGCAATGGTCGTGACTTGGGGTGTAGATTCGCGAGCTCCTCTTCTTGAATTCTTGCAAAAACTGTGGCACGGGTGATGCTGTTGGGTGCTTGAAGGCGTACAGCAGCGCGTAGCTCATCCTTGAGCCCCAGCAGGAATTGTGTAACAAAGAATTTGGGACTCAGGGTTGCATCCAGGGCCAGTAAATTGTACATGAGAACCTCGAATTGCTGTCTGTACTCGACCACGCTCCCAGACTGCCGCAATTGCAAGAGACTGTGCATCAGGGACTCAAATTCGTCTGGTCCAAACTCCTCCTCAATCGCGTGTCTGAACATATCCCAGCGGAGAATCGGATTCTGCTGCCGAAACACGTGTAACCAGAGAGCGGCATGCCCCTCCACATAGAGCGCTGCGGTGGTCACCCAATTGTGTTCCGGCACGTGGTAGAGCTCGAAATACGCCAGGCAGCGATCCAGCCAGACGTGCGGGTATTCTCCATCGAAGTGAGGGAAATTGTGTTTCGGTGGCTTGGTTAAGTGATCCTCTCGTGGTTGTTGGTGGTGAACGCGCTCCGGTGGTGGCGGCTGCTCTGGTACTGGAAGTAGCGGCGGTCCATCGTTGACCAGACATGCGCACGGCTGGCCGCCGGCTAGCGCCTGCGGATGTGGCAGCGCGCTCGGAGGCGGAGCGACGCGCGGCTCGGGTGGCGGTGGTGGTGGGGGCGCCTGAGGCTGAGGCGGCGTATGGAGCACGGTCGTGGCCGGATTGTCGACGTCGGATCTGGCGGAGAGGGCCGGCGAGGGTGAAGAGGAGGCCCCCTTACGGACGTCGTCGACCTCGGCTTGGGTGAGCCCGATCTTCTTGGAGAGACTCTTGAGCTCGTGGGAGACCTGGCTGTTGAAGGCGGTCTGAACTTCCGCCCGTTTCTCCGCCTCCAATTTCTCCTCGTCGAAGCGTGCCAGGAGCTTCTCCATGAGGGCTGAAAGGTTTGCCGATTGCTCCCCCATGGCGGCAAGGAGTTGCCGCGTCTGAACCGAAGGCTTGGAAGGCGCCGTTGCTCCCGCCCCGAGCAAATCGAACCCCGTGTAGGATTTCGAGCGACCTCACCGGAGTGAAATCGCACCTACGACGGTGGATGTTACCGATCTGCCAAGAGAGTATGGGTGCAGCGACTCGGATTGGCAGGGGAAGAAAAATTGGGTGGCTCTAGATACCAATTGTGACGACCGATGAACCCTAGAGGGGATCGATCGCACAGGGGAGAAGGGGAATCAGGGTAGGTGAGGAGAGCAGAGAGAGATAGACGAAGAAGGGAAACCAGAGTTATCTCATTCCATATCGAATACCGGATTACAGACTGGTTTATGTAGCTCACACACACAGGCCACAGGCGGCCCAATAAACCCCACGGCCTCGGCCCACTTGACCTACACCTAGACTGCTCTCCTCACCTCATGTGTCCACCGATACACTTGTATCAGGTGTGACACTGCTGCCACTGGGCAACCGCGGACTCCACCACGAAGAGGTTGGTGATGTCCCTGAGCGACACCCGCCTCCGCGCCGGCGGTCGCTGGCGGCAGATTCTCCTTGTCGGCGCGGTCAACTGCCATCCCGAAGAAGAGCTGCCGCTCTCGGGATTGGGGCTCGGTGCTGTACTAGGCGGCGCGGTGGCTGGATTGGAGCTTGGGATGGGACTGGAAGGATCTTCCATCCATGGGTATTTGTAACGAAGGTAGGAGGGAAGAAGAGGGAGGAGGATGAAAAGATTTGAGTTTCGGGGGAAAATTTCGGCTGGAGAGGAGTGGGAGGGAGCAGACAAATCTGTGTTTCCTGCCATTTTTGGCAGGAAGGCTCCAAGAGCCAAGCGAATCTTCAAAATTTTGGCAAATGTTTGGATGAAATCGGGATTCGGGGCGGGGAGGGAAATGGGGGAGCGCACTGAAAACATTGGTGTGGTGGGGACGGTGGGAGGGAGATTCAAATTGTTTTTTTTTTCCTGAGTTTATGGATGGCTGTTTTCGCATGGACGGCGTATGGGCAATCTCAACTCCTATTGGCGCCTGAAGCGTCAATTATAGTGCATTTTGCTAACCGACGCATACCCCCTCCACAGCACCAGCATCAAAATGGGACGGCCCATGTAGGATTTGTTTTCACTAGTTTTCTCAAAAAAAATTCTTGTTTTCTTGTTCTTTTTTATTTTATCATATTTATCAAATTCGTGAAATTTTCCTAATTTCCCTATTCTTTCCACATTTGAAAACTTTAAAAAAAATTGTGGACTTTTTCATTTCAAATCCATGAGCTTTTCTCAAATTCATTAATTTTTTTTGTGAACTTCTCCAAGTGATTTTTTTCAAACTCGTGAACATTTCTTAAATTTGTGGGTTTTTTTTCAAATTTTGTGATTTTTTAAAATTTTTCTTGAACCCTTTTCAAAAGTTTTGGACTTTTCCTTAAAAAAATTGAAGTTATTTGAAATTCACAAAAAAAAATCCCTCAAACTTTTTTTGAACTCATGAACTTTTTTGTGTTCCTGAACCTTTTCAATTCTATGAACTTTGTTTGGATCCCGCGAATTGTTTTTAGATCTGTGAACTTTTTTTGAACCATGCGAACTTTTTTTGAACTCGTAACCTTTTTTTCTTGAGTTCGTGAATTGTTGAGTATGGCATTTTTGCCACTCTTATTTTCTAAATTATTGAGTATTGCATTTTTTAATTTTTTATAAACCCAACCTGTATTCTTTCATTATCCTTTTTCATAGGGATTACGGCTATTGAAATGATTCATTTCATCTAAGCATCATTGTGGTATCATCTTTTTTTTTTTTGAGCTGATTGTGGTATCATCTTGGTAGTAATATATTCCTTTTGTCGAAAAAACAAAATACTGCCTCTAGCGACCAGACACGTGTGCATGCTGTCGTGTTCAGGATCTTAAGTGCTCTTGCGTTGGAGATGGCCTAAGTCCTCGAGAAAGTCACAGATCATCAAGAATCAGAATACGACATTCTTAAATTCAAGAGGTCGAGGTTAAATATTTTCTTTTGAGCTGACAATTGAATCCGTAAGTTGAAAGTTTGTTCTTTGGAGTTGCAATATGATTTCCGTTCTGATATTATTTTGTGCGGCTGGAATTTGAATACATCTGTTCAAAGCTTCAGTTCGTTTGGAGTTGAAAGTGCGCACCAGTAGCATTTTCGTGTTACAGATTCGAGTTTTTTTTTCCAACAAAATTGTTTATGCGTGTCATCCAAAAAATTTAAAAATTGTTTCGGATGCGTGCTTGCCAACTGCTGCAAGTCTTTAGTCTTAAAAAAAGTAGCAGATCATCACGAATCAGAATACCACGTTCCTCTACGTGCCTGGCATATCTTAACTCGAAACACATACACACATATATCACAGAAGCTACTGCCCACCCCACTGTGACAAATAAAATGCAACCCCGGCCACAGCTTGGTGCGACGTCTCGACCACGCCTGCACCTCTTCCTCTTTGGACGCTACTCTCCCCAACCCAGCGTGCGAGGCAATGTCCGGCTCGGCGTCGACGACGCTGCAATACACGGGAATCGGCGCCTTCGTCACCATCGTCCTCCTCGGCCTCGTCTACTTCGGCCGGTCCATCATCACCGGCCGCCACGATGTCCACACCAGGCATGACACGGCCACCGCGAGCCCGGGGCAGCAGCTGGGCCTTGGCCCCGACGACATCGCCGTGCTCCCGACGTTCACGTACCTCGGCGCTTCGCCTGGCTGCTGGGGCGGCGGCGGCGGCAAGGCCAAGGCCAAGGCTGTGGCAGCGGACAGCTGCGCAGTCTGCCTCGAAGAGCTCCGCGAGGGCGCGCTGGTGCGCATGCTGCCGTCGTGCAAGCACTACTTCCATGCGAGCTGCGTCGACGTGTGGCTGCTGTCGCACGCGACGTGCCCAGTCTGCCGAGCGAGCCCGGCGCCCGAGAAAGTCCGCCTGGGCGCGGTGTCCATGTCGCCGCCGCTCCCGCAGCTGCGACCATACGGCGGATCGCCCAAGGGAGGCGATGTTTCCAGGTTGTCGTCTCCAGCGATCAGGTCTCCGACGCAGCCGGAGCTTTAACTCCACGTGAGCAATGCCCACTCAGTTATGTTGCCGTCTCCGACTAGACCCACGACGCCGGACGGTCGAATGTTTCGGTCAAGTTCGCCTTCTCCGGCGATGACGGATTTGCATTTGGCGGAGGCTGTGTAAACCATACTTGTGTTTTACGCTTCTATCATTCTAGGGGCAACAAATTTTACCAGCTCTTCAAATGGACCAGCAATTTTGTATAGATGCAAGTTAGGAAACTTTTGCGCAAAGCGCAACCGGCCAACCGCTTATTCCCTCCCTGCAGCAAAATTGGGATTTGGTAAAGACCGACTCTAGGCATCGGCTGATCGATATTGGCAACAGATCGGTCACCTCATGAGCCGTAGAATCACCAAACGTCCAGGATCGGACTCGGCCATCCCTGTGCAGCGCACCCTTTGCAACATGTAAAAATTCTCCGCATGCCTCCCAGCACCCAGCGAAGCTGGTCGCCCAGGAGCAGCGCTACCCCACCCCCCCTCCCGTAACTACAACAACGTCGTAACCAGTCACGATACCACTGTCGCCTCCATTTCAACAACTTGTCGCAGTCGTCGTGCACCGTCGATAACGCTCGCAGCACCGACGGCTTGCAAAACCGTGCAACATGCACCACATCATCTTCGTCGCCGGTCGTCGCACCCATCGTAACGCCAGGTTGCCTGCCACCGGGTGCACTCGCAGCGCCGCCGTTGCAGCGCCTACGTATTGCAGCACCGTGCAACCCACGACAACATCCCTCCCCGCCGGTCGTAGCGTCCATCGTGACCGGCCCTAGCATCCTCGGCGTGTTGTGCTCGTCGAAGCAGCGCCGCCTACCCGTTGCAGCTCGCGTGTCGCATGTCCCAGCACCCTCACACGTCGTGCAACCCATTGCAACTCCTGGCAATGTCGATCACATTACTGATGTTCCCCGGTCACAACATCCACGACATCATCAGTAGCGCCGCCCCAGCTTTGCAGCATCCCCAGCTGCTGCTCAGAACAATGCGTGGCGCCGCTCATAGCAAGGCATGACAGGTCTTGTAGCATCGGTCGCCCGCCCTCCTACATCGCCGGATTCACCGAGCGGTGGCCTCCTTGCAGCATCGAAGTTGATGGGTCGTAGTAGTAGGGAGCGACCGTGGAGCAAACGGTCGTGATGGAGCGCTGCAGAAACGCTCCATGGAGAGAGAGAGAGAGAGAGAGAGAGAGAGAGAGAGAGAGACCTAGGGTCAAGCTCGGGGAATGCCCGACATGGCGTCTCGCTGCAGAGGGTGGATAGAGTCGAGGTAGAATAAGGAAGGAGAGAGAAGGGAACGAGTGGACTAGAAATATGCGAGATACAAGGAGAAAAGAGGTAGGGCAATGCATAGCCCAGAAAGCATGTGGCGGACGAGGTGATCATCGTCGCCCGATCGAGAACGTTTTCCTTTTTCTTTCCACTTTTGCTATTTTTAAGTTGTCTCATTTTTTCTGTGCAAGTCACTTTTTAACTTGAATTTTGTCTACTTTTTTTCTTTTTCTTTTCATATTAGTGTTTCTCTGTTTTGTTTCCATTTGTGTGCTGATGTGTATGCGTGCGTGTGTGCGCGTGTGGGGGCCGTGCACATGCGTGTGTGTGTGTGTGTCGGTATGCAGAGGTGCATGTGTGTATATGTGTGGATGCACATGTACGTGTGTGTCAAAGATGGGAGGCGACACTATCTATCAAGGCTAGTCGCAGTTTATCTTTGACGTGTCGACAGATAATCTTCAACGTTCTTGTTTTGTTATTTGAACATTGATTATAATGCGGATATATACATGAAACTTTCATGCAAGTTGTGTGCAAATTTCAGTGTTGTGTATAAGCTACATAACTATATAGTTGTTCTTGTACATTTGTGTAGCAGCACAAGTAATGTGCAATATGTGTACAGTTCTTTTTGTCCATGTTTGCTCTTTGACAAGCGTTTGATCTTTTTTTTTTGGTTCAATCCAATTCTTTTTTCTCTTTTCCAAAGTGTGTTTGCTTCTATTTTTTCTTTCTTTTTAAGTTGGGTTTTCTTTTTTCTTTATGTGTCCATGTGGATGTTGAGTGTGTGTGTATATGTATACATGCAACTATGCAAGTACTATGCTTTATGTGTGAAAAATTATACTAGAATGTGAAAATTTGCAAGTACTAGTCTCACGTTGCAAGCACTGCGAGGCTGCTCCTCGCATGTCCGGCCCCTTGTATAGCCTAGTAGTTCTAAGAAATCTAGGGCCTAGGCTAAGTAATGGGTCGACCGTTGTCATAGGGTTATCCTTCAGGCCGTGGCAGAGATTCCAATGTCAATAGCATCCCAGGCTCAACCTTGTAGTCTCAGCTGGCGTCGGTTCATGCAGAACTCCTACAGCTGGTCGACGAAAACATCAAGGAGGCGATCCATGACATGCCTCCAACATATTTATAATTTTTAATTGTTTCATGCTATTATATTATTAATTTTGGATGCTTTATATGTTTTTTAAACAATTTTATATCATTTTTAGGAACTAACCTATTAAATCAGTGCCCTGTGCTAGTTCTTATTTTCTGCATGTTTTTGTTTTTCAGAAAATCAATATCAAACGAAGTCCAAACACGATAAAACTTTACGATGATTTTTCCTGAACCAGAGGGGACCCTAGAAACTTCGGTAGGAGGCCAGAAGAGATACGAGAGGGCACAAGCTCACATGGCGCGCCCCTAGAGGGGCGCACCACCTAAGCTTGTGGGCCTCACACAGCTTCGTTTGACCTAATTCCACTTCTATAAATTTTCATAAATCCCAAAACCAACAGAGAGACACCCGAAACAATTTTCCGACGCCACAAACTTCTGTTCTTCTGCGATCCCATCTGGAGGCCTTTTTCGGTACTCTGCCGGAGGGGGAATCCATCATGGAGGGTTTCTACATCAACCTTGTTGCCCTTCCGATGATGTGTGGGTAGTTCACCACAGACCTACGGATCCATAGCTAATAGCTAGATGGCTTCTTCTCTCTTTTTGATCTTCAATACAATGTTCTCCTTGATCTCCGTGAAGTTCTATCCGATGTAATCTTCTTTTGCGGTGTGTTTGTTGGGATCCGATGAACTATGGGTTTATGATCAGATTATTCATTTAAAGTAATTGAGTCTTTTCTGAACTATATTATGCATGATTATTATATCTTTGTATTTCTCTCGGATCTATCCGTTTGATTTGACCAACTAGATTGATTTATCTTCAGTGCGAGAGGTGCTTTGTAATGGGTTCAATCTTGCAGTGTCCTCATCCAGTAACAGTAGGGGTAGCGAGACACATATTTGTATTGTTGCCATTAAGGGTAAAACGACGGGGTTTAATCATATTGCTTGGTTTATTTTATCTACATCATGTCATCTTGCTTAAAGCGTTACTCTGTTTGTCATGAACTTAATACCATAGATGAAGGCAGGAGTCGGTCGATCGGTGGAGTAATAGTAGTAGATGCAGGCAGAAGTCGATCTACTTGTCACGGACGTGATGCCTATATACATGATCATTGCCATGAATAACGTCATAATTAACTATGTGTGTTTCTATCAATTGTCCAACAGTAATTTGTCTATCCACTATATGCTATGTTTCGAGAGAGAAGCCACTAGTGGAAACTATGGCCCCTGGGTCTACTTTTATCATATTACTAAAATAAAAAATACCTTGTTGCAATTTATTTACTTTTCAATATATCTATCTACCACTATCAGATTTAATTTATGCAAGTAACGAGTTCAAGGGGATTGACAACCCTTTTGCCCGCATTGGGTGCAAGTATTTGCTCTTGTGTGTGCATGTACTGCTTACTAGGATTTGCTTGGTTCTCCTATTGGTTCGATAACCTTGGTTCTCACTGAGGGAAATACAATCCGCTGCTATATTGCTTCACCCTTCCTCTTCGAGGAAAATCCCAACGTGGATCACAAGTAGCAGAAAGAATTTCTGACGATCGTTGCCAAGGAGACATCATCAAATACCTATAGGTTCCTGCACACAAATTATCAATTACTTGCTCTACTTTTAATTTAACTCTCTTTTTCATCTCCCTCCACTTCTCTAAAAAATCGAAGAACACAAAAATATTTTGTTTTGCTTGTTCGCTTTCGTGTTCGCTTTGACACTATGTCTCAAGAAAACACTAAGTTGTGTGACTTCTCGAATACTAATAACAATGATTTTATTAGTACTCCAATTACTCCTCCCGCAACTAGTGTGGAGTCATATGATACTAATGTTGCATTGTTAAATCTTATTATGAAAGATCAATTTTATAGAAATCCTAATGAAGATGTGCATCCCATCTTAATACCTTCGTTGAATTATGTGATATGCAAAAGAAAAAAAGATATGGATAATGATATTGTTAAGTTCAAATTATTTCCTTTCTCGCTAAGAGACTGTGCTAAAACTTGGTTTTCATCCTTACCTCGCAATAGTATTGATTCTTGGGATAAATGTAAGGATGCTTTTATCGCTAAGTATTTTCCTCCCACTAAGATTATTTCTCTTAGAAATAAAATCATGAACTATAAGCAAATTGAGCAAGAACATGTTGCACAATCTTGGGAGAGAGTTAAATTAATGATTAAAAATTGTACCATTCATGGATTAAGCTTATGGATTATAGTACAAAAAATTATGCGGGACTAAACTTTGTGTCGATAAATCTTCTAGGCTCTGCTGCAGCCTGCAGGTGGTACCTTTATAGGAACTACATTAGGAGAGGCCATACAACTTCTTGATAATATTATGACAAATTATTCTCAATGGCACACCGAACAAGCTCCAACTGGTAAGAAGGTAAACTCTGTCGAAGAACTTTCTACTTTGAGTGATAAAATGGATGCTCTTATGAATATGCTTGCTAGTAAAAATGCTCGTGTTGATCCTAATGATGTGCCACTATCTACTTTGATTGAGCAAAATAATGATGCTATTGATGTGAATTTTGTCGCTAGAAATAATTTCAACAACAATGCTTATAGAGGGAATTTCAATCCTAGACCGTATCCCGGTAATCCCTCTAATAATTATGGTAATTCCTATGGTAATTCGTATAATAATAGGATACCTACTGAACTTGAGAACAACGTTAAAGAACTTATTAGTTCTCAAAATATCTTTAATGTCATGGTAGAAGAAAAACTACATGAAGTTGATGATATGGCTAGAAACATGGATATAATTTCTCATGATGTGGAAACTCTTAAAATTAAAATTATGCCACATAAAATTGATGTTACTAAAACTCTAAAGTCTATCCAAGTCACCATGAATGAAAGTAGAGAAAGAATCGCAAGGATTAGAGCTAAGCGTGAATTCCTAGAAAAAGCTGTTCCACCCGGTTTTTATCATAATCATGATGAAGATATTAAAATGATTGGTGTGACACATATTGAATCTTTGTTTAGTAAAATAAAACTTGATGAATAAGGTACTAGAGATGATTCAACTTTATCTAGAAGGCGTCCCAATTGTTCGGAGGGTGATGATCTTAATGATAAAAACTATAAAAGTGGGTTTGAAGAGGTTAAGACTTTAGATAGTGATGTGCCCACTACTTTGGATTACAAGGACTTTAATTATGATAATTTCTCTTTGATTGAATGTATTTCCTTGTTGTAATCCATGATAAATTCACCTAATGCTTATGAACAAAATAAGGCTTTTACTAAACACATTGTAGAAGCAATGACTAAAGCTTCATGAAGAAAAGCTAGAATTAGAAGTATCTATTTAGAGAAAATTACATGATGAGTGGGAACCTTCTATTAAAGGTAAGATTAAATATTATGAATGTAATGCTTTGTGTGATCTAGGTGCTAGCGTCTCTACTATACCAAAATCTTTATGTGACGTTCTAGGTCTCACTGATATGAATGAATGTTCCCTTAACTTGCATTTAGCGGATTCAACTATTAAGAAACCATTGGGTAGAATAAATGATGTTCTCATACTTGATAAGAGAAATTATGTGCCCGTGGATTTCATTGTGCTTAATACTGAATGTAATCCATCTTGTCCTATAATACTTGGTAGGCCTTTCCTACAAACCATAGGTGCTATTATTGATATGAAAGAAGGAAATATAAGGTTCCAATTTCCATTAAAGAAAGGGATGGAACACTTCCCAAGGAAGATAATTAAATCACCATTTTTATCTATTATGTGATCCACCTATGGAATTAATATGAAGGATGACAATACTTGAAACAATGCATTACGCCTAGCTAGATGCGTAAAACAATAGCACTTGTTGGGAGGCAACCCAATAGTTATCTTAATATTTTTGCTTTTTTGTGTGTGATGAAATGCTTATTGCCACTGTAATGATTTTAGTTTTATCTTTAATTAGTGTTTGTGCCAAGTAAAGCCTTTGGGATGATTTGGATGATAGTTGACTTGATTCTGTGAAAAACAGAAACTTTTGCTCTCAGTCCAAGAATTACTATAATTAACTGGAATGTGCTTTCGATCTAAAATTTTTACACATGATTTATATACAAATTGCCAACATTGTCCTAATTTTTCAAAAAATGGAGTTACAAAAGTATGGTTTTTGTTTAGATCATTACAGACTATTCTGTTTTAGATAGATTCTGTTTTTTATTGCATAGTGTGCTTATTTTAATGATGTTAGGGATTATATCAGAGGGTATAAGTCATGGAGAAGTTAGAATATAGTAGGTATTATGCAATAATAATTATTAATTAGTTTACAACAGTACCTAAAGTTTATGATTTGTCTATTATACTAACGGATCTCATGAAGTTTCTCTTGAGTTTTGTGTGCTAAAGTTTTCAAGTTTTGGGTGAGATCGCGATGGATGAAGGAATAAGGAGCGGAAAGACCCTAAGCTTGGGGATTCCCAAGGAAACCCAAGGTAATATTCAAGGAAGACCCAAGCATATAAGCTTGGGGATGCCCCGGATGGCATCGCCTCTTTCGTCTACAATCCATCGGTATATTACTTGGAGCTATATTTTTATTCATCACATGATATGAGTTTTGCTTGGAGCGTATTTTGCCATAGTTTTTGCTTCTTTTGCTTCTTTAGTTTTCCACAATCATTGTTTGCTGGAGACTCCTTTTGAGAGAGACACGTTTATCATGATTTGATAGAATACTCAATGAGCTTCACTTATCTCTTTTGAGCTAGGACAGTTTCTCTAGTGCTTCACTTATATCTATTAGAGCACGATGGTGGTTATATATTTTATAGAAATGATTGCACTCTTATGCTTCACTTAAATGTTTTTGAGAGTCTATTAAATAGGAAGTGGTAATATGCATGAATTATAAGACTAGTCCAAAAGTGATAGGTATTCAAGGGGGGTATAATAAAAACTTTCATGTAAATCACTAAATATGAAACATATGGTTTAATTATATTGATGTCGTAATATGAAAGGATATTAGTTCATGATCATTAGTTAGTAGAAATATCGGTATTAAGGCTTGTTATTAACTTCTCATCTAAGTGTTGATCATGTCATGGTGTGGAGGTTGAGCACTTTTATGTCTAATTAAAATCCTTGAGTACTGTCATAATCGGGGGGTGCGCGATGGTTAAATCCTACCAACCTCCTCCCTAGGGGCATGCGAGTAGTACTTTTCTTTGGGGGCTAATAAATTTTCACAATAAGTATATGAGTTTCTTTATGACTAATGTGAGGCCATGGATTATACACACTCTCATCCTTCCGCATATTACTAGCCTCTTCGGTACCGTGCATTGCCCTTTCTTACCTTAATAGTTGGTGCAAACTTCGCCGGTGCATCCAAACCCCGTAATATGATACGCTCTATCAGACATAAGCCTCCTTATATCTTCCTCAAAATAGACACCCTTCCGTTTTCATGACATGTGTGTTCATCGTCATATTGCTTTGCATGATCATATAGAGCTGACATGATATTTGTGGCAAAGCCACCGTTCATCATTGTTATACATGTTACACTAGATCATTGCACATCCTAGTACACTGCTAGAGGCATTCATATAGAGTCATCTTGTATTAGTTTTATCGAGTTGTAATATTGAGTTGTAAGTAAATAAAAGTGTGATGATCATCATTATTAGAGCATTGTCCCAATGAGGAAAAAGGATGATGGAGACTAATGATTCCTTCAAAGAATAAGGATGAGGTTCCAGACTTAATAAAAAAAGGGGCCAAAAGAGCCCAACAAAAAAATGAGAGAAAAAGAGAGAAGGGCAATGTTACTATCCTTTTACCACACTTGTGCTTCAGTGTAGCACCATGTTCTTCATATAGAGAGTCTCCCGAGTTATCACTTTCATATATTAGTGGGAATTTTTCATTATAGAACTTGTCTTGTATATTTCGATGATGGGATTCCTCAAATGCCCGAGGTCTTCATGAGCAAGCAAGTTGGATGCACACCCACTTAGTTTCCATTGAGCTTTCATACACCTATAGCTCTTAGTGCATCCGTTGCATGACAATCCCTACTTCTCGCATTGATATCGATTGATGGGCCTCTCCATTGCCCATTGATCCACCGAGTTGATGTGAGACTTTCTTCTTTTTTGACTTCCTTATTGATCTCTATCACCATATTCTATTCCACCTATAGTGCTATATCCATGGCTCATGCTCATGTATTGCGTGAGGTTGAAAATGCTGAAGCGCGTTAGAAGTATGATCCAATTGCCTAGTTTGACATCGGAGTGTTCATGATTTATCTTAATGCGGTGAAGGCAGAGTCATGCCATGCTAACATGGTAAAATGAGTAGCATCGTATATTTTTAAAAAGTAATGATTATGTTCTTGTATTCATGGATATTATTATGTTGATACCAATTAATTCATCGTTTCTCAGTATTTATACCGTAAAGAGATTACATGATAAACATGCTGTAGCATTCAACATCAAAAATTAAGTTTTTGTCTTTTACCTGCTCAAGGACAAGCATGAATTAAGCTTGGGGATGCTGATATGTCTCCAACATATCTATAATTTTTTATTGTTTCATGCTATTATATTATCAATCTTGGATTCATTTTTTATGCAATTATATATCATTTTAGGGGACTAACCTATTAACCCAGTGCCTAGTGCTAGTTGATGTTTTCTGCTTGTTTTTTATTTTCCATAAAATCAGTACCAAACGGAGTCCAAGCGCTACAAAAAAAATTGACGATTTTTTGGACAAAAGAGACCCTAGAAGCTTTGGGGGAGACCAGGCGCAAAGCGAGGAGATGACAAGGCAACAGGGCGCACCCTGGGGGGGGGCAGGTGTGCCCTGTTACCTTCTGGGCCCCACATGGCTCCGTCTAACCTAATTCCACTTCTATAAATTCTCAAATATTGGGAAACCCCCAGAGAGCCACCCGAAACAATTTTTCCGCTACTGCAAGCTTCTTTTCTTCCATGATCCCATCTGGAGGCCTTTTTCGGTACTCTACTAGAGGGGGAATCAATCTTGGAGGGTTTCTGCATCAACCTTGCTTCCCTACCGATGATGTGTGAGTAGTTCACCATAGACCTACGGGTCCATAGCTAGTAGCTAGATGGCTTCTTCTCTCTCTTTTATCTTCAATACAATGTTCTCCTCGATCTTATTGGAGTTCTGTCCGATGTAATCTTCGTTTGCGGTGTGTTTGTTGGGATCTGATGAATTGTGGGTTTATGATCAGATTATTCACTAAAAGTAATTGAGTCTTTTCTGAACTTTCTTATGTATGATTATTATAGCTTTGTATTTCTCTCCAATCTATCCATTTAGTTTGGCCAACTAGATTGATTTATCTTCAGTGGGAGAGGTGCTTTGTAATGGGTTAATTCTTGTGGTGTCCTCACCCAATGATAGAAAGGGTAGCGAGGCACAAATTTGTATTGTTACCATTAAGGGTAAAATGATGGGGTTTAATCATATTTCTTGGTTTTATTCTGTCTACATCATGATCATACTTCATGCATTACTCTGTTTGTTATGAACTTAATACGTAGAGAGGCAAGCATAGAAGCGCTTTCGAAGTGGAGTAATAGTAGTAGATGTAGGCAGGAGTCAGTCTACTTGTCACGGACGTGATGCCTATATATGTGATCATTGCCATGAATAACATCATAACTATGCGCTTTTCTATCAACTGCCCAACAGTAATTTGTTTACCCACTATATGCTATGTTTTGAGAGAGAAGCCTCTAGTGAAAGCAATGGCCCCCGGGTCTACTTTAATCATATTACTAAAACCAAAATACCTACCACAATTTATTTACTTTTCTTTTACTTCTTTATTTTATCTATCTACCACTATTAGATTTAGTCCTTGCAAGTAAAGAGTTCAACGGGATTGACAACCCTCTTGCCCGCGTTGGGTGGAAGCATTTGCTCTTGTGCGTGCAGGTGCTATTCACTAGGATTTGCGTGGTTCTCCTATTGGTTCGATAACCTTGGTTCTCATTGAGGGAAATAGTTATCAGCTACTCCCTCCGTCCCAAAGTAAGTGTCTCAACTTTGTACTAACTTTAGTATAAAGTTAGTACAAAGTTGAGACACTTATTTTGGGACGGAGGGAGTACTATATTGCTTCACCCTTCCTCTTGGGGAAAATCCCAACGTAGCTCATAAATAGCAATCCACTCCTTGCACGATGAGGCAGCTGATACATCTCCAGCGTATCTATAATTTATGAAGTATTCATGCTATATATACATGAGTTTTATAGGGTTTTTTTGGCACTTTTATACTATTTTCATGGACTAACATATTAACCTAGTGCCAATTCCTTTTTTTGCATGTTTTTTACTTTGTAGAAAAACCATACCAAATGAAGTCCAAACTCTATGAAAATTTAAGGAGATTTTTTATGCAATATATGTGATTTGAGAAAGAATCAACGCAAGACAGTGCCCGAGGTCCCCATAGGGCATCAGGGCGCGCCCTCCCCCCTGGGCACGCCCCTTGCCTTGTGGGCACATCATAGGTCGGTTGATGCACTTCTTTCGTGGCAAGAAAGATAATTTTTAGATAAAAATTCCCTCAAAATTTCAGCCCAATCGAAGTTACGCATCTCCTGCAATATAAGAAATGGTGAAAGGCCATGAAAGAGACACGAGCCAGAGAAGAAAACAAAGAGAGGTCCAATCTTGGAGGGGCTCTTGCTCATCCGGGTGCCATGGAGGTCAAGGACTAGAGAGGGAACCTTACTACTTGTGAGCTGCGTTGGGATTCCTCGAAGAGGAGAGGGTGATGTAGTAAAGTAGAGATAAGTATTTCCCTCAGTTATGAAACCAAGGTTATCCATCCAGTAGGAGAACCAAGCAACACTATGTAAACAACACGTGCACACAAACAACAAATACTTGCAACCCAACGCGTAGAGGGGTTGTCAATCCCTCAACGGTTACGAGCAAGATTAAACTATATAGTTTTTGATAGGTAGATCTGACAAAAATACAAAATAAAATAAATAAAATAAAATTGCTGCAAGGTATTTTTAGATTTATTATATGATAAAAGATAGACTCGGGGGCCATAGTTTTCACTAGAGGCTTCTCTCGAGGAAATAGCATACGGTGGGTAAACAAATTACTGTTGGGCAATTGATAGAAAAGCAAATAATTATGACGATATCCAAGGCAATGATCATACATAGGCATCACGTCCAAGATTAGTAGACCGAAACGATTCTGCGTCTACTATTACTCCACACATTGACCGCTATCCAGCATGCATCTAGTGTATTAAGTTCATGGAAAAACGAAGTAATGCTTTAAGCAAGATGACATGATGTACACAAGATAAACTCACTTATGAATAAACCACATCTTTTTACCCTTAATAGCAATGATACATATGTGTTATGTCCCTTTCTGTCACTAGGATTGAACACCGCAAGATCGAACCCATTACAAAGCACCTCTTCCCATGGCAAGATAAATCAATCTAGTTGGCCAAACCAAACCAATAAATCGGAGAAGAAATACGAAGCTATATTAATCATGCATAAAAGAGTTCAGAGAAAACTCAATTAATATTCATGGATAGATCTGATCATAAACTCACAATTCATCAGATCCCAACAAACACACCGTAAAAAGTCATTACATCAAATAGATCTCCAAGAACAACAAGGAGAACATTGTATTGAGAATCTAAAAGAGACAAGAAGCCATCTAGCTACTAACTATGGACCCATAGGTCCGTGATAAACTACTCACGCATCATCGGAGGGGCGGCAAGGATGATGAAGAACCCCTCCGTGATCGTTTCCCCATCCAGCAGAGAGCCGGAAAGGGTCCCCAGATGGGATCTCTCGAGAACAGAGGCTTGAGGCAGCGGAAAAAGTATTTCATGGACTCCCTGGTAGGTTTCCTGATTTTAGAGAATTTATAGAGGCAGAGTTAGGTCAAGCAGGCACTCGTGGGCCCCACTAGGTACTAGGGCGCCATAGGCCCCTGGCGCACCCTGGTGCCTAGTGGGCCACTACTTCATCTTCTCGTGGCCTCCCGAAGCTTCCAGGGTCTCTTATTGCCAGAAAAAATATCTCCAAAAAGTTTCGTGGCATTTGGACTTCGTTTGGTATTGATTTTCTGCAAAGTAAAAAGCAAGCAATAAAACAGCAACTAGCACTGGGCACTAAGTTAGTAGGTTAGCCCAAAATATGATATAAAGTTGCTTGTAAATGTATATAAAACATCCAAGATTGATACTATAATAGCATGGAACAATCAAAAATTGTAGATATATATGTTGGAGACGTATCAAGCATCCCCAAGCTTAATTCCTGCTCGTCCTCGAGTAGGTAAATGATAAAAACAAAATTTTTGATGTGGAATGCTACCTATCATATTCATCATGCAATCTTTTCTTTTATAGCATGAACATTTGGATTAGAATGATTCAAAGCAATAGTCTATAATTTGGCATGAAGACATCAATACTCAAGCATATCAACAACCAACCATGTCTTTCAAAATATCAACGCTAAATAAAGTTATCCCAAGCCCATTATGCTCAATCATTGATTCATTCATGAAACACACTCAAATATTAGCTACATCCAATGCACAAGTATGACAATAGTGTTCCCTAGTTGGTGCTTTATAAGAGAAGATGGTGACTCACAATTAAAATTAAAATTGCATAAAAGTAAATAGAAAGGCCCTTCGCAGAGGGAAGCAGAGATTTGTAGAAGTGCCAGAGCTCATAGCTTAAATTGAGAGATAAAATTATTTTGAGAGGCATGCTTTTTCCTGTCAACGAAAACGACCGAGAATTCCCAATATCTTCTATGCTAGATAAATCATAGGCGGTTCCCAAACAAAAAATAAAGTTTATTTCCTTTCCACCATTCTTACACAATCCATGGCTAGCCGTATCCACGGGTGCCTTCCATACCAACACTTTTCAAGGAATTAATTATTAACATCATACTAATTTTTTTTCATTTCGGGACTGGGCATCCCTATTACCTGCCACACTCTCGTGCAATGACAAGTGAATAAACACTCATCGTGAGAATAAAATACCTAGCATGGAAAATATTGGCCACCCCTTGCCGCTTCATGAGCAGTACGGGTACACAAAACAGAAATTCATTTTGAATATTAGAGTTGGCAAATACAAATTTACTTGGAATGGCATGGAAATACTGCATATAGGTAGGTATGGTGTACTCATTTGGCACAACTTTGGTTTAAGGAGTTGGATGCACAAGCAGCATTCCCGCTTAGTACAAATGAAGGCTAGCAAATAGATTGAGAAGCGACCAACCAAAAAATCAAAATAGTCATAAACACGCATTAAACACAACTAACACTGAATAATGCACCACAAGTAGGATATAACTTCGTTGCATAACTATTGACTTTCATGCTTGCACAGGGAATCACAAACCTTAACACCAATATTCTTACTAAAGCATAATTACTCATCAACATGACTCACATATCACTATCTCCATATCGCAAAACTATTGCAAGGAATCAAGTTTTTAATATCGAATGATCTTCATGAAAGTTTTTATTATATCCCTCTTGAATATTCATCACTTTGGGACCAAATTCATATCTCATGCAAATTACCATTGCTATTATCAACTCTCTAAAAGATTTAAGTGAAGCACAAGAGCACAAATATTTCTTCAAAATTTATCATATCAACTCTCAAAATAACTTAAGTGAAGCATGAGAGTTCATTTCTTCAAAATTTATCAACTCAACTCTCAAAATAATTTAAGTGAAGCATGAGAGCATATTTCTTAAAATTTATCAACTCTCAAAGTAATTTAAGTGAAGCATGAGAGCATATTTCTTCAAAATTAAATCACCAGCGTGCTCAAAAATATTTAAGTGAAGCACTAGAGCAATTGCCTAGCTCAATTTTTTTTTAAGTGAACCACATAAAGCAATTCTAATAAACTTATGGCTCTCTCAAATAGCTGTGTGGAGCAAGGATGATTGTGACAAACTAAAAAGAAAAACAAGCGAAGACTCATATATTAGAATATGCTCCAAGAAAAACTCATGATATGTGACAAATAAAAATATAACTTCAAGTAACATTACTGATGGTCGTTAGAAGAAAGAGGGGATGCCTTCCAGGGTATCCCCAAGTTTAGTTGCTTGGGAGTCCTTGAATATTACCTTGGGGTGCCTCGGGCATCCCCAAGCTTGGGCTCTTGCCACTCCTTATTCCTTCATCCATCGTGATCTCACCCAAAACTTGAAAACTTCAATCACACAAAACTTAACAAAACCTTCGTGAGATCCGTTAGTATAAGAAGACAAATCACTACTTTAAGTACTGTTGCAAACCCATTCATATTTTGTTATTGTATTATAACTAATGTATTCTAACTTTACCATGGCTTATACCCCCGATACAATCCATAGATTCATCAAAATAAGCACACAATGCAACAAAAACGAAATCTATCAAAAATAGAACAGTTTGTAGAAACTTGAATTAAGCTCATACTTCTATAACTCCAAATTTTTTGAAAAATTAGGAAGACATGGGAAATTTTTAAATCAATTACGTGGAAAAAAATCAGATCAAAAACATGTTTTTACGAATTTATAAAATTCCAGAACTGGGCGCAAAAGTTTATGTTTTCCCACAGAATCAAGTCAACTATCATCCAACATAATCCCAAAGGCTTTACTTGTCACAAACACTAATTAAAACATAAAAACACAAGCATAACAGTAGCATAATTGTGTGAACACAAAATAAACAGAAAGTAAACAAGAAAATTTAAGATAACTATTGGGTTGCCTCCCAACAAGCGCTATTGTTTTATGACCCTAGCTAGGCAGAATGCATAGTTTCAAGTATTGTCATCTTTGGTTCTTGCTCCATAGGTGGCCCTCATGATTGACTCATATGGTGGCTTAATCCTAGTTCTAGGAAAGTGTTCCATACCCTTCTTTAACGGAAACTGAAATTTAATATTCCCTTCTTTCATGTCAATCACGACACCTATAGTTCGTAAGAACGGTCTACCAAGTATTATGGGACAAGAAGGATTGCAATCAATATCAAGTACAATAAAATATATGGGCACATAATTCATATTTGCAAGAATAAGAACATCATTAATTCTTCCCGAAGGCTTTTTAATAATAGAATCAGCCAAGTGCAAATTAAGAGAACATTCTTCCAAATTGGTAAAACCTAGCACATCACATAGAGATTTCGGAATTGTGGAAACACTAGCACCCAAATCACATAGAGCATTGCACTCATAATTTTTAATCTTGACTTTAATTTTGGGTTCCCATTCATCATATAATTTTCTAGGAATTTAAATATCTAATTCTAACTTTTCTTCTAAAGCTTTCATCATTGCTTCTACAATATGTTTAGTAAAAGCCTTATTTTGTTCATATGCATTGGGTGAATTTAGCATGGATCGTAACAAAGAAATACATTCAATCAAAGAAAAACTATCATAATTAAAGTCTTTGTGATCCAAGAGAGTGGGCACATCACTAGTTAGAGTTTTTACCTCTCCAAACCCACTTTTATGAAAAATTTCAACAAGATTTTCCCCCTCTGAACTATGGGACACCTTCTAGCTAAAGTTGACTCTTATTCAGTCCCCTTATCATCAAGTTTAATATTGCTAAACAAAGAATCAATAGAAGAAACACCAATCATTTTAATATCCTCATCCTTACTATGTTCTAAAGATTCTGGCTTAGCTGCCATTTGATTTACTAGTGTAGCCTGTGCATCGGAGATTTTTCCTAGCAATTTTTCAGTATGAGCAAACTGAGATTAAAGATTAGCAAGTTCTTTGCTGACATGATCAAGTTGTTTTGTAATAGCGTCAAGCAAAATAGAATGTTCTTTAAGTTCTTCGGTAAAAAAATTGTTATGCTCAAACTGCATAGACATGTAATCCTTAGTATTTTTTTCGATCTCAACCAATATATTAGGATAAGACATATCATGGTAATTCCCTCGAGACATCGTGACTATGCAAAAAAGATCACAAGCAAACAAAAGATCAAACAAGAAAAAGGCAAACAGAAAATATTTTTGTAAAAACTTTTTAGAAGTGGGGGAGATGAAAACGAGTGGCAAATGGCAAATAAAGTAAATGCAATGAGATGAAATTTTATGCGTAGGTACTTGATAGATGTTGATGATGTCTCTCTGGCAACAACGCTAGAAATTGTTCCTGCTACTTGTGAGCTGCGTTGGGATTTCCTCGAAGAGGAGAGAATGATGCAGTACAGTAGAGATAAGTATTTCCCTCAGTTATGAAACCAATGTTATCAATCCAGTAGGAGAACCAAGCAACACTATGTAAACAGCACCTGCAGACAAACAACAAATACTTGCAACCCAACGCGTAGAGGGGTTGTCAATCCCTCAACGATTACGAGCAAGATTAAATTGTATAGTTTTTGATAGATAGACCTAACAAAAATAAAAAATAAAATAAAATAAATAAAATTGCAGCAAGGTATTTTTAGATTTATTATATGCTAAAAGATAGACCCGGGGGCCATAGTTTTCACTAGAGGCCTCTCTCGAGGAAATAGCATACGGTGGGTAAACAAATTACTGTTGGGCAATTGATAGAAAAGCAAATAATTATGACGATACCCAAGGCAATGATCATACATAGGCATCACGTCCGAGATTAGTAGACCGAAATGATTCTGCATCTACTACTATTACTCCGCACATTGACCGTTATGCAGCATGCATCTAGTGTATTAACTTCATGGAAAAACGGAGTAATGCTTTAAGCAAGATGACATGATGTAGACAAGATAAACTCATGTATGAATAAACCCCATCTTTTTTACCCCTAATAGAAATGATACATACGTGTCATGTCCCTTTCTGTCACTGGGATTGAGCACCGCAAGATCGAACCCATTACAAAGCACCTCTTTCCATGGCAAGATAAATCAATCTAGTTGGCCAAACCAAACCAATAAATCGGAGAAGACATACGAAGCTATATTAATCATGCATAAAAGAGTTCATAGAAAACTAAATTAATATTCATGGATAGATCTGATCATAAACTCACAATTCATCAGATCCCAACAAACACACTGCAAAAAGTCATTACATCAAATAGATCTCCAAGAACAACTAGGAGAACATTGTACTGACAATCAAACAGAGAGAAGAAGCCATCTAGCTACTAACTATGGATCCATAAGTCCATGGTAAACTACTCACGCATCATCGGAGGGGCAGCAAGGATGATGAAGAACCCCTCCGTGATCATTTCCCCCTCCGGCAGAATGCCAGAAATGGTCCCCAGATGGGATCTCTCGAGAACAGAGGCTTGAGGCGGCGGAAAAAGTATTTCGTGGACTCCTTGGTAGGTTTCCTGATTTTAGAGAATTTATAGAGGCGGAGCTAGGTCAAGTGGGCGCTCATGGGCCCGACTAGGTACCAGGGCGCGCCAGAGGCCCCTGGCGTGCCCTGGTGCCTAGTGGTCAACTGCTTCGTCTTCTCGTGGCCTCCCGAAGCTTCCAGAGTCTCTAATTGCCAGAAAAAATCTCCAAAAAGTTTTGTGGCATTTGGACTTCATTTGGTATTGATTTTCTGCAAAGTAAAAAACAAGCAAAAAACAGCAACTGGCACTGGGCACTAAGTTAGTAGGTTAGTCCCAAAAAATGATATAAAGTTGCTTGTAAATGTATATAAAACATCCAAGATTGATACTATAATAGCATGGAACAATCAAAAATTATGTATACATTGGAGACGTATCAAACCACTCCCCATCTAGGGGCAGGCCATGGAGGAGGAAGCCGGAGGGGGAGACTCTCTCTCCCCCCTTTCTCGGTGGTGCCAGAGTGCCGCCGGGGGAACCATCGGGGCGGTGATCGTCTTCATCAACATCAACATCTTAATCGCCTCCCTCATCTCTTTCCAGTGGTCCACTCTCCTGCAACCAGATGTAATCCCCTACTTGAACATGGTGCTTTATGCCACATATTATTATCCAATGATGTGTTGCCATCCTGTGATGTTTGAGTAGATTTATTTTGTCCTTTGGGTTGATTGATGATCTTCATTGGTTTGACTTGTATGCTTTATTTTGGTGCTATCCTATAGTGCCTTCCATGCCACACACATGTGGGGGATTCCCGTTGTAAGGTGTTGCAATATGTTCATAATTTGCTTACTGTCAAGTTATGTGAGCGACAGAAACACAAACTCGGGTAAGCGATTTGTTGCGTATGGGTGTAAAGGGGACTTGTTACTTAATGCTATGGTTGGGTTTACCTTAATGATTTATAGTAGTTGCGGAGGCTTGCTAGAGATTCAATCATAAGTTCATATGATCCAAGTATGGAAAATATGTTAGCTCATGCCTCTCCCTCATATAAAATTGCAATAATGATTACCGATCCTGTTATCAATTGCCTAGGACAATTCCGCACACCATACCATCATTATTCCACACTCGCTATTTGTAATATACTATAATATATTCTAACTTTTTTTAGGCATCACCTATTTTTATGTTTTATTTTTCGATATCATGCAAAGTTATCCTCTTTATACCCACAATGTAGTTTTATTTGAGGTTTCTAGATAAAAGCAAACGCTCGATGTATATAGAGTCGTATCAGTGACAGATAGGACTTGAGAGAATATTGATCTTACCTTTAGATCCTTGTGGGTTCGACACTCCATACTTACCACTTCCATCTTTGGAAAGTGCTACAACGATTCCTTGCACTTGGGGATTATGAAGCTCTTTTCTGGCACCGTTGCCGGGGAGCAATAGCGTGGGGTTAATAGTGTGTATGCTTGTTTGCTTTTATCACAAAGTAGATTCCGTGTTCCTTTT
Organism: Thinopyrum elongatum; assembly: GCA_011799875.1. Taxonomy (NCBI): domain Eukaryota; kingdom Viridiplantae; phylum Streptophyta; class Magnoliopsida; order Poales; family Poaceae; genus Thinopyrum; species Thinopyrum elongatum. The sequence continues at coordinate 464,389,436 of CM022303.1, forward strand.
GTTTTTTTTCTTTAGTTGTGGGTGACACAAACACAAAAATAAAAAAATAAAAATACAAAAATACAAAAAAATACTTGCCTCTCATGCCTAGCTTAATGGCTTTAAAGAAAGTGCTGCCTGGGAGACAACTCAAAAGTTTTAGATAGTATTTTTACTCTTTTGTGTGATATAAACTTTATTATGAGTGCCATTAAATTTTTTGAAAAAATAAATAAAGAGGGGAACCTAAAACTTCATCAAAAAGAGAAGCGATTCGAAAGTTTTGCATTGAAGAGGTGAGGGTTGACCTTGAAAACTTGTGTTCATGCTCATGGAAACAATGTAATAATTTTCATGGAAGTTTCTCATAAAAATATTTATCCCCTTGTGTATACTATTGTACCATAAAAGTAATGTGCCAAGGTTTGCCTTTAGGATGTTTGAATTGCATGTTTGATGTGTGTTGGGCAGAAACAGAAACTTTTGATGTAGTGTCTGAATTTTCATATTTTACTGGAAGGTGGAAAGTTTCTGAAATTTTTACACAGTACTACCGTACAAATTTTTTATTATGTGCTAATTGTTTATAATTTTTAGATTTACAGAAGTATATGTTTAGAATTAACTACTACAGGTTGTTCTGTTTTGACAGATTGCTGTTATAGTTTTGTTATCTGCTTGTTCTAGAGTTTTTATGGCTTACTTTGGTGGATATAAATTGTGGAAATGATAGTATACAGTAGCTAGTGTTTGAAAATTACTATGCAACTTGTCTTGACAGCACATGATTGGGTGATTTATTTTCATGTGCACTAACCTATCTCATGAGTTCTGATAAGTTTTGTGTGAATGAAGTTTTAAGTTTCGGGTGAGATGGCAATATGAGGAGAATAAGGAGCAGCAAGAGCCTAAGCTTGGGGATGCCCAAGGAACCCCAAGTAAATATCTAAGGAAGACTCAAGTGGCTAAGCTTGGGGATGCCCTGGATGTCATCCCCCCCTTCGTCTTTGAAACTATTGGTATATGTTACTTGGAGCTATATTTTTATTCATCACATGATATGTGCAAATTCTTGGAGTGTCGTTTGCTTTTGCTTTTCTTCTTTTAGTTATACACCATGCTGGATGGGGATGATTTCTTATGGTTCTTTGTTGATTAATAGAATGCTTCATGCGCTTCACTTAAATCTTTTCAGTGTGGCTTTATAGAATGCTCTTTGTGCTTCACTTAAATACTTTGAGTATGGCTTTATAGAATGCTTCTTGTGCTTCACTTATATATTCTTTGAGCTTGGATATGGTTCTCTCTATATTCATATTATTTGTAGAATGCTCAAACTTCACTTATATTTTTTTAGAGTATGAATGAAATTATAATCGAAAGTGGGTTTGGAAGAGTGTCAAATCTATGTAGCAATGATACCACTATTTTGGAGGGTGTTGAATATTATTGGAATAATTATAAAAGTGGATTTGGAGAGGTCATAACTTTATGTAGTGATGATTCCACTATTTTAGAAGAAGTTTCAATTAACTATTATGAGGAAAAAGTTGCTATCTATGATGATTATTGTGATGACATGTATGCAATAAAGAATAATGAAAACCATGAAACTTGTCATCATGATTTAGTGCTCAAATTGATTATGCCAATCAAGTTTCATATGATAGTTATTTTGTTGAGTCTGCTCCCACTATTATGAATGAGAAGATATTTGCTTATGTGGAGAGTAACAATTTTTTTTTGCATGTGGATCATGAAAGGAGTGCTTTACGTGAAAGTTATATTGTTGAATTTGTTCATGATTCTCTCTTTATATTTCATTTCTTTCTTTATGTGAGCATCATAACAAAAATATCAATGCCTAGCTAGCTAAAAGACATTAAGGAAAAATGCTTGTTGGGGGGCAACCCAATATGTATCCTTACTATTTTTGAGTTTCAACATGATTAAGCTACTGCAGTAATCATGCTTTGTACCTTTTATTTCAATAAAGTAACAAGTAAAGCCTTTGGGATGATTTGGATGATAGTTGAATTGATTCTGTGCAAAAACAAAAAACTTTTGTGCCCAGTATTTGAATTTACATTTTTTTACTGGAATGTGATCTTGGTCTGAAAGTTTTACACAGTATTGAGACATAAATATCTTACATTGTGCTAATTTTTTAGAATTTTTGGAGGTACATAAGTATTATTTTAATTCAGATCATTACGAGCTGTTCTGTTTTTTACATATTATGTTTTGATTGCACACTTTGGTTGTTTTAGTGTTTCCATAGCTTATACTATGGGATATAAATTATGTAAATGGTATAATAAAGTAGGCATTATGTGAGAACAATTATTAATCATGTCTTGACTATACCCAAGTGTCGTGGTAGAACATGGACACCTATGAGGCCATCGGCCCCTTTGTGGTTCGGCAGGGGGGAGGACGCATTGCACAAAGAGCGGAGGCCGTGGGGCAACACGACAGTTGTGACGCTGGTGGTTTTTACCCAGGTTCGGGCCGCTGAGAAGTGTAAAACCCTACTCATGCTTTGGTGGATTGATGGAGAGACCATGAAGAACGCGCGGCGCTCGAGCCCGGCAAGGTCGCCTCGTGAACAGCAGGTACACGTGTATGAGTACATGAGGGTCCGAATCCTTTCTAAGGTTGCAACGGTCCTCCTTTTATATGCTAAGGGGTTACCACAATGGCAAAACGGTCATTATCCAGCGATTAGATAGCTAACAATGCTATCATACCTAACTTTGGCAGTTAGGACAAAGCGCATTAAATGCACTGCCATGTGTCGCGCTGTGGATGCGGCCCGGCAAGCCTGCCGCGCTGCTCTAGTCATCTTCCATCTGTCTGCTTGACACACCTCTGGACGGGTATCATATAGAGGTGATCTTCCTCCTAAATGCCTGCCACGTGCCAAATGGCAGCCACTTAGTTATCCGGGGGCTCGACACCGCATCGATAGGTGACTTGCATTGCGATGCAGTGGAGCGGTGGAGCCTTGGCGGGGATGTAGGCCGCCAGTGGCCCCGGCAATCCTTGCCGGGTAAGTCTTGGGACTTGCCTTCAGGGTGGCCTCGACCTGACCAGGCTCGCCTGCCCGGCAAGGGAGGCTTTCCCTTGGAGATATCTTGCTGTCTTAGCTTGTCTTGGTCTTCTTGATCCGCCCTTCGATTCCTCAAAGAGCTCTCCCTCTCTGGCTTGGTTCTGTCTTGAATGCTTGGTGTTGCTCGCATTCCTGCCACTTGAGCATGTGTACTGTCCGGGCAACATACGTGAAGGTTTGTTGCACCGACAGGAGCCCCTGAGCCTGGCCCAAACGTGCTGCCGGGCATCATTGGGGTAGGCCCTGTCAAGTACACAGGCAGGGGTCTTGCGCTGATATTCTCTCTTTCTTGATATTTTCCTTGCTTCTTCATTAACCTGTGCTTGAGTCAGTTTCCGGTTCTCCCGCTCGTCATGTGATGCCAAACATGGTGGGGGCCAACCTGTTATGGCCCGTGAATGACTTTATCCCACGGGGTGGTAACTACCATTTCACTCATCCCACTACGCCCGCCCTTTCCACCACGTACGCCGCATGCGCCGTGCAGGGTAGGTAACGGACGCGCACGATGCAGGGAAGAGTGCTATGACAGGAACCCAAATTCTTTGGATTGGTGCAGAAGGGCGGTCGATGGGCTCGGCCATCGCCCGCAGCTTGGACGGGTCGGATTCAAAAGAGCCCTCGGGAGTAGGTGGAGAATCAGCCCCCGGCCCCTTCTCTCGCCTATAAAAAGGGAGCACTAGGGGGAGTTGAGGCATCCATCCACGCACTTCTGCCTTCTTCTTCCTTGCCTCCTCCTTCGTCACGCCGAAAGGGAGAGACTGGGGTCAAGCCCCGGTCCCCAGTTCGGGAGTGATGACTCCGAAGGCTAGTGTCACAGCTCGGGGAGTGAGTCTGGTCCGGGGCCATGGGAGGCGCGGCGACCATAGTAGGGGCGGTCGCGGTTCGTGGCGGCACATCAGCGAACACCACACCGACCCCGGTGTGGAAGGTGTTGTGCTTCTTCATGATGGTGGAGCGCTCGCCCTTTCCACGCGAGCTCATCGTCCGGGGAAGAGGCGTCGCCCCTGCTGCAAGCTGTCGGAGCTCGTCAACCCGTCGGCGGAGTCCTTAGGGCCTCTGGTGCCCGCCCGTGGGAATGCACTTGGGATCTTCAGTGATCCCAGCACTGCTACCTTCGGCGAGGTCGGGGATGACGCTGAAGATGGCGGTGCCCTCCTGCCCGCCAAGGTGGGAATGGTGCTCCCCGAGCGCCTCAGGTGCCGCCGCCACCGTCAGCCGGTTCTTCGGGGGGAGGTGACGGGCCAAAGGCTCGGCGTGCTCCCGGAGTGACAGTGACGAGGAAACAACAGGTGAAGACGGAGAAGGCGGGTGGCAGGCCGTCAGGTCGGAGTACGATGGCACTGACGCCTTCATCTCGTACTGCCGGCCTGCTGCTCCGTCTTTCCGCTCTTCCCCTCCCTACCCGGCAGCATCATCACCAGCTTCTTCCGGACGCTTGCCGTGGAGGGGACGCTCTCTTAGTGCCTTCACCTCCTCCAGCAGTCTTCCAGCTGAGCCCCGCCAGGATCTCCCTACCGGTGTCCGTGCTGGTGTGTCCCGCTGGTCCTGGTGGTGGTGACCGGGGCACCACCCAGTTGCTCTATCCGTCTCCCTCCTTCACAGCCTCGCCACTCCCGATCTTGTCAGGCTGCTCCCGGTGGGCTCTGACGGGGTCAGGCTGGGATTCTGCCCAGGCACTCCTTTTGCCCTCTTCACTTCCTGCCGTAGCTCCTAGGAGGTGAGGGACAAGAAAGGGATTACGAGGCACTTATCTTTTTTCATTCTAAAACATGTAGGCATTTGCCAAACTTTAGTTTCAAATATGTAATCTCTTCTATCCATGTGTGTACTCTGTAAGCCTTGTACTCGTTTATCTGCATATTAATGAAAAAAGACGGTCTTGCCGGGTACTTGTGCATGTATTATATCCATGCAGAGGAGGAATGCCTCTATACTTTTAAGTAAACAAGCTTTCTCCGGCAAGTTATCCTGCCAGGCGCCTTCCGTTTGTTGCTGTGGGGCTGGGCCCGCCGGGCTCAAAACTATGGAAGGGAACCATCCCCTTGTCGAACCCCCTTCGTCAAAAGCCACTACAACCATCCTGACCGAAGCAACGTTCGGGTCAAAGGATGGGAGCACAAATGTTTCGAAGGTGACGAGGTTTCTCTATGCACAAGTTTTCTTCTTACAGAGACATGTATGGATAGAAAGGAACTTATCTGTTTGGCTTGTCGGGGATCAATATGTAAACTTGTTTCCGTCTCTTCTTTTTGGGACCGAGTCCGCGGCAAAAGTCCTGCAGTTAGTGCAGAGGAAAACAAAGTAACATATGATCTCATCTACATGATCATGGCATGCTCATGTTATGCTATGCATGCATGCAAGTTTTTGGGGGGCCCCCAGCGCTTCGTTTTATTGTCTGTGCTCAGGGTCTGTGCCTAGCTTTGTACAAAGGGTTACATACGCATCGACAAGGCTTGTACAAAAGGGTGGCTGCCGGGTAGGGCCCGACAGCCGCGCCTTATGGGTAGAACTTACGAAGATGCTCAATGTTCCATGAGTTTTGCAACTGAATGCCATCTTCGGTCTCCAGACGGACTGCGCTGGGTCTGGTGACTCGTACTACTCGGTAAGGGCCTTCCCACTTTGGCATCAACTTGTTTGCACCCTTGGTGGACTGAACACACCTAAGGACAGGGTCGCCTTCCTCAAGGCTCCGGGCATGAACCCTGCGGCTGTGATAGCGACACAGGGCTTGCTGGTAGCGTGCAGCACGCGTAGCAGCCCGGAGACGGTTCTCCTCAAGGAGCACGACATCGTCATGCCAGTGCTGCTCTTGCTCTACTTCATCGTAGGCAAATACTCGAGGTGACCCGTATATGAGTTCCGTGGGGATCACTGCTTCTGCCCCATAGACTAGGGAGAAGGGAGTCTAGCCGGTAGCTCGATTTGGTGTCGTACGGAGGGACCAAAGAACCACCGGCAGCTCGTCGATCCAGTGTCTGCTGCACTTCCGCAGCTTGTCGAAAGTTCTTGTCTTGAGTCCTCGCAACACTTCAGCGTTCATCCTCTCAGCTTGTCCATTGCTTCTGGGATGAGCAACAGAGGCGAATGAAATCTTGCTTCTGAGGGTTTGAACGTATTGCATGAAGGTGCGGCTTGTGAATTGGGTGCCGTTGTCAGTGATGATTCTGGCGGGTACTCCGAAGCGGCACACCAATCCCTTCAAGAACTTGATAGCTGATTGTGCGGTCACCTTTCTCACAGGCTCCACCTCCGGCCACTTTGTAAACTTGTTGATTGCAACATACAAGAATTCAAAGCCCCCGGTAGCACGGGGGAAGGAGCCCAAGATGTCGACCCCCAGACCGAAAATGGCCATGACAACGGGATCATCTGGAGACTTGAGCAGGTTGATGGATATTCTTGGAGTGGAACTAGCAGGCTTCACATCTGGTGACTAGCTTGATTGCATCTTGGAGGGTCGTGGGCCAGTAGAAACCTTGCTGGAAAGCTTTTCCGACCAAGGCTCTTGATCCAATATGGGAGCCGCACATGCCTTTGTATATCCCTGCCAACAGTTCCTTCCCCTCTTCCTGGAAAATGCACTTCAATTTCACATACTGGCCCTTCGGGCTACTCTTTCAGCTTCTGTATAGCGTGTCGTCGACAAACTGATACATACTGGCCCTCCGGGCTACTCTTTCAGCTTCTTCTTGCTCTTCGGGAAGTTCTCCTGTTTGAAGGTAATGGACTATGTGTTGTGCCCAAGTTGGAGCCTGGGGCTCGACAACAAGGATCAACGGCACCTCCTCGTTTGTGGGAGCGCATATCTCAACCGCAAGAACTGGTGGTTCGGCGGGAGGGTGTTGCTCACCAGGCGAAGTGGAGTTGTTCCCGCCAACCTCTCTGCCGGGGCTTCGGGAAGCTCTGCCGGGAGAGGTTTGCCGGAGTCCAGTTTCCTCCTCTTTCTGGCCATTGTTGTCGGGGATACTGAAGGTTGAGTCAGGTGGAGAACAAAAGTCCCTGGTTCCACAGGAAGCTTCTGTACAGCGCATTTTGACAGATGATCAGCGATGCTGTTTTCCGCATGTGGCACGTGCTCTGTTTGCAACCCGTCAAAACGCTCCTCCAACTTCCTCACCTCTTCGACGTGTGCCTCCATCAATGGACTCTAGTAATCCTTGTTCACTTGCCTCACCACAAGCTGCGAGTCTCCATGGATGATCAACTTCTTAATCCCCAATTATGTTGCGATCCTGAGCCCGGCAAGGAGTCCTTCATATTCTGCGGTGTTGTTGGTAGCTTTCTCCCGAGGAAAATGCATTTGGACCACGTACTTGAGGTGCTCTCCAGTGGGTGCGACAAGGAGCACGCCAGCCCCTGCACCTTGCAGTGAGAAGGCACCATTAAAGTACATGATCCACTCTTGGGGGGCCTCCTTGCCGGGGATAACTGTTTCAGGTGTTTCTTCATCTGGGGTTGGTGTCCATTCCGCAATGAACTCCGCCAATGCTCTACTCTGAATGGTTGACGTACTCTCATACTTCAGACCAAAGCTTGACAATTCCAAAGTCCATTCCACTATTCTGCCAGTGGCCTCCGGGTTCCTCAGTATGCGTTGCAAAGGGAAGCAGGTGACAACTGTGATCTCGTGGGCTTGGAAGTAGTGGTGCAGTTTTCTTGAGGCCAAAGATCAACTTTTGCACGCTAGAGTACCTTGATCTAGCCCCCTGCAATAGGGAGCTGACAAAGTACACTGGCCGCTGCACCACCTTCTTCTTTGCCATGGTCTTGGAATTGTCTCCGTTATCCTGCTCTTCCTTCTCCTGATCTGCACCGGACCTTGCCGGGATAGGTTCACTTTCCTCTCCGGAGGGGGCAGTAGCTGCAGCTGCTCCTTCATCCACTTCCTGTTGCACCACCAACGCTGCACTAACCACTTGATTAGTTGCCGCTAGGTACAGCAGCAACGGCTCTTATGGTTTAGGAGCGACCAAGATGGGAGCAGAGGAAAGATAGGTCTTCAAGTCTTGCAGCACTGCTTCTACCTCCGGGGTCCACTTCATCGGCCCTGTCTTCTTTAAAATTTTGAAGAACGGCAAGGTGAGCTCGGCAGACTTGGAAATGAACCTGCTCAGTGCGGCAACACATTCGGTCAGGCGCCTCACGTCTTTAACTGTCTTGGGTGCTTAAATCTACTCGATCGCCTTGATCTTGTCGGGGTTGGCCTCTATCCCTTGGTGTGATACAAAGAAACCAAGTAGCTTGCCGGAAGGGACGCCAAACACACACTTCTCAGGGTTTAACTTCAAGTTGATCTTGCGCAGATTCGCAAAGGTCTCTTCCAAGTCCTGAATGAGAGTTGATTTGTCCTTGGTCTTGACTACTATGTCATCCGTGTAAGCTTCAATATTCCTGTGCAATTGAGGTTCGAAACCAATTTGCACTGCCCTTGCAAAAGTGGACCCAGCGCTCTTCAACCCGAAAGGCATCCGCACAAAGCAGTACGTGCCACACGGGGTTATGAACGCGGTCTTCTCCTTGTCCTCCTTGGACATGAAGATCTAATGGTACCCAGAGTATGCATCCAAGAAGGAAAGCAGATCACACTCGGAAGTGGAATCTACGATCTGGTCAATGCGCTGTAAAGGGAACGGGTCCTTCGGGCATGCCTTATTCAGATCCGTGAAGTCTATGCAAAGCCTCCATTTCCCGTTCACCTTGCGCACCACCACCGGGTTCGCCAACCATGTTGGGTGCAATACTCCTCTGACCAAACCATCTGCTTCAAGTTTCTTGATCTCCCCGGCAATGAACTGTTGCCGTTCCAAAGCTTGCTTCCTGACTTTCTGCTTGATGGGCCAGGCATGAGGGCAGACAGCTAGGTGGTGCTCAATTACCTCCCTGGGAACACTGGGGATGTCAGATGGTTTCCAGGCAAACACATCCACATTCGCCCGCAGGAAGGCAACAAGCGCGCTTTCCTATTTGTCATCAAGGGTGGAGCTGATGGTGAACGTACCACCAATGCTATCCAGCCCTGTCAGGACCTTCTTCACCGCAGGTGAGGCAACTTTGGGCTTTTTGCTGGTGGAGCTCTCCGACAAATCATCGACGGGTGTAGCACACTCCGAAGAGGTGCGCTTCCCGGATTCCTTGCCGGTATCCTTGCTAGCTTTCTTCCCTTTCTTACTTTCCTTAGCGGGAGCTGCAGCTTCCGCGGCCTCAGTGGCGACTGCGTCCCAGTACATCTTATCCACGCATATGATTGCGTCCTCCTTGTCTGACGGAATGGAAATGACGCCCATCGGTCCTGGCATCTTCAGTGTGTTGTAGGCATAGTGAGATGCCGCCATGAATTTTGCCAGGGCTGGACGACCAAGGATTCCATTGTACGGCAGTGGGAGATCAACCACATCAAACACAACCTTCTCGGTCCGGTAGTTTAATTCTCCTCCAAACATCACCGGCAGCGTGATCTTTCCCTTAGGATGACTCCTGCCGGGGTTGATCCCTTGGAAAGTGCCAGTAATCTTGAGATCTTCATCTGTTATTTGAAGCTTGCTGAGCACCTTGGGGGAAATCAGATTCAACCCAGCCCCACCGTCAATCAACATCTTCGTGACCTTGAGGTTGCGGATTGTTGGTGAAACCAACAACGGCAAGCACCCTACCGCGGTGGTGCGGTTAGGGTGATCCTCTTCGTCGAAGATGATGGGCGTGCGAGACCATTTGAGCTGTTTCCGGGAGTCCACTGCTGGCTCTACGGCATTGACCTCACACGCCCACTTTTTAAGCTGGCGGTGAGAGGAGTGCAAAGATGCGCCTCCGTCAACGCACAGGGCCTCAGTGGCTTTCTGGAACTCTTGCTCGCTGGTTTCCTCTTCATCCCCTTCATCACTTTCATCTTCGCCTTGTTTCTTCTTACGGCCCCCTACGGGCCCCTCTGGATGCTGGGGATCCTTGCCGCCATGGCCTCCTCTGCTGCCTCGGCCCTTCCCACCAGCACCTTCTTGGTCTCTTTCCTGGTCATGCTTCTCGTACTATGCTCTATGCTTTTTGACAAGTTGCTCTACTTGGTGACACTCTTGGAGATCATGGCCCTTGGTCCGGTGGATCTTGCAGTATGGCCCGTCAGCCTTCCCAGCCTTTTCGGCCGCCGCAGCCTCCCAGTAATCAGTGCACACGGCAACTTCCTTGCCGGAGACTTCGGTCTTGGCCTTCTTGTCGGTACTAGGAGTGCCAGAGCCCTCGACAGCCAATACTGCCTTTTCCTTGCGCTTCTTATTGCGTTTCTTGTTCTTTCTCTTCGAGTCGGCGGCATCGTCGTCATCTTCTGAGTCGACTCCGACGCCATCCTCTTCTCCGGGGAGTCGCCACCCTTCCTCTGTTCTGGCACACTTATCCGCTAAAGTGTACAGCTCGTTCACAGTCTTGGGCAACTGAACGTTCATCTTGGAACGTATCCTCCTGTTGCGCACGTTGGACTGGAACGCGGCAATCACAGCTGCCGGGTGGATATCTGGAATATTTTTGTGCACCCGGCTAAATCTCTGCATGTACTTCCGCAAGCTCTCCCCCAAGGTTGTTAGAATCACGATTTTGAATCGGATCGAAGCTTTGATGGTAGGATCGCAAATCGTAGAATCTTCACTATCAGGATCATAGAAACGTAGATTCTAAGAACTAAAATCGTAGAATCAGAGAAGTTAGTTTGGATTGTAAAGTCGTAGAATCATATAACAGAATCGCGATTCTGACAACCTTGCTCTCCCCTTCCTTTTGTGGAAGGAGCTGCAGATTGCTGGGCCGTCCTGGTTCTTGATGGCCGCCCATGAAGCCGCCAACAAACTCATGGCACAGGTCAGCCCATGATGATATGGAGTTCTCCGGAAGGTGCATCAGCCATGACCTCACATTTGGCTTGAGCGCCAAAGGGAAGTAATTGGCGAACACCTTCTCATCTCTTCCTCCAGCAGCTTGAACAGCGATGGTGTAGATGCTCAAGAACTCCGCCGGGTTCAACCTTCCATCATACTTTTCTGGTATCTCTGGCTTGAAAACACGGGCAGATGGCCAACGGACTTGCCGCAGCTCGCGAGTGAAGGCAGGGCACCCAACCTCGAAAGGTAGGTACCCGCCCTCACTGGGCGTGGATTCGTCGACGTCTGGGCCATTGCGCCTGTCGGATTGGCGGTGGGTTTCACGGAGTCGTTCTATGGTGACGCGCGCATCTTCCCTCCGCCGATCCTCCAGGACCTGCCGCTGATCTCGACGGGCCCGAGGATCAGACGAGGCCATCGATACCTCGTCAGGCTCCTGGTCGCGTGGTTCTGGTTGTGGTCCTTGCGCGGGTCATCGCGGAGGGGACTATACCATTGGAGTGGCCCCCTCAGCACGGTCAGCAGCTCGGGCCGTGGCTGTCACCTGCGGGAGCCATGGTGGATCCGCCCACTGCGATCCCCCTGCTTCAGCAAAACCGATCAAACTCTGGATGGTGGCTCTCCACTCATCCATCTGATTGGCCGCTGGCAGGAATCTCAGCAGGAGTTGGGCTCGCGCTATGGCTTCCGAAGCAGTGCTTGGCATGGACGACGACGCAGACCGAGATGTCGCCCGGCTCCTGCCAGTACCAGCGGTGGCGGCGCCGTGCTCTCGTCATCACAAGCCAGCCTCCATGGTGGTATGGTGGCGAGAAGGGTGTGCCTGGGGGTTGACGACCCCATCCGGCGCTTCATCTTGGTTACCCCGCCCCGGGGGAGGCGCTTGCCCCACCGCTGCGCCCGTTGCAGGGACAGCCAGGGGATCACGGTTCACACCAAGGCCAGCGTTGTCGCTGTGGCTGTGTCCTTCGGCACGGTGGGGAGGTGGAGATTGAACGTTCTCCCCACCCGTGCGTTGTGGAGCGCGGTCGTCGGAGTGCTGTTGATGCCGCCCTCCTCCGACGTTTTCTGCTTCTGCCTCGGCTGCGTGGAGAACGACGACAGTGCCGCCTGCGCTGGTCACGTTCCCCATGGCGTCCTCTTCCCTCGACGCTATTGCAGCCCCCACAGCATCCGCGGCTGCATGCGAGGGGGCCTTCGAGGTGGAAGGATGAGCAGTCTTGCCGGACTTATTCTTAGGCGCCATGGATGATGAAGCCAACGATGATGAAGACTGATGTGCTGTTTACGACCTCGGGTTCGCACAAGTGCCGCCCCCTACCCGGCGCGCCAAAGATGTCGTGGTAGAACACGGCCACCTATGAGGCCATCGGCCCCTTTGTGGTTCGGCAGGGGGGAGGACGCTTTACACAAAGAGCGGAGGTCGTGGGGCAGCATGACAGTTGTGACGCTGGTGGTTTTTACCCAGGTTCGGGCCGCTGAGAAGCGTAAAACCCTACTCCTGCTTTGGTGGATTGATGGAGAGACCATGAAGAATGCGCGGCGCTAGAGCCCGGCAAGGTCGCCTTGGGAAGAGCAGCTACGCGCGTATGAATACACGAGGGTCTGAATCCTTTCTAAAACGGTCCTCCTTTTATAGGCTAAGGGGTTACCACAATGGCAAAACGGTCATTATCCAGTGATTAGATAGCTAACAGTGCTATCATACCTAACTTTGGTAGTTAGGACAAAGCGCATTAAATGCACTGCCATGTGTCGCGCTGTGGATGCGGCCCGGCAGGCCTGCCGCGCCGCTCTAGTCATCTTCCATCTATCTGCTTGACACGCCTCTGGACGGGTGTCATATAGAGGTGATCTTCCTCCTAAATGGCTGCCACGTGCCAAATGGCAGCCACTTAGTTATCCGGGGGCTCGACACCGCACCGATAGGTGACTTGCGTTGCGATGCGGTGGAGCGGTGGAGCCTTGGCGGGGATGTAGGGCGCCAGTGGCCCCGGCAATCCTTGCCGGGTAAGTCTTGGGACTTGCCTTCGGGGTGGCCTCGACCTGACCAGGCTCGCCTGCCCGTCAAGGGAGGCTTTCCCTTGGTGATATCTTGTTATCTTGGCTTGTCTTGGTCTTCTTGATCCGCCCTTCGATTCCTCAAAGAGCTCTCCCTCTCTGGCTTGGTTCTGTCTTGAATGCTTGGTATTGCTTGCATTCCTGCCACTTGAGCTTGTGTACTGTCCGGGCAACATACGCGAAGGTTTGTTGCACCGACACCAAGTGAACGATTTGTTTTATTATACTAACGCATCTCACGAAGTTCCGTTGAGTTCTGTGTGGATGATGTTTTTAAGACTTAGGGAAAATTGTGATATGAGAGGAATTAACAAGACACAAGAGCTAAAGCTTGGGGATTCTCAAGGCTCCCCAAGTTAATATTCCAAGAAGTCTCAAGCATCAAAGCTTGGGGATGCCCCGGTAGGCATCGCACCTCTGTTCATCAACAATTATCAGTTAGTCTCGGTTGAGCTTAAGTTTTTATTTGTTCACATGATATGTGCTATTTTTGGAGTGTCTTTTTATTTTTGTTTTGCTTGTTGTTTGATACAATCTTTAGATCTGAAAGTTTTAACTTGGAGAGGGTCTTTACATAACTACTTATTTACTCAACTACTCTTTGTTCTTCACTTATATCTTTTGGAGTAGTTTGTCATTTACTCTTGTGCTTCACTTATATCCTAAGAGTAAATGTTTAAATGAATTTAACATCATAAATTTGAAATTACATATGCTTGTCTCATGGGAAGTAGTGATTTCACATGAGCGTGTAGGAAATAAAATCTAATAGAATTTAATGAACATATCATTGGTCACTTGAACAATTTATGAAAGAATATTGAAGGAAGAGAGATTTCACGTATAAATATACTATCTTGGACATCTTCTATGATTGTGATCCCCCATTAATTATTTTCAAGCTTGATCAAGTAGTTGATGTTGGACAAGGAAGACAACGTAATGGGTTATGTTTGCTTATATTCACATAGAAGTAATATTGTCATGGATCCTCTAACATGTGGTGCTTGCTCTTAATATTTTGCTAGCCAAAATTTTGTACTAAGTAGAGATACTACTTATGCATCCAAAAACCCCTTAAACCCAGTTCCTGTCATGAGAGTCCACCATATCTACCTAGGATTGAATAAGATCCTTCAAGTATGTTGTCATTGGTGCAAAGCAATAAAAATTGCTCCTAAATATGTATGATCTTTTATTGTAAGGGAAAATAAGCTTTGTACGAACTTGTGATGGTAACGCAATAAAAGTGATGGACTGCATAATAAAAGTTGCTATCATAAGGGGCAATATGAAGTGACGTTCCTTTGCATTAAGAGCTTGCACATCCAAATGAAAAGCGCATGACAACCTCTGCTTCCCTCTGCGAAGGACCTATCTTGTAATATTTAGTCTTTACTTTTATGCGAGAGTCAAGAGTATTCATTCTCATTCCGATCTCAGTTATTCTCCACTTGGCAAGCATCATGTGGTGGGGAAAGATCCAGGCACATATATCTAGTTGAATATAGGTAATCATGAGTTATTATTGTTGACATTATCCTTGAGATAAATGAGTTGGGAGGTGAAATATTAAACCCCCACCTTCCAATGTGTCTGACTGAAACATCTTGTTCTAAAAATATGCTTTGAGTGTCAGCAATCATCGAAGACTATATGATAGTTGAGTATGTGTAGTTTTATAAAATCAAAGCTCTTACATAGACCCTTCCTAAAAATAAGATGAATTGTAATTGGTTGATGACTAAAAACATAGTGTGTTATGTTTCAAGAGAGTTTATGGTCTATACTTTAACATGTGAATAACTTGCTACTTGATCATGAGAAGTTTTATGAGAAATGAGCTGTTGTTTATGATATATAATTATGCTAGAAAAAAGTGATTAGAATTATCATTGCACAAACTTATGCACTATGCTAGCATTCACACTTCATAAATTTTTTCTTTTATCATTAACCTACTCGAGGATGAGCAGGAATTAAGCTTAGGGATGTTGATACATCTCCAATGTATCTATAATATATGTAGTATTCATGCTATATTTACATGAATTTTTATATGGTTTTGGTGCACTTTTATACTATTTTCATGGACTAACATATTAACCTAGTACCCAGTGCGAGTTCCTGTTTTTTGCATACTTTTTGTTTGGCAGAAAACCCATAGCAAATGAAGTCCAAACACGATGAAAATTTACGAAGATTTTTTATGGAATATATGTGATTTTTTGGGGAAAGAATCGATGCAAGACGGTGCCCGAGGGGCCCACAAGGCATCAGGGCACACCCCCTTGCCTTGTGGGCACCTCATAGGTCGGTTAATGCCCTTCTTTCGCCGCAAAAAGATAATTTCTGGATAAAAATCCCCACAAAATTTCAGCCCAATCAGGGTTATGGATCTCCGGGAATATAAGAAACGGTGAAAGACCAGAAAACATATGCGAACGAGAGAATATAAGAGAGAGAGAGAGAGAGAGAGAGAGAGAGAGAGAGATCCAATCTCGGAGGGGCTCTCGCCCCTCCGGGTGCCATGGAGGCCAAGGAGCAGTGGAGAGAACCTCTCCCCATCTAGGGGGAGGTCATGGAGGAGGAAGCCCGAGGGGAGACTCTCTCCCCCTCTCTCTCGGTGGCGCTGGAGTGCCATCGGGGGAACCATCACCGAGGTGATCATCTTCATTAACATCACCGTATTCATCACCTCCCTCATCTATTTTCAGAGGTCCACTCTCCCGCAACCCGCTGTAATCCCCTACTTGAACATGGTGCTTTATGCCACATATTATTATCCAATGATGTGTTGCCATCCTATGATGTTTGAGTAGATTTCTTTTGTCCTTTGGGTTGATTGATGATCTTCATTGGTTGAGTTGTATGTTTTATATTGGTGTTGTCCTATAGTGCCTTCCGTGCTGTACACACATGGGCAACTCTTGCTGTAGGGTGTTGCAATATGTTCATAACTTGCTTACTGCCAGGGTTGTGTTGGCGATAGAAACACAAACTCGGGTAAGCGGGTTGTTGCGTATGGGAGTAAAGGGGACTTGTTACTTAATGCTATGGTTGGGTTTACCTTAATGATTTCTAGTAGTTGTGGATTCTTGCTAGAGGTCCAATCATAAGATCATATGATCCAAGTACGGAAAGCATGTTAGCTCATGCATGTCCCTCATATAAAGTTGTAATAATGATTACTGATCATGTTATCGATTGCCTAGGACAATTCCGCACACCATACCATCATTATTCCACACTCCCTATTTGTAATATATTGTAATATATTCTAACTTTATCTAGGCGACACCTATTTTTATGCTTTAGTTCTCCGATACCATGCAAGGCTATCCTCTTTATACCCACAATGTAGTTTTATTTCTCGTTTCTAGATAAAAGCAAATGCTCGGTGTACCTACAGTCTTATCAGTGGTAGATAGGACTTGAGAGAATATTGATCTTACCTTTATCTCCTTGTGGGTTCGACACTCTATACTTAACACTCCCGTCTTTGGAAAGTGCTACGATGATTCCTTGCACTTGGGGATTATCAGCAGCATCAATCAAGCTTGGGTTGGCGCATGTGGCTGCTTGTTTGGAACATGCGGAGGATGTGTTACAAACCCTAGTTGTGTAGTCTCCTTTGGCTAAGATTTATGTTGGATTTGCAGACAAGAGGGGAACCTCTCTATGGTCATTTCTCCCCTCGTGCTATGACCAATTCACCTTTGTTTCTTTGCTTGCCTATTGTCATAGCTATCTCTGAGCGTGAGGCTAACATCGTGGTTGTCACTCTGGTGATGCAGATCATATCTGAGCTGCGGGGCCTCTTTGGGGAACATGTTTTGCCTCTATCAGTGGAGCATCTTAATGTGGGCTCGTCTCACACCTCGGATGTGGTTATGCCTCACCACCCCACTTGGATCCCAACCAGGAGTTTCCTTTCTAGTTGATTGGTTATTTTGGCGCTCCTACCATTCATTTGCCCGGTTCTACCGGGCATATGGCTTCTATGGGTGATGACACTCTTTAGCCCAGTGTGTTGGCGATGGTTCCGGGGGCTCACTTTGTCAATAAGCTTTGTGATTTCCTTGATAGTTCGGATGATGGATCCGACAAGATGATTGGTCACCATTTGTAGGAGAAAGCTATAAGGTAAAAAATCAAGAAGGTTGGAAAAACAATCATCTGTTCATCCTCAAGGGGAAACCAAACAAGAGGAAAAGCAAGAGGGGTGTCGCTAAATAGAAGGTGCTTGTGGTTGGATGATGGATGGTTCTTAGCATTTTGGTCTATAGAAGTGGATTCGGCTGTGCCTGTTGTCATCGTTGATGTGCTTTGTAGCCAATCGATTGGGGTTCTTTGGGGGTATGCAGGAGAGGCATGTTAGGAGCATTTGTGAGCATGTCTTTGTGATCATGTGGCTTCTTTTGTTTGGAAGTAGTTCACTTTCCTTATAGTATTGTTGCTTGGTTTTCGATCTGAGCCAAGTTTGTAATGGTTTTAATTCAATTTAACTAGACAAATCTATTCTACTTAATTAATGGATGATGCAAATGGTTTTCCTCCATTTTGAAGAAAAATATCCAATTTTTGGTCTAGATATAAAGAAACAAAAAGGAAAAATTGAACTATCACAAAAGTACAAAAACAGAAAAGACAGAACTATGCGAACTATTCTCCTTTTATATTTCTCTATGTATAGATCGTTTAGGTTTGAAATTTTGCGGGATTATAAACATAAGTCCTATCAAGACACATTTCTTTTGGAAGTTCAGAACATTGTATGGCTCTACCATACATTGATAGCATAATACACTACTGCAGGTTGGTCCAAACGCGATAGTCCAATGAGAGACCCTTCGACGAAACTGTGTGCGATGCATTAATCACAAATGGTGATGTAATAAAACCGTCAAAAAGATACAAAACTTTTGCGATGGCAATGAGATCAAACATGATTCAGATTAGAGTTGCATGTGCGATGCATGGCAAATGGTTAATCCAGCAGAACTGTTTGCGATGAGGCAGAACAACAGAAATGGGCAGCCAGATGAGGGTGTGTGTGATATACGGCATACAGTTCACTAGGATGAACTGTGTGTGATTAGGCAACACAATAGAAACGGTCAGCCAGATCAAGGTGTGTGCGATGGAGGGCATACAGTTCACTTGGATGAACTGTTTGCGATGAGCCAAGACAACAAAAACAGTTCAACTGAACAAGATGTGTGTGATACGCGGCAAACAGGTCCGTAATCAGAAATGTGTGCGAAGACCAATAATAACATAGATGATTGCTGCTAATAAGCTGTATGATTTGCTCTATCTATAGAAGAATAATATATATATATATAACTAAAATAAACATGCAATTACATAAGTGACTATACAGATCATTCGCACACACCTCAATAAACAATTGCATGCATTCTAAACTAGGAGAAATGATCGTCTAGTCATCTACTTCTTGTGACGCTCCCGCCACTGCTCTGTGGCTCGATCCCTCGTCTGGGGCAGGAAGAAGACACTTCCTCATGTCAACGATCCGCCTGTACATCTCGTAGCTTGTGTACGCGTCCTTGGCCACGTACTTGATGTATTCTTCATCCAGTCTCTGATGCTAGACACTGTGCCAGGCGTTCTTCTCCTTCTTGCTCTCATCCTTCATCTTCATGTAGTAGGGGTCAATGATGGCCGAGGCGAGGTCAACCAGGGAGTTCTGTTTGTTGTTGTCGCTGCCCCAGACCTTGTAGTGGTCATGGATGTTGACAAGATTCTGGCAGGTCAAGCCCGAAACCTTGAGCGCTTTTAGATCGTTGGTGGTGTCCACCGTAGCGAAACTGTAGTCGGAGCTATTGATAAACCTGGAGAAACGCTCGCAAGGCCTTGTGGCCAGGTGGTAGTGGTAGACGAGGACATCATGTCACATGCACAACTGGGCAACGACAACCTTCTGATCGTGCTCGGCACGACCGCTGGTGAACTCGAGGTCGAAGCCGACCACTTGGTACTTGTCCTCAGCAAGCAACTGCTCCATAGTTTGGATGGAGCTCTCCACCGAGACTGGCTTGTTCGTGTACACCAACGAGAGGGCCTTCCCCCTCACGTGGGTGTCCACTATGTGATGCGTGGTGAACTGCCCCCCGTTGTCGTCGTCGGCCGCTGGGAGCGTCATTGGAGCCACGGGGAGCGCCATTGGAATCGCTGGATGTCCTCTCTGTATGTGTCATCATGGGTGTGCTTATTGTGTCGTGTGGCGCGAGAGATGAAGGTAAATGGCCGCAGGAATAAATGGGGGCGGGGCGGCCTAGATTCTCGGTGTGTCGGCATGGCAGTTTTTGCAGCGGGTAACTGCATCGTGGCGCCGTGCCCGGCGCAACCGCATGCATAATGGTAGCACGAACGTACGTAACCGTGCGCCGTCCCCAAACACTGGCAGCGCGCATGGAGGGACGAGGGCAGAGCGCCCAGAGGGACGCGAGAGCAGAGGGCGCGCGGCGGGACGCGAGCAGAGCGCGCCGCAGCCGCCTCAACCGCGAGCAACCACACGCATAGAGTAGTTGAACACGCAGGTAATGGTCGTCTACAAGCCGACCGGCAGTTGCGACGCTGCGTAGAGAGCGGCTGTGTGCTACTACCTCCGTCTTGGTATATTAGTCCCCTTTATATTCTGTGCCATATTTTGACCTTAAATTTAACTAACAAAATGTTAATGCATGTTATAAAAATTATATAATTGGAAACTATGTTCAAATACGAATCCAATGATATAATCTTTGGCGGCATGCATTCGTATTTTATTAGTTAAATCTCTAGTCAAAATTTAGCACAAAAATACAAAGACGACTTATAAACCAGGACAGGGGTAGTAGGTAATTAAATCACAAATGTTTTTCTATTTACCGTATGTGTACGTGTCCTTTCGTCCTCCTCTCGCACGTCTTGTCACCCCGCTGCCGCAGACGGCTTCGAGCGCCATTAATGAAGAGGATGCGAGCAAGGCGGGCGGCCATGGAAGTCAAAGGGCTCACTTCCCAGTGAGCCTGCGCAGCGTACAACTCGCATGCTTCCCGGTGAGCCTGCGCATTGGAGGACAGCTTGCACGCCTCTTGGTCAGCCTGCGCAGCGGACTGCGCTCGCACGCCTCCCGTTCAGTCAAGCAGTTGTCCGCACAACAACTCCTAGCCATTAAAAGAGTGACGCATGGCGTCACGTGAATGGTTAACAGAACGCACATGATTTAAATTATACAAAATGTTTGAGATGTTAAAGTGGCAGCTATTTGTTTCAAAATGGTTTTGTTGGCTGTCATTCTAGTGCGCCTTCTCTCAAAATGGACACGAAAAATACCACAACATGTCGGGTGCCATTCCATGATAGCATGCCAAGTTTCATGAATTTCAGACGAGTTTTGGATTTACTAGAATTTGAAAACAAAGTATCACAACATTTTGCCGGCAATAAATAGTGCCCTGGTGTTTGAAATTCATTCTCATTTATTGCATGGGACCTAAGCATGCACCCAAGTAACACCCCCAGTGGTTAACTACAGTAATCACCCTTTTGATTATGCCATGTCATCATGATCAACAGTGCTTAATCATCATTAGTATCATATCTCTTTTCAAATCCAAATTCAAATGGAAATTCAAAGGAAAGTGGAAAATAAAAGTTGTCCAACATAAAAACTAAATTGTTCATTAAATGGCAAATATTCCAGAGACCATTCTAAAATTATAACCAACTTTTAATAAGTGAATTATGTGACTCTAACAACCACAAAACAGGGTTGGTTAATACCTTTTTAATTAGATAAAAACCCAAATGAAAGTCTTTGTACTCAAACCCATTTTATTGCAGTGGCATACAGTGCCCTGTGATTTGTGGACCAGGTCACAATTTTTACAAAAGTCATTTGGGTGCCTAACTATTTACAAAACAGAAAAAGGAATAAAGAAAAGCAGAAAAAAAAAGAAAAAAAAAGGAAAAAGGCCTAAAGGATCTACCGTGCACTAGGCCTACTGCTACAGCGCGGCCCAGCCCACCCCCGCGCCGTCCCTCACCTCGCACTGCTCACGCGCGCGCTGTCGAGCACCTGCCGCGCGCGGCCAGGCCCCCCCTCACCGCTGCTCGACAGCACGCCGCGCCCACGCCAGCGCCTACAAGGCCCCCTCCTCGACCCCCTGGCACTCCCTTGTCTCACTTCCCCCTCTCCCTGCCTCGTCCCTCTCCTCTCCCGCAAGCCCGAGCGCGACCATGGCGCTGCCGCCGTAACAGCCGCGGCCACCGTGCCCCTCTTACCTCCCCGACGTGTCCATGGTGCCCGCCATCGTCGCCTCCTTCGACTGCGCCATCAAGCCGAAGCCGAGCGCCTCTGCTTCGCCTCCTACGCCGTCGTCTTCAACCTTCGGGTGCCCGCATCGCCGCCGCCGATTCGCCGCCGTCGACACCTCCCAGAGCCCGCTGCCACTCCCCTACGGCTCACCGTGAGCCTCTGCTTCCTCCCCGCTCTCTCTCGTCGCCGCTGGCTAGCCGTGGGCACCGCCCCCTTCGTCACCGAACGCGCATCCGCCTCGCTCGTCGCCGGCGTGCTCCCGGCGACCCTTGGGCCCCGTGCCCGTGCGCATCGTGTTCCCCGTGCCGCGTTGGGCCTCGCTAGCGCTTTGCCTCGCCCCGTAGCGCGTCGTAGCGCTGTCCCCATTGTGCACCCGAAGTCGTCGCCACTGCGGTCATCGCCGGCGCCGTTTCCGGTGACCCCCGACCCAGCCACCACCCCCACACGATGCGGCACCTCGCTAGCTTTCGAACGCGCCAAGCCGCGCGCAAAATAATGCCCTGTGGGCGAAACCCGGGCTCGCCGGAGCTCGGCGCCGCGTTCGAGCTCGCCGGCGTGCTCCGGTAGCCGGCGCCAACGTGGCACGTGGCCCCCACCGCCTGTGCCACTGACCGCTGGGCCCTGCGGGCCCAGTTGACTAGTCAGCGCTGCTGACTGGGCCGGCTGTGTCGCTGACACACGGGTCCCACCCCTTTAAATGATTTTAAATAAATAAGAATTAGTTAATTAGTTAATTATAGTACTAATCAATCACTGACTGCCGGGGCCCACCCTCTAATTAATTCAGTTAATTAAATTAACCCCTCTGATTAAACCACAGTGTATGACATGTGGGTCCCACTGGTCAGGTTTGACCCTGGTCAGCCTACCGTTGACTGCTGATGTCAGCATTGCGTCACAGTGATGTCACCCTGTACTGTTTTGGATAATGTTGATTTAATAAAATAAATAAATTCCAGAAATTAATAAAAACTTTAGAAAATCATATCTTTTAATCCGTAACTCCGATCGAAAAACTTTGTACATGAAAATTGCTCAGAACGACGGGACGAATTCGGATACGCGGTCCGTTCGTCCATCACGCATCCCTAACTATCCGAACGTGCAACCGTTCCCCTCTTATCGTCTGTCCGATAATTCCAAAGACCTGGGAAATATCATCAGATATTCTCCCGCTCCGTCTGATACGTGTAGTACTGCGTTAGACTACCCCTAGCACCGTGTATCTTATTTGTCATGCTCCTATTTGCTTAGTATTTACTGTTTCTTCCCCCTCTTCTCTCCGGTAGACCCCGAGACCGCTGCTGATGCCGCTGTGATCGACTACGTCACCGACGACCCCTCCTTCTTGCCGAGCAACCAGGCAAGCCCCCCCTTCGATCATCCCGATATCGCCCATTCTATTTCTCATGCTTGCATTAGAATTGCTGCTGCTGCTGCTTTACCTATTCTGATGCATAGCCTATTTATTGTAACCTGCTGTTGATAATTACCTGCATATTCTAAACTGTTTAGTCTAGGTTGGGTAGAGACCTATCAGTGACCCCACTTATCCCGACTGCCGCGCTGGATCGTCAGAAGACCCGATCAACGGGATTGAAGACCAGGCCCCGACACCGCACATCATCCCCCTTAGTTGTAACGACACTGCAGCGTTACTATCGAGTGCCGAGGGTGAAACCTCTTGTAGCACTTCTGATGTTAACTCTGTAGAGTAGCTATTCGGTCGTGGTCATCGAGGGTGATTCCTCCTTCACCACTTCCGGTAACGACGCTGTCGTGCAACACATCAAGTGTGAACCCATCGAGGGTGATTCCTCCGAGTTCACCTTGACGGATACATCGAGTGGGAATTCAATGAGGGTGATACCTCGGATTCCCCTGATGTTATGGACACATGGATACTTGGACTTTACACTGTTACTTGGATAGGCGGGTCGACCCTGAGGGGTACCCGCGTGCGCCTGAGAGGCGAGTGTTGTGAAGACGGGTGCCTGTATGGTGTCCGAGTGATGAATACGAGGCGCGGCCGGGCATTCTTAACCCTTGCAGCAAGTCCTCGAGACGGGGCGACGGGGTCACATCTTTCGTGAGTCTCTGCTCGTTACCGCAAGCCCCTAGTCCTAACGATTTGGATATTTGATCCGAGCAGGCCTCTGTTCTGATAGCACTAACCATCACGTGGGCATAGTATGGGCGTTCTGCATCGTATGCATCAGCCTAAAGCTCTGTCAGACGTCCAGTTCAGCAGTGCGGCATGGAGTGATTGGCGCCATTGCGGTGGTGCTTGGATCTGAGCCATGTGCGCAACGACCCGGAGGGTGAGGGGTGATGGCCAAGACCCCCTTGAGCTTAGGATGTAGACCGGCGGGGACCTCTTTGCTGAGCTGTAGGTAGGGTTGCGATGTGTCGTTTGACCGAGGCCGGGCATGACCCAGGAAAGTGTGTCCGGCCGGAGTTAATCGAGCGTGTTGGGTAAGTTGGTGCACCCCTGCAGGGAAGAATACTTCTATCGATAGCCGGTCCTACGGTAAAGGACACTCGGAGTTGTATCCTGATTGATACAATTTTAGAACTGGATACATGGATACTATGGCTCTGGGATTGCTTTCTCGCAGGGAGTCGAGAAAGGATCTCTGGGTGAGGATGAGACTTAATGATACTGCTACATTATATGGTACTGTTCTTCTCTCTTCTATTGCTGCAAGACCTCTGAAGATGTTAGTCTTCGATAGGACTAGGCCTTCTCTCTATTCTGGCTTTTCTGCAGCCCAGTCCACATATACAGCCTCCCCTTGAAAATGTTGCATATGTAGTGTAGATCCTTGCTTGCTGAGTACTTCTAAGTACTCACGGTTGCTTTGTTTTCCTTTTCTCCCCATATCAGTTTGATGTGACCAAGATGACGGAGTCCCTGAGACAGTTGCCCCCGCCGACGATCGCTACTACTTCGACCCCGAGGATGGATACTACTACGAGTTGACTGACGACCAGGAGTAGGATCGAAGGGTCCCAGGCAGGAGGCCTACGCCTTTCGATCATAGTGTTTTATTTTGCCCCGCCTTTCTAAAGGCCTTTCTGTTTCTCTTTTAATATCTGTACTCAGATATCTGATGCTTCCGCTGACGCTTGTTTGCAAGCTTATGTATTCGAGCCCTCGAGGCCCCTGGCTTGTAATATAAAGCTTGTATGACTTTATTTATGTTTTAGAGTTGTGTTGTGATATCTTCCCGTGAGTCCTTAGGCTTGATCGTGTGCATTTGCGTGTATGATTAGTGCACGATCGGGCCGGGGGCGTCACAAGTTGGTATCAGAGCCGACTGACTGTAGGAACCCCCCTTTCCAACTCCTTGGCCGAAGTTGAGTGTAGTGGACAAAAACTGTTTTATTAACTTGGCTGTGTGGGTTATGGGCCCACGTCGCCAATTGGGTGGTATTAGGATCTTTTACTCCTCGACTTTTACTCTGGGACTCTGATCTCTCTTCTATTCGGGTTAAATAAATTTTACTAATTCCAACATTAGGTTCTCGTGATCACATCCACCCGGAGTTCTGGAATATCCCCCCTTGCTTCGAGATTATGGGCCAGGTTCTACTTACAGGATCCTCTTATCGAGGGCACCCTGTGTTTCACTTGCAGACTCCTCGCCCCAATAGTTTTCTCCGATGTTGATGTAGCCTTTGCTATTTCTCGTTGTGTACTTCCCTACTGCGTGCCTGCGCGCCGCCTAGATGTCTAGCCCTCCCTTTTTAGCTGTCGTATTGCCGGATTGTAACCAAGGCTATGTGTGGCTTTGAATGTCTGGTGCGAATATGATGAAGTATCTATTGCACTTCCTTCTGTTGTGCGTGTTACTTCATGAATCATTCCATACACATGCAGTTTTACTTGCTAAACTGTCCCTGTTGATTTGGCAGGATGGCTGACGATCCTCCACCTCCACCTTATATTGCCGCAATGATGCAGCAATTCGAACTGAACCGTCAGGTTATGACCGGGATATTGGCTCAGTTCCCAAACCAGAATGCTCATCAGCAGCCTACACCAATAACACTGTCAGAATTCATGCGCCTCAATCCGTCCACTTTTCGCAGCTCGACTGATCCAATGGATGCTGACGATTGGCTCCGTGACATTACCTTTCAGATGAAGTCAGCCAATGTTATCCCTGACAGTTACGTCACCTATGCAACGTATCACCTGAGGGGATCAGCTGCTCAATGGTGGGAAAGCCACAAGGCTATGTTGCCTGCAGAGACTATAACCACTTGGCAGGAATTTCAGTCAGCTTTTCGTGCACGGTACATTCCTCAAGGTCTGATGGACCAGAAGAAGCAGGAGTTCCGCAAACTCTCACAGGGCAAAATGACTGTGGATGAATACCAGAGGAAATTTCTTGAATTGTCCCGCTATGCTGCGGATGACGTCGACACCAACACACGCAAGCAGGATAAATTCCGTGAAGGACTCCATACTGACATAAAACTCGCACTTGCAGTCCATGATTGCACAGACTACGCAACGCTTGTCAGCAAATCTTTCCAAATTGAAACAGCTCTGACTGAATGCCAGGAGTCGCTCAAGCGCACTCATGAAGCTGGCTCATCCTCGGGTCAACCTGTTCAGAAGCGTCGAGTGTGGATCCTGCACAATGTACACCACCGACCTACTCCAACACCAAGGCCGTCATATGTTGCACCTCGTTTGCCTTCACCGCCGAGACAGCTATCGGTTCATGCTGGACCGCCTGATGCTATGGCTTTTTGTCAGGATGCACCACGTCCTTCTGCTGGTTGCAGGAAGAGCCGTCGAAAACATCCTTCTAGGAACGTTGGAACCAGACTACCTGCTAGTCAACTTGTTCATGTCAACCAAGTCAACATGGAAGAAGCTCGGCAGGACCCCCAAATTGTGATGGGCACCCTGCTAGTGAATTCAATCCCAGCTTCAGTCCTCTTTGATTCTGGAGCATCGCACTCCTTCATGTCCGAAAGTTTTGCGCGAAGCCATGATATACTTTTCGAGGAGATGTCCATCCCATTAGTAATCCATTCACCTGGGGCTAATAAGCAAACTACCATGGTAAGCCACGGTAACCACATTGTGGTTGGAGGATTGATGTTCCCCGTTTCACTCATTGCTCTCAAGACCTCCAACATAGACATTATTCTGGGTATGGACTGGTTGAAGCCTCATAAAGCTTTGATTGACTGTGCCACTGAAACAGTCCGCCTCACACACCCTTCCGGTCAGACTGTCAGATACTCAGCTCGTATAGTGCAGGACGCCGAAACTCAAATATATGTTCTGAATGCATTGAATGCCTCACCTCTTGAAGGCATCGAGAACGTTCCAGTTGTTCATGAATTTCAAGATGTCTTTCCAGAAGAACTTCCAGGAATAC
This sequence comes from Thinopyrum elongatum, assembly GCA_011799875.1. Taxonomy (NCBI): domain Eukaryota; kingdom Viridiplantae; phylum Streptophyta; class Magnoliopsida; order Poales; family Poaceae; genus Thinopyrum; species Thinopyrum elongatum. The sequence continues at coordinate 464,416,190 of CM022303.1, forward strand.
CGCCTGCTAGAGCTGTTGAGTTCGTCATCGACTTGAAGCCTGGCACAACTCCTATTGCGAAGCGTCCTTATAAAATGCCTCCGCACCACCTTCTTGAACTTAAGGAGGAAATCGACACATCACTTAAGAAAGGTTTCATCCGCCCCAGTTCCTCTGCTTGGATAGCGGCCGAGCGACAGTGTCAAGGTGTTTGACATTCATTCTCATTTCGTGCATGTGACCTAAGCATGCAACCAAGGACACACATTCGATTTTTCAACCCATTTTTATGCACTGGAGCATGTGCATGTAGTTCAAATTTGAATAATGCACATAAATGCCTAGAAAACTCAGTTAACGTATAAAAATGTCCAAACAAAACCCAAAAAATTCAAAATTTAACACGACACTCCTGTTGTTCTATGTTGACACCAGAAAAAATATTGAAAGCAAGAAGAGGCGACGAATATCGTTTTGTCCACAAAGGTGACACGTTTCCCGACCGGAACCATGAGGCTTCTTGTGAGAAGCTCTGGTTTGTGAGAAGCTTATACCATAACCTACCCCAAATGGGACAATATTTTTTACCCCAACATGTTGATGCCATTCCATGATAGCATGCCAAGGTTCATGAATTTCAGACGAGTTTTAGATTCACTAGAATTACAAAAGCAAGTACCTCAACATTTGTCGGAGAGCCACGGTGCCGTGGTGTTTGAAATTCATCCCCATTTCTTGCATGGGACATAAGCATCAACCCATGGACACATATATGATTTTACAACCCATTTTGCTGCACCGGAGCATGTGCATGTAGTTTAATTTTGAATTGTGCACCTGAAATGCCTAGAAAACCAAGTTAATGTATAAAAATGTCCAAACAAACCCTGAATAATTCCAATTTTTTGACGACACACCTATAGTTGCATGTTCACTGCTGATAAAAGTTCTAGCAATTCAAACACCCTCCTTTGCCGCTATGACCCCATTATGTAATTCAAATCAAGACGAAAAATCAAGTAGATCGCACACAGTTTATTATCACCAACCGTGTGAGATGCAGCACAAAATATCTTGGAGCACCGTCGGAGTATAGTACGCGTATGGCTTACGCAAGAAGGTGCATCGGCTATAGTCCACAACCGGCGTTTCAAGCACACTAGCACGCTCCCCAAATATCATTTCACTGTTCAATCATCGCCGGTGAAATATGGGGACGTGGACCCACGTCATGAGGGCAACTTCGGCGGCCCACTCCGGCGAGAGCACAGTCGCAGTCGCCATGCACGTGCTAACAAGCTGCGTGAGCGCGGCCGCAATCTACGACCGGGCAGCCAAGGCAGCCCAAACGGCCGCTGTTGGTTCTCAGGTGGCGGCAGCAACATCTTCCTCGGGGATAGCAACTGGCGAGAGCGGCGGCCTTAGCCCTGATGGAGTCCGCCCATGACTATGTCGAGGCTGCCCATGCCCAGTTCATGGCGGTCACCGCACAAATCGAACGAAGCTTCTTCGACAATGGTCGGCAACCCACGGCCGAAGAGTTGGCAATCGCCGAGAGCGTTCGAGCAGCCGTCCGTTCCTTCGCGGCATACCTTGCTACGACGGAGCCCGTCCAAGCCCAGATCGTGGCCGCCCACGCCCAGCTTGTGGCGGCCTTTTCCAAAGAGATGGCGGACGCGAATGGTGAGATGCTTGCCGAGTATGGTGCGATTGATGCCATGGAGCCCCTTCCCCAGGAGATCGTCGGGTGCGAACTGGACATGGAGGAGGCGGCGGAGATCGACGAGCGCCAACCGGAGTAGTACACTTTGTTTAATTTAGAGCGCCGGTCTTTAATTTGTTAGGTTAATGTTTAGGTCAGCTAGCTCTGTTTAATTGCTGAACTTGCTCGATTAAGAAGTGTGGGTGTGTTGTGGGCTCCTTTGTGTACCCAAATTATGCAATGACGTGGATGACCACTGTAACCAGGGATATTCGGACCAAAATTTGCATGTTCAAACTCATCACACACGGGGTAAGCTATATGAATCGTTTGTGATGTTCACATATCGTACACAGTGCTGAATAAGGGACCGTGTCTGATGACACTTTGCGCGTCAGTTTTTTCGCTGCACCGATCCAAAAATTTTGGCTTCCGTAGAAATATTTACCTCCCCGCCCCCTCCCCCTTACCAAAATCCACATTTCCCCTTTTCCGCCTTCCTTTCCAAGTTGAAACCTTCACTCCTTGCTTGCAGCGCCACCTCCTCGCCGGCGACCCTCCTTCACGCTGCTCGGCCTCGTCGATCCAGGCAGGTAATCCAGACCCGACCGCCATCCTCCTTCTTCCACATCCCACATGCCCCGACCGCCGGCGCGACACATTCCACCCAAATCACCGACCCCTCCCCCAAATAAGCGCCGCCCTAAGCCATGGTGCACGCAGTATAGCCAGGAGCTCAAGGAGCATTTGGCAGCGGAGAAGCAAATCGCGGCTGCACGCGCGGATGAGGTCATGATGGCTGCCATTCATGCCGACCCCTAGATCTTGGAGGAGCACCTCGCCGTCGAGGCCACCGTCGACGCCTCGCGAGCCGACACCGCGACATGGTTGGCTGCTTTAAACGACAGTTCGTGGTGTTTTCTCGAGGCCACCGTCGGTGCCTTCGACGAAGACTACGAGGTGTTTTCTTAGCATGCCCGTGCTTACCTCAACTCGAGACCAGCAGGTTGGTGCCCGGAGTGGCTCAGGAAACTCACCACTACAATGAGGGCACCCACGATGTGGAGGCCTCGCCCTCTTCCATGTCCAAGGAGCCAATCATCATCGATATCTCCGACGATGAGGAGTACCTTGTCTTATTAGCTCACTATAAGGACCTATGTTTAGTTTGCTAGCTACGTCGGTTAAGCATGCTCGGTTTACCCGTTGCATGTGCTGCTCCTGCCTTTCCTTAACAAATTCTAGTGAATTGTCCTATCTACTTTTACCATGCAATATGTTGCTCTAGTGTATATGTTCTATATGTCGTGCAATGTGGTGCTCACTTATTAACTATTTGGTTAATTAGTTGTCGTGTTCAGTTAATTATTTGGTTCAATTCTACAAATGTGATGTTCAATTCTTCAGGGTTCAATTTTGTATTGTCTTCCATGTGAAAAATAAATCGAATTTATCTGTTCAAAATACATGAGAAACAAATACAATTGCTATATTTCCAAGTTGTCAAGCATGCTTGGTTTGGTTAACTGTCTGATCTTCTAGTATGTTATATATTGTGCAATGTGGTGCTCAGTTGATGTTTGGTTCATTTGTTGTGGTGTTTAGTTAACTGTTTGGTTCAATTCTGCAATGCAATGTTCAATTGTTGTGGGTGCATTTTGTTATTGTATACCATGTGAGAAATAAATCGAATTTGGCTGTACTAAATACATGAGAAATAAATACAATTGCTATATTTTCAAGTTGTTAAGCATGCTTAGTTTGGTTAACTGTCTGATCTTCTATTGGGAGTATGTTATATTATACAATATGGTGCTCAGTTAATGTTTGGTTCATTTGTTGTGGTGTTTAGTTAACTGCTTGGTTCAATTCTGCAATGCGATGTCCAATTGTCGTGGGTAGAATTTTGTATTGTTGTGCATGTGAGGAATAAATCGAATTTGGCTGCACTTAATACACGAGAAACATATACAGTTGCTATATTTCCTAGTTCTTAATCATGCTTGGTTTGGATAAATGGGTTTTCCATGTGGCTCGAATTAATATGATGAATATGCAATGTGCTTATTTTTCATCAACATATTTTACTGATAGCATGCGAACCCTCACTTAACCTGATCACTAACTACCTTATATGTGTTGTTCGGAAATAATGGGAAGCACTAAGGTTTACAATCGAGGTTTGCACATGCATGGTCCTTTTTCTAATAGCACATGATTGTGCAATTGCAGGAACCATTCTAATATTTAGGTTGTTAAAATTTTGGTCTTGCACATGTAGGTCCTGCTGTCAGAGGTTTTGACCCACTGTTTGACCCTTTTTGCATATGGGGAAATGAGTTGTCCATGAATATCAGTCAAGTCAAGAAACAAAGAAAGATTGTTAGGATAAAGAAATTAGCGACAAAAAACAACAAGATCTTTGTCTGCACAATGAAGAAGATATCAATTCACTATAGGATGGTACTAACTATTATACCTTGGCTTTTTTATTCCTTTGCCCCATTTCCAATCTAGACAAGATATTTATGCACATCCTTGTTTTCAGGCCTTTCCAAAGCAGTCCACTAATGATTACCTCTCAAACCACCTGTATGGTCAGGAGGCGAGGAAGGTATTCATACAACACCCACGGTTCAATATTGAAGTGTTTATGAAGAGGACGAAGGATGGACGGTCAATCATCCACAAGCACTGGCCTAAAGTTGCAAAGACCTTCAACATCAATGAAGGCTCAATATTCGCCTTCCGCTTCAGTAGTTTTCCAGATGAGATTCATCTGTCTATGTACCGTCTATGATGCTAATTTCAAAAGGTTATAGATGTTGCATGTGAAACTTGGTGCTGGTGCAGTTGTGTAATGGGGTAGCTAAGTGCTGAAGCTATATGATGTTGTACTCTGATGTATTTCAATTATGAAATCCTGCTTCCTTAATACGAAAATGAAATATATTGTGTCCTTAATATGAAATGTCAATTAGATTAATAAATGGATTATTAATAATAGGACAATTAGCCTGTTAATGGCCAATTAGCCTGCTAATTGGGTTTTTCTATTGCAAACGGTTATTGAGAAAACACCGTGGGCGATGACCTCAGATAATGCACACAGTTTCTAGAAATAAAACATGTTGGATCAATGAACAATCACACACGACTTCCTCTTGAAAACTGTTTGCGTTAGGCCACCTTGCATAAACGTTTACCATATAAAAAGTGTGTGTGATGGACAGCCTATGCCACACAGTTTCTTCTACGCACCATGTGTGATGCATTTAATAACGCAAACAATAAAATTGTTAATATTGTCTGCAATGGCAACGCTATCACAAACGATTTAATGGGGAAATTTGTGTGTGATGTACGTACGAACGGAAACGTTTTCCTTGGAGTGACTATGTGTGATGTATATACGAACGGAAACGTACTTCTTGGATTGACTGTGTGGGATGTACATACTAACGGAAACGTATTCCTTGGATTGACTGTGTGGAATGTACATACGAATGGAAACGTTTAGCCGGGACTGACTGTGTGGGATGTACTTACGACTGGAAACAATTTGGACTGTATAATTCTATTTTTTAGAACAACTATACGTATAATCGTATTTGATCGCTCGGCCGTCGCACACGACCTCATTTTGCCGAGCGTGTGTGACCGGAGGGCCTATCCCCGGCGGTTTCTGGGTCGTGTGGGAAGAACCCCCCCTATCGCACACACTCACTAGGCGACGGTTCAAAATGCCATCGTGGAAAAGGGTTAAAAACCGTTTGTATAGCACCTCGCTATACCAGTGATAGCACCCACAATGCTTGTAGCACTACAAACCCCCTCTCTCTCCTTGTCTATCTCTCTCTTCCTCTCTCTATCGTACTTGTGTGCACCATCGATTGACCCTCCCATGGTGCTCCATTTGTGTGTTGGTGGCACTTCTGCTGCACTCTACCATCATTTCTTGCAGTGGCATGGGTGAGACGGTGGTTCTTGCACTTCAACCACTGGGAAACTTATCACTGTCGCATTCCTCATCACCATCGCAAGCAAGAGTGTAGGAGATGGGGAGAGAGAGTGCAGTGACTTGCTCCAATCAGATATTGATTCATCTCGTCCCAATCAGTAGCCGTGAGAGAATTTTTGCCACGTAAGACCTTAGAACTAGGTAAAAGTGTTGGAACAACTACTGAGGGGCCACCAGTCGAAAATATTGATGGAAATATGCCCTAGAGGAAATAATAAAATGGTTATTATTATATTTCCTTAATCATGATAAAGGTTTATTATTCATGCTATAATTGTATTGACCGGAAACTTAAATACATGTGTGGATACATAAACAAATACCGTGTCCCTAGTGAGCCTCTACTAGACTAGCTCGTTGATCAAAAGATGGTTAAGGTTTCCTAACCATAGACATGAGTTGTCATTTGATAACGGGATCACATCATTAGGAGAATGATGTGATGGACAAGACCCATCCGTTAGCTTAGCATATGATCGTTCAGTTTATTGCTATTGCTTTCTTAATGTCAAATACATATTCCTTCGACTATGAGATCATGCAACTCTTGGATACCGGAGGAATGCCTTGTGTGTTATCAAATGTCATGACGTAACTGGGTGATCATAAAGATGCTCTACAGGTATCTCCGAAGGTGTCTGTTGAGTTGGCATGGATTGAGATTAGGATTTGTCACTCCGTGTATCGGAGAGGTATCTCTGGGCCCTCTCGGTAATACACATCATGAGAAGCCTTGCAAGCAAAATGACTAAGGAGTTAGTTACGAGATGATGTATTAGGGAACGAGTAAAGAGACTTGCCGGTAACGAGATTGAACTAGCTATGAAGATACCGACGATCGAATCTCGGGCAAGTAACATACCGACAGATGAAGGGAATTACGTATGTTGTCATAAGGTTCGACCGATAAAGATCTTCATAGAATATGTAGGAACCAATATGGGCATCCAGGTTCCGCTATTGGTTTTTGACTGGAGAGGTGTCTCGGTCATGTCTACATCATTCTCGAACCCGTAGGGTCCGCACGCTTAACGTTCATTGACGATATAGTATTGTATGCATTATGTGAGTTGATGACCGAATGTTGTTCGGAGTCCCAGATGAGCTCACGGACATGACGAGGAGCTCCGGAATGGTTTGGAGGTAAAGATTGATATATAGGACGATTGTATTTGGTCACCGGAAAGGTTTTGGAAGTACCGGGTATTTTATCGGAGTGCTGGAAGGGGTTCCAGGAGGCCACCGGCAAGCGGTGGGCCTTATGCGCCAAAGGGGGGAAGCACACCATCCCACAAGGGGGCTGGTGCATCTCTCCACCCCTTGCCCACGCACCAAAGAGGGAGGGAAGGAAGGGGGAGGCACCCCAAAGGCAGCCAGCCCCCCTTTCCTTCCCCCCATGCACAAATATGGAAGGGGGGGTTCGGCCAGGGCAGGCGCCCTAGGGCAGCTGCCGGCCACTTGGGGCGCCCTAGGGGCTGCCTCCCCTTCCCCCTCCACCTATATATATGAGAGGAGGGAGAGGGGCAACACACACCACGATTCCCTAGCCGTGTGTGGCGCCCCTCTCCCTCTAGTTCGTCCTCGGTCATATTTTCGTAGTGCTCGGCGAAGCCCTGCGGAAATAGTTGCATCACCACCGTCACCACGCTGTCGTGCTGCCGGAACTCATCTACTACTTCGCCCGTCTTGCTGGATTAAAAAGGCGAGGGTGTCATTGAGCTGAACGTGTGCTGAACGCGGAGGTGCCGTACATTCGGTACTTGATCGGGCGGATCGTCAAGGTGTACGACTACCTCAACCGCGTTGATAAACACTTCCGCTAAATGGTCTCCGAGGGGACATAGACACACTCTCCCCTCTCGTTGCTATGCATCTCCATGGATAGATCTTGCGTGTGCGTAGAAAATTCTTGTTTTCCATGCAACGTTTCGCAACAGTGGCATCCGAGCCAGGTCTATGCGTAGATGATATGCACGAGTAGAACACAAAGAGTTGTTGGCGGTGATAGTCATACTGCTTACCACCAACGTCTTATTTTGGTTCGGCGATATTGTGGGATGAAGCAGCCCGGACCAACCTTACATGTCCACGCACATGAGACCGGTTCCACCGACTGACATGCAACTTGTTTTGCATAAAGGTGGCTGGCGGGTGTCTGTTGCTCCTACTTTAGTTGAATCGAATTTGACTACAGCCGGTCCTTGAAGAAGGTTAAAACAGCAAACTTGATAAATCACCGTTGTGGTTTTTGCGTAGTTAAGAACGGTTCTTGCTAGAAGCCCGTAGCGGCCACGTAAAACTTACAACAACAAAGTAGAGGACGTCTAACTTGTTTTTGCAGGGCATGTTGTGATGTGATATGGTCAAGATATGATGTGATATATGTTGATGTATGAGATGATCCTGTTTTGTAATATCAACAACCGGCAGGAGCCTTACGGTTGTCTCTTAATTATTGCATTAAATGCAAACGCCATGTAATTGCTTTACTTTATCGCTATGCGTTAGCAATAGTTGTAGAAGCAATAGTTGGCGAGACGACCCCGACACAATGATGGAGATCAAGGTGTCGAGCCGGTGACGATGGAGATCATCACGATGCTTTGGTGATGGAGATCAAAAGCACAAGATGATGATGGCCATATCATGTCACAAATTTTGATTGCATGTGATGTTTATCCTTTATGCATCTTATTTTGCTTAGAACGGCGGTAGCATCATAAGATGACCCTTCACTAAATTTCAAGATAAAAGTGTTCTCCCCGAGTATGCACCGTTGCCAAAGTTCATTGTTTCGAAGCACCTCATGATGATCAGGTGTGATAGACTCTACGTTCACATACAACGGGTGTAAGACAGTTTTACACATGCAGAATACTTGGGTTAAACTTGACGAGCCTAGCATGTACAGACATGGTCTCGGAACAATAGAGACCGAAAGGTCGAACGTGAGTCATATAGTAGATATGATCAACATAGAGATGTTCACCATTGATGACTACCCCATCTCACGTGATGATCGGACATGGGTTAGTTGATTTGGATCATGTAGAACTTAGATAACTTGAGGGATGTTAATTAAAGTGGGAGTTCATTAGTAATTTGATTAATTGAACTTAATTTATCATGAACTTAGTCTTAATAGCTTTTGCATATCTATGTTGTAGATCAATAGCTCGCGATATAGCTCCCCTATTTTGATATGTTCCTAGAGAAAACTAAGTTGAAAGATGATGGTAGCAATATGTGGAATGGGTCCGTGATCTGAGGATTATCCTCATTGCCGCTCAGAAGAATTATGTCCTTGATGCACCGCTAGGTGACAGACCTGCTGCAGGAGCTGATGCAGACATTATGATCGTTTGGCAAGCTCGATATGATGACTACTTGATAGTTTAGTGCGCCATGCTTTACGGCTTAAAATCGGGGCTTCAAAGACGTTTTGAACACCATGGAACATATGAGATGTTCCAAGAGCTGAAATTGGTATTTCAGGCTCATGCCCGTGTTGAGAGGTATGAGACCTCTGACAAGTACTTTGCCTACAAGATGGAGGAGAATAGCTCAGCCAGTGAGCATGTGCTCAGAATGTCTGGGTACTATAATCGCTTGAATCAAGTGGGAGTTAATCTTCCAGATAAGATAGTGATTGACAGAGTTCTCTAGTCACTATCACCAAGCTACTAGAACTTCGTGATGAACTATAATATGCAAGGGATGACAAAAATGATTCCCGAGCTCTTCACGATGCTGAAATCGGCGAAGGTAGAAATCAAGAAAGAGCATCAAGTGTTGATGGTTAACAAGACCACTAGTTTCAAGAAAAAAGGCAAGGAAAAGAAAGGGAACTTCAAGAAGAATGGCAAGCAAGTTGCCACTCCTGTGAAGAAGCCCAAAGCTAGACCTAAGCCTAAAACTGAGTGCTTCTACTTCAAAGGGAATGGTCACTAGAAGCGGAACTGCCTCAAATACTTGGCGGATAAGAAGGATGGCAAAGTGAACAAAGGTATATTTGATATACATGTTATTGATGTGTACCTTACTAGTATTCATAGTAGCCCCTCGGTATTTGATACTGGTTCAGTTGCTAAGACTAGTAACTCAAAACAGGAGTTGCAGAATAAACAAAGACTAGTTAAGGGCGAGGTGACGATGTGTGTTGTAACTGATTCCAAGGTTGATACGATCACCATCGCACACTGATAACCCACAAGTGTAGGGGATCGCAACAGCTATCGAGGGTAGAGTATTCAACCCAAATTTATTGATTCGACACAAGGGGAGCGAAAGAATATTCCCAAGTATTAGCAGATGAGTTGTCAATTCAACCACACCTGAAAGACTTAATATTTGCAGCAAAGTATTTAGTAGCAAGGTAGTATGGAAATAACGGTAACGGTGGCAAAAGTAACAGTAGCAGTTTTGTAGTGATTGTAACAGTAGCAACGGAAAAGTAACTTAGCAAAGATCAATAGGTGAAAAGCTTGTAGGCAACGGATCAGTGATGGATAATTATGTCGGATGGCATTCATCATGCAACAATTATAACCTAGGGTGACACAGAACTAGCTCCAATTCATCAATATAATGTAGGCATGTATTCCATATATAATCACACGTGCTTATGGAAAAGAACTTGCATGACATCTTTTGTCCTACCCTCCCATGGCAGTGGGGTCCTAATGGAAACTAAGGGATATTAAGGCCTCCTTTTAATAGAGAACCGGACCAAAGCATTAGCACTTAGTGAATACATGAACTCCTCAAACTACGGTAATCACCGGAAAGGATCCCAATTATTGTCACCTTGGGGTATGCGGATCATAACACGTAATAGGCGTCTACACCTTGCAAGATAGGATCAAGAACACAAATATATTCATGAAAACATAATAGGTTCAGATCTGAAATCATGGCACTCGGGCCCTAGTGACAAGCATTAAGCATAGCAAAGTCATAGCAACATCAATCTCATAACATAGTGGATACTAGGGATCAAACCCTAACAAAACTAACTCGATAACATGATAAATCTCATCCAACCCATCACCGTCTAGCAAGCCTACGATGGAATTACTCACGCACGGCTGTGAGCATCATGAAATTGGTGATGGAGGAAGGTTGGTGATGATGATGGCGATGAATCCCCCTCTCCGGAGCCCCGAACGGACTCCAGATCAGCCCTCCCGATGAAGAACAGGAGGCGGCGGCTCCATATTGTAAAACGCGATGAATCCTTCTCTCTGATTTTTTTTTCTCCGTGAATAGGTACTTATAGAGTTGGAATTAGGGTCAGAGGAGCTCCAGGGGGCCCACAAGCCTGCAGGGCACGCCCCCAGGGCTTGTGGCCTCTGGGTGGCCCCCTCTGGTTGATTCTTGCGCCAATATTTTTTATATATTCCAAAAATATTCTTCGTAAATTTTTAGGTCAATCTGAGAACTTTTATTTCTGCGTCAGTTCGGGTTAGTTCCATTCAAATCATGCAAATTAGAGTCCAAAACAAGGGCAAAAGAGTTTGGAAAAGTAGATACGATGGAGACGTATCAATTCCCCCAAGCTTATCCCATTGCTTGTCCTCAAGCAATTCAGTTGACAAACTGAAAGTGACAAAGAAAAACTTTTACAAACTCTGTTTGATCTTGTTGTTGCAAATATGTCTAGCCAGCATTTAGGTTTTCAGCAAAGATTATGAACTAACCATATTCACAATAACATTTAGGTCTCACATTTACTCATATCAATGGCATAATCAACTAGCGAGCAATAATAATAAATCTCGGATGACAACACTTTTTCAAAACAATCATGATATGATATGACAAAATGGTATCTCGCTAGCCCTTTCTGAGACCGCAAAACATAAATGCAGAGCACCCCTGAAGATCAAGGACTGACTAGACATTATAATTCATGGCAAAAGAGATCTAGTCACACTCATACTCAATATCAATTAATAATAAAGCATACAAATGACAGTGGTGCTCTCTAACTGGTGCTTTTTATAAGAGGATGGTGACTCAGCAATAAAAGTAAATAGATAGGCCCTTCGCAGAGGGAAGCAGGGATTTGTAGAGGTGCCAGAGCTCGAGCTTTTAAAACAGAGATAAATATAATTTTGGGCGGTATGCTTTCATTGTCAACATAGCAACCAAGAGATCTCGGTATCTTCCATGCTAGATACATTATAAGCGGTTCCCAAATAGAATGGTAAAGTTTTTACTCCCCCTCCACCAACAATCACACTCCATGGCTAGCCGAATCCATGGGTACCGTCCATACCAACAACAGTCCTGGGGGAGTTCTGTTTGATATTTATATTTTGATTTGATTTCGAGCATGGAACTGGGCATCCCGATTACCAGCCACTTTCTCGTGAACGACAAGTGAATAAACACTCATCGTGAGAATAACCCACCTAGCATGGAAGATACTGACAGCCCCCAGTCACTACATGAGCGATTCGGGCATACAAAACAGATTATTATTTGAAGGTTTAGAGTTTTGCACATGCAAATTTACTTAGAACGGTAGGTAAATACCGCATATAGGGTGGACTCATATGGAACAACTTTGGGTTTAAGGAAGTGGATGCACAAGCAGTATTCCCGCTTAGTACAAGTGAAGGCTAGCAAAAGATTGAGGAGCGACCAACTAGAGAGCGACAACGGTCATAAACATGCATTGAGATTAACCAGCATTGAGTGCAAGCATGAGTAGGATATAAATCACCATGAACATAAATATCGTGGAGGCTATGTTGATTTTTATTCAACTACATCCGTGAACATGTGCCAAGTCAAGCCACTTAAATCATTCAAAGGAGGATACCATCCTATCAAAGGAGAAGACAAGGTAATATGGGCTCTCTGTTAGATCAACAATAATGCATATGAGAGCCACTCAACATTTTCATCGTGGTCTTCTCCTTACGACCCAAAGAAAAAGGAAAATAATTTCAAAGAAAGAAATTGAATTTTTTTTTAAGTTTTTGTTTTTCTGGAGAAAGTAAAACAAGAACGAGAAAAACTATTTACACGGGAAAGCTCCCAACAAGTAAAAGAAGAACAAGAAATCTTTTTGGGTTTTCTTTTAATACTACAACTAAATTAAAATAGAAAGTAAAACTAAAAATAAGCGAGAACTAATTTTTTTGAATTTTCTCAAAGTTTTTCAAACACACAAGAAGAAAGCAAGAAAAAGAAATAAACTAACATGGATAATACATTGAAAAAGTATGAACACCGACAACTGAAATGAGTGTGTGAACATGAATGTAATGTCGGTGAGAAATACGTACTCCCCCAAGCTTAGGCTTTTGGCCTAAGTTGGTCTAGGGCCACGGCTCGAAATAATCCTCTCCTCGATACTCCAAAGGGTCCTGAGGGTTCCACTGGTTGTCGAGCTCCTGTGGCTCCCACTCAAAAACAGGCTCCTGATATGGATCAGGAACTGGTGCTGGCTCAGGTGCTGGGGGTTGTACAAGACCCCAGAATCTGTAGATGTCCTCGGGCATAATAGTGTACCTGCCTGAACGAATATCGAACAAAGAAGAAGCAGGTAGAGCAATAGTCTCACAAGTACCCTGACTAAATACTACTCCCTCCATTCCTTGATATAAGGTGTATTGCGTTCCACCACTCGTTTCGTTAATTTTTTTTGGAATTTGATTACATTTCCTTATATCAGGCAAGCTCCTCTATTTTCTCATGTCAATTAGTTAGGTGTAATATCGCCCAAAACTTGTGAATTTTTTCCTCCATGTGTGTTCTTTAATTTCCGTGCCAAAAACTATACACCCTATATTTAGGAACGGAGGGAGTAAGTTGTAAAGGAGTCTCTTGTCCTTATCATTCTTAATAAAATCGTGTGCTACCATACTGTTATAGTTCAAATACCTAGTGGGTAGCAACATCTCCTCCTCCTCATCATGCCTAATGGGTATCTCAAAATGTTCAGCAAGGCGAGAGGCATAGATGCCTCCAAAGATAGGACCCTTCGTGCGGTTTGTGTTTAACCGACGAGCAACAATAGCACCCAAACTAAAAGTTCTATCACAATACAAAGCATGGCGCAAAATAGCAAGGTCCAGGGCACTAAGGCCTCCGCTCTCCCCATGACCAATCAAACATCTCCCAGAAAATAATGAATAATACCGTAAAACAGGAAAATGTAAACTAGCCACTCTCGCTTCCGACACCCCTCTCTCTTCCCCTACAGTAGTTTCAGCAATAAAGTCCTCCACGTCCCTAGGACGTGGTTCAATGACGCTGCCCTCATAAGGTAATTTGCAAACATTGCAAAAATCATAAAGTGTCATTTGCTTAGGCATATCATACAAGTGAAATTCTACCATGGGAGGATCCTTCCTAGCATGAAAGTGAAAATTTTGCACGAAGGTGTTAGTGAGTAGAAGGTATTGTTCACACTTATCTTGGAGGAAGTCGGTGATGCCTGCATTCTCCGCCAAATAATAGAAATCATCATAAATTCCGGTCGCCCTCAAGAATGCATAACTTGGCCATTCACATGGCCAAACCTCCGCCTTACGCGGAAGGTTGTACTTGGGCTTCTTCTTCTCCTCATTTTCATTTTCATTTGAATTCCGGCTTGAAGAACCCCTTACCCATCTCTTCATCATTTCTTTCCTTTTTCTCTGAAAAATTCTGAATTTTTTAGTGACTCAAAATAAAAGTGAACAAAACTCAACAAAATTGATAGCAACTACTCCTACAAGTGTCTAGAGGCTATATCATGCATCAAAACTACTTTGGACCATATAAATTTGACAAGCAAGCTCAAGAACAAGGCCACCACAGCAGCAAAAATTTGCAATATATAAAGCACTAGAACAAAAACTAATTGGACCATTGGAGGAGCCACATACCGAAGAACAATCCCCCAAAATAGTTTTGCGAATGGAGCTTTGAGCAAGGAGATCGAAAATGGCAGCAAAGTGAGCTAGAACACGGGTTTGAGAAATGGTGGGATTTTTTCTGGAGGAAGACAAAGTGGATTGGTGCTAGAATAAGTGAGGGGGACCCACATGGGGCCCACAAGCCACCTAGGCGTGCCCTGGGGGGTGGGCACGCCCTGTGGGCTTGTGGCCCACTGGTGCTTCCCCCTGGTGTGTTTTCAGTGCCAGGAATTCTAAAATATTCCATAAAAAATCATACTAAATTTTCAGGGCATTTGGAGAACTTTTATTTTCGGGACATTTTTTTTATTGCACGGATAAATCAGAAAACAGACAAATAATAGTATTTTTTCTTTATTTATTGTAAATAACATAAAGTAAAAAGTGGGTACAGAGAGTTGTGTTTACTAAATTCATCCATCTCATGCCCATCAAAAGGAATCCGTTAACAAGGTTGATCAAGTCTTATTAACAAACTTCTTCCGAATGACATGAAACCAGAGAATCTTCGTATAACACTAGGTTACCTCAACGGGGACATGCATGATCCCCAACAATAAGAATATCATATTTCTTTTTGATAGTAGGAATAGGGAATTCAAAACCTCCAATAGCAATAGTTGAAATTTTTCCAATAGAATTGATGCTATTAACTTGAGGTTGTTTCTTCGGAAAGTGTACTGTATGCTCATTACCATTAACATAAAAAGTGACATTGCCCTTGTTGCAATCAATAACAGTCCTTACAGTATTCAAAAAGGGTCTACCAAGGATGATCGACATACTGTCGTCCTCTGGTATATCAAGAATAACTAAGTCCGTTAAAATAGTAACATTTGCAACTACGACTGGCACATCCTCACAAATACCGATGGGTATAGCAGTTGATTTATCAGCCATTTGCAAAGAGATTTCAGTTGGTGTCAACTTATTCAAATCAAGTCTATGATATAAAGAGAAAGGCATGACACTAACACCGGCTCCAAGATCACATAAAGCAGTTTTGACATAATTTCTTTTAATGGAGCATGGTATAGTTGGTATTCCTGGATCTCCTAGTTTCTTTGGTATTCCACCTTTAAAAGTGTAATTAGCAAGCATAGTGGAAATTTTATCTTTTGGTATCTTTCTTTTATTTGTAACAATATCTTTCATATACTTAGCATAAGGAGATATTTTCAGAATATCAGTCAAACGCAAACGCAAAAAGACGGGTCTAAGCATTTCAACAAAACGCTCAAAATCCTCATCATCCTTTTTCCTGGATGGTTTAGGAGGAAAGGGCATGGGTTTCTGAACCCATTGTTCTCTTTCTTTACCATGTTTCCAAGCAATGAAATCTCTCTTATCATATCTTTTATTCTTAGATTGTGGGTTATCAAGATCAACAGCAGGTCCAATCTCCACATCATTATCATTACTAGGTTGAGCATCAATATGAACATCATCATTAACATTATCACTAGGTTCATGTTCATCACCAGATTGTGTCTCAGCATAAAAAATAGAAATATCATTTGGATTCTCAGATGTGTCTGCAACAGATTCACTAGAAGCATTCAAAGTCGTATCAATTTTCTTTTTCTTTTTATTACTAGGACTAGGTGCATCATTATTAATTCTCTAAGAATCTTTTTCAATTCTCTTAGGATGGCCTTCAGGATACAAAGGTTCCTGAGTCATTTTGCCTCCTCTAGTCATAACTCTAACAACATGGTCATTGTTCTTATTATTCATCTCATTTAGCAAATCATTTTGTGCCTTGAGAACTTGTTCTACTTGAGTTTTTACCATGGAAGCATGCTTACTAATAATTTTTAGATCATTAACAGTTCTACACGTGTAGTCACCCAAGCAGTCAAGCATATAAGCATTACATTTTAATTATCTACTAACATAAGCATTGAAGTTTTCTTGTTTAACAATAAAGTTATCAAATTCATCCAAGCATTGACTAGCAGACTTATTAAAAGGGATATCACCTTCATCAAATCTATAGAGAGAATTTACCTCTACTACCCGTGTCGGAATGTTAAGGCCATGAATTTCTTCAATAGGTGGTAAATTCTTAACATCTTCAGCTTTAATACCTTTTTCTTTCATAGATTTCTTTGCCTCTTGCATATTTTCAGGACTGAGAAATAGAATACCTCTTTTCTTTGGAGTTGGCTTAGGAGGTGGTTCGGGAAGTGTCCAATCATTATCATTACTCAATATGTTATTCAATAGCACTTCAGCTTGTTCAACAGTTCGTTCCCTGAAAACACAACCAGCACAACTATCTAGGTGGTCCCTAGAAGCATCGGTTAGTCCATTATAAAAGATATCAAGTATTTCATTTTTCTTGAGAGGATGATCAGGCAAAGCATTAAGTAATTGGAGAAGCCTCCCCCAAGCTTGTGGGAGACTCTCTTCTTCAATTTGCACAAAGTTAAATATTTCCTGTAAAGCAGCTTGTTTCTTATGAGCAGGAAAATATTTTTCAGAGAAGTAATATATCATATCCTGGGGACTACGCACACAACCAGGAGCAAGAGAATTGAACCATAACTTAGCATCACCCTTTAACGAGAAAGGAAACAACTTAAGAATATAGTAGTAGCGAATTTTTTCCTCATGAGCAAACAGGGTGGCTATATCATTCAATTTAGTAAGATGTGCCACAATAGTTTCAGATTCATAACCATGGAAAGGATCAGATTCAACCAAAGTAATTAACTCAGGATCGATAGAGAATTCATAATCCTTATCAGTAACAAAGATAGGTGAAGTAGCAAACTTAGGATCATATTGCATTCTAGCATTCAAAGATTTTTCTTTCCACTTGCATAATAGTTTCTTAAGATCATCTCTATCCTTACAAGCAAGAAAGTCCCTAGCTACCTCTCCATCCATAACATAACCCTCAGGTATATCAGGCAATTCATATCAGAGGTAGGTCTAATGGGTGTTTCAAAGTGTTCAGTTTCAATAATTTCATCAGTTTCAGCATTAACTATAGCAATTTGTTCATTAAGAAATTCACCCAGTGGCACGGTATTATCAAGCAAAGTATCATCATAAGCATCATGCATAGCATAAGTAGCATCATCAATTACTTGTGACATATCAGAAGGAATAGCAGGTGTAGGTGTCGCAAGCTTACTCAAACAGAAGGTGAATCAAGTGCAGAGCTAGATGGCAGTTCCTTACCTCCCCTCGCAGTAGAGGGAAAAATCTTGGTTTTGCTATCTTTCAAATTCCTCATAGTGATCAACATATATAAATCCCAAGTGACTCAAAGAATAGAGCTATGCTCCCCGGCAACGGCGCCAGAAAAAGGTCTTGATAACCCACAAGTATAGGGGAACGCAACAATTTTCGAGGGTAGAGTATTCAACCCAAATTTATTGATTCGACACAAGGGGAGCCAAAGAATATTCCCAAGTATTAGCAGCTGAGTTGTCAATTCAACCACACCTGAAAGACTTAATATCTGCAGCAAAGTATTTAGTAGCAAAGTAGTATGAAAATAATGGTAACGGTGGCAAAAGTAACAGTAGCAGTTTTGTAGTGATTGTAACAGTAGCAACGAAAAAGTAACTTAGCAAAGATCAATAGGTGAAAAGCTCGTAGGCAACGGATCAGTGATGGATAATTATGTCGGATGGCATTCATCATGCAACAATTATAACCTAGGGTGACACAGAACTATCTCCAATTCATCAATATAATGTAGGCATGTATTCCGTATATAATCACACGTGCTTATGGAAAAGAACTTGCATGACATCTTTTGTCCTACCCTCCCGTGGCAGCGGGGTCCTAATGGAAACTAAGGGATATTAAGGCCTCCTTTTAATAGAGAACCAGACCAAAGCATTAGCACTTAGTGAATACATGACCTCCTCAAACTACAGTAATCACCGAAAAGAATCCCAATTATTGTCACCTTGGGGTATGCGGATCATAACACATAATAGGTGTCTACAACTTGCAAGATAGGATCAAGAAAAAATATATATTCATGAAAACATAATAGGTTCAGATCTGAAATCATGGCACTCGGGCCCTAGTGACAAGCATTAAGCATAGCAAAGTCATAGCAACATCAATCTCAGAACATAGTGGATACTAGGGATCAAACCCTAACAAAACTAACTCGATTACATGATAAATCTCATCCAACCCATCATCGTCCAGCAAGCCTACGATGGAATTACTCATGCACGGCGGTGAGCATCATGAAATTGGTGATGGAGGAAGGTTGGTGATGATGATGGCGACGAATTCCCCTCTTCGGAGCCCCGAACGGATTCCAGATCAGCCCTCCCGATGAAGAACAGGAGGCGGCGGCTCCGTATCGTAAAACGCGATGAATCCTTCTCTCTGATTTTTTTCTCTGCGAATAGGTACTTATAGAGTTGGAATTAGGGTCGGAGGAGCTCCAGGGGGCCCACAAGCCTGCAGGGCGCGCCCCCAGGGCTTGTGGCCTCCGGGTGGCCCCCCTTTGGTTTATTCTTGCGCCAATATTTTTTATATATTCCAAAAATATTCTCCGTAAATTTTCAAGTCAATCCGAGAACTATTATTTCCGCACAAAAATAACACCATGGCAATTCTGCTGAAAACAACGTCAGTCCGGGTTAGTTCCATTCAAATCATGCAAATTATAGTCCAAAACAAGGGCAAAAGAGTTTGGAAAAGTAGATACGATGGAGACGTATCACACACTCCCTCTACCTTCGGGATTAGTGTTGAACCTAAATAAATGTTATTTGGTTTTTGCGTTGAGCATGAATATGATTAGATCGTATTGATTGCAATATGGTTATTCATTTAAGTCAGAGAATAATTGTTGTTCTGTTTACATGAATAAAACCTTCTATGGTCATACGCCCAATGTGAATGGTTTACTGAATCTTGATTGTATTGATACACATATTCATAAATTTGATGCCAAAAGATGCAAAGTTGATAATGATAGTGTAACATACTTGTGGCACTGCCGTTTAGGTCATATTGGTGTAAAGCGCATGAAGAAACTCCATGCGGATGGACTTTTGGAATCACTTGATTATGAATCATTGATATTTGCGAACCATGCCTCATGGGCAAGATGACTAAAACTCCGTTCTCTGGAACAATGGAACGAGCTAATGACTTATTGGAAATAATACATACCGATGTATACAGTCCAATGAGTGTTGAGGCACGCGGGGGGTATCGTTATTTTCTAACCTTTACAGATGATTTGAGTAGGTATGGGTATATCTACTTGATGAAACACAAGTCTGAAACATTTGAAAAGTTCAAAGAATTTCAGAGTGAAGTAGAGAATCATCGTAACAAGAAAATAAAGTTTCTACGATCTGAGCGCGGAGGCGAATCTTTGAGTTACGATTTTGGTCTTCATTTAAGAAAATGTGGAATTGTTTCACAACTCACGCTACCTGGAACACCACAGCGTAATGGTGTGTCCGAACGTCGTAACCGTACTTTATTAGATATGGTGCGTTCTATGATGTCTCTTATCGATTTGCCTTTATCATTTTGGGGTTATGCATTAGAGACAGCCGCATTCACGTTAAGTAGGGCACTGTCTAAATCCGTTGAGACGACACCGTATGAACTATGGTTTGGCAAGAAACCTAAGCTGTCATTTCTTAAAGTTTGGGGATGCGACACTTATGTCAAAAGGCTTCAGCCTGATAAGCTCAAACCCAAATCGGAGAAGTGCGTCTTCATAGGATACCCTAAAGAAACTATTTGGTACACCTTCTACCACACATCCGAAGGCAAGATCTTTGTTGCAAAGAATGGGTCCTTTCTAGAGAAGGAGTTTCTCTCGAAAGAAGTGAGTGGGAGGAAAGTAGAACTTAATAAGGTAATTGTACCTTCTCACAAATTGGAAAGTAGTACATCACAGAAAACCGTTCTCGTGATTCCTACACCAACTAGAGAGGAAGCAAATGATGATGATCATGAAACTTCAGATCAAGTTACTACTGAACCTTGTAGGTCGACCAAAGCATGATCCGCACTAGAGTGGTACGGTAATCCTGTCCTGGAAGTTTGTTGTTAGACCATGGCGAACCTACGAACTATGAAGAAGCTATGATGAGCCCAGATTCCGATAAATGGCTTGAGGCCATGAAATCTGAGATAGGATCCATGTATGAGAACAAAGTATGGACTTTTGTGGATTTGCCTGATGATCGGCAAGCCATAGAGAATAAATGGATCTTCAAGAAGAAGACTGACGCTGATGGTAATTTACTATCTACAAAGCTCGACTTGTCGCAAAAGGTTTTTGACAAGTTCAAGGAGTTGACTACGATGAGACTTTCTCACCCGTAGCGATGCTTATGTCTGTCTGAATCATGTTAGCAATTGCCGCATTTTATAATTATGAAATCTGGCAAATGGACGTCAAAACTACATTCCTTAATGGATTTCTCAAAGAAGAGTTGTATATGATGCAACCAGAAGGTTTTGTCGATCCTAAAGGTGCTAACAAAGTGTGCAAGCTCCATCGATCCATCTATGGACTAGTGCAAGCATCTCGGAGTTGGAATATACGCTTTGATGAGGTGATCAAAGCATATGGTTTTATACAGACTTACAGTGAAGCCTGTATTTACAACAAAGTGAGTGGGAGCTCTATAGCATTTCTGATATTATATGTGGATGACATATTGTTGATTGGAAATGATGTAGAATTTCTGGATAGCATAAAAGGATACTTGAATAAGAATTTTTCAATAAAATACCTCGGTGAAGCTACTTACGTATTGAGCATCAAGATCTATAGGGATAGATCGAGATGCTTAATAGGACTTTCACAAAGTACATATCTTGGCAAAGTTTTGAAGAAGTTCAAAATAGACCAGTCAAAGAAAGAGTTCTTGCCTGTGTTGCAAGGTGTGAAGTTGAGTAAGACTCAAAGCCCGACCACGGCAGAAGATAGAGAGAGAATGAAAGTCATTCCCTATGCCTCAGCCATAGATTCTATAAAGTATGCCATGCTGTGTACCAGACCAGTTGTGTGCCTTGTCATGAGTTTGGCAAGGGGGTACAATAGTGATCCAGGAGTGGATCACTGGACAACGGTCAAAATTATCCTTAGATACCTAAAGAGGAATAAGGAAATGTTTCTCGGTTATGGAGATGATAAAGGGTTCGTCGTAAAGGGTTATGTCGATGCAAGCTTTGACACCGATTCAGATGACTCTGAGTCTCAATCTGGATACGTATTGAAAGTGGGTGCAATTAGCTAGAGTAGCTCCATGCAGAGCATTGTAGACATAGAAAATTGCAAAATACATACGGATCTGAATGTGGCAGACCCGTTGACTAAACCTCTCACACAAGCAAAACATGATCACACCTTAGTACTCTTTGGGTGTGAATCACATGGCAATGTGAACTAGATTATTGACTCTAGTAAACTCTTTGGGTGTTGGTCACATGGCGATGTGAACTATGGGTGTTAATCACATGGCGATATGAACTAGATTATTGACTCTAGTGCAAGTGGGAGACTGATGGAAATATGCCCTGGAGGCAATAATTTAAATGGTTATTATTATATTTCCTTAATCATGATAAAGGTTTATTATTCATGCTAGAATTGTATTGACCGGAAACTTAAATACATGTGTGGATACATAAACAAATACCATGTCCCTATTGAGCCTCTACTAGACTAGCTCGTTGATCAAAAGATGGTTAAGGTTTCCTAACCATAGATATGAGTTGTCATTTGATAACTGGATCACATCATTAGGAGAATGATGTGATGGACAAGACCCATCCGTTAGCTTAGCATATGATCATTCAGTTTATTGCTATTGCTTTCTTAATGTCAAATACATATTCCTTCGACTATGAGATCATGCAACTCCCGGATACCGAAGGAATGCCTTGTGTGTTATCAAACATCACAACGTAATTGGGTGATCATAAAGATGCTCTACAGGTATCTCCGAAGGTGTCTGCTGAGTTGGCATGGATTGAGATTAGGATTTGTCACTCCGTGTATCGGAGAGGTATCTCTGGGCCCTCTCGGTAATACACATCATGAGAAGCCATGGCAGCAAAATGACTAAGGAGTTAGTTACAAGATGATGTATTACGGAACGAGTAAAGAGACTTGCCGGTAACGAGATTGAACTAGGTATGAAGATACCGACGATCGAATCTCGGGCAAGTAACATACCGACAGATGAAGGGAATTACGTATGTTGTCATAAGGTTCAACCGATAAAGATCTTCATAGAATATGTAGGAACCAATATGGGCATCCAGGTTCCGCTATTGGTTATTGACTGGAGAGGTGTCTCGGTCATGTCTACATCATTCTCAAACCCGTAGGGTCCGCACGCTTAACGTTCGTTGCCGATATAGTATTGTATGAGTTATGTGAGTTGATGACCGAATGTTGTTCGGAGTCCCGGATGAGATCACGACATGATGAGGAGCTCTGGAATGGTCCGGAGGTAAATATTGATATATAGGACGATAGTATTTGGTCACCGGAAAGGTTTCGGAAGTACCGGGTATTTTATCGGAGTGCCGGAAGGGGTTCCGGGAGGCCACCGGCAAGCGGTGGGCCTTATGGGCCAAAGGGGGGAAGCACACCAGCCCACAAGGGGGTTGGTGCGCCCCTCCACCCCTTGCCCATGCACCAAAGAGGGAGGGAAGGAAGGGGAGGCGCCCCAAAGGCAGGCAGCCCCCCTTTCCTTCCCCCCATGCACAAATATGGAAGGGGGGTTCGGCCAGGGCAGGCGCCCTAGGGCAGCCGCCGGCCACTTGGGGCGCCCTAGGGGCTGCCTCCCTCCCCCCTCCACCTATATATATGAGAGGAGGGAGAGGGGCAACACACACCATGACTCCCTAGCCATGTGCGGCGCCCCTCACCCTCTAGTTTGTCCTCGGTCATATTTTTGTAGTGCTCGGCGAAGCCCTGCGGTGATAGTTGCATCACCACCATCACCATGCCGTCGTGCTGCCGGAACTCATCTACTACTTCGCCCGTCTTGCTGGATCAAGAAGGCGAGGATGTCATCGAGCTGAACATGTGCTGAACGCGGAGGTGCCGTACATTCGGTACTTGATCGGGCGGATCGTGAAGGTGTATGACTACATCAACCGCGTTGATAAATGCTTCCGCTAAACGGTCTACGAGGGTATGTAGACACACTCTCCCCTCTCGTTGCTATGCATCTCCGTGGATATATCTTGCGTGTGCTTAGAAATTTTTTGTTTTCCATGCAACGTTTCCCAACAAATATGTGATAACCCTGAAGCCCTTCGCCAAAACCTTTTTTAAGAGAAAAACTGAAGGTTTCTTGAGACACTATCCCCAATTGTAAATTTCTATAATTTATTCTATGTTGCCGATAGGGTGCTCACGATGTAAGCTCTACTCTTTTTAGTGTTGTAACAACATACACATATGAACCATTTGGTTGAAACTAATCGAGGGAGTTACTATGGGCATATCCAATGGAGATTATCGAAGTTGCATCCCCCATATCTCTGCAGTCTGCAATGGGCGAAGCCCCATTTGTCATCCCCTCCAATGGCCCTCCACATTTTTCCTCCCAAATCCATGCAACGTGCATGGAAAGCACGTAGATCAAATTAAGGACATATATAGCACAAATTAGACACATGCATAGGACAAATACAACATACAAAACATAGTTCAACAAAAAAAAGGAAGTATATCATAGGGAATTCTAGTAGTAGGACATAGGATAGTAGTAGGGAAAACATAGTTCACTGGAGTTTTCCTCCTCAGTACTGGATGTGCAGGTTGAATGGGGTATAGGGGTCGTCGACATTATCAGTCCTATAGTCCAGTGAGAGCTTGGGTGGCACAGGCTTGTTCGTTGGCAAGGGCTTTGGCTTGAGGGAATTTTTAGCTTCTTCCATGAAGCCTAACTGCTCTTCCGGAGTTCCTTCATGTTATTATAGTGGCAGCAACGAGCATTAGATTCTCTCATAGTCAATTCCTAGTGTTTGGTCTAGTTGACCATCTTGTTGTGCTCTGAGAGGATGACATGGTCACCGGAGCGGACGAGGACGTGTCGCATCGTGTAGTAGACTCGAGGAAGCAAGCAAAGCTGGACCAACTATTGTTGCTGCGCCACCCGAGCGGGGCAGCCAGGGACAGAGCAGACGAGCTTGAACCAATATTGCCAATGCTCCAATGCCACAATGGGGACAACAAGCAGTGGGTGAATAGATAGGGGAGGGGCGGTGGGGACTACTCGCGGCTGGATCCGTGTTGGGGAGGCGGACGACACCCGACTGTTGGATTTGTGACCGGGACTAGCGAAGGGTGACGCGAAGGGAGAGGTCCTAGTTATCCTCTGCCACCAGGAGGTGCCAGTTGACCATGCTGTCCTTTTATCCGGACAAGATGTTGCAGATGGATCCGGATCGATGAGGATGGGACTATTGTTTGGACATACCAAATAGGAGAGTGCGAGTTAGGGTCTTGAGCGGGGTGGATCTAGGTTGTCCTGTCTTGTCTGGACCGATGTGGCGGACATGTGTGGACGTGTACGGATAACCCCATATCTTCCCACATTTGGGTTGGGGCATTCCGAGCAATCCATACAAATAGGGGTGGTTTGGGATGCTAGTTGGGCTGGAGGTTTTTGTCCAGATCTTGTTAGGATCGTACAGGAGTAAAATTCGGGACCTATGTGGGGTCCTTCGTTGGAGACAATGTAATATGTCTGCGGCGCATGTCCTGGCCGACACACTCGATCCGGACACGAGCTTTTTTATTGTTTCTAGAAGGTTTCTATGTTTGGTGTTCCTCCTTTCGGCAACTTTTTCTGGTAAAGTTTGAAAAATATACGTGTAGAGCTTTAAGAAAATATAGATAAAACTAATATGCTCTCACCTAAACTGGTTAACCTGGTTCCTCGCCTTCACTGATGATGCAGAGTTCATCCTCGTGTGATCTGAGTGGGTCGACGTGCCCTATACGCACTACCACCACGCAGGATAATGGTTATGGGACCCTCTGTGATGTACGTTTCCCCCGAAAGCTCGTCAGACGTCACGATTCACCGTGCAGGCTGATTGTCGGGATTGGGCTGGATACTTCACTGACGAGTTCAGTGTCGCGCCTGCACCCCGGCCAGTCTCGCAACGCGTAGGGTGCCCAGGGCGATGGCCCAAGACCTCTGGGTGCATAGGTTAGTCCGGCGTGCTGACCTCTCTGCCGAGCCTAGGTAGGGCGTTGCTTCGTGTTGATCTTCCGAGGACGGGCATTACCCAGCAAGTGTGTCCGGCCAGAGTTGATCGAGCGTGTTGGGTAACAGTAGTGCACCCCTGCAGGGATGAATCATCTATCGATAGCCAGTCCTACGGTAAAGGACGCTCAGTTTGTGTATTCCGATCTACTACTTGAACTGGATACTTGTTACTTAATTGAAGCTTCGGGATCGCTTTCTCGCTTGGGAGTCGAGGAAGGATCTTTAAGCTGTACTTCAACATGTTTGCTAAATAAAATGCTATTCTACTCTCTACTACTGCTGCAAGATGATGGCCTCGAGAAGATGTTTGAAGATGCTAGTCTTCGATAGGACTATGCCTTCTCTCTATTCTGGCATTTCTGCAGCCCAGTCCACTTATACAGCCTTTCTCCATTGATAATGTTGCATATGTAGTATAGATCCTTGCTTGCTGAGTACTTCGGATGAGTACTCACGGTTGCTTTGCTTTCTCTTTTCCCCATACCCCACCTTGATGATACATCAGACGATGGAGTCCAGGAGCCAGATGTCACCTCAGGAGCTTACTACCAGGAGGGTCCAGAGGGCACTTACTACTGGATCGAGCCAGCCAACCAGGAGTAGGATCGGAGGCTCCCAGGCAGGAGGCCAACGCCTTTCGATTTAGTATCGCTGTTTGTGCTAGCCTTCTTAAGGCAAAACTTGTCTAACTATGTCTGTACTCAGATAATATTGTATGACTGACTTATGTATTCAGATCTTCGGATCCCTGGTCTGTAATATTGTGGATCTCCGTTTAAATTGTGTTAGAGTTGTGTTGTGATATCTTCCCGTGAGTCCCTGTGCTTGATCATACACGTTTGCGTGTATGATTAGTGTACGATTGAGTCGGGGGCGCCACAAGTTGGTATCAGAGCCGACTGCCTGTAGGAAGCCCCCTTCCAATTCCTTGGCCGAAGTTGAGTCTAGAAACCGAAAAAACTAAATTACTAACTTGGTTGTGTGGCTTATGGGCCCATGTCGCCAACTGGGTGGTATTAGGATCTTTTATTCCTCGTCTATACTCTGGGACTCTGATCTATCTTCTATTCGGGTTAAATAAATTTTACTAACGCCGACACTTAGGATCTCGTAAATCCCATCTACCCGGAGAGCTGGATATCTGTGCGATTTCCCTGTCATTGATCTGATTAGTCTGATAATCATTTTCCTTTCCATTGTTTTGTTTAACCTTTCTCTCCGAGTTGTGTTGAACTTCTCATTGTCATTTGACAAATCTGAATTTCCTCTGTTTCAGATGGACCGTTTGTTTCCACCACGTCCTACGACACAGCTTGTGCTTCGCACTTGGGCTCGTGATGCCCCTGGGTTTCCAGCTATCCTGATCGCTCTCATGACCAGACTTGGCTACCGTTGGTATCCTGAGTACTTGGTTTACAAGGATTACCGCGAGTTCAACCAGGAGCAGTACCATGCTGATGTTCGTATCTATGATCAGCAAAGTGACTCAGACACCGAGCTACACCTTTACCACGGTATCGGCGTGACGATTGAGATGGCAGTCCATGATGCCGCCTACTCTGCTGTCGCACGTCTCCGAGGACAGTTCAGCGATATCTTGGATGACTCTGAGTTCCGATACATTTCGTATGCCCCTGCTGGAGATGCTACTAGATACTACACAGGTATCCGTGCCCCGTACGAGCCTCGTCGCTATGATCCGCGTGTTCTGATTCAGTGCACTCAGGCTCTGGATCGCACTGTTCGGGCTCTTGCCGTCGAGTTGGTTGCCACTCGATCACGTCTCTACGATGCTATGACGCAGTTGCTACCCGCTGTTCACGCAGGGATACACCCGGAGCACATCCTTTATCCGCGCAGGACTCAGATGTATGCTGGTATTGATTGGCCTGCTGTTGGAGGTCATACACCTGCACGTGGACCTCTTCTTACAGCTCGAGATCGGATTCTGCATCAGAGTGCACATGGAGCGCAGGATCCTGCCGCGACGAACATTCGTCGTCCGCACTTGCAGTTACCCCGTTTCGGTGGTTTTCTCCGACGTTGATGTAGCCTTTGCTATGTCTCGTTGTGTACTTCCTTACCGCGTGCCTGTGCGCCGCCTAGTATGTCTAGCTTTTGAATTTGCGCCGTTATGTTGTCCGCATGTACCCGACTCTGTGTATGGATCTGTATGTCTTAATTGACTATTGTTATGTATCTGTTACACTACTTAAATTGTTGTCGAGTTACATCATGTTAGTCACTAAACGCTCGCAATTGCTTTTACTAAACTACCCCCTGTTGATACTTAGCAGGATGGTTAGACCAGGTGGTTGTGGTCGTGGTACCCCTGAACACCCACCACCGCCAGACTATATGGCAGCTATGATGCAATAGTTTGAGCTTAACTGCCAGTTCATGACTGGAATCATGGCTCAGTTTCCGCATCAGAACAACCAGAACCAGAACCCAGCTTCAATAACTTTGACAGAGTTTATGCGACTTAACCCAACTCAGTTCCGCAACTCTGACAAGCCACTGGATGCTGATGACTGGCTCCGCGACATCACTCACGAGATGGAGACTGCTAATGTCGCCCCTGCCAACTTCGTCAACTTCGCGGCCTTTTTCTTAAAGGGACCCGCAGCTCAATGGTGGGACACACACAAGCGTACTCTGCCTGTTGGAACAGTCATCACCTGGTATGAGTTCCAGGCTGCTTTCCGTACATGTTACATCCCTCAGGCAATTATGGAACGCATGAAGACCCAGTTCCGTCACCTCACTCAGGGCAACAAGACTGTCGAAGCTTATCAGCGGGAATTTCTAGACCTCTCCCGCTATGCTGAAGAAGACATCGCCACAGACGCACGCAGACAGGAGAAGTTCCGTAATGGACTACACCCCGACCTCAAGCTTGCACTTGCTGCTCAAGACTTCAACGACTTTTCAACTCTAATGAACAAGGGTATTCTTGTTGAGACCGCTCAGATGGAATACAAGGACTCACAGAAGCGCTATCGTGATGCTGGCTCATCTTCGGGCTCAGCACAGAAGCGTCGAGTTTGGATTCCCAACAATGCGATCCGTCCCAATACCTCTGCGCCAAAGAACAACTATGCTTCACCACGTCTGCCTCCTCCACCACCGAGGCAGCCAAAAGCTCAAGCTATTCAAAACAATGCTCCTCTTCGTCCTGAAGATGGTCTGTGCTTCAAGTGTCGCAAACCAGGTCACCAGGCTAAAGACTGCTGCCAGACTCAGAATCAGTTAGCTTTTCCTCGTGCTGGCCGTGGCAATGGTCGTGGCAACAATCAGACCCGCAACTATAATACTGGTCTGCTGCACATGGTCGTGGACACGCTTACAACATTGACATTGAAGAAGTCCAGGATCAACCTGCTACTATGATGGGTACCCTTCTCATTAACTCAGTACCTGCTTCTCTTTTATTTGATTCAGGAGCATCACATTCATTCATCTCTGGAAAATTTGCATTCATGCATGGCATTTGATATGAGAAAATGCATACTCCGTTAGTCATTAAAACTCCCGGAGGTCACTGTCATGCTGACGTGATAGCACCTAACATTACCGTCGAAATTAAAGGGTTGGAATTCCTTGCCTCACCCATCGTCTTGAAGTCTTCCACCATAGACCTCATACTCGGAATGGATTGGTTGAAAGCTCACATTGCTTCGATCAATTGTGCCACTAAAGTCGTCCAACTTCTTCACCCCTCCGATGAGATAGTGAACTATACCGCCCGCATTACACGGGACGCTGAAGCTCAGTTATATGTTCTGAATGCTTTGAATGCCTCACCTCTGGAAGGGATCAAGAACGTTCCTGTCGTTCGAGATTTTCCAGACGTCTTTCCAGAAGAACTTCCAGGAATACCCCCGGCTAGAGCTGTTGAGTTTGTCATTGACTTGAAGCCTGGCACTGTCCCTATTGCCAAGCGACCTTATAAGATGCCTCCGCATCACCTACTCGAGCTTAAGGAAGAAATCGACAAGTCACTTAAGAGTGGTTTCATCCGCCCCAATTCCTCTGCTTGGGGAGCACCTTCACTCTTTGTTAAGAAGAAGGATGGAACTAACCGATTGGTTCAGGATTATCGGCCCATTAACCAAGCCACAATCCAGAATAAATACCCACTGCCCCGGATCAATGATCTCTATGATCAGCTTGCTGGATCCGTTGTCTTCTTGAAACTCGACTTGAGGTTGGGTTATCACCAGATCCGTGTCCGTGAAGAGGATATTCCCAAGACTGCATTCGTCACTCGTTATGGCTCCTATGAATACACCGTCATGTCATTTGGCCTAACGAATGCTCCAGCAACTTTCTCCCGTCTGATGAATTATATATTCATGGATTACCTCGACAAATTCATCGTGGTTTATTTGGATGATATCCTTATATATTCTAAGAATAAGTAAGATCATGCTGAACACCTCCGTTTGGTACTAGAAAGGCTCCGAGAACACCAGTTGTATGCCAAGTATTCCAACTGTGAATTTTGGCTTTCTGAAGTAACTTACCTTGGACATGTCATTTCCAAGGATGGAATTGCTGTTAACCCCGAACGAGTTCAGGCTATTCTTGACTGGACTCCCCCGAAGAATGTTAAGCAAGTCAGAAGTTTTCTTGGACTTGCAAGTTATTGCCGTCGATTCCTTGAGAACTTTTCCAAGATTGCAAAACCATTGACAAATCTGCTTCACAAAGGTGTTAAATTTGAGTGGACAGAAAAATGTCAAGAAAGCTTTCAGACACTAAAAGATAAATTGACATCTGCCCCAGTCTTAGCACCCCTGGATTCCCAAAAGGATTTCGTGATATACTGTGATGCCTCCCGTCAAGGATTAGGCTGTGTCCTAATGCAAGAATGCAAAGTGATTGCTTATGCCTCCCGACAATTGCGTCCTCATGAAGAAAATTACCCAGTGCACGATCTCGAACTTTCTGCGGTTATTTATGCCCTGAAGCTATGGCGACATTAACTTCTCGGTAATCGTTGCGAGATATATACGGATCATCAAAGTTTGAAGTATTTATATACTCAACCAGATCTGAACCTTCGTCAACAAAGATGGCTCGAAACAATTGCCGATTATGATATGAATATCTCATATACCCCTGGCAAGGCTATTGTAATGGCCGATGCTTTGAGTCGTAATGCTTATTGCAACAATCTTACGGTTCAGGAAACACAACCTCTTCTCCATGAAGAGCTTCGCAAATTGAACCTCCATATTGTTCCATAGGGTTATCTCAATACCCTCGTTGTCGAACCAGATTTAGAACACAGCATTAAGACTATGCAACGGTATGACTCTAAAGTTGAAAGGATCAAGCGATACCTCGTAAAAGGAAAGCCGTCGGAATTCCATCTTGATGATGATGGGATCCTATTTTTCCAACACCGTATCTTCGTACCCAAGTTCAAGGATGAGAGGGAACACGTTATGAAAGAAGCTCATGACACTCCTCTGTCTATTCATCCTGGTAGCATAAAGATGTACCGTGACATTTGTCAGAGATACTGGTGGCCTAATATGAAGCGAGGCATTGCTCGTTATGTTTCTGAATGTGATGTTTGCCGCCACATTAAAGCAGAACATCAAAGGCCCGCTGGAACTCTGCAACCCCTTGCAATTCCTGAATGGAAATGGGACAAGGTCCAAATGGACTTCATTACTGGTTTTCCCAGATCTTAGAAGGGTCATGATGCTATTTTTGTCGTCATTGACCAATTCTCCAAGGTTGCTTACTTTCTACCAGTTAAGGAGACAATCACTGCTAGCCAGTTAGCAGACTTGTATGTTTCCCGAATTGTGTCACTCCACGGTGTTCCGTTGGAGATCAGCTCTGATCGTGGCAGCCTCTTCACCTCCAGATTCTGGAATAGTTTCCAAGGAGCTATGGGAACTCATCTGTCTTTCAGCACCGCTTTTCACCCTCAGTCACAGGGCCAAGTTGAATGAGTTAATCAAGTGCTCGAAGATATGCTTCGAGCTTGCATCATCTCCTTCGGTAAGAAATGGGAGGAATCTCTCCCGTATGCCGAATTCTCTTACAACAATAGCTATCAGGCTAGTTTGAAGATGGCACCGTTTGAAGTTCTTTACGGACATAAGTGTCGAACCCCTCTGAATTGGTCAGAAACTGGGGAACGCTCACTCGTCGGACCGGACATTATTCAGCAAGCTGAAGAACAAGTCCGCATTGTCCGTGAACATTTGAGATCTGCTCAGTCTCGTCAGAAAAGCAACTATGACCGAAAGCACCAGGAAATGGTCTATCAACCTGGCGAGCAAGCTTACCTCCGCGTCACTCCGTTGAAAGGCACTCATAGGTTCGGAATCAAAGGCAAGTTGGCTCCTCGCTACATTGGCCCGTTCCGTATTCTTGCCCGTCGAGGAGAAGTGGCATATCAATTGCAATTGCCACCAAATCTTTCACAAGTACATGATGTCTTTCATGTATCCCAACTCCGTCGCTGCTTCAAAGATCCTATTCGAGCTGTGGATCACGAAGTGCTTGAATTACGGGAAGATCTGTCTTATCCAGAATATCCCATCCGTGTTCTTGATGAAGCTGAATGTCGGACTCGACAAAAGTCAATCAAATTCCTCAAAGTTCAGTGCTCGAATCATTCTGAAGATGAAGCCACTTGGGAACGCGAGGATCGTCTTCGTGAAGAATACCCCTCTTTCTTTCAGTCTTCCTCTTAATTCTCGGGACGAGAATTCTTGATAGATGAGGAGAATTGTAACACCCCATGTCATTAGCCACAGTAATCACTTTTGATAATGACAAGTCAGCATGTTTAATAGTGCATAATCATCATTAGCATCATATTGCATTTCAACTCCTAACTCAAATTCAAATTTAAATGAAAGTGGAAAATAAAAGTTATCCAACATAGAAACTAAAATGTTCAATAAATAACAAATATTCCAGAGACTATTCTAAAATTGTAACCAACAATTAATAAATTATTTAGGTGGCTCTAACATTACCAAAATAGCAAGGATTAATACATTTATTATTATAAAATTGTGTGAACTCCAATGCCTCCAAAACATTTTTGGTAGTGGTAGGTAATGCTAGTAATTATTGGAGCAAATGCCATGTTTTACAAAATCATTAGGTGGCCTAACTAATTACAAAACAGAAGATAGGAATAAAAAAAAGAAAAAGACAAAGAAAACAGACAGAAAATTTAAAAAAAAAGGAAAACCCCCTGGCCCAACTGGGCCATAGCCAGCCGGCCGGCCCATTCCCCCCCCCCCCCCTGGCCTATACCCTCCCCAGGCCGAACCCTAACCCCACCGACAACCCCACTCCCCCCCTCGCTCCCCCCCTCCCCCTACCATTTCTGGGTCGGGATCGCCCCGAGGCCCGCGCGGAACCTCGCCTCACTCGGAAGCAGACGCCTCGTCCCCGACGCCGCCCCTCGCCGGACTGCCCCGCCTCGCCATCGCCGGCTCCACCGAGCCTCGCCGCCCCTATCCTCTGCAACGGACGGTGAGGCCACCGGCCTCGTCGCCCCCCTCCCCTCTCCCCTCGGTCACCGCCCGCCCCGCGCTCGCCCTCCACCGCGCTCGCGCCTGCTCTGCTACTGCTGCTCGCCGCGCGCGCGCGCGCGCACCGCTGCTCGCCGCCGTGGCTGCGCCCGTCACTGCCTCCTCCACGCCCCGCGCCTACGCCGCTGCTCCTCGTCCCCGCTGACCCTGCGCGCCGCCGCTGCAGCGCCCGTGGCCCTCTCCCCTAGGCTCGCCGCGCCCGGGCTCGCCCCTGGCCGCGTGCCCGCGCGCCTGCGCGCCCGCAGTGGGCCCTGCGGGCACTGCCCCCCCTGAGGCAATGACAGATGGGGCCCGGCCCCAGAAACGATTTTTAAAAAAAAATAAAAAATAAAATGAATTGTTAAAATTAATTAATTAATTAATTCGCAAATTAATTAAGTTAATTAACCCTGGTTAGGTTAATCTAATTAGTTTATTAGTTTATTTAAACAGTAATTAGTTAGTTAAACCCTAATTAACTAATCAGTCAATGACAGGTGGACCCCACCTGTCAGGTTGACTGCTGACGTCAGCATACACTGTTTCGGATAATATTTAATTAAATAAATAATTAAATTCTAGAAATTAATAAAAACTTTAGAAAATCATATTAAATAATTCGTAACTCCGATGAAAATACTTTATACATGAAACTTGCTCAGAATTCCGATACGAACCCGACTACGCCCTCCGTATTCCTGTCAGATGCCTCTAGATATAAGAACATTGAACTTTTAGACCGATTTCGATAAATGAATAGTGCCCAACTTTAATTAAATAAATCCGAATAAATTCCTAAATTAACTAAATCATTTAGTTAGGCAGTAGAACACCCCGGCATATCATTTAGGCATGTCATACATATTGTTTGCATTATTGCCGTGAATTTATTGTTTCTCTCCCCCTCCTTCTCTCTCGATAGACGCCAAGACCGACGACGCTGCACCTGGGTACGACTACACTACCGACAAGCAGCCCGTTGACGATCTCTCTCTCTTGCCAGAGCAACCAGGCAAGCCCCCCCCCCCCCCTTGAGCATCCAGATATCGCCCATTCTATTCTCCTGCTTGCATTAGATTTTGCTACTGTTAATGTATGCTCCTATTCTGATGCATAGCCTGCTGTTGTAACCTGTTTATTGTTACCTTACCTGCCTATGATAAACTGTTTAGTATAGGTTGGTAGTGAACCATCAGTGACCCCCACCACCTTATCCTTGTTGCCCCTGCTTGATCGTCAACGACTCGATCAACGTGATCGTCGACCAGAGACCGACACCTCACTTCACACCCCCTTAGTTGTACGACTCTGCATAGTTACTATCGAGTGCCGAGGGTGATACCTCGTAACGCACTCCCGATGAATACTCTGCAGTGTAGCTGTCCGGTCGTGGTCATCGAGGGTGATTCCTCCTTCTCCACTTCCGATACGACTCTGTCGTGCAACCCTCAGTGTGAACCTCGAGGGTGATGCCTCATACGTTCACCCTGATGATTTCATCGAGTGGAATCCACCGAGGGTGATTCCTCGGGTTTCCCCCTTGATGTTATGACCACACGGTTACTTTGACCTTTGTTACAGGCGGGTCCACCCTGGTGGGTACCCGCTGGGGATCTATGATGTCGGGTGTGCCGGAAGGGCACTCGAGTGTGATATTGTGGCGGAGCATCTGAGACTCTGATTGTCTCCGCGTGATACTAATTGAGCCTATTGGATTTGGGTGTGTGATCTGAGTGGGTCGACGTGCCCTATACGCACTACCACCACGCGGGATAATGGTTATGGGACCCTCTGCGATGTACGTTTCTCCCGAAAGCTCGTCAGATGTCACGATTCACCGTGCGGGCTGATTGTCGGGATTGGGCTGGATACTTCACTGACGAGTTCAGTGTCGCGCCTGCACCCCGGCCAGTCTCGCAACGCGCAGGGTGCCCAGGGCGATGGCCCAAGACCTCTGGGTGCATAGGTTAGTCCGGCGTGCTGACCTCTCTGCCGAGCCTAGGTAGGGCGTTGCTTCGTGTTGATCTTCCGAGGACGGGCATTACCCAGCAAGTGTGTCCGGCCAGAGTTGATCGAGCGTGTTGGGTAACAGTAGTGCACCCCTGCAGGGATGAATCATCTATCGATAGCCAGTCCTATGGTAAAGGACGCTCAGTTTGTGTATTCCGATCTACTACTTGAACTGGATACTTGTTACTTAATTGAAGCTTCGGGATCGCTTTCTCGCTTGGGAGTCGAGGAAGGATCTTTAAGCTGTACTTCAATATGTTTGCTAAATAAAATGCTATTCTACTCTCTTCTACTGCTGCAAGATGATGGCCTCGAGAAGATGTTTGAAGATGCTAGTCTTTGACAGGACTAGGCCTTCTCTCTATTCTGGCATTTCTGCAGCCCAGTCCACTTATACAGCCTTTCTCCATTGATAATGTTGCATATGTAGTATAGATCCTTGCTTGTTGAGTACTTCGGATGAGTACTCACGGTTGCTTTACTTTCTCTTTTCCCCATACCCCACCTTGATGATACATCAGACGATGGAGTCCAGGAGCCAGATGTCACCTCAGGAGCTTACTACCAGGAGGGTCCAGAGGGCACTTACTACTGGATCGAGCCAGCCGACCAGGAGTAGGATCGGAGGCTCCCAGGCAGGAGGCCAACGCCTTTCGATCTAGTGTCGCTGTTTGTGCTAGCCTTCTTAAGGCAAAACTTGTCTAACTATGTCTGTACTCAGATAATATTGTATGACTGACTTATGTATTCGGATCTTCGGATCCCTGGTCTGTAATATTGTGGATCTACGTTTAAATTGTGTTAGAGTTGTGTTGTGATATCTTCCCGTGAGTCCCTGTGCTTGATCGTACATGTTTGCGTGTATGATTAGTGTACGATTGAGTCGGGGGCGCCACACTCTTTTCCATCACTGACAACATAGCCAACCACGTCATCTTTGTCTCCAGCGAGGTGTTGGCCTTGGTGCCCCCATCTCGAGTTTTGGCATTGGTCTACTCCATGGTAGAAATTGACTATACCGAAGGAAAATTTAGTCGCATGACTAATAACAAAGAAAGACCATTTTTCAATTCCACAAGGGTGGCCCCCACTACACCACATCCTGTATGCAACCCCCTGCGTGGCAGTGCGTGGCCCCTACCCGATCGTCCGGATAGTGCCCTACACACCCCCCTCCTGACAACGTGTGGTCCCCGCTCGGTAGCGATGCACGTGTGATTGATTCACTTGTTGGGGTGAGCGAATGCAAGGGAGGCGTTTTGCTTATCAGGTGTTCTCAAAATAACATGAAAAAATAATAATATTATGTTGGTTTAATTAATGGAAGACTATTAGAGATTATTCTCACACAATATGTGTGGGACATATTGCAATACTGAGAAAATGTAGAATGGTAAACACGGTGAGAAAGTAATTCCACTGCTACCTTAGAGTATCTCAAATACCATACCTAAATTTGGTTACCTAAAAATAGTTTTAGGTATTAGGAAAGAGAAGAATCAAAGAATCTTTTTTTTTCACTTCTCTAACAGTTTACCTAAAATGCTTAGTTGTCTTCCAGTTGCCTATATCTCCTCATTGTGCACAATTCAAACATATAAATGAATTCAACAATATAATTCAAAATTATGAGGGAAATGTAGCTCACATATTCAAGAAAATTCAAAATCACAAATTTAGGAATTCACCATTACAAACCAACAACCTAAAAGTCACTTATTGTAGAGTAATCCGAGATCAATATTGCTACTCTGAGGAGAAGAACAGTAGCCATCAAGTTGGTAATGGTGACCAAAAGGATAACACATCTCCAGCGAGTAGCAAAAGGATCCCATGAAAAGTTCACACGACTCAGTGAGGGATCCACTTAGGAGCACGACCACATGCAACGGATGGACACGAGTGCACCCACAGACGAATGAAGCAGTCTCGGTGCAGATCTAGCTTCCAAGATGGTGGCGTAACTATCCTCCCACTCGATTTTTTTCACAATTTAGAGCTGAACAAGATGCACCTGTAAAAATTGAGTTCTGGTTTAAGTTCCCTTATTAGAAACAAGTGTGATTATCTTCTAACCACACTAGGGATATGGTATGTGAGGGAGATGGTTACTACCCAAAGTTCATGGGTGGAGGAAGAGATGGAAATCATTGAGGCTGCCGGAGGGGCGACGACCATACACATGGGGATCACGTTGGGAACGAATAGACGGTGGCAGAACTGCAGGGGCGACGGCTAGGGCCCGATCGAAAGTTTTACCACTCGTCAGTTTGGCCTTCCCATGATTTTTGGTTTTAGGCCACTCCTTCCAAATACCCAAGATGGATACGAGGAGTATGTTGTAGCCCAAAAAGTATAGGGATATGTAATGAATTGCATTAGGTTTTTTTACACTTTACAATTATAGGGGTAGATGGACCCCTACATCGCTCACCCGAGCAGCACAGAAGGTGACTACCTCCTTCGCCGCCGGCCTGGTCTACCCTTCCTCCCTCTCTCCATCATCGGAGGAGGCCGCCGGCTGATGGAATCCATCAACTTTCTAAATCATGAGAGTGCAAAATTATATTTGCTCATGTAACCAATAAAATTTGAAATTCGACAACATCTACTTCTAATCTACTTGAATGGCCCTCCTATCATTTGACCCAGAATTGAACGAGATGGCACCCACCAATATCTTCCAACATAGGATCTCCCATACACGGTAGTCCTTCTCTCTTTATTCCCAAGAACATCGAGGGTCTGTTGTCTGAAGTTTTTTATAAGTATGAAATAAGTCTTTCTCGGGAGATGACTTTATGCATTGTTGGATGTAGTTGAATGTGTAAAGCAAGTGGCTCGCCGCTATTGCCATTTCTATCAAGGCGGCCTGCTCAATGAAGATGAAGTTGGTGATCCAACTGTTCCAACACAAGAAGGGCTTGCTACGTCTAAGAAGGTGATTAGGAACCGGGGGGAGAAAGTGCGAGGAGAAAGAGAAGCAAGAAAGGGCGGCAGGCAAGATAAACAAGAAGTTCGAGGGCTTCATGGCGAAGGAGGTCAAGCGCCATGAGGTGAAGGAGTCAGACGACGAAGAGGTTTAACAAGTTCATGTAGATATAAGACAAGAAGCTCAAACTCCAAGAGAAGAATCTTGAGATCAAGGTCGCTGCGGACGACTCCAAGATGTTGTTCATCAAGACGCTAGAGTTGGGTCACCATGCAACGAAGATTTTCCTAGCCTATTGTGCGGGCTTTTTGAAGCGCTTCGGGCAAATGGAGGGTGTCGAAGAGTGAGGTCTTTGCCACGGAGATCCGGACTGGAGCCGAAGAAGGACGTTTTTGGTAGGAACAACCGGACTGACAACTTTGGGATCAGTTGGATATAAAAACTTATTGAAAATTCAGTTTTTTATTGTGATTATATATGTTTACAACTATTTAATGTATATTAAATTTGTATTAATGTAGATATGCATGTCAAACAAAGGAGACCAGACCAGTGACAGATATTTGATGACTCCGGTTACATGCCCAACTCCCCTATCCTAAGGCTACTCATAGTGAAAAGTATCATATACTAATATCATGCATATGATACTAGTGTATGATATTATCTTCATAGTGCATAGTATCATAAAGTAGTATTATAGATGACCATATTTATTGCCATACATGACACAAAGTAGCATTGCATTTAACATGATACGGTATCTACCTATGTTACTCTAACCCTATCTCTTTTTTAATTCTCTGTCACGTCAGCGTGTTTACTATTCCCAAATGCATGATACTAGCTAAGATACCAGCCAGCCTAACCACAAGTCCACGAACACGTCGAGACATGTCCGTACACATTTGTTGTGTCCGCTTTTAATGCTCCGCGTTGAAGTTGCCCTAACACTGCCTGTTCGCGATTTTCTCGTACCTGAAAGGCAGAGCTACCCCAGTTGCGTCAACTCGTTGCTGCTGGAAAATCCTTCTTTTTGGCCTCCTTTTCCACACATGATACAACTAACAGTCTGTGTGCGTTGGCTGCCAACTTGACTTCAAACCTATCCGGGTATGATCCAAGAGCAAGCGACACCAAACAATTCACAACGTACGATGGGTGTCGTACGCCAATCATGTCTGAACTGCAACACCAGATCACCGTTGAATAATGTCATGTCAAGCTCGAGTAATTAATCGAACTAGAAAAGGTGGTTACTGATATTGATTTCTCAAAAAAAAATCCAAAGAAAGAATTCGGTGAACCTCAATGATCTTTTTTTTTTTGCGGGAACCTCAATGATCTTTGACAACCAATAAGAA
Organism: Thinopyrum elongatum; assembly: GCA_011799875.1. Classification (NCBI taxonomy): domain Eukaryota; kingdom Viridiplantae; phylum Streptophyta; class Magnoliopsida; order Poales; family Poaceae; genus Thinopyrum; species Thinopyrum elongatum. Next base: position 464,455,933 of record CM022303.1, read on the forward strand.
CTCAAAACCCTTGTCATAATCCACAAATATGTTTTGCAAGGACAGTTCAGACATGGAGATAAGAACCAAATCGATGGACTAGATCATCATCCATGATGAGTAAAACCTTTCCAGCCGTTATTTGATTGATCTAAGATGAAAAGGAGTCCAATTTTATTTATTTCTTTGCAATTTCCATTCCGTGCTGAACCTGCTGCCACCACCAATTCCTGCCGATCCAACCTTTGAAGTGTACATCGTGCAGACACAATTGTGTACATAAGTATAAAATCTGCCATTGAGACGTGTTTTTTTTTTCTCTTTTGTCAAAGATCAAATAGAGCTGCTTTGGTCCTAGGTATTTATTTTGTAACAGGTCTACCTTCAAAAATGCCAAACGGAGACCAAGCTCTATGGAGGCCTTTATTTAAAAACTTCAAAATTCAAACTTTTTAGTTTCAAATAATTCTGAAAATAAATACACATATACCCAGATACATAATGTACACGTGTGCAAATTTTCAGGTCGAAATACATTAAAATGTGAGCTACACAAAAAAGACAAATCTAGGGCTTTTTAGCATATGTATTGTTCATCTTTAAAGTTCATGATTTTACTCTTTTTTGTGCAGCTCGCAATTCAAGGTATTTTATCCTGAAAATTTTCACACATACACTTTACGTCCTTGCAGACATGTGTATTTTTTTCAGAATTTTTTGAAACTGAAATTTATGAATTTTTAAATTTTCAAAATAAAAGGCTCCATGGAGCTCGGTCTTCAAAATGCCCTACTCGTCTACCTTCTCCTACGTAAACAACTTAATGAGACACTTTTCTAAATGGGAGATAATTTTTTCCTCAAGGTCTTGAATAACAAAACCACCAGATCCTTGAGGTGGTTTATACCCCGAATTGGTAATTCTTTTGTTGGAAATCAGTTTGCTACATGAATCTAGAATGAAAATAGTCCAGCCTCATAAGAGCATCTACAACCGGAATTACGTAATCCGGGTCTCTATACGTCCGAGGACGAGCCCAGACGCGCCCGCGAACAGTGACCGAACGAGCTTCAATTTTTTTCATTTGCAACCATAAACCCTATTTTCAAAACACCAAATACATGCAAACACATGCACGTCGGTCATTTTGGATGTTAGTCCGTGTTGGACCGTCGGGGTTGTTATAAACACCAAATAATTTTCGTACTTAAGATTTTCAGTGTAGATGTAACATCCGTCTTGGGTCGACGGGGTTGGGGGTTTAGTCCCACCTCGCCGCGCGAAGAGCGATGAGACCGGCTTAAATAGCCGCATCGTCCAAAGGCGGTAAATTTTGGTCATCAACATGTCCTCTCTCAAGGTTGTGAACAGTCAGTATGAATCTTCTATGTCAATATTAAGAGAGAAGATTCATAGTGACAATCAATATCCCTCACAAAACGAGCATTGATGGGCAAATGGCCTGTTTTTTAAAGTTTAATCACTTTTTATTTCTCTGTTCGAATCTGAAAGGGTACATTGATGGCCTTACTTTATTTTTAAGCCCGGTGGCGGTGACCTTTAGTGCCAAGGAGGGGGGGGGGGTGAATTGACGCAGGCCCTAACAGTCAGTCCGACATGGCGGGCGCGTCCAGGCGTCCCCATATTCGTGCTGGATATGGGGATTCCCGGTCAGTCCGGGTGTTTGGGCCAGTTCTGGGGAGGCCGGTTGGGTGACTTTTTTCATCCGGGCACTGATCAGGTAGCCCATCAGGGCGTTCGGGGGGGGGGGGGGGGGTATGGGGGGCCGTTTTGTAGATGCTCTAAGTACCCATACGTGATTCGGAAGTAAGACAGGACCCAGGCCGGGGGGGCTGGACCCGGGGCATGAGGATTTATTCCTTCGTTGACTGTAACATTTTTTGCACTGATTCACACAATAGTGATGAACCAGGCTCGGGGGCAGTGCTAGCCTGGATCCACTCCTGATCATACTAGTAGAATGCCCGTGCGTGCCGCCACGGGCTTTTAAAAATATTTTGCTGAAGTTATATATAAATATAATGCATGTTAAATTTCACATGTATAGAAAAGATAGCACGGGCACAATCGGGTAATAATTGAATCCACTTCACTTGCAATGTAAGCTGATAAAAAAAGGTAGTTTGACGACGTATACATAGAGAGCAATGATCCAACTAATAACCTGTTACGAATTAAGATCTACTTGATGCGCTTACGATAATCATGCACAATATCAAGAATTTTGCGGTCACCTTCATTCGCAGGAATGGCGCCTCCTCTTCGCTCCACGCTGTCGCCCGACCCCTCCTATCCCCTCCATGATGTCAGCCGACCCCTCATCCTTCCTCCATGGCATTGACGCTCCTCCTCTTCACGCCACTGTCGGAGCCATCTGCTTCTGTCCTTGCCGCCTTCCTCCTTTCAACGGTGTCGCCGCATCCTCCTCTCCCCTCCAAGGTGTCGGTCGGCACCTCCTCTCTCTGCGATCTCTCATGTCCCTTTCTCATCAAGGTCAAGCCTATTGCATGTGGATAGATTCTTGCCCTTTCAACTGCTCGATCATTTTTTTAAGTTTCTTTTATGGAAGTTTTCTATTTTTTAATTTCACCTTTTTATGATCGGTATTCTATACCTTCCATTCTTACAACAATCAACCAGAAGCCCCTCAAAAAAAAAGAAAAAACAATCAACCAGAAGACTCATGTACCAAAGAGAGAGTTGCCGTATTTCACAGCTGAAAAACTTGGTGCATCGCTCTGCATCTTGTGCCTGCCAAGGACTCGTATTGAAGTTTCGTTTTAGACCGGAGAGTTGCTCAAATGTAGGAGTACAATTTATTGTTTTGAACCTTCTCCAGATCATGTTTTCCGAAAAGGATTGTGTCATCGGGGTATTGTACCATGGATAGGCCCTCGTCAACAAGAGTCACAATGGATAAGCCCTCATAGGGGTATTGTACTATGGATAAGCCCTCACCACATCACCATTTTGGCACCATCAATAAAAATGGCGAACATAGCTAACACGATTTTCACTAGAACAGAAGAAGAAAGGGATCCACAATGTTCACGACGTTTCCCAAAACAAAAAATACAAGAAACGAAGGAGCGGCTGTGACACCACCAGCAGCAAAGTCCAAAATTATTTAGCAGCCTCAATCACAATCCAGCTAGCGACCCAACTGAAAATCTATTATATGAAGTAAGCATGAGTGCGACGCACATTCGCATTCATGCCAGTTTCCTTACTACAACCCCCACGTCGACGACCACACCTTCAATGATTCGTTGATTGATTCACAACATCCCTGTCCTAGAAATCTCTCTACTCAAAGCGGTCGGGGTCAGAGGTTTTTGGCCGCAGCCATGTCTTCCCCGGCGGCATCGCCTGACACTTTCGACGACGCTGCGGACGCGCCCGGTATCACCAGCTCCAACCTGACGCTGCTGTACATCATCATTGCTGTCCTCGTCGGCGTCGTGCTGTACCTGGCCGTCCGCTACGGCCGGTCGCTCTTGTCCGAGTGGCGCGAGCTCCACGACCACGGCCATGGCGCGCCTCCAGCATTCCACTCGGGGCTGAGCTTGGAGGACATCGCCGCGCTCCCCACCTTCACCTACAGAGCGCGAGCGACGCCGACGCCGTCGCCCCAGGGCAGCTGGGGCGGCTGCACGAGCGGCGGTAGTAAGAGGAGGAGCGGCAGCAAGGGGAGGGCGACGCCGGTGGAGTGCGTGGTGTGCCTGCAGGAGCTGGAGGACGGCGACGTGGTGCGCGTGCTGCCGGCGTGCCGGCACTTCTTCCACGGCAGCTGCATCGACACCTGGCTGCGCGCGCACTCGTCTTGCCCGGTGTGCCGCGCGGAGACGGAGAGCGCGCGGCCGGGCGAGGCGGCCCTGTCGCCGCCGCTGCCGCAGTTGCGTCGGTGCGGCGTGTCACCGGAGCGGCCTACGGCCTCGAGGATCCTGGCGGACATATTGGCGCGATCGCCGTTGAGGATCGGCGGCTCGACGAGCGAACCGAAGGAGAGGATCATATCCAGGTCGCCGTCACCGGCACCAACGGCGCGCGATTATACCCTATCAAGATCTCCGTCGCGGACGCCACTGACCCATGGTATGGTGGACGAAAGGCGTTCGCTGTCACAGTCACCCCAGATGCTGGAGGTTGTGGTGGTTCGCTCGCCGTCTCCGATGAGGTTCGGCCGTCAGTCGACGACGACGTGCGTTGGCGTGTTGGAACGCACAGATGTGGGTATGCCGGCATCGCCGTCCCCGCCGGCGACATATGCAGAGGACGGTGGCGAGTCGTCGTTTAAATTGCGACAGCCGGTGCCACATTAAGTGGGTGCAGGAACAAAGTCAAACAATTCAGTTGCGCAGCGTGCAGTAAACAGAAGGAACAATGGCACTGGCACCATTGCTTCTTGCTCCATTTTGGCGCCTGCCATCCAATTCGTTTTTAGTGATGCATTTTTTGTGTCACATTCAAAGAATGTAAATATTCAGCGTCGAGTATGTTTGACAGTAACAAAATGACCAGAGTGCTTGCCCTTAAACCTTTCTTTATCCCCAGTTTCTTCTTGGCTATAGATATTGAGGTGTACGCTGCACCCAACAAGAGGAGCGGAAGCGATTCTAGCACCGTTTGCTTTTATTTGTTGCATTTGCATTTCCCCACGTTGGAAGCAATTTTAGTTGACAGCTTCGAAAGAAAGATATGTGCTCGCACTTTTGCACTACTATTAACAAAGGAGCTTTGCAACTGTCTTTATGAGATTTTGCTGTTTTCGCTTTGAGACGCAGTTGCAACTGACATCTCAACCCATCCTTTTGAAATTTTCTTTGGAAAGAAATCTTCTTGCATTACCTTCTTGTAGTAGTAGTAATCAATTAAGAAGAAAAGCGTTGTTCGAATAAACTTTAGCCCATTTGTTCAAAAGTTATCCGGTTCGTCTTTTGAGAGCGCACCGGTAGTTCATTTTCTGAAACATTTTTAACCACGACGCGTAGCAAGTAGCAAAAGCGTGGAGCTGCGCTGTTTACTCCCAGAGTCTTGCTTTAAAAAGATCCCATACTGTCCTTGCTGGAAAAGCGGCAAGCTAGCCGCCGGCCAACTAGTTTATCCCGATAGCACGTTCCATGTGAGTATGCGTGCGTGTGGCAGAATGTCTGCAGTCCGGAGCACATCCAACTTCATGCTTTTTGCATGCGAGGTTCACATTATCAGGAAGTTTCCTTGAGTGGGGTTACCACTTGAGTGTGACTATGTGAACAATTAGGTGCCAGGATACTTACAAATGGTGTTTGCGTTATCTATAAGAGGGAAGCGTGCAATAACGCGGACATAATCTTTTGCTTTCTATTCGGAAAAAAAAAACTTGCTTTCATTAGAAGAAAACAAAAGGACGTGTCTAGCGGGTAAACGTTTGCCCGCTAGCGGTCCCAGGCACCCAATCCCACCTGGTCCCCCTTTAGGAAAGAACACCCCCCCCCCCTCCTCCCACCGATGTTCGATCTTGGCGCCCAATCCCACCTGGTCCCCCTCGCATCCCACCATGATGAGCAAATATAGCAGCGCACGTCCCCCTAAGTCAGTGTATGTATCGCATTCGAATCTGGTGGCACGCATCAGCTATATCCCCATGTTTTCCCCAGCTTTCCGTCCAATGCTCACGAGCCTCCCTTCCCCCCGCCTAGCGGGCAAACGCTTGCCGGCTATCGCTCCCGGACAGCCTACCACTTTAGGAAAGACCCTTACCCCTACCCCCTACGGCCCTACCCCATGTCCGATTAGGAAAGTCTACCGCCCAATCCCACCTGCCCCCTTGTCACCCTACCCCGACGAGCAAAAAGGGCAGCGCACGTGCCCCACGCAAAACTGGGTGGCACGCAGCGGCCATATCGCCACGTTTTTTCCTAGACTTTGGTCCAACGCTCACGTGCCTCCCGCCCCACCTCAGCTGCCCCCACGCCCTCATCTTCTTCCCCAAGAAAGAACTCGGGGGATCTAGCCCAAAAATTGGCGGACATGCCATGAAAGCTCTATCAAGATGAAAACTCAGCAGATCTACAAACCAATTTTGGGCAAAAATTAAGGAGGGAACATACAGACTTTAAACGAGTGGGGCAAGGTGAGATTCCTCTTCTTTTTCACCTTGATGAGGTAACGCTGACGGTCCCCAAAACTGTTAGTGTCGTCGGTAGGATTGCGAGCCTAGCCGGAATTACCAGAGGGGAGTTCGCACGGGGTTTTTACCCAGGTTCGGGCCCTCATGGTTGAGGTAATACCCTACTCCTGCTTTGTTTTAGATTGATGTGGGAGCACCTCGTATGAGGGGGTTACAAATTGAGGATGATGATGACTACCGAGGTCTGTATATGATGGAACAGATGCCTTGAGCTACCCCTAGCATCGCCTTATAAAGAAGAAGAGGGCTAGGACATATCCTAACCAACCTACCTACCGGCGGGGGCATCTTGGATTGCACGCCAAGATCACATTTCACCTCCGAGCCGGATCCCTAGACTGCACGCTAGGGTAGAGCTACCGCAAGGCCACCTAGGACATGAGGCCGGCCCAGTGTCGGGCTTCCCGGTCGATGGGCCACCCTCGGTATATTGTACCGTCAATAGCCTGTGAACTTGTCTAGAGTTTTGGAGTCCTGCTTCTTCGAGAAAGAAATCCAGGAGGGCTCCTTTCGTAACTGCAACAGATGAAGTCCAGTCTTTCATCGCATGGTTTCGAAAATCTTCAGGCTCGGCAACTGTGCGACCTAAGGAGTGTATCTTCAGGTCCTTAGAGCTTCTGATCTCGGGGTACCGTGACCTACAACTTTTGATTACGCGGCATTGCGGCTTCACAACTTCGCGGCTTGCGTATTCGCGGCGACATCTTTGTGGCTTCACCACATGCATCTTCGCGGCTACATGGCTTGCGCCCTCACGGCTCCACAACTTGCATCTTTGTGGCATGTGTTTCCGACTTCGCGACCTACATTTTCACAGCTTTATGGCATGCTTCTTCACGTCTTCAGACACTACAAGAAAAAGACACATTCATGACATTTTGGCCTAAAGGAATTTATTTTGTCATGGAAGTGACACGTACATGACACTAATAGTGAGAAAAACATGTTTGTATGTGGTGGGCACCTACTACTATGATAAAAAAATTATGACAAAAATAGAATTTTCGTCCTGGGCGGGCCGGCGGCGCACATGCATGACGTTCTTTGGACCTTCCATGACGTAAAAAATCATGGTAGAAGTGAGGGCATTTTGTTGGTTATTTCTCTAGTGAGTTCTGCCTCGCACTTATACGGTGGGTGGTCGGGCCTGAGCGAGATGCTGGGTAGTTTGCACAATCTCATACGTTGTGCGAGCCTTCGCATTACTAAACCCGAGTGGTCGATTGATGCTCGTGCGCTGTAGTTGCACATACTTTAGAGGCCCTTGTTGCATACACACGAGATCGACTTCGCATTACAGAGAACCTGATTGATTGATCGATGTGAGGCTCTCTCTTTATATATAGCTAGCTTGTTGAGGCATGGTGTGTGATAGTTGGAGAAGTCGTATGCGTAGCGATCATGAGTGGTAGTGTAGGAGTCTGTTGGAAATATGCCCTAGATGCAATAATAAACTGGTTATTATCATATTTCCTAATTCATGATAAAGGTTTATTATTCATCCTAGAATTGTATTGACCGGAAACTTAAATACATGTGTGGATACATCAACAAGTACCGTGTCCCTAGTGAGCCTCTACTAGACTAGCTGGTTGATCAAAGATGGTTAAGGTTTCCTAACCATAGACACGAGTTGTCATTTGATAACGGGGTCACATCATTAGGAGAATGATGTGATGGACAAGACCCAACCGTAAGCTTAGCAGTTGATCGTATCAGTTTATTATTATAGCTTTCTTCATGTCAAGTATCTATTCCTAAGACCATGAGATCGTGCAACTCCCTGACACCAGAGGAATACTTAGTGTGTATCCAAACGTCACTTCGTAACTGGGTGATCATAAAGGTGCTCTACAGCTATCACCGAAAGTGTTTGTTGGGTTGGCACGGATCGAGACTGGGATTTGTCACTCCGTGTGACGAAGAGATATCTCTGGGCCCTCTTGGTAATACAACATTATAAAGACTTGCAAGCAATGTGCCTAATGAGTTAGTCACGAGATCTTGTATTACGGAACAAGTAAAGAGACTTGCCGGAAATGAGATTGAACTAGGTATGAAGATACCGACGGTCGAATATCGGGCAAGTAACATATTGCCGGACAAAGGGAATTGCATACGGGATTAACCGAATCCTTGACATCGTGGTTCAACCGATAAAATATCTTTGTGGAATATGTAGGAACCAATATGGGCATCCAGGTCCCGCTATTGGTTATTGGCTGGAGAGGTATCTCGGTCATGACTACATGATTCCCGAACCCGTAGGGTCGCACGCTTAACGTTCAATGATGCTAGAGTAGTATTGGGATATTTGATGATTGGTAACCGAATGTTTTTCGGAGTCCCGGATGAGATCCCGGATGTCATCAGGAGTCTCAGAATGGTCGAGAGGTAAAGATTTATATACGGGAAGTCATATTTTGGGTTCCGAAAAAAGGTTCAATTTTTTCGGTATTGTACCGGGAAGCTTCCAGAAGGTTCCGATGGATTCCGGAGGGGTCCGGAAGTCCACAAGTGGGTCCACCACGTCCCAAGGGCTGTCATGGGATGAGGGGATGTGCCCTGGCCTTATTGGGCTAGGCGTACCAAGTCCTCAAAAGCCCATGTGGCTAGGGAAGGGAAAAAAGGGGAGTCCTAGTAGGAATAGGATTGGACTTGGAGTCCATGTCCTCTCCCACTTTGGCCCTGATACGTCTCTGATATATGCTAGAACTACGTCGGTATTTCCCCAAAGAGGAAGGGATGATGCAGCACAGCGATGGTAGGTATTTCCCTCAGTGATGAGACCAAGGTTATCGAACCAGTAGGAGAACCACGCAACACTACGTGAACGGCACCTGCACACAAATAACAAATACTCGCAACCCGACGTATAAAAGGGGTTGTCAATCCCTTTCGGGCAACGGCGCCAGAAATGGCTAGTGGACGGGACAAAGTTGTAATAGATTGGATAAATAGATCTCGAATAAATGCAAAATAAAATAAAGTGCAGCAAGGTATTTTTGGGGTTTTGAAAATATAGATCTGAAAACAAAAGCAAATAAAAATAGATCGCAAAGGCAAATATATTAAAGAAGAGACCCGGGGGCCGTAGGTTTCACTAGTGGCTTCTCTCGAGAAAAATAGCAAATGGTGGGAAAACAATTACTGTTGGGCAATTGATAGAACTTCAAATACTCATGACGATATCCAGGCAAAGACCATTATATAGGCATCACGTCCAAGATTAGTAGACCGACTCCTGCCTGCATCTACTACTATTACTCCACACATCGACCGCTATCCAGCATGCATCTAGTGTATTAAGTTCATGGAGAAACGGAGTAATGCAATAAGAACGATGACATGATGTAGACAAGATCTATTTATGTAGAAATAGACCCCATCTTGTTATCCTTAATAGCAATGATACATACGTGTCGTTTCCCTTTCTATCACTGGGATCAAGCACCGTAAGATCGAACCCATTACAAAGCACCTCTTCCCATTGCAAGATAAATAGATCAAGTTGGCCAAACAAAACCCAAATATCGGAGAAGAAATACGAGGCTATAAGAAATCATGCATATAAGAGATCAAAGAAGACTCAAATAACTTTCATGGATAAAAACATAGATCTGATCATAAACTCAAAGTTCATCGGATCCCAACAAACACACCGCAAAAAAGAGTTACATCATATGGATCTCCAAGAGACCATTGTATTGAGAATCAAACGAGAGAGAGAAAGCCATCTAGCTACTAACTACGGACCCGTAGGTCTCTTTTGGTCCAAAAAAAATCCACAAAAAGTTTCGCTCCATTTGGACTCCGTTTGGTATTGATTTCCTGCGATGTAAAAAACATGCAGAAAACAGCAACTAGCACTGGGCACTATGTCAATAGGTTAGTACCAAAAATGATATAAAATGATTGTAAAACATCCAAGAATGATAATATAACAGCATGGAACAATAAAAAATTATAGATATGTTGGAGGCGTATCAGCATCCCCAAGCTTAATTCCTTCTCGTCCTCGAGTAGGTAAATGATAAAAACAGAATTTTTGATGTGGAATGCTGCCTAACATGTTCATCACATATTCTTTTCTTTATAGCATGGACATTTGGACTTTTATATGGTTCAAAGCAATAGTCTAGTTTTGACATGATAACTTAAATACTCAAGCATATCAACAAGCAACCATGTCTTTCAAAATATCAACGCTAAAATAAGTTATCCCTAGCCCATTATGCTCAATCATTGATCCATTCATGAAACACACTCGCATATTAGCTACACCCAATGCTCAAGTATGATCATAGTGCCCCTTAGTTGGTGCTTTATAAGAGAAGATGGAGACTCAAAATAAAAATAAAAATTGCATAAAGTAAAAGAAAGGCCCTTCGCGGAGGGAAGTAGGGATTTGTAGAGGTGCCAGAGCTCAAAGCGAAAATTGAGAGATAAAAACATTTTGGGAGGTATACTTTTCCCACCAACGAAAATGACTTAGAGTTCCCCACACTTTCCATGCTAGATATATCATAGGCGGTTCCCAAACAGAAAATAAAGTTTATTCCTTTTTCCACCATACTTTCACTTTTCATGGCTAACCGTATCCACGGGTGCCCTCCATACCAACACTTTCCAAGGAATTTATTATTTGACAACATAAAGTAAATTAATTTATTCATTTTGGGACTGGGCATCCCTAATACCTTTGCCTTACTCTCATGCAATGACAAGTGAATAAACACTCATCGTGAGAATAACACATCTAGCATGGAAAATATCGGCCACCCCTCACCGCCTCGCGAGCGGTACGAACACACAAAAGAGAAATTTATTTTGAAAATTAGAGATGGCACATGCAAATTTGCTTAGAACGGCAAAAGAATACCGCATATAGGTAGATATAGTGGACTCATATGGCAAAACTGGTTTAAAGGGTTTTGGATGCACAAGTAGTGATCATACTTAGTACAAAATGAAGGCTAGCAAAAGATTGAGAAGCGACCAACCAAGAAACGAAAAATCTCATAAGCGAGCATTAAGCATAATTAACACCGAATAATGCACCACAAGTAGGATATAATTTCATTGCATAACTATTGACTTTCGTGCATGCATAGGGAATCACAAACCTTAACACCAATATTCTTACTAAAGCATAATTACTCATCAACATAGCTCACATATCACATCATCATATCTCAAAACTATTACAAGGAATCAAGTTTATTTTGTCCAATGATCTTCATAAAAGTTTTTATTATATCCTTCTTGGATATCTATCACTTTGGGACTAATTTTCATGTGTTGCTTTTGATAAGCTCAAACAAATATAAGTGAAGATCATGAGCGTAATATTTCTTTCTCTCAAATTAATTTAAGTGAAGCAAGAGATAATTTCTTAAAAAAATTACTAACTCCCAAATAAATCTAAGTGAAGCATGAGAGCATTTCTTCAAAAATAATAAAGCACACCGTGCTCAAAAAGATATAAGTGAAGCACTAGAGCAATTCCATAGCTCATAAAGATTTAAGCAATTCTAACAAGTCATGGCATAATTTTGGCTCTCTCAAATAGGTGTGTCCAGCAAGGATTCAAGACTTAAAACAAAAAGCAAAACAATCAAAGACTCATATTATACAAGACGCTCCAAGCAAAACTCATAGTATGTGACGAATAAAAATATAGCTCCAAGTAAAATACCGATGGTCGTTAGAAGAAAGAGGGGATGCCACTCGGGCATCCCCAAGCTTAGTTGCTTGCTTCTCTTTGGATAATATCTTGGGATGCCATGGGAATCCCCAAGCTTAGGCTCTTCTTACTCCTTATTCCTTCATCCATCGTAAAATCACCCAAAACTTGAAAACTTCAATCACCCAAAACTCAACAAAACCTTCGTGAGATCCGTTAGTATAAGAAAACAAATCACTACTATAAGTACTATAGCAAACCAATTCATATTTTATTCTTGCATTATATCTACTTTATTACAACTTTTCTATGGCAAAAACTCTTCAAAGAAAACCATAGAATCATTAAAACAAGCACACAACGCAAAAAAAACAGAATATGTCTAAAACAGAATAGTCTGTATAAATCTGAATATTTAGAATACTTATGTAACTCTAAAAATTCTGAAAAATTAGGAAAACATAGGCAATTTGTATATCAATCTTGTGTAAAAAATTCAGAATTTTTAGTATCTTCTGTGAATTTCCAAAATTGTTTTACTGGACGCAAAAGTTTCTGTTTTCCATCAAGATCAAATCAACTATCACCCAAATCATCCCAAAGGCTTTGCTTGGCACAAACACTAATTTAAACCACAAAAACACATCTAATCAGAGGCATAATTGGGTATTTTATTTAAAATAGCAAGAAACCCAAAAAGCAAAAAGATACAAGTTGGGTTGCCTCCCAATGAGCGCTATCGTTTTACGCCCCTAGCTAGGCATAACGCAAAAGATCTACGTATTGTCAACTTTGTTCTTGTTTTCCTTGGAGGTGTTTTTCTTAGGAGGCTTTGCAAAAACAACATAAAACACATTATCCATGGAAACTTTAGCACAATCAAGTTGATTATCATCATATCCCTTTTGATTTCCGGCAGTGATCCAAGAATAATGTTGATTAACATCATTAAAAACTTGTTGGATAATATCTAAAACAGGGACTTGCTTTTTAAGATTCTCATCAAAGATTTGATTATCCCCAAGTAAATGTCTTAAAGCATAATCACTATTATAGAGAATTTCATCTATCACGGGTTTTTAATGATTCATACCATAAAAATCAAATATTTCCCTAGCTTCCCGTATCATGTAGTCAAATTCATTCATAAGAACAAGAGTGGCCAACTTTTTAGCTTTAGGATTCTTTATAACGGGTAACTCATAAAACAATCTTTGCAAGGTAGGATGAGTACGGATAAATCTATTTTCAAGTTTCAGAACTAGTGCTGAGATAGCTTCCGCATAAGACTTAGTCTTTTTAAGTATAGGGACATCATCAAGACTTAAATTTCCAACACAATTGAAAAATTCTTGGATATGTTCTTTTCCCATAAAATTCCCTTGCCCCAAGACAAAAATTTTGGCATCCAGATTACCCGTACGCTCCATTTTAGGAGTTAGGCCATCATCTGTTTCTGCCATACCGAAATTACTCATGATTGCAAGCAAAGGATAGATCTGACGAGAAAACAGCAAACGAAAAAAAGAGGGCGAATAAAACGGCAAATTTTTGTGAAGTGGGGGAGAGGAAAACGAGAGGCAAATGGCAAATAATGTGAATTGCGAGGAGATGAGATTTGTGATTAGGAACCTGGTAGATGTTGATGATGTCTCCCCGGCAACGGCGCCAGAAATTCCTTTTGATGTCTGCTAGAACTACGTCGGTATTTCCCCAAAGAGGAAGGGATGATGCAGCACAGCGACGGTGGGTATTTCCCTCAGTGATGAGACCAATGTTATCGAACCAGTAGGAGAACCACGCAACACTACGTGAACGGCACCTGCACACAAATAACAAATACTCACAACCCGACGTATAAAAGGGGTTGTCAATCCCTTTCGGGCAACGGCACCAGAAATGGCTAGTGGACGGGAGAAAGTTGTAATAGATTGGATAAATAGATCTCGAAGAAATGCAAAATAAAATAAAGTGCATCAAGGTATTTTTGGGTTTTTGGAAATATAGATCTGAAAACAAAAGCAAATAAAAATAGATCGCAAAGGCAAATATATTAAAGAAGAGACCCGGGGGCCGTAGGTTTCACTAGTGGCTTCTCTCGAGAAAAATAGCAAACGGTGGGAAAACAATTACTGTTGGGCAATTGATAGAACTTCAAATACTCATGACGATATCCAGGCAATGATCATTATATAGGCATCACGTCCAAGATTAGTAGACCGACTCCTGCCTGCATCTACTACTATTACTCCACACATCGACCGCTATCCAGCATGCATCTAGTGTATTAAGTTCATGGAGAAACGGAGTAATGCAATAAGAACGATGACATGATGTAGACAAGATCTATTTATGTAGAAATAGACCCCATCTTGTTATCCTTAATAGCAATGATACATACGTGTCGTTTCCCTTTCTGTCACTGGGATCAAGCACCGTAAGATCAAACCCATTACAAAGCACCTCTTCCCATTTCAAGATAAATAGATCAAGTTGCCCAAAAAAACCCAAATATCAGAGAAGAAATACGAGGATATAAGAAATCATGCATATAAGAGATCAAAGAAGACTAAAATAAATTTTCATGGATAAAAACATAGATCTGATCATAAACTCAAAGTTCATCGGATCCCAACAAACACACCGCAAAAAGAGTTACATCATATGGATCTCCAAGAGACCATTGTATTGAGAATCAAACGAGAGAGAGAAAGCCATCTAGCTACTAACTACGAACTCGTAGGTCTACAAAGAACTACTCACGCATCATCGGAGAGGCACCAATGGACATGATGAACCCCTTCGAGATGGTGTCTAAATTGGATCTTGTGTTTCTTGAACTTGCGGCGGCTGGAATTGATTTTCGTCGACTCCCCTAGGGTTTCTGGAATATTGGGGTATTTATAGAGCAAAGAGGCGGTGCGGGAGGCCACCGAGGTGGGCACAACCCACCTGGGCGCGCCTAGGCCTCCAGGCGCGCCCTGGTGGGTTGTGCCCCCCTCGGGGCACCCCCAGGTGCTTCTCCGGCCCACTAGATGTCTTCTGGTCCAAAAAATCCACAAAAAGTTTCGCTCCGTTTAGACTCCGTTTGGTATTGATTTCCTGTGATGTAAAAAACATGCAGAAAACAGCAACTGGCACTGGGCACTATGTCAATAGGTTAGTACCAAAAATGATATAAAATGACTATAAAATGATTGTAAAACATCCAAGAATGATAATATAATAGCATGGAACAATAAAAAATTATAGATACGTTGGAGGCGTATCAGTCTCTGCCGTATCTACTTTTCCTAATGCTTTTGCTCTAGTTTTGGACTCTAATTTGCATGATTTGAATAAAACTAACCCGGACTGGCGTTGTTTTCAGCAGAACTACCATGGTGTTGTTTTTTTGTGCAGAAATAGAAGTTCTCGAAATTGGACGAAACTTTTTGGAGAATTATTTTGGAATAAAAGAAAATTACTGGAACTAATACCCACTGGAGGGGGGCAGCTTCCCACTAGGCACCAAGGTGCGCCACCCCCCTCTGGCACGCCCTGGTGGGTAGTGGGGTCCATGAGGCTCCGCTGACCCTAATTCCAACTCTATAAATTCCTATTTTTGGAGAAAAAAATAAGAGAGGAAGTTTCATCGCGTTTTACGATACGGAGCCATCGCCACCTCTTGTTCTTCATCGGGAGGCCAGATCTGGAGTCCGTTCGGGGCTCCGGAGAGGGGGATCTTCCGTCTTCGTCATCATCAATCATCTTCCATCACCAATTTCATGATGCTCACCGCCAGGAGTGAGTAATTTCTTTGTAGGCTTGCTGGACAGTGATGGGTTGGATGAGATTCATCATGTAATCGAGTTAGTTTTGTTAGGGCTTGATCCCTAGTATCCACTACGTTCTGAGATTGATGTTGCTATGGCTTTGCTATGCTTAATGCTTGTCACTAGGGCCCGAGTGCCATGATTTCGAATCTGAACTATTTATATTTTCACCATTATATATATGTTCTTGATCCGATCTTGCAAGTTATATGCACCTATTACGTGTTATGATCCGCATACCCCAAGGTGACAACAATTGGGATTCTTTCCAGTGACTATCATAATTTGAGGAGTTCATGTATTCACTATGTGTTAATGCTTTGTTTCGGTTCTCTATTAAATGGAGGCCTTAATATCCCTTAGTTTCCTTATGGACCCCGCTGCCATGGGAGGGTAGGACAAAAGATATCATGCAAGTTCTTTTCTATAAGCACGTATGACTATTTACGGAATACATGCCTACATTATATTGATGAACTGGAGCTAGTTCTGTGTCGCCCTAGGTTATGACTGTTATATGATGAATATTATCCAACTTATCACCGATCCAATGCCTACGAGCTTTTCACATATTGATCTTTGCTAAGTTACTACTGTTGTTGCTACTATTACAATTGCTACTGTTGTTACCGTTAGTATTGCTGTTACTACTATCGCTATCACTATCAAATTACCATACTACTGTGCTACTGATCACTTTGCTACAGATATTTAATCTCCAGGTGTGGTTGAATTTACAACTCAACTACTAATACTTACAAATATTCTTTGGCTCCCCTTGTGTCGAATCTATAAATTTGAGTTGAATACTCTACCCTCGAAAACTGTTGCGATCCCCTATACTTGTGGGTTATCAGGCCCCAACTCCTATTAGGAGTAGGGATGGACTCCCAGCCCTCCCACGCATATAAATATAGGGGAGGGGGCGCAGCAAGGCCACCCAACACATTGGCCTTGGCTGCTGCACCGTATCTCCCTCCCGGCATAGTTCTCAAGCACGGTTTTTCGCTTAGCGAAGCCCAGCCGGTATTCCGACTCCACCACCACCATAACCACCACGCCGTCGTGCTGGTTGTGATCCCATCTACTTCTCTGCCTTCTCTTACTAGATCAAGGAGGAGGAGACATCGTTGAGCCGCATGTGTGCTAAACTCGGAGGTGTCGTCCGTTCGGCACTAGATCAGTTGGATCGTGATCGGATCACGAAGAGTACGACTACATCAACCGCGTTATATACACTTCCGCTTTCGGTCTACGACGATACATTCTCCTCTCGTTGCTATGCTTATCCTAGATAGATCTTGGGTGTTCGTAGGAAATTTTTTGATTTTCATGCTTCGTTCCCCATCAGAGTCCCCCATATCAATCAATGGATGTGAAACTCTCGCTCGCTATAGCTAGGGATGTTGTCTGCTTGGTGGTCCTGCCCGAAGTCGTATGCGCAAGTAGAGACCCCCCTGTTGCATCATGCACGGTAGTTGGAGGCCTTTGTATGCGCAAGTGTATTTGTTGTGATTTCATTGTGAGGATATCCCGATCGTCGATGCGCACCTCGCGCGTGATTCCTAGAGAGTTGAGAGCCGGTTATGGCGAGGAGCCCCTCTCGATGTACAGTATCATGTTGCTACCGCGCGTGGTACCCCACCCTAGTCGGTTGCTTTGCGATGCACAGGACCCCACTACATCCATAGCGCGCTAGTCAGTTGGTGTTCAATGAACAGGGCCCCGTTGCGGCCATATCATGGTACCGCCACCACAGCCGGTTGGCTCTCGATGAATAGGGCCATGTTGCAGCCGTCACGCGATACCCACCCCCCTTCCCGCTGCAGCCAGTTGTCACTCGATGAACAAGACTCTATTGCGACCATAGCGTGATACCCCTACCCCAACCGGTTGGCACTCGATGAACATGATACCGTTGTGGTTGTTGTGCGGTACCCCCCCCCCCAAACAGTTGGTTGGCGTTCGATGAACATGACCTCGTTCTAGATTCCACTTTGTTGTGTACCCCCACTGGCCTGTGCAGCTGTTTATTGCCTCTGCTTGGTTGCTGCATCATAACGAGATACCCCAGACGGCCAGCCGTTGCTAGCTACTGGATGCTGCCTCTCGCTGCACAGTAACTTTAGCCGTATGCGTGAGTACACGCGTGTACTTTGCGTGATTATTTGAGACCTCGGCCGTATGTACGTACTACGTACCTGGCTCATATTTTTGCAGTGTGGTCTTACGTGTACACAATTTAGATGGAACTTTTCGTAACCTGCTAGGTCCGGGCGAAAATTCTTAATACAATTAGTACGACACGTACCGCTCCTTACTCAGCCATGGTTCATCGTTGGAGAGAGACTAGTATGTATGTAAATGATTGGGGCCAGATAGACTAACACAACACGTAGGCTTCAATCAGGTGGGTCTCGCATGTTAGAATCTCACTATGAGGATGCATTTCTTTTTTTTCTCGTAATAAGGAGACACCTTCTTGCGTACAGCCATAGACCTGGTAAATCCGTACTATCAGTCTCACCATCTACAGTCCTCTCCCGATGCCTTTCGTTTATTGACCATGTTGACAACGCTAGACGGCGGCGCTGTGGCGACCGCACAAGGAGGGTGGCGACGTCGAGGCCTCGGACGGGAATGAACAAGAGCTGGGGAAGACGCAGAGGTAGTGTGAGGGTTGACTAGTTCTGGTGCAGGGTGGAGCTTTTGTCATTGGAGAATAATAGGAGGTGTGGGGGTAAAGGGACGGCGTGGCCGACTTTTTAGGGTAGGGTAGTGTGTGTGGAGGCATGCGCGGTAGTGACGCTGGCCCCTGGAGACCGGAGCAGGTGGTCCATCAGCGCTGGTTTGGTGGAGAAAGACGACGAGATACTGAAGAAGCATGACAGCCGTTGGATGTCAATTCGGATGTCAATCCAATGGCTATAGCTGGTAAAATAGTTTGTTGACTAGTTGAAAATGCCCTGTGTAGGCTTGAACCTCATGGTCCCGAATGTCAGCCTCAAAATCTATGGCGGACATGATTTTCTTAGAATTTACAACCCAGTTGTTGGGCAGGCTAACCTACAGACTGTGTGGCCCAGTATGTGTGCATGTGGCACAGAATTTGTGAAGTCCGGAGCACATCCAACTCCATGCCTTTTGCATGCGGGAAAAAAGAGAGAGGAGAGGGAACACACCAGGCTTCAAAGGAGGGGAGCAAGGTGAGATTCATCTTTTTTTCACCATGACCGAGTGTAACAACTTGGTGGTTTACCCCAAATTGTAAATTGGTTTTTATTAATGGGGGAACACCTACGAGGTAGGCCCACAGTGACGTATGGCCCGGAAAAAGGCCCAGGCCCATGAATATTACGACCACAAGACATTCAAAGGGGGCCTTCTTCCAGACGGTTACGAGCTTCTTGTTGTAGTAATTTACTTTTATTGGACGAATGTCCAAGAACTATTCTTATTTTCCTCAATTAATTCATAAGACAACTGAAGTAACAATGGCCTATCACATGCAATTGCTAACTTCCACTAGTCAATTGACACCTAAAATGTGGAAGACTTATAACTATCCAGTGGTGAAGATATAATAACACTCAAACTGAATCTTGCACCAAATATGACTATCTTGAGAATGCAATGAAAAACTATTCATCGTAAACATCCGCTAATCATAGGATAAAAGACTCCTCCGTTGCTCAAAGTGGATCTTGAAGGTTCAAATAATTAAACGAGGAAGCTACGTTCAACCGAAAAGTAATCATGCAGGACAATAATTAAGATACAAGGGCTTCAAAATCTTCCCAAGCTTAACACTCTAAGCCAACAAGATTCGTACGTCCCTCTAGCTAGTTGTACCAAGATTTTATTTCTTGACATGTGCAGGATGAAGAGCGAGTGCTTGGCGGAGCCGGTCCTTTGTTGCCTCCAACAGGGCGATGTGGGTGTTGATCACATCTTTGCCTCCAACTGAGTGATGACCCTAAGGGCGGTAGCAAGGGTCCTCGATGTGCTCTCCACAATCTTCTTTTCCATCTCCCTGGCATGCTCACGTAAAAGTTCACGATATTCTAGTGAACCATTAGCACGTACCTTGAGTTGGTCGATGTGCTCCTCGAGGCTGAGAGGTGTTGATGCCATTTTGTTGTTTAATAGTAGTTTCATATATAGTTAGCCGAGGTGTGTAGTGGGCACTAGTAATGGTTAGTTAGCATAGTTCGTATTAGAACGTTAGTCTTGATCGCCAAGCTATGCTTAGCCATGTTGAACCTAAACCATGTGAATTTGTTGAATTCTCTCTAGCTAGTTACCTCCCTGTCATGCTGCCTCCTTTGGAATCTCCATCTTGAACAATATCTTGCTACCCATCCACTCTTAATTTGTTTTTATGTGATTGGAATATTTATTCCTAGTTTATTTGCTATCATTACGGCGATTAGGAAGTGACGAGATTGGACATGGACAGAACCAGGTTACAGAAGGACTCATCAAAGAAGGTGTGCCTCCTTCTTTGATCATGCTTATCCCATGCTTTACAAAATTGCATTTAATTTTATGGTTAATATATGCATGTTGTTTCATCTCATAGCTATCGTGTCGACTAACACATTAACTTGGTATGCTTCTCATCTATTTGCTTGACACCTACATAGAATTATATAATAGTCTGATAGAGTAGAACTGTTTAGCCATGCTTATTATTCTATAGATTCTTATTTGAATGATATTTGGGTCATTGACACTTAAAACTTATTGCCGAGCCCACTGAGTTAGGCCGGTTGACTTGTAGATTCATCTATACTCTTCTACTGTTGGTGAAACTTAGTGCTGGTGACAATTAAATCATGGATTGAAGGAGCAATTGGCTGCCCTTTTAGAAGCCGAAGGCCGCAATCCGTCGTCTGGGTAACATGAGGCATAATAAGTCTCGAGTTTGAAGACTATGATAATAATACAACCACATGCTATATGGGCACTGAATTGGTTGATTAGTTAGTTCACATTTATTGTCAGCATCACCGTACCACAGATGGGATGGGTGCCCTGCGGAGAGTATCCTCAGTGCAAAAGGGGATCCCGACTGTCAACTGCGGTTACTTTCGTGTGGAAACCTAGTGGGAATATCAGAGTAGGTGTGGTCTAATGAAAGACCTCGCCTTCCTACCGGTGTAGCGAATGGTGTACTATACCAGCGGCCACTAGTGGCAGCAAGACATGATTGTACCGTGTAAGTAAAGTGAACAACCTCTACAGGGTATAAAACTATGAATAGTCATGTCCATGGTCATGGGCGACACATAAATATTTCTTAACATACATAACCTATCTTGTTTATTCCTTCTTGGCCTCTACTCTTGAAACATATGAAGAATTGAGTTGGTCGAGCACCCTCATCTTGAAGAAAGATGTATTGGAGATAAAACATATTTTAGTCTAAACTGCTTTATCCAACTAATGTGCTATTTAAAAAAATACTTTATGCAAACGACCCATACGATCTTCCTTTGAAGCCACATGTAGCTAATAGACCCTCTTCCGAAGGAGGCATGTTCCGTACATAATGTACTCGTGACAATACTTTTGTTGTACTTCAGAGATCTATGAAGACGAGGGTGCAGACTTCGACTAATATGATGATCCTGAGAAGTGAGGCCACGTGGACTACATCGACTGCCTATGGCTGAGATGGAGTCACTGTGTATTTTTACTTTCCGCTCCTTCTCTGAATGTAACAAATGTCATGAGACATTTCACTATGTATGCCTTGTGGCAATATATAAAACTTGTAATACATTTTAAATGTTTGATATGTCCATTTTGCATCATGTTTTCCTACTGTTATTTATGATGTTTTTATGTATAATAATGCTTTTTGGAGTAATTCTAATGCCTTTTCTCTCATAATATGCAAGGTACACACAAAGAGGGAGAATTCCGGTAGCTGGAAATCTGGACCTGAAAAAGCTACGTCAGGCTACCTATTATGCACAACTCCAAATGAGCTGAAACTTTACGGGGATTTTTTATGGAATAAATGAGAAATATTGGAGCCAATAAGTACTAGAGGGGGCCCACCAGGTGGGCACAACCCACTTGGGCGCGCCAGGGAGCCCAGGCGCGCCCTGGTGGGTTGTGCTCCCCTCGGCCCACCTCCGGTGCCCATCTTCTGGTATATAAGTCATTTTGACCTAGAAAAAATCAGGAGAGGGCTTTCGGGACGGAGCGCCGCCGTCTCGAGGCGGAACTTGGGCAGGAGCACTTTTGCCCTCCGGCGGAGCGATTCCGCCGGGGGAACTTCCCACCCGGAGGGGGAAATCATCGTCATCATCATCACCAACAACTCTCCCATCTTGGGGAGGGTAATCTCCATCAACATCTTCAACAGCACCATATCCTCTCAAACCATAGTTCATCTCTTGTGTTCAATCTTTGTACCGGAACTATAGATTGGTGCTTGTGGGTGACTAGTAGTGTTGATTACATCTTGTAGTTGATTACTATATTGTTTATTTGGTGGAAGATTATATGTTCAGATCCAACATGCTATTTAATACCCCTCTGATTTTGAGCATGATTATCATTTGTGAGTAGTTACTTTTGTTCTTGAGGTCACGGGAGAAATCATGTTGAGAGTAATCATGTGAACTTGATATGTGTTCGATATTTTGATAGTATGTGTGTTGTGATTCCCTTAGTGGTGTCATGTGAACGTCGACTACATGACTGAAAGATCGAGGATGTCGCCTAGAGGGGGGATGAATAGGCGCTTTAAAATAATTACGGTTTAGGCTTGAACAAATGCGGAATAAACCTAGCAGTTAATTTGTCAAGCACAAAATCTACAACAACTAGGCTCACCTATGTGCACCAACAACTTATGCTAAGCAAGATAAACAACTAAGTGATAGCAAGATATATGACAAGAAACAATATGGCTATCACAAAGTAAAGTGCATAAGTAAAGGGCTCGGGTAAGAGAGAACCGAGGCACGTGGAGACGACGATGTATCCCGAAGTTCACACCCTTGCGGATGCTAATCTCCGTTTGGAGCGGTGTGGAGGCACAATGCTCCCCAAGAAGCCACTAGGGCCACCGTAATCTCCTCACGCCCTCGCACAATGCAAGATGCCGTGATTCCACTACGGGACCCTTGAGGGCGGTCACCGAACCCCGTACAAATGGCAACCATTGGGGGCGGTCACCGAACCCGTACACTTTGGCAACCCTTGGGGGCGGTCACCGGTACCTGTCAAATTGCTCGGGGCGATCTCCACAACCCAATTGGAGACCCCGACGCTTGCCCGGAGCTTTACACCACAATGATTGAGCTCCGAACACCACCAACCATCTAGGGCGCCCAAGCACCCAAGAGTAATAAGCTTCTCAACTTGTAACTTCCACGTATCACCGTGGAGAACTCAAACCAATGCACCAAATGCAATGGCAAGGGCACACGGAGTGCCCAAGTCCTTCTCTCCCAAATCCCACCAAAGCAACTAATGCTAGGGAGGAAAATGAGAGGAAGAACAAGAAGGAGAACACCAAGAACTCCAAGATCTAGATCCAAGGGGTTCCCCTCACATAGAGGAGAAAGTGACTGGTGGAAATGTGGATCTAGATCTCCTCTCTCATTTGCCCCAAAAACTAGCAAGAATCCATGGAGGGATTGAGAGATAGCAAGCTTGAAGAAGGTCAACAATGGGGGGCAAATGCGAGCTCAAAAGATAAGATGCAATGGGGAAGAAGACCCCCTTATATAGGGCCCCCCAAATCCAACCGTTATCTACCCAGCCCGCAGCTAAGCGGTACTACCGCTCCTAGGAGCGGTACTACCGCTTAGGCGGTACTACCACGCGCTGGCAAGGGAGTACGAAGAGTATAGGAGCAGTAGTGCCGCCGGAGCGGTACTACCGTTGCCCCCAGTGGTACTACCGCTTGGGGTCCCTGGACAAGGCAAGGCAGCAGTACTAGAGGGTACTAGGGCGGCAGTACCGCACCAAGCGGTACTACCATGCTAGTTCCGCTCTACTACCACAAAAGGGAAAAAGGAAACAAAAAGTAGCACAGAGGGATTTCTGCAAGCGGAACTGGCAGCGGTAGTAGAGCGGAAGTACCGCTTAAGCGGTACTACCGTGCAAGTACCGGCAAAAGGAAAAAAGGCAACAGAAAGTTGCACGCGTAGGAATCCCCCAAGCGGTACTGGCGCGGCAGTACACCGCGGTACTACCGCCGGAGCGGTACTACCGTGGGTACCAGCGGTACTACCGTGGTTACCAGCGGTACTACCGCTTGTGTGCTACCACACTGTCCACAGAAAACAGAAGGAAGCAAGAAAACCAGAACTGCCACAACTTCTACAAAAGAACTCCGAATCCAGCAAACTCAAGCTCGTTGGATCGATGACGACGAGAACTATCCAATAGCGACTGAATATATTAAGAAGTGGCAGTAGAGATATGCCTATGATATAGAGATGTGAAACCTCTATCAATGAAGATCCGGCATAAACTCCAACATCGAAAACATCATAGAAGATGCATATATAATCTCCATTTTCGATGAACTCGAGCTTGTCAAGAAGATGACCATAAGCTCCAAAACTCACAAGGAGAAGAACCAAACAAGAACCAATAAAGATGATGCAAGGATGTAATGGTTTGAGCTCTCTACGAATGATACGATCAAGCTACTCATCGAGAGCCCCCCTTGATAGTACGGCAATCGATCCTATAACCCGGTTTCCCAACTACCACCATGAGACCGGTAAAATAGAAAACCTATCAAGGGCAAACCTTTGCCTTGCACATAGTCCACTTGAGCTAGATGATGACGATCTTGACTCCCTCAAGTTGGACCACCTTTCTTGATTGCGTTGGCTCGATGAAGACTAGTTGATTGCTCCCCCATACTCCACTATGGGTGAGCCACTCTTTGGCACATCTTCACAAATCCATTGACTCCACAATGGACGGCAAGCTTCAAGCACTTGATCTCTTCGTGATGCTCCACTTGACCTTGCACACCACAATGTTGATGACGATCACCACTTGATATCATCCTCTCCATGGGTTGTATGATATCTTCCTCTTGACGCAAGCCCATGGAAACATACCTAACCCCACATAGAACTCTCACGTAGACCATGGGTTAGTACACAAAGCGTAATGGACAATGCTTACCATACCATGGGATCACTTGATCCCTCTCGGTTCATCTTCTACACTTTGTGTGTTGATCAACTTGATTCACTCTTTGACTTAGTCTTGATCAACCTCTCACATGACCAATCTTTAGGTAATTCCTTGAATAGCACCTTGGTCATCACAAACTCTCCTTGAAACCAACAAATGAACTCCAAGAAAAGCCTATGGACAAACCCTTCAAATATAACTCAAGGCAACCATTAGTCCATAGAGATTGTCATCAATTACCAAAACCAAACATGGGGGCACCGCATGTTCTTTCAATCTCCCCCATTTTGGTAATTGATGACAATCACTTTCAAGAGAGTTTATACAAGGAATTATGCATCACCATGCAATGCACCAACCAATAATGCATGCGTATGAGATGCAAAAGCTTAGGAACAAAACCACAGCAAGAAGAGATGACTCTCTAAACTTTTCCACAAAACTCTCTGAAACTTCTCCCCCATTGGCATCGATTGCCAAAATGGGCGAAAAGCTTAGAAGGCCAATATAAAAGTGCTCCTCCATAAATTGTGTAACTTTGTGTGCTGATCAACTTGATTCACTCTTTGACTTAGTCTTGATCAACCTCTCACATGACCAATCTTTAGGTAATTCCTTGAATAGCACCTTGGTCATCACAAACTCTCCTTGAAACCAACAAATGAACTCCAAGAAAAGCCTATGGACAAACCCTTCAAATATAACTCAAGGCAACCATTAGTGCATAGAGATTGTCATCAATTACCAAAACCAAACATGGGGGCACCACATGTTCTTTCAATCTCCCCCATTTTGGTAATTGATGACAATCACTTTCAAGAGAGTTTATACAAGGAATTATGCATCACCATGCAATGCACCAACCAATAATGCATGTGTATGAGATGCAAAAGCTTAGGAACAAAACCACAGCAAGAAGAGATGACTCTCTAAACTTCTCCACAAAACTCTCTGAAACTTCTCCCCCATTGGCATCGATTGCCAAAATGGGCGAAAAGCTTAGAAGGACAATATAAAAGTGCTCCTCCATAAATTGTGTATTTCTCAAAAAGAGAGGAATGCAATACACATATCCAAATATAAATACTTGGAGGAAGACAAACTATATTGAGGATCCAGAGATTGCAAAAGGATGATATGCCACAAAGACATAACAAAGAGAGAAACAAGCAATCAAGCAATCAAAAGATATCAATTGAAACAAGCACTCAAAAGATAACAATTGAACCAACTAAACCAAAGATCCTACGAGCCATATGAAAAAAAAAGATATTATGATAAGAGCATAGAAGTGTTCTATAGAAACTAGAGAAGCTCCCCATGTTTTGTGCATTATTTAATTTTTTATTTGGATACAACGAGCACAAAATAGGATCGTCACTCCCCCAAAATCACTAGAACCTCACGACAAGTGCAAGAGAGCAAAAAAAAATCTCAGCCTAACACTTGCAAGAGAGTAACGGAGTGTTCTAAAGACACTAGTGAAGCTCCCCATGGTTTGTGCACTACTTAGAATATTTGCATTATGATACCAAGTGCACAAAATAGGATCATCACTCCCCCAAAATCAATAGAAACTCACAACAAGTGCAAGTGGGCTAAGATAAGAGACAAGGCATAGGTCTTGCAACAAGCACATGGTTGAGCAACATGTAAAAGAGGCAACTTACGAATGGGCTCAACCAAAAGGATGTGCGTGAGTCATGTCAAAGCACTTGATAAGACTAATATATGGATGAGCATTAAGCATCAACATAGTCTTAAAGAATGAGATACAAGGTGCAAGACATGTCCTTCCCACACACACACTCAACTAGCAAATGGGTTCACAAGCTCTCCAAAAAGCAACTTATAAACCAAAGCTTGTGACGACCCATGGTGAAGATAGACAATGGTGGCTTTGTCAAGAGGAGGGATACCAAAATGGAGAGCCTCGTCAAGACAAGCAAGAGAAAAAGAATCTTCACCACAAAAGAGTGCATCAAGGTGCAACGATATAAGACCCGCACACAAGATAAATCCTTTCACGAAACCACCAAGGAAAAAGGTGGACGTGAAAGAATAAGGATATCAACTAGAGATGTAACTTCTCTCAAGTGTATAAGATTCTAGGTAGATCAAAATTATGATGATATCAATCCACAAAGAAGGATGCACATATGAAATAGTTACACAAAGGAAAGAACAAGATATCCACAAGGAAGTCATAAATATACCAATAAGATATTTGCTTGAAAGCATAGCACATGGCTAGATATGGTCTTATAGTATATAAATGAACTCCTATCACACATCCATCAACGACTTCACAACTATCAACAAGAGATCATCGTTGGGATGCATTGAGAAAGGAAACAAGTATCACAAGAAAGAATGAATTACATGCCATGATACAACCTACACAAGGTTGATGCAAGAAAAGAATGCATGAATAGATACTTGTTACTGAGATAGCATTGGAAGGATGTAGAAGATACCAATTGAAGGTATTAGATAGTAGTTCATTAAACATCCTAGCTTGACTCCAATAAGCGCATGGTGACACCACCTTCCTTGTGAGTGAGCCGAGCATCCAATGCATCTCCAATTGTTCCTAGAACAACAACACAAACAAAATGGTACCCAAACTCATTGGGACCAAAGAGTTAGAAACGCCAATACATAGGACAAACTCCACATAAATATGTGCACATAGATATGAAAATAAATATCATGCACATCTCATCAAATTTGAGACTTGGTGGAGTTTCTCCTATATATTGGGTCAAAGAAAGTAAGCATGCCAAAGAAAAATAAATACCAAGTGAAAAGGGATACCAAATGGAGAAATCATCACTTGGAAAATATCTATTAAAAGATACATCAAGGAATGAGATATCCATTGATACATGCAAAAGGAAAGATATCGAACTCCCAAAAGAGAGGATGGTTCCAAACAAACCAACCCATCTACAAAGTTTCATGATGGCACAAAGTACCAAAAAGAAACGGCTTGCCTTCCACCAAAACACACTTGATAAGGATCACAAGAAGAGTGTTCTAAATAAAATAGGATAGCTCCCCCACGAGTTGTGCATTATAGAGAATTTGCATTTGAATACAAAATGCACAAGGTGGGATCACCACTTTCACTATATCTAGAAAACACTAGACAAGAACAAGAAATTAATAAGATCCACAAGTGGTATGGAAGACAATGGGAGTTGACACAATCCTTGGCAAGAGATAAGGCAAATAAAAACAAAAGCCAATGTGAAGATGATCAATAAATTCTACCACACATAAGTGAGTACCAATTGTCAAAAGACAAGAAGTATTTGGAAATAATTCCCGGTGGTAGATAACAAGGATATCCAACATCATCTTCACAACAAACACAAGCAAATTGCAACTTGTAGAGCTAACATGTCACCTAGGAACAAGATAATTAATAATATCAACTCTAAGTGACAATATCTCAAATGTACACATTTTCTAGGCTTGGAATATGCACATAGCATATTACTCCCCCATAATGTGATACCAAGGAAAACATAACAAGAGGCAATAAGAGAATCCAACAAGAGATAATTAATGGACTTTTTAGAATTTGAATTTCTCATGAGAGACATACCACCTAGCGACTAGATAATCTTGTAATATCAATACTAGATGGTATTCCTCATATACACACATTTATAGGATTGTGAGGTGCACAAAGCACATCACTCCCCTAAAATGGGATGTTCCATTAATCTCTCACATGAGCCAACTAATATACAAACAAGATGAACAAAGGCTCAACGCACGACACGCACGTACATGATGTGCAAACCAACATACACATACTTGATTTCTCAAGATAAGCAAATTGGAGGCACAACACATACAAACACATGCATGGTACAAAACCAAAACATGCAAAAGGGGCAAGTAACTTTCAATGTAAACAATTTAAGCATGAGTTACCGCAAGGAGGAACATTGGATATAAGAAAGAAACTTGATAATCCGAATGACTTGGCTTGAGACAATATGAATGATGAAGACCCCTTAACTCTTCATGATGTAGCCAAGTCTCCAATGCCCTCCACCAACACCTATTGATCAAGTTTGAGCTTGTTGGTCCCCAATCAAGTTGGGTCCTAAGAGGTTAGTCACAATAGGCTTGGCAACCCAAATGGTTCTTTGCTTGAAACCACTTTGATTACCAACAAACTTGGCAAACACATTGCCAACCTTATCCTTCCCAAGAGAATAGATATCATCAATAATAATTGGGTTGGATAAGTTACCACTAGTGCATGAAGAAGCGACGTGACCTTTCTCACGACATAAGTAGCAACGTCTACTCTTTACTTTCTTCTCACTTGATTTCTCAACTTGAGAAGCATTAGCTTGAGTCTTCTTGGGAAGAGGCCTTTCTTCAACTTGAGGTTGAGCATGAGAATGAACTTGTGGCTGCTTCCCTTGTTGCTTGTCATTAATGTGCTTCTTCTTCAATGGGCAAGATCTAACATGATGCCCTTCAATTTTGCACTTGAAGCAAATAATCTTGGCCGAATTCTTGACTTGTTCTTGGCCCTTCTTCTTGATTCTCTTGGACTTCTTCTTCTTATTGGAGTTGAATCCAAGTCCACCTTTGTCATTGGGGGATTTTTGCACACTCAAGATATTGTTGAGTGTGGATTTCCCTTCATGACACTTTTCCAAGTCTTTCTTCAAGGAAGCGACTTAGGCCTTGAGCTCTTTGATTTCCTCTACATGGTTAGTATCAACACAAGTACTAGAGGAAGTACAAGCTTCATTGTTAGAGTAACAAGGCAAGGAAAGTAATTCATCACAAGATGTACCAATGTTATGAGTGGATGAATTACAAGGACTAGCACATGGCAATATAGCATTTTGACTTGAAGTAGTGCTAGTATCCACATGAGACTCACTAGATGTTACCTTAGACATATCCTCATGAGCTATCTTAAGCACATTATGGGATACTAGAAGATCATCATGAGAGCTTGTGAGCTTTACATGATTTTCTTCCAACTTCTCATAATTGCTAGATAGCAACTCAAGTTGAGCCCTTAGCTCAACATTCTCCTTCAAAATGGATGCTCCACTAGAAATAGAGTTAGTAGCACAAGCATCATCAATAATAGCAAGAGGAGAAGGCAACTTGGCAAGCTCTTTAGAATATGAAGCTTTAAGTTGAGCATGAGACTCGGTGAGTTTGATGAGCTCACTCTTAATGACCCTTGAGCCATTTTCGAGGTGCTCAAAATCCTCAAGGAGTTTGGCATGTGCAAATTCAAGCTTATCATTTTTAGTTTTGAAAACATTGGCCACCTCAAGGGCTCTATCAAGAGATTCCTTTATTCTAGATAATTCTAGGGCAAAGGTCTCCTCAAGAGACTCCTTGGTGGTCTGTTCAAGTTCAAGAGCTTGAGAGAGGTCCGCGATCTCATTAGCGTAATCACGCTCATGACCTTCCATTTTCTCAATGGTGACCTCATGCTCCTCTAGATGAGATTCCAACTCCTCTATATATTTCTTGCCCTCAATGGCAATAGACATGATTTCCATAAAGTTGGAACGAGCAAGTTTATTCTTATAAAGAGCTTTAAAATCATTTCCCCCTTAATTTTTAAGGAGGCAACATTATCATTCTCTTCATCATTATCCTCATCATCATTAGCATCAACATCATCATCAAGAGACATATTGGGGTTCAAGGTAGGAGATACCTTTGAAGCCTTGGCCATAAGGCAAAACACAATAGATGATAATGTAGGATCCCTTGAAGCACCATTAAAAACCACATCTTGTTCCATGGAGTGTTGGGTTTCCTCTACATTGTTAGCACAACAATTCGAGGAAATATATGCATTTTTATCATGGCAACAAGACATAGCAAGCATATCATCATGAGATTTAGTCAAGCAATTTCTACATGATATGCAAGGACTATCAACACACGCATGTGAAACATTTGGAGTGCTCGAAGTGTTAAAGCCCAAAGAAGGAGCATTGCAATAAGATAGTGATGAAGGATCATCCACAATAAGCATACTATCATCATTGCAATGACCAACACTACTCACCATATCATTACCTTGTGGCAAACCACTTGTAGGTGAAGTAGAAGAAGTTGAGAAGACTATACGACCGGAGGTGGAGGGAGTACAATCATCCCCACAAATCTTGGACACGCCATATTTATCTTGAAGCTTTGTCCACAACTCATGAGCATCCCGAAACAGCATGAGTTGAAAGATAACTACATTGCTCAAAGCATCGAAAAGCACATTAGAAGCTTGAGCATTGAGATAAGAGTTTTTCTCATCCTCTAAAGATAATCTTTGGGGATCCTTTGGAGGAGAAAAACCCATATCTACAATTCGCTCTAAATTTGGGTCCATCACCCTAAAGAGATTAAGCATGCGAATTACCCAAACATCAAAATTTGTGCCATCGAAACTAAGAGTGTCAGAGAATCCTAAACCCCTAGTCGACATCCTTACTCTCTAGGCGGTAAAGCCTAGTAAAGGAAGATGAGGCTCTGATACCAATTGAAAGATCGAGGATGTCGCCTAGAGGGGGGTGAATAGGCGCTTTAAAATAATTACGGTTTAGGCTTGAACAAATGCGAATAAACCTAGCGGTTAATTTGTCAAGCACAAAACCTACAACAACCAGGCTCACCTATGTGCACCAACAACTTACGCTAAGTAAGATAAACAACTAAGTGATAGCAAGATATATGACAAGAAACAATATGGCTATCACAAAGTAAAGTGCATAAGTAAAGGGCTTGGGTAAGAGATAACCGAGGCACGCGGAGACGACGATGTATCCCGAAGTTCACACCCTTGCGGATGCTAATCTCCATTTGGAGCGGTGTGGAGGCACAATGCTCCCCAAGAAGCCACTAGGGCCACCGTAATCTCCTCACGCCCTTCCACTAAGGGACCCTTGAGGGCGGTCACCGAACCCGTACAAATGGCAACCCTTGGGGGCAGTCACCGAACCCGTACACTTTGGCAACCCTTGGGGGCGGTCACCGGTACCCGTCAAATTGCTCGGGGCGATCTCCACAACCTAATTGGAGACCCCGACGCTTGCCTGGAGCTTTACACCACAATGATTGAGCTTCGAACACCACCAACCGTCTAGGGCGCCCAAGCACCCAAGAGGAACAAGCTCAAGGGTGCCAAGCACCCAAGAGTAATAAGATTCTACAACTTGTAACTTCCACGTATCACCGTGGAGAACTCAAACCGATGCACCAAATGCAATGGCAAGGCCACACGGAGTGCCCAAGTCCTTCTCTCCCAAATCCCACCAAAGCAACTAATGCTAGGGAGGAAAATGAGAGGAAGAACAAGAAGGAGAACACCAAGAACTCCAAGATCTAGATCCAAGCGGTTCCCCTCACATAGAGGAGAAAGTGATTGGTGGAAATGTGGATCTAGATCTCCTCTCTCATTTCCCCAAAAACTAGCAAGAATCCATGGAGGGATTGAGGGATAGCAAGCTTGAAGAAGGTCAACAATGGGGGGCAAATGCGAGCTCAAAAGATAAGATGCAATGGGGAAGAAGACCCCCTTATATAGGGCCCCCCAAATCCAACCGTTATCTGCCCAGCCCGCAGCTAAGCGGTACTACCACTCCTAGGAGCGGTACTACCGCTTAGGTGGTACTACCATGCGCTGGCCAGGGAGTACGAAGAGTACAGGAGCGGTAGTGCCGCCGGAGCGGTACTACCGTTGCCCCCAGCGGTACTACCGCTTGGGGTCCCTGGACAAGGCAAGGCAGCAGTACTAGAGGGTACTAGGGCGGCAGTACCGCACCAAGTGGTACTACCGTGCTAGTTCCGCTCTACTACCGCAAAAGGGAAAAAGGAAACAGAAAGTAGCACAGAGGGATTTCTGCAAGCGGAACTGGCAGCGGTAGTAGAGCGGAAGTACCGCTTAAGCGGTACTACCGTGCTACTACCGGCAAAAGGAAAAAGGCAACAGAAAGTTGCACGCGCAGGAATCCCCCAAGCGGTACTGGCGCGGCAGTACACCGCGGTACTACCGCCGGAGCGGTACTACCTTGGGTACCAGCGGTACTACTGTGGGTACCAGCGGTACTACCGCTTGTGTGCTACCACACTGTCCACAGAAAACAGAAGGAAGCAAGAAAACCAGAACTGCCACAACTTCTACAAAAGAACTCTGAATCCAGCAAACTCAAGCTCGTTGGATCGATGACGACGAGAACTATCCAACAGCGACTAAATATATTAAGAAGTGGCAGTAGAGATATGCCTATGATATAGAGATGTGAAACCTCTATCAATGAAGATCCGGCATAAACTCCAACATCGAAAACATCATAGAAGATGCATATATAATCTCCGTTTTCGATGAACTCGAGCTTGTCAAGAAGATGACCATAAGCTCCAAAACTCACAAGGAGAAGAACCAAACAAGAACCAATAAAGATGATGCAAGGATGCAATGGTTTGAGCTCTCTACGAACGATACGATCAAGCTACTCATCGAGAGCCCCCCTTGATAGTACGGCAATCGATCCTATAACCCGGTCTCCCAACTACCACCATGAGACCGGTAAAATAGAAAACCTATCAAGGGCAAACCTTTGCCTTGCACATAGTCCACTTGAGCTAGATGATGACGATCTTGACTCCCTCAAGTTGGACCACCTTTCTTGATTGCGTTGGCTCGATGAAGACTAGTTGATTGCTCCCCCATACTCCACTATGGGCGAGCCACTCTTTGGCACATCTTCACAAGTCCATTGACTCCACAATGGACGGCAAGCTTCAAGCACTTGATCTCTTTGTGATGCTCCACTTGACCTTGCACACCACAATGTTGATGATGATCACCACTTGATATCATCCTCTCCATGGATTGTATGATATCTTCCTCTTGACGCAAGCCCATGGAAACATACCTAACCCCACATAGAACTCTCACGTAGACCATGGGTTAGTACACAAAGCGTAATGGACAATGCTTACCATACCATGGGATCACTTGATCCCTCTCGGTTCATCTTCTACACTTTGTGTGTTGATCAACTTGATTCACTCTTTGACTTAGTCTTGATCAACCTCTCACATGACCAATCTTTAGGTAATTCCTTGAATAGCACCTTGGTCATCACAAACTCTCCTTGAAACCAACAAATGAACTCCAAGAAAAGCCTATGGACAAACCCTTCAAATATAACTCAAGGCAACCATTAGTCCATAGAGATTGTCATCAATTACCAAAACCAAACATGGGGGCACCGCATGTTCTTTCAATGACACTTCACCATATTTGGGCCTAAGGCAATGCATTGTGGAGTAGCACTACTAGGGAAAAGCCTAGCAGTAGCGCGGGTTTTTGGCCTATCAGTAGTGCGGGGTGCCGCGCTACTGATACGGCGCTACAGCTAAAGGTTAGCAGTAGCGCGGGCTTACACATGCTATTGCTATACGTCCTTAGTAGTAGCGCGTTTTGCAGAAAGCGCTGCTGGTAAGTACTAGCAGCGCGCCTTTGTGCCCGCGCTACTACTATTATTGTGTATTCTATTTCTTTTTCATTTTATGTCGTATTCATACACCATTATACAAGTTTTCATACAGTAGCAATTTAGAGATTGTTTTTACATCATAATGAGTTATTACATCACTGGGTGAAAGAACCATGGATTAGTTTCAAGTGGATGGATCACTTGAAACTAATCCACGGTTCTTTCACCCAATGATATAATAAATCATCATCATCATATCATTAACAACTTATCATCATAATACATCATTGTCATATAACAACTCCTCATGATCATCATTGTCATATAACAACGCCTCATTGTCATATAACAACTCCTCATGATCATCATCATCAACTCTAGCTAACACATTGTAGCACATAATAACACATTGTACCTAGGACCTACTCCTCTTTTATAGGACCTACTACCTTCTCTTAGGTAAAATAGCATAAAACAAGATAGGCCCCGACTCTCCATTATGGAGAATGGAGATTATCCTGTCTTCAATTCTTGCGCTTCGCACAATGTTGCTTCCAAGTAGCTTCCTAGGAGTGACCATACATTTTTTCCAATCTTTGATTGTCATGTCTTCATCAGTTTTAGAAATCCGATATGAACAGTAGTGATGCGTAGGATGACCTGGCCGTAAGCTCATAACATCAAGGCGACCTTTCGGATACATCAGATGAGGCACACAATCCTTCGGGATTTTCTGTTGAAAAACATAGTAATAACTTCGTAGTTAGCAATGTAGTTTAGCTTTAGAAGAATTTATGCAAAAGATGCATGGATGTCGTAATAGTAAAAAATCTTACCATGACATCTCCATGGATGTTACCGTAGTTCAACACGTGCACTAGTGGCACGTATTGACCATAATGTGCAGGAGTTTGATAATAGATATTGTAATTATCAAGATCATTAATAAATGTGATCAGATGATCTTTCTCCCGATAAGTTAATTCTGCGCCATCGGTGTAGTAGGTTCTGTCTACCATCTTCCGCACATTCTTTGAAGAATTAAAATAAGCTATCAATGAAAATAAGCTGTCAACTATTTTGAAATAAACAATATAAATTACTTAATAACTATGTTTGAGAAACTCACATAACGGTAGAATTGGAAGCGTATCAACAAGGACCCAAATGTCCATATTGTCTTCGTCGATGTCAGGATCACCAAGATCCATGGTGACAAGCATACCCTCATGAAAATCATACGTCTTGCAAAGTGCTTCCCAATTCGGGCAACCAAAATGGGATACGCTCTCAGAATTGTATAGATTTACAGGAAAATCATATCCATGATGGGTCCTTAGCTGAACTATCTTTGTTTCCATACTTTCATGATCTTCAAAATGCATCCTCTCCAAGACATAGCGTCTTGCATGGCATGGGATAAGCTATAGTCAAATTGTAAAAGTTGAAAATTACACGTTGAAGAAGCAGAAGTCATGCTTAATTAAGAAAAAACACTTGTCGCTGTTGCGTACCGTTTCAACATCGAAAGTCTCCTGGAGCTTAATGCTGAAGCGCCGACCTTCTACCAGGTGAGGCCTGTCGCACAGACCCCGGTCATCGCCGCACCAGTCGCACTCCCCCGGGAGTCTTTCGTCGTCCGACGACGACATCGACGACATTTCCTATGTTCATAATTCAAAGATTAAACTTGTACAATTAAATATATGCACTACAAAAACTAAATTAGATCATTATTATTCATCACGGGTTGACTATCGGTCTGTCGGGATTCTCCTTCCTCTCTCATATATGGTGGACACTCCCTCACTGATTTTTCGACCGTCGATGATGGTCGCTACTCCTCCTTCCCCTAGTGCATAACAAAGGTCTAGCACAAAGAGAAGAAGAAGAAGCGACCCCCACGACAACAGTCGGGATTCTTCATCTCTGATATATGGTGGACACTCCCTCACTGTTTTTTCACTATCATGTATGGAGTCCCAACTGACTTAAAGTCAACCCAAAATGTCGTTTAATGCTCTTTCCAGCAAATCCAAGGCACTCGATAGTACACAACACTATGTATCACATGTCTAAATCTCCATCATATTTGAAAGACCTACATTGAATATTATCAATAATACATCTCGAATAGTATCATACATGTAACATCACTAATACAGCTAGAACCCTAGCGAACGACGGGTATCGGCGCGGGCGGTGGACACCCAAAGAGAAGGAACCATCACATGATCATAGCTCCAGTGAGATCCCTGAAGAACCTGCCAGGTATTGTCGAACCTGCCCTCCAACACAACCATGGAGCGACGGACGTGCTCGTCCTCCTCGCTGACACGGTAACGTACCACCACCGCGTGGGACGAAAGCCTCTGCACTGTCACTGGCCCACGCGACCGCCACCAAAGAAGGTCTGGGTCGACGACGGGCTGCCTCCTCACCAAGCTGCGTGCCCCGAAAGGTAGCACCTCCCAGTACCAGCCCGGCGGAGCCCAGTCCCGGACATGGCCCCTATTATCAAGCAGGCCTCCTCCGCCGAGTTGACGACGAGGATGCGGGCCAGGTATCAACGACATCGAGAACAAATGCTTAATTATGAAAACAAAATTCATAAACATTTAGCAGACCTAAAGTCAACCCGTTCCATATATCAAGCAATGACATAGAAAAAATGCCCTATGTTTTGCCGGAATATCATTGAATTCCCGTTCTGGCAAATCACAAGCACTCGATATGTCCTACATTGTAGCACAAGTCATGCTAAAATTCATGAAAAAAATTCGGCATGACCTTTGCTAAAAACAGGACATATCGAGCGCCTGAAATATGCCGGAACGGAAACGAATCAACATTCCGGCAAAACATAAGCCACTCGGAGGTACATTGCAAACAAGAACACCAAGACATCCTCTATATTCAAAATGCATCATCATCGACATCAATGACATGGCGACTAGCACTAGCATTTTCATCATCGACATTTACAACACATTATCATCTATATCAACAACATGGGGATTTGCCTATTCTCACCTGATAGAGGCGGGGGTGTCCCGATCTTTCGATGAGATGATAGCTATCGTTTTTGGTGGAGTAGACTTTGACGATCCGACTACGAACGTGCGAGGACGTCACGCCTTAGCAATCGCTAAACCAACTCCGAGAGGTTATTGACCACGCCGGAGCACAATCAACCTGACCACGAGGGTCTATCTCCTGCAAGCAAACGAAGAACAAGCAAGAAACTAAGATTTGCAATCTGGATATTGCGAATATAAGGTGAAAGTTTTATTGATCAAGGTGGGGTTCTGTGACGTCTTGGTCTGGTCGTTGAACACAAACGAAGTACGCGAAGTTGCAGCTATGGCGAACTTTTAATCTAAACAAAACCCAAGCAAAAAGCTACTAGATGGATCTACTTATATAGGAGCAAGGGGTGGCGGCCAAGGAGGTGGGAGGACGTCCCAAGGCAGCCTAAAACTAACCCTAGGTCGTACAAGGCCAATGGGCCCAAGTGGAGGTGATGCAACACCTTTGGACTTGTAGTTTGACTCGGAATCTGCTACAGCATCAGATTGTTTCGACGACAACTCAACGCTCTGGATGAATTTGAAGGTGAAACCAATTGGGTTAGAAAGAGCACGAAATCTACTTTCCAACAAAAAAAGAATCACCCAATTCGGAGTCCGTATGAAATAGTTCTTGGCGTTTTGAGTCAGGTATGTCTGTGCAGTCCGAATCTGAATCCAGAACGTGAGAGACTTGGACTTTATCTTCTCTTGGCCCAAAAGTGACGTGAGAGGACTTTTTGAACAGCACATAAACTTCTCTTTTTCCCTTATGTTCATATGTGGATTGTACAAATCTCCCATACACCTGCAATTAGACATGGCACAAAAGTTTGTGAAGTATTTTTGTCTTGGATGACATAAATAAATTATTGCATAGTTTGCATTAGAAATCACCTCACAAATATACATGTATGCAATATTTTTGGTCGTATCCAAGGTAGTCATGTCCTCATCATCACCTAGAGGTCTTAGGGGGTCGGCGATGGGGACGACTGCGGGGATGAGGCAGGGGCAAATACTTGATTTCTGCATAAACAAAATATATTCTATCAACATGTATCTGAGTAGTATTAACAAATATGACATGTTCATTCTAGCAAATGAGTAAATAGTTTCAGTATCACTAGAAACTATCAACTATGTCTAAAAATAATATACTAAAACCCTAGTAATAATTCAGTTAACTAGAAACTATCAACTAAACCCTAGAAACTATCCTAAATCAAAGTGTTATATATGAACAGAGGCTTATATCAACTAAAAACTATCAACTATGTCTAAATTTTTACTAAGCAGTATATCATACTAAATCAAATTGTATATATCAACTACAAACTATAGTAAATCAAAATGTTGCATATCAACAAGAAATATCAACTAGCCTACTAAATCAAAGTAGCAGGGAGGAGGGGTTGGGGATGGAGGAGGGAGGAGGGAGAAGGAGGGCGACTGGAGGAGGGAGAGGGAAGGAGGACGGAGGAGGAAGGCGGAGCGAGGAGGGGCCGGCCGGCGGCGAATGGAGGAGTGGAGGAAGGACGAGGAGGAGGGGCGGGGAGGAGGGAGGAGGGGGAGGATTAACCGAGTAGGGAGGAGGGGAGGGACGTGAGGGCGCAGAGGGAGGAGGGGTAGGCGACGGCGGCGGTGAGCGGCGGGGGGCAGAGAGGCGGAGCGACAGTGTGGCGGGGAGTGAGGGGCTGGGAGTGAGGGAGAGAGAGGGAGCGCACGTACGGGGTGGATTAGGTGGGCTTAGCAGTAGCGCGGGTTGACGCCAAGCGCTACAGCTAAGTAGGATAGCAGTAGCGCGTGTTGAGGAAGGGCGCTACTACTATACCTAGCCTATCGGGAATGGTGTGGCAATTATAGTAGTAGCGCGTTTTATCCGTGCCACGCTACTGATATGTTTTTAGTAGCAGCGCTGTTTTTGTACACGCGCTACAGCTAAGTACCAGCAGCGCCTCCTTTTAAAAAGCGCTACTGGTAAGCTTCTGTGTATAAGGTTTTCCCTAGTAGTGTAGTTATTAGATGATGGGTTGCGAGAGTGACAGAAGCTTAAACCCTAGTTTATGCGCTATTCCGTAAGGGACCGATTGGATCCAAAAGTTTAATGCTATGGTTAGAATTTATTCTTAATACTTTTCTCGTAGTTGCGAATGTTTGCGAGGGGGTTAATCATAAGTAGGAGGTTTGTTCAAGTAAAAACAGCACCTAAGCACCGGTCGACCCACATACCAAATTATCAAAGTAGCGAACACGAATCAAACCAACATGATGAAAGTGACTAGATGAAATTCCCGTGTACCCTCAAGAACGCTTTGCTTATTATAAGAGACCGTTTTGGCCTGTCCTTTGCCTCAAAAGAATTGGGCTACCTTGCTGCACTTTTGTTATTACTATTGTTACTTGCTCGTTACAAATTATCTGGCTATCAAACTACCCTGCTACTTATAATTTCAGTACTTGCAGACATTATCTTGCTGAAAACCGCTTGTCATTTCCTTCTGCTCCTCGTTGGGTTCGACACTCTTACTTATCGAAAAGGCTACAATTGATCCCATATACTTGTGGGTCATCAATGTTCTACAATGATACCATTTCGTTGTGTTGTTAAGTTGATCCTAAATTTACAATATACACATAAGGGTCTGAAAATTAAATTCCGTATTCGCTAGTTAGTTCCTCCCGCGGAAGTTAAGAGTTTATGGTGCACACTAGTTATTGTATATTTTTTTATACACTAATGAGATATATGTTCGCACGACATGTAACGGGCACGAATAACACTGTCCCAGTTTCATCCATGTCTCACTCATTGGGTAATACATTTGGCCCGCTTTGTCTCGACACTTGCTGCCATACGCGAGAACTATATCTCGCTTATAGCAAGTTGAAAGGAGCTCTGGCCCGAAGGATTCTCCTGCATGCTACAGTAATGGGTCAGCCCATATTCACGCATTCGTGTTCACTCGTTCGCGATCGCTTCACTGGTTCGCTCCGAATTTCCTTTTTCTTTCTTTCTTTGTTTTATTTTGGCTTTTCCTCAGGTTTTCGTGTTTTCTTCCTGGTTTTCTTTGATTTTTATTTTATCGTCATACTTTGGTTTTCTTTTGTTTTTTTCAAGCTTTTGTGGTTTTCTTTTTTTTCTTTGTTATACTTCGGGTTTTTTTTTGGCCTACCCCAACTAGTTTGGGACTAAAGGCTTTGTTCTTGTTACTAATGTTGTACTTTGGTTTTATTGTTTCTTTCTTTGTTTTTTTTAGTTTCACTCTTTCCATTCGTTTGCCTTGGTTTATTTATTTTTAGTTTTTTTGGCTTTCGTTGGTTTTCTTCGTATCTCTTTGTTTCTTTGTCGATTTTCATTTGTTACTTTTTTGTTCAACACATATCTACTTCTTTAGTACACAATGTATATTTTAGCGTACACGTGAAACATTTTGTTGACACATGTTGAACATTTTTCAAATACATGAGGTACACCTTTTTATTAATACAAGTTATGAAACACTTGTGAATCAACGTGTGCTTGGATGGTTAGTAGGACAGTGGTATCCCCATTCCACCAGAGTTCAAGTCGTAGTGCTCGCATTATTCTTGGATTTATTTTCAAGACTCCGGTGATGTGCGTTCAATGGGAGGAGACGTTCCTGTCGACAACGAGAGCCTCCATGGTGACTTAATCAATCTCAAGATAATGTGCCGACTCAGTCCCTCGGAGGTGCTTATAAGG
Organism: Thinopyrum elongatum; assembly: GCA_011799875.1. Classification (NCBI taxonomy): domain Eukaryota; kingdom Viridiplantae; phylum Streptophyta; class Magnoliopsida; order Poales; family Poaceae; genus Thinopyrum; species Thinopyrum elongatum. The sequence continues at coordinate 464,497,093 of CM022303.1, forward strand.
GTAGGGTGTGCGTGTGTGCGTTCATAGGGATGAGTATATGTGCGTCTATATGAGCGCCTGCGTCTGTACTGTGTTCAAAAAAGATATGAAACACTTTTTTAATACATTGTCAACATTTTTTAGATACGCCGTGAATATTTTTTAATAGCAGTATACAATTTTTCACACATAATCTACATTTTTCATATACATTAGGAACATTTTTATATGGGAGATTTACATTTTTTCCCCCTAATTTTGTCCCGATCTCATCTTTACCCCTAAATAAAAACAGTGCTCAACTTTGTCTCTCTTCCGTTAAGTTCGCTTACAGAAATACCCTTCCGTACATTTTTCGTCCAGTCAAAGGCCTTTGACCGTTAGATTTAACGGTCAAAGGCCTTTGACTGGACGGAAAATGTACGGAAGGGCATTTCTATAAGCGCACTTAACGGAAGAGGGGCAAAGTTGAGCACTGTTTAACGGTCAAAGGCCTTTGACTGGACGGAAAATGTACGGAAGGGTATTTCTGTAAGCGCACTTAACGGAAGAGAGGCAAAGTTGAGCACTGTTTTTATTTAGGGTAAAGATGAGATCAGGACAAAATTAGGGGTAAAAATGGAATTGGCCCTTTTTATATACATGTTTAACATTTTCATAATATAAGTCTTTAAAAATATATGTTTCTTATGTATACCTTTATTGAATGTACATTGTACATTTTCTGTATACAACAGGAACATTGTTTTATGCACATTTAAAATTTTATTAAATGCATGATCAATATTTTTTCATAGACATTCTACATTTTTTGTATACATTTTTCGTATACATGATATTTTTTTTCTATACACTTTTGACATTTTTCAAATATCTGATTAACATATTTAAAATGGTAGATTAACGTATATTAAAATACATGATCAACTTTTTCATACACATTGTTTATTGTTCGTATACATGAGAGATATTTTTTCTATACACATTCAACATTTTTCAAACGCTTGATGTAATTTTTACAAATGTTTTCTGTAATATATATATATATATATATATGTATGTATATATATATATATGTATATATATATATATGTATATATATATATATAGAAGTATAAACAAAAGTAAAAAATATCGAAAAACGAAAAGAATGTGAAAAAACCCGAAGCTGTGGCCTGTGGCCTCCCGCGCGATGGCCGGCCCAGTTTCCCGCTCGCCTAGTCTGCCCTATATCTCGCATAAGCGAGACATAGGCGGGCCCGCTGCCGTACGCAGCGAGTAGTGGGCTGGCCCACTACAGGTTTTTTTTTTGTACTCTTCTTTTCAGTGCGAGGTTTCTCATTCAAAAAAATGTTCATGCATTTAAAAATGTTTATGCATCATAAAAGTTTTGTTCGCACAAGTTGCAAAAATGTGTGCACCATTTAAAACAAATGTTCACACGTTTAAAAAATTATGTTCATAACATTTAAAAAAATATTCATTATGTATCGAAAAGTGTTCAACAAGTAAAAACAATGTTCACGTGTATATGAAGAATGTATAGCGTGTATTCAAAATAATGTTCAACTTGTATCTGAAAAAAAATCTTCATCATGTATTTATAAAAGTGTTCAAGGTGGATCTGAATTTTTTTCACATATATTGAAAAAATGTTTAATTTGTATTGTTAAAATGTTCAATGTATTTAATTTTTTTGCCATGTATTCAAACATGTATCTGAAAGAATATTCATCATGTGTTTAAGAAATTTTTAACATGTATCAAAATAAATGTTCAGCATGTACCAAAATCGTACATCATGTATTAAAGAATTAAACATTTTTCGAAAACTAGAAAGGATAAGAATAGAAAAAAGTAAGAATAACCAAATAAAGAAAACAAAAAAAAAGAACCTGGGAAACACATAAAAAATAACCTAGAGAAAAAACAAGCGCGCGCAACCTTCCCAAATCTGATGCAAACCTTCGTAAAACCGCTCATGTACGTGTTAATTGTGCCAGCCCATCCTACCGCTCCCTACTGCAAGACGGAACTCGGTTTCCTAGTAGGCGAGATATAGCTCTTGTGCATACTCCAGTTGCCTGTTACGCATCTATCTACTGAAATTACCCTCTCGCTTAGGGTTTACCTACTCCCGCGCCGGCGGCGCCGGCGTTGAGTCTTTGTCCCCTGTCCCTTTGTTGAGAGCCGATGGTGTTCGCTCAGGCTTCCTGGCCTTGGTGTTACGTTGTTTATGGCTTTTTGCAGGGGAGTCTAGGGTTTTGTTTTCGGTCCAGATGGGATCAGCTGCTGCGGGTCACCATGGCTGGAGATGCGAGCTCAGCTTCTGGATTAGGCAAGAATTACGTTGCCGTGATGAGTGGTTGGCAGGACGGGAAAAGAGGCTTTGGACGGCGGCAAGGCATGCAATGTACAACCGCTTGAACATCGTTGTTGGTTGGCCGAGGCACTTACTCAGGCTGAAGATAGAACCATGCATGTGTTTATACATGATGTCGAGATTACCCAGTTGGACTTGTTCTGGTACTTCCTGAAATTTTTGTATCCCGGTGATGATGACCCTGGTGGGAAGATAAACAAGCTGAGGAAAACAGCATCTCAGAGCAAGGGTAGCCAGTAGGCAGGAGTTTATGATGTGATTTATCACGACTTGGCAACATCGACGGCCTCCCCCGTGGAGGATCGCCGGGCCTAATGCCGACCCTCTGTTGGAACTGTCGTGGGCTGGGCGACCCTGCGACGGTTCATGAACTACGCGATCTCATGCGGGAGTGTGCGTCGGCGATCCTTTGTGTGGTTGAAACCCAGCTACTGAAGTACCGTGTGGAAGGATTGGTGAGAACATTGGGATACGACAACGCTTATGGAGTGAGCAGTAGCGGTAGAAGTGGGGGTTTGTGCATGTTCTGGAAACAGCCCCTACAACTAGAGCTGCGAAACTACTCCAAGTATCACATTGACATGGAGGTTCGGTGGACGGGGAAGGATCCGTGGAGGATTACGTGTTGGTATGGCGAAGCAACAAGGCATTTGCGGCACAAAACATGGGATATGATGCGTTATCTCAAGGCGGACTGTGATCTACCGTGGTTGTGTATTGGGGACTTCAACGAGGTTCTACGGCGAGAGGAACAATTTGGGCCCAACGAGATAGACATGGCACAGGTGAATTTATTTCGTGAGGCGGTGGATGTGTGCCAATTGGATGACCTTGGATATAGCGGTATGGACTGGATATTTGAGAGGAAAGTACATAATGGCTTCTGCAGAGTTCGTGTAGACCGAGCTCTTGCGACCCCAGACTGGTGCTCAATGTTTCCATGGGCGGCAGTGCGACACCTGACGGCGGCCAAGTCGGACCACTCTGCTATCCTGTTATATAATAGTATGGAAGCGAGTAATAAGAGGATAGTTGATTCGCGCCCTTTCAGGTATCAGCTAATGTGGGAGAGGCATGCAGATTTTAAGTCCTTTTTAGAGCAGCTGTGGGGTGGAAGCAAAGCGGGTACAGTGGCAGAGTTATGCGAGAAACTGAAGAGTACATCCTCCACGATTCTGGGACGGGGCACATCTGAGTTCGGAGCAGTCAAACAAGAGTTGTGTTCACTACGCAAAAGACTGGCTAGCCTCCGCGCACTTCCAGACCGGGTTGGGCCTTCCTATACAGAGCTGAAAATAGAAGAGAGGATGATAGAACTCAGATACAGGGAAGAAATTATGTGGAAGCAACGTGCACGCGTACAGTGGCTCATAGAGGGTGCCAAAAACACTAAGTTTTTTCACCGAAAAGCATCAAACCGAAAGAAAAAGAATGGGGTTGAGAAGCTGACCAGGGAAGATGGCACTATCTGTGAGGACCCGGCTGAATTGGAGGCTATGCCAGTTAGTTTTTATGAGGACTTGTAGAAATAAGAGGGGGTGGTAGGAATTGAGGAAGTCATATCTCATGTGCCTTGTAAAGTGACTAATGCTATGAATAAGAACTTGAGCAAACCTTACACAGAAAAAGAAGTGAAAGAAGCATTATTCCATATGTTCCCAACTAAGGAGCCCGGACCAGATGGTTTTCTGGCGCACTTCTTTCAAAAGTATTGGCATTTGTGTGGCGAGGAAGTGACAAAAACTGTGATTCGGATTTTGAAGCGAGTTGACTCCCCTGCGGAGATCAATAGGACGTTCATCATTATCATTCCCAAGGTAATCAGTACATTATTTCTTGCTCAGTATCGGCCCATCAGCTTGTGCAATGTAATCAACAAGGTTGCATCAAAAGTGCTTGCTAACTGACTGAAGCAGATACTCCCGGAGATCATATCTGAAGAACAATCGGTGTTTGTTCCTGGTCGACTCATTACTGATAATGTTATCACATCGTTTGAATGTTTACATTACATGAAAACAAACAGAACCAAGAGGAATGCTCATTGTGCGGTGAAGCTAGATATGAAGAAGGCATACGACAGGCTTGAATGGCAATACCTAGAGGAAATTATGAAGAAGCTTGGTTTCTGTCAGAGCTTTGTGGAGGCAGTCATGAGAGGTGTACGGTCGGTTTCCTTCTCGGTGCTGTTTAATGGAGGCCAAACACAAGATTTTGTTCCTTCTAAAGGTATAAGACAGGGTGATCCCATCTCCCCCTATCTCTTCCTGTTGGCGGGGAGGGGTTGCCATGTCTTCTGAATCATGAGGCGAGTTTGAAACAACTTGAAGGCATTAAAATCGTAGAAACGACGCGCCAAATACACCATCTTTTATTTGCTGACAATTTTTTGCTGTTTTGTAAAGCCACGGAGCAGAGTGTTACAAGGTTGAGGAGCGCCCTCGATGCATACTACAATGCGTCGGGCCAAAGGGTTAACCCGGAGAAGTCTTCAATTTATTTTGGGAAGAAGTGTCCCAAACAGACTAGAACTCATATCAAGGGCATGCTTCAGATAGATAATGAAACGTTGGCTGAGAAGTATCTAGGCCTCCCATCTGAAGTGGGAAGATCAGTGAATGACACATTTGCGTATCTTAAAGACAGGGTGTGGAAAAATGTACAAGAGTGGATGAAGCTTACCCTAGCAGGCAGTGGCAAAGACGTGTTGATAAAGTCCATGGTGTAGGCGCTTCCGACATATTCTATGGCTGTTTTCAGATTACCGAGAGGTCTGTGTCAACACATCACTTCACTCATCCGTAAATTTTGGTGGGGCAACAAGGCCGGTGAGAGGAAGACGACATGGGTTTCATGGGAGACGATGACCATGCCAAAATACAAAGGTGGGATGGGATTTAGAGACATGGAGCTTTTGAACTTATCACTTCTGGCACGTCAAGTGTGGCGAGTTCTTCAAGATCCAACATCATTGAGTGCACGAATACTTCAAGTTGTATATTATCCCTCATCAGATATCCTTTCGGCAGAGTTGGGTGCAAATGCATCAAGGGTATGGCGTTCATTGTGCGACGGTAGGGACATACTAAAGGTGGGCTTGATCAGGCGTATTGAGGATGGACGAACGACTGGTGCTTGGACTGATAATTGGATCCCTAGGGATCACCGTCGCCCATATGCGCCATGAGTACTAATCCACCACAAAAAGTCTGCGACTTCATGCATGCTGCGTCGAAGGAATGGAACATACATGAGCTTCAGTCACACTTTCTTCCGATGGATGTGGATACCATCCAACAAATCCCGCTTAGTTTGGCAAATCAGACTGATTGTTGGGCATGGCACTACGAAAAGAACGACAGTTTCTCGATGAGATCGGCGTACAGGATGCTAGTAGAGACTAAGTTGCAGCATGAGGATTGGATGTATGGAGCTACATCAAACTCAAATAGAGAAAATGAGGAGAAGAATTGGAGACGGTTGTGCAAGGTTAGAGTCCTGGCCAAACTGAAAGTCTTCGCTTGGAGATTAGCAAGGGCATCTTTGCCCACGAGTGAGGTCAGGAAGGACTGTAAGATGGCACAATCAGTTGCGTGTCCGATTTGCAACGCAACGATAGACTCCTGGAGGCACGCATTACTTGACTGTAATTTGGCAAAGAGCGTTTGGGCGTTGCGTGAGGATGACGCTTCAATCCCGGTGTTTGGGGATGAAATACATGATGCAAAGTTATGGCTGTTTGGGTTAAGCACGACGCTAGACAACGCCATGTTTGTGGAGGTCCTGATCGCCCTTTGGGCGATATGGTGGGCTCGACGACGAGCAATTCATGAGGGGGGATTTCAAAAGCCCATGGTGCACAAACTTGTTGATCGGGCGATACATTGAGGAGGTTGAGTACTGCAGCAGAACAACATCACCAGCTCGGTAAATTACTAGGACGAGAAGGGAGCCTGCAAGGTGGCTTCGGCCAGGTCCAGGCATGGTGAAACTTAACGCCGATGGAGCTGTAGCTAAGACAGCGAACAAGGGAGCGGTCGGAGTTGTCTACAGGAATGACGAGGGACTGTTTCTAGGCGCATCAGCAGTGGTGCTAGCCGGTGTGACGGAGTCGGTGACGCTCGAAGCTCACGCGTGCAGAGAGGCCATGGCTCTAGCTCAGGACCTGTATGTTAACAAGATTAGTGCTGCATCCGACTGTCTGAGAGTCGTGAATGAGCTTCGAGAAAGGGTTTATCTGGGCCCTAATGGTATGATCCTGAGAGATATTATTGATAGAGTTCCACACTTTCAGGAGTGTTAGTTTAGCTTCGAACAACGTGCGTGTAATAGTGAACCCCATAATTTTGCTAGGATGTCAACTAGTTTAGGGTTGGGTAGACATGTTTGGCTAGGTGTTCCTCCGGATCACCTATGTATCCCTTTCAATTTGAACATTGAATAAAGCATGTTGTTTTACTTAAAAAAAAAGCTCTTGCGCATCGCCATACCCTTACCAATGGGACCCGTACCCGAACTGTAGGGAGCAAAGGAAACAATTCGACAAGCCTGAATCCTAAAAAAACAAAGGACATCATGTGGTAAGCAATCCAAATAATAAAAAAAAAACCAGAGGACATCACGTTATCACGAGACACGACGACAGTGTGATATGCGGCCGGTTTATATGGGCATCACGCAACTCTTCGTATGCACTTCTCCCCATCCTCGGATCCTCCTTGTCTTCCTCCTCACTCCGCGCGGCCACAACCACACACCCCCATGCGCTCACGCCTGACACGTCACTCTACGACGCCGCCAAATCCTCGCCGGTCACCGCAACACGCTCGAACTAGCTACTGAATCGACACGACTCTTCCGGAACGAGCCAACGAAGCTCGAAACCGTAGGCCGCTCAAACCGCCGGCCGAGCGCGCGCGCGCGGCGCGATCCACTGCACCACGGCGGCACGCAGAGAAACCGGTCGCTGTCCATTTTCCGTCCGGCGCACGGTGGAGAATAACCAGGCCTATTTCTACCTCTTCCTCGACGCCGCGAATCTTGACTCATCGTATCTCGAGCGCGACAGCACCTCCTGTACGTCCAGAGATATACTTCTAGCGCCGACGGTTTGCTCTCTGCCGAGCCAGCATTCGCACCAAGGAGGGTCGCGCGCAGCGGGCACGGACTCATGCTGAACCTGTACCCGAGGCTGGCGACGGGCGGCGCCCTGGCGGTGGACGGCGACGAGCCGCACATCTGCTACGCCATCATGGCGGCGCTCGTGTCGCTGCTGCTCTTCTGCGTGCTCCTCGCCGTCGTCAGCCCCGCCAGGGCCTGCGCCATCACCAGCCTCATCGTCCTCCTGTTCGGCCTCGTCGCCTGGCTCGCGCCCGCGCGCGGGGCCGTCCCGGCGCACAGGAACGGGAGCGGCCTCGGCGCGCGACTGCCCGCGCCAACCGTGCGGCTGGTGCGCCGGTGCACGTGCGGGCTGACGGACGCGGCGATCGGCGCGCTGCCGACGTTCGCGTACGACAACAAGGCCGGCGGCGACGAGCCGCGCGGGGGCTGCCAGCTGCTGTGCGCGGTGTGCCTCGAGGACGTGCAGGGCGGCGAGATGGTGCGGCAGCTGCCGCCGTGCAGGCACCTGTTCCACGTGGACTGCATCGACATGTGGCTGCACACCCACCGGACGTGCCCGCTCTGCCGCTGCGAGCTCTCGCCGCGGAAGGTCGCCGCGAAAGCCGTTGCCGCGGCCGCCACGGGGTCATCGGCCCACCCCTTGCCACCGGTGTGAAACCGATTCACACTACTGCTGCTGTTGCTGTAGCGACATTCCTCCCTTGCCTTCTGGGAATTCGAATTACCCACGCGATAGCTAAGCCAAAGTACTAGTAGAGAAAGAAGATGATTCAGAGTGCGACATAGTACTGTAGGCATACGTGCAATTCATTTGGTGTATTCAGTGAGACAAGAATGAAACGATCTGGCAGAGATTCCATTAGGTGGTGGTCAACCCGGGGCGTTGGAACTTAGCAGGCGCGAGGGGATAAGCTTGAGGCACAGCGACACTGATCACTCCCCGACTTGAGATAATCCGGAAATCTATCCGATGGAGACTCGTACCGAAATCGTACGGCGGGGCAGTGTCGCGCACGCCTGGAATTTGCCCAAGCAGGCATGGGCGTCGCGTGATCGCGGAGGGCTGCCGCGGCGCACCCACGTCGAGAGCGTGACAGGGCTGCCATTGCGCTTGCGCCGATCTCCTCTGCGCCTGGCCTGAGCAGATTATGCTTATGATGATCACAATTGGTAATCTGGGGAGGGTACAAGCGTGTTGACAGGTGACTTGACTTGACGATGGAGGACGTGAAACACTCCACGCCAGGTTTTCTTGCAGGTTTGCAGCGTGGAAGTGAGCTCGAATGTCCTACTTGTTTGAGATTATAATTGCACGATGTACTGCTCTCGTGCAAAGGCACGTATATACGATGTACAAAGATGGGCCACGGACCTCAACTGTACAAGGAACTAGGAGGCGGGCCCAATACACAATATGCACATAACTCATATACTCAACACCCCCCGCAGTTGAAGCGGCACCGCGGCTGACGCAAAGACTGGACCGGAACTCCTCAAATGACGCCGTAGGCAAGCCCTTGGTCATGATGTCTGCAAATTGTTGGGAAGTAGGGACGTGTAAAACACGAATATGGCCAAGGACCACCTTTTCCTGAACAAAATGAATATCCAACTCAATATGCTTGGTCCGTCGATGATGCACCGGGTTAGCGGAGAGGTAGACCGCCGAGACGTTGTCGTAGTAGACCACCGTGGCACGGTCAACAGGGCAAGAGAGCTCCTGAAGCAGCTGGCGAAGCCACGAACACTCGGCGACGGCGTTGGCCACCGCACGATACTCAGCCTCAGCACTGGAACGAGAGACCGTAGGCTGCCGCTTGAGCGACCACGAGATAAGGGAGGGTCCAAGGTAGACACAATAGCCCGAGGTGGAGCGACGAGTGTCAGGGCAGCCCGCCCAGTCTGCATCGGAGTAGGCGGTGAGGGCGGTATCGGCGGAGGCGTGAAGCGTGACGCCAAGATCCATAGTGCCACAGACATAGCGGAGAATCCGCTTGACGGCAGCCCAGTGAACGTCTCGGGGGGCATGCATATGAAGACACACCTGCTGCACGGCATACTGGATCTCCGGTCGAGTCAGAGTGAGGTACTGGAGAGCACCAACGATAGACCGATAGAAAGCAGCATCCGAAGCAGGAGAACCATCCGTGGCAGAAAGCTTGGCCTTCGTATCAACAGGCGTGGCGGCGGGCTTGCAGTTAAGCATGTCGGCGCGCTCCAGGAGCTCATGAGCGTACTTCCGCTGATGAAGGAAGAAGCCATCCGAACGGCGCACCACCTCGACACCGAGGAAGTAGTGCAAAGGACCCAAGTCCTTGAGGGCGAACTCAGCGCGAAGACGAGCCGTGAGCTAACTGAGGAGACCAGCCGTACAGGGCGTCAGGATGATGTCGTCGACATAGAGTAGCAAGTAGGCCGTGTCAGCGCCCTGATGATAGACGAAGAGCGAGGCGTCCGAGCGGGTAGAGTGGAACCCAAGCTGGTGGAGAAACGCCGCGATGCGCTGGTACCAAGCGCGCGGAGCCTGCTTAAGTCCGTACAAGGACCGCGAGAGCAGGCACATGTGGTCGGGAAGCGCCGGGTCAACAAACCCGGTGGGCTGCTGCCAGAAGACCTGCTCCTCGAGGTGACCATGGAGGAAGGCGTTGGAGACGTCCATCTGGTGCACCGGCCAAGCACGGGAGACCGCAAGGTGAAGAACCGTGCGTATCGTGCCGGGCTTGACGACCGGAGCGAAGGTGTCGGTGAAGTCGTTGCCAACACGCTGTCGGAAGCCACGAACGACCCAGCGTGCTTTATAGCGATCAAGGGTACCATCAGGACGGAGCTTGTGTTTGAAGGCCCACTTCTCGGTAATCACGTTGGCGTGCCGGGGACGGGGAACAAGCTGCCACGTCTGGTTGCGCAACAGAGCGTCAAACTCCTCTTGCATCGCAGCCATCCAGAGCGGGTCACGAAGAGAGGCTCGAACGGAGGACGACAACGGCGACGGCTCAGAGGTGGACACCGCATGGACGTAGTCATCCGCGGCGTAGTGCGAGCTTGGGCGAAAAACGCTCGTACGGGCGCGGGTGACCGGACCGGCCAAAGGCGCCGGGGGACCGCGGGCACCGAGGGCGCCAGGGGCGCCGCGGGCACTGGGGGCGCCCGAGGGGCCGCGGGGGCCTCGGAGGGGGCCGCTGGCACCGGGGGCGCCGGGGGGGCCGCAGGGGCCGCGGGCGCCAACGCCGGGGGCACCAGCGCCGCGGCTGTAGGAGGCGCCGCATGGGGGGGCGCGCCTCAAAGCCAGGGGGCGGGCCAAGAGAGGCGCGCGAGCGCCCTGGGAGAGGCGTCGAGGAGCCCGCGTCACCGGTGGCGGGAGGAACAGCCGGGGGTACCTGGTGAAACGGAAACACATGCTCATCAAAGTAAACGTGCCGGGAAGTGAACACACGGTGGGAGACGGGATCATAGCACCGATATCCCTTGGAGTTGGAGGGGTAGCCGATGAAGATGCAAACGACAGAACGAGGTGCGAGTTTGTGAGGAGCGGAGTCGGCAGTGCTAGGATAGCAAAGGCACCCGAAAATACGCAAGCCATCATAAGATGGGGGCGTACCGAAGAGAAGATGGTGAGGTGCATAGTTCCACCGTGGGCGGCAAGGGCGAAGGTTAAGGAGAAGAGAAGCAGTGGCGAGTGCGTCCGGCCAGAAACGAGGCGGCACATTAGCATGGAACAGGAGCGTGCCAACGCAGTCGTTCAGAGTGCGAAGGACGCGTTCGGCTCGACTGTTCAGCTGGGAAGTATACGGGCATGTGAGACGAAAAACTGTGCCGTGGTGCGACAGAAAAGTGCGGAAAGCAAGGTTGTCGAACTCTTTTCCATTGTCAGTCTGAAGAGCAAGGATGGGACGTCCAAACTGCGTGCTGACATAGGAGTAAAAAGCCGTCAAAGTGGAGAGTGCATCCGACTTTCTGCGCAAAGAAAAAGTCCACACATAATGAGAATAATCATCAAGGATAACCAGATAATATAAATAGGCCGAATTACTAGGAACCGGAGAGGTCCACACATCGCTATGAATCAACTGAAAAGGAAAAGAAGCTATGGTGGTGGAGTTATTAAACGGGAGGCGAACATGTTTGCCGACGCGACAGGCATGACAGGTGTGATCCTCTATCTTATGACAAGTGAAGCTGAAACTCCTAAGAATATGACGAAGTGTGACGGGGTTGGGATGACCCAAACGAGCGTGCCAGAGATCAACGCCGGCGGAGAGAGCAACCGGTGCGGTGATGGAGGTGGACGGCGAATGCACCGGATAGAGCTCGTCGAGGCTGTCACATCGGTGAAGTACCATCCTGGTTCGAGCATCCTTGACACAAAACCCAAGCTCGTCAAATTCAACAGTAACAGGATTGTCACGAGTTAAACAACGAACGGAAACAAGGTTCTTAATAAGATGAGGTGACACAAGTATGTTAGACAAAGTAATAGGCATGAAATTAGAAGGAAAAGAAGTGTGCCCGACATGTGTGATAGGGAGTGTGGAACCGTCGCCGACAATGATGCGGCGGTCGGTGATAACGGGAGTGAAGGAGGCAAGATTACCAGGATGAGCAAACATGTGAGCCGTAGCCCCGGTGACCATGTACCAATCATCACCTCCAGTGTAGTTGTTCGGCGTAGGAGCGGCATGCAGTGCGGGAAGGAGCACCGGGTCCCAGGGTACCGGCGGCAGGGCCGGCGAGGGGGACGGAGACGCCATGGGGAGGCCGTAGCCGCCGCTCGGCTGCGGCGGTGGGTACTCTCTAGACGGTATGGGAAGCAGCCCTGGCTGCGACTGCGGTGCCGGGTAGGCCGGATGGCCCGCCGGAAAAATCTGCGGGCCTGCTGACGACCCCCACCAGTACCCGAAAGCCCCGTACACGGACACGTCGAACGCCCCGCGCAACAGCAAGGGGTCGACGGGCAGAGTCGACGCCGGCAGCGGAGCCGAGCCGGGCGGCAAGTCGGGACAGGCTGGCGGGGCGACGCCGGCCGCGCCGTAGATGGCGGCCGCGCCGGAGCCGCGCCAGAGGGCGCCAGCGGCGGGACGGCAGAGGACGCCATCGGGGCTGGCGGGCGACCGGATTCGCCGACCGATGCTTTTGGTCGAGAGACACACGCGTACGTACTAGCTGTGGACCACCACGTATAGAACCAGGCTGCTGGATGGATTTCCTGGACGTGAAGCTAGCTAGACGAAGCTAGCGATCGATCGGCTGTACAAGCACGTATATACGTACGTGCGCGGTCGTCGGTAGACATACGAAACTGTCGAACGGAAGACGCAACACGGGAGCGGCGATACGCGGCGACGTGGCTGGCGATACACGCGGCAGCAGCGACCTCGGTGGCGTGGCGGGCGATACGCGCGGCAGCAGCGATGCGGGCGGCAGCGCAGCGGCTAGCGAGGCGCGAGTGGCGGCCGGCGCGGAGGAGCGCGGCGGTGGCGGCGGCTGGAGACAGCGGGCAGGCGGATGGATCGGGTAGAAGCGGCGGCCGGCGTGGAGGGCGCGCGACCGGCGGCGGCGGCGGCCGGCCCGGGGAGGCGCGCGGGCGGCGGCGGCGGTGGCTGGGTGGCGGCGGCGGCGCGGAGGAGACGCGCGGCGGCGGCGGCGGAAGCGAGAAAGAAAACCTAGGAAACTGATATCATGTTTGAGATTATGATTGCACGATGTATTGCTCTCGTGCATAGGCACGTATATATGATGTACAAAAATGGGCCACGGACCTCAACTATACAAGGAACTAGGAGGCGGACCCAATACATAATATGCACATAACACATATACTCAACACTACTCCTACGCACGGATCTTAGCTTATCCCCGTTCACGCGGATAGCATGGTATGGTGTGTGGCTTACGTGTTCCATGCTCTCCACATTGAACAGTTGTAGTACTAGCTAAGGGACCCTCTATTTATAAGTTGCCTGAACTTTTTTCATGCTAAGTCAATTTTTCTCATCAAAAAATGTGTATTGTTAGTTTTTTCTCTATCTTTTTTTTTCTTTGTAAATACGCAAAGATTGCGTATCTTTTCAGAAGAGAGAAGAATGTTTACAATAAAGGGTCACATGACATGAACACAAGGACCGAGGGTGATGAGCTCCGTGACTTCTTCCTGCCGGCCGTCGGCACATGCGGCGGAATCTTGCTTGCTTGGCGTGCCTCGGAGGTTGCCATCTCTAACCCTATCCGAGGCCGCCACATCACCACGCTTGTGTCTTCGCTGTTGGGCGAGCAGCCGTGGTGGATCACCGGCGTCTATGGACCCCAAGAGGATGAGGCGAAGATCGCCTTTCTTGGCGACCTTCACGAGGAGCGCGTTACCCGCTCAGGTCCCTGGTTCCTAGGTGGTGATTTTAACATGATCATCTCCACCGCCGACAAGAGCAATCCTCTGGTTAACCGCCGTGCCATGCATCGCTTCCGGCGCTTCACTGTGGACGAGGAGCTCCGTGATCTTTACATGAGCGGACGCCGATACACTTGGTCCAACGAGCGCGACAACCCCACCCTCATGCGTAATGACTGAATCCTGTGCACTGCCTCCTGGGAGAGTGCCCACCCCCACTGTGCACTGCGATGCCTCTCCTCGGCCGCGTCTGACCACTGTCCTCTCCTCTTGGACTGCTCTATGCGCGCCCCGGGCGCGCGCCGTTTCCAGTTTGAGCGCTTCTGGCCGCAGCTGAAGGGATTCCAGGACGTCATCTCTGAGGCCTGGCACTCCACTCCACCCGATCCCGATCCCTCCCGTCGGACCGTGGCACGTATGCAAGCCACTGCCCATCGCCTCCAGAGCTGGAGTGCGCGCAAGGTGGGCCACATCGCGCTACAGCTTCAGGTGGCCCGTGAGCTGATTGCTCGTTTCGACGCCGCCCAAGACTGGCGCCGGCTATCCGCGCCCGAGTCCTGGCTCCGCAGTAAACTCAAGGCGGCGTACCTCGGACTCGCCAGTCTTGGCCGCTCGATTGCTCGCCAGCGTACACGGCTCGCGTGGCTCAAGAATGGCGAAGCTAGCTCCGGCTACCTTCGTATTCACGCGTCCCACAGAAGGCAGAGAAATCACATCTTCTCGCTGCAAGTGGAGGGCAGCACCATCTTCGACCCTGACGCCATGGCTTCGGCTGCCTTCGAGCACTTCACCCGCGTCCTTGGCACTGCGGACGCGCGCACCACCATGATTAACCTGTTGGAAATTCACCCGGGTGCGTTCGATCTATCCACCCTGGACAACCCATTCTCCAAGGAGGAAATTTGGGCGGCGATCAAGTGCCTGCCCTCCGACAAGGCGCCAGGGCCCGATGGGTTCACTGCCCAATTCCTGCGGTGCTGCTGGCTGACCATCAAGGAGGATTTTTGTGCCGCCTTCGACAAGCTCTACTCACTCAACGGTCGTGGCTTCCAGAAGCTGAATGAGGTCTTCATCACTCTTCTCCCGAAACGGCCTGATGCGACCACGCTCAATGATTTTCGGTCGATTAGCTTGATACACCTCTTCGCCAAGGTGCTCTCTCTCCGGCTTGTGCCGAAGCTCCGCGCGATGGTGTCTGCCAACCAAAGTGCCTTCATTGCCGAATGATGCATCCACGATAACTTTCTGCTTGTTCAGCAGACCGCCCGCCTCCTGCACAATCTGAAGATGCCACGCCTTCTGCTCAAGCTCGACATCGCTCGTGCTTTCGACTCAGTCTCCTGGGCGTTCTTGCTAGACACCCTTTCTCACCTCGGCTTTGGCAGGCGATGGCATGAGTGGATCACGATCCTTCTCTCCACGGTGCCGACCTGTGTGTTCATCAATGGAAGGCCAGGCGGCCCTATTGGCCACGCGTGAGGGCTCCGCCAAGGCGACCCGGTTTCCCCGATGCTCTTCACCCTCGTCATCGACGTGCTCAACTCGCTAATCACCCAGGCCGCGGCGCGTGGCGTTCTCCATAGGCTCACCACCCGGCATGCCGCCTCCAGCATATCGCTCTATGCTGACGATGTGGTGGTTTTTTGCCACCCGGACAGCAGCAACCTCAATGCTATCCGCGAAATTCTTCGTGTCTTTGGCGAGGCTTCTGGGATGCACACCAACTTCTCTAAGTGCGCCGCGTGTGACGCCCCCGGCTCAATCGTGCACTAATTATACACGCAAATGCACACAATCAAGCCTAAGGACTCACGGGAAGATATCACAACACAACTCTAAAACATAAATAAAGTCATACAAGCTTTATATTACAAGCCAGGTGTGACGCCCCCGGCCCGATCGTGCACTAATCATACACGCAAATGCACACGATCAAGCCTAAGGACTCACGGGAAGATATCACAACACAACTCTAAAACATAAATAAAGTCATACAAGCTTTATATTACAAGCCAGGGGCCTCGAGGGCTCGAATACATAAGCTTGCGAACAAGCGTCAGCGGAAGCATCAGATATCTGAGTACAGATATGAAATAGAAACAGAAAGGCCTTTAGAAAGGCGGGGCAAAATAAAACACTACGATCGAAAGGCGAAGGCCTCCTGCCTGGGACCCTCCGATCCTACTCCTGGTCGTCAGTCAACTCATAGTAGTATCCATCCTCTGGGTAGTAGTAGTAGCGATCGTCGGCAGGGCAGCTGTCTCAGGGGCTTCGTCATCTTGGTCACGACAAACTGATATGGGGAGAAAAGGAAAACAAAGCAACCGTGAGTACTCAGAAGTACTCAGCAAGCAAGGATCTACACTACATATGCAACATTTTCAAGGGGAGGCTGTATATGTGGACTGGGCTGCAGAAATGCCAGAATAGAGAGAAGGCCTAGTCCTATCGAAGACTAGCATCTTCAGCGGTCTTGCAGCAGTAGAAGAGAGTAGAACAGTACAATATAATGTAGTAGTATCATTAAGTCTCAACCTCACCCAGAGATCCTTTCTCGACTCCCTGCGAGAAAGCAATCCCAGAGCCATACAGTCATCAACCTCGTCCGGAGATCCCTTCTCGACTCCCTGCGAGAAGCAATCCCAGAGCCATAGTATCCAAGTATCCAGTTCTAAAATGTATCAATCAGGATACAACTCCGAGTGTCCTTTACCGTAGGACCGGCTATCGATAGAGATGTTCTTCCCTGCAGGGGTGCACCAACTTACCCATCACGCTCGCTTAACTCCGGCTGGACACACTTTCCTGGGTCATGTCCGGCCTCGGCCAAACAACACATCGCAACCCTACCTACAGCTCAGCAGAGAGGTCCCCGTCGGTCTATATCCTAAGCGCTCAGGGGTCATGGGCCATCGCCCTGTCCACTCCGGGTCGGTGTGTGCAGGGTCGGGACGAGCACCACCTCAGTCCTGGATGGTACTGGCCCGGCCCGGCCACGAGGCTGAACTGGACGTCTGACAGAGCTTTCGGCTGATGCATACGATGCAGAACGCCCATACTATGCCCACGTGATGGTTAGTGCTATCAGACCAGAGGCCTGCTCGGATCAAATATTCAAATCGCTAGGACTAGGGGCTTGCGGTAACGAGCAGAGACTCACGAAAGATGTGACCCCGTCGCCCCGTCTCGAGGACTTGCGGCAAGGGTTAAGAATGCCCGGCCGCGCCTCGTATTCACCACTCGGGCACCACACAGGCAACCCGCCTTCACATCACACGCGGGTACCCCTCAGGGTCGACCCGCCTTTCCAAGTAACATTGTAAAGTCCAAGTATCCGTGTGTCCATAACATCAGGGAATCCGAGGTATCACCCTCATTGAATTCCCACTCGATGTATCCGTCAAGGTGAACTAGGAGGAATCACCCTCACTGGGTCCACACTTGAGGTGTTGTACGACAGCGTCGTTATCGGAAGCGGTGAAGGAGGAATCACCCTCGATGACCACGACCGAATAACTACTCTACAGAGTTAACATCAGAAGTGCTACATGAGGTTTCACCCTCGACACTAGATAGTAACGCTGCAGTGTCGTTACAACTAAGGGGGGTGATGTGCGGTGTCGGGTCCTGGTCTTCAATCCCATTGATCGGGTCTTCTGACGATCCAGCGCGGCAGTCGGGATAAGTGGGGTCACTGATAGGTCTCTACCCAGCCTAGACTAAACAGTTTAGGATATGTAGGTAATTATCAACAGCAGGTTACAATGAACAGGCTATGCATCAGAATAGGTAAAGCAGCAGCAGCAGCAGCAACTCTAATGCAAGCATGAGAAATAGAATGGGCGATATCGGTATGCTCAAAGGGGGGGGCTTGCCTGGTTGCTCGGCGGCAAGGGCAAGGTCTTCGGTCTCCGGAGCTGCGTCGGTCCGGGAACTGCGTCGGGGTCTAACGAGAGAGAAGAGGGGGAGGAAACAGTATAAATACACAGCAAGTATGAGCAACACAAAGTATGACATGACAATACGCAGTGTCGGGTGTGTCCTAACGTACGGTTGCACGTCACTGAGGAAGGAGGGATCCATCCGGGAATGTTTTCCCGGTTCCGGACATTTGTTAGACAGATGACCGGAGGGGAACGGTTGCATGTTTTGATAGTTAGAGACATGTGGCGGACGAACGGATCACGTATTCGGATTCGTCTCGTCGTTCTGAACAACTTTCATGTAGAAAGTATTTTCATCGGAGTTACGGTTTATTTTATATGATTTTCTAAAGCTTTTATTAATTTTCTGAATTTATTTTTATTGTTTAAACTAAACATTATCCAGAATAGTGCTCGCTGATGTCAGCATGACATCATGCTGATGTCAGCAAGGTTAATTAGGTTAACTAATTAATTAGCTCTAATTAACCAGGGTTACTTAAGTTAATTAACATTTAATTAATCTAATTAATCAAATTAGACTAATCTAAACAGTGTTAATTAACTAATTAATTATTTATTTTAATTATATATTTTATTTTTTTTAACTCGTTTTTAGGGGCTGGGCCCCGTTCGTCATAGGGCCAGAGAGGCGGGGCCCCTACGTCAGTGGGCCGACGGACGTGTCCGCTGCGCACCCATTCGGGCGCCGGACGTGTCCGGGCGGCCGAAGGCGCGCGCGGGCTCAGGGAGCCGGCGAGGCGAGCGGGGCGCGGGTGCGGGCGCGCGTGTGCGTGCCCGAGGCCACCAGGGGGCGCGGCGAGGCGCGCGCAACCGTGGCCGGAGGAGGCGGCAGGCGCTGTCACGGGGAGAGGCTGGCCGGAGCGGTGCGGGGCGCAGAGGCAGAAACGGCGAGCAGGGCGGCGCGCGCGCGAGCGTGGCGCGGTCAGCGAGGCGAGGCAGGGTTGCGCGTGTGCGCGCGCGCGGTCGGCGGGCGCCGGGCGCCGAGCGGGAGCAGAGAGGGGAAAAGGCGTGCGCGACGCGGGTTCTCACCCCCGGTGTAGATGCACGGGTCGGCGAGGCTCGTAGAAGCCGGCGTGGAGGGGGACGGGGACGATCCGGCGAGGGGGGGGACGGTCTGGCAACGGCGTGGCGTCGGTTGGCGGCGTCGTGGTTCCTGCGAGGGGGCGCCGAGCGACGGCGGCGTCCGACGAGGTCCGGTGAGGGAGCGGCGGCCTCCGGGCAGCGTCGGCGATCGACGAGGCCGGGGCAGCGCGGGATCGGGCGTCGGGGTCAGGGTGGAGTCGGGGTCGAGCGACGGGACGAGGAGGCCCGGCGGAAGGGCGGCACTGGCGAGGTGGCGTCGAGGCGCAGCGGCGATGGAGAGGCGGGGAGCCACGGGCGACGGCGCGGGAGCTCCGGTGGCGGCGGGGGCGTTCCCCCTCGATCCAGATGGGAGGAGGAAGAGAGCGGCGTGGGATCGAGGGGAGTGGGGGTTGGGCTCTAGGGTTTCCGTCGGGGTGGGGATAAGGGGAGTGAGGGGTGGCCGGCTGGGCCGGCCTGGTCGACGGAGCCGACTGGGCCAAAAGGCCCAGTGGGGTAAGGGGGGGTTTTGCTGTTTTTTTTTATTATTATTATTTTCTTTTACTTCTTTTCTTTTATGTTTTCTCTTTTTAGTTTCTGTTTTGGCTTTTGTTTTGATTTCAAAATACTTTTGTAAAATATGAAACTAGCCCAAATAAATATGGTGCATTATTAGTCACTGCTAGAAATTGGTTTGGGGTCCATATCTTTTTGTTTGGATTTTATTTAAATTGAAAAAGGATTAAACAGTGTTATGTTGCTGCTGTTCCTTGTTGTTCGAGTCCTTTTACAATTCCAACAAATGTTGCAATCATTTTTATAAATGCTATGAGAATATTTGCAACATGCTGCACATTTTAGTTTTTATGTTGGATAACTTTTATTTTCTACTTTCAGTTTGAATTTCCAATTGAGTTTGAATTTGAAAAGAGATATGATACTAATGTTGATTAAGCACTGTTGATCATGATGACATGGCATAATCAAGGGTGATTACTGTAGTTAACCACTGGGGGTGTTACAAATCTCCTCTACTAACAAGAATTCTCGTCCCGAGAATTAAGAAGTAGAAGGAAAAAGTTCGGGGTATTCCGCACGAAGATTATCCTCGCGTTCCCAAGTGGCTTCATCTTCAGTATGATTTGACCACTGCACTTTGAGGAACTTGGTAACCTTCTGACGGGTTCGACGTTCAGCTTCATCGAGAATGCGGATCGGATGCTCCTTATAAGATTGATCATCTTGCAATTCGAGCATCTCGTGATCCACAGCTCGGTGCGGAGATTCCTTGAAGCATTTACGAAATTGCGACACATGGAAGACGTCGTGGATATGAGAGAATTGCGGCGGCAATTCCAATTTATATGCCACTTGACCACGTCTAGCAATAATGCGGAAAGGACCAATGTAGCGTGGAGCTAGCTTGCCCTTGATTCCGAAACGGTGAGTGCCCTTCATAGGAGTGACACGTAGATAAGCTTGATCACCAGGTTGATAAGTCAAACCCCATCGTTTGCGATCATAGTTGCTCTTCTGGCGGTCCTGAGCTGCCTTGAGGTTTTCACGGACGATACGAACTTGTTCTTCGGCGTGTTGAATAATATCTGGACCCACGAGCGGTCGTTCCCCAGTTTCTGACCAATTCAGAGGGGTTCGACATCTACGTCCATAGAGAACTTCAAAGGGGGCCATTTTCAAGCTGGCTTGATAGCTGTTGTTATAGGAGAACTCGGCATATGGAAGAGATTCTTCCCACTTCTTGCCAAACGATATAACACAAGCTCGCAACATGTCTTCAAGCACTTGGTTGACTCGCTCAACTTGGCCTTGGGATTGGGGGTGATAAGCTGAACTCCAGGTAATATGAGTTCCCATAGCCTTTTGAAAACTTTCCCAGAAATGACCAGTGAATATGCTGCCACGGTCTGAACTGATCTCTTTTGGAATACCGTGGAGTGAAACAATTCTGGAGATATATAACTCTGCTAACTGACTAGCAGTGATCGTCTCCTTGACAGGCAGAAAGTGTGCAACTTTGGAGAGTTGGTCGACGACGACAAGAATAGCATCGTGACCCTTCTGTGACCTGGGAAGTCCTGTAATGAAATCCATCTGAACCTTATCCCATTTCCATAGAGGAATAGGCAACGGTTGCAGAATTCCAGCAGGCTTCTGATGTTCTGCTTTAACGCGTCGACACACATCACATTCAGCAACATAACGAGCAATGTCCTGCTTCATTTTAGACCACCAGTACCTTTGACGGAGATCACGATACATCTTTGTGCTACCCGGATGAATAGACAGCGGGGTATCATGTGCCTCCTTCATGACTTTGTCAGTCATAAGCTCGAAGCGAGGTACGACAATGCGATCTCTGAAATACAAGGTTCCATCTTCAGACAGCGAGAAATCCCTGTACTTTACAAGGTGAAGGTCTTTCTTCATCAGATCAATTTCAGCATCTTTAGCTTGCGCATTCTTAACAGCTTTCTCAAGGTCTGGTTCAACAACCAAGGTTTTTAAGTATCCTTGAGGAACTATCTTGATATTTAGCTTTCGAAGCTCTTCATATAGAAGGGGTTGCTGTAGCTGAACCTCAAGTTCGCAGCAATAGGATTTGCGGCTCAACGCATCAGCCATTACATTAGCCTTGCCAGGGGTATAAGAAATACCCAAATCATAGTCCGCAATGGTCTCCATCCATCTTTGCTGACGGAGATTCAGAGATGGCTGAGTGAACAAGTACTTCAAACTTTTATGATCCGTGTAGATCTCGCAACGATTACCGAGGAGGTAATGTCGCCACAACTGCAGTGCATAGATGACAGCAGCTAGTTCTAGATCATGTACCGGATAATTCTCTTCATGTGGGCGCAACTGACGAGAGCCATAAGCAATCACTTTACGCTCTTGCATTAGGACACAGCCTAATCCTTCACGGGATGCATCACAATAAAATCACAAAGTCCTGCGGTACGGGAGACAGTACTGGGGTATTGTAACGGATTGACATCTGCCCCAGTGGATAAAGAATGTACTCTGGATGTATCCCTGCTCGAACAGCTGGTAGCTGCGTCGCAGGGTGTGGTGGAAACAAACGATCCATCTGAAACAGAGGAAACTCATGATTGTCAAAAGACAAGGAGAAGTATAACCGATCTCGGAGAGAAAGGTTAAACAAAACAATGGAAAGGAAAATGATTATCAGACTAATCAGATCAACGTCAGGGAAATCGCACATATATCCAGCTCTCCGGGTGGACGAGAATTACGAGATCCTAAGTGTCGGCGTTAGTAAACTTTAGTTAACCCGAAAGGAAGAGAGGTCAGAGTCCCAGAGTAAAGATGAGGAATAAAAGATACTAATACCACCCAATTGGCGACGTGGGCCCGTAAGCCACACAGCCAAGTTAGTAAAACAGTTTTCGACCACTAGACTCAACTTCGGCCAAGGAGTTGGAAAGGGGGGCTCCTACAGGCAGTCGGCTCTGATACCAACTTGTGACGCCCCCGGCCCGATCGTGCACTAATCATACACGCAAATGCACACGATCAAGCCTAAGGACTCACGGGAAGATATCACAACACAACTCTAAAACATAAATAAAGTCATACAAGCTTTATATTACAAGCCAGGGGCCTCGAGGGCTCGAATACATAAGCTTGCGAACAAGCGTCAGCGGAAGCATCAGATATCTGAGTACAGATATGAAATAGAAACAGAAAGGCCTTTAGAAAGGCGGGGCAAAATAAAACACTACGATCGAAAGGCGAAGGCCTCCTGCCTGGGACCCTCCGATCCTACTCCTGGTCGTCAGTCAACTCATAGTAGTATCCATCCTCTGGGTAGTAGTAGTAGCGATCGTCGGCAGGGCAGCTGTCTCCGGGGCTTCGTCATCTTGGTCACGACAAACTGATATGGGGAGAAAAGGAAAACAAAGCAACCGTGAGTACTCAGAAGTACTCAGCAAGCAAGGATCTACACTACATATGCAACATTTTCAAGGGGAGGCTGTATATGTGGACTGGGCTGCAGAAATGCCAGAATAGAGAGAAGGCCTAGTCCTATCGAAGACTAGCATCTTCAGCAGTCTTGCAGCAGTAGAAGAGAGTAGAACAGTACAATATAATGTAGTAGTATCATTAAGTCTCAACCTCACCCAGAGATCCTTTCTCGACTCCCTGCGAGAAAGCAATCCCAGAGCCATACAGTCATCAACCTCGTCCGGAGATCCCTTCTCGACTCCCTGCGAGAAGCAATCCCAGAGCCATAGTATCCAAGTATCCAGTTCTAAAATGTATCAATCAAGATACAACTCCGAGTGTCCTTTACCGTAGGACCGGCTATCGATAGAGATGTTCTTCCCTGCAGGGGTGCACCAACTTACCCATCACGCTCGCTTAACTCCGGCCGGACACACTTTCCTGGGTCATGTCCGGCCTCGGCCAAACAACACATCGCAACCCTACCTACAGCTCAGCAGAGAGGTCCCCGTCGGTCTATATCCTAAGCGCTCAGGGGTCATGGGCCATCGCCCTGTGCACTCCGGGTCGGTGTGTGCAGGGTCGGGACGAGCACCACCTCAGTCCTGGATGGTACTGGCCCGGCCCGGCCACGAGGCTGAACTGGACGTCTGACAGAGCTTTCGGCTGATGCATACGATGCAGAATGCCCATACTATGCCCACGTGATGGTTAGTGCTATCAGACCAGAGGCCTGCTCGGATCAAATATCCAAATCGCTAGGACTAGGGGCTTGCGGTAACGAGCAGAGACTCATGAAAGATGTGACCCCGTCGCCCCGTCTCGAGGACTTGCGGCAAGGGTTAAGAATGCCCGGCCGCGCCTCGTATTCACCACTCGGGCACCACACAGGCAACCCGCCTTCACATCACACGCGGGTACCCCTCAGGGTCGACCCGCCTTTCCAAGTAACATTGTAAAGTCCAAGTATCCGTGTGTCCATAACATCAGGGAATCCGAGGTATCACCCTCATTGAATTCCCACTCGATGTATCCGTCAAGGTGAACTAGGAGGAATCACCCTCACTGGGTCCACACTTGAGGTGTTGTACGACAGCGTCGTTATCGGAAGCGTGAAGGAGGAATCACCCTCGATGACCACGACCGAATAACCTACTCTACAGAGTTAACACATCAGAAGTGCTACATAGGTTTCACCCTGCCACTAGATAGTAACGCTGCAGTGTCGTTACAATACAACTAAGGGGGGTGATGTGCGGTGTCGGTCTCCTGGTCTTCATCACCATTGATCGGGTCTTCTGACGATCCAGCGCGGCAGTCGGTATAAGTGGGGTCACTGATAGGTCCTCTACCCATCCTAGACTAAACAGTTTAGATATGTAGGTAATTATCAACAGCAGGTTACAATGACAGGCTATGCTCAGAATAGGTAAAGCAGCAGCAGCAGCAGCATCAACTCTAATGCAAGCATGAGAATAGAATGGGCGATATCGGTATGCTCAAGGGGGGGGGGGGGGGGGGGCTTGCCTGGTTGCTCGGCGGCAAGGGCAAGGTCTTCGGTCTCCGGAGCTGCTGCGTCGGTCCGGGAACTGCGTCGGGGTCTAACGAGAGAGAAGAGGGGAGGAAACAGTATAAATACACAGCAAGTATGAGCAACACAAAGTATGACATGACAATACGCAGTGCCGGTGTGTCCTAACGTACAGTTGCACGTCACTGAGGAAGGAGGGATCCATCCGGGAATGTTTTCCCGGTTCCGGACTTTTGTTAGACAGTGACCGGAGGGGAACGGTTGCATATTTTGATAGTTAGAGACATGTGGCGGACGAACGATCGCGTATTCGGATTCGTCTCGTCGTTCTGAACAACTTTCATGTAGAAAGTATTTTCATCGGAGTTACGGTTATTTTATATGATTTTCTAAAGCTTTTATTAATTTTCTGATATTATTATTGTTAATGTTTAAATTAAACATTATCCAGAATAGTGCTCGCTGATGTCGCATGACATCATGCTGATGTCAGCAAGGTTAATTAGGTTAACTAATTAATTAGCTCTATTAACCAGGGTTACTTAAGTTAATTAACATTTAATTAATCTAATTATCAAATTAGACTAATCTAAACAGTGTTAATTAACTAATTAATTATTATTTTATTATATTTTTTATTTTTTTTAACTCGTTTTTAGGGGCTGGCCCCGTTCGTCAAGGGCCAGAGAGGCGGGGCCCCTACGTCAGTGGCCGACGGACGTGTCCGCTGCGCACCCATTCGGGCGCCGGACGTGTCCGGGCGGCCGAAGGCGCGCCGCGGCTCAGGGAGCCGGCGAGGCGAGCGGGGCGCGGGTGCGGGCGCACGTGTGCGTGCCCGAGGCCACCAGGGGGCGCGGCGAGCGCGCGCAACCGTGGCCGGAGGAGGCGGCAGGCGCTGTCACGGGGAGAGGCTGGCCGGAGCGGCGCGGGGCGCAGAGGCAGAAACGGCGACAGGGCGGCGCGCGCGCGAGCGTGGCGCGGTCGCGAGGCGAGGCGGGTTGCGTGGTGCGCGCGCGCGGTCGGCGGCGCCGTGCGCCGAGCGGGAGCAGGAGGGGAAAAGGCGTGCGCGACGCGGGTTCTCACCCCCGGTGTAGATGCACGGGTCGGCGAGGCTCGTAGTAGCCGGCGTGGAGGGGGACGGGGACGATCCGGCGAGGGGGGGGACGGTCTGGCAACGGCGTGGCGTCGGTTGGCGGCGTCGTGGTTCCTGCGAGGGGGCGCCGAGCGACGGCGGCGTCACGAGGTCCGGTGAGGGAGGGGGGCGCCTCCGGGCAGCGTCGGCGATCGACAGGCCGAGGCAGCGCGGATCGGCGTCGGGTCGGGTGGAGTCGGGGTCGAGCACGGGACGAGGAGGCCCGCGGAAGGGCGGCACTGGCGAGTTGGCTCGAGGAGGCGGGGGGGCGCGGTCGTCGGGGCGGTGGAGGACGACGGGGGTCGGCGACGGGGTCGGGGCGCCGTTGCCCCGATCAGAAAGGTGGGGGGGAGAAGACCGAGTGGGGGGGGGGAGTGGATGGGGGGGATCGGGGGTTGGGCTAGGGTTTCGGTCGGGTGGCCGGCTATGTAGGCGCCGGCTGGGCCGGCCTGGCGGCCCGGTGGCTTGCTGGGCCACGGCCCATTGGTCCGGGGGGGGGGCTTTTCCTTTTTTACTTTTTTTTATATATTATTTATTTTCCTTTTCTGTTTTCTCTTTATTTTTATTCCAAAAACTTTTGTAAATATGAGACTTGCTCCATTATTTACAGTGCATATCTGTCACTGCTAGAAATTGGTTTGGGGTCCATATCTTTTTGTTTGGATTTTATTAAATAATGAAAAGGATTGAATAGTGCTATGTTGCTTGCTGTTTCTAGTTGTTCGGTCCTTTTACAATTCCAATAAAAGTTGCATCAATTTTATAAAAGCTTTGGGAATATTTGCAACATGCTGCACATTTTTAGTTTTTATGTTGGATAACTTTTATTTTCTACTTTCAGTTTGAATTTCCAATTGAGTTTGAATTTGAAAAGAGTATGATACTAATGTTGATTAAGCACTGTTGATCATGATGACATGGCATAATCAAGGGTGATTACGTAGTTAACCACTGGGGGTGTTACACCAGGGGCCCTCGGGGCTCGAATACATAAGCTCATACAAGCGTCAACGGAAGCATCAATATCTGAGTACAGATATAAAAAAAACAGATAGGAGGCCCTTAGAAGGCAGGGCAAAAGAAAACACTACGATCGAAAGGCGCAGGCCTCCTGCCTGGGACCCCTCCGAACCTACTCCTGGTCGTCGCTAACTCGTAGTAGTATCCACCCTCGGTAGTAGTATAGCGATCGTCGCTGGGGCAGCTGTATCCGGGGCTCCGTCATCTGGTTGCATCAAAGGATATGGGAAAAAAACAAAGCAACCGTAGTACGCACCGAAGTACTCAGCAAGCAAGGATCTACACTACATATGCAACATTATCAAAGGGAGGCTGTATATGTGGCCTGGGCTGCAAAAATGCCAGAATAGAGAGAAGGCCTAGTCCTATGGAGACTAGCATCTTCAAAGGTCTTGCAGCATTAGAAGAGTGTAGATTAGTATCGTATAAAGTAGTAGTATCGATAAGTCTCAACCTCACCCAGAGATTCTTTCTGACTCCCTGCGAGAAAGCAATCCCAGAGCCATACAGTCATCAACCTCGTCCTGAGATCCCTTCTCGACTCCCTGCGAGACAATCCAGAGCCATGTATCCAATTTAGTTTGTATCGATCGGGATACAACTCCGAGTGTCCGTTACCGAGGATCCGGCATGCATAGATTAGTTTCTTCCCTGCAGGGGTGCACAACTTACCCACCACGCTCGCTTAACTCCCTCCGGTCGAGACACATTTTCCGGGTCATGCCCGCCTCGCCAAACGACACACACACCCAGCCCTACCTAGAGCTCAGCAAGAGGTCCCCCGCCGGTCTACATCCTATGCACAAGGGGTCTTGGGCCATCGCCCCTCCCCTCCGGTCATTGCGCACATGGCTCAGATCCAAGCACCACCTCTGTCGTGAATGCGCCAATCACTCCATGCAGCACTGCTGACTGGACGTTGACAGAGCTTTCGGCGGATGCATATGATGCAAACGCCCATACTATGCCCACATGATGGTTATGCTATCAGGCCAGAGGCCCACTCGAATCAAATATCCAAATCGTTAGTACCTTGGGGTGCGGTAACGAGCAGAGACTCACGATCGAGTGTACCCGTTGGCCCCGTCTTGAGACTTGCGGCAGGATCAAGAATGCCCGGCCATGCCTCGTATTCATCACTCTCGGGCACCATACAGGCAACCCGCTTCGCATCACACACGGTACCCCTCAGGGTCGACCCGCCTTCCATTAACATTGTAAAGTTATCCGTTGTGTCCATAACATCAAGGGAATCCAGGTATCACCCTCGTTGGATTCCTCCTCGATGTATCCGTCAAGGTGAACTCGGCGGAATCACCCTCGATGGGTTCACACTTGATTGTTGCACGACAGCTTCGTTACCCGGAAGTGGTGAAGGAGGAATCACCCTCGATGACCACGACCAAATAGCTACTCTCAGAGTTAACCTCTGAAGTGCTACACGAGGTATCACCATCGGCACTCGATAGTAACGCTGCAGTGTCGTTACAACTAAGGGGGGTGAATGTGCGGTGCCGGGGCTGTCTTCGATCCCGTCGATCGGGTCTTCTGATAATCACGCGGGCAGTCGAGACAAGTGGGGTCACTGATAGGTCTCTACCCAGCCTATACTAGACAGTTTAGGATAAGCAGGTAAGTTTCAAATGCAGGTTCACATAAACAGGCTATGCATCAGAATAGGTAAAGCAGTAGCAGCAGTATTTCTAATGCAACATGGAGAGAAAGAATAGGCGAATCGGTTGCCTCAAGGGGGGGGGGGGTGCTTGCCTGGTTGCTCGGCGCAAGGGCAGGTCGTCAATGGTGTCGTCGGTCTCCGAGCGTCGTCGGCACCGGGAACTGCGTCGGGTCAACGAGAGAGAAAGGGGGAGGAAACAGTATAAATATACACGCAAACAGGAGCACCACAAAGCATGCTATCTCAACGTCAGTGCAGGGTTGCCTAAAGACATGTCCAAGTCATTTAGTTTTTTTGAAATTTGTTTGGATTTATTTTATAAAAGCCAGGCACTATTCATTTATCGAAAACAGGCAAAGGTTGCATGTTCAGATAGTTAGGGGCATCTGACAGGAATAACGGAGGGCGTATCCAGCTTCGTATCGAAATTCTAAGCAACTTTCATATATAAATTATTTCACATCTAGGTTACGGTTTAAAGATTGATGTTTCTAAAGTTTTAATTGATTTTGGAATTTATTTATTTATTTTAAATCAACATTATCCAGAATATTGTCTGAATGACGTCAGCATGACATCACCAGACGTCAGCAGGTCAACCCTGCTGACCAGGGTCAAAACCTGAATGTGGGGCCCACATGTCATACACAGTGCCTTAACAGAGGGGTTAAAATTACTAATTGGGTTAATTAGTGGATGGGCCCCAGTAGTTCATGACTAATTAGGATTTAATTAACTAACTAATTAATTAACTAATTATTCTTTTTATTTAATTCGTTTAATGGAGCTGGGGCCCATATGTCATAGACATAGGGAGCCACGTCGGCTTGACCCGAGTCAACGGGTCAAATGGGCCACCGGGGGCCCACTGGTCAGTGACCCTGGGTGGGCCCCAGGCGGCACGTCGTAGTCGGCCGGAGGCCCTCCGCAACTCATCGCGGCGGAGCGCGCCGGCGAGGCTCGGGATTCGCCCACAGGGGCACCCCCGGGCTGTGGTTTAGTTAGTTCGTGGGAACGGGGCGGTTGAGCCGCATCACGTGGGTGGTGGGGTTGGTCTCGGGGGCGGCCGGAACGACGGCGGCATCGACCACGGCGGGCGCCGGCGTTCGGCCCCATTTGGAAACGAGGCGGGAGCGAGTTTAGGGAGTTAGGCTGGGGGCCGGGTTCGACACATCTTCGCTCTGGAGCGCGCCAGTGGCTCGCGCGGTGGGCTCGGGAGTACGTACGCGCCGCGGGCGCGGCAAATGGCGGCTGTCGGAGCACGGTAACCGCGGCGGCAGGCATGGCTACGGGGAAGGTACAGGAAGGAGGGGTTCCGGTCGGCTGCTCACCGCGGTGCTGTAGGAACTGGTAGAGGGACTCGGGGAGCTCGGGGGTCGCCGGACAGTCGACGGCGTGTGGTGGCGATCCGAGGAAGAAGACCGGCGTGGGGGCGATGCAGGGCTCCCGGGCTCGGCTGTGGTCGAGGAGGACGGGCTCGTCGCGGCGGAGCTGCTGGACAGGCTTCGGAGTGAGAGGTGGGGCTGTGCCGCGCTAGTCGCGTCCTGGCGCGGCGGCGTTCGGCTGCGACGGGGGGGAGTCGAGGAGATGCGAAGTAGCGGCTAGTTCGCCAGGGGGGTGCGGGGGTTGCTCTTTATCCTCTAGCGCGAGCGGCGACGTCTGCTGTTGAGCAAGCGAGCGAGGGGGGGGGGCGGGTGCGAGCGCGCGCGCGCGCGGGGTGGTTTCGAACAACCGTGCGAGGAACAGTGCGGGAGGTGGGGGACGCGCGCGGAGTGGGCTGGGCTGACACTGTTGCACTTGCGCCCGGGCACAGTGGGCTTCTTTTTCCTTTTCTATTTTCTCTTTTACTGTTTCTTTTCTTTTTCTGTTTGCAAATTGTTGGTCCTCAAATGAATTTTGTAAAAGTGTGACCTAGTCCATAAATCACAGTGCATTATATCTAAACACCAAAACTAGTTTGGGCAAAACAAAATTTCATATTTTAAATTAGATAAAATAAAAGGCTATTAATTTTGTTTTCAGCCACTGTTAGAGGAAGTTGAGTTACATAACCAATTTCAATAAGGTTGGTCACAATTTTTCACCGCCTCCAAATTATTTTGCTATTTAATGAACATTTTAGTTTTCAAATTTGAACAACTTTTATTTTAACTTTAAGTTGATTTCCATTTGAAATGAATTTGAAAAAGGGTTTATACTAATTGATGATTAAGCAATGTTGATCATGGATGACTTGGCATAATCAAAAGGGGATTACTGTAGTCTAACCACTGGGGGTGTTACAACCGCGCTGCCGATCCGCTGCTCGCCGGGTCAGCAAGCTGCCGCAACTCAAATCATGTGCTGCCCGGTCCTGCATTCCCGACCACCTACTTGGGTATTCCCCTCTCGGTGCGGAAGGTCCCCACCTTCACGCTCCTCCCCCCTGGTTGACAAGCTGGCGCGCAGCTCTCGTCTTGGCGTGGCATCCATGCTCTCTTGCGGCGAGCGACTACTTTGGTTCCCATGTCCTATGTGCCATGCCCATGCCCTCATGGCGATGGCCTTGAATAAGACAATCCTTGGCCAGGTGAATAAGATCATCCACAGTTTCTCTAGATCGGCCGCAAGGATGCCCGCTGTGCCAATGCCTTATTTCCTGGCCTGAAAGTGTGCCGGCCGCTCTCCTCCTACGGCGATTGGGCGTCCGGGATCTCCACCGCAGCCGGCATCACGCTCCGGTTCGCTGGCTTTGGCTTCAGAGCACGGATGCGGCAAACCGTGGCACACCTGCACCTTCCCTCCGATCCCGAGGTCGGTGCTCTGTTCCACCGCGTCCACACTTGGGCCGTCGGGGACGGTAACGTTGTGAAGATTCTGTGCTGGACCACTGGATTAATGGGCAAACGGCGTGGGATCGCCCCCCCTTGTCTTCGATCTTGTCCATCGCCGACAATCGCAGAAAACCGCTGTGTCGCGACGGTATATCCCAAAGGGCGTGGGTCCAGGACATCCAGAGCGCCCTCGGCCCCTTGGCGTTGCTGCAGTATGTCGAGTTGTGGCGTCAGGTGCAGCTCGTTCAGCTTACTGACTCACCTGACGTGGGTTTCGTGGTGCTGGACGACTCTGGCCAATACACAAGCCAGTCCTGCTACGACAGATGTTTGCCGGCTCATCTGCGACCACCCTGGTGTCCCATTTGGAAATCTTGGCGCCTATCCGGGTGAAGTGTTCCTTGGCTCGCTGCCTTGACTGGTGCTAGACGGTGGCTAGGCTTGCACGTCCACATCTTTCGCATGCTGACCGTGCCTTCTGTGCGACCAGGATACGAATGCATCAGCATATCCTTGCTCATTGCCCATTCTTGCGCAAACTCTGGTTCGATGTTATTTCATGGGGTCGGCTACACTCCTCCCGCCGGGCCCAGGTGCGGATCTCCTCTGTTGGTGGGAGCAGTCCGCGTCACTCTCCCCGCAGCGCACGTAAAGGCTTAAACACTCTTTTTATGCTCACGACTTGGGAGCTCTGGAAGCATAGGAACAGCTGCGTCTTCGACGGTCTCCGCCCCTCCACCGGCAGCCTATTCGGACCATTCGGCAGGAGCTTTGCTTTGGGGCTCGTGCCGGAGCCAACGGATTGCACAACATTGTAGGCATAGGTTAACCTTTTTCCTTTGGGTTGAGCAACCCCGGTTCTTGCTGCTCAAGTGTTGCACTTAACGTCGCCGTCTCGTGTACGTCCCAAAGTGTAATGCCCGATCTTGTACTCTCTTCTACCAATCAAATGAATGATACGCAAGCTTGCGTATTCGTGAAAAAAACATAACACAAGGAGGCATGAACATGATGCCCGAATAGAGAGAGGCAGGGTGCTTGCTCGAACAGGGGAAAAACCAACTAAACACAACCAACCCTAGAACTAGATGAGCAGCCAATCACCAGGACGTCGAACATCTCCCAATTCAACATTGGGGACACCACAAGCGTGTCAAGATAGCCCCTTCAAGAAGGGGAACGGCGTCGTGCCGACAACGTACCTGATGGCTCATAGTGGGCACGGATAAATGCCATGACAAGCGCCTCCAGAAAGGGAACGACAACCGGTGAGTGTCGCCGCTGCCAGTATCGGCAAGCCGGCATGGATTTCGCCTGGACTGAGTCCAATCAATCCCAAAGCTACCAGTTCATGGTCCGAATATGTTGGATCCAGTTGCTTGTCGACCGCTACCTCATAAGGGGGTTGGGGCTGCACCTGCCGCCGATGAAAAACGCTGAGCTTTGAAGTCGACATGACATGTAGGTGGACGGGGGTGGAGAGGCAGCGGGGTAGAGAGCCAACACGGATGAAGGATGACGGCCGACACCGCCAAGCAATCCGAGGCCAGAATGGAACACAGATCCGTACGGCCAGAGGTGGAGCCACCAATGCCGGCGAACCAAAGCTGGAAGGGACGCAGCAGCCAGTTCGTTGGGACTGACACAGCCGGTAGAGGATGTCGGTTGTCGTTGCGCGTGTACAGAGCACATGCGAGACACCAAGGAACGAAGGTGCCCCTTTGCCGATTCATGGCATGGGGCGCAAAGCATGGATCCACACAATAGAAAAATTCATGGAGCACACGACGATCTACCTAGGTTCGGGCCACTTTGCGTAATGCACTACTCCTGCTTTGTGGTTTGGATTATGGTGGTGGACAGAGAGCTACAAGCCTTTCCCGGGAAGGGAAATGATGCCTTGAACTCCTAAGTGTATCTACTAGTGTCCAACCGGTCCCTTTTCATATCTACTAAGTGTCCAACCGGTTCTCTCTTTCAGTAGCCCGATCCTCTGTTTATAGTTCAAGGGGTAGCACAACAGCTATGGCAGTCTATACCCTCCTTCTAACAAAGTAGGTAAAAACATTGATGCATGGCTAGGTGTCACCGTATTCTAGCTTATGGGAAGACACACCCGTCTTTCATCACTGCCGCTTTAGGTATTTTACCCTGGTGTTTAGCGCGACACTACTAACACAGTGTCCCGCGCTCATGAGTGAAGTGGTGAATCAACCCCCCACTACTGTAACTCCACTTGCAACGCCTGTACACTTGTCGCGTGTCGCACAAGATCCGTGTGTACAGACTGGCACGCTATGTTGCTTGCTGTTCTTGCTTGCCGGATGCGGGCCAGATGGAGCGGACATTGCTGGATGTAGTATTGTTCCCGGTCTGTCCTAGGTTTCAATCATAGCCGGGTCGCTTGGGCCTTCCCATGGCGCACCTTGTCGCTGATGTAGTGAGATATGACAATCTTGACAAAGATCTGCCATACTACCACGGTCTTGAATCCACAATGAGATGTGTATTTCTTCTGAATGTTGTAGTTGGTAAAGTCTTCACGAAGAATCTCATACCACCACACTAATCCAGGGTGGGGTCTGGTTGCTAGAGAGCTTCGCATGTTGTTCCTCCTGACAGGGAGGCTACTGTGGCCCATGCGCGGTTGGGTGCATGAACCCAATGGTCAGGGTACCGACACCAGGCAGACCAAGGACACTGCAGAAGCAGTCCATGGACGTCAAGACCGATGCGGTCTCGATAAAAAATCCATCGCAAAGATTCACCAGCCCTGGGAGGATCTCGTGACCACACACACCCCACACACATAGGGGTCGTCATCGTAGCTTCGGAGGAGGCCCCGTCGGGGATGGAGGTGGCCTGCATGTAGGCCGGACCGAATCTCGGCCTCCTCCCCCACAGGGCAATCGCCCGCCCCAGCGAACACAGCAGAGGGGGCAGCGCCAGTGGCGGGGCCATAGGCGGCCGGGGGGGAGGGTGGACACACCGGGCGCGCCCGCGCCGCCGAGTAGGACGGTCGGATGTCGTGCAACAGCTGGAGGGGTATAGCCCATGGCACACCCGGATCCGGACTGGGCTAGCAGGAAGAGGCCCCACACGCGTAGGGGCGAGTGGGGTGGGCGAGTCCGCCCACCTTTGCCACCCTCACGTGAATAGTAAATTCGTAAAAAATTATAATGAAAAAATAAAAATTTCTGAAATTTCGCGGTACCTCTTGTTGATCATTCTACTCATGTGTGAAGTTTTCATGTGTAGATTGACACCCATGGTATCTTAGTGAAGAAAATACAATGAGACCATACTATTCATTAAACAGTGTTTTCTTAATATAGTTCAATTAGCTTCGATTTTGTTATTTTTGCCCAATTACCCACGGATGTCATTTCTTCATGAAACTTCATATTGCGAATATACCGGTTGCTATGTATATTAAAAAATACAATTCAGATTCTTTTTTATTTTTTTCTGGCATTTTTAAATTTACTATCATAAAGGTCTGCACGCACCCATGTTCATCAAATCCGCGTCCCACTTGTTTATTACCTTAACAAAACGAAGGAAAGAAAACTCAAGACCAAATGATACATAAACTTGCACATCCGTTTTTGTATTAACTTGCACTATTCCACAATATATAAGAACAACTATATAGTAGTATAACTTTGGAGGGCATCTATGATTTTGCCACAACATTACATGCGCTTTGCATGTATATATCTACTGTTTAACACAATATTCTAAAAAAACAACAACTTGAAGATTAATCGTTAATCGACACATCGATGATGACTTGCTTTCATCCATTTCATGTTACAATAAAACACACAAACAAAAAAAGGGAGGGATACAAAATGTGAGTAAAAGAAGCTCCCTCTGTCCCAAAATAACTACGTGGTTTTAGTTCAAATAAATTTTAGGCAACTTAAAAATAACAAAAGTGAGAATACTTAGGACCATGCAACCTCGGAACAAATAATACTAGTCTTCGTGTGTATACCACAACACTATTCATCTACAAAAGAAGTTGCTTTCTCGCGGGGCTGCGTTTGGCTCCCGGAACACATGCCCCGCATGGAACAGGAACACCAAAAAATATAAATGTTTCTGAAAATTCTGAATTTTTTTAATAGATGTTTGTGTTAGTAATCAGGCATGACCAATTTTCATGCGAAACGGAGCGGCGGAGTTTCGTCGCAAAAAATAAAAATAAAATTAGGGTGACATTTGGGTAACTTTGATGTTCAATTTGTTTTTTGCACATGCCAAAATGCCTAACCTTTTTGCCCTCAAATTTACATGTAGCATTTAAACTGTGACTAAATACACGTAAGTTTTTTGTCTTGATTTTTTTTTCATTTCAAAATTTTTTTTGGGCCCGGACATGTGCTCCTGGGATCCAAATTGACTTTCCGCTTTCTCGTTAACTATCCAAGTCTACTTTGACAGGATCAAAAGCGTTTTGATGGGCTGATCTTTAGGGGTTCGTGATTAGGTTGTCGTTATCATAAATTTTTTTTCCCTCATCAAAATTAGAATGCACAAAATGCGACTATTAGAGAGTTTTGATAGTATCTTAGAGAAAAGTGAAAGATTTCACAAAGATTGTGCACACAGTATAACGTGCATTGGTTTTTGCCAAAAACAAAGCTTCATAAACTTTGACCAATTATTTTTATGTATAAACTTTGATCAAATTTATAAAAAAAAATACCGGTATATACTACCCCTCCGTATCAAAATAAGACGTTTTTGTAGTTTAAATTGAATTGCAAACGTCTTCTTTTTGTAGCAGAGTAGTACATTAGATACAAATATATTTCATGATGAAACTATTGTTATTCATTGGTATTCTAAATGCTGATGTTTTTTTTTATAAACTTGATCAAAAGTTACAAAGTTTGACTTTAAAAAAGTCTAATAAGCACTGTATTTTTTGACACACAGGGAGTACGGATACACGGCATTCGATCGTCAGCAGAGTACCAAGACGACGATAATAGGCTGAGGCACCTCAAATCTACTGTAAATTCTGTACAATCTTATGTCCTGCACGCCGTGGTTTAAACAGCCACCAACAACTACAAAAAACCGGCGGCAGAGGCGGCTCCGGCGGCAACGGCCCCATCTTGCCGGCCTTTGGGCGGTCTCGACATGGCAGCGGCAGACCGGGCACTCTCGCATGCGAGTGGAACCACATGTCGATACACCGCGACGTGAACGTGTGCGCGCACACCGGCAGCCGCCGCGCCTTCTCCCCCCGGACAGAGCCTCCAGGCACAAGCCCGCGCACTGGGCTCGCTGTCGCCGGCAGCGGCACGTACAAAACGCCGGGATAGCCCAATGGACGCCTGCGATAGGCCGCCCCGCTCGACGCCGCCCTGGTCCTCGTCGTGCGCGAACACCTCCGGCCCGGCGAGCAAGCGGCCATGGAGGAAGCATGAACGGATCGCGCAGTAGAGCGCGAGCGCGATCCCTCCACACGTATCTGACGAGGCGGAGAGGAGACGAGGAGCAGGAGCACCGGGTACGACGCGAGCACCAGCGCGCTGCCCTGCCCGACGTCAAAGACAAACCGCCGCCGGCGCCTGCCACGGAGTCCGCTGACGACGACGGCGACGACATCGCTGTTCGAAGGCTTCGCGCGTGCAATGCTGTTGCGACTTGTGTGAATGCTGTGAGCAACTGAGCAATTAATGGCGCCATCGGGGGACAGATTTGTAAGCTGAGGGTTAACCCTCTGGAAGACCGGATAATGCCTTTGGTTTGACAGCGCACGCAGCTGCATCTAAGGCAGGGCGGATTTGAGCAAGCAAGGTCGCCGCTGGTATCTGAATTTAGTCTAGAATAGCCAAGATGCCCGTGCAAGATGCATTTTTGAGTAGTTTAATCTTGTGAGAGAACAAGGATGAACGAGGAACGGCCTTATTTTGCAAATGTGAAAAAGGGTTTGGTTATCTTTTTACAAAATTGACATAGTTTTCCTCCATCCGTCAAATATAAATCGACGTGCCTATATTACAGGATGACAGGACACCATCATTACCAATTCTGTTTTTTATAAGAATAGAGATATTAATATAATCTTGAATAAATATGATGATCGGTTCCAATTAGGCCAACTCTCTTTCCGTGGAAACAACAAAAAAATAAGTGGTGCTTTGTTTGGGAGACCGTCATCTCATGATCATGTCACAGTGTTTCGGCGCACGAGCTGCATCTAAGGCAGGCGGATCTGAGTATTGTATTAGCCTTAGCTTATCAAGCTTCGTAGTTGGATGTGATCCCTTGCGACCAAGTCACGAAGGCTCATGGAGGAAAGGCAAATATGAAAGGATTATGATCTCGTATAGGATATGGAGTAGTTCGGTAGCATGCGTTCTGATGAAGCCACAGGGCGACACACTTTTATTGTAAGGTAATACATCAGTGGTGCTTGAACTTGTTACGGGTTTTCACTTATATGCTTGAACTTGAAAAATACGCCGAACTGGTTCTACACTTAGCATAACATGCGATACGGTGTTAATCTCATTTGTAGACGTAAAGTGGTTCTGTATGTGGCACCTATTTGTCTTGAACATGGCATAGGGGTCCACTTGTAGAGACGAAAAAGAATCTTAGTTGAATACCATGTTCTGTATGACTAGTGGGTCCTTGCTTGTCCATTGCATAAGGAAAATTGAAAAGAAAACGGTGCCCACCAGGAATCGAACCACAAACCTCACGCGGATGCACGACCAGTTCTAGCCGTCTCACTGGATAACCCGATATGGAAACATGGCTAGTGTAACTGTAAGGTAAAACGCTTGCGCTATGTAAATGGGTGTGCAGCCAGTGTTGGCACATTTAACCATGTTATTTTTTAAGTAACTCTATAAGAATCTTGTAATTAATAATCACATTAATACAAATAAAATTCAACTATTCATGTGGTATTAATAGTTATAACATTATAATACAAATTAAATAAATAAACTTCTAAAAATGTTCATGAATATCTTCGTATAATATAAAAAAAAATTAAATTTCATAATAGTATTTTTAATTATTCAAACATTTGACCATTATAACGCACATTTTTATAATTTTAAGTATGTTGTTTAATAAAATAAAATGTCTGATCTTAGAAATAAAAGATAAGAAAAAGGGAATTTTTTTCTAATCCATATCTCTCTCATTCCTTTCTTACAAACAAGGTTTTCTTATTGAAGGGTGGATATTATCCATTTTTAGTGATCAAAATCACGACATCTAGTTATGTCACTCTCTAAGTGAATATTTCTAAAAATTACAGGAACATTTTTTATCAGTTTTTATTGCATACATCGATATATTTATTTTGTGCACACGAATATTTTGTGTACCACGAGGTTATTATTTATGTACCACAAATATTATAACCCACGACATGCATGGGGCCTGGTTTATATAGTTTTTCAAAATAATACTGCACATGAAATTTGTATACCATGAAGTAATTAATTACCACACGAATATTTGAATCTAAGTTTATTAATATGATTATAATTTACGGACGTTAACATGTGCAAAATGCAGAGTGTATGCATGTGTATCTGTGATTATAATTTATAGACTTTCACAGTTTTGTTAAAATTTAATATGTGCTAAATGGGCCACAACGACTGCAGCCCATTAAGCAGCATAGCATTTTATCTTAACGTAACATTAGGACCAGGGGCTAGATTTGCCACTAAACCTATCTGGTGTCATTCGCTAGCTCAGGTAGCTATTGTGGTTGAGTTTGCAGGAGTCGAAATCATATTGGGCACCATCTTTCCTTTCATTTTTCCTTAGGGCATGTACAATGATGCTATTTTAGAGTGTCAACGTAGGATAAATAATAGATGGATAAAAAAGAACTCATAAAAAAAAAGGCTTGTTTTCTCTTGTTTAAGAGAGACAAGAGATGATCTTGTCTCATCATGTTTTGGAATAGCTAGTTATTGAAGATAAGGCTAAGAGATGATCCCCATTTGTAGACATTTTTTATTGTCATCTCTAAATTACAATGCAAGACTTAAGATAAGACTATCTTATCAACCATTGTACATGCCCTTATGAACTGACATGCCAGACTCACTATCCATACAGACATAGTATATCCCTCCCTAATATAAAGGGGCTACCTACGCTTCTGGTCGTCCGTCACTGAAATTGCCCCCGTATTTACCAATAATTACGCCCCATGCCACCGTAGTAAAAGAAACAGATTCGTTTTTATTTCAAAATCGCCGTGGATTCCTGTTCTTATTAATGATACACTCTTGTAACACAATCACACAAGCAGCGTGATGGCTGATGTAGTAGTCCTCCACATGGGAGACCAGGGTTCGATCCATGTGCAGGATGTGGTGCCCCCTGTTTTTCTATTTCATTTTTTGCTTTTTATTTATTTCTAATTCTGTTTTTTTTTTTTTTCTTCTTTAATTTTAATCAGGATTTCCAAAAGAACTAAATTACAAAATTTCTTTCTGATTTTCTAAAATATCGAGAAATCATAAATTGTTTGTGAATCCAGAAAACATTCGGAAATCATAAGATGTTCATGATTTCAACAAATATTCATATATTGTAAACAATTCATGATTCCAATAAATTTTCATGAAATATAAAAATGTTCATCATTTTTTTGAAAATGATCCAATATTCAAAACATATTCGGGAATTTGAACAAAAATGTACAAGATTTTATAAAATGTTCATAAAATTAAAACAAATCCGTAAATAATGAACAAAACGAACTGTCGCTTCTTGAGGTTTCATTAGGGAATCTGTAGAGTTGTTTTATGATTTTATTTAGTTCCTCACGTCGGGTAAAAAAGTTTACATGTTTTGTACAGGTCAGCGCCGAGCCCCAACAAAATTGCAACAAACTTTTTTATGGTTAGTTTTTTGTAAACTATATGAAAATGACAAAATGTCTATTTTGCCTCCATACACAGCTATGTTAACTCTGGTACCACAGTATTGGTTGTGGTAAACACCGTGTTGTAGGGTGAAAACCCTAGATGGATCTTCACGAATTGGAGGGGAATCCCACAAGAACACGACTGAAAGATCGTGGATGTCACCTAAGGTGGGGGGAATAGGCACTTTAAAATATTTACGGTTTAGGCTTGAACAAATGCGGAATAAACCTAGCATTTAATTTGTCAAGCACAAAACCTACACCAACTAGGTCCCACCTTGTGCACCAATAACTTATGCTAAGCAAGATAACAACTATGTGTAGGCAGATCTATACAAGAACACTATGGCTATCACAAAGTAAAATGCAATAAGTAAAAGGGCTTCGGGTAAAGATAACCGAGGCACGCAGACGACGATGTTATCCCGAAGTTCACACTCTTGCGGATGCTAATCTCCGTTTGGAGCGGTGTGGGAGGCACAATGCTCCCAAAGAAGCCACTAAGGGCCACCGTAATCTCCTCACGCCTTCGCACAATGCAGATTGCCTGTGATTCCACTAAGGGACCTTTGAGGGCGGTCACCGACCCGTACACTTGGCAACCTGGGGGGGTACACCGGTAACCCGTCAAATTGCTCGGGGCAATCTCCACAACCTATTTGGAGACCTCGATGCTTGCCGGAGCTTAACACACCACAATGATTGAGCTCTAAACACCACCAACAGTCTAGGCACCCAAGCACCCAAGAGGAACAAGCTCAGGTACCAAGCACCCAAGAGTAATAAGCTACTCAACTTCACTTCACGTATCACAGTGGATACTCAAACCGATGCACCAAATGCAGGCAAGGGCACACGGAGTGCCCAAGTCCCTCACTCTCAAATCCCACCAAGCAATGAAACTATGGAGGAAAAAGAAGGTAGAAACAAGAAGAGAACACCAAGAACTCCAAGTATAGATCCAAGGAGTTCCCCTCACATAGAGGAGAAAGTGATTGGTGGAAATGTGGATCTAGATCTCCTCTCTCTTTTCCCCCAAAAACTAGCAAGAATCCATGGCGGAATTGAGAGATAGCAAGCTCGAAGAAGTCAACAATGGGGAAGAACACGAGCTAAAGGGATGGGCTCAAAGGGGAGAGACCCCCTTTTATTGGTGGGGAAAATCCAACCGTTATCCCATTCTCACTCATCACGCAGCGGGCGTACTATACTACCGCTCTAGGTAGCGTAAGCGGTACTGCCGCTTGGCCCACCGTTACTGCCGCTTGCCCAGGCGGTACTACCGCTGGGACCGTCGTCACATCGCCTAGGAGAAGGAACAGAGGGAGGGTCCATTGAACGGCACTAGTAGCGGTAGTACGGGCGTCTACCGCTGCTACTACTGCCGCTGAACCCGACACGAGACACGCAGGTCTCTGAGTCGAGGCGACTAGCGCGGAACCGGAGCCGTACTACACATGTGGCCGTGGGCGGTGCTACACTGTGAAACAACGGTGCTACCCGCTTATGGCTTTCAGCGTACTTGCCGCTCTGGTGCCGCGGTACTACGCTGGCGCCTCCCTTATGCCACTTCCAAGCAAAATAGATGCTCCAGGAAAACGAACTGCCACAACTTCTGCAAATGAGCTCTGAATTGAGCAAACTCAAGCTTGTTGGATAGATGACGACGAGCAGCATCCAACAGAAAGAACCGGCATAATCTCCAACATCGAAAACATCAATAGAAATCATGTGAACTCTGTTTTCGATGAACTCGAGCTTGTCATCAAGATGACCATAAGCTCTAAGACCACAAAGAGACCGGGAAAAAACCCAACACTCGAAACATCATAGAAGATGCATGTGAACTCCGTTTTCGATGACCCGAGCTTGTCATGAAAATGACCATAACTCTAAAACTCCTACCAAGGAAATACCAACAAAACCAATAAAGATGATGCACGGATCAATGGTTTGAGCTCTCTACGGACGATACGAATCAAAAGCTACTCATCAAGAGCCCCCCTTGATAGTACGGAAATCGTCCTATAAACCCGTCTCCCACTACCACACCATGAGACGGTAATAGAAACCCTATCAAGGGCAAAAACCTTTGCCTTGCACATAGTCCCTTGAGCTACATATGAACGATCTTTGACTCCCTCAAGTTGGCCCACCTTGCTTGATTGCGTTGGCTCGATAAGACTAGTTGATTGCTCCCCCTACTCCCACTATGGGTGACCATTCTTTGGCACATCTTCACAAGTCCATTGACACCACAATGGACGGCAAGCTTCAAGGATGACTCTTCATGATGCCCCCTTGAACTTGCAACACCGCATTTTGATGATGATCCACCACTTGATGTCATCCTCCATGGGTTTTATGAGATCTTCCTCTTGATGCAAACCCAGGAAAACAAACCTAACCCCACATAGAACTCACACGTAATCATTGGTTAGTACACAAGCTAATAGGACATGCTTACCATACCATGGATCACTTGATCCCTCTCGGTACATCTTGTACGCTTGTGAGTTGATCAACTTGATTACTCTTGACTTAGTCTTGATAACCTGAATCTTTCAACTCTCTTCATTTGGTGATGCCTTGAAGGCAAACATGAATGATCACACAATCTTCTTCTTCAAGACATGCTTGCAATAACTCACTCTCACATGACCATCTTTCGATATTCCTTAATAGCACCTTGGTCAACATCAAAACTCCTTGAAACCAACACATGGACTAAGAAATGCCTATGGACAAATCCTTCAAATTAACTCAATGCAACCATTAGTCCATAGAGAATGTCATCAATTACCAAAACCACACATGGGGCACCACATGTTCTTTCAACGAAGACAAGAGGGAAATCACAAGAGGGAACACTCAAGAACACCCAAAT
Organism: Thinopyrum elongatum; assembly: GCA_011799875.1. Taxonomy (NCBI): domain Eukaryota; kingdom Viridiplantae; phylum Streptophyta; class Magnoliopsida; order Poales; family Poaceae; genus Thinopyrum; species Thinopyrum elongatum. The sequence goes on from CM022303.1 coordinate 464,539,941, forward strand.
CACATCCACTCCTAGACTCAATCCCTCCAGATCCACAAGTACATGACAACAAGAGGCAACATGGTACATGATAAAGTTCATCTCAAATCAAAGGGAGATTAGGTCTTGATCCCTAGAATCTTCTCCATGGAGGCTGAACTCCAATGGAGTCTTCTTCTCTTCTCCCTCAAGAGGAAAACCCACACAGGGAGTATACATGAGCTAACCTCTAATGGGTCTGGATGCTATCTTAGCTAAGTCTAAATGGAGGAGGAGGAGGAATATATGTATGTCCAAGGCATGAAGGGGTAAGGAGGACAAAATGGGAATTTAACTGGGCAAAGCCCGC